>JABFTP020000083.1:3938750-5307500 GCA_013387265.2 Cryptolaemus montrouzieri | reverse complement strand
TTTATGGTAGCTATGTTACTACCGTAACAACAAGAATATACCAAACTCTGCTTTAATATTATTTATATTATAGGTTGATAATGATATATATGAGGTACGAGATTGAAAGACATGTAAAAGTAGTCTTTCCCAGTTCCTCAGAATTTCCCTTTGTTTCTTGGATAACTTCGAATTTTTTTCTAATCCCTGTCCTTCGGGCCATATTTTCATATTCAAAAACAAAAATATATCGATAGGAGCCAGGTCAGGAAGATATAGAGGACGAGGTAGAAATTCATATCGTCCGTCAGAGTGGATATTTTAATCATGAAAAATAGGTAAAGGAATTATTGTGGTTGAAAAGGGTTTTCTTCTTGACAAGGCTTTCTTGCTTTTTTATTGCCTTCTCCAATATGTCTAAAAGATATGCATTGAATTATTTATTTATGGTCTTTCTTTTCTGAAGAAAAGTAATAAAGATATTGTCATGTGCGAGCCAGAAGACGGTAGTCGTCACTTTGTCGGTTAATGTAACTTTCCTAGGGTACATTGCCTACAACTTCCACCCACTGTATGAATTTCTGCTTCGTCTCAAGTGTGTAAAAATGAATCCATATTTCATTTTCCCTGCTAAAACGGCTCAGAAGTTCATCTGCGCATTGTTCTAATAGCTTTAAATTAAAGTGAGGAAGTTTCCCTCAATACTCGAGGCACCAATCTTACCGATTGCTCTCTTATATGCAAATGGTTGGTTGAGATGTTGAAGCCTCGTCTGCTCCCCTCAAATACTCAATATATCATCAAAATAAACAACCAGTATTCGAAGCACATTCTACACTGGGAATTGATAAAAATTGGTTAAAAACGATTAGCAACATTTTCATTGTTGCTACAAGTGTGTTTTGCGATTTTTCCAATGGATAAAAATATCGAACATACAGGGTGTTTCCGAATAATATGTCATAAATGGAGGATGCGAATCCCTGAATGATTTGAGCAAGAAAGTTCGAAGAACCAATGGTCAAAAAATGCTTCGTTGCCGAGATACAGGGTGTTAAAGTTGAGAAAATTTTTCGATTTTCTCTCGATAAAACCTAGACTTCTCAAGATTTCGGGCTCAAATTTTCCACATAAGCTATTAAACACAATCTGAATCACCAGGTGAGGCCAAATTTTGGAACAGTATACAGGGTGATACTTTTTCATGGGCCATGTTCCATTTTACCCCGGAACTTTTTTTGGTACGCCACTGGCACTAACAAAAATAAAATCAAATAGATCATTCAATTTAAAATTTTTTGACTCCTGCATTTTGATCGTAACTATCACCGTTTCTGAGATATTAATTATTGAAAATACTCCAATAGTTTTCCCATATCGAAGCCATGGAGATATTATCTTAATAACTGATGCAATTTTTCAGGAATTGAGCTAAAATTTACATCAGATATCTCCTTATTGTATGTTTATAACAAAATGGGGCAAAAATTCCTGACAGTATACAGGGTGTTATTTTTTCACGTGCATTTTCCTCTTTTTGCCCCCTGAACTTTTTTGTGGTGCGCTACTGGTATATTCTGAAAACAGAATCAAACAGATTATTCAATGCGAAAATTTTTCTGTTCCTCGTATTTTTCCGTATATGCCACCATTTTCGAAAAATTAATCAACAACGCCCGAACAGGCCCTTTGCCTCCGTATATTTTTTCGGTGCATAACTGACGTTTTTCGTAATCAGAAACGGATTTTTCATTCAATTCGGATAATTTTGTGCTCATCTTGATCCTCATGTCTTTCACCGTTTTGAATTGAAAATCATCAGAATTTATCGTGTCTTCCTCATATCAGAACACGTTGGTGATTTCAAAAGGCTTAGTAGGCTCTGATACAATTTCGCAAATGAAATCATAGAAAAAAAACTTGACACTTCAATGATTGTAAGTTTTGTCATTCAGTTTTTGTGCCTACATTTGAAACAGCTGTAAGTAGTAACCAATAATCTTTGAAATGGTTTTCACTAATGCAGAAATGGCTGATATATATTTCATGTACGGTGTGGCTGAAGGAAACGCAGTGCACGCAAGGCGTTTGTATCAAGAACGCTTCCTTAATCGAATCATTCCTGATAGGCGTACGTTTTCTGACATCCACAGAAGATTGAGAGAACGGGGTACATTCAAACCGAATCATGACTTGAAAGGGGCAAATCGGACAATAAGGACCCCGGAAATCGAAGAGGCAGTCCTAAATTGTATAGATGAAGATCCTCAGCTGAGTACAAGAAAAATTGGAAGAGAGTTGAATATCTCATTTGTATTGGTCTGGAAAATTCTCCATGATTTCTTGCTTTACCCATACCATATTCAACGCGTCCAAGCTCTACTACCCCGCGATTCTCCTCTGCGACTCAATTTCTGCCGATGGTTCCTTCATAACATTACTCATAATCCCTTTTCGATAGCAAAATCATCTTCACAGATGAGGCGTCCTTCTCGAGAAATGCAATCAGGAACTTTCATAACAATCACTATTGGACTGAAGAAAATCCCCATATGATTGAGGAATGTCACCATCAAGAACAATTTTCGGTTAATGTCTGGGTTGGAATAATTGGGGATTTCCTGATCGGGCCATTTTTTTTGCCAGACAGGCTGAATGGAGCTTCATATCGCCACTTTCTAGAAGAGATTTTACCTGTGTTGCTAGAAGATGTGCCGCTGCAAACTAGAAATAGAATGTGGTTTATGCATGACGGAGCACCACCACACTTCAGCATGGAAGCTAGAGAATATCTGAATATGACATTCAATAACCGCTGGATAGGGCGTGGTGGACCAGAAGCTTGGCCTCCAAGGTCGCCAGATTTAAACAGTTTGGATTTTTTTCTTTGGGGACATCTGAAAACTTTGGTTTATAGCTCTCCCGTGAATACACTTGAAGAATTGAGGAATAGAATTACAGCATCATGTGACGTCATCAGAAATACCCCAGGAATATTTCAGAGGGTGCGCACTAATATGCGGAGACGAGCAGAAGCACGTATTCTTTCAGGTGGAGGACATTTTCAACATCTTCTTTGATTTGTTCTGTTTGTTCAATTTTTGTTTTCATCATTATGAGTTTTTGTTATTGAAATCATTCGCGATTATTTATGTTGTTTATTCATTTACTTCCGATTATTACACTCAATAAAACACATTTTTGAATTCGAATTCAATGATCAGGGAAATTATATCACCCTTTATACTTTCTCATAAATCCTACCAATCTAGTGGTGCAGATCTTAAAATGTGAACTTCGTTTGAAATTCGAGCTCAAGGTCTTCACAAATTGCCGAAATAACATGAAAAATATCTTCAAGCTTTCAATACGGAAGGGACTATACGATTACTTTTCTTGATTAATATCTCGAAAATGGTGGCAGATACGGAAAAATACAAGGAACAGAAAAGTTTTCGCATTGAATAATCTGTTTGATTCTGTTTTCAGAATATACCAGTAGCGCACCACAAAAAAGTTCAGGGGGCAAAAAGAGGAAAATGCACGTGAAAAAATAACACCCTGTATACTGTCAGGAATTTTTGCCTCATTTTGTTATAAACATACAATAAGGAGATATCTGATGTAAATTTTAGCTCAATTCCTGAAAAATTGCATCAGTTATTAAGATAATATCTCCATGGCTTCGATATGGGAAAACTATTGGATTATTTTCAATAATTAATATCTCAGAAACGGTGATAGTTACGATCAAAATGCAAGAGTCAAAAAAAATTTCAAATTGAATGATCTATTCGATTTTATTTTTTGTTAGTGCCAGTGGCGTACCAAAAAAAAGTTCCGAGGGTAAAAATGGAACATGGCCCATGAAAAAGTATCACCCTGTATACTGTTCCAAAATTTGGCCTCACCTGGTGATTCAGATTGTGTTTAATAGCTTATGTGGAAAATTTGAGCCCGAAATCTTGAGAAGTCTAGGTTTTATCGAGAGAAAATCGAAAAATTTTCTCTATTTAACACCCTGTATCTCGGCAACGAAGCATTTTTTGACCATTGGTTCTTCGAACTTTCTTGCTCAAATCATTCAGGGATTCGCATCCTTCATTTATGACATCTTATTCGGAAACACCCTGTAGAATTTATCAGAAAATTTATACTGCAAATAGAATTTCGTGTGGCGAATCGCTGAAAATAATACCAAAAGATTACGGTGAATTGACTTTATCAAAAATACGTGGACATGAGTGGTACAGTGCCTTCAACAGCGGCCAGATGTGATGGAACTGTTGCCTCGCTCTGGTTGGCCATCAGCATCTTCAACCGAAGATAATCGATAAACTGAAGAAAATGGTAATTGTAAATCGTCATATAAGTTTGAAAGAAAGGAAAGGAACTTTCTGTACCTCAAATCAATTCGTGAGGTTCAACATTATAAAACACATTGTAACTTGTGAGACGACCCGGAACCGTGGTCTAATTTTTTTTGTTCATTTGCTAAAACAATCCATATATTTTTTATGTTCAATTTAATTGGATCTAATCATCAATTGTAATAACTGTATTTTGTATATCTGACTGCGTATCATTCATATTGTTCATCTGAATTGAAAATTACAGTGAAAAAACGGTCATTTGTCAGAAGAATTCAATAATTTTATTTTAAATTCTCAATATAGTAGAATATTACGTATTTTTAAGGCAGCTTAAAATCACCCAAAAGCGTAGACATCGACACGAAGGAATTTATCCAACCGAGATAAGAAATCCAGCGAAAACAATATTCGACTTTGTATCAAAGCTCTTAGAGCACCCTTTCGTATCCATGGCCCAGATGCCATCTGGTATTTTCTCCGGCTGCAATCCTCGCGTCGCGTGGAAGACAAAGGGGTCGGCGGGTGGAAGGGTTTCTGGGACTACGCATACAGTGTGTTCCAACGAAAATTTGACCCCCCCTCTAACTCCGAAATGAGTAACATTAGCGAAAAACACCAAGACACGTCGATTTTTGTTTCGAGGGGAGCATTTTCGAAATAATTCGAAACTTCTCAGATCAACCCCTACCCCCAGCAACCCTAACTTTGAAATTCATCATAGGAATAAGGGTCGAGTGGCACCTTACTAAAAGGTCTGTCAATTCTCCACCTTGATTTGTCATTTTTAGAATTTTAAATTAACATACAGGGTGTCCCAACCAAGAGTGAAGTTGAATTCTGGAAATCCCAAATACTAAATGAAATAGATTTATTTTGGCATAATGCAAGCGCAGGTTTATGCTCGGTCTAGAAAAACGACCTACACTTGTGAATTTGGAGTTGGTGCAACCAACCCTCTATTTCCAGCATCCCCAACTCAAAAATCATTCGATCGATAATAGGTCAAGAGGCACCTCGTTGGAAAGGTACTGCAATTTTCTCTTCGAATTTGGTATTTTCGAAATTCAGAATCATCATACAGGGTGTCCCGAAGCAGGAACATTGAAAATCCAAATAACTTTTTGAAACTGGTTCATTTCGGTATACGAGAACATGTTTGATCCGAGAATAGGACTTTCTTGTGTGGTTATAGAATTTTTGCAATCAACCCTTCCATTCAGCATCCCCAACTTGAAAATCATACAAATGATTCAAGTGGCATATCTTCAGAAAGGTTTTTGAATTCCAGAATGATTAAAGCATTTCATTCAGTTCGGCTCTCCATACAGGATGTCGCTTTCGAAAAATTCAATATCGTCATTTGAAAATAATCAACTAAAATTAATTCGAAACTGTTAAAAGTATTGGGGTACGATGTGTTGAGCATCAATTACGAAGAAATAAAGCTGATTTCTGCATTGAAAATGTTCACATTTTTTCATTTCCATCTGGCGTGCAGTCATCTGTTATTTCTCATTTTGCAATGAAATATTATTATTATTCAGATCAGTTCCTCATTATTGTTGTTGTTCGTCAGTTGAAATTAATCTGAAAATGGTTTTTCCACTGAGGAAAGGGTCGAAATTGTATCGACGTATCGAAAGGAGTCAGTCACCAGTACGATAAATATTTGGTTGACAAATTCCTAGCTATGGGTTCAAAAAACATGAAGTGGCATGTCCTGTCAGAAATGAGGCAACGGAAGTGGCAGTAGTGGGTCATCTACAAATGGAGAATACTACTTCGATCAGAAAACTATCTCGTCTGACTGGTGTATCAGCTACAACTGTCCATAGAATCGTGAAACATCACAAATTTCACCCTACAAGGTAAAATTAGTGCATGAAATAAACGAAGATGATCCAGATCGTCGTTTACAGTTTTGTGAAAATCTAAGTGAAAACCTAAAGGCTAATCCAAATTTTCTGAATAACATCTGTTTTTCTGATGAAAGCACCTTTATGCTCAGTGGTGAAGTGAATAGACATAATTGTCGATATTGGGACACACAGAATCCTCATTGGTTTAGAGAGGCCCACACGCAAAGGCCTCAGAAGTTGAACGTTTGGGCAGGAATTTTGGCAATCATCTAGTTGGGCCTTTCTTTATTGAGGGTAATCTGAATGGAAATGGCTACCTACAGTTGTTAGAGGAACACATACATCCTAGATTGACAGAAATTTTACAGAACGATCCAACTCTTTCTGAGGACGAAATGCGTTTTCAACAAGACGGTGCTCCTCCGCATTATGATGCTCGGGTGCGCCAATATTTAGACGAAAATTTCCCAGGAAGGTGGATTGATAGAAGAGGACCTGTTGAGTGGCCAGCCAGGTCACCAGATTTAAATCCCTAGATTTTTTTTGTGGGGCCATCTAAAATCTAAAGTTTATGCCACAAGACCAGAAAACCTGGAGGAGCTGCGGATGAGGATTATCACAGAATGCCGACTTTTGACTCCTGAAGTTTTCGCTAATGTGAAGAGAGTTCGAAAATCGTCTGTATAACTGTATGGAGGTGGGCGGAGGTCATTTTGAACAATTGTTGTAATAATCAAGTTAGTTTTTGTTTTCAATTGAATACAAGTTCAATAAATCTCGTTTTCCTGTTTAGATGAGCATCCAATCAGTTTCTCCATCATCCCTCATCCTGATCCTCACGCCAGAAAACCTCGATTGCCAAACTGAAACCAATGCCTCAGTGATTCAGAAAATAGAAAAATCTTTCTGGAACTTTGCCACTCAACCTGTAATCACTTGTATGATTTTTTGAGTTGGGGATGCTGAATGGAAGAGATTGATTGCAAAATTCCATATTCACGCAAGAGAGTCTTATTCTCGAATCAAACATAAACATGTTCTCGTATTATACCGAAATGAACCAGTTTCAAAAAGTTATTTGGGTTTTCAGTGTTCCTGCTCCGGGACACCCTGTATGCTGATTCTGAATTTCGAAAATACCAAATTCGAAGAGAAAATTGAAATACCTTTCGAACGAGGTGCCACTTGACCTATTTTCGATCGAATGATTTTTGAGTTGGGGATGCTGGAAATAGGGGGTTGATTGCACCAACTCCAAATTCACAAGTGTAGGTCGTTTTTCTAGACCGAGCATAAACCTGCGCTTGCATTATGCCAAAATAAATCGATTTCATTTAGTATTTGGGATTTGCAGGAATTCAACTTTACCCTCGGTTGGGACACCCTGCTTGTTAATTTAAAATTCTAAAAATGACAAATCAGAATGGAGAATTGACAGACCTTTACAGTAAGGTGCCACTCGACCCTTATTCCCTATGATGAATTTCGAAATTAGGGTTGCTGGGGGTAGGGCGTTGATCTGACAAGTTTCGAATTATTTCGAAAAATGCTCCTCCTCGAAACAAAAATCGACGTGTCTTGGTGTTTTTCGCTAATGTTACTCATTTCGGAGTTATAGGGGGGGTCAAATTTTCGTTGGAACACACGGTATATAAACGCTGTGGTCGCGGCGTTAGGATTATTCAGTTTTCGAAGCTCAGTGAATTTACTCAGTAAGTGATGCTGGTTCGATTGTGGATATCTCGGTTCTTCCTTGGGGCTCGAAGTGGTTCAACCCACACGTCCTTGGGGAGAGACGACGACCCGTTCCAACCCTAGAAATTCAACTCGGAATGCTCGAAGTGGTCCAACCCACTCGCGCTAAGATCATTGTATTTGTGGGAATTGGTGTTCGATTTTCTCTTCTGGGGCTCAGAAGTTGTTCAACCCACTCGCCTACAGAAGACAAAATCGGCTTGACCAGGAGATATCGAAACCCCGTTCTCATGACCAGGAAGAAGTGTGGTCGGCGTACGCCTGAGGCTTGAAGTGGTCCAATCCACTCGTCTTCGGTGGCTGAGGTATCCACAAGATTGCTCGGGGAACGTTTCGGAGTGCTCGAAGTGATCTAACCCACTTCCATAAAGAGACGGGCTCACAAAGGCAACAATATTGATGTTCATTCAGGACCTACAGTTCTCGCAAACTAGGAGAACTTCGTTTTAGTCTCGGAGGCTTGAAGTGGTCCAACCCACTCGCATAAAGAGACAGGCTCACAATGGCAACAATATTGATGTTCATTCAGGACCTACAGTTCTCGCAAACTGTAGGAGGACTTCGTTTTGGTCCCGTAGGCTTGAAGTGGTCCAACCCACTCGCCTTCGATACCAGGACGGGGTTTCCTGGGGAGCATTTTCTCATTGTTTCGAGAATACCAGTTTAGTGCGAGGAGAGTTAAGTTGAAGTTTATGTAATTTTTGTTTCGTTTAGCCGTTTGAACCGGAATTAAATTTGAAGTTCATTTATCGTAAGTAACGTAAGTCTGAAAGTATGGAATCCGCGAATTGTTCCCCACCGAGAAGCCCAACAGCGGAAGAGGAATTGCAGTTCCCGTTGTGCCCCACAGGTAATTATTTCCGAATCAATTCTCACAATTTCCGACCAATATAAAACTTTACGAATTTCCTGAAGTATATGCTACTTAATTTCTAAACGCACTAAGGGCGAGGTGAAATAATCATTTCTCAAATTCCAAATTATTTCACATATTTTTTTCTTCTTGGTAAATTTTCTATTTGAACTGCACTGACATTTTCTAATATTTATTTTGAAGAGTTATTTTCATAGACTTATTTAAGACCTTTACTTTCGTAACTTGATAAACTTTGAAATGTACTGAATTTATTTTATATTGATTTACACAGTTGTTTTAACTCGACAAATTATTTTGACATTTGTTTATCAAACTGGCAACATTATTGAACGTAATTATGTTATAGTGTACTAATTCCAACAACTTGAGAGCTATTTGAATTTGAAATGTTATGAAGTTTAATATTGATGTGAAACTTTACTTATTGATCTCAGTTAAATGTTACTTAACCATTTTGCCAATAGAAATCTTTTGTTATAATCTGATGAACGAAACGTTCGAATGTGAGAACATTTAATATTGATTCTTATCTTTGCCTCTATAATGCGCCAATGATCTATTTGAAATATCATAATACTTTTATTCAGTATTTCTATTTATCTCATTTCATCACTTAGCAGAACAAACTTAACTGTAACGAATATGTTTATATTTTCATTGTGTCCAACTATGGGGAAGATCTTACTTTCAAATTATTGATTTGATGTCCGATACTCTTAAGCTCAATAAGGGAACTTTCCCTGCCTTCAGGTGTAAGGATCACCTACGAATAATATCATAACTCATTAGTATAAATAAATGGCTTTAGTGACGATACGCATGTATGGACCCACAAACATTGAGGTTTGTATGTTATCCGTATGAAAATTTTGAAGAATGTCTGAGTTGGTGGAATGTATGTGACGTTTGTGGTACATACAGGTGTATGATCAGAGAGCATGATTCCCTGGTTGGCAAATCCGCGATATGGGAATAGAATATGATCCGCAGTCAGTGACATAATAAAATAATAATAAAACTGCCCGTTGGCGCTCAGTTGAGCAAAAAAAATCACGTATGGCTTCACGGGCTTACCTCTAGTTCCATATAACGTTTTAATACTATACGAATTACTGAATTCGATTGAAAATACGCGAGCGAACTAACGCTTGCAAGTTGTCAGCTGTGGACGTGTTCCTTAGAATTTCAAAAGTAAATCTTTCAGAGTTTGGAGTATCAGGGCAACGACCTGTTCAGAAAACATGATATCTTATTACCAAAACCCTTAGATCGGGTCAGTTACCACTCATAAGATGGGTGAGGGCCAGTTAGGTCTGTCTATAATAATCTCATATCCGAATTCCATCCAGAATATGGATGAGGGCCGATTAAGTCTGGTTATAATAATTAAATATTCAAACTTCCACTCGAAATATGGGTGAGGACCAATTAGGTCTGTTCATAATAATTAAATATTCCAACTTCCACTCGTAATATGGGTGAGGACCAATTAGGTCTGTATATAATAATCTAATGTATCAACTTCCACTCAAAATATGGGTGAGGGCAAATTGGGCCTCTATCTAAATGTTCTGATATTTTATTAAATTCATTAAAAGACGCCAAAGAATGCAAGGATAAGAATTTAATACAAATGCTACAAAGATCAAATAGACATTGTTACCCAATCTGTTTTTTGATTTTCTAATTTCCTTACCTACGGTTTCAACGACGAAAAATTGGTCGTATCACATCAAATCTCACATAAAAGAACTTGAGTAGGTTACTAAAAATACACAACGCAACAAAGAACAGGGTCCTATTTTATAAAAAGAACTTCAAGGCAAGTTCAGGCACTAGACGATCACATGGCTTTTCATTTGACCGATTTCTGTCGGTCACAGGTGTAATTAATATGGAGAAGAAAATAAGATAATTCAGGTATTGCAATTTACGTAAAAGCGATGCATTTTGCATCGTCTTTCGTAGACCGGGGTTGGCGGTGTTTCACTTATGATGAGACAAGGGTTTATGAGTTTGACATGCAAAACTGTCAACATGCTTCGGAATGGCTCCTACCAACTGAACCGAAACCAAAAAAACGACGTCTAAGTCTATCAAAAGTCTGTTTTCTTTGATTCTAGCGGTATTGCGGAGTCGGAATTTATAGCAGACGGCCCTTCTGTAAAGAAAGAATATAACTTGAACGTTATGAGGCGTTTGAGAAGGCGAATTCCTCGAAAAAGCCAGATTCGTGGAAAGAAAATGCAGGAGATTTGTAATACAATAATGTACCATCTCACAAGGCTATCAATGTGAACGAATTTCTGACCAATAACTCAACAAATACCATTGGACATTTAGCGTATTCACCTGCTATGGCTTTGGCCGATTTATTTTTTTCCAAACTCAAATTATCACTTTCAGGTACCCGTTTCGAATAGACATAAAAGTTGCGGTGAGAACTGAAGTCGATTCGGGAAAATCATTTGAAAAATGCTTTGTTGATTGGATGATATGATGGCGTGAAACTATTATTTCTGAAGGAGCCCACTTTGAAGGCGAATTATTTGAATGAAAAATGAATATTTTGTGATTTTTTGACGGAATTTTTAAATTTGGCGAAGATAGATCAAACAAATTATAGTCTATTTGGTAAGGACGTAGAGTAACAAAAACTCATTAGGTATGTTTATTCCTTAGAAGTGTGGTACGTGGACTCATTGAAAAATGAGTGTAGTTTCTATGATTTTGTATGGCAGCATGCACCAACTTATTGCCGGGTTTTTGAAATGAACCTTCGTACAAATCTCCAGGAAGAACCCAACCACCAGAGTGCGATTGTCTGTCTTTTTCAATATTTGCAAATATTGAAAAAACCGGGAGGCCCTCCCCAGTATTTTTTTCCGGAGGGTAAGGTCGGAGGAATGTCCGTGTCAAATTTGAATCACCTTACTTGAACGACGAAGCCCTGAAGATTTTTCGAAAAATTTTGCCAAGAGCGAACAGAAAGTCGAAACGGCGAGATTTCTTCGGAATCAAGAACTTCGGTTCTCCTTTTTTTCTCGAGTGGAGGGGATAAATTCTTCGGACTTTTATGCCTATACAAATTTTTCCGTCACGTCCGATCGTTTCAAAACCTGTACAAAGAGCAAGTCTAGAATTTCGCATATTGCGCCTCAATAGTTTTATTCCCGCAAAACCCCGGAAAAACTGGAAAAGATTCGATTCAACGAAGGGCTTTCGGCGGACATTTTCAAAATTTTGCTCTATTTTCCTCATTCCGGATATCTCCGACGGCCAGAAATAAACGAACATCAAGCTGTCAAAATAAGGGTTTTTTTTCATTCATCCCACTTATATGGTAATACTGGAAGGAAGGATTCGGGTGTCGAACGATTCCTACATATCTCGAGATCGGGTCCGCAAGGAGAAATCGTCACTTTACGACTTAAATTTGGAGTTTGGGACGATTTTTGAGACCTAGAATTTCGAGAAAAGGACCGGAAATACAGGTGCGGGGCCAGTAACCATTCCTATCACCTCTTAGATC
This sequence comes from Cryptolaemus montrouzieri, assembly GCA_013387265.2. Taxonomy (NCBI): domain Eukaryota; kingdom Metazoa; phylum Arthropoda; class Insecta; order Coleoptera; family Coccinellidae; genus Cryptolaemus; species Cryptolaemus montrouzieri. Next base: position 5,295,125 of record JABFTP020000083.1, on the reverse strand, counting down.
GGTCAAAAGTCAACCTAATAAACGTGCCAAAGTCGATGTCGCCAAAACAGCTGCTTATTTCCTCGGAGTTTGTATTCTGAAAGTCAGCTTTATCAACGTATAAAATGTAATGCACTCTCTCTTCTGAATGAAAATAGTAAGATGGAAATAGTTAGTAACTTTCACTTTCACCAACATAATTTTGGTACTACCAACATCTAGAATATGGTGCTCTCTCTCTTCTGAATGACAATATGAGACGGAATGAAATATCCATGTGTATATACATCATTTCATTTAGTCTTATATTCCATCTGTCAGATTAAATAATTCCGGATTTCATCTCAATGAAAAGGCTTATAGTAAATTGCGAAAACATGTTTTCCATTTTCATTCGAAATTGTTACGTCTAAGAAATTTATCGAATTATTGCTTTCTATTTCTTAGACGTAACAATTTCGAATGAAAATGGAAAACATGTTTTCGCAATTTACCATAAGCCGTCACATACAGATATTATAATACATAACTCGTCGTGTCTTCCATATCAACATAAAATGTCAGCATTCAATAGTTTCATTCATAGATTGATTAACATCCCTATCAGATACTGAAAAACAAGAGCAATGGTCAAGAAAGGAATTGCGCTAATATTTTGAATGAAAAAAACAAAGTAGAATCGCATTGAATGAAGTTTACCCTGTCGATAAATTGAAACAAAAATTCAACACCTTAACCTACGTTGGCATTACAAGTGAGAAACTGAAATCATTCTTAAGTAGCAATAATTTCAACATAGCTTTCCAAACTAATAATAATTTAGGCAAATATATAGAAAATAATAAAACCAAACCAGGTAAAAACAATAAATCAGGTGTTTATAGATTGAATTGCAATGACTTTGATAATTTCTACATTGGTAGAACAGATAGAAATTTTAATATTAGAATATCAAATGGTTGATGAAAGGAGAATTATTATCACCAGAAAATTTCAACAAAGAACTAAATTTGATTAAACAAATAGCCAAAAATAATGGTTACAATCCCAAACTAATAAATAATATTTTGAATAAAAACAAAGTAGAATCGCATTGAATGAAGTTTACCCTGTCGATAAATTGAAACAAAAATTCAACACCTTAACCTACGTTGGCATTACAAGTGAGAAACTGAAATCATTCTTAAGTAGCAATAATTTCAACATAGCTTTCCAAACTAATAATAATTTAGGCAAATATATAGAAAATAATAAAACCAAACCAGGTAAAAACAATAAATCAGGTGTTTATAGATTGAATTGCAATGACTTTGATAATTTCTACATTGGTAGAACAGATAGAAATTTTAATATTAGAATATCGGAACATAAACGCAGTAATTTTTCAAATTAAAAATCAGATTCAAATTACGCGAATCATCTCTTAGAAAATAATCATTCTTTCGACCCACAGTTTGAAATTTTGCATACAGATAATAAATATTGGAAGGTAGATCTTTGGGAAACTTTAGAAATAAATAAATACAAACACTCAGGTAGACTCATCAATGAACAAGTCGATTTAAGCCCTTCACCTCTATTGAATCTTTTCGGGGAGCAATCTATTCCTTAATTTTATTGGATATACCTGTCATAAATAACTACTTAGGAGGAGGCGACCAATAAGCTTTTAAATACTCAAGAACATTCATAGTTCATATTCTCATTTACATTTTTCTGCATAATCATTCGTCTGAAGAAGCTACGGTGTAGTGAAACGCGTTACGAATCGCAATTATTAAGTAAAATTCCTTAAAACACAGTACTTGTTTTTATTATTGATAATGGAATTTTACCAAGTAAAAGCCTCCCAAATTCAAATGTTAAATAAAATGGTTACACTATTCATCTAACATTTGTAGTCAGTAAAGTAGACGAATATGTGTTTTAGAGTTCTGTTCGAAAATAAAATTGAATCAATTGAATACTAATGTATTTAAAAGAGATAATCATTCAATGTTAATATCTAGATACTTACGTTCACCAAAATAATTATTTCATGAATTTCTTGCATACTCAACTTACGCGAAATGCTATACGCCTGATGCTATACGTTATTATATAATGTTTATGGTATCTCGGATAACTCAATAATTTTAGTAAATTATGGAAATGAACATTTATCTTATATTATAGTAGACTCAAGCTGAGCTTTCCGTAAAAGCTTTGAAATTATCTAACAAAATGTTCAACAATGTTTATAAATAATTTCATGACTTCAAAAACGTCTAAATCGAAATTCAATTTCTTGCTACATTTTAAAATTATAAAGATCAAAGCAATGCGCATATATATTTTGAGCTGCAATATTTTCATGAAATATCTACAGTTTATCAGCTTCTGATGTCTCTTCATTACCTAAATTCAATATAACAGGTTTTATTATGGCTTCCAGAATATGATCCAGTTGCCACATTTTATTTTCTTCTTTAATAACGTGGTCTATACAATTTTTACAGTTTCGGGATGTAACACTTTTCATTACATTGTTGGCTAGCCGGCTCGGTGGCGTAGGGGATACGATGCTCGTCTCCTGCGCAGAGTTACCTGGGTTCAATCCCTACAAAGTCGGTGCGATTTTGCGGATTCTGGAGAACGCTTGAGTATCCATCTTTCGGGGGAGATGTATAGCCGTCGGTCCTGTCTAACAGAGATGTGTTGGACATTAAAGATCCCTTCTCTCGACACGAGAGGGGTTCGGCAAAATTCCCGGGTTAGTGAGGTGACAGAATTCCCTGGCGTAACATTAGCCGAGAGGCGGAAATAGAGCACGTTAAAGAAATAACAAATAAACAAACATTGTTGGAATAAAGTTAGACATCTTTTATCCTAAATCTTGAGTTCTTTGTAGCCACTTCACCCTTTACCTGTGCCCACATTAGTTCAATCGCAATCAATTCGCAGTGGAAAGGTGGAAAGCGGAGTATATATAGGTACTACCTTCCCGGTTTTTTGCCATTTCGAAAACCTTATACTATTGGTATGATTTTTAATGATAATTAAGAATGGAAAGTAATTCTTTTCTTACCATATTTTCTCCAAAAGAAATATTTTTATCCGTCAGACATCTGATGATGTCTGCTGTACGCCATGAGGATGTTAGAGTTAATTCAATCAGTCGCGAATGGTAATTTGCGTTATCCATTACTATAACAGGTACTAGTAGAATCAAAATTCAACAACTGTTCAAAATATTCTTCCGTTAACACTACCTATATGCGTTATTATTATACGTTTTCCTTTTTCTGACGGAGCCTGAAATCCTGTAGACCAGGGGTGCTCAAACTTGAATTACGATTGATTTTGAGATGCTGCAAGTATGTGTGATGCAGGGTTGTCGTACATACACGATACACCCTACCTACCTACTTAGATAGGGTGTACCGTAGCATATATAGATATTAGCTTACCGCACAATAAACATTATTATAGTCAAGGTTTGGGTTAGGTTTTTATTGAGATTCTTCTCAATAATATTATTGAAAAAACTCATGGTCATTCAATATTGCGAGTTTATTGGTTATTACAAAACAAAAGAGTTACATATGGACTAACTAAGTAGTGGCTTTGGATGTTGAATCGTGGCACTGCATTTCCTCAGCATACTTTGCATAAGATGGTACGTAACCACTGAGTGCTAATCGCAAGCATGATGACAAATGATCGTCTGTTAGTCGATTGCGATATTTCGACTTAATCGTTTTCAGTTCAGAAAATGCAGACTCGCACAAGTAATTTGACCCAAACATTTCCGTCAATTGAAAAGCAATTTGCCTTAGATTCGGATATTTATCTTAAGATATTGAACACCAGAAATTTGTATCAAATGCTGTAGCTTTGAGATGTATATCTGATATAATCTGCACCAACTCATTTTCAACAGAACATGGGTTCATACTGACTTGCTATTTCAGTAGCTAATTCCTCAATGTTTTTACATGAAAAAGGATATCTATCATGAAAACGCATTTCGAATTGTTCCAAAATATTTGCTAATTCAACCTCATACGTATCATCATTCAACTGAGGAATCCTTGCTTTCTAACACGGAAAATGTTTTAGATCCTTTTTTTTCAGTTGATTTATCATAAGCTGCAAGTTACTTTTGAATGCGTTTACTACACTAATCATCTCAGTAAAAGCTTTTCCTTTACCTTGAAGTTCTAAGTTAATGGTGTTTAGGCGCATTCTGATGTCAGTCAAAAATGCCAAATCAGTCAGCCCTTTTACATTTTTCAACATCAGAGTGCCATCATCTCTTTCGTCTAAAAAGCTGTTATTACGGGCAATAATTCTCGAAACCTCTATAGGAATTTGCAGCGAATCAACCAACTGACTTCCGTGTTAAAGACCAAAATCAGTGTTTTCAGCTAACTTCCACAATTTTTGTTGCAATTCCCATAAATATCTCCATTTTTGAAACTTTTGAACTCAAAATGGTTTTATGTATAATGCAATGGAATGATAAAAATGAAAGGAAATCTGCATCAACTCGGCACCATGCCGCAAAACCAAACAAAATTTTGTTTCCACTCATTGCTCGTGCTCGATCGGTTGTAATGCTCATAAATTTATATATTTGTAGCTTGTAGTTCTTTACAAAATTGAAGAAAACGTCATATATATCTTCGCCATGGATCTTCCCCTTCAGAGGAATAATTGTCAAAAATTCTTCACTAGCCAACATGTCACTGAATACCATCCGAATTAAAATACACAGTTGGGCATTGTCTGTCATATCGGTGGATTCGTCGAACTGTAAGAAAAAGTATATACATTTTATGATATCATGTTTTAGTTTATCTGCCATGTCCTGACTCATAGTTTCAATATGCCTTGTGACAGTCAGACGAGATAACTGAAGTTCTCTAATAGCCGACATAATTTCTGTTTTTTTTTTAAATCTCCAAATAAAGTCTCACCAGCTTCAATAAATGCTTCCTTCACAACCGATCCATCTTCGAATGGTTTCTTGTGTTTTGCCAATATATGAGATATTTTAAATGACGAGATCGTAGCAGCTTCCGATTGTTTGGCTGGTCTGGTGAACATGGTTTGTTCTTTTTTCAAACAAGATTTCAAATCGCGTTCTTTTCGTTTTCTCTATTTACTATGTGGCGGAAAATCCGTTTCATATTATTTTGAACCGTTTTATGATGCCTCTCCAAGTTACCACGCTTAGGTATTGCAACTGACTCACGACAAATAAGACAAATACAAAAGAAAAATTCTCCCTCCCAATCGTTTTCAAAATTATACGTTTTACATTTCTTCGCTTCATTAATACCATTCAATAATAAACTTTGTATCGACGTATTATTGCCTTCAAGTTACAATTCAGAATGACTCCAATTACTGCAGGCGCAATTTTTATATCGGCGTGAACGAAAGTCTCGAATGTTACTTTGATAAAGCCGCCTTTTGCCGCTAGCAGAGTGATATTTTATTACTCAATAAATTTTTGTACTTCAGTTACCTAATTATAAAAAAAAATTTTCTACTCGAGATCTACTCAAAAAGTACCGTTTGAGACTATCCAATTCCCGTCATCTCAGAACACATTTCAACATTTTCACCGATTGTAAGTAGATGGACTTGATGCCTTAAAGCATTGTATTCATTCAACTTAATTAATTTGTCACTTTGGGAAAGTGATATAATTTTCACACGTTCAATAGGGGTAAAATTAGAAAACTATTTTCATTATTTGTGAAATGAACAAAACACTTTCACCAAATACTAACTGATGCATAAAAATGTTAAATCAATTGCACGCCTGTGAACATCCTGTCACTTAAGGATTTATTGGTCTACGGTTTTACCAAATCGACTATAGGAGATATAGAAGATGCGGATTTTGGACCATATTCGTGAAACAACCTCTATATTTTCAGAACCCTGGGATTATTTGAAGAATTGCTCAGCCAGGAGATACCATTACTGCTAATTTGAGCAGAATATTTCGAAAACAGCACGAGCTACCTAGTTAAAAGTGGAAAATATCAAGAGTTTAACACTCTGTATCTCCTGAAAGAAGTACATTTTACCAGAATTATTTTTCATATCTTTCGATGAGGAATCTTGCATTCTCATCAACTTAGCTCAAATACCTCAGAAGTTAATCATGCACTAGCCCTTTCATGAGATCGTCGATTTCAAGGCACTGTTAATTTGTTCAATTTTTCAAAAGAAACTTTGAACAATAAAGCAGAACAGTTGGCATGTGAATTTTGACGGATTCGTGTTCTGTTATCTACTTTATATGGTCGTTGTGAACGCTATAAACATTTTTGTGTTTTAAATGTGAGAACTTTGAGATCAAAGATTCCGATTGCTGAGGAAGTTGGTACACTTTGGAAGAAGAAGGCTTCAAAGTGAGTTCATTTCAATTTTTCGTATTAATTATATGAATACTATTTTTCTCTGAGTAAGAGCAATCGCAATATTAATCGAACATTCGGTGAAGCAGGATTTTAAATCAATTTCATTCTTCAAATTGTTTTTTCGATTTAGTTTTCAAGAAATTTTATGGATAATATTCAGCTACAAAGTTTAATGAGGAAAGTGTTTTGTTCATAACGTTAGTCTCCATAAAATAGTCGATATTTATCACCACTTTTCTGTATCTTATAACTTTTTGCGCACCTGTTTGAGATAACGTAATTCGATGTAGAATTTATCAGGAAGATTCTGTAAAAAGTGATCTTTAATAACGAGTATTCTCGTAATTCTTTTTCAGATGATTTTAAAATTTATTCGATAGTTCTTGATGAATATGTCTGAATTGAAACAACGGATATACCAGGTGTCCATGCGAAATGGGACAGTAAAAGTATAGGGAGAAAGGAAAGACCGATTGGAAAATTTGCTTGTTGTTATCTTGAATGTTATTCGAACTAGGTTCCGGAAATATTTTCAATGCTGTAGCACTTCTATGTATACCAGAAGTTGACGTCGATCTGTTATAGTTTTCTCTATACCTAAAATGCATCGTTTCTGAGTTATTCGCGATTTCATCCCTAAAATCAATTTCGAAACATCCAGGTCTAAAATCAATAAAATTTTGAAGACAAGTGACTGGTGTGATCGAGAATACCTACTAAAAAAAAAGAAAAACGAGAAGTCAGATTCAATCCTCTTCAATAGCAATTGATTTCGAACTTTTTCTCCAGGAATTCTGACCCGAACTACTTTGATGAAAATTTTGAGATAGGTCTCGTATTGAGAGATCAAAATGCATGAAAGATTTCCGGTGATATAACCTGCCAATTATAGGGCCTTCGCGCGAAAAATCGTAATTTTGGAATAAAATCTCGAATAACTCAGAAACAATGCCTTTCAGGTAGAGGGAAACAGATCGATGCCTATTAATATTACAAGTTAAATGGCATGAGCAAAAATAGGTAGTCTAATATGAAACAACTGGCTTTCGTACTTTTGAATGTACTACGTATTGCCACATACTTTGGAAGCACCCTGTATACCGTGAAACCTCTAAATGAATTGTATTCTGCCTCTTTATTTACAACAAGCTAGAAATAATCGATATTGAATGAGTTTTTGTATTCTTATGATGCCTTCTAAGAGACAACCAAAACTGGCAAAATTCCTATTGAAATATTCATATCTTCCTTTCGGTTGATTTCGGTGGCAATAATTTGAGAAAATTTGTTCAGAACTCAATTTTCTACAATGAAAAAAGAAAGATCCCTCATGCCATTTCAAATAACGATGACGTTGCCAATTTCCTGTATAATTGGAAGTGACACAGAATTGAAAATATTTTCGGAACTTAATTCGAATAACATTCAAGACAAAAAAAACTTTCTCCAATCGGTCATTCCTTTCTCCATATACATGTCGCCTTGAACCCCCGTTTATTTTGGCTTGAATAATATGTGCAATTATTTCTTTCTTTTGAACTTAGAAAAAAAGTTACATGAATATTATATTTGTGGAAGGAAAACTCATCTCACAAGACCATCATTGTGGCTGAATTTCTGACCAAAGACTCTGTATTTAACTGATATGGTTTAATGGTTTTGTTTCAAGAATATCTGAAATTGGAGAAGTTGTTCAGTTCTACTTGAAATAAGAATTTTAAGTAATGTAGTTGAATGACAAATTATAGCAAAGCTAATTGGAATGAAATTACAATTGAAACTATCTATAAATTACCTATGCCTATCTAGATCAGAGTCCCTTATCTCAGTGTGTGAGATCTTTGTCTAGAAAACAATATAGGCAGTTGGTTTTATATATATATATATATATATATATATATATATATATATATATATATATATATATATATATATATATATATATATATATATATATACATATATATATACTAAAACTCATCACTTCATTCAACTATCTTTATTCAGAATAATTATCGAAATCATAGTAACTGACTAACAAATTACTAACTATAATCAAGTTAACTAATGCAAAGATAAACTTATCTACAAAGTTTAATCAATTACAGTTAAGGAGTCTCAGACGAGATAAACTCAAACTACATAAATACTATGTTTCAATTTAGAACAATCTGAGCTTTTCAATGAAATAAAACTCAATGATAGAGCTCAGTCAACGATTATTGAAGATAGAAGAGAAGAAATGGATAATAAAGAAGAACACTTAGCTTTTAGGACTGAGGTTAATTCCTACAATGGTTGGATAGTGTTTTATATCGGTTTTCTGGTATTCCTGTATCTTACAGCTTACAGGTTAGTTGATTGGCTGAATATGGTTGACAAGGTTAGGTTAGGTTAGGTTAGGTTAGGTGGCAAGACTAGTTCCCTAAAGACGTGGTTACCCAAGTCGTGAAATATCAAGGTTTGGCATAAGGATGAAAAAAATATTCGATAGTGAAAATCCTTGGAATAGCAGATATCGATCCAGGTTGATATAACCAAAGAAAATTCGAAATCTCTCCACTCTAATTGAAAACATTGTCGAGGATATCCGGCAATTTTACAGAATAACGCCTCAGACGATTGGAATTTATCCAGAAAATCAAAAGAATACTTAATTACATTTTCTTAAAATTATTCACTCCTATCGCTATAACACAGCTCCAATAAAATCACAAACGATTTCGAAGATTTCTGAATGGAAAGAGATAGAATCTAATGAATTCCGAACTTACATAGACGCGGTTCTATGGAAAAAAAATAAAGAAAAGCGAACTTATTCTCTTCACAACAATAAAGTGGAAATGAAACATAGTATGAGTACTGCTTTCTGGTTTCCCACAGAAACAAGAAAAGAACTTCTTTCAAGTACTGACTTACAATTAACCGGTGAATAACCCAGATCAATACCAGCGACACCATTCGGATAAAACTATAATTTCCATTGGGTATCATGACCTGTAGATACGTGATTCGAATTTCAAACTGTTTGAATATTTAACTTGATGAAATGAGATTGAATTATTAATAGAATTATGAAAACTGAGTTTTAAAGATATAAATGATTAATTCGAGAAATCGGACTGTTACAATGTTACAATTATCCCCAAGCGACAAAATGATGCCTGCATGAAGTGTATAAAAGCTCCAAATTGGACCAATTATTGAGTCTCCTGATAACAAGAATCATTACTGCAAACATGTTAGACCTTCGATTTGGCTATACCAATGCTTACAATCGCATTTTTTCAGAAGGAAACCAATCAAAATTTGAACGTAGTATATTAACCCCCTTCTAGCTGGAAGACGGTCGCAGTCCCGTCGACCGGTGTAAAGCCACCACATTATGGTATAGGCTTCAAGAATTGGTTTTTTATGACTATTTTTTGCATGCTTGGCAGATGGTGTGGTCTCCAGTGTAGGAGCTTATGCTCTGATGGACGCACGGAGTCCCCCAGAATCTGATGAGAGAAGCCAATTCTTTATTGAGATTGCAACATAAAAGGACAAGGACACACCAACATGAATGTGAGAGCAGTACATTAGCATTTATAAGATACGCAACCTCATAACCTAGCTTCAACGGAAACTCAAATAATTCCAACAACAGACACCACCTACCTCTCCTTCAATGGCTATGAATTGAATTTAAGGCTTCGTTTCAAGAGAGAGCTTCTCAGTTATGCCAGATCGGGCTTCAAATTCCAAAAGGACGATTCGTTGGAAGACAACGCTTTCGACCTGGCATGTTTTAAAATCTTTTTATATAATAAAACCATGTTTCTGTGTTGTTAGTATCGATCTCCTGACGATATTAACTACCCTTAATTGTTTCAACATGTGAGCGACAAGGTAGACACGATCCGAATACAGCATCTGTTATCTGAGGTGATCATAATGGGGACCTTAAACGTCCACAACATCAATTGCCTCCAACACTCAAATAGAACCGACGAAGCAGGAAGCAAGTGGAAGCCTTTGCGATCAACCAACAAGAATTCCTGAAGTATGATCAATTTTCCAATACTCTCGATCTCTTTTTTGTTTCAGATCCAGATGATTTCCGTTTATAGGTCTCACCATTCCTAGGTTACTCCGACAACACCCCTATTTCTGCCACTGGTACGGACCCGAAATAAATATCCAACGCGTTACAGGAAGATATGGCATCAAAACCCAGCCAGCTGGAAGGAACAGGGCGAGTTTTTCGTGTCGTTCCTCTTTAATGACGTCTGTTTTTCCGGTCCTGACATCAATGTATGCACTTAGTCTGTCACTGAAGTTGTTATTGCGGTAGGGAGCTCATTCCTCACTACCTTGGTTAATTGAAAACTATCAAAAAGCAGCCACAGTTAGAAGAAGATCTTATGAGAACTGAAAGAAAATCCAACAGATGAACTTAAAATTGAATATTTGCGTTTCATAAACATTTTTTACTCAACAATTGATAAAGCGAAAACTTACTCCAATGAAAAAATTAAGAATAGACTCTTTAACCTGAAAGAAGTGTAACTTGTCAGTTCTGGTCTATGGCGAAGGCAGTCACCAACAATTTTTGCGAGTCACGCTTTCCGGCTCTGATTATAGATGACGGTTATATCGCATCATCGCCTGAAACAAAATTTGATCTCTTTGCAAATATGTTTTCGCCTAATTATGTTCTAGATACATCAAATGCAGTGCCACCAAGCATCCCACATATTCAATCGAATATGTCTGAGGTAAAGTTCAGAGAGTGTATGGTAAGGCACGTTTTTCAACCTCTGAACTGTAAGCAAATAGTGGGTCTTGATGGAATACCACCAACTGTTTTGAAGAAATGTTCGACTCTGTTCTCTCTCTTAAACTCAAATTACCACTTTGAGGTACCCGTTTTAAATCGATAGAAGACATAAGAGATAATTAGCGGCGAGAGCTGAAGTCGATTCAAGAAAAGCGTTTGAAAAATATTTTGAAGATTGGATTGTTCGTTGGCGTAAATATATTATTTTCTAAGGGGCCTACCTTGAAGGCGATACAATAAATTTGGATGAAAAGTAAATCCTTTGTGTTTCACTGACTGATTTCACTTACCTTTCTGATAATGTTTTACGAGAGATTACTCTTATTTAACAGTGAGTAATGGCATCCAAGAAAATATACAGTGAAGAGTTATTTCATAAATTATTATATATTTAAATCATAAGTCATTCAAATTGCTGCAGCGATTTTTGATATACTTTTCTTTTTCAGGTGAGTTACTGTTGATCTACTTGATGACTACTGTGAGTAAAATCCTTTACTTAGTTGCTTATTGAAAAGTGAGAAAATTTCAACATCACTGCTGTAAATTCATTATTTCTAACAGCTAAAATGTCTGGTAATTCATCCCAGATGAAACGTCTTTTTTTTCAATTTGAAGGAAAATCGAGGCGGGCATGTCAGTGATCCTCGCATGTCCACCCCAACCCTCCGGGTTTGGACTGTCGTTAGACATAAGTCCAGAAGGATAATTGTTTATGCGATAAATTTTATAATAACACTTTGACTGTTAAGTATTTGAATACACACACAGCCTCTCGGCCCGATCATGTGAGAATTGTGTTTGCTTATGAGTTAATATTACATTTCTTTAAAAATATGTATATTTCCCAATAGACTTTGGGGTTGTTGAGTGCGAAAATTTGTTCAGCCTTATATAGCTGATGAAGTTTGGTGACTGTGCTCAAAGTTTGAGGAGGTCTTTACTTAATGAAAATTAAGTATTTAGATTTTCACTATATTAACAAAATCATGACCGGTTTCACCACACTGTGGCTTCATCAGATAGATATAAATTAATGAGCAGAGTTATTCCTTATATATTAGTCTTATTTCCTACTTAATATTACAAAAGGTACAAGAGGTATGTTGGAAAAGCCATCGGAGTTGCTTATTTTATGAATTGAAAAGATTGAGTGAAGGAGAAGGATTTAGATTCAATTTACTATTGAGTAACCTACCTGAATTATTTTCAGAGCTCAAATCTGCAATAAAATATACTAAAGTTCGTAAAGCTCCAGGATTTGAGGGCATTTTCCCTGAATTTTTTAAACATCTAGGAAATAACGCTAAAAAGTGGTTACTATCCTTTTACAATGACATACTCAGCTCAGGTACTATTTCCGCTGAATTTAGAAAGGCTTAAGTTATTGCCATTCTCAAACCTGGGAAAAATCCAAAACTTCCTAGTAGTTAATGACTTATCAGTTTACTTTCTGTCTTTCAAAATTTTAGAAAGACTTCTTTATCAGAGGTTAGAACCAATCATTAACAGAGCTCTGTCCACTTCTCAGGGAGGTTTTCGAAACAACTGAAATTGTTCTGATCAGGTTTTAGGTTTGTCCACTTTCATTGAGACAGGATTTCGGAGTAAACTTAAAATTGGCGCTGTATTTGTAGATCTCTCTTCGGCATATGACACAGTTTGGAAGGATGGTTTAGCTTATAAACTCTTTGAAGTAGTTCATTGTTGAAAACTTGTGAAGTTGATTGAGAATATGTTATCTGATAGAAGACTTCGAGTTTTCATCGGTGAGAAGAGCAGTAGATTTTACACTCTCAAGGATGGCCTTCCTCAAGGGTCTGTTCTTGCACCTATTCTGTTCAATTTATATATGTCTGACATCCCTGAAACTTCCTCTATAAAGTTTATTACGCTGATGATATTGCTTTGGTTTTTCGACACAATGACTTCTGATTTAGATATTCTGAACATTTTCTTCATAATATGGCGTTTATGTTCAAATCCTTCGAAAACTGAGGTTTCTTGTTTCCATCTGAATAATCATGAGATGGATAGGCAACTAAGAGTATTCTTCATTCAATCACTATTAATTCATAATTTCACTAAAATATATCTTGGTGTGAAGCTTGATCGTTCTTTGACTTTCAAATTTCATATTGATAAATTATGTCAGAAGTTGAAAACAAGAAACAATATACTACATAAACTAGCTGGATCAAATTGGGGCGCTGGAGTCTCTACTTTGCGAACTACTGCTTTACCTTTAGTATATTCAGCAGCAGAATATTGCTGTTAGGTGGGGTTGAATAGTGCTCATGTCAATAAGATTGATTCTCAGTTGAACTGTTCTATGAGAGTTATAAGTGGATGTATCAGTTCAACTGCTACCCCTTGGCTTCTGGTTATTTGTAATATAGTTCTTTCCCATATTCGCAGGAAATTAGCTCTTAAATCGTCTTGAGATAAGTATCACTCATTTTCAGAAGTTTTTCGGATAATGCACGATCTTCAAAATCCAACTAAACTGAGATTGAAATTTAGGAAACCTATTTGGTCGATTGACTTTTTGCATACACGAGTGAAGGCTGTTGACCTTTGGAAAACTGAATGGCAGGAAGATGATGTTTTTAAAAAAGTTCTCATAGAGGATCGTTCCAAAAAGGTTGGAGGATTCTAAATAAGTAGGAAAAATTGGTGTACGTTAAATCGTCTCAGGACAGGCTATGGTCGTTATAATAGTATGTTGTTCAAATGGAATACTGTAGAAAGTCCGGCATGTAAATGTGGCGCTGCTGAAGAAACTATGAGTCATTTAGTTCTCGATTGTCCTATTTACCATTTTACGGGTGGTTTTCAAGAAACTCATTCCGTTTTAGATAATTTTATCAACTGGGTGGAGAAATTTAGATCTATTTAGGAGATTAGTTTTTGCTCCCTCCTATAGTTTTTGTTTCGTCCATGGTGTATGTTGAAAAGGCAACGGCTGCACCCATGTAGGGCTTCATTCCCAAAAGGTGTATGAGATGTTCTCTGTTGAAAAACAGAGGAACATTAGTTAAGTTCTTAGATTCAAGTGAGTTTAGACATATAAGAGTTAGGTATGTTTTGATAAAATATTTTTCTGCTAGTTTTCTATTTTCATTGTTGCAGATTTTTCCAGTCCCAATCCCCCTCCCTTTCACCCTTACCTTCGTGAAGAAATCCTGGAAATCATGGCGTGCAAGATGACATTGAGAGAATGAAGCTGCTAAGCAGAAACATTTCTTGGTACTCTTTTTGTACACACGACACTAACACAACATAAACAGACAAGCTATTGCTAGTGCAATAGTGTCAGGGAAACGAGTTTTTTTCCACAGGTTTTTTCACTCGTTTACTGAATCATACGCAAGTTAGTTTGGTTTCCTGTTACATTTCCTGTGCTGTCACTTTACGGCCAATCGTAGGAGGCATGATGCGAGTTTAGATGCCAGATTAAGGAACAGGCATGGTCTGTTTTTCCGCTGGTATTCTATTTATTCGCTTGTTTTTTTTACGATTGTGTTTTTCTGACACACACCAAAATTATAGATATAAGCATTTTTTGTATATACAATCATTCGAATTTTTGTAAAGCCTCTCTTTTCAAAAGAATATATATATATATATATATATATATATATATATATATATATATATATATATATATATATATATATATACTTTTATATAATACTCCATTGAAGTTAAAATCAATCAAACAAATATCAGTCAATAACGGTTACAGTTATTATCAACTATGATTGAGAACATGATTCCACTAAGAAAATGTCAAAAACAATCCAGGAAGTATTTCCAAGTATAAAAAGTTCTAACAAAAAATACAACACCTTAACTTATATTGATAATCCTAGTATAAAATTAAAATCATTCCTCTCGCATTATTATTTCAATGTAGCATTCCGAACTGATAATTCTTTAGGCCGACATATCAAAAACTGCAAATCTAAAATTGATAAAAGTAATAAATCCGAGTTTATAAACTCTCTTGCATGGATTCTAATAAAATTTATATTGGTGGAACTTTCATAAATTTCAAAGTTAGATTATCCGAGCACAAACGTAGTTTTAATTATCATGAATCAGATTCCCATTTTCCTAATCACTTACTCGAAGAAAACCATAACTTTAATGATAATTTCAAAATTTTACACAATGAAAATAACAGACAAATACTCAATCTATTGGAAATTTTAGAGATCAACAAAGAAAAGAATTCAGGTAGGTTACTTAATAGTCAATTAGATCTAAATCCTTCTCCTTTACTCAATCTTTTAATTCATAAAGTAAGCAAGTCCGATGAGTCGTCCCACATACTTGTTGTACCTATTGTAATATTAAAAAGGAAATAAGTAAATAAATAATAAATAAGCTGAGTATGTCATTGTAAAAGGATAGTAACCACTTTTTAGCGTTATTTCCTAGATGTTTAAAAAATTCAGGGAAAATGCCCTCAAATCCTGGAGCTTTACGAACTTTAGTATATTTTATTGCAGATTTGAGCTCTGAAAATAATTCAGGTAGGTTACTCAATAGTAAATTGAATCTAAATCCTTCTCCTTCACTCAATCTTTTCAATTCATAAAGTAAGCAACTCCGATGGGTTTTCCAACATACTTCTTGTACTTATTTTAATATTGAGTAGGAAATTAGACTAATATATAAAGAATAACTCTGTTCATTAATTTCTATCTATCTGATAAAGCCACAGTGTGGTGAAACCGGTCATAGTTTTGTTAATATAGTGAAAATTTAAATACTTTAGTTTTATTTCATTGAAAATATGTATATCGATTTTCATGAAGTAAAGACCTCCTCAATCAAATTAAAGAGGGTTATCTTTCAATTTCATTCTGTGAAGACATTTCGGAAGAAGAACATGATCACTTCTCATTCAAAAGATAGTACGAATAAAATCTCGTTTAAATTCCTAATGGGATCAGACTTGTCTACTTCATCAAAGATGTTATCGAACCAATACGAATGTGGCGGGGAGGGTTGGATTGATTTATAGAATTGTCCGCTTGGGTTGGATTTAAGTTTCTTTCCATCTTGAAGTTATGCGGTGTTTAAAGAGGGGGAAAAATCTTTGTACGTAACAAAGGGAAGGTGGATGAAGACGAGAAATGCCCCTTCTTTGGCCAGGGAATTAACATTCTCATTGCCCACTATTCCTAAATGGGCCTTAGCACAGAGAAACTTGATTGTACAACCTGCTGCAGATAGAGTGGAGAACGCTTCTAATATATTTTTATGAGTCAGTCGGAAGTTTGTGTTATACTTCAATTTTTTCAAGCTCATCAGGCTGCTTAGGCGGTCTGATATTATCAGGAAAATTTTCGAGGAAAATGTATCGATATTCAATAGAATGTAACATAATGCTCTACTTAGAGTTAGAAGCTCTGCCGAGAAAATAGAGAAGTTGTTTCTGAGTCCAAACAGTGAACGAGAGGTGAACAAGGCATCAAATATAGCACAACCGACGTTGTTATTTTGTTTGGAGGCGTCTGTGTACAGGCGATGAAAATTTTCGAAGCGTGAGCCTGTCAATCGGTGAAAATCAGCATTTGTCATCATTTTTCCGTAGATAGGAACATGAATATTTTCTTCATCTCGTAATTTGACGAAATCCATTTTGTACATGACTGGTTTATCCGATGTAGTTATCCTTTTCTTATATTCCATGAATAGGTCGTGATTTGCTATCAAGAGTGGATCTTTCTTCATAGTCCAATATTTTGATGTCAGTGAAGGGCTTAAATCGACTTGTTCGTTGATGAGCCTACCTTAGTGTTTGTATTTATTGATTTCTAGAGTTTCCCAAAGATCTACTTTCCAATATTTATTATCTGTATGCAAAATTTCAAACTGTGGGTCGACAGAGTGATTATTTTAAATGAGTTTGGAATTAGGTGGTATAATGATATCTTTGATATTGACATTTAGTTCGTATGAATTTTTGACCGAAAATATAGATTTAAAATTGCAATGTTTTATTAGCAAGTCGTTGAGGAATTTTGAAAGTTTGAAAGGAGGTGCCGTTACATAAGAAACAACAGGTCTAATAGGGTCATTAGGTTTATGAAGTATATAAATTCATTAACTTCGATCCACAATCACCCGAATTATATTCGTTGATACAATTTCATAAACCTAATTACCCTATTAGACCTGTTGTTTCTTATGTAACGGCACCTTCTTTCATTCTTCCAAGATTCCTCAACGACTTGCTAATAAATCATTGCAATTTTAAATCTAAATTTTCGGTCAAAAAGTCAAACGAACTTACTGCCAATATCAAAGATACCATTATACCACCTAATTCCTAACTGATTTCTTTCGACGTTAAGAATCTATTTCCCAACATTCCTCCGAAAGATACGTATTACTCAGTTGAAGAAATATTAGAAAATAATCATGTCAATACTATGAGTAAATCAGATATTCTTTCATTATTACAAATTTGTTTAGACCAAAATTATTTCCATTTCAATAAAAAATATTATACTACTGAAAACGGCCTGATTATGGGCAATCCGTTAAGTCCTTCGTTAGCAAAATTATTCATGAATAATTTAGAGATATTAATTCATAATCATCCACTCAGTAAATATTGTCTATACTGGTATCGCTATGTAGACGACATCATTATTTGCTTCACAGGAACAGATAGACAGTTAAAATTTTCGAAAATAATATAAATTCATTACTTCCGAAAATTGGATTCACAACCGAAATAGAAAACAATAATTCGATAAATTTCTTAGACGTAACAATTTCGAATGAAAATGGAAAACATGTTTTCGCAATTTACCATAAGCCGTCACATACAGATATTATAATACATAACTCGTCGTGTCATCCGTTTCAACATAAAATGTCAGCATTCAATAGTTTTATTCATAGATTGATTAACATCCCGTTATCACCAGTAAATTTCAACAAAGAATTAAATTTAATTAAACAAATAGCCAAAAATAATGGTTACAATCCCAAACAAATAAATAATATTTTAAATAAAAACAAAGTAGAATCGCTTTGAATGAAGTTTACCCTGTCGACAAATTGAAACAAAAATTCAACACCTTAACCTACGTTGACATTACAAGTGAGAAACTGAAATCATTCTTGAGTAGCAATAATTTCAACATAGCTTTCCAAACTAATAATAATTTAGGCAAATATATTAAAAATAATAAAACCAAACCAGGTAAAAACAATGAATCAGGTGTTTATCAATTGAATTGTAATGACTGTGATAATTTCTACATTGGTAGAACACATAGTAATTTCAATATCAGAATATCGGAACATAAACGCAGTTTTTCGAATCAGATTCAAATTCCGCGTATCATCTCTTAGAAAATAATCACTCTTTCGACCCACAGTTTGAAATTTTGCATACAGATAATAAATATTGGAAGGTAGATCTTTGGGAAACTTTAGAAATCAATAAATATAATCACTCAGGTAGACTCATCAATGAACATGTCGATTTAAGCCCTTCTCCTCTATTGAATCTCTTCGGCGAGAAATATATTCCTTAATTTTATTGGATATACCTGTCATTAATAACCACTTAAGAAGAAGCAACCCAATAAGCTTTTAATAACTCAAGAACATTTATATTTATATTATCATTCTTATTTTCTGTACATTCATTTGTCTGAAAAAGCTACGGTGTATAGAAACGCGATACGAATCGCAATTATCAAGTGAAATTCCTCAAAACACAGCACTTGTTTTTTATTATTGATAATGGAATTTTACCAAGTAAAATCCTCCCAAATTCAAAAATAAATAATCGGTGCCTAGACTGTTGATCAGCTGTGTCCATTGACGTTTTTTTATAGACGAACCTGGGAGCGCATACACTGGTTTTCGTTTTTATTGATATCTCTACTTTCCAAACCGTTTGGTATTGGTGTGGCGGTGATGTCAGTAGAGGGAATTGACGTTTTTAACAGGATTAAGACACCACCACCTTTGCAAGGTATTCTGTCTTGACTGAAAATGTTATGCTTGGAGAAAGAGATTTTATTATGAGGTTTCAACAAGTTTCACATAAGAAACAAACATCTACATCATAACTGTACTGAGGTATCTCTTTAAGGCACCTTCCTTGGATTGAATAGATGTAGTTTTCCACTGTATGATTCGTAGGACTGCCATATTGATATAAATATTTTTATTATTAGTTAGTGAGTGTCATAAATGCCAAACTTTGCTTTTGCATAACTTCGAAACTGAATCACCTACAGACTTAAAATTTTGGATTTCAAGTATGTGATTATATTATCAATGAAATAAATGAAGTATTTAGATTTTCACTATATTAACAAAACTATGTCCGGTTTCACCATACTGTGGCTTCATCAGAAAGATATAAACTAATGAACAGAGTTATTCCTTATATATTAGTCTTATTTCCTACTTATTATTACAATAGGTACAAGAGGTATGTTGGAAAACCCTTCGGAGTTGCTTACTTTATGAATTGAAAAGATTGAGTATAGGAGAAGGATTTAGATCTAATTGACTATTAAGTAACCTACCTAAATACTTTTCTTTGTTGATCTCTGAAATTTCCTATAGATTGAGTTTTTGTCTGTTATTTTCATTGTGTAGAATTTTGAAATTATCATTAAAGTTATTGTTTTCTTCGAGTAAGTGATTATAATAATGGGAATCTGATTTATGATAATTAAAACTACGTTTGTGCTCGGATAATCTAACTTTGAAATTTCTGAAAGTTCTACCAATATTTCTGAAAGTTCTGAACACGGATTTATTACTTTTATCAATTTTAGTTTTGCAGTTTTTGATATGTCGGCCTAAATAATTATCAGTTCGGAATGCTATATTGAAATTATAATGCTAGAGGAATGATTTTAATTTCAGACTAGGATTACCAATATAAGTTAAGCTGTTGTATTTTGTGTTAGAAATTTTTATACATGGAAATACGTCCTGAATTGCCTTTTAAAATATTTGGCGTGAAATCATGTTCTCAATTATATATCATATTTGGACTGTAACCGTTATTGACTGCTATTTGTTTATTCATATTAATCTCTTTTATGAAGTTATTGTGTGACATTGGGATATTAATGAGTCTTTGTAACATACTATTATAAGCTGCTAATTTATGTGGATAAGGATGTGCAGATGAGCTGTGAATAGTCACATCTGTATGCGATGGCTTACAAAAATAGAAAAATTATGTTTGCCGTTAATTTTAGTAACAGTTAAATCCAGATAGTTAATACAAATTATATCGTCGTCATATCTAAACCAATAAGATATTAATTTAATTAATTAGATATGTCGACGATATATTTCTTGTTTCACTGGCACAAACAGACAGAGTCATTCAAAACATTCATTAACAAAATTCACGATAATATTAAATTCACGTTAGAGAAAGGAAAACTCCATTAACTTTCTGGATTTAACTATTACTAAAATTAACGGCAAACATGATTTTTCTATTTTTCGTAATCCATCGCATACAGATATTACTATTCACAGTTCATCTACACATCCTTATCCACATAAATTAGCAGCTTACATTAGTATGGTACATAGACTCATTAATATCCCAATAACACAAAATAATTTCATAAAAGAGATAAATATAATTAAACAAATAGCAGTCAATAACGGTTACAGTCCAACTATGATTGAGAACACGATTTCACGCCAAAAATTTCAAAAAGCAATCCAGGAAGTATTTCAAAGTATAAAAAGTTCTAACACAAAATACAACAGCTCAACTTATATTTGTAATCCTAGTCTAAAATTAAAATCATTCATCTCGCATTATCATTTCAATATAGCATTCCGAACTGATAATTCTTTAGGCCGACATATCACAAACTGCAAATCTAAAATTGATAAAAGAAATAAATCCGGTGTTTATGAACTGTCTTGCGGGGATTGTAATAAATTTTATATTGGTAGAACTTTCAGAAATTTCAAAGTTAGATTATTCGAGCACAAACGTATTATTAATTATCATAAATCAGATTCCCATTATTCTAATCACTTACTCGAAGAGAACCATAACTTTAATGATAATTTCAAAATTTTACACAATGAAAATAACAGACAAAAACTCAATCTATTGGAAATTTCAGAGATAAACAAAGAAAAGAATTCAGGTAGGTTACTTAATAGTCAATTAGATCTAAATCCTTCTCCTTTACTCAAACTTTTCAATTCATAAAGTAAGCAACACCGATGGGTTTTTCAACATACCTCTTGTACCTACTGCGATATTAAGTAGGAAATAAGACTAATATATAAGGAATAACTCTGTTCATTAGTTTGTATCTATCTGATGAAGCCACAGTGTGGTGAAACCGGTTATCGTTTTGTTAATATAGTGAAAATCTAAATACTTTAGTTTTATTTCATTGAAAATATGTATATCGATTTTCATCAAGGAACGACTTCCTCAATCAAATTACGTGATTATAGCCTACTGGATTCCTGCATTCTGGTCTTATTCAGAGGTTCTCAAATAAGGGCCTGAAATTTCGTTTCGTTTTGGAAAATTTTCACCTGTTCACTATAACACTTTCAAGAAAATCGGATACATCTATCATTGAAACATAGAAATTCCCATATGAGATGAAAATTATACTAATGATAAATAGATATCTGGAAGAAAAAGAGTTCCACGAAAATGTGAGAACCTGATACATCAAAACGCAGATTGAAAATTGTCTCCTTTCAGTTTCACTTGAAAGAATTGCTCTAGTATTGCTAGATGATTGCAATTGATTTTTATTGGATTTAGATCTAGACGTCTTGAAATCCACAAATTGTCTTGAAACAGAATATTTCAAATATTATTTCAGAAGTTAAAACTCTGTTATTCTTCAGCATAATTGAAGGAATACGTCCATGGTTGATTCGGTCGACAATATTTTGAAGGGTACCTAAATCAAACCATAAGAAATCGACTTACGAGGTATTTCTGGTAATTCGACATTCCTGACAACTAACTGATGTAATCAAGAATACCTACTAGAAAAGGAGAAAAACGAGAAGTTGCATTCAATCCACTTCAATGGTAATTGATTTCGCACTTTTCCTTTCCGAACTCTGACCAGAATTACTAGGATGAAGATTTTGAAATGGGTCTCGTATTGGGAGATCTCCTATTTGAAAGATTTCCGGTCATATAATCTGCGATTTTCAGGGTCCTTCCGTGTAAAATCGTAATTTTTGGGATAAAATCGATGATAATTCGGAAAGGATGCATTTTAGGTAAAGAGATCGATAGCTATCAATATTACCAGTTGAATGATGTGTGCAAAAATAGGTAATCGAATTTGAAAGAATAAACATTTGTAATTTTGAATGTACTACGATTTGCCACATGCTTTGGAAACATCATGACTTCTGCCGAATGAGCCTCTCGACTCACAATAAGCTAGAAATAATCGATATTGAATGATCTTCTGTATTTTCAAGAGACAACCAAAAATCGCAGAATTCAGATTGGAAAATTGATATCTTTCTTTCGGTTGATTTCAGATAGTATTGATATGGAAAATATTGTTCAGAATTGGATTTTCTACATTAAAGAAATAGAAACATATTATATTATGCCAGTTGCAAAAACAAATAATACTAGATACTAGATACGTATTACTTAGTTGAAGAATTATTAGAAAGGAATCATGTCAGCAATATCATTAAATCAGATATTCTTTCATTATTAAAAATTTGTTTAGATCAAAATTATTTCCATTTCAATTACAAATATTGTACTATTGAAGACGGCTTGATTATGGGCAATCCGTTGAGTCCTTTGTTAGCAGAAATTTTTATGAATAACTTAGAGAAAGTAATTCATAATCATCCACTCAGTAAATATTGTTTATACTGGTATCGCTATGTAGACGATATCATTATTTGCTTCACAGGAACAGATAGACAGTTGAAAATTTTCGAAAATCATATAAATTCATTACATCCAAAAATTGCATTCACAACCGAAATAGAAAGCAATAATTCGATAAATTTCTTAGACGTAACAATTTCGAATGAAAATGGAAAACATGTTTTCGCAATTTACCATAAGCCGTCACATACAGATATTATAATACATAACTCGTCGTGTCATCCATATCAACATAAAATGTCAGCATACAATAGTTTTATTCATAGATTGATTAACATCCCGCTATCACCAGAAAATTTCAACAAAGAACTAAATTTGATTAAACAAATAGCCAAAAATAATGGTTACAATCCCAAACTAATAAATAATATTTTAAATAAAAAACAAAGTAGAATCGCATTGAATGAAGTTTACCCTGTCGATAAATTGAAACAAAAATTCAACACCTTAACCTACGTTGGCATTACAAGTGAGAAACTGAAATCATTCTTAAGTAGCAATAATTTCAACATAGCTTTCCAAACTAATAATAATTTAGGCAAATATATAAAAATAATAAAACCAAACCAGGTAAAAACAATAAATCAGGTGTTTATAGATTGAATTGCAATGACTGTGATAATTTCTACATTGGTAGAACACATAGAAATTATAATATTAGAATATCGGAACATAAACGCAGTTTTTCAAATGAAAAATCAGATTCAAATTACGCGAATCATCTCTTAGAAAATAATCATTCTTTCGACCCACAGTTTGAAATTTTGCATACAGATAATAAATATTGGAAGGTAGATCTTTGGGAAATTTTAGAAATAAATAAATACAAACACTCAGGTAGACTCATCAATGAACAAGTCGATTTAAGCCCTTCACCTCTATTGAATCTTTTCGGGGAGCAATCTATTCCTTAATTTTATTGGATATACCTGTCATAAATAACCACCTAGGAGGAGTTGACCAATAAGCTTTTAATTACTCAAGAACATTTATAGTTATATTCTCATTTACATTTTTCTGCATAATTATTCGTCTGAAGAAGCTACGGTGTAGTGAAACGCGTTACGAATCGCAATTATTAAGTAAAATTCCTTAAAACACAGTACTTGTTTTTTATTAAATAATACTAGAATATTGAGCTCTAACGTGCACCAACTTATTGATAGACCAACCCGTTATCTTCTCGGTAATAAACTTTGGATTTGTTTTTGTGAACGATATTGCTTCGCTCTCCTCAGTTGATTATCTGCCTCCTTCCAGTTGGTCCGACCACGTAGTCCTTAAATCAGGAATTCAGTTTATTCCATCAGTCCCCCACCGAACCTGACAACAATTTTCACTCTGTAGATTTCCGAAAACTCAATAAAGTATTTGAAGCTGCTGACTGAAAGGCGATTCTGCCTGTGGATGACATGACATATATATTTCCGAATTCGTGTTCGACAAAAAGCGAGGTAGTCAGCAACCCTAGTAAACCCTGGATTGGCCCAAACATTCTGATAATGATACGTCATAAGAGAACACTATGGCAGAGGTATTTACGTAGAAAGCAAGAAGCTGATTATAGAAATCATCGTAACTTCTCCAACAAGCTTAGCATCAAAATTAGTAGATCAAAAATAACCTTTGAGCATAGACTTGGTGCCTCAAAAAATAGAAAGAAAATTTTCAGATATGTAAGATCTAACAAGAATACTAAGACATCGCTGCCTCAGGTTCGTAACTCAACGGGACCGGTCAGTGAAGATTCTCAAGAAACTGCTGAGATACTGGCAGCCACGTTTGCATCATCCTTCACTGTAGAACCCCAGGGACCTATGCCACCACTTCTGCCCCAACAATGCGCCAATAGTCTGTGTGAGATAAGCTTCAGCCGTGCTTTGACTGCACAATAACTGAGCGTCCTGGATCCCTCTTCTTCACCTGGAATTGATGGTTCATCTTCTAATATTCTCAAAAAATGTTCATTAAGTCTGGCTTTTCTCTTATCCATTATTTTTGAAGAGTAGTTTTGATCAGGGGCCTTAACTAGTGACTGCGAGAGAATTAT
Source organism: Cryptolaemus montrouzieri (assembly GCA_013387265.2). Classification (NCBI taxonomy): domain Eukaryota; kingdom Metazoa; phylum Arthropoda; class Insecta; order Coleoptera; family Coccinellidae; genus Cryptolaemus; species Cryptolaemus montrouzieri. The sequence continues at coordinate 5,269,914 of JABFTP020000083.1, read as the reverse complement.
TCTTGATCTAATGTAGGATTTTGTTTCCATCAATGAGCTTACACCTGAGCAGCAACACGGTTTTCATCCTAGGCCTTCTGTGATAAAGAATTTACTCAAATGTATAAGTGATTGGAGTAAGTTAATGGATAATATAATACCTATCAATGTTGTTGACCTAGATTTTCCGAAAGCCTTCGATAGAGTATCACACGAACACTTGTTGTTCAAACAGAAAAACTTAGGGATTCAGGGACCTCTTCTCGCATGGATAGGAGCTTTTCTTAGGAGCAGGAAATATTTTGTCGAAATCAAAAATTCCAAATCTTCGGTGAGATCGGTTACAAGCGGAGTTCCTCAGGGATCTGTTCTGAGACATCTTTTATTTCTGCTATATACATCTGATCTTCCATCACTTCTTTTTTCCACTTACTCTATCTTCGCGGATGATACCAAGATCTACAATGTTCCTTCACTTAGTTCGTACACTCTTCAACAAGATCTAGACTTTTTATCGCTATGGTGTTCCGACTGGCTATTACCACTCAATGCAGATAAGTGCAAAATCCTCCAATTCAGTAAAAACAACCCCCACCTGAAATATCACCTGAATGGAAATAATCTCGAAAGCAGATTGATCTTGGTGTAACTGTTACAGATGACTTAAACTAGTCTGAGCATATTCGGAATATGTTCACCAAAGCTTTCCGCCTCACCTACCTATTCAAAAGATCTTTTAGGCGTTGTGAACAAAAAACGTGTGCTGTACTCCATAAAACTTTCGTAAGACCTATAATGGAATTCGCTGGGCCGGTTTGATCTCCTATTTTGAGGAGTGAAGTGGATCTACTAGAGTCAATCCAAAGAAGAGTGACAAGAATTCCCTATGGCCGCTTGAGACCATCTCATACAGAGAGATTAAAAATTCTCGGTATCCCATCTTTCGAGAACCGCCGTCTCCGGGCAAACCTCGTATTTACTTTTCGATTATTGCGATCTCTATTAACCTGCGACCTCTCAGATATCTTTTCACTGAATCAGAATAGACACCTTAGAGGTCACAACAAAACTGCATAAGGAAAATTTCAAAACCACTCAGCGCCAGAGCTTTCTTCCGAACCGGGTATTCTCCAGATGGAACTCGTTGCCAAACAGTGTCGTTGAAGCTTTTACTATCAATGCTTTCAAGAATTCCCTCGACGAGTGTTTGACCCATTAATAACAAACTCTTAAATAAAATTTCATATATTTTTGTTTTCTCTTTCTTGTATAGGAAAAAAAATTGTATTAATTGATTCATTAAGTTAACTATTAGTTATTTTGGTTTCATGTGCCAACACTTCCAATATTGTTTTGATTTGTATATATTTCAGAATAGGCACCATTGTTTTTTTTTTTATTTTGTATTTATGTCATAATAGACAAATTTGCCTTGACTCTTAATAATTGTTCAATAATAATAATAATAATAAAGATTGTGTCAATTTTCGTTATAACCGGAAGTGCCACAGCATTGAAAATATTTTTTCGGAACTTAATTCGAATAACATTCAAGACAACAAAATAACTTGCTCCAATCGGTGGATAGGTTATATTTGGCTGAAAGCTGTATGTTATTTTTTTCATTTCACTTTCACATCATTGTCACTTTAGCCAAGATCGAAACCGTTGCTTGGAGCTATGGTTTGAATGGTGTCAATTTCATTTCTTATTTTCACGATCTTCCAATGATGGAAGTAGTGAAAATGCTATTTAGTTCATTGGATTTTCAGCCAGAATTTTATGTGTACATGAGTGGTTGGAATCTTTACGAATACATACAACTGTGTTAGGAGGTTCTCTAAAGATGTAACTTTTGCTATTTGAGTGGGAAATTGAATGATCTACATAGACATTCTATTGTTTTCCCCTCTCTAGAATTAATTTTCGAGTGGCTTCTGCTTATGCATTTGAGGAAATAATCGAGTTGTCTAGGTGTACCGTTTAGGTATTAAACTAAAAATAATACTGTCTATAGGCTTCGCCAGCGAAAACCGGACAATTTTTTTCCGTTATAACTTTGACAAGTCAAGAGCAATATCAATTGACGAGGCTTTTACGTGATAGAAATACATTTTCACAAATACAAGTAAACGATGATTTCTACTTAAATATATTATTAAATGCTCTACGCATTTCGATACAGAGTATCTTTATCAAGAGCGAATGAGTACTACAAATATATCTTACTAACAAATTTTTATCTAAAGAGGCAATCCACTCAGAGCTATCCGTACTTGAACTAATGTTTAGGAAATAAATTTAGTAAGGGTGAGTTATTTATGTCTATTTGATCATTGAGAATTTCCGGTGAATTCCTAAATCTGTTAATTTCAAGTGCTTCCAGAAGATTGAGTTTTATACTTATCTTCTCAGAATGTAGGATTTTAAATTCTGAATTGAAAGAGTGGCCATTTCACCTAAGATGATTTGAATAATTTGAATTGGTTTTTCCATTGATGAAACTGCGTTTATGTTTAGAGATTCTAACATTCAAATTTCTTCCTGTTCTACCTATATAAAAACAATTGCAATCTGCACAATCGAAAATATAAATATCTGATTTATTCTCTTTATTAATTGGAGATTTATAAGTCCTGATAAATGAACCTAAATTTGTTGATGTTTTGAACGCATTATTTAAATTTGAATTTTTGAGAAGGATTTCACATTATTGCTAATATTGCCTATATATGTTAAAATGTTGAGTTTCTTGTCTTGGTGTTCTCTGATTGGGTATATATGTTGTAAAGCTAATTTTTGTTTTTTCTTATGTAGTATGCTGCTAACTAAATTTGCATCATAACCATTATTTATTGCGATTCGTTTTATCGAATTCAATTCTTTGAAATAAATATCATTAGACATCGGTGTGTTCAAGAGTCTATAGCTGTTAAATGCTGCAACTTTATATTGGTAAGGATGTGCCAATGTATAATGAATTGTGATATCTGTATGGGAAGGCTTATGATAAATTAAAAACTGGTGTTTATTATTTGACCTTGTTATTGTTAGGTCTAGGAAATTGATCGAATTGTTCTGTTCTATTTCAGAAGTGAATTTTATTTTATTTTTTGTGGGCGCAGGTTGTTGACCTAACAATAACAAGGTCAAATAATAAACACCAGTTTTGAATTCATCATAAGCCTTCCCATACAGATATCACAATTCTTTGTACATCGGCACATCCTTACCAACATAAAGTTGCAGCATTTAACAGATATATACATAGACTCTGAATACACCGATGTCTAATGATAATTATTTCAAAGAAGTGAATTTGATAAAACAGATCGCAATAATTAATGGTTATGACGCAAATTTAGTTAGCAGCATACTACATAATAAAAACAAAAATTAGCTTTACAACATATATATCCAATCGGTGAACACCAAGACCAGAAATTCAATAGTTTAACATATATAGCCAATATTAGCAATAATATGAAATCCTTCCTAAAAATTCAATTAAATATAGCGTTCAAAACATCAACAAATTTAGGTTCTTTATCAGAATTATAAATCTGCAATTATTGAAGAAAATGAATCAGGTGTTTATAGATTGGATTGTGCAGATTGCAATTGTTTTTAAATTGGTAAACAGGAAAAAATTTTAATGTTAGAATCTCTGAACATAAACGCACTTTCATCAATGGAAAAACCGATTCAAATTATTCAAATCAACTTAGGTAAAATGGTCTCTCTTTCAATTCAGAATTTGAAATCCTACATTCTGAGAAGATAGGTATAAAACTCAACCTACTGGAACCACTTGAAATTAATAGATTTAGGAATTCACCAGAAATTCTTAATGATCATGTAGACATAAATAACTCACCCTTATTAAATTTATTTCCTAAACATTAGTTCAAGTACGGATAGCTCAGAGTGGATTGCCTTTTTAGTATATATAAAAATTTGTTAGTAAGATATATTCGCAGTATTCTTTCGCTCTTGATAAAGATACTGTGTATCGAGACGCGTCGAGCATTTAATAATAAATTTTAGTAGAAATCATCGTTTACTTGTATTTGATTTGAGAGCAATATTATTCGTGCTTCCTTTATTGGAAAGCCAAAGGATTAGGTTTTTCAAAAATTGTATCGGAATTTCATTTCCAGTGCAATCCAATATGGCTGAGTCATTCGAAAAGAGCAATATTTGAAGATCGCTGGAAGGTTTTTTTTTCACTGAAAAATTTGAATAGGGCATTCTGTCGATAACTCAGACTTTTCTGAACAATTTGACATATTGATCCTTGAAATATTCCAAGAAATGGTTAGAAAGTAGCGTGAAGAATTGCTTCCATTCTGATTTTCAGCTGAAATCGAAAAATATTTTTCCCTAGATTGAACCTCTCCCATCATTTTGAGGGGTCGAATTGGAATATTGATTAAGAATTGTGCCAATTGTTGTCAATATTGTTTCTCTTCTTCTCCATCATATGCCCCCCCGATGTGAAACTTCTGAACATAGACTGCATGCATTAAATCTATGATAAACAAAAAATAATGAAATGTCATCGAGCTTTAGACGACAATTGATTTGAACTAGAATTTTATCTTAGTGTTGCTTGTTTTTGATGTTTGAAATTGTTAACAATGGTTTCAACAAATGGGAATAAGCATTGAATGTTTATTTGTGCGTAGCTATTCTGCTTGGCAAATATCACGCCAATTTCCAGCTCCTAATTACAAAAGAAGTAGAATGTTTAGGAAGAATTTTGGACAGCAGGGTCATTAGGAAGGAGATCAGGGTGACTGTTTCCCAAATATCTCAGAGATGCCAACTGTTAAAATATCTGCGAGAATAATAATACGACATGATTTTGTTCAACAAATTATAGAGTTAATACATTCAATAAAAAGAATTAAGTACTCAGAATGGAATATGACCTCCATTATTATCCACAACCAACAACCATCTGCACCCGTCTTCTCCAGCTCTGAATGGATCCAGATATTACTTCTTGATCAAGATTGTCTTCCAAGTGACCCCACAGAAAATAGTCGCACGGATTAGGATCGGGGCTATTTGAGGGCTATTGTTCTAGTTCGATAATATCAAATTCTTCTCACATAGGTTTTTGAGATTTGGCATCTTTGAGACATTTGGGAAACTGTCAAGCTGGTTCCTGGAGTTCCGATAGGGCTGACTGCTAATGCAGAAATTCGTTGAATGTTAGGCCTATATTATCAATTGAGTTTGTTATACAAAAAATGTAGAGTTGATGCTTAAAACAGATTATTAAAAAGGCGATTACCTGTGTTCTTTAAGTTCTAGCTACACCAGTACTTGGTCTTCTTCCTAATGACCCTGTTGTCTGAATTTTTCCTCAAGATATAAATTGTACTTCTTTCGTAATAAGGAGCTGGAAATTGGCGTAATATTTGCCTAGCGGTATAGCCACGTACAAATAAACATTCAATGAAACGCTTATTCTCATTTGTTAAAGCCATTGTTAACAAGCAACACCAAGACAAAATTTGAGTTCAAACCAAATGTCGTTTAAAACTCAATCACATTTCATTATTCTTTGTTTGTCTTAAAGTTGATGCATAAGTCTATGTTCAGAGGTTAATTACCTGGAGGTGCATATGATGGTGAAGAAGAGAAACATTGTTAATGACAATTGGCACATTTTTGAATCAATATTCGTGTTCGACCCCTCTGAGAACAAAAAAGAAAGATTCAATCTAGTGATTGAAAAACGCAGTTGATTCATTACGACCGCAAAAAATTTTTCAATGCGCGGGGAAAATTGTTAATATTTGAGGAAGTTGGCCATTTTGAATTCGAAAGGAAATAAAATTTCAGGTTGGTTTTAGTAAAATATGGTTCTTTGTCTTCTTAAAACATCCACGAAAGACACAACAACTTCAGGAGTGCCAACGCCAGGAGGTGAAAAGAATATTGCGATTTCAGCTGAAAATCAAAATGAAAAAAATTCTCCACGCTACTCTTTCACCAATTCTTAAAATATTTTCAAGATCAATAGGTCAAATTCTTCAAAAAAGACTAAATTATCGATTGAATGCTCCAATAGAGTTTTTAAGTTAAAATAAAACGTTGCAGCGATCTTGAAATATTGCTCATTTTTTAATGAGTCAGCCATATTGGATTTCACAGGAAGTGAAATTTCAATCCAATTTCTGAAAAACCTAGTGATTTTGCTTTCCAATGAAGCAAGAACGAATGATCTAGCTTTAAAGCTGCGAAAGTTATATCGGAAAAAAAATTGACCGGTTTTCTCTGGCGCTCCCTATATATATATAATAACTAAATTCAGATTCGTAGATCTTAGTTTTAGGAATTAGGTATACATACTATTACTCAGAAATATTATGATCAATACGTACTACAGGCAATTTCTCGAAGAGATATTCCAAACAACCACTTCACCTACTTTTATTGAAGAAAGAAAATATAATTGTAATAGACTGAAATATAAATTCGGAAATAATTACAGATTAACGAAGGCGATAAACACAAGAGATTTCCACCATCCCACTTGTCATTTTTCATGTCATGAGTCTCTTCTATATGCTCAAAGGATCGAGTGTTATCTTTATAGCATCAAATATTATTATTATTTATGAACATTATTAACTTCAATTGGTTCCATGTTCGATGGAGCGAATACTACAGAATAGCACAAAAAAGATCTGAGTATCGCCTTTAATTGTAGATTTCCCAATAACTCATTGAATTCTTTTTCATTTAATTGATACATTATTGAAAGTTATGATATGTCAATTGACTTCGTTTACAAATACACATCTGAAGTGGTTGTACGAGGATTACACTAATAGTTGAATTTTTTCGATGTTAACTATACAGAAGAAGTTTGAATATATTGAAGGATTATTTTTCCTTTAATCCATCAGCACTAAGGAATGCTTGGGAACAATCGAAATAAGAATAGTTCTTTTAGAAATTGATATAAATCTAATAAAGAAAAATGTAAAAAAATTAATGTTAACGTTCGGGTTAATTTAATTATTTGGGTTTGATATTGACTACTTTGTGTTTGAGCAGTATATTTATATTTATATGCCTATTCGTCTACTTTGGAACGAACGCTTTTTAATTTCTGCAAGAAGGGTCACTCTCATTCACATCGGCATGGTAATGAGTGTGTGCCTATATCCGAACGCTAAAAGTTACTAAAACTTCCCTCAAAGTGAAGTGGAATATCACGAAAAGACTCAGAACTCTACTCAGCACTCCATCTCAAATACAGTCCACAGCCCTAAAACTGATCTTGTGGTTGCAACCCCAAGGAGCGGAAACTACGGACCCAAGGGTGAGTGGCTTTTCTTGGGACGTAGACCTACTTTTTCAGTTTCATTTGTTTCAGTGCGATCAATTAAAGTCCTTAAAAACCTGTTTATACCATTAATCTACGATTCGCAGACAAAATCAATGACATTGCATTCTGATCCATTTAGTCCAAAATTTCGATGAATCTGTTGAGAACTTCATTTATGGCAGCTGTCTGGTCACTTTATTCTAGTTATTTCGTGATCTTGTTGGTGGTTCCTAACAATATGAGCTTGGTGAGGTCTGGTGCTAACAAAAGATTTTCACCAATATTGTCCGCAATTGGCTCTTATCACTTATTCTAGGTTTAGAATAATATGTAATGATGGATTAGATAGTTTACTCACCACGGCTTTACGTTTGTGAGTTGTTATTCTTTATTGTGTACTCAATAAAGAAATTATTGTTATTATCGTGGACTTATGCACTATCTCAGCTAGTAGCTGGATATAATTTACCTTTCCCAGATTTTGCAATCAAAGGGAATAGGCTCGATTACAATATACTTGACATAAATTTCCTAACTATCCTACATGTGTTAAGAATTGCAGCTTTTTGCATTTCTATATAGGTATTCTTATGCAATTCTAATTTCTTAAGGCTATCATGCAAAGTTTTGTGTATTAAACCAGTCGGGGATACGATGACAGGAACAATATCTATTTTATCGAGGTGCCACATCTGCTTGATCTCAATAGCAAGGTCTGTGTATTTGGACTTTTTCTCCTGGAACTTGTTCAGCACGTTGTTATTATTCGGTATGGCGACATCCACCAGCATTACTGTTCTGGCTCTCTTATCATACACCACTATGTCCGGCCTATTATTCGTCACCATTCTGTCAGTGATAACAGGCCTATCGTAGTATAATCTGATAGAGTCATTTTCCAATACGGATGCCGGCTGATATGGCTGGAAGGTGTTCAGAAGTCCGTACTTGTGTGCAAGTTTCTGGTGGATAATGTTGCACACTTGATTATGCCTGTGAAGATACTCCGTGTCGGCCAGTTGTTCGCATCCAGACGTAATATGCTGTATAGTCTCCGATCTTATATGGCATTTTCTGCACTTATCTGTTTGTAATGTTCCGTCCTTCATTATAAATTTTTTGTAATTGTTTGTAGCGATCACTTGGTCTTGGATGGCCATAAGGAATTCCTCTGTTTCTGCGAATAATTCTCCTTTCATCAACCATTTGTTGGAGGCTTCTTTGTCGATGTGTGGTTGATTAATCTCATGGTGATGTCGTCCATGCAATTCCTTTCTTGACCATTGCTCTTGTTTTTCAGTATCTGATAGGAACGGTAGATTCAGCAGGTCATCTCTGGTAGCAAGATTCAGAGGTGTATACCCCTTATCAGCCAACGATACTACTCTATGGAGGTCATAAGTGAGAGCTTTTGCTGAGAAGAATTCTCTGAGATTTCTTATCTGTTCGGTGTGTAAATTAACAACATCTATTAATCCGCGTCCTCCTTCTTTCCGCTTCAAAGTTGTTCGTATCACAGACGATTTTGGATGATGATTGTTGTACTTTGTCAGCATCGTTCGGGTCTGCCTTTGAATATCATCGAGCTCCGTCTTAGTCCATCTGATTATTCCAAATGAGTGAAGCAACACTGGAATGGCGTAGGTGTTAATTGCCTTGACTAGATTTCCCGAGTTCAACATCGATTTCAGCACAGACTTCAGACGCTGACTGTATTCTGAACGAATCTTCTCCTTTGATTGTTTTTGGTCTAACAATCTAGCTTGTTGATATCCCAGATATTTGTATGTTTCGCCATCTCTCATGCACTGTATAATATCACCGTTTGGAAGTTGTGTTTCACCATCTATGACTTTCCCTCTTTGAATGTTCAGGGTCTTACATTTTTCAATCCCGAATTTCATATGAACATCTGCCGAGAACTCACTGACAGTTTTCAGCAAATCATCCAATTGCTTCTTGTTCGAAACATATAATTTGATGTCATCCATATACAGCAGGTGGGAGATTGTATGATAATTCCTTTCTGCTTTTATCCTAAATCCGTATCCAGTTCTATTGAGCATTGAGGACAATGGGTTCATTGCCAAACAGAACCATAGTGGACTCAAAGAGTCTCCTTGAAAAATTCCACGACGTATGGGTATCTCGTCGGTTTTAATTGATTTATTGTTCATGTTGACCTGTAGAGACGTGCGCCAGTGTGTCATTGTTGTCTTCAAGAACTCTACCAGGGCTGGGTGAATTTTGTATATCTGCGATACTTCAACAAGCCAAGAATGGGCGGTACTATCGAATGCCTTCAGATAATCGAGAAAAGCTGAATGAACATTGCGATGCCCTACGTGTGCCTGTTTCATTATCACAGAATCGATGATGAGTTGTTCCTTGCACCCGTGGTGTTCCTTTCTGCATCCTTTCTGCTCCTCTGCTAATATATTGTTGTCGTCAAGGTGTTGGTATATTCGATTGGATATGCATGAGGTGAGTATTTTCTAGAGTGTTGGCAGGCAAGTGATTGGCCTATATTGTTATTAAAGTTATTATTATTATTATCTCTAAAGAATACTTTGTTCGAATCAACTTCTTGCCAATTCATATGTTCTCTGGCAAAATTCTATCGGGCTCTCTCTGTTCAGTACTAATTACCACTCCACTCTTCTGCCGAAGCTGAACTTGAAGGTTTCCTACAGTTGTGAACCGTTGTCGCAACGAGGAAATTCTTAAATAACTGTCATGGATTACCGTTATTGCTCAGGGTTTTCTTTGCCCAAGTCACCTTTCATGACTACCAGACCCTCTGTACCACTGAAATATAAAAACAGTTGATTCGGACATCCCAGGCCTCCAGCCTATACTCGTATAAATCCAACCTCAATCTCAATTAATTTGTTTCATTCTATTTGTCATAAGGGCAACATGGGAGCCTTGAAAAAGCATAGAAGTTTGTTGGCATGTCTAAGAAAAATTCCGAAAAAAACTTGTGAACATAATAAGTTTCAATATATAATAAAAAATCACAAATATTGAAATTGTGCGATAGTTCCTTAGCATTGTGTAGTAATGTCATCATAGTCCGGTCAAATTAGACCAAAAAATATGAGTAGAGCTACATTAATTCCAAGATCAAACATGAAATTTGAAATTTCTCCATCTTTCCCCTGTATGTAAGTTTCATTTTTAGTTAAAGGTGAAAAAATGAGGTTTTCACGGTTTTAAGCAAAACGGTAAATTTTATCGTGAATACCTCAGGCAACATTTGTATATCATAAAATTATCTACAAAAATTGTATCGATTCTTTTTTTCTTACGAGCCACCGTTTTTGAGATATAACGATTCAAATATTTCTAAAAGTTGTAATCTTCATATAATGCAATGTTTTCACGCCACCTATGAGGTATTAGCAGAGATTGAAAAGATAAAATCAATTTAATTGAAAAAAGTAGTGAAATTTAATCCTCCGAGCAGTAACTGTTAAATTCTTCTTCTTCCCCTTCATCTTGAAATTCTTGTTCTTGTTCATATTTTTCTTATTCTTGTTGTTCTTGTTCTTATTGTTCTTCTTCATCTTCATTCTGAGTGCATGTAAACTGCGTTAATATCAATTTATCGCATGTAGCCTCGTTTGAATCAAACGGATCCTCCATTGTTGCTGATTCAATATTAGACCACGACTGACCTCGACAATATGTACATGACAGGGAACAAAAAAGGCAGGCCTTCTGCTACTACATTTATCACAGCATCCCTTTTTTCTGTTACAAGGAATTATGTTCAGCAGTTTTTCAGGCGTAGGTGAAAATAAAGTTTGGACTGGTTCTGATGAGTTGTTTACCAACTTTCAATTCCAGTCTTTTGGGTCTAGCTGATAACCAAGTCATGTGGTAATAAACCCGAAAAAGATGAAACTAAGCAGCAACTAAGGTTGGAGAAAGACAAGCTAATTTTACTTTTTTATGTTTGGTATTTTTAAAGAAACATATATAACTATACTCATGTGAGCTGGTAGTTTTTTCAGGAGCTCCGTACATAGAAAAAAAAAAGCGAATGCCGTTAGTGATAATTTATTGTCGAGTTGAATTACTATATTCAAAAACTTCAGCACATTGAACTAAGATTAGTCTTATAAACATTTTGGAATTTGATAGTTCAGCCCTTCTGTAAAATGTAGATGTATCACAGCCAGGTATTACGTGTAAAAATAGTACATGATTTTGATACTTTGCAAAAGTAGATAAATTTTTTGATGGAAAAATTTTCGATTGCTGTTGAGCTTTTCCTGGTTTTGAGAAGAAAATTAATTTTTCCGTTGGAGTTTGAGCAGCGAGTAATACAAGTATGTCTACATCTTCACCATCATCAATAGTTTTATTTGTCAAACTAAATTGCTCTAAATTGAGGGGCTGGGTTTCATTTTGCCTGGTATTCTTATAGTTATAACTAATATATATTTTATATTCTAAGTGTAAGTTACATGGACCGATAGAAACATATTTTCACATACAGTGTGTTCCAACGAAAATTTGACCCCCCCTATAACTCCGAAATGAGTAACATTAGCGAAAAACATCAAGACACGTCGATTTTTGTTTCGAGGGGGAGCATTTTTCGAAATAATTCGAAACTTCTCAGATCAACCCCCTACCCCCAGCAACCCTAACTTTGAAATTCATCATAGGGAATAAGGGTCGAGTGGCACCTTACTGAAAAGGTCTGTCAATTCTCCACCTTGATTTGTCATTTTTAGAATTTTAAATTAACATACAGGGTGTCCCAACCAAGGGTGAATTTGAATTCCTGGAAATCCCAAATACTAAATGAAATAGATTTATTTTGGCATAATGCAAGCGCAGGTTTATGCTTGGTCTAGAAAAACGACCTACACTTGTGAATTTGGAGTTGGTGCAATCAACCCCCTATTTCCAGCATCCCCAACTCAAAAATCATTCGATCGATAATAGGTCAAGTGGCACCTCGTTGGAAAGGTACTGCAATTTTCTCTTCGAATTTGGTATTTTCGAAATTCAGAATCATCATACAGGGTGTCCCGAAGCAGGAACATTGAAAATCCAAATAACTTTTTGAAACTGGTTCATTTCGGTATATGAGAACATGTTTGATCCGAGAATAGGACTTTCTTGTGTGGTTATAGAATTTTTGCAATCAACCCCTTCCATTCAGCATCCCCAACTTGAAAATCATACAAATAATTCAAGTGGCATATCTTCAGAAAGGTTTTTTGAATTCCAGAATGATTAAAGCATTTCATTCAGTTCGGCTCTCCATACAGGATGTCGCTTTCGAAAAATTCAATATCGTCATTTGAAATTATCAACTAAAATTAATTCGAAACTGTTAAAAGTATTGGGGTACGATGTGTTGAGCATCAATTACGAAGAAATAAAGCTGATTTCTGCATTGAAAATGTTCACATTTTTTCATTTCCATCTGGCGTGCAGTCATCTGTTATTTCTCATTTTGCAATGAAATATTATTATTATTTAGATCAGTTCCTCATTATTGTTGTTGTTCGTCATTTGAAATTAATCTGAAAATGGTTTATTCCACTGAGGAAAGGGTCGAAATTGTATCGACGTATTTTCGAAATAACAGTTGTGCCAAAGAAACGGCAAGGATATTCGATAGGAACCATCCTGAAAGAGAAAGGGGAGTCAGTCACCAGTACGTTAAATATTTGGTTGACAAATTCCTAGCTACGGGTTCGGTGGCAAACAAAAAACATGAAGTGGCATGTCCTGTCAGAAATGAGGCAACGGAAGTGGCAGTAGTGGGTCATCTACAAATGGAGAATACTACTTCGATCAGAAAACTATCTCGTCTGACTGGTGTATCAGCTACAACTGTCCATAGAATCGTGAAACATCACAAATTTCACCTTACAAGGTAAAATTAGTGCACGAAATAAACAAAGATGATCCAGATCGTCGTTTACAGTTTTGTGAAAATCTAAGTGAAAACCTAAACGCTAATCCAAATTTTCTGAATAACATCTGTTTTTCTGATGAAAGCACCTTTATGCTCAGTGGTGAAGTGAATAGACATAATTGTCGATATTGGGACACACTGAATCCTCATTGGTTTAGAGAGGCCCACACGCAAAGGCCTCAGAAGTTGAACGTTTGGGCAGGAATTTTTGGCAATCATCTAGTTGGGCCTTTCTTTATTGAGGGTAATCTGAATGGAAATGGCTACCTACAAGTGTTAGAGGAACACATACATCCTAGATTGACAGAAATTTTACAGAACGATCCAACTCTTTCTGAGGACGAAATGCGTTTTCAACAAGACGGTGCTCCTCTGCATTATGATGCTCGGGTGCGCCAATATTTAGACGAAAATTTCCCAGGAAGGTGGATTGGTAGAAGAGGACCTGTTGAGTGGCCAGCCAGGTCACCAGATTTAAATCCCCTAGATTTTTTTTTGTAGGGCCATCTAAAATCTAAAGTTTATGCCACAAGACCAGAAAACCTGGAGGAGCTGCGGATGAGGATTATCACAGAATGCCGACTTTTGACTCCTGAAGTTTTCGCTAATGTGAGAAGAGAGTTCGAAAATCGTCTGTATAACTGTATGGAGGTGGGCGGAGGTCATTTTGAACAATTGTTGTAATAATCAAGTTAGTTTTTTGTTTTCAATTGAATACAAGTTCAATAAATCTCGTTTTCCTGTTTAGATGAGCATCCAATCAGTTTCCCCATCATCCCCTAATCCTGATCCTCACGCCAGAAAACCTCGATTGCCAAACTGAAACCAATGCCTCAGTGATTCAGAAAATAGAAAAATCTTTCTGGAACTTTGCCACTCAACCTGTAATCACTTGTATGATTTTTTGAGTTGGGGATGCTGAATGGAAGAGATTGATTGCAAAAATTCCATATTCACGCAAGAGAGTCTTATTCTCGAATCAAACATAAACATGTTCTCGTATTATACCGAAATGAACCAGTTTCAAAAAGTTATTTGGGTTTTCAGTGTTCCTGCTCCGGGACACCCTGTATGCTGATTCTGAATTTCGAAAATACCAAATTCGAAGAGAAAATTGAAATACCTTTCCAACGAGGTGCCACTTGACCTATTTTCGATCGAATGATTTTTGAGTTGGGGATGCTGGAAATAGGGGGTTGATTGCACCAACTGCAAATTCACAAGTGTAGGTCGTTTTTCTAGACCGAGCATAAACCTGCGCTTGCATTATGCCAAAATAAATCGATTTCATTTAGTATTTGGGATTTGCAGGAATTCAACTTTACCCTCGGTTGGGACACTCTGTATGTTAATTTAAAATTCTAAAAATGACAAATCAGAATGGAGAATTGACAGACCTTTACAGTAAGGTGCCACTCGACCCTTATTCCCTATGATGAATTTCGAAATTAGGGTTGCTGGGGGTAGGGGGTTGATCTGACAAGTTTCGAATTATTTCGAAAAATGCTCCCCCTTGAAACAAAAATCGACGTGTCTTGGTGTTTTTCGCTAATGTTACTTATTTCGGAGTTATAGGGGGGGTCAAATTTTCGTTGGAACACACTGTATATCACAACTATAGGAATGTATATATACACAACCAAGTTTATATGAAATCACTCGGTATTTCACATTATACATTATTCTTAAACATGGATATTTGACTTCTTGTGAAGATTGAAGTTTTTTGTTGTAAAAAAACTGGATAGTATGATAAGAAATGTTGAATTATCCCCACATGTTCGGGATATTGTACTCAGTTGTTACTGAGATTCGATACTTTGAATTTCAAAATTTAAAAAATCATAATTGAAAATGCCATACTTTGGATTGTCCAATGTACAGACGGGTCGAATAAATTCTCTCGTTGAAGAAAGGGTGTCACAGAGGAATCTGGCGTCCACAATGGGGATATCACAGGAGGTCATTTCAAAAACCTACGCTCGGTACGTGGAGCTACAGTCTCTGTAAAATAGGCCTAGAAAAAGTCATAGGAACATCACTTCTGAAGAACAAGACCGCTTTTTGCGCAAAATTGCAAGAAGAGGCCCTAGTGCGTCGCAACCCATACTACAAAGGCAGTTTCCGGAAGCAACACGCTTGAGTGTATCAGTCGAAATGACACGTCAAAGACTTCTTCCAAGGGGTTTATACAGCAAAAGGCCCTTAACAGTACTAGAGCTAATCAGACAATAAAAAATTAACTTAATTGGTGTATCGGGCACCAAAATTGGAATATCGAGAATTGGCGAAATATTCTTTTTTCGGATGAGACCAGAATTGGTGTTCGATCAGATGACCTCCGGATTCGACTTTAAAGGGATCGTGGAAGACAAGCTAGACTCTGAGCAGCAAGACAAATTCCGAAATACCAGTGTGATGTTTTGGGGTGGGGTCATGCTGGGAGCCAAAACAAATTTGATTTCGTTTCCAGCGAGTGTAACGGCTAGAAATTACGTGGACCTAGTGCCAAGTGAGACTCTGGGGAGATGCTGATGGTGAGAATTTCACTATTATGCAAGATAATGCTCCTCCGCATAACAACAACCTCGCGCGACATTATCTTGAAATAGAGGGAATCACTATTTTGATATGGCCAGCTTGCTCTCCAGACGTAAATCCTATTGAGCATTTATGGGATAATATCAAAAGGAAAATCAGATCGCGCCAGGATAATCCAAGAACCCCACAACAGCTCATCTAAGCCGCCACAGAAGAGTGGCAAATATCGTCTCAGAGAAGGTCGAAAACCTAATCTAAAGCATGCCTAGACGGACTCAGGCTTGTAACAGGGCAAGAGGGGGTAATACAAGGTACTGAAGTCGAGAAAAAAACACCTACTCCCTAAGAGAACAATTTTCAATATTTTTACTACATGCGGAAAGAGTCCCTTATTTTCTTTCATTTGTTTCTTTCTTGAAATAAACCTTTATTCATTCCTTCTTTCAATTGAAATATCTCAAAAAGGATCAATTCTTATAATCCTTCGAATTTTTAAAATCCCTGAGGTCATATTGAAAATATCGGGTGATTGCATATAAATTTGGTTGTGTGTACGAACAATTTTTACAATTTTTTGAATCGTTATATCTCCTAAACGGCAGCTCGTAGGAATAAAAGTATTGATACATTTTTTGTAGATAATTTTATGATTCACAATTTTTGCTTGAAGTATTTCATGATGAATCTTGTCGTTTTGCTGATATTCACAAAAAACTTATTTTTTTACCTTTGACCTTGTATGATTATTTTACCATACAGGGAAATGATGGGAAACTTTCAAATTTCATTTTCAATCATATTTCAAACAATCTCACTGATTTTCAGCTTGCTAGGAATTCATATAGCTTCGAATGTCTAAGATGACCGAAGAATCAACAGGTTAAGCGGATTTTCCAACATATCGAGATGAATTTCGGTATTCAAATCATCTGGAATAGACAGAGGTTCAACTCAGCACTCTTTTGAAAATTCCTATTCAAACATTTAGCCTTTCCAGTAATTGGGTGTGAGGTTCTAGAAATACAGTGCGCCAAGAAAACAACGCACAATCGAAATCGAAAATTTATTTTAGTGGAGTTTAGATATATTGAAGTATACCGGGTGTCCACGCGAAATGGGACAATAAAAGGAACGGGTTATCGACGAACGCTCCAACCCTCGACACAGTCTGATTTACCCTCGATCTCTAGACACAAGAGCGCCGATGAAGCTGCGTTGTGTGTTCATACAATCACTGTGATGCTGCCAACAGTTTTTACCGTTAACACCGTGCTTTTATTCTTCAGCGTTATTACGAAACGTGTTCGTTTAAAACAGTGAAAGATGATATAATTCTCGAATTCTCATAGTGTGACGGTCGAATACTAAAAACATCAACGATTTCAAGAATCGTTAGAAAATTTGAAGACACAGGAAGCGTGAACAATAGGCCATAAGAGCGCCAACCATCTGCGTTAACGGAAGAAACGATGGATCGATAATGAATGTAGTCGATTCGAGCATCTTTTATGAAATTATTGTTGAATATGTCTATACTTGCGTAATAAATGACTTTTGTACACTTCAAATATGTTTTTCTGTGAGAGGGTTGCAGCGTTCGTAGATAACCCTGTATATGAGAATAGGAATGACCGATTGGAATTAATGTAATTTGATCTAAGTTCCTGAATTATTTTCAATCAATATATTTGACATTGGAAGTTGACATTATCTTTGTTATTTCAAATGGCATAATGTATGTTTCTATTTTTATTATTGTGGAAAATAAAATTCTGAACAATTTTCTCTCATATCATCGCCATCTGAATTCAACCGAAAGGAAGATATCCTTTTTTAAATCAGTATTTTGCGATTTTTGGTTGTCTCATAGAAGACATCATAGAAACACTAAAGTTGAATCAATATCGATGATTCCTAGCTTGTTGTAAGTGAAGAGATTCATTCAGCAGAATTCAATGCATTTGAAGGCTGTAACATTTCAATTCATCAAATATGTTACTTCTTATGAATTTATAATATGAATCTCAAATATTAAATAATTCACTATGTAGCGTATTTGGTCGCGTTTTCAAATTCTATATAATTAAACGGTTATACTATAATTGAAATTATTAACTTTCTAGTGAATCGAACATGTAGTTCCCCCTATGAATTTATTGCCAAATATTCAGAACCTCTTTATTCTTCCGATAATCATTTTATGAGAATTTCTTTTATAATGTAAAAAGTATCGCAATCAACAGGTGTCGGACTCGCTCGATATGAATGATGGAATGATTCTAGTTTTCACGGCCGAGATCGCTGAGAATAAAGAGTGGTGGGTAACGTTCATTTTCCGTTGAAGAATCGATTGAATGAAGAACACTATAGTGGGATATACAGGGTGCTTCAACGAAAACTAAACAGAGGTTATATCTACCAAGATGTTCATCTCTGATCAAAACGCAAAAACAGTTCAATTTTTGTTTCAAGGAGGACATCTTTTGCGGTACAATACTTGCCTGAAATATCAACCCCCTAAGCGGGGGTTGCAATCCTTCAACATTTTGAATAAGAAAGATGGGTTGAGTGATGACTCAAAAGAAAAGTGGTATCCTTGTCTACATTGCCTTGAACGAATTTCTATTTTTAATTGGAAACTGTAGAAGATACAGGGTGAGCAAATGAAAGATAGGAAAGACAATTCCCCTGAGACAATTCAAGCTTCAGTGAGGTAAAATAGAACCATCTTCATATCGAATTTCAACCCCTGGAGCAGAGGTGACAACCCTTGAAAATTTGGAAGAGGGTAGATTGGTCGAGTGATAACTCGAAAGAAAGGTATTATCTTTGTCTACATTAATGTAAAAGAATTTTCATTTTAGATTGAAAGCTGTAGAAGATACAGAGAGAGCCACTGAAAAATAGAGAAGACTATCACCCCAAGACTATTGGAGTATTAGTGCAAAAAACTGGAATGGTGCTTCAAAAGATGACAACCTTCGATCTGGAATGAATTTGTTCCATTTTTTCTCACTAACACTCGAATAGCTCATCTATTTTTCAGTAGCTTACTCTGTATCATCTACAGTTCTCAATCAAAAATGAAAATTCGTTCACGGGGATGCAGATAAATATAATACCTTTTCTTCGAGGTATTACTCGACCGATCTACCCTCCTCCAAATTTTCATGGGTGGTCACCCCTGCTCTAGGGGTTGAAATTCGTGATGAGGATGGTACTTGATGATGACTTCCATTGACCAGCATGGATCTGTTCTATTTTAGTTCACTGAAACTTGAATAGTCTCAGGGAAAAAGTATTCCCTATCTTTCAGTTGCTCACCCTGTATCTTTTACAGTTTTCAATTAAAAATGGATATTCGTTCAAGGCGATGTAAACAAAGATATCACCTTTCTTTTGAGTCATCACTCGACCCATCTTCCTTATTCAAAATGTTCAACGATTTTGTACCCCTAAAGATGTCCTCTTGAAACAAAAATTGACCTGTTTTTGCGTTTTGATCAGAAATGAATATCTTGGTAGATATAGACTCTGTTTAGTTTTCGTTGAAGCACCCTGTATAAGTCTATTTGGTATTTCATGCAATTGCTAATTTCGGTTCACATATTTATACCTACATAATTTCTTTCATCTCGTTTACTGAAACAGTGTATCAATATCGGATATTATACTCACATTCTACAACTTATCTGCATGTGAAAATCTATTTTTGATGGTCACTGAAAATCCGGGAAAGGATTACTTTTATCGTACCCTCAGTTGAGGTGACTTTTTAATGTATCTGTCATCAAAATTAAGATGCTCCAATAAAATTTCAATTCTCAAATATTTCGAAATATTTGGTTCAGTATGTAATTAATCACACTGCGATTTTGGTACGGTGACGTCACACTTTCGTCCACGCCGTTCTACAAATTTCCAAAGGATCTCCTACCTACCAATCTACATTTATTTTCAATTGTCTACACTGGAAAGAAAGTCTACAACTATATTGATTATATGGTCATGTGCTTGTATTGAAGAATTCAGTTCCATTTAGAAGAACAACTTACCACTTATCCAACTTATAAGGTCAGATATTCCATCTTTAACTAACCTCCATTTTGAATTTCGACTTCCTGCATAAGGAAAATAAGAACATCAAAATCACCACCAAATATAAAATGAGCCTTCATCGTTTCACCATATTTTAGATTAAGATGTTTCAGATTAAGTAAAACTAACACTACCTTAATATAGTATTTTTTTAGGTTAGTGTTTTTTCTCCTCAAGGATAATACAATTTATTCTCCCAACTATACATACTATTTTCGAACATAATAAAATATACATTTCTGTCTTTCTCCTTCTGAACAGAAAATTCAGTATCAAGCATTTAATTTCAGAAAGAGGGCTCATAAGTTAATCACATAAATTTTTCTTCAAAAATTCTCACAACTCACAACTCATTTGCAACAAACGGCTGCCGTATGCAATTTGTGTTTCCATTAAAGTAATTTTACAAGGATTCACTATATACAGGTTGTTTCCAAGCATTCGATTAAATCAGTTACTTGTCAGGGAAAGCCATCTTCGAATTGTTATTGATTTAGTATCTAGACGATTTGAAATTATCAAATTGTCCTGAAACAGAATATTTCAGATTTTATTCTTAGGTTAAAACTCTATATTTTTCAGCATAATCGATGAAATACGTTCATGGTTTTTGTTTGATTGGAATAAAAGTACCTACATATAACCATAAAAAATTGACATGCTTTATTCAGCGATGCATTTTTGGTAATTCGAAGATGAATTTTCCTTACAAGTAACTGATGTCTTCGAGAATACCTACTAGAGAAGGAGAAAACCAAAGTTAGATTCAATCCACATCAATAGTAATTGATTTCACACTTTTTCTCTCGGAATTTCGACCAGAATTGCTTCGATGAAGATTTTGAGATGGGTCTGATATTGACAGATCGAAATGCAAATATTTAAAGATTTCCGGTAATATAATCTGCGAATTTCATGGTACTCGCGCGAAAAATCGTAATTTTTGGGATAATATAGCTAAAATCTCGGAAACGATGCATTTTAGCTATAGAGAAACCTATAACAGATCGATGCCTATTAACATCACAGTTGAATGGTGGGTGCGAAAATAGGTAGTCTAATTTGAAAAAACGGACTTTCGTATCTTTGAATATATTTTGATTTACCACATTCTTTGGAATCACCCTGTATACCGTGAAGCCTCTAGATACATTGAATCCTGCCGAATGAGCCTCTTTACTTACGGAGGGCTGGAAATAATCCATAATGAACGATCTTCAGTATTTTCATTATGCCTTCTAAGAGATAACCACAAATCGCAGCATTCTGATAGCAGAACTCATATCTTCTTTTCGGTTAATTTCGGGTGGCAATGATAAGGAAAAAAATTGTTTAAAATTTAATTTTCTACAATAAAAATAATATAAACATACATTATGTCATTTGAAATAACAAAGATGGTGTCAACTTCCTGTATAACCACAAGTGCCACAGCATTGAAATTATTTTCGAAACTGAGTTCGAGTAACATTCAAGACAAACAAAAATTTCTCCAATCGTTCATTTCTTTCTACATATACTTTTAATGTCCTATCTCCCGTGGACACTCGGTAGTTCTTCCGGTAATCCACCAGTACTAAGGAATGTTTGGGAACAATCAAAATGAAAATGCTACCCATTAAAAAAAAATTGAACCAAATACTTGTAAATATTGAATATTTCACCACTGAAGAGAATTTTGCGGCATGACATTTACGATTCTTCCTCGAAATCAATGACTTTAGAGCATTCACTTCTCAACATTTAAAAAAGGTGTAGTTAGTATATAGCACAAAGAACAAGTTAACAAATACTTTCTGATAACTGTTATAAACGTTTTGAAAATCAGACAAATCTAACCCCTATAATGCTATTCTTACTACACACGCAGCAGTGGTATCCATAGGATCTGGACAATTCCATACTGATATATTTATAGATTACGCAGAGCATTCGATCAACTCAGGAAGGAAATGGAAATTGACACGCTAAAAGAAATCATCAAACGACTAATAAAGAAGACAACCGACCAGATGGAAGACCACGAAAACAAGGAGATCAACCAAATAATGGAAGTACAACCGAGGACAACAGGAAAGAGGGCATCCCTAGTACGATGGAAGAGGAAACAACAGGCCAGCATAGCTGCACCACAACATAAAAGAAGGAGGACAACCAACCAGTAGGACCCCAGGACAAATCAAGGAGATGTAACTTAAGCGAGATGAAGAGGAAAAAGGATAGACATTCACCTCTCATCAAAATTCAAGGATCACAGAGTTCGATTGGTCTATTTCGAAGTTGCGTCGATTGGGTGCTGTTCTGATCTCCCAAACATGCATTAGGCGAATCTGGAGCTGCCTACTGCGTCCTGTAGTGCTGTTCATTTCAAAAACACTACAGTAGTACTCGTAGTGTGATATAATCGAAGTTTCTGTCGGTTCGGTGCTGTGCTGTTCCCCCTTCATACGCAGAATCCGGATTAGGAAGTGTCTTCTTCACACTATAGTCCTGTTATTCTCAAACACGCTACAGTGGCATTTGTAGGATCCCAAGTACTCCGCACGAACTTCCTCACAGATTACCGTAACCGTTCGTTTTGTGATTTCAGGGCTTTGGTCAATTATGTGCTGTGCTATTACCCATTCTCACGGTGCACTTTTATTCGTACTAGGTGGACTAAAAAGTTCGTAGGCTGATATACAGATGGCGTTACTAGGGTCAAATCGAAATGATTTTCAGTTAGTACTAACTAGACATCGGTAAAAAGTTTTCAACAGTCTGACCGTTGGTTCGCGAGATATAGCATTGAAAGTGAAACGGTTGGAGATACGAAAACATTAAAACCGTCGAAAAAGTTTCTAAATTGAACGAAGATGACGAAAATGGATCTGATCAGCTGATCAGTGGAGTACTGCAAAAAAGTTTGAAAGGGACAAAAGGAGACATGGCCTCGGAAAAGAAAACACTTTATGAATTTCAGTTATAATCTAGGTAGTGTCATGATGGAGGCTGTGAAAAATAACCTGTATTCCAAGTTTGGGCTGAATATCTCAAAAACTGCAGGAGTCTTAAAGAAAAAACATTTTTTCCTGAAATTTCAACACCCTGTAGCTCCGTAACGAAGCTTTTGCGGACTGATGTTTAGATAAACTCTTTTTCTTAAAATTGCACGTAGATGTTGTGATATCCTGTGCTTAAAAAAATTGAATATTACCTTCAAAATGTGTTTACTTCGTTATCCTACGAACGTTTTAGCACTACAGGTAGGATCTCGTTCAATTTTACGTTTCAGACATAGAACGGGTTATTACCATTCTGTTATAGGTTTTCCTAGTTGAATAATGGAACCAAATGAAATAGCCAGTGATAGTAGCACGTAACTGGCTGAGTTGTTATATTTTTGTTTGATGAACCACAACATATGTCCTAGTATTCCATATTATTTAGATCGAACTGTATACTAGTTCAAATATTGCTTTATATCTTATACTCTTGCATCTGCATTATTGTTAGAATTAACACATACTGTGTCTATTTTTGAATTGTGGAGGCCGTTACTTGATGTAGATCCATGATATAAATGAGATAAAAAACACAAGGTTTAACTTTAATCTACACTTCATTTGAAAAAATTCGACGACGTTTCGCTGACACAGCAGCTTTATCAAGAATGAAAAACAGAATGAAGAGTATGGTATTATAAACAAATCGTAGAACAAGTTGGATGAATAACAGGAAAATCCACACCGAGCCGTTGTATAGTTAGTATGAAAGGTAATAAAAACTAATTAAACATGTTAAGTAGGGGTGAGTAATTCGCATCTACCTGTTCATTCAAAAGCTTGTCCGAAAGTTTGTATCTATTTATTTCAAATGCTTCTAGGAGATCTAATTTTGAACTTTTGATTTTATATGTAATATGTCAAAGTTTTATTGAATGAATGGTTTTCTTTTATTAGGTGGTTTGAATAATTTGAATCAGATTTATTTTTATCGAAGCTACGTTTATGTTCAGATGTTCTTATGCCAAAACTCCTATAGGTCCTACCGATATAAATTTCATCACAAGAACCGCAATTGAGTTATAGAGTCCTGATTTACTTTTCAAACCGAGATTTATTATTTTTAATATGTTTACCTAAGTTATTAGAAGTTTTGAAAGTTATATTAAGATTTTGTTTGACGAGAAAGGATTTAATATTTTTACTTTGTTTTTCTTCCAACAATGAAAGTGATTTGAACATTGCTATGTAATATGTAATTGACATCACTCCAAAAACATACTGTAAAAAACTACCTGTCCTGATGGAGCTACTTGTTGATCTCTAAGAAGTAATGAAATTTAGACAAAGTCGTGCCATGTGTAAGGTTTCTTACATTCTTAATACGTTAGTGGCTAGGTACAAATCTATTTTGTTTAGGCGTAATGTTATATCTTTAGTAACTACCTATGTTTGTTAAGTGAGATGATAGCCCATACTGATATTGGTAATAAGACGCAAGTGTCTTATTTTAGACTGTTGTTGATTGCAACACATGCATTCAGCATTGACGATGCTGACTTCTCTCTCCTTTTTGGAGCGTCAAATCGGCCACCGATCTAACATACCGTACAAACGTACTTCTATCAATGATTAGAAGTCCGTCTGTACTGGAAATATTTTTTATACTGTTTGTTTGCAGCTCGCTTATACATAAGTATTATTGAAATACGCAGTTTTATCAAGCCTACAATTGACTGATTATTCAATCAACTTTTTCCAAGTGGCAATTTTTCATCGTCAATGGGTAGCGGTTCTGGGGACAGATTGAGGCAATGGTGTCATGGAGCTCCTGGTTTTGTACCCTTGTGTACCTTTCAACGGCCAAGTCACACAACATTAACTATAATAATAAATAAATTGCAGTAAGGAACCTTAGACTTGGCACGACTTTGTCTAGATTTCATTATGTTTTAGAGATAAATAAGCAGCTTCATTGAAACTTGGCTAGTTTTTACAGAATGTTTTTGGTGTGATTTCACTTCTATCGGTAGAAAAGCGGGCATATTTATTCATTTCATTAGATATTCTTATTTGAAGTTTTTTTCCTTTATGAAGTAATTTATATAATTATTACAAAGCTTTCTTTTCTTTGTTTCCGTTTCTGATTCTTGTACATTAGCAATAGTTTTTTGTATTGCACATTCGCGTTCATTATTTATTCTTTCAGACGGTTTAGACGGTTTGATTTCTGAAAGATCGGTGCTGTAATTTCACCTAAGTTGTATTCGGTGATCGCTGAAGCTTGAGCTTTTATATTATAAGTCAACATTTATGAAGAGCATCCCATAAAGATACTTCAATTTTATTTATATGTATATTAAAAGCAGAAGGGAAGGCATTCACCCAGCAATGGCTGTGGGACGTTATAGGCTAAATTAAATTAGGAGATGTGTCCCACTAGGCTGAATTTTTGCAGTGACAGTCGATTTTTTTCAACTGAGACGAGCTGATGGTTCTTCATCAGTTCTCTGATAAGAAAAACCTGCTGCAGGGAAGTTGATCGCGGAAATTACTTGTTGGTTGACTTCTTCGACGTGATTATTTTATGTTTTTTGCCAAGCGAATTTTTTTTTTAAGTTGATGAAGTACATGTGCCATATGAGAATAGTGCGTTAATAACTATTTCATTTGTTTGCCGCCTATTCGAAATACATAAAAAAAATTTTATTTATTGACCCGCATAATATCATACGGCTTTCATTCAACTCTATTCGAATCTCTACCCCTTTCTTTTCTAATATAACTTTCCTTTCTGATTATGCAATTCATCTGTACGAGTGAATTCTAACGAAGGGAAAATTCAACAAAACGCAATCGCTGGAACGCACGTGAGACCGATTGAATTGGGAAAACAGGAGACCACCGTAATATATTCACATAAGGTCAGATAAAAATCATTTATCTTTTCTTTCTTCCGGGAAGTGAACCCCATATATAACGCCATCGATTTTGTTCGTTAACGGAATTTACGCCACCCAGCCTCAACTGTAGTTGTCATATTTTCTTTGTTTGATATTTCATAAATTCATCAGTTCTCTCTTATACCTTTAAATTCGAAATACGTTTATGTATAAGTATTATTTAACTCTTTTTTGTTAATTACTTTTTTCTAGAAATAACTGCACCGTATTGTAACATCATAACTGCTTAACAAATGTAAACGCATATAACATTATACCCGGGAGAATAACTTTTTTGTGTGAATTTAAATATGAGTTTAAATAGTTTTCCATATTATTGTAAAGAAATTCTTACTGTTCATTCCTTATCTGATCGAATTGAGTATATTTTTCTTGATTAAGAATTTGCTTCCCTCCTTTCTGAAATTCAGCAATTTGTTTTCTGACAGGTCTTATCTGTTTATAGCTATCATTCGTGTTCAAGATGTCGCCGAGAGATGTTGTATCGCTGCCTGCTGCGGTAAACGCGTGTAAATTCTGCCAAAAGAATGCAGTATCAAATATTATTCAGTATGCGAATTGTGCCCTCTCTCATTACAAACGCTGTTGTGAAAAGAAAAACTTGAATTTCAGTGAGTGCGGCTAGAAAATTATTTGTTGTGTAATTAATGACAACGACGGTGATGACGATGTCTGTAAGGACAGTATACTGTTTACAGCGGAAACTTTTGCTGAATTAAAAACCAAAGTCGTGTTCCTGTATAAATTACAAAAATAAATTGCAAATCATAAGCGACAAAGAAATAGTCATTGATTTATTGAAAGTGCAATTATCTGAAATTAAATCAGTGTACGTAGAACCGAATAAACAACAGTCGGTTGTAAAAACAGCCAACAAAAAAAGTGCACGTAACGTATAAACAATAAATCCGATAACCGAATCGGTGGCGTAGGGGATATGATGCTCGTCTCCTGCGCAGAGTCACCTGGGTTCAATCCCCATAAGGTCGGTGTGGTTTTTCGGATTCTGGGAATCGCTTGAGTATCCATCTTTAGGAAGAGATGTAAGGCCGTCGGTTCTGTTTAACAGAAATGTGTTGGACATTAAAGACCCCTTCCCTCGACACGAGACGGGTTCGGCAAAATTCCAGGGTTAGTGGGGTGACAGAATTCCCTGGCGTGTCATTGGCCGAAAGGCGGTAATAGAGCACGTTAAAGGAATAACAAACAAACAATAAATCCGATCACAAAGTTTCATCAACAGATGTTCATAATCTTCCGACAAACTTGAAGACCTTATCACTGCTGACGTCATTGAATTTGAATGATACGAAACGACAAAAAGTAAAGATTGTCACCAAACGGAATTCTTCTGTGGAAAGGCATTTGATAATTTACAGTGCTGCGACAGCTCACGTTTCTGTGTCTGTTAATTTCTTATCGACAGCTGACAATCTTGGAGGAGTAAACAATGATAACATCAATATTATTAATAAGTGTACTGAAAGGAAACACCAAAACCAAAGGTTCCTACAAAACGCAGCCAATTTTCATAAGGGAAATAACAAAAATGCGACCAACAATAACAAAGAAGTACCTGACGCACAATGCTTGACAGACTATTGCTCATCACTATGGTCGAACCCCAAAGAACACAATAGAGATGCGGAATGGATCACGAATGAAAAAAAACGCCTCGATATCAGACATAAGGACTTCGATGGAATAACGGAGGAAGAAATCACAGCAGCAGTTCGAGCGACCAACAATTGGAAGGCCACAGGAATAGATAATATCCACAACTACTGGTACAAGAAGTTTGATAAACTCCATGGAGCCCTAGCGAAACAGCTCACGTATGTTCTTCAACATCCCAAGAAAACACCCACTTTCCTAATGCAAGGCTTAACATATATGCTACCTAAGAGCGATAGAACACAGGATCCGTCTCAATATAGGCCAATCACTTGCCTGCCAACAAAATACTCACCTCATGCATATCCAATCGAATATACCAACACCTTGACGACAACAATATATTAGTAGAGGAGCAGAAAGGATGCAGAAAGAAGCACCTCGGGTGCAAGGAACTCATCATCGATTCTGTGATAATGAAGCAGGCACACGTAGGGCATCGGAATGTTCATTCAGCTTTTCTCGATTATCCGAAGGCATTCGATAGTACCGCCCATTCTTGGCTTGTTGAAGTATTGTAGATATACAAAATTCACCCAGCTCTGGTAGAGTTCTTGTAGACAACAATGACGCACTGGCTCACGTCTCTGCAGGTCAACATGAACAATAAATCAATTAAAACCGACGAGATACCCATACGTCGTGGAATTTTTCAAGGTGATTCTTTGAGTCCACTATGGTTCTGTTTAGCAATGAACCCATTGTCCTCGATGCTCAATAGAACAGGATACGGAATTAGGATAAAAGCAGAAAGGTATTATCATACAATCTCCCACCTGCTGTATTTGGATGACATCAAATTATATGCTTCCAACAAGAAGCAATTGGATGATTTGCTGAAAACTGTCAGTGAATTCTCGACAGATGTTCATATGAAATTCGGGATTGAAAAATGTAAGACCCTGAACATTCAAAGAGGGAAAGTCATAGATGGTGAAACACAACATCCAAACGGTGATATTATACAGTGCATGAGAGATGGCGAAACATACAAATATCTGGGATACCAACAAGCCAGATTGCTAGGCCAAAAATAATCAAAGGAGAAGATTCGTTCAGAATACAGTCAGCGTCTGAAGTCTGTGCTGAAATCGATGTTGAGCTCGGGGAATCTAGTCAAGGCCATTAACACCTACGCCATTCCAGTGTTGCTTTACTCATTTGGAATAATCGGATGGACTTAGACAGAACTGGATTATATTCAAAGGCAGACCCGAACGATGCTGACAAAGTACAACAATCATCATCCCAAATCGTCTGTGGTACGAACAACTTTGAAGCGGAAAGAAGGAGGACGCAGATCAATAGATGTTGTCAATTTACACACTGAACAGACAAAAAATCGCAGAGAATTCTCCTCTGCAAAAGCTCTCACTTCTGACCTCCATAGAGTGGTATCGTTGGCTGATAAGGGATATACACCACTAAATCTTGCTACCAGAGATGACCTGCTGAATCTACCGTTCCTATCGGATACTGAAGAACAAGAGCAATGGTCAAGAAAGGAATTGCATGGACGACATCACCATGAGATTAATCAACCAGACATCGACAAAGAAGCCCCATACAGATGGTTGATGAAAGGAGAATTATTCGCAGAAACAGAGGGATTCCTTATGGCCATCCAAGACCAAGTGATCGCAACAAACAATTACAAAAAATATATAATGAAGGACGGAACATTACAAACAGATAAGTGCAGAAAATGCCATATAAGATCGGAGAATATACAGCATATTACGTCCGGATGCGAACAACTGGCCAATACGGACTATCTTCACCGGCATAATCAAGTGTGCAACATTATCCATCTGAAACTTGCACACAAGTACGGACTTCTGAATACGTTCCAGCCATATTACAAGTATCAACCGGCGCCCGTATTGGAAAATGACTCTATCAGATTGTACTACGATAGGCCTGTTATCACTGACAGAATGGTGACGAATAATAGGCCGGACATAGTGGTGCATGATAAGAGAGCCAAAACAGCAATGCTGGTGGATGTCGCCATACCGAATAATAACAACGTGCTGAATAAGTTCCAGGAGAAAAAGTCCAAATACACAGACCTTGCTATTGAGATCAAGCAGATGTGGCACCTCGAGAAAATAGAAATTGTTCGTATCCTCCACTGGGTTAATACCCAAAACTTTGCATGATAGCCTTAAGAAATTAGAATTGCATAAGAATACCTATATAGAAATGCAAAAAGCTGTAATTCTTAATACATGTAGGATAGTTAGGAAATTTATGTCAAGTTTATTGTAATCGAGCCGATTCCCTTTGATTGCTGAGTCTGGGAAAGGTAAATTATATCCAGCTAACAGCTGAGATAGTGCATAAGTCCACGATAATAAATTAATAATATTGATCAAAATTGGACTAAAGTTACTAGGAATAAAAGAAATTCCAAATGGACAATTACCGGTACCTCAACGGAGAACACTGTTAAAGTATCTAGAAGAAAAATGCAATTGTTCGTATCTAGAATCGATTCAAAAACAAGTGTAGCTGACTTTACCGAAATTGTCAAGGTAAATATTGATGACGCAGTATATGAAAAATTGACGTCTCAATTTCCCGATTCCTACTCCTCATTCCAGACTACAATTGACGAAAATAATTTTGAACAGCCTAAAGAAGTTTCAATGTGGCCTGAAGGAGTTTTAATCACAAAGTTTTTTCACAAAAAACTGAACAAGAATGTACGAACCTGAGAAAAAATTTGCAGGAAGTAGACATATTCTCAGTTTTTCATTTGAATGTACAAGAGGCTTAGCCGGTAAGTCCAATCTACCAGATATTTATTTAAATGACATGGAATATCCAGATGTTGTTTGTTTGATCGAACACTATTTAAACGACAACTTAGGCAATGAGTTTGTTCTTGATGGTTGACCGAATGCAGCAACATTTGGTCGCTCGTCATCCCGACAGGGTGGAGTAGAAAATTTTCTGCAGACGGTATGATTTTGCTGTTTTGGAGAGTGTTGATGCTTTTTCAGTGGAATTTCATTGTGAGGTTGCTGGTATATACAGGGATATCCACCGGGACCGTCCGTTAAAAATTTTTTGGGTTCCAATCACAATATAAAGCTTATTCACTTATTTGTAGCCATATCTAGCGATTTCCAATTGAAGTGAAATATTTTCGAAGTGATACCATTTTCGGTTATACCGGAAGTGGGTCATCACTTTGTTATTTCGAATGGCAATCTACCTTTTTTATTGTACATCTTGAACCGACAATTAAAAAAGAGATAAAATACCCTAATTGTTGGCACTTATCTGTCAAAACTCCTTACAGATTTAATTTTTTTTGTTATGAATTCGATTCTTGAGGAACATCTGAAAAAATTGTAGCTCGTAGTTCTTTTGCACTACAGACACAATGTTTGCTTGGGTGGATAGAAGAAGGATCAAGGAATTTTTTAAGTAGTCTACACATGTGAAATGTTTATTGCGTTGTTTGTATGATTGTTTCACATTTGCCTCTTTCAAACAGCAATAACTCAATTTTTTTGAAATGGCACAAGCCAGTTTTTATATCGCCATCAGATGAAGCGTTAAATTTGTGATTTGAATTAAATCAGCATGTACTATATCCATCTCTTATAGTTCCGAAATAAATAAGATAAGAATGCTTTGAAATATTTGAATCAAGTAGCTAAACTGGCTACGCTCACCTGACAGGTGCCTAAAATTAATGTACTTGTCACTTCGTTCGTTCGAATTTGATATTTCAATAAGAATTGTTGGTAATTTGAGGTGAAAATTTTTGAAAAACACCAGATTGATAATAAAATGGCTGATTATTCAAACGAGGATATGTTTAATCTCTTTTTAATGTGAATGTCAAGAAGTGGTGGATAGAACTTGCAGGCAATTCAATAACAAATTTCCAAATTTGGCCCTTATGAGTAAGACAAACTTTTGAAGGATAAGAAGCAATTTTCTGCAATTTGGAGGAACAAAATACATAGAAACTAAAAGAAAACCAATTCGTGAGGACGACGACAATCAAATTAATACGCTAGCGTATTTTCGTGCCAATCCACATGAGCTCATTAAGTCAGCATCAATGGATATTGGATTGAGTAATACTTCCATTCAAAGGATCCTTAAGTAACATAACATGCACCCGTATTATTTTATCAGACTACAAAAATTGAAACCAACTGACCTTCCCAAGCGGCTAAATTTCTGTGAAAATTTATTAATTCGGCTTCAAGAATATGAGACAATTCTGCAAAAAATTATATGGTCTGATGAAGCCAGGTTCAATGAAAGTGGAATAACCAACAGGAGAAATCGACACTTATGGGCCACAGAAAATCCACATTTCATTGAGGTTATTGATTTCCAAAATAAATTCAGCTTGAACGTTTTTGCAATTATAATGAATGATTTGTTGGTTTATCATATTTATGTTGAAAATCTTAATGGACAAAGATACCTGGAAATTTTGAGAGGAACATTAGCAAATCTTTTAGACGGATTACCCCTTAATATTCTGAGGGATTGCCATTAACAAAAGGATGGTGCACCAGCCAATAAAACACGAGCTGTACATCAGCAGCTAACAGAAATGTTCGAGAATCGATGGTGGGGTAATCAAGGACCAAATTTATGGCCTCCGCGTTCTCCGGACCTGACGCCCCCTGATTTTTATTTAAGAGGCAAAATCAAGAGTGAAGTTCATCTTATTCCTGTAAGAAGTAAAGAAGAGTTACTAGAGCGCATTCATAATGCTTTTCGTAATATTGATCCTGGGGAAACTAGGAGGGCAACTCATCATGTTCGTATACGAGCTGTCAAGTGTATCGAGCAAAACAAGGCCCATATTGAACATTTATTCAGATCGTAAATTAGTTTTCTCCTTTGATGTTTGCTATCATTTATTCGTATTAATGTAATTATCTACGATGATTGATTTTCGCTTAGTTCCTACAATTTTTATTCATCGGAATTGTAGAAAATTGCTTTAATGCTTCGAAATTTTATTTTACTCATAGACAGTAAATTAGGAAATTGGTTATTGAATTGCAATTTCTACCCACTACCTTTTGACATTCTAAAATGGATTAAAAAAGATTAAATATATTTTCGTTTGAATAAGCAGTGGTTTTATTCCAAATGTGTTGTATTTTTTGGATATTTTCAATCTGAAATAACGACAATTCCTGTTGAAATTCGAAGTGAGAAGTACATTAATTTCAGGCACCTGTCAGGTGAGCGTAGCCAGTTCAGCTACTTGATTCAAATATTTCAAAGCATTCTCTGTTAGTTCTTGCAGAATCATCAAAATTCAATATATTCCCAAATTATTTTGGAACTATAAGAGATGGGTATAGTACATGCTTATACAATTCCATCTGAAATTTGACGCTTCATCTGATGGCGATATAAAAATCGGCACGTGCAATTTGAAAAAATTGAGTTATTGCTATTTGAAAAAGGCCAAATTGAAAAAATCATACAACACAACGCAATTAACATTTGACATGTGTAGACTGCTTAAAAAATGCCTCGATCCTTCTTCCATCCACCAAAGCAAAAATTGTGTCTGTAGTGCAAAACATCTACGAGCTACAATTTTTTTAAATGTTTCTCAAAAATCGAGTTTATAACAGAAATAATTAAATCTGTCCAATGTTTGACAGATAAGTACCAACAACTTGGGTATTTTATGCCTTGTTCAAATGTCGGTTCTATATGTATAATAAAATAGGTAGATTGTCATTTGAAATAACAAAGTGATGACCCAGTTCCGGTATAACCGGGAATGGTATCACTTCGAAAATATTTCACTCCAATTGGAAATCGCTAATTATGGCCGCGTTTAAAATTTCAGCTTGATATTGTAATTGGAACTCAAAAAGTTTTTAACAGACGGTCCCGATGGATATCCATGTGTATTGAAAAATTAGGTATTAATGTTTTATCATTCTGTAGATCTCCTTTAGGTAACTTAAATGTTTTTGTACATATTCAAGATAAGATTATTGATAAGTTTAGTTGTACCTGTAAAATTATATTACGTGGTGACTTTAATGTACATTTTACTACTTATGATGTGAATTCTGTTGTATGAACTGCTCAAGATTTATGGTTTCCATCAATTTATTTTCGAACCAACAAAGGG
The DNA here is from genome assembly GCA_013387265.2 of Cryptolaemus montrouzieri. Classification (NCBI taxonomy): domain Eukaryota; kingdom Metazoa; phylum Arthropoda; class Insecta; order Coleoptera; family Coccinellidae; genus Cryptolaemus; species Cryptolaemus montrouzieri. The sequence continues at coordinate 5,236,229 of JABFTP020000083.1, read as the reverse complement.
AAATAATTATATTGACAATGTTGTTTCGAATTTTTGCTCCCCAAATGAAGTTAAGCTAAGGTATTTGGATGTGAGTTCTCTGATCATAGAGCACAGGTGGTTGACATGGATGTTTGTGGTGATAGTTAACCAAGTTAACCAAAGATTTCGACCTCTAACAATTATATTCATTTGGCACTGAAAGGTTTGTCATGGGATTTAGTGAGGGACAAAACTGTTGGTATAAATGGTGCGTTTCAGGATTTCCAGAATGCATTCATCGGCTGTTACAGGACTGCGTTTCCGGAGAGAGAAGTAAAGGATGGTAGGTGTACTCCTTGTTAATGTTGGTATACTGAGGAACTGAGAAGCATGAGGAATAATTTGAATCTTATCTCTGAACTTTATGATAAATATAAAACTGAAAAACTGAGACAACTACTTAATAGGTTGAAACTCAATTATGAGTTCAAAATAAACTAGGCTAAATTTAAAAAATGATGAATTGATTTTGCATTCAGGAAACAAAAACAAAACCATGTGGTCATTAATCAATAGTACAAGGAGAATTACTAAAAATAAAAATAGTTCGCTAATTGATGTGAATGATTATAATAGGTATGTTTCGTCAGTTCCCCATGATATCATAAGTTATTAGCAGCCTATTAATAAGAACGAGTACGATTTATTTTTGAATAATGTTTCTAAGGAATTGAGTTTTTCCTTTTCAGAGGTGTGTAACAATACTGTGAGGGATGTTGTTTGCAATACGAAATGTAGTAAATCTAGAGATTTTTATAACCTTATAGCAGTATTCATTAAACTAAATGTCAATAATATAATTTTTCCGCTTACTGACTTAATAAATAGATGTCTATCTGAAAGATTTTTCCCAAGTTGCCTGAAAATTGCAAAGACTATTGCTCTTTTCAAGAGAGGATACAAGGATGATGTTACCAATTACACGGTACTAGTTCAAAATTCTAACACGCGGTAGACATATCTAGTAGACCTATATCGGGTACGCTGAATCCAGTGGTAACCACCGTTTTTGAAAGTTAGCTCTTGTTTAGGAGATATTCGCCTTTGAAGTTAGCTGATTTTAGTAGGGTTCGTCGATTATGACATCAGTATATTATATGCTTGTAATTCCCAAACTGATCGGAATATCGCTTTACTTTTTTCGGCAAAGTTTTTGCTATTGTTATGGCCAACAACTTTTCTGAATATACCAACATAGAAAAACCTCATTCAAACACCGTTTCTTAACAGAATGTCGAAAAAAATCCATTTCTTTGACGTTTTTTCGTTAACTTTCGTCTAAATAATAGAAAAATCAAGATAATTTCGTTTTAAAATCTCAAAATAAGAAAAGAAAACACATTTCCTATAGTTAAATCAGAAAAATTAAACGCACAATCATGATTTCAACCCAAATTTTTATTTCATTTCCAATAATTTTTAACAAATAAACATATAAATTTATGTTCATTCTTCTTCTTTTCCATCTTCATCTTGATGTGAATTCCAACAAATGTCGCGTAATAGAGAATCAAGTTTTTTCCACTATACCATTGCTCAAGCCTAGCCCTCACCTGATGAAACCGTTCACTGTGCTCATCTGATTCGCATGGTGATTGTTCGGCAAACTTGTCTGCATGGTAATGCATAAAATGAATTTTCAGAGACATTTTTACACCGATGTTAGGGAAAGCAATGAGCATATTTTCAACGTGTATGCCCCAGTTTTAGTCACGATGAATTCCAAGTACATTTTCGATGTCTCCTTTGACGCAATCCCAAGCAACGAGCTGCAAATTTGACAAATTGTTTTTAAATTGTTGGTCTCTCATCAAGCGTCGAATATCAGGTGCATTGAGTATGTCTGTAAAGAAAGAATTCGAAAAAATATGTGTTAAATATTAAATAAGTTAGGTTGATTGGTACGTATATAGTTTCATACAAACCTTCTTTTATTTTCATTCCACTCAATCTTGGGAAAATTCGCTTCAACTCATTGAATGCATTGCCTTCAGGATCTAGGGCCTTGATGAAATTTTTAACAATCCCAAGCTTGATATGCAGAGGTGGAAGCAACACTTTTTCGATTTGCACAAGTGGAATTTCAACGACGTTTTCTCGACTTAATCTGAACCCTTGTCTCATAGGCCAGCTTTTATTGGAGTATTGGTCGCCGGGATATCGATTATCCCATAAACATATAAAATGCATGTTTCTCGTATATTCCGTCTGCAAAACTCTCAAAAGAGTTATCAGCTTCAAATCCGCACAAATCTTCCAGCGATGGTCTTCATATTTCACCAAATCAAGGATTTTTTTCAATGATTCGTAATTTTTTTCGTTTATGTGCTGATGACAATCAGGACACTGTTTTTTGAGTTTGTGACATGAGGCAAAACCGCCTTGAGTCTACCTTTGGACGAATAGATGAAAAGACGCCAGTCTTCTGGTTTATACTCATGATGCATTTTTAATACCAATTCCTTGATATGGGTGCAGTACGCGAGCCAATTGTCTTCGATGGATTTGAATAAGCCAGTGAAATGTCTATGACGGCCGATTGCTCCATATACTTTCACATCAGGTGCTAAGACATTCTTTTTTTTTTCAATTCTCGAGTCAAAATAATCGACTAACGCTGCGATAATTTCAATCGAAGAATAATTTTATCCAGATCTTTTTGAGAAAATTCGGCATGATTACATTACGGAGATACATTTGATGGTACATAAACCGGTGCAGACGTTTCGCCAATAGTATCAAAAGTAGATGAAATGTACTCTTCTGTCGGACTGAGTCTTTTCGGTATTGGAATGGATTCAGAATGTATTAACGGCAACTGAACAAACCGAGTTCCTCTGAGTTCAACTTTACGTTTTTCAGATCTGTTCAGTCCGACAATTTCATTAACACAAGTAAAACAGTCATATGGATTATGTTCTTGAGGATTTGTTCAAATTACTGGAATGCCAAAAGGCATAGATTGGAATTCACCCGTAATAAAAATAGCTTCAATTCATATAATTTTGAAATAAATGATAAATCATTTCATTTTACCTCTTTTCCATCCACTCAATCTTATGACACAACCAATACAAACGATTTTTGGATCCAAGTTCACATCTTTGATTACAGTGTGGTTGAAATATTGTGTGTTCGATTCAGCAATTTCTTCAGAAATTGAACGCTTGCTTGTGATTATTGTAAACTTTCCACAAATGTATCAAAATTTATTAAATTTAATGCACGAATTCATTTTTGATATTTTTACCAAATATATAACTTGTGTAAGCAAAGAAACTTCAACAAGAAATGTCAAATTAAGAAATATCAGAACTAAGACTATGAAAAATGGCACACAAGTACATAGCAAAATACGTAGTATTATCAGTCACAATACTAATAAATACGTATTAACAGTGATATCTGTGAGGAATTTGAGTTAAAATTATGATTGTGCGTTTAAATTTTTGATTTAATTAAAAGAAATGTATTTTCTTTTCTTATTTTAAGATTTTTAAGCGAAATTCCTTTGATATTTCTATTATTTAGATGAAAATTAACGAAAAATGGCAAAGAAATGGAGTTTTTCTGACATTTTGTTAAGAAACGGTGTTTGAATGAGGTTTTTCCATTTTAGTATATTCAGAAAAGTTGTTGGCTATGACAAGAGCTAAAACTTTGCCGAAGACAGTAAAGCGATATTCCGAATGGTTTGGGAATTACAAGCATATAATATACTGAAGTCATAAGCGACGAACCCTAGTAAAATCAGCTAACATCAAAGGCAAATATCTCCTAAACAAGAGCCAACTTTCAAAAACGGTGGTTACCACTGGATTTAGCGTACCCAATTTAGGTTTACTAGGTATGTCTCCCGCGTATTAGAATTTTGAAGTGTCATTTCACGCACTGTGTTATAGGCCTATTTCGCTGGTGCCAGTTTTCTCAATAATTATATGAAAAATTTATGTGTTACCAGGTTGTTGATTACCTTGAGTATAATGGTCTATCCCAATCAGTCAATTTAGTTTTAGGAAAAAAGGAGTACTGTTTACGCCATTATTGAATGTGTGAGCAGCACCTTGCAGTATTTTGAACAGGGGATATTTTCTCTGTCTCTCTTTCTTGATCTGACCAAGGCGTTTGATTGTGACTCGCATTCAGCATTATTGACTAAGCTTGTACGCTATGAATTAAATAATACTAGTACATCTTACTTAGAGTTATTCTTAACGCGAAGATATCAAGTGGTTTTTGCAGATGGCAGTTGGTCTGATAAGAAACTGATATCTGTTGGCGTTCCACAGGGTTCAATTATGAGCCCACTTCTGTTTTTGATTTTCATAAATGATTTTCCTAAATATCTGACTAACAGCTTGAGCATTCTTTTTGCTGATTACTCAAACTTATACGTAGCGTGTGGTAACCTATCACAGAGTAGGATGCTGTTTGAGAGTACGCATAAGACGGAGAAGATGATATTCAGCCAGAGAAATGTTGAGAAGTCTAGTGTCAAGTTCCTGGGCCTGCACTTGTATACAAAACTCCCCTGGAGTGTCCATGTCGGCCATCTGTACTCAAAACTTGCTAAAAATATCTTTGTTTTGCGTAACCTTCAATCTTCAGTTTCTGAGAATGTTTTGAGGTCATCTTATTTTTCACTATGCGAGTCCCACCTTAGATACGGAGTTTTGTTATGGGGAAATTGCGCTGATATTGGGAGGCTCTTCTGGTTACAGAGAAGAGCAACTCGGATTGTTGCCAACCTCATTTATATCGACTGTTGCATTAGCTCATTCAATAATTTAAATGTATTAACCCTTTCTGCACTTAATATATTGGTGTTTTTTTTGTATGAACATAGAAACAAGTGTCGCTGGGCCAAAAATGGTAATATCCATGCGTATAATACTCGTCACAAAGATGACATAGCCAGTCGTCTATACAGGTTGAGCAGATCACAGGATGGTCCAGATTTTCAGTCAGTTAAGTTTTATAACAACCTCGGTGTTTCGTTCCTTGTTCCATGTTAAATTCTAAAATATTTTGAAGAATATTTTAATTATTAATGTGATATATGCTGCCAAACACTTTTTAGATATGATTGTTTTCTTTTTAATGTGTCTTGATATTCTTTTTATGATTTTACCTCGACTTGTGCATACACTGTAAGATTTGTGTAACAGCATTAATTAACTTACTTACTTACCAACTTACTAGCTAGGTAAAATTACTTTGTTCTTAAAGATAAGTTCTCTAAACCCACCCCACTCCCCATTCACGGGCTACTTAGTTATAGAATTGCACAAATTCAGAGAAAGATTGACCACATCATAACAGTATCTTTTCCATTCAAAACTATCTATTCCAAACAGTAATAAATTCTCATATTGTCTTTCATTAATCCCTATCTAGATAGATAAGTCCAGTTAAGATTTTTCAAATCAGAGCAAAACAGAAGTTTTCTTTCCAGTTACCAAATGCTTGAAGTCCACTTGTAAACTGACATTCTTGGTTATCGCCTACGCCTTAGATAACAAGAAACTCTTTTCCAAATGCAGCTCACCAGGGCACGCCTCTAGCTATCTCGAAGAAAATGTATAACAAATCCCTTTCCACTAACTATTCCAGAAGAAGAAAAACCTTTACAAAGTGTTTCATTTTATTTATTTGATAACATTAATGAAGGCAACAAAAATAATGGCCTTTAAAAAAATTGACAATATACTTTGATAAATATTAATGATTCAATCAGACTAAAATTCAATATCTTATTGTCAAGATAAATGTACGGATTTGCATAGGTCCGAGCGTTACAAGGAAGTTCTTACACTTTCGTCCTAATCCATCGCCTGTTTGATTAAAATTCTTATCGGATTCTGTTTCAAATGTGAAACGATTATTTTGTTCTAGCCACTGATTCGCTCCTAACGTTGTTTCTCTCATATTCATCAATCGGAATGGGGAGAATAATCCCTGAAAATTGAAATTATGTATCACTCTAGCACGAAATAGCACACAACCACAAAATAATTGAATATAGTCCATAACAAATGATGAAAAACATACAAACTAGGTATTGCATTCTGTCAAAAAAGTACCTGGGATTGGTCGATGAAATATTTATTTTTCATCCCAAATTTTTATATCAGCTTCAAAGTAGGCCACTTTAAAAATAATACACCAACGAGTAATCTAAATATCAAAACAATTTCCGGAATTGACTTCGTTTTCCGCCGCGAATTCACTTTTATGTATTATATCCATTCACAACGGTTACCTCGAAGTAGTAATTTGAGTTTTTGAAAAAGTAAAAAGTCGGCCGAAGCCATATCAGGTGAATACGATGGTTGATCGATGGTAATTTTTGAGTTTTTGGTCAGAAATTCATTCACAATGTAAGCCTTGTAAGATGGTGCATTATGTACGTGCAAAATTGTTTTCTTCTCACAAATCTGACTTTCTTCGACAAATTTGCTCTCTCAAACACCACATAATGCACAGATAATATTCTTTATCTTCCATCTGACCTTTTGGCAAGAGTCAACATTACCCTCAGTTTTAATCAATTTGTCCCTTTTCGGTTTCAGTTCATTGGGAAGGCGCCATTCCAAAGCTTGTCGACTGGTCTGCATGTCAAACAAACTCATAAACCCATGTCTCATCACCAGTTACAATGCATTTTATAGATCTACAGCGACTTTTACATTTATAGCCCAGTATCGTGGAATACTCAGCGTATTGGTCGTCTACCCAATGCTCACAAAAGATCAATCTCATATTCTTTAGCTAATACGTCGAGCCGTGTCATTTTGTTCACGATACTTGGTACATTTAAATGCAGCAAATGTAATTTTTCGGCCATATACGTTTTTGCTATAGATGTTGCTTCAACTGCACATTAGTTTCGATTCTGAATGATTTGTTGTCAATCCTTAACGGTGTGATTGTAAATTTGTAATCAGAAAATTTACCCTCAAGAAATGCTCCAATTTCGTCCTCCGTGGTTCCTTCGGGGACATTAACAACGAGATTCCCTACCTGGAGTCTGTTTGTGGTTGACTCATCGGAACGTGGAATTCCCCTCACGGAAGGAGCAGTTGTTTTATTCACCGAGTCATTAACCCTTGACTTCATATGGTAATGGTTCATCTCACGATTGTTGCTAATATTCGAAACATCGTTCTGAACATCATGCTGTTGATGTTTTTTATATTCGTATAGGTTATCTTCTTCTTGCTATTGTGATGACGGGAAACTTCGGTTTCTATAAGATTTCATTCTGAAGTCATGTTTTAGTTCGTCATTTAATTTACTATTATTACTGAGACAGTTCTTCTCATCACTTTCCAAAATACCAATCTCAAATTCGAGGAGTTTGATACGTTCATCCCGGTTGACATCTAGTTTTTTCAGAAGTTCGTTCCCATTTTTTAGGATGTTGTTTTCCCTCATTTCCCTCAATAGCTCATCCACTACGGCGGTACTAGTGTTTTAAGGGGAATCAGTAGTCGCAGATTGTGTAATATTGGTTTTATTCACTGTGTAGTCATCTATAACTGCTGTTGAGATCAAGCAGATGTGGCACCTCGAGAAAATAGATATTGTTCCTGTCATCGTATCCTCCACTGAGTTAATACCCAAAACTTTGCATGATAGCCTTATGAAATTAGAATTGCATAAGAATACCTATACAGTGTGTTCCAACGAAAATTTGACCCCCCCTATAACTCCGAAATGAGTAACATTAGCGAAAAACACCAAGACACGTCGATTTTTGTTTCGAGAGGGAGCATTTTTCGAAATAATTCGAAACTTCTCAGATCAACCCCCTACCCCCAGCAACCTTAACTTTGAAATTCATCATAGGGAATAAGGGTCGAGTGGCACCTTACTGAAAAGGTCTGTCAATTCTCCTTTTGATTTGTCATTTTAGAATTTTAAATTAACATACAGGGTGTCCCAACCAAGGGTGAAGTTGAATTCTGGAAATCCCAAATACTACATGAAATAGATTTATTTTGGCATAATGCAAGCGCAGGTTTATGCTCGGTCTAGAAAAACGACCTACACTTGTGAATTTGGAGTTGGTGCAATCAACCCCCTATTTCCAGCATCCCCAACTCAAAAATCATTCGATCGATAATAGGTCAAGTGGCACCTCGTTGGAAAGGTACTGCAATTTTCTCTTCGAATTTGGTATTTTCGAAATTCAGAATCATCATACAGGGTGTCCCGAAGCAGGAACATTGAAAATCCAAATAACTTTTTGAAACTGGTTCATTTCGGTATACGAAAACATGTTTGATCCGAGAATAGGACTTTCTTGTGTGGTTATAGAATTTTTGCAATCAACCCCTTCCATTCAGCATCCCCAACTTGAAAATCATACAAATAATTCAAGTGGCATATCTTCAGAAAGGTTTTTTGAATTCCAGAATGATTAAAGCATTTCATTCAGTTCGGCTCTCCATACAGGATGTCGCTTTCGAAAAATTCAATATCGTCATTTGAAATTATCAACTAAAATTAATTCGAAACTGTTAAAAGTATTGGAGTACGATGTGTTGAGCATCAGTTACGAAGAAATAAAGCTGATTTCTTCATTGAAAATGTTCACATTTTTTTCATTTCCATCTGGCGTGCAGTCATCTGTTATTTCTCATTTTTGCAATGGAATATTATTATTATTCAGATCAGTTCCTCATTATTGTTGTTGTTCGTCAGTTGAAATTAATCTGAAAATGGATTATTCCACTGAGGAAAGGGTCGAAATTGTATCGACGTATTATCGAAATAACAGTTGTGCCAAAGAAACGGCAAGGATATTCGATAGGAACCATCATGAAAGAGAAAGGGGAGTCAGTCACCAGTACGTTAAATATTTGGTTGACAAATTCCTAGCTACGGGTTCGGTGGCAAACAAAAACCATGAAGTGGCATGTCCTGTCAGAAATGAGGCAACGGAAGTGGCAGTAGTGAGTCATCTACAAATGGAGAATACTACTTTGATCAGAAAACTATCTCGTCTGACTGGTGTATCAGCTACAACTGTCCATAGAATCGTGAAACATCACAAATTTCACCCCTACAAGGTAAAATTAGTGCATGAAATAAACGAAGACGATCCAGATCGTCGTTTACAGTTTTGTGAAAATCTAAGTGAAAACCTAAACGCTAATCCAAATTTTCTGAATAACATCTGTTCTTCTGATGAAAGCACCTTTATGCTCAGTGGTGAAGTGAATAGACATAATTGTCGATATTGGGACACACAGAATCCTCATTGGTTTAGAGAGGCCCACACGCAAAGGCCTCAGAAGTTGAACGTTTGGGCAGGAATTTTGGCAATCATCTAGTTGGGCCTTTCTTTATTGAGGGTAATCTGAATGGAAATGGCTACCTACAGTTGTTAGAGGAACACATACATCCTAGATTGACAGAAATTTTACAGAACGATCCAACTCTTTCTGAGGACGAAATGCGTTTTCAACAAGACGGTGCTCCTCCGCATCATGATGCTCGGGTGCGCCAATATTTAGACGAAAATTTCCCAGGAAGGTGGATTGGTAGAAGAGGACCTGTTGAGTGGCCAGCCAGGTCACCAGATTTAAATCCCCTAGATTTTTTTTTGTGGGGCCATCTAAAATCTAAAGTTTATGCCACAAGACCAGAAAACCTGGAGGAGCTGCGGATGAGGATTATCACAGAATGCCGACTTTTGACTCCTGAAGTTTTTGCTAATGTGAGAAGAGAGTTCGAAAATCGTCTGTATAACTGTATGGAGGTGGGCGGAGGTCATTTTGAACAATTGTTGTAAAAATCAAGTTAGTTTTTTGTTTTCAATTGAATACAAATTCAATAAATCTCGTTTTCCTGTTTAGATGAGCATCCAATCAGTTTCTCCATCATCCCCTCATCCTGATCCTCACGCCAGAAAACCTCGATTGCCAAACTGAAACCAATGCCTCAGTGATTCAGAAAATAGAAAAATCTTTCTGGAATGGAAGAGATTGATAGCAAAAATTCCATATTCACGCAAGAGAGTCTTATTCTCGAATCAAACATAAACATGTTCTCGTATTATACCGAAATGAACCAGTTTCAAAAAGTTATTTGGGTTTTCAGTGTTCCTGCTCCGGGACACCCTGTATGCTGATTCTGAATTTCGAAAATACCAAATTCGAAGAGAAAATTGAAATACCTTTCCAACGAGGTGCCACTTGACCTATTTTCGATCGAATGATTTTTGAGTTGGGGATGCTGGAAATAGGGGTTGATTGCACCAACTCCAAATTCACAAGTGTAGGTCGTTTTCTAGACCGAGCATAAACCTGCGCTTGCATTATGCCAAAATAAATCGATTTCATTTAGTATTTGGGATTTGCAGGAATTCAACTTTACCCTCGGTTGGGACACCCTGTATGTTAATTTAAAATTCTTAAAATGACAAATCAGAATGGAGAATTGACAGACCTTTACAGTAAGGTGCCACTCGACCCTTATTCCCTATGATGAATTTCGAAATTAGGGTTGCTGGGGGTAGGGGGTTGATCTGACAAGTTTCGAATTATTTCGAAAAATGCTCCCCCTCGAAACAAAAATCGACGTGTCTTGGTGTTTTTCGCTAATGTTACTCATTTCGGAGTTATAGGGGGGGTCAAATTTTCGTTGGAACACACTGTATAGAAATGCAAAAAGGTGTAATTCTTAATACATGTAGGATAGTTAGGAAATTTATGTCAAGTATATTGTAATCGAGCCTATTCCCTTTGATTGCTGAATCTGGGAAAGGTAAATCATATCCAGCTAACAGCTGAGATAGTGCATAAGTCCACGATAATAAATAATAAATGCTTTATTATAAGTACCTGAAGAGAACCAAGTGAACAAAATACATTATAGATAACAATAAAGACAGGAAAGAAACATTAACATCAACAACTCACAAAAGCCTGAGCTTGTGGTTAGCGTTTCATTTGAACTTTATTAATTTCCACACCATTATAACTATTTATATTCTTTTAAAGGTGCGATTAATATGGGCAGTAAATACAATTTCGAGCTTACACGCTAACAAAGAACAAATTAAAATTCTAGGACCTTCCTCAAATCTATCAATTTAGCAATATATTTTCTGTTCGAATTCAAAATCCACTTCATCAATTTCGATTTGAAAATTTTTCATTACTTTTTTCCTTCAATATGAAAAGTAGACTGTTGAAGATTCTGGGTCCAAGGAAGTACTGGCTGCGCTGACATATAGTTTTATAAACTTTCGGAACCGTCAGCGAAAGTTGGATTTATCTCGTATTCACTTTGTGTGACAACACATCCCTACGTGCATTGTAAACCGTACATTTAACAACCGAGAAACAAAGTATCTGCCTTACGTCCATCATACCCGACAATTTGAACAGTAAATCTGACCTAAAATTGATTTCCTTTTTGCATATAATTTTTAAAAACCATTTTTGCTGAACTTTCAATCTATTCAAAACATTGTTATATGATCCCCCCCCATGCGACAACGCCATATCTCAACAGTTGCTTGCTAAATTATTTTCATGTATTCTGTGTCCAGGATATTTGAAATATAGTTAATTTTAAAATGAGACCTCTTAATTTCATTATTAGTTTTTGAATATGTGAATTCCATCTTAAATGTGAATCTAACACTACACCCAACTACGTGCATTCAAAACAGCAAGGAATTTCTCCCACTGTGCTGCTACTGTTGATGATTAGTGGAGCTTTTTGTGGTAGAGACCTCGAGTTGACTGAAAAAGATGTGTATTTCGTTTTTGCGAAATTATTAGTTAATAAGTTATCATCCAACCAATTTTTCATTCTTCTGAAATCTGATTCTGCTAATCTCTTAAGATCATCTCAGTTCTCCCCACAGTAAAAAAATAATGGTGTCATCGGCTAAGCTGAGTTTTTCTCCCTCATAATTCAAGAATAATATTTGAATTGTGGAGGCCGTTACTTGATGTAAATCCATGATATAAATGAGATAAAAACACAAGGTTTAACTTTAATCTACACTTTATTTGAAAAAATTCGACGACGTTTCGCTGACACAGCAGCTTCATCAAGAATGAAAAATAGAATGAAGAGTATGGTATTATAAACAAATCGTAGAACAAGTTGGATGAATAACAGGAAAATCCACACCGAGCCATTGTACAGTTAGTATGAAAGGTAATAAAAACTAATTAAACAAGTTAAGTAGGGGTGAGTAATTCAAATCTACCTGTTCATTCAAAAGCTTGTCCGAATGTTTGTATCTATTTATTTCTAATGCTTCTAGGAGATCTAATTTTGAACTTTTTGATTTTATATGTAATATGTCAAAGTTTTTATTAAATGAATGGTTTTCTTTTATTAGGTGGTTTGAATAATTTGAATCAGATTTATTTTTATCGAAGCTACGTTTATGTTCAGATTTTCTTATGCCAAAACTCCTATAGGTCCTACCGATATAAATTTTATCATAAGAACCGCAATTGAGTTTATAGATTCCTGATTTACTTGATTTTTCAACACGAGATTTATTATTTTAATATGTTTACCTAAGTTATTAGAAGTTTTGAAAGCTATATTAAGATTTTGTTTGACGAGAAAGGATTCAATATTTGTACTTGCAGAACCGCAGAATGTTAAACTGTTGAATATTTTATAGTCTTTATGAATAGGATATACTTCATTTATTGCTTTCTCATAGAGTTTTTACGAATGATTAGATCTATCATATCCGGATTATATGAATTATTAATGGCTATCTGTTTGATGATGTTTAACTCTTTATTATAATCTTCTACTGATAAAGGTAAATTGAGTAACCGATGTACCATGCTGTTTAAAGCTGCAACTTTGTGTTGAATTGGATGTAATGAGTAGTTATGTATAATTGTATCAGTATGTGTTGGTTTACGAAAGACCGAAAAAACATGATTATTATTTTGTTTAGTGATTTTAAGTCCAAAAATGTATGGAATCGTTCTGTTCAATTTCTATCGTGAATTTAATGTTCAAATGGATGGAATTAATGAAATTAACAAATAAGTCTAATTGACGAGTAGTTCCAATGAAACATACTAAGATGTCGTCAACATATCTATACCGATAAAGAAATTTGGAAATGAGTGGATGTGTATGAATTTTCTGTTCAATATTATTCATAAAAATCTCTGCTAAAAGTGGACTCAAAGGATTTCCCATGATCAAACCATTTTCACTACTGTAATAGGTGTTGTTGAAAGAAAAATAATTTTGTTCAATGCAAACGTCCAACAGATTCAATATTTCTGATTTGATTATGTGGTTAACATGATTCGAATTCAACATGTTTTCGATGATTAGAGTTAAACCTTGTGTTTTTATCTCATTTATATCATGGATCTACATCAAGTAACGGCCTCCACAATTCAAATGTTGAAGAAAGCGAATACAAGCTTTTTGGCCCTTTGGTATTTTAAGTTGTTACTTTAAAATGCTATAACATCCCAAAACCTGTGGTTTTTAACCACGTGTTTGAAGAGTGAAGTGTGTCCTAAATACATCAAACTCAAGACCAACAACAACAGTTATGCAGCTCGAAGAGCAGTTATCTCTGGACAGAAGATATGGATCAAATCAGAATGCAAGATTTTGTTCCACAAGCGAGACATCTACAATATTTATCTCAAGGTAATTCATACCGAGTTATTGTACAGACTTCATCCACTTGAATTCGATTCATTAGATTACAATAATAGATTCAAAATTAGATCAATAATAGATAATAAATATACCATCCAATACCGCAAATTAAAGTTTCTCGTGTCACGAAAACCGAAACCTACTCCACGTAAAACTAAATTTTCTGACCATCAATTTTTTGATAGATTCGTTAACCTTTCTGATACTAATTTCACAACTGATGAAACAAATCTCTTGGAGAAAGGTTTCAAACACAATATTAAATCAAACAAGATAAAATCTGATTTAGAGGAACTTGGCATAGATACTGAAATTTCTCTGAAAAATATTCCTAATAACACTCACCTTAAATATTTAGCATCTAACATTATAAAAATGAATCATTAGCTGACTTTAAACCGAGTAAAGAACAAAATATTTTAAAGGCCATCAAACAAAAATCTCAACTAAATGAAGTCATTTTAACAAAAGCAGATAAGGGTAATACTGTTATTGCGTTAAATAAAAATGACTACCTATTTAAAACTCTAAATTTCATTTCGTCCGGAAACTATACAATTTTAAACAAAGATCCAACTATTAAATTCCAGAAAATATTAAAATTGCAATAAATGACGCAAAATCTTTAATTAAAGCAAATAAATACAAATTAATTTCACCAAACCCTCAACCACCTCAACTGTATTCACTCATTAAATTGCATAAAGTAAATAACCCCGTTAGACCAGTCGTATCTTACGTTACAGCCCCAGCCGTGAAATTGTCGCACTACCTTATATATATCATTGAAAATTATTGTTCATTCAAATCAAAATTTTCTATAAAAAATTCTTTCGAATTGATAAATAACATAAAAAACGTTAACCTACCCACCTAACGCAAAACTTATTTCGTTTGATGTTGAGAATTTATACCCAAGTGTTCCTCCAGGTGATGTCAAAATATTATTCGAAAACATGTTGAATTCGAATTATGTTAACCACATAATCAAATCAGAAATATTGAATCTGTTGGACGTTTGCATTGAACAAAATTATTTTTCTTTCAACAACACCTATTACAGTAGTGAAAATGGTTAGGTTAGATTAATAAAGAGTTAAACATCATCAAACAGATAGCCATTAATAATTCATATAATCCGGATATGATAGATCTAATCATTCGTAAAAACTCTATCAGAAAGCAATAAATGAAGTATATCCTATTCATAAAGACTATAAAATATTCAACAGTTTAACATTCTGCGGTTCTGCAAGTACAAATATTAAATCCTTTCTCGTCAAACAAAATCTTAATATAGCTTTCAAAACTTCTAATAACTTAGGTAAACATATTAAAAATAATAAATCTCGTGTTGAAAAATCAAGTAAATCAGGAATCTTTAAACTCAATTGCGGTTCTTGTGATAAAATTTATATCGGTAGGACCTATAGGAGTTTTGGCATAAGAACATCTGAACATAAACGTAGCTTCGATAAAAATAAATCTGATTCAAATTATTCAAACCACCTAATAAAAGAAAACCATTCATTCAATAAAACTTTGACATATTACATATAAAATCAAAAGTTCAAAATTAGATCTCCTAGAAGCATTAGAAATAAATAGATACAAACATTCGGACAAGCTTTTGAATGAACAGGTAGATTTGAATTACTCACCCCTACTTAACTTGTTTAATTAGTTTTTATTACCTTTCATACTAACTGTACAATGGCTCGGTGTGGATTTTCCTGTTATTCATCCAACTTGTTCCACGATTTGTTTATAATACCATACTCTTCATTCTATTTTTCATTCTTGATAAAGCTGCTGTGTCAGCGAAACTTCGTCGAATTTTTTCAAATAAAGTGTAGATTAAAGTTAAACCTTGTGTTTTTATCTCATTTATATCAAGAATAATAATTCATTAATATATATACTCAACAAAATTGGCCCTGACACTGTTCCTTGTGGAACGCCATACTCTATTAGACCCATCTCACTGACCCCCCCCCCCAACCTGCACAGCCTGTTTTCTTTCTGATAGAAAACTCTTGAATAAACCCAGCTCAACCCCATCAAAACCCATGCCCTCCAACAGACTCAAAAAAATACTATGTTTCACCGTGTCAAAGGCCTTAGTTAGGTCAATCAGAATACAAAGTGCTGCTCTATTATAATTGAAAGCTTAATAAATTTTAGCGGTTATTGTAACAAGAGCACCTTGAGTGGATCTATTTTCCCTGAAACCAATTTGATTATCGGACAGGAGATTGTGTTGTCTGTTGTATACTGCAGTACGGCCTTGATAACTTTTTCAACTATTTTGGCTATGCTAGAAAGCAATGAGACAGGTCTGTAATTAGTCAACTGATCCCTATTACCGCTTTTATGTAAAGGTATCACTAATGCAGCTTCAGGAAAGATACCCTGGCTTCGAAACATATTCAATCGGTGGAACCAGAGTATTCATTCCGGCTTACAGGACCTCGGCTGATATTCCATCAACCCCCGTACTTCTTTTGTTCTTTAAATTCGATATTATATCGTTAATTTCTTCTTCGTTCATCGGTGTGAAATGGAAACGGTGTTTAACTGTTTTCTTTTTTGTTTTGGTAGTGGCCGTTTTTTTGAACTTTTGAGCCTTTGATTGAAGTTCAGAAAAGACAATAGTGGAGAAGTTATATGATATATCAATATAACAGGAACATTTTCAATATAACAGGGACTGTGTCGAATATTTTTTCACTTTCCTCGTTATCTTCACTTCCCTTGAATTCATTATATTTGAAGTATGCAGCATTCAAATTTTGCACATATTTAACAACCATCGGATCATTCATCTTATCAGGTAAAGTTAGTTTTATGATCACATCAATAATATCATCTTTTCTTAGTTTGTTAAGTTTAGCGACCAAAAAAGCGTTCATCTCACTTGACGCCATATTACATGTCGAAACGAAACGTGAGCATGGTGGTGTTATTATTCTAGCCAAAGATAATATACGGGGTGAATCTATGTTGATTGATTCGTCTGAGGACGAATTTGAATGTTGTGCCGCGAATTTTCGTTTAGGAAAATATGGAGTAGCAGTGATTTTGGCATATAAAACTCCAGATTTGAATCCGGCTAGTTTTACATTTGTCGCACTTCCGAAAACAAACAACGCAACAGCGTGTAAAGATTACCGCCTCATTAGTCTAATGAGTCATTTCCTCAAACTCTTCCTTCGAGTTCTACACACGAGACTATACAGGAGGTGACAGGAAGTGAGTGGTACCAGTCAGTTTGGATTTAAGAACGGTTTTGGAACAAGAGAAGCCATATTTAGTCTCCAAACATTAGTGCAGAATTGCCAAGACCAAAGAAAGAACGTTTTTCTGTGCTTTATCGACTACGAGAAGGCATTTGATAATGTAAAGCACGACTTCCTCATATCATATCTTAGAGACTTGGGGCTGGATGGAAAGGATATCAGACTTATAGGTAATCTATACTGAAACCAAAAAGCAGAAATTCGAAATCAAAATGCAGAAACAACTGAGGATTTTGAAATAAAAAAAGGCGTCCGCCAGGGGTGTATCTTGTCTCCGATGTTGTTCAACTTATATGTGGAAACAGCTTTCATCGAGTCAATCTCCGACAGTCCCATGGGTATTAAAGTAAACGGAATTCCCATCAATAATATTCGATACGCGGATGATACCGTGATACTGGCAGATAGTGCAAATGACCTGCAAGCTCTATTAGATAAGGTCAATCAAGAAAGCCAGAGATTGGGTTTGAAAATTAACATCCGTAAAACCAAATGTATGGCCATTAGCAGAAACGCTGCCCCAAATGCCATGATATCCATAAATAGAGAAAACATTGAACAAGTCACTCAATTTAAATACTTGGGATGCATGATCAACCAAGAATGGGAACCAGATCGAGAAATGAAATGCAGGATCGAGCATGCTCGAACAACGTTTATAAAACTTAAAAAATTGACAGACAAAAAACCTAAATTTCAATCTCAGATATAGAATGGTAAAATGTTACGTCAGGCCCGTTCTTTGTACGCAGTCGAGGCATTGACGTTGAAAACAGCAATTATAAATAAAATTGAGGCCTTCGAAATGTGGACCCTACGACGGATGCTGAGGGTATCGTGGGTTGAACATGTAACGAATGAGGTTATACTGAGATGAACTGGTTTGATAGACCGTGAACTTTTCGAAAACATCAAAAGAAGAAAAATTGGCTACCTTCGACATGTACTGCCCGGAGATCGCTATCACTTCCAGCGTCTTATCCTCCAGGGTAAAATAGAAGGAGGAAAAAGAGGAATAGGTTGGAGAAAACTATCCTGGCTACGAAACATACGACAGTGGACAGGAATGCAGGACTTCCAGACACTTCAAAATGCTGCAATCAATAGAATCATATGATGAGTGAGAGGATGGACGCCTACGCAGGAATCTGCATTGCACTTGAAGAAGAAGAAGTTTTACTGAAAAATTGGTTGGCACTTTACAAACTGTTACAGAGAATTCAATCGTGTGATTATCACCGGTAACTTCAATATAGATTTTCTAGTCGATTCTACGAATAACTTGATCCTATCGGACCTTTTTGAGAGTTATAAATTGCATGGTGTTGACGATGAGTCCACGCGAGTTTTTACTAACAAGAGGGGTGTAACATCTTCCACCCTAATTGATTACTTGGTGACAAATCTTGATGCAAAATTTTGAAAGAGAGAGCTTCTCAAAATTAATATATCGGACCACTATGCACAACTTTTATCGTTTTCGATAGTGGGAGGAATAGCAGAGAAGACAGAAATACACTGAACAAGGAGCTGTCTGACAATAACTTAAATTGTTTTGAGTCGGTTCTTCGAATATTTAATTGGAATGCTGTATATAGTGAATCTGATGTCAAAACAGCATTTGAGAAATTTCATTTAATATTCATACGACTTTATGATGAATGCTGTCCTTTGAAGAACGAAATAGTGAATAGTAGAAATAAGAAAAAGAATGGGAGCTCTTCCAGCTAGATATCTCCGGATATTGTTGAGGTGAAGAAGAGGTTAGATGAATACGGATGGTTGCTGAGGTATTCTGGGGATCAATAAGTAAGGGAGGACATGGAGTACAAGAGGAGGACAGAGTTAGCTAAGTTCACTTACTATGAAAAAAAGATTAATTCGTCAAGTAGTCCATAGAAGTCAGGAACATGGTTAGCTTAAGCTTGGGACGAACGAAAGAAAAAGACAGCATCCAATTGAACGTGGATGGTGAAATTGTGATTTATGCAGTTATTCTTGCAAACAAATTGGGCCGGTATTTCTCTTCTGTTGCAGAGGAAAAGTTGGCAGCGGCTCGGAGTAGAGCTGTCGATGTTCGGGACACTTGCGCGGAGGCTGGATCAACCAATACCATGTTCTTTGGTAAAGTCTCTTACGAGGAAGTTCGGAGAGTGCTTAGTGGAATGAGATCTAAGAATGCATCTGGTTTTGATGAGGTGCCTAGTCGTGTTCTGAAGTTCGTGGGGAGGCCATTATACCTGTGTTGCGTTTTTTGATAAACTTGTCAGAAGCTCAGGGCGTTTTCCCAGTATACTAAAAAGTGCTTGTATCATTTCTATATATAAAAATCGGAAAAAAAACATATTGAGAACTACAGGACCATAAGTCTATTGAGATTATTTTCTAAAATTTTTGAAAGAATTGTATATGATAGGGTTGTAGATTTTTTTTTAAAGATATGGGCTCATTTCTAGGAGCCAGCATGGTTATTTGAAAAGTATATCTACTGAAACTGCTTCTGTGAAAATTATTGATTCTAATAGTGAAGAACTAGACAAGAGAAGGTATGTTATACATATGTCTATTTTTTGATCTATGCTTAGCTTTCGATACAGTTACGAGAGATATGATGTCGAGAAAATTATTCAATATGGTAATAAGAGACGAATGTTCTGAACTGGCTCGTTTCTTTCCTGAGAAGAAATTGGTGGTAAAAATAGATTTGTGTAGATCGCAACCTTTTGATATTACCAATGGGGTTCCTCAGGGTTCTGTCTTGGGACCACTCCTGTTTTTAGTGTATATAAATGAACTTCCCAGGTACTTACATCCATATCACGTAGTTTTATTTGCGGATGATGCTTCGGTAGTGGTCTCGGGACGGGATCAGGAGGAACTTACCCGGAGGGTTGTTGACGCTATTAATAAATTCATGATTTGGTGCAGGCCAAATACTCTGATAGTCAATGCAGCTACAACAGTGATTGTGAACTTTTATTTGAGAAAACCTCTCTCTGGTGAGTTCTCTTTTGACATTGAGAATGGAAGGGTTAATATTTCTAAAAAAAGTAAATTTCCTTGTGTTTGCCTAGCCTAACGTGTAGTGAGCATATGCTACATCTGAATTGTTAATTGAATGCTGCCTATTTTGCGTTGTTGACACTGAAAACGAGTGTGGATGTTGATTCTCTTTTGAGCGTTTATTATGCTTTTGCTTATTCTCACCTTCAATATAATATTGTTATATGGGCTGGGGCTTCATTCGGTCTTTATAAGGCAAAAGCGGCTTGTTATACCCATTTTCGGAGCCAAATTTGATGCTCCATGCAGACCGATATTCATCGCAAAAAGAATATTGACGCTTCCATTTGTTTATATATAGAGCTCTTTTGTTTGGAAAAGTTATATTAGGAGAGGTAACGTCGATATTTGAAAATCATAGATACCCCACAAGACATGGCTCACTTCTAAGAACGATGCACCATTCAACCTCGAACTTTGAAAAATCACCACAGTATGCTTGTACTGTTCTCTTTAATAAACTTTTTGTCATAATGAAACAACTATGTCATGAAAGATTCAAATTAGCTGTCAAAAGAATGTTGCTTGAAAAAGTTTATTACTCTATTAGCGAGTATCTCAATAATGCGCTAGCGTGATTAGTGTTCGTGTAGTGCATTTGTGTTGATAACAATTTTAAGACATATTTTATATTATCTACCTTGAATCTGCAGCATATTATTGCAGGATATCTTCACAACAGGAACACGGAATACCAGAAGGAAGAATATGAGGTAACTTGCGGAGTTCCACAGGGCTCCGTATTGGGCCCAATTCTATGGAATCTGATAAAAGATGCAGTCCTGAGTCTGTTCGTTCCTGCAGGCGTGTCTATCGTTGCATATGCAGATGACTTAGTGGTGGTTATTACAGGAAAAAAAAAAGCGACATCGAGACAAAAGTAAAGATAGTGTTGAACAAAATAGCAAAAGCGTTGAGAGATCTTAAACTAGCAATCACTCCTGAAAAGTCAGAAATGATAATGCTTTCTGGCAGAAAGCACCATAGACCTATAAACATAGAGATAAACGGCATGCTGTCAAGAGAAAGAACGCTGGTGAAATATTTCGGAGTGACTTTAGCCCACTTACGCTTCGGTAAACATGTTGAAACAGTCGTAAAGAAAGCCGGTCAAAGGACAAATGTGTTGATGAAGATTAGGCCTAGGAAATGAGGATGTAGCGGAGTGAAACGTAGAATAATTGCATCCACGGTTGAATCAGTTGTGTGGTATGCTATACCCGCATGGAAGGAAGCCCTGAGATTCGGTAAATACAGAAATAAAATAGACCAAGTGCAGAGAGGAATTGCATTAAGAATATCTCGCGCGCATCACACAGTAGCCAAGGACGCAGTTAGAGTGCTGGCTAGAATCATACCAGCTGATCTCATAGCAGAAGTGCGAAATGAAACCTGGGATGTGGAAAATACCACCGCAAAAGCAGAGGCCAGGAGAAGAATCATGGAAGTGTGGCAGAAACTGTGGACCAACGAAGGGAAAGGAACATGGACCAGAGAACTAATAAAAGATATGAGACCTTCCTTCAACAGAACGCATGTACATCTGAGCTACCACATGTCCCAGATGCTAACCAGGCACGGTTCATTCGGGAATTCTTTCACTAGAATAGGCAAACTCAATGACCTTTTGTTTCAATACTGTGATACTGAAACTGATAGCGCCTGACATACGCTATTCAGCTGCGGAAAATGGAAAAGCTAAAAATAAGAGTTTGAGAATATTTCGCAGAGAGAAGTGAACACCGAAAATCTGATCAATACAATTCTCGAAAAAGAAGAAAACTGGAACAGCTTCGGCAGGATGTCGAAGGAAATTCTGAAAGTGAAAGAGGTAGACGAAAGATTGAGAAACCAGTAGAAATGAGTTGACTTTAGCTTGGTGATCGATGTGAAAGTGATGTGAAAATGGTTTCTGCTTCAATTATATATTTAGCCACCGAGGAAGGAGGTTTCAGTGAGTGGGAGCCCCACACTCTCCATGGCATTGCACAGCCAAGCCGTGGGGGTGGTCTGGTAGAGATTTCGCTTTCCTTCCGGGGCAAAAAAAAACTCAAAAAAATGACTAGTAGGCTTTGATTTTTTTCATTCATTTATTTATTCTGACAGTTGCTTGATTTCAACCAGTGTCTGCTCGAATTGATTATTAAATAAACGATTAGTTTTAAGACTTTTGAAGGTATTGCTGTGCGAAAAAATGGATAATTTTAGTAACGCCGAATTGGCTGATATTCATTACATGTACGGTCAGGCTGACGGAAATACAACTGAAGCAAAGCGATTATATCAGGTGCGCTTTCCAAATCGAGTAACACCAGATAGAAGAACATTTTCAAATATCCACAGAAGGTTGAGGGAAACTAGTACTTTTACTGCAGATAATCATTTAAAATGTGCAACTCAAACTATGAGAACTGAAGATTTTGAGGAAGCAGTTTTGAATTGTATTTATTTGAATCCTCATGTGAGTACAAAAAAAATTGGAAATCAGTTGAATATTTCACATGTTCTAGTTTGGAGGATTCCCCACGAATTTTATTGTACCTGTTTCATATTCATTGCGTCCAAACTCTACTTCTTCGAGATTTTAATTTAAGACTGAATTTCTGACGATGGTTCTTAGATTAAATTAGAGAAAATTCTCATTTGCATAGTGAAATGATGTTCACAGACGAAGCTAACTTGTCGGGAACTGATATCACAAATTTTCACAATAATCATTATTGGATTTGAATGAAGAGTCTCATCATCCAGTTCTTACTGAATGTTTGGGTCGGAATAAATTGAAATTTGTTGATTGAGTCATTTTTCTGTCTAACAGACTGAATGGTCTCGCTTATCGGCAATTTCTTGAGGAGGAGTTACCTTTATTGCTCGAGGATGTGCCACTTTTGGAGAGAAACAAAATGTGGTTCATGCGTGACGGGACACCAGCATATTTCAGTAGGGAAGCTAGGGAATTCTTGAATAATGCATTCAACAACCAATGGATAGGTCGAGGTGGGCCTGAACCATGGCCTCCTAGGTCCCTAGAGTTAAACACATTAGACATTTTCTTAGGGGATATCTCAAATATTTAGTTTATACCACTCCAGTGTACACTGTAGATGAATTGAGAAATCGAATAATAACCTCTTGTGACGATAAGAAATACCCCATAAATATTTCAAAGTGGGCGTGATAATATGCAAATGAGGACAGAGGCCTGTATTTTTGCAGGTGTAGAAGACTTCCGGCAATATATTTAGTTTTGAGTCATTCTTTTTTTCATATTTGATATTGAATAAGTATAAGTTGAGTCTCAGAACACGAGCTATATATGAACTTTTTTTCTTAAAATTGCTCGTAGATTTACCCCCACAAGTTGTGACATACTATTATGTAGCACCCTGTATAAAACAGTTGTGAAAATTGAGTTACAACAACCAATTCGACAACCTTTTCGATCAGATAATTCGAATAATCAATTTCCGGTACTTTTTTGACAGAATATAAGTTCCCTACATTGCTCGAAGGTGTTCAAAAAGCATTAAAAATACAGTTAAATCGTACTAACTCATTATTTACCTGATAATAATGGCAACTACTTCAATGAGGTATATATTTTTACTTCAAGGGGCAATGCTCAAAACTATTTCTGCAAGTTATGCCCTTGAATCAAAATACTCACTTCTAAATTGATGGTAACTGGATGAGAAAGCTTTTGATCTTCATTTTTCTGCAATATGTGTTCTAACCTCAATAGAATGCTTCCATATTTCCACGGTTCCAATGTAAGGATTTGAATGTTTCTTGGCAAGTTTTTCCTCAAACCTCGAAACTATAGAAAAAAAAAACGTACGAAACATTTTTGAGAAAACATTTAGTTTTATCTTTTGGTGTGGTCAGTGATAATTCAGTAATTAATTCTTATACACATCGATCCTTAAAGTTTGATATGTTGAGCACTTACAATGAGAACGGTTAAGTTCTCATTGTAAGTTCTCATCACTTATCTAGCTGAAAGACATGAAATCGGTGCTCATCTAAAAGATGCGCATTATGCCCTACCGCATGTTTTTTATGAAGTGTTGAGAAAAAGGAACCAGCCTGTGTATTTTGTATCCCGTAGTGACTGGAAAATTTTGCTGAAACAAATCCAATTATTTTGTTTGGGGGGCATCTTTCGAAATATATATGATGTTTTAACAAGCAACCCTCTCAGACAAGTGGTTCAACCCATCGAAATTGAATTCGGCAAAGGAGTCACGTGATAACGTATTTCAAATCTTTTCAAATTCTGTGTACAAGAGTGTATGAGAAAAGTACCTTTGACGAAAATTGCTCGCGAATAGTCACTTTCATTTCGAACAAGCCATCATGAAAATTTTGGCTTTTTTCAAGATTAGTGAAAATGGGAGAACAGATTAATTTTTTCTTTCACAACGAAACCTTTGGAAGTAGTTAGAGTTTGTATTAACCAGTTTATATACCATACTTACATTGAGGTTTTAGACGATAAAGAAAGTAGGTTTTGTAGTATTGTCTTTGAAAGCCTATTTTAGAAACTATAACAATACTCAGAAGAAAGCATTATTTATCTCCTGGAATGTTGAAAAACATGTTTTCTACATCTACAGATTAAATATGATTCGATTGGGGTTTGAACCTGTTTCATTTTCTGTGTTAGTTGTATCGAATTTTTAATTGAAAATTTAGGTGTAAAATTTGTTGAATTTTTACTATAAGATTCAACTTTGTTGCCAATTTATATGGGTAACATTGATACTTCATTTATTTCATGGAATTTCTTTTTCAACTAATATGGAATGAAATATTCTTTTCAACTAATATGGAATGAAATATATTTTATACTTTCTACAGTTTTATTATCAAAAACAAGACCGGCTTCGACTGTCCAGTCATTTTCAAGCTACAAGCAACGAAACTACTTATACAGATACTAATTACAAATTTTGCAGTGGAAATGTATTGATGTCCAGCAGAATATTAAAAGTGATTTCACTTGCGTTTTTACAAAATTTATTGATTTCCATACTTTCCCATAGATTCACTTTCTGTCCTTTATCGCAAAAATGTTATGACAGTAGAAACCGATCCTGTTTTTGATAAAAAAGTTATGGAGAGTATAAAATACATTTTATTTCATCTTCGTTTCCAATTTCATATCGGGCTATTCATGAATGACCCTACAGGACGTATTGTAGTATTGTCTTAAAGATTTTTCACCCCGTAGAGTTTTGCAAGTCCGGGATTCATATATATGAAAGAATTGACCGACTGAATATATATATATATATATATATATATATATATATATATATATATATATATATATATATATATATATATATATACTCCTCCTCGTTCACTTCCGGAATATACTGGGTGATTCGCCAGTGGTGCGGTTCTCTTTAGCTCGTACACTCTTGAAGATTTCATTTTTGTTCGAACGGTATTGTATTTAGAGGTGTCTCCCTAAATTCTGCTATGATGTCTATGAGTAATAAGTTTTTTTGGTGAGTAGTTTCGTCACAATATTTTTTTTCCGTGAAAATTCATGAAAATAGGTTCTCATATCATCGCATGCTTCTTCGGCCAAAGAGGATGAATACTTTTTTCCTTTCGTTTTCTCATTGCCCAAGGATAACTTTAATTTGAATTGGAATTGATATATTTTATACAGGAGTGACTCAAAAAGTTATGTAATATCGTAATATTAAAATATCATATCTTGATTTTTTCAAATGGAACTCCTGTATTTTATTATTCATGTCAATGCACAAAAGATTGTGCTATATTTTTGCAAAATTAACCTTATCTTTATCTTCGATCATTTTCGAAATATTCGATTATTTGTAGAAATTTTAGATGAAAATTCGACAAACCCTATCGAACTCATCAACATGCATCATTATTCTGTGAAGTTTTTTTTTCTGTAATAATTTAAGTAGTGAGAAATGAAACCTAAATAAGATAATTCTTTCAACGAATGATAAAATCTAGATGATTGAAACGTCAATCGAGGTATGTGTTGACATTATTTTTTATTTGTGCCTTCTGTCAGGTGCTCGAACATATCATATTCTGCATTTTACATGGTAAACTTATCAGAGTTTCGTTATTAAACATTGTTGAAGTGAGGTTTGAATCCAATTTTTTCATTTGACTGCCATGAAGTTCTCCAAAGAAAAAATGGTGGTATGATTTTTATTTTGGGTGAGTGTGATAGAAAGTTTTTGTTGGCAAGTAGAGTTTATGCACAAATGTTTCCTGATAAGAGGCATCTTGATGCGAGATGCTTTGAAAAACTTCTAATAAGATTCATCCAAACGGGTTGTATCGCTTACAGAAAACATGAAAAACCAAAAAACGGCTACAGCTGAAGACAACCAGTTATCAGTTTTGTTGACAGTAACAGAGAACCCATATAAAAGCCGAAGAGAGATTTCTCAGTCAACAGATATAAGTCAAACTTCAATCCAAAGAACCTTGAAAGTGAAAAAATTTCATGCATTACAAGTACAGCTGCACCAGGAACTGGACAATCAAGACTACGATAATGGAATCAATTTTTGCAATAGGGCAACTGACAAAGTACCGTAAAATCCAAATATGTTAAGCAGATTTCCTTTCTCGGACGAGGCAACTTTCCACAAGAATATGCTTGATAACAGGCACAACTTTCATTATTACGCCATGGAAAATCGACACATCATGAGGTAAATAGATCACCAGCATCATTGGTCCTTGAAAATATGAGCCGCTATAGTAGATGGATATCTAATTGGGCCGCACTTTTTGGGGCACCTCAATAGTAAAATTTATTTAGATTTCTGCAGAATTATCTACAACCGCAGGACGCGGTGGTCCTGTTAGATGGCCAGCTAGGTCTCCAGACCTTACAAGTCTAGAATTTTTCTTGTGAGGTTATATTGAGGGAATCATTTACCAGATTCCTTCTACAACACAGTTGGATATGAGACAGAGAACAGTCGACGCCTTTCAGTCAGTTAATCTGCAAATGTTGTCGACAGTTCAACGGTCTTTCCTCAGAAAGATTGAGTTGTATCTACAAAGAAACGATCAACATTTCGAACACTTATTGAAAAAGTTCAACACTTTGTAGATCATCTCACCAAATACCAATTTATTACGTATTTCATACACGGCTACCTTAAAATATCTCCATTTCTCTGATCAAGTATAATGATATGTACTAATAAACTCTTCTTTCGCAACTGCTGATTTTATTATTTTAGTTTCTTTCGTATTTCTAAATTGGTCGAAGATAAAGATAAGGTTACTTCTTCAAAAATACGGCACAATATTCTATGCGTTGACATGAATAATAAAATACTGGATGTTTCATTTGAGAAACTCAAGATATGATATTTTCAGAATTACAATATTCAATAATTTTCTTTAGTCACTCCTGTATAAAATGAGGATAATCTATTTCAATTCAGCAATGAAGCTATCCTTGGGCAATAAGAAAACGAAAGGAAATAAGTATTCATCGTCTCTGGCCGAAGGAGCATGCAATGATGTGAGAGCCTATTTTCATGAATTTTTACGGAAAAAAAAATTAGACGAAACTACTCACCAAAAAAACTTATTGTTTAAAGACATTATAGCAGAATTTAAGACGCTCTTGTATCTTCCACAAAAAGGTGGTCTTCCAATCTGAAAAAACCTTTCTAGATTTTTATAGAAAACTGGGACACCCTGTTTACTGCAAAATAAACTCTGAAGTAGATTTTTACTTTCTAAATACAATACCGTTTGAACAAAAATGAAATCAGCTCACATCAATAGTATTCATCCCGAAATTTAATTCAGAAAAGAGAGAGAAGTCGATAATTAGATTCATTTTTACACCTAACAATCCCAAATAAAAATAACACACAAGTTTTTATATATATCGAAAACCTACCTGTACTGATATTTGCATCCCTTATGACTCAACGCACCCAAAATCCCATAAATACGCTGCGTTGAATTCAATGAATCATAGGGCTTTCTCTCTGCCAGATTCCGAATAAAATATGTTAACGGTAGTGTCAACTATCAAATTATTAGCTAAGAACAATGGTTATACCTCGAATAAAATAAACGAAATGATCAGAAAGAATCAAACGCAAATAGCGTATTATAATATTTACCCACGTATAGAATCATCTTATACAGATAAATATATTTCATTAAGATATTTTGGCTTTATTAACAGAAAACTTACAAATTTAATTTCAAAACATTGTAAACCAGTTTTCAAGACCCACATTAAACCCTCAGAAGTTTTTCAATAGTAAAGATAAAACTGATAAACTTGACAATACTTTTTATAAGTTGTCCTGTATGGATTGTGGGGGCGTCTTTATAGTTCAGATAGGTGGTTCATTCAAATCTAGATAAAAATAGCATCAATCTGTTTACAATAACCAGATAATCGACGAATCTACTTTTGCTTGTATCAAAAATGGCCATCATTTTCTACCCATAGATCAACTTCAAATTATTCACAGAATACTTAAAGGACGCAAGTAAGATTTCTTGGAAACTATCGAAATTTTCAAACTGCAACAAATTTCCAATAGAGATAATATTCTGAGTCCCAGTAAAGCCTCTACTTTTCCACATAGTTTCCTTCAACATCGAGGCACTTGTCATAACCTTGTACCAGGTTTTGAATACTCTCCTCGTAGACGTCTGCCACCTGACTTCTTAACCACTGTACCATAACTGTTTTGACTTCACTATCGTCCTGAAGACGCTGCCCAGGTGTTATTTTAGGTGCAGCAACAGATGGAAGTCACCAGGCACCTTATTGTCCACTTCCAGACTTTCATTAACGACCGAAGAACCCTCACTCCTTTGTTCATCCTGCATATTTGGGAGTCCTTCTTTGAATGATCTTACGATCTTTCTAACCATTGCATCAGTCATAATCCTTGGTCCATAAATTTTAGTGATCTCACGATAAATATCGGACGGTTTTAGGACTTTAGCACTGAGAAATCTTATGAAAGCCCGTACTTCACAGTTGGTGGTACTCACATTTATCGGAGCATATTAAACACTCAATAAACAACATAAATAAGCAAGAATCAGACTTCAATGGTATCAGTGCGTAGGCAATAGATGTACCCAGTGTGCTTGCGTAGAACGCATAACAGTACTTGCTGAAAAACAGGCCTCGTGGTAATGAGAACATAAATCAATGATATCGCTCAAAGGCGACGCAATACAGTTAATGAATTTTTAGACACTCATTCCATCTATATCACACATGGTTTTGATATACATACACCAATTAGTTCTCAAGCAGTGAGTGGCACTTCCAAAAAACATTAGGTTACATATTCATGTTTATTTAGTAAGGAAAGATGCAGAACAGATGTTCAAATGAATGATTTGCAACTTTGTGGAAACCTTTCCTTGCGAGAGCAGATCTCTGATGCGAGGTATACTTTCAAATGCATGGAACGACCTTCGTATTTATCGAAGAGCGAAAGCATAATATCCATCGTCATTGGAATATTATTCAACTTTACATAGATCCAAATAGGAATATATTCAATTGAATCACAAAATACTTACAATCATTGAAAATCTTCGTCGATAATTTTTGAAGCAGTATCCATAAGTTGGGCTGAAAAACGTCCAAGCCGACAGCAGCTTTTTTTGCGCTAAGTTTCGTTCGTAAGCAGCCAATGTATTTTCTGAAAAGTTTCACGGTAGAATTCCAATTTTTCAATCCAGTAATATACACTGCGCCAAGAAATTAACGCACAATTTCTATATTCAATATTTTCCTCATGTTTGAATTCTATACGTATGTCCAGATATATCCCAAAATTAACAATTAACATGTGCTTATAATGATTTATGTTGATTATTAGTGACCTAAAATAATTGAGCGTTGTTTTCTCGACGCAGTGTAAATTCATCGGATTATCAGATTAATACAAAAATGTCATTCGGTAAATAGTCCCTTCAATCTATACTCTCAAAGATACACAAATTAGCATCCAGCTGAAAATCCTCAAAATATTTCAAAACATGATTAAAAACAACATTTAAAATTACCGAATCGTCCTTGAAAAAAATTTTATTCGAAATCAAATATCAAAAACTTGGGTTTTTCTTCTTTCCTAAGCGCCACCATTTCTGAGATACAACAATTCTGAAAGCTCAGAAAAACAAGAGGTTAGGTTTACTATGCTTCACTGCCAATAAATTATAGAACATACGCTGTGAATGCAGTCTCAAATGTTTAACATTCATCTTTACACAGCATAAAAAAACTGAATGCAAAGTACGATACTAACTATATTTGTGATTTGAAGGGTAGATGGAAAGACCCCAGCAGGTAGTAGAGGGTGGTAATAATACCATAGATTTGGGATTTACATCGATCAAGCTGGCCGTTGATTATTTGTGGGTTACTAGTATGAAGTGATTTGATGATTTCAATTGATTCATGGAAGTTCAGTTTCTCGCTTTTAGCAGCAAAGTGTAAACTTTCTAAACTGTCTTTGCTAGGGAATGAGTATCTATGTTCGATACAGTTATTGGCGATGAGTGAATTTCGTGTATTCTTTGTGGAAGAGGTCAGATGTTCTTTATATCTGATCTCGAAAGATCGACCAGCTAAAGATTCGGACTGGAACTGCAGAAAAAACAGCAGAAGCGGAAGAATTCTGAAGACAATCACAGAGAGGAACAACATCATCGCAATAGGACCAAGGGACAAATTGCACATCGCACTCTTGAAGAACGTAACATGGAACCACGAGATAGAAACTTCAATGGATCTTTCTTCGGACCACTGCCCTGTCATCCTGACATTGGAACACCCCCCTCAGAGAAGACCAAGAATAATAGACGAGGGATCATACTTGACGCAATTCAACGAAAGAATGGAAACGAGAACCATCCACATAGAGACACCACAGCAAATAGAATAAGCCATAGCAGAACTGAAGACCCGGATACACAGAGCTATTGAGGGATTATTCAGAGATGCAAAGGAAAAACAGAGAATTCATCTACCAGCCAACATCAGAGCACTTCTGGAAGGAAAGAAACGAGCGGAAAAGAAATACCGAAGGACACTACACCCCGAAGACAAGAGAGAACTAAACGGACTAACCAACATAGTAAAAGGAGAACTATGGAGCATACTCAATGAGGAGTGCGACAACAAAATAGAGCAACTGAGCACAGAGGACCAATCACTATGGAGAATGGTAGCAGCACTGACAGGAAAGGAGAAAAAGACGACGACACCACCCATTAAACACAATATGGAAATTTAACCTTACCTAACCTAACCTAACCAACATAGTAAAAGAAGAACTAAGGAGCATATTCAATGAGCAGTGCGACAACAAAATAGAGCAACTGAGCACAGAGGACCAATCACTATGGAGAAGGTAGCAGCACTGACAGGAAAGGAGAAAAACACGACGACACCACACATTAAACACGATGGACAAACAGCAGTAACGGATGAGCAAAAGGTGGAAATATCTGCATCGGCACTAGAGGAACAATTTCAAACGAACGCCAGCAACGCAGACGCGAAATTCAACCAGAACGTCGAAAGGATAGGAAGAGGAATCGCGGAACATACAGCAGAAGACTACCGTATTGAAGAGGTTACAACAGCAAGAGAACAGGACACACCAACCTAGTGAAAACAAGGAAGGCACCAGGTCTAGACTGAATTCTAAACAGGCATTGAAGAACTTACCAGACGAAGGAATTCAAGAAATAACAAAAAAAAAGCTCAAGCAATAATGAAAACGGAGCACTTTCCTGACATATGGAAAACAGCGAACACCATCTTGATACTGAAACCAGGAAAACCAAGGACAGAAGCCAGCAGCTACCAACCGATAAGCCTACTACCAGCAATGAGCACGATTATCGAGAAGATCATCTACACCCGACTGAAAGCATTCGCTGAAGAAAGAAGAATACTCCCGGAGCACCAATTTGGATTTAGAGGACGACATTCGACAATACACAAACTAGCTAGAATCACGGAGGACGTCAAGGACAAACAGAACATATCAACACCGACGGGAGCAGAATTTTTTGGACATTGAGAAAGCATTCGATAAAGTTTGGCACGAAGGACTAATCTACAAGATGAAGGCCACAGGATACCGAGCGAAGCTTACCAACATCACGATGCAGTATCTATAAAACAGAAGATTCATAACCAGGATACAGGACCAGAAGTTAACAGCAAAGAGGATAGGAGCTGGCGTACCCCAAGGATCTGTACTAGGATCACTCGATCGAGAAGCACTCGAAGATATATATATATATATATATATATATTGGGGTAGATCGCCAGCAATTCAAGTTTGAGTACCCTTGTTCTAGGGTGTAATAAAAAAATAAAGATTACGAGCCGGAACTTGTATTCTTTTGGATTTTTTTCATACGTTAATTCGCAAAGAGAAATACTTTGTCCAAATTTCTCTTGGTTCACTTCCTGGCAACAGAAGTCATTGATACAAGAAAATTTGAGTATAATCAGAAAATCAACCTGTAAGGGAAGACCGAAAAAATAGATTAAACATGGCAGATGATAGCCCTTGGTCTGTTATACCTCTGGGTTTACCATGCCGGTTATTTAGGGAGACACCTTGTATAAGAAACTATTGGATTATGTTTTTGAGCTCATAAGAGATTCGTTAGATGAAGAAAAACGGAAAATACCAAATCATACCTCCACGTTTATTTGAAGTATAGCCAGCTACTAAAAAGTGGGAACCTCTGGCTACTAATCCCACTCCAAATGCTTTCTCTAATAAAGGTTCTTCAACTCCGTAGACATCATCAGTCATAGTGTTTCTATGTACCTGAAAAATAAAATATCTACAATTTTCTTTAAGACGTGATTGAATAAATGATTATGCAATCAACCCGTGGTAAGTCGACGCGTATATATGGTGTCCCATTTTCTATGTTTCAGTACGGCGGCAATGTGAAATATTTCGAAGAATCGGTATATTTTTTATTAATTCGCATCAGTATTATAGATGAAACAATAAAATATTCAAGGAGTTTACATTCCTGGAGAAATTCCTATTTATTTTAGGCATGCTACATAAAGTGTTTACGTGTGATCGTATACAGTGTGTTCCAACGAAAATTTGACCCCCCCTCTAACTCCGAAATGAGTAACATTAGCGAAAAACACCAAGACACGTCGATTTTTGTTTCGAGGGGGAGCATTTTTCGAAATAATTCGAAACTTCTCAGATCAACCCCCTACCCCCAGCAACCCTAACTTTGAAATTCATCATAGGGAATAAGGGTCAAGTGGCACCTTACCGAAAAGGTCTGTCAATTCTCCACCTTGATTTGTCATTTTTAGAATTTTAAATTAACATACAGGGTGTCCCAACCAAGGGTGAAGTTGAATTCCTGGAAATCCCAAATACTAAATGAAATAGATTTATTTTGGCATAATGCAAGCGCAGGTTTATGCTCGGTCTAGAAAAACGACCTACACTTGTGAATTTGGAGTTGGTGCAATCAACCCCCTATTTCCAGCATCCCCAACTCAAAAATCATTCGATCGATAATAGGTCAAGTGGCACCTCGTTGGAAAGGTACTGCAATTTTCTCTTCGAATTTGGTATTTTCGAAATTCAGAATCATCATACAGGGTGTCCCGAAGCAGGAACATTGAAAATCCAAATAACTTTTTGAAACTGGTTCATTTCGGTATACGAGAACATGTTTGATCCGAGAATAGGACTTTCTTGTGTGGTTATAGAATTTTTGCAATCAACCCCTTCCATTCAGCATCCCCAACTTGAAAATCATACAAATAATTCAAGTGGCATATCTTCAGAAAGGTTTTTTGAATTCCAGAATGATTAAAGCATTTCATTCAGTTCGGCTCTCCATACAGGATGTCGCTTTCGAAAAATTCAATATCGTCATTTGAAATTATCAACTAAAATTAATTCGAAACTGTTAAAAGTATTGGGGTACGATGTGTTGAGCATCAATTACGAAGAAATAAAGCTGATTTCTGCATTGAAAATGTTCACATTTTTTGATTTCCATCTGGCGTGCAGTCATCTGTTATTTCTCATTTTGCAATGAAATATTATTATTATTCAGATCAGTTCCTCATTTTGTTGTTGTTCGTCAGTTGAAATTAATCTGAAAATGGTTTATTCCACTGAGGAAAGGGTCGAAATTGTATCGACGTATTTTCGAAATAACAGTTGTGCCAAAGAAACGGCAAGGATATTCGATAGGAACCATCCTGAAAGAGAAAGGAGTCAGTCACCAGTACGTTAAATATTTGGTTGACAAATTCCTAGCTACGGGTTCGGTGGCAAACAAAAACATGAAGTGGCATGTCCTGTCAGAAATGAGGCAACGGAAGTGGCAGTAGTGGGTCATCTACAAATGGAGAATACTACTTCGATCAGAAAACTACCTCGTCTGACTGGTGTATCAGCTACAACTGTCCATAGAATCGTGAAACATCACAAATTTCACCCTACAAGGTAAAATTAGTGCATGAAATAAACGAAGATGATCCAGATCGTCGTTTACAGTTTTGTGAAAATCTAAGTGAAAACCTAAACGCTAATCCAAATTTTCTGAATAACATCTGTTTTTCTGATGAAAGCACCTTTATGCTCAGTGGTGAAGTGAATAGACATAATTGTCGATATTGGGACACACAGAATCCTCATTGGTTTAGAGAGGCCCACACGCAAAGGCCTCAGAAGTTGAACGTTTGGGCAGGAATTTTTGGCAATCATCTAGTTGGGCCTTTCTTTATTGAGGGTAATCTGAATGGAAATGGCTATCTACAGTTGTTAGAGGAACACATACATCCTAGATTGACAGAAATTTTACAGAACGATCCAACTCTTTCTGAGGACGAAATGCGTTTTCAACAAGACGGTGCTCCTCCGCATTATGATGCTCGGGTGCGCCAATATTTAGACGAAAATTTGCCAGGAAGGTGGATTGGTAGAAGAGGACCTGTTGAGTGGCCAGCCAGGTCATCAGATTTAAATCCCCTAGATTTTTTTTTTGTGGGGCCATCTAAAATCTAAAGTTTATGCCACAAGACCAGAAAACCTGGAGGAGCTGCGGATGAGGATTATCACAGAATGCCGACTTTTGACTCCTGAAGTTTTCGCTAATGTGAGAAGAGAGTTCGAAAATCGTCTGTATAACTGTATGGAGGTGGGCGGAGGTCATTTTGAACAATTGTTGTAATAATGAAGTTAGTTTTTGTTTTCAATTGAATACAAGTTCAATAAATCTCGTTTTCCTGTTTAGATGAGCATCCAATCAGTTTCTCCATCATCCCTCATCCTGATCCTCACGCCAGAAAACCTCGATTGCCAAACTGAAACCAATGCCTCAGTGATTCAGAGAATAGAAAAATCTTTCTGGAACTTTGCCACTCAACCTGTAATCACTTGTATGATTTTTTGAGTTGGGGATGCTGAATGGAAGAAATTGATTGCAAAAATTCCATATTCACGCAAGAGAGTCTTATTCTCGAATCAAACATAAACATGTTCTCGTATTATACCGAAATGAACCAGTTTCAAAAAGTTATTTGGGTTTTCAGTGTTTCTGCTCCGGGACACCCTGTATGCTGATTCTGAATTTCGAAAATACCAAATTCGAAGAGAAAATTGAAATACCTTTCCAACGAGGTGCCACTTGACCTATTTTCGATCGAATGATTTTTGAGTTGGGGATGCTGGAAATAGGGGGTTGATTGCACCAACTCCAAATTCACAAGTGTAGGTCGTTTTTCTAGACCGAGCATAAACCTGCGCTTGCATATTGCCAAAATAAATCGATTTCATTTAGTATTTGGGATTTGCAGGAATTCAACTTTACCCTCGGTTGGGACACCCTGTATGTTAATTTAAAATTCTAAAAATGACAAATCAGAATGGAGAATTGACAGACCTTTACAGTAAGGTGCCACTCGACCCTTATTCCCTATGATGAATTTCGAAATTAGGGTTGCTGGGGGTAGGGGGTTGATCTGACAAGTTTCGAATTATTTCGAAAAATGCTCCCCCTCGAAACAAAAATCGACGTGTCTTGGTGTTTTTCTCTAATGTTACTCATTTCGGAGTTATAGGGGGGGTCAAATTTTCGTTGGAACACACTGTATAGCTTAACTGAAATTAGAGTACACCAGGGGAGTTCGAAGTGGCACTTAGAATACAAGATAACGTTATCAGTTTTCGATATACAGGCTGATTTATTTATTTGGGCCCAATTTTCTAGTCGCAATAACTCCTGAACGAAGCATAAATCGATTTCCTCGATATTTCGTACTTCAGAGAACATGGATGATTTCAACAATACTGTTTGTAGACGAAAATAAAATTCTATGGTCGAACTGAAAGAATGAAATTGTTCTTTGAAGTAACTGAACAAACACTCTGTGAGAGAACTCTTGCACAAGATATCAATCTACAAGAATTGTTCTTATACCGGGTGGGTCAATAAGGCGAGGAACTTCTATATCTTGGAAAATATTTAAGATAGAAACGAAACGTTTCCTGACTATTGTTTTGTAAGTATGTGTGCATTCCTTAAAATTATTTTCGTACATACAGGGTGTTCCATTTTTGCTCCAGGCACAAACATAGATTTTTTTAAAATAGCACGCCCTGTATTTCTTATCATATTCTGATTAAAATTTGGATGCTCTCTTCGACGATATCTGTTTTGTGCCCAAACAACTATCGCTAGATTTTAAATTAATTAAAATATCCAGAATTTCGCGAATTTGGAAGTTTTGTCAAAAGTTCTCAAATGCCTCATTTCGCATAATTTACGCATGATATTTTTTTTCTTGAGGTAAAAGTGTTGTACCTTATTATAAATGAGATAAAAACACAAGGTTTAACTTTAATCTACACTTTATTTGAAAAAGTTTTTATTGAATGAATGGTTTTCTTTTATTAGGTGGTTTGAATAATTTCAATCAGATTTATTTTTATCGAAGCTACGTTTATGTTCAGATGTTCTTATGCCAAAACTCTTATAGGTCCTACCGATATAAATTTTATCACAAGAACCGCAATTGAGTTTATAGATTCCTGATTTACTTGATTTTTCAACACGAGATTTATTATTTTAATATATTTACCTAAGTTATTAGAAGTTTTGAAAGTTATATTAAGATTTTGTATGACGAGAAAGGATTTAATATTTGTACTTGCAGAACCGCAGAATGTTAAACTGTTGAATATTTTATAGTCTTTATGAATAGGATATACTTCATTTATTGCTTTCTGATACAGTTTTTACGAATGATTAGATCTATCATATCAGGATTATATGAATTATTCATGGCTATCTGTTTGATGATGTTTAACTCTTTATTATAATCTTCTACTGATTAAGGTAAATTGAGTATCCGATGTACCATGCTGTTTAAAGCTGCAACTTTGTGATGAATTGGATGTAATGAGTAGTTATGTATAATTGTATCAGTATGTGTTGGTTTACGAAAGACCGAAAAAACATGATTATTATTTTGTTTAGTGATTTTCAAGTCCAAAAATTAATGGAATCTTTCTGTTCAATTTCTATCGTGAATTTAATGTTCATATGGATGGAATTAATGAAATTAAGAAATAAGTCTAATTGACGAGTAGTTCCAATGAAACATACTAAGATGTCGTCAACATATCTATACCAATAAAGAAATTTGGAAATGAAATGATGTGTATGAATTTCCTGTTCAATATTATTCATAAAATCTCTGCTAAAAGTGGACTCAAAGGATTTCCCATGATCAAACCATTTTCACTACTGTAATAGATGTTGTTGAAAGAAAAATAATTTTGTTCAATGCAAACGTCCAACAGATTCAATATTTCTGATTTAATAATGTGGTTAACATGATTCGAATTCAACCTGTTTTCGATTAATATTTTGACATCACCTGGAGGAACACTTGGGTATAAATTCTCAACATCAAACGAAATAAGTTTTGCGTTAGGTGGTAGGTTAACGTTTTTATGTTATTTATCAATTCGAAAGAATTTTTTATAGAAAATTTTGATTTGAATGAACAATAATTTTAATGATATCTATAAGGTAGTGCGACAATTTCACGGCTGGGGCTGTAACGTAAGATACGACTGGTCTAACGGGGTTATTTACTTTATGCAATTTAATGAGTGAATACAGTTGAGGTGGTTGAGGGTTTGGTAAAATTAATTTGTATTTATCTATTGTTTTAATTAAGGATTTTGCGTCATTTATTGCAATTTTAATATTTTCTGGAATTTAATAGTTGGATCTTTGTTTAAAATTGTATAGTTTCGAACGAAATGAAATTTGGAGTTTTAAATAGGTAGTCATTTTTATTTAACGCAATAACAGTATTACCCTTATCTGCTTTTGTAAAAATAACTTCATTTAGTTGAGATTTTTGTTCGATGGCCTTTAAAATATTTTGTTCTTTACTCGGTTTAAAGTCAGCTAATGATTCATTTTTTATAATGTTAGATGCTAAATATTTAAGGTGAGTGTTATTAGGAATATTTTTCAGAGAAATTTCAGTTTCTATGCCAAGTTCCTCTAAATCAGATTTTATCTTGTTTTATTTAATATTGTGTTTGAAACCTTTCTCCAAGAGATTTGTTTCATCAGTTGTGAAATAAGTATCTGAAAGGTTGACGAATCTATCAAAAAACTGATGGTCAGAAAATTTAGTTTTACGTGGAGTAGGTTTCGGTTTTCGTGACACGAGAAATTTTAATTTGCGGTATTGGATGGTATATTTATTATGTATTATTGATCTAATTTTGAATCTATTATTGTAATCTAATGAATCGAATTCAAGTGGATGAAGTCTGTACAATAACTCGGTATGAATTACCTTGAGATAAATATTGTAGATGTCTCGTTTGTGGAACAAAATCTTGCATTCTGATTTGATCCATATCTTCTGTCCAGAGATAACTGCTCTTCGAGCAGCATAACTGTTGTTGTTGGTCTTAGTTTGATGTATTTAGGACACACTTCACTCTTCAAACACGTGGTTGAAAACCACAGGTTTTGGGATGTTATAGCATTTTTAAGTAACAACTTAAAATTAAAACTTTTTATCTCATTTATATCATGGATCTACATCAAGTAACGGCCTCCACAATTCAAATGTTGTACCTTATTATCAAATGAAAAAAAAAATTTTGTATACCGTATGTTCCTAGTAACCTGGCGAAAATGAAATTTTTCAAACATGAAACTTTTTTTTTCCAATGTAACACCCTGTACCTTTTTCACGTGTTTTGTTCCCACTCAAATAAGCTTTACAACGATACCTTTTTTCTCAAAAATCCGATGGAGATTTCCCAGAAAATTTGGAAATTAGTGTGAGGTTTCGGTATTTCTTGCAATAAACATTGTATTGATAAAATCCAGACATTGAAATATGCAAATTTCAACACAAAATTAGATTATTTGCTGTTCAATGAAACTTAAACATCAAAACTATCAAGGTGTATCGAAATTTCTTCACAAGAAAAGATTCATTTGCGATATTATCATTTGTGCTCAGAGATAAGTCTTCACTTAATTGAAATTACTGAGTTCGAAATTATCTCAATAAATGTTCAAAAAGTCAAAATATCGAAAAGATCGAGAATTTTGAAGGTTTTTAAGAACTTCTCACAATCTTCATACCGCATCATTTGAGTGTGACAATAATTATTCTCTGAAGAAAATATGTTCCTCATTATCGAAGTAAGAGATCAACTGTTTTTTCATATCCAGTGTTCTTGATGATCCAACGAAAATAGAAGTTTTCGAGATAAAAGAACATATCTCTGAATGTAACACCCTCTTCTTTTCACTGAACTTGTATTACTCTTACAATTGCGCAAAATATTCCGGAATTATCATTAAGAATCGATCGGACCCATTTTTTCCAAGAACATTTGAACGGCGAACGTAATTCAATTTTTTTGCAGCATGATCTGGAGCCTTTGCTTATTAATGTTCCCCAAAACATAAAAAACAATATGTGGTTCCAACATGATAGGGCACCAGTACACTACAGCGGCAATGTCCGCGATTTTTTAAATGATAGGTTTGAGGTCATTTGGATAATAGACCGTGGTGGTCCTGTAGGAAGGCCTCCTAGGTCTGCGGACTTGAATAAATTGGATTTTTTTTGTAGGGGTATGTTAAAGAGAGGGTATATCGAGACCCTCCTACAACCAGGGAAAATATGATGGAGAGAATTACAGAAGCATTTAGGAGTATAACGCCGAATGTTCTCCAGAGAGTGACCGAATCATTCAACAATCGTGTTCGAGAGTGTATTCGTCAAAATGGGGGACATTTCGAACATCTTATTCGATTTGAAAACTTATTGAAATAGAACTAAATTGGTGTTTATGATTTTAATTTGCATTTTTTTTCAGGGGATGTTTCATTCACGACAAGCAATTTTCGGCAATTGTAAGAGTAATACAAGTCCAGTGAAAAGAACAGGGTGTTACATTTAGAAAAAAGGTCTTTCATCTCGAAAAATTCTATTTTCGTTGGATAACCAAGAACACTAGGTATGAAAAAACAGTTGATCTCTTACTTCGATGATGAGGAACATATTTTCTTCAGAGAATAATTATTGTCACACTCAAATTATACTAAATGAAGATTGCGAGAAGTTCTGAAAAACCTTCCAAATTCTCGATGTATTCGATATTTTCACGTTTTGAACATTTATTGAGATAATTTCGAACTGAGTAATTTCAATTAAGTATATACTTAGCTCTCAGCACAAATGATAATATAGCAAATGAATCTTTTCTTGTGAAGAAATTTCAATACACCTTGGGCGTTTTGAAGTTTAAGTTTCATTGAACAGCAAATAATCTAATTTTGTATTGAAATTTGCATATTTCAATGTCTGGATTTTATCAACAGCATGTTTATAGCAAGAAATACCTAAACCTCACACTGATTTCGAAATTTTCTAGGAAATCTCCATCAGATTTTTGAAAAAAAGGTATCGTTGTAAAGCTTATTTGTATGGAAACAAAACAAGTGAAAAATATACAGGGTGTTACATTTGAAAAAAAAAATTTTTAATGTTTGAAAAATTCAATTTTGCCGGGTTACTAGGAACACTCGGTATAATATAAAAATTTTTTTTCTTCATTTGATAATAAGGTACAACACTCTTACCTCAAGAAAAAAATATCTTGCGTAAATTATGCGAAATGAGGCATTTGAGAACATTTGAAAAACTTCCAAATTCCCAATATTATCGTTATTTTAGTAAATTTAAAATCTACCGGTAGTTGTTGGGGACAAAACAGATATCGTTGAAGAGAACATCCAATTTGTAATCAGAATATGTAAAAAAATACAGAGCGTGCTATTTAAAAAAAATCTATGTTTGTGCCTTTAGCAAAAATGGAACACCCTGTGTGTACGAAAATACTTTTAAATGATGCACACATACTTAAAAAACAATAATCAAAAAAAATTTTGCTTCTATCTCAAATAGTTTCCGAGATATAGAATCTCTTCGCCTTATTGACTCACCCGGTATATGAGCTTTTCGTTAAAACTGTCGCATTCCACTGAACTTTTTCATTGAGGTATGATTATGACGATAAGTCAATTTTTTGTTTTGATTTATAAGACTTCGCGATTACCAAATGTATCTTACATTCCTACTAATAATTCAGCATTGGGTATTTATCGCTTTTGTTCCAGGAATACTTCAGATAATCCTCTACTCATAGAATGAGGCCCAGAAAGAATTACAAGGGCGTGTTCCGAAAATTATTCGTTATTTCTTTTATTGAAAAAATACACAGTGCTTTCATGTCATCTCTCAGGAAGTTTTCCATTCTCATGAAAGTATCACAACAACCTTTTCTTCTCAAGAGTTGCTGTAAATTAAAGCATTGTTAAAACAATACCTAGGAGATATTTGGATTAATATTTATAAAAAATTAATGCATCATTCAAAAGACATCGAAGAAGGACGAATTTCAAACTCGAAATAAAAATTAAAAATTCCTTCGAGCACTGATCAACCACTAACAAAACAAGAAATAACTTACAAAAAATTATTTCAAGAGATACAGGGTGTTGAAATTTCTGTAAAAAATTGGTTTTCCTTCAAAACTCCTGCAGCTCTTGTGATATTCAGCCCTAATTAGGATTGCAAGCTATTTTTCAGATCCTCCATCATTACACGTATTAGATTTCAACTGAAATTCAAAGGTGTTTTCTTTTCCAAGGCCATGTTTCC
Source organism: Cryptolaemus montrouzieri (assembly GCA_013387265.2). Classification (NCBI taxonomy): domain Eukaryota; kingdom Metazoa; phylum Arthropoda; class Insecta; order Coleoptera; family Coccinellidae; genus Cryptolaemus; species Cryptolaemus montrouzieri. Next base: position 5,193,836 of record JABFTP020000083.1, on the reverse strand, counting down.
TTTTACCCTTTCAAACTTTTCTGCAGTATGCTACTTATCAGCGTACAAGCAATTTTCGTCATCTTCGTTATATTTAGATACTTTTTTGACGGTTATAATTTTTCCGTATCTCCAACCATTTTCGACTGAAAAATTATTGAATTTGAATTATTTGAATTGTGTTTTTCGCTGAATGAAAAAAATTATGGAAATACTCGATACGTATGCCTAAACTTTGCTTTTATTTTGATAGCTCATCTTCTGAAATGCAACTTATACTTACTCAATATGAAACTGAAAAGAAGAACAATTAAAAAATATATAAATTGCTGGTAGTGTCCTCCACCTGCAAGAATACAGGCCTCTGTCCTTTTTCGCATATTATCACACACTCTTTGAAATATTCCTGGGGTATTTCTCATCATGTCAAAAGATGTTATCATTCGATTTCCCAATTCTTCTGCAGTATTCGCTGGAGTGGTATGAACTAAACTTTCGAGATATCTCCATAAGAAAAAGCCTAAATTATTTAAGTCTGGGGACATAGGTGGCCATGATTCTGGCCCACCCCGACCTATCCATCGGTTGTTGAATGAATCATTCTAAAATTCCCTAGCTTCTCAACTTAAATGCGCTGGTTCCCCGTCATGCTCGAACAACATTATGTTTCTCACCAAAAGTGGCACATCCTCGAGCATGAAGGTAAATCCTCCTCAAGAAATTGCCGATAAGCGGGACCGTTCAGTCTGTTAGGCAATAACAATGGCCTAATCAAATAATTTTCAATTATTCCGACCCAGACCTTCAGTGAGAATTGTTCTTGATGATGAGATTCTTCAATCGAATGAGGGTTTTCCTCAGCCCAATAATGATTATTGTGAAAATTTGTGATAGCAGTTCTCGAAGAGTTAGCTTCGTCTGTGAACATTATTTCACTATCAAAATGAGCATTTTCTCTAATTTTATCTTAGAACCATCGGCAGAAATTCTGTCTTGAAGGAAAATCTCGTGGAAGTAGAGTTTGGACGCGTTGAATATGAAACGGGTACACTATAAAGTCCTATAGAATCCTCCAAACTAGAACATGTGAAATATTCAACTGATTTACAATTTTTTCTGTGCTCACATAAGGATTCAAATCAATACAATTCGAAGCTGCTTCCTCGATATCTGGAGTTCTCATAGTTTGAGTTGCACCTTTTAAATGATTATTTTCAGTATTAGTACCTGTTTCACTCATCCTTCTATAGATATTTGAAAATGTCTGTCTGGTGTTATTCGATTTGGAAAGCGCACCTGATATGATCGCCTAGCTTCTGTTGTTTCCGTCAGCCAGACCGTACATGTAATAGATATCAACCAATTCGGCGTTAGTAAAATTAGCCATTTTTTTCTTACAGCCATAACTTCAAAAGTATTGAAAGTAATCGTTAATTTAATAAACTATTCGAGCAGACACTGGTTCAACTTAAACAACTGTCCAAATAAATAAATGAATGAAAAAAATCAAAGAGTTCTAGTCATTTTTTTAATTGAAAGTGCTTTCACTTCAGTGAATGCAACAATCGTTTAATAATTATTTGCTCGAGAACGGTTGGAGATACGAAAAAATTACAGGTATCAAAAAAATTTCTAAATTGAATGGAAATAACGAAAATTGATTGTACACTTTTCAGTGGCTTACTGCAAAAAAGTTTAAAAGGACAAAAGAAGACATGGCTCAGGAAAAGAAAACGCCTTGAAGATTCTAGTAAACATATGGGACGTGTAATAATAGAGGCTAAACAAAAAGCTTGCATACTAAATTCGGGCTGGATATCTTGAGCACTGCAGGTGTTCCGAAGAAGAAACTAATTTTTTTCGGAAAGTTCAACACCTTGTAGCTACGTAACGATGCTTTGATGGCCCTATGTTTATATGAACTTTTTTTCTTCAAATTGCAAGTTGATTCACCCCCTCAAATTGTGACATAATAATATGTAACACTCTGTATACACACACACATATATATATATATATATATATATATATATAAATTTCTAATAAACCTAGTGCTTTGGCTTTCCAGTGGAGCAAGAACGAATGATTTAGTTCTTCAATTGCGAAGGTTCTAACAGGAAAAAAATTGTCCGGTTTTCTCTGGCGCACTATATATATATATATATATATATATATATATATATATATATATATATATATATATATATATATATATATATATATATATATATATATATATATATATATATATATATATATATATATATATATATATATATATATATATATATATATATATAAATTTCTAATAAACCTAGTGCTTTGGCTTTCCAGTGGAGCAAGAACGAATGATTTAGTTCTTCAATTGCGAAGGTTCTAACAGGAAAAAAATTGTCCGGTTTTCTCCGGTTATATATATATATATATATATATATATATATATATATATATATATATATATATATATATATATATATATATATATATATATATATATATATATATATATATATATAGGGGTTTCACCCCGACGAGTTGCCCATATATCTGTTCATGCAATCAAGCTGATTTCATGAAAGAATATAAATCCACCACCCGGTAATTAATACTATTGCCAGGCAATGATTATAATCAAAACATATCCTGGAATAATTATATCTTAGGATAACTTTAAATGTTATGAGAATATATCAATCTACCAGAATATATACATACTATAGCATCATCAGACAATGATATCAATGTACCAACCAGTAGTGTCAAAGGCTTTCTCCCCGGAAAAATCCAGTGTACGGACCTTAGTCAAGTAACACTGAATATTACTCCTTAATAGTTTTCTTTCTGTGAAGTGGTAAACGATCGAATAGAATACTGCTCTGAATATAAATATGACAAAATTGTCAGTTAATTATATTACATTTATATAAACAAATGAATAAAATATGAAATGAGATTCTGAGCAGTATAAACTAAAGAGAAAACCTATGACTCTACCTCATTATTCTTTTCGGAAAGAAACCTGCGAAGAATATCACAAGATTTGATGACTGTTATCTTTGGTAACTGTTCAATCAAATTTTTCTTCAGACCCAAAATCTCAATACTTTTGTGAAGATTCCTAGGCATAACACATGCTGTAGAAATAATAATCGGTAGAATAAACATTTTTTTTCATTTTACACATTTTTTTAATCTCGTCGCCAAGCATTATATATTTAGAAATTTTTCCTTGTATTTATTTTGTATATTATGTGTGTCGGGTATAGCAATATCAATTATATATGTTATTTGATTCTGTTTATCAGTAAGAATGATATCTGGTCTATTGTGTTTTACAGCCCTGTTGCAAAGAATTTTTTATCAAAATAAAGTAACGGAGGGTTAATGATTGCAGCATATGTTGCACAGTTGAACAGTCGAATAAGATACGCCAACATGTAGAGAACCTTCGAGTGCTGATTCTTGAATGGTTATGGACCTTATTCAAAATAAGTTTTCTATTTATCGAAGATAAAATGAAATATGAATTTCATATATTTTAGGCTTTCCAAAATTTTATTCCTACGAACTCGACCGGTTTTGACCGTCAGGTCATTTTAAGTGGTCAACTACAAGAAACGTATTTACTTATATAGATACTAAGTTAATTCAATATTAAGTAGTGAAGGGATATAAATGTCTATCTGACTCTAAGGGTGATTTCATTTGGGATTTCACAAAGTTTGTTGGTTTCCAATCATCTTCTCAACATAAGATACCTTACACTTATTGCAAGCAATATTGTTAACTCCCTTTTTTTTCAATTTGTCTGTTTTTTGTTTAGCGTTGTATAATAATATGCTCAAGTTCAGACCACTCCAAAAAGAGGGAGTTATTTTAAATTTAGAAAAACAGTTGCTCAAGTAGTGGAAGAAAAGAGCAGGGTAGGTGAAACGTTTTTTTTTTCAAGTATCAAGTATCTCTAATGGAATGTGATAATTGTGTTATTTTATGTTTTCCTCTATGTTGAATAATTTTGTCTATAAAAACGGGGGAATTTCTTCATGCAAGTCCCTATGGATTATTGAATTATAAACTGCTATTTTGTGATTCAAGTGATTGAATAAGTCCATGGGAATAATTGAGTCTGTGAAGGTTTCTTTTCCATCCATGTTATAGATGAATTTGCTAGTCGATTTCGTTATTGTCAGGTATGAAAAATTTATTGGGTTATAAATTTCAATTTCTGTTGTAAACTTAATGTTGGTATGAACTTCATTCAGAAATTGCAGAAATTTATGAATTTGCCTATTTGAGCCGTGGAAATCTACCAAATTATGATCTACATATCATTACCAGAACATAATAAGTTTTTTGGCTATTTAATATGACTATTCTTTCCGAGTTATCCATGAATATATTGCCTAAAATAGGGCTAATAGGTGATTCAATGAAAAGTCCTGATGTTTGTTGGTGAAACTTTGATGGAAATTAAAAATTATTTTAAGATAGGCAGGTTTTCAGAAGGTCACAAAACTCATCAGCAATGTGTGGCAGCGTTTTATTTCTCGTAAATATTTCTCTGACTATCAGAGGGGAATTCATCAGTTGCAATATTTGGATACATGTTCTCTTTACCATATGAAACTGATTTAATTTTTAGTGTTTTTGCGCCTTAAAAGTTTTAGTACAGAATCGAAAGAGTTCAGATTAGCGTGTTTCGAACGAAATTTTGTGAGACAATAAGTTCCTGATTTAACAACTTTGGTAATTTACTTAATTCCTAAACTAGTAGCTAAGGGATCCATGAGGCATTTTGCATTCCACTATCACTGACGGACGAAAAAATTGATATAAATACTTTTACAAAATATTTTCAAACAACAAAATTCCGCTAGTTTTCATAGACAAAATTATCCAACTTGGGAAAAAACATAAAATAACACAATTATTATATTTCATGAAAGATATATTCTTGAAAATTGTCGCTAAATTCAACAACGCTAGCCCTCTCCCCAATAACTTTAGCCACTGTTATTCTTAATTTAAAACAATCACCTCTTTGTCAACTGGACTGAACTTGAGTAAATTAAATTTCAATGCTAAACAAAAAAACAGACAAATTCAAAAAATCAGCAGTCTACAAAACGTTTGCATTGGATGTACGGTAACTTATGTCGGACAGGTAGGAATTTGGAAACCAGATTCAAAGATCATTCATCATCTGACAATAATTCTCCAACATTTGGAACACGAAACATCCATTAAAATTAGATATTATCAGAATTCTCATTTACTTGTTCTTGAACACTTCAACTAACCATTAATTCTATTTGTCCATCTGCTAGACTTGTTCCTCCTTGTGCTCTATCAGTTAGCACAGCGACTTCCACTTTTCTCGATTCATCTCTTATCAATATTTTTGATGTAACAGGAAAATAATTTGATGAAGCAAATTCCTTAGTGTTTAGTTGAAAAGTATCTCTGTGGTATCTTTTACGCTTAAGTAGTTGCCTTCCATTCGAATCAGTGAAGAACACTGAGTTTGAGTTGAGGGGAATTCATCAGTTGCAATATTTGGATACATGTTCTCTTTACCATATGAAACTGATTTAATTTTTAGTGTTTTTGCGCCTTAAAAGTTTTAGTACAGAATCGAAAGAGTTCAGATTAGCGTGTTTCGAACGAAATTTTGTGAGACAATAAGTTCCTGATTTAACAACTTTGGTAATTTACTTAATTCCTAAACTAGTAGCTAAGGGATCCATGAGGCATTTTGCATTCCACTATCACTGACGGACGAAAAAATTGATATAAATACTTTTACAAAATATTTTCAAACAACAAAATTCCGCTAGTTTTCATAGACAAAATTATCCAACTTGGGAAAAACATAAAATAACACAATTATTATATTTCATGAAAGATATGTTCTTGAAAATTGTCGCTAAATTCAACAACGCTAGCCCTCTCCCCAATAACTTTAGCCACTGTTATTCTTAATTTAAAACAACCACCTCTTTGTCAACTGGACTGAACTTGAGTAAATTAAATTTCAATGCTAAACAAAAAACAGACAAATTCAAAAAATCAGCAGTCTACAAAACGTTTGCATTGGATGTACGGTAACTTATGTCGGACAGGTAGGAATTTGGAAACCAGATTCAAAGATCATTCATCATCTGACAATAATTCTCCAACATTTGGAACACGAAACATCCATTAAAATTAGATATTATCAGAATTCTCATTTACTTGTTCTTGAACACTTCAACTCACCATTAATTCTATTTGTCCATCTGCTAGACTTGTTCCTCCTTGTGCTCTATCAGTTAGCACAGCGACTTCCACTTTTCTCGATTCATCTCTTATCAATATTTTTGATGTAACAGGAAAATAATTTGATGAAGCAAATTCCTTAGTGTTTAGTTGAAAAGTATCTCTGTGGTATCTTTTACGCTTAAGTAGTTGCCTTCCATTCGAATCAGTGAAGAACACTGAGTTTGAGTTGAGGTTGGTTATGAAGCGGGATATAACTTCTTTGCCATATCTCTGCCTGAAAATTTGTGGAATACAAATTGCTGGAAAAAATTGAAGGAGGATGGCTGAATTTATTTCTTGATAAAAATGCATATAAACGTTGGTCCGCAAATATTTCCTCACTTATTTACAGGGTGTTAAAGTTTGATTGAAAGATGCTGTTGACTTTGAATTTTTCTTGAACAGCTTGAGATATTGAGGTAAAATTTTAGAGTTGTCGAAAACCCTCAAAGACGCATAATCTTCATTACGAAACAATATTTTGGACTCACCAGTGGTACGCGTAGAAGCACAACGCAGTTTATTCACAAAGAAAAAACTAGGACGTTATTGATTTTCTCAAAATTCAAAGAAAAACGATCCCATGACAATTTTTATACGACGCCAAGTTTTTTACTAAGAAAATGTTGAAAATGAGAAGAAATCAGAGTCCATGAATTTCGTTTTACGAGATGTAGCCTTCGATTAAAAGAACTAATGTAGTGTATTGCTTTTAATCATTAAATAAGGTATGCTTGCGAATCAAATGTTTATCTCGAGGGAAAACGAAAAATATTGAGTATCATCAATAACTCTAAAAAAATTACAAAAGCTTTTTAAAGTGACCTCTTTCTGCTAGGATTCGAGGTTCCAGCCTTCTTCTTATTGATTGGTGAACTCTTTCAAAAACACCAAAATCTGATCTTATCGAGTTGCACCCAGCAATGATTCCATTTCTTAGGTCCTCAACATTTGCCAAGGGGGTAGTGTAAACTAAAGACTTTAAATGACCTCGAAGAAAGAAATCGAGGGTGTTTAAGTCTGTTCACCACACCGTTTGTCTTCTTGCCAGAGGTAAATCCTCCAAAAATCATAGGAGCGTGTGTTCCAAGTAGTGGCGATACATATTCCTCATAAGTCTCCGTGGTAGAAATACTGGTCCAATTAGGCAGTCATCCACAATGCCAATCCAACCGTTTAACGAGAATTGATGTTGAAATCGATATCCATATGTTTGATGTGGAAATTATTCACAATACATATAATTAATATGGAAATTTCCTACGAAATCTGTGAATAGGATCAGCATAAGAAACTAAGGAACTTACGTGAAAGCCATTGACATTAGGCAATACGGGCAGGAAAATCGGTAAGAAGAAGTGCTCGTACGCATTGTAGGTGGAATGGATACATCAAATTTTTATGGAGAATTTGCCAAACAGTTGCATTGCTGACACTTAAAGTGTCAGCTAGTTCTCAAGTGAAGGTACCTGGATCGTCTTGAATTATTGCAAGAATCTGATTTTCTAGCTCTACCGTTGTTAATTCCCTTGGCATTCCTATTCACCTAATCTTACTTACAGTTCTATGGTTCACAGAGCTTTCACGATCCATCTCTCAATTCAAGATCTGACAACGGAAATCTAACCTAACCTAACCTAATCTAACCTACATTTCTATAGTCCATAGAGCTTTCACGATCCCCCTCCCAATTCAAGATTTGACAACGGAAACCTAACCTAACAGACACAATTTTTGCTTGGGTGGATAGAAGAAGGATCAAGGAATTTTTTAAGCAATCTACACATGTCGAATGTTTGTGTTGTTTTGTATGATTTTTTTAATTTGGCCTTCTTCAAACAGCAATAACTCAATTTTTTCAACTTGCACGTGCCAATTTTTATATCGCCATCAGATGAAGCGTCAAATTTCAGATGGAATTGTATAAGCATGTACATAACCTATCTTTTATAGTTCCGAAATAATTCGGGAATATATTGAATTTTGATACTTTTGCAAGAACTAACACAGAATGCATTGAAATATTTGAATCAAGCAGCTTAACTGGCTTAACTTAACGCTCACCTGACAGGTGCCTTATATTAATGTACATGTCACTTCGTTCATTCGAATTTGATATTTCAAAAAGAATTGTCGTTATTTCAGATTGAAAACATCCAAAAAATACATCACATTCGGAATAAAACCACTAGTTATTCAAATGAAAGTATATTTTATCACTTTTTAATTCATTTTAGAATGTCAAAAAGTAGTGGGTAGAAATTGCAGGCAATTCAATAACCTATTTCCAAATTAACCGTCTATGAGTAAAGTAAAATTTCGAAGCATTACAAGAAATTTTCTACAATTCGGATGAATAGAAATTGTAGGAACTAAGCGAAAACCAATCATCGAAGATAATTACATCAGTACGAATGAATGATAACAAACATCATAGGAGAAAACTAATTTACGATCTGAATAAATGTTCAATATGGGCCCCATTTTGCTCGATACACTTGACAGCTCGTATACGAACATGATGAGTTGCCCTCCTAGTTTCCTCAGGATCAATATTACGAAAAGCACTATGAATGCGCTCTACTAACACTTCTTCACTTCTTACAGGATTTAGATACACTTCACTCTTGATTTTGCCCCATAAATGAAAATCTAGGGGCGTCAATTCCGGAGAACGCGGAGGCCATAAATTTTGTCCTTGATTACCCCACCATCCTCGAACATTTCTGTTAGCTGCCGATCTACAGCTCGTGTTTTATGTGCTGGTGCACCATCAATTTGATAATAGCAACCCCTCAGAATGTTGAGGGGTAATCCATCTAAAAAATTTGCTAATGTTTCTCTCAAAATTTCCAGGTATCTCTGCCCATCAAGATTTTCCTCATAAATGTGATAATCCAAGAAATCATTCATTAAAATTGCAAAAACGTTCACGCTGAATTTATTTTGGAAATCATTAACCTCAATGAAATGTGGATTTTTTGTGGCCCAAAAATGTCGATTTCTCCTGCTGGTTATTTCACTTTCATTGAACTTGGCTTCATCAGACCATATAATTTTTTGCAGAATTGTCTTCTTGAAGCCGACTTAATAAATTTTCACAGAAATTTAGCCGCTTGGGAAGGTCAGTTGGTTTCAATTTTTGTAGTCTGATAAAAGAATCCGTGTGCATGTTATGTTTTTTAAGGATCCCTTGAATGGAAGTATAACTCAATCCAATATCCATTGATGCTGACTTAATGGACGCATGTGGATTGGCACGAAAATAAGATAGCGTATTAATTTGATTGTCGTCGTCCTCGATAATTGGTTTCTTATAGTTTCCATGTATTTTGTTTCTCCAAATTGCAGAAAATTACTTCTTATCCTTCGAAATTCTTTCTTTAGTCATAGGCGCCAAATTTGGAAATTGGTTATTGAATTGCCTGCAAGTTCTATCCACCACTTTTTGACATTCGCCATGAATTGAGAAGAGATTAAACATATCCTCGTTTGAATAATCAGCCACGAAGTGACATGTACATTAATTTTAGGCACCTGTCAGGTGAGCCAAGCCAGTTCAGCTACTTGATTCAAATAGTTCAATGCATTCTGTGTTAGTTCTTGCGAAAGTATCCAAATTCAATATATTCCCAAATTATTTCGGAACTATAAGAGATGGGTATAGTAGATGCTTATACAATATCAACTGAAATTTGACGCTTCATCTAATGGCGATATAAAAATTGGCACGTGCAATCTGAAAAAATTGAGTTAATGCTGTTTGAAAAAGGCCAAATTGAAAAAATCATACAAAACAACGCAATAAATATTTGACATGTGTAGACTGCTTAAAAAATTCCTTGATCCTTTTTCTATCCACCCAAGCTAAAATTGTGTCTATAGTGCAAAAGATCTACGAGCTACAATTTTTCTAAATGTTCCTCAAAAATCGAGTTTATAAGAAGAATAATTAAGTCTGTCAAAAGTTTGGACAGAAAAGTGCCAACAACTTGTGTATTTTATGCCTTGCTCAAATGTCGGTTCTAGATGTATAATAAAAGAGGTGGATTGTCATTTGAGATAACAAAGTGATGGCCCACTTCCGGTATAACCGGAAATGGTATCACTTCGAAAATATTTCACTTCAATTGGAAATCGCTAGTTATGGCCACGTATAAAAGTTCAGCTTGATAATGTAATTGGAACTCAAAAAGTTTTTAACGGACGTTCCCGGTGGATATCCCTGTATAATGTGTCTTTTATGTAGAAGGTTTTTAAAATAATACATAAAAAACAAAAATGGAATTCAAAGGTAAGGTTCAATAGGGAGATTCACGTATATGTCACTAGATCGGAGAATCATATATACCATGTAGATATCACAACAAATTCAGAAAATTTATAGGCTTTTTCCAGAAAACTGAGAAACCTTTTTGAAAAGATGTGAGGTGGTTTTCAGTTCAGGGTGCGTTTTGTTGTTCTATTTTGATTTCAATGTGGATAGGTTCTGTTATTATTAACAAATATATATATAAAGAAAAACAGGTATGAATTATAAATAAAGAGACAACGAGTTTTCTAACATTGAAATATAGATAGGTATTCAAAAGTACATTCATTAAAACTTGAATATCCCAAATATTGGGGAATAGCATAGTGTTGTCTTTAAGAAAGGTAAGATTGATCATATTGTTTTTAGCTTTAAAAGTTTCTAAAGATTCTGGGAAATTGAGTTTATTGCTCTTCGGGGCTGTCCGATAGTGAAATCATTTTTGTTTTTACAAGAGAAAGAGTGATATTCTTTGTATCTAATGCGAAAATATCTTCCTTTCTTTCCTATGTATACACTATTACAATCAACACAGTCCGTATACTCCTGAATTGTCTAATTTGTGAGTTTTGTTTTAAGCATTAAAAAATAATTGTGATGATTTAAATGTAGGTTTGAGAGCAATTTTTATGTCGTAGTTTGACTTTCGATTTGCAATTCGTACTGTAATTGGACCAAAATAAGTTGAGATAGAAAATTTTTGAATATCGATCATTGGCTTTATATGGGGGTATATACTATTGTTAGCACCTGTGTTTGTTTTTTAAGAACTATTTTGTCTACTTTGGTAAGGGGTAACCGTTATATCAGGCGGAAGTTTACTAGAAGAATAATTCTTCAATATATCTAAATTTCTTTGGAATAAATTTGAAGTTTCTATTGTGCAGCGTTAATTTTTTGCCGCAGTGCATTAGCATGAAAAATATGCAATAATATGCAAAACAGGCAGCATGTATGTGGACCTTAGTCGAAATCATTACTTAAATATTCACTTACTGAGTAGGCAGAGGTCCAACCACCCAATCAAATTCAACGAAACCTTCTCGTCTGTATAGTCTAATGGTTTGACTGACCCATTCGTTGAAGGTTTGGTGTATTTCTGTAATCAAACCGCCACTGTATACTGTAGAATTAACACTTTCAGCTAGTTTCTGAGCACTTTGAGAAAGCGGGCGAAAGACGTAAGCGCCTGAGTTTTGCTCATATGCAAATGGATAAGATGCAAATCCTTCGTAGATACGATACTCCTGTTGTAGAGGTATTGTTAAGTTGTCGAAGGTCACAGACGAGAGTAGACCCGTGGCTGGGTCCCGAGACAATATTATTCCCTAGAGAATAAAATTTGTGTCAGTCAAAATATTCGTATTTGCTGCATATTTACCTAACGTTAAAACGGAATGCTAACCACAAGAATTTGGTATAAAATAAATTATTCGAGTAAAATCTTTTTGCAGAAATACAGTAAAGTTCTACATGACTGTGGCAGTGTTCGATTCGAAGGATAACATTTATATGCAATCGGGGTTCTTGACATAAGCGTCTATGGATCTGCAACGTACGTATCGGAAGAATCTAATCGAACGAATCCATTTGTAGAGAATACATCTGGTAGACCGATAGCAATTTCCTTTCAGCAGAATATTTTTCAAGTACTTTAGACGATTGTGTCTTGAAGTTTCGTGGACGCTGGTTGTAACACCGTGGTTTAGCAGCAATCAGAAGCATGTAAGAAATAAAATTTTTGTTATTTGTTTCATGGTGAAGTCTTGGTTCTCGTCCAAAAATGATTATTCACTCAAAAATAGTGAAGTGGGCTGCACAGAAACTACTTTTATTCGAATGGAGTATCAGGATTCACTGAAAAAAAAATTGGGGCTATTTCCAGTCGAACCACAAAGAGTAGGTTGATGATCTTGTTCGCGAGAACACCTCTGAGAACATCCCAGCAGACAAAATTCAGGATCCTAGTTTGATATATTCTTGATATACTATGTACATGACGTAAGATAGAAGACAAAATTAATTCAGGCAATCTTTCTTATTTTCATGTTGGTTCTATAGTTGCTAACATCTGTGTCAATGTCATCATTCATCACAGAGCAAATATGTGATTTTCTTGGGCAAAGATTTGGTATCAAATTTTGTTTATGCAATGATTTCTTCTGTGGAATCTTAGGGAATATAGCAGGAGGCTTTTATTGATTCTATTATGAAAGAAAAATCTGTATAAATGGTAGAAATAATTCAAAGGAGGCAGAGAATGGGTTGATGAATTGGATCGCTCCGCACGACCATCAACATCTTTTGATATGCAACACGTCAATTATATCTAAGAGTTAGTTCTCTTGATTTCTAGAACGGCAGTCATAGACCTTACTGATAAGTTTTTAATTTCAGAAGGATCAACAAAAACTATTCATTCTTCCGTATGCTGAATTTTTGTCTTCCATTGGGAACCAGTTGTGCACTCTGCTAAATCTGCCTCAATAAAATTTGGGAATTGTTAAAATTATAGTGAAGGTGTTAGATTTGAAAACAAGCAAAAATTTCTGTTGAATATTAAATGAAAAATAGAAAAAGTGAAATTTTTCACAAGGTCAAATTACTAAAACTTTTGTTTTTTCGTTATTAATAATTTATATGACATTTTCGGATCCCTACGCCAACTGAATATCACCTTTGATTGCCTTTGATTACATAAATAATTTGATCTTGTTGCAAATCAGCTCATAATGTTGATCAAAGCTGGCGAAGTGGTTGCTTCGTTCGGTTGGTGTTCTGGCATCTCTGAAGCTTGCCGTATGCTGGAATAAGTTAAGATCGATAGATGACGGATGTATGGGCCAGTGGTAGATTCCTTGATTCTCCAGAGCATTCATCATATTATATGATCTATAAGATTTGGTGTTGTCGTCGACAAAGATGAAATTAGATAGATAGATAGGTAATTTATTGATTCATTACTACAGAATCGAATCACAAGTAGTTTGCCAATCGTCAATCAAAAACAGTAAAAAAATAACAAATTCTGTAAGTACCTACAAAGAATACCTACAGTAATTCATGGTACATTACACAGGGGATACAGAAAATTTAAAAACTTCAGAAATTTACCCATCCTAGCGACCAGGAAAGAAAACTTATGTTATTGAATTCTTCAAAAGATTATAAAACATTACTTATCAGTAATGTTTTTGGTTTGAGTTATGAATTCATTTAGAGGCAGATTTTTAATTTGAATGGGTAGTAAATTGGAGAAATTCACAGCCATGAAGGTTGAGTTCTTCTGCGACCTACTGAGCCTAAGAAAATCGTTACTAATATCAGAAGCATGCGTGGTGTTATGAGTGTGAGTGTGGGCATCGAGATTGAATAGGGAGAAGTTCTTCTTCATATGGACAAGGCACTCAAAAATGTATAGAGACGGCAATGTCAGGACATCAAGTTTTTTTAAGGTATGCTTGCAGTCTTCTCCAGTACTCTGCTGACACGGCGCTGCAATCTGAACAATGAAGTTCCGCACAATTGTCCGACTCAAATATACAGTATCTTAGATGAGACTCAACCAGTGCAAACTAAGCCGTGAAAACGAGCAAGAAAGATTCCTCAGAACATATATGTTACTTCCAACTTTCGAAGACAAATCACTATCCCATCTAAGACCGGAATCTAAGTGGACACCCAGAAAACATACACCATTCCTCTAATCATGATCCATACCACCTCTATCTATCAGACTGATCAACAAGCTCTTCTTCTTATTTACATTCATACTGACTTCATTACCATTGAACCATTTCAAGGCACTCGACTACGCCTCTCCCGACAGCACCCGTAGTTCAACAAGATCTGTACTGCTCACTGAGACCGCTGTATCATCCGCATAAAGGGTACTTGAAGCAGGTGAGATGAAATCAGGGATGTCGTTCATGAAAATAAGAAACAGTGTTGGTCGCATTATAGAACTCTGAGGAACGCCTTTTCTTAACTGCTTTCTTCCAAGAGAAAATACCACTGTCGAAGACAACTTTCTGCCAACCAGACAAAAATGAGCATATGAAACCAATGCTTGTATCCTTGAAACCGTAGGCTCTAAGTTTCCAGAGGTGCTGGTCATGAGAGACGAAGTCGAACGCCGTGGACAGGTCAGGAAAAAGTGTCAATGAGTGCAAACTAAGTTCAAGACACTCAACACCAGTACTGAGAGAACCCATAACATCATCACAGGTGCCCTTGTCTTTTCTAAAACCAAATTGGTTACTTGTAGAAAGATTAATTGACTCAAAATAGCTAACAATTTGGTTACACATTAGTTTTTCTATTACCTTTAAAAAAATGGTACTGAAGAAATAGACCGATAATTTATAACATCTTCTCGCTCCTCCTTTTTGAAAATTGGAATGACCTTTGAGACCTTGAGGCATCTAGGAAAGACCCCGCCCGAAGACATCGATTCACAAGTGAAGTGAGAAGACAAATGATGGAGTTGATGTTCTTCTTCACAACAATAGTGGTCAGTCCATAGTAATCAGTGGATATACTATTTTTTAGATTGTGGACAACATTCTTCACTTCACTATAAGTGACTTCAGAGAAATAAAAGTTGGCATCAGGAGGTATGTCCCTCCTGAACGTAGCAGCAGGGTCTTCAGTACAATTACCAAGACTTTTAGAAATCTGCAATGGTATCGAGACAAAATAGTCATTGAATTTCTAAGTACTCAAAGTGTTATGAAAACTATTGCTATTTTTGTTTCTTTTTTTATTGACAATATTCAAAAGTGTTACTTTTATTCGAGGATTCACTTATTAATTTGTCATTTTATGCAAGCAACTTTTGCTCTCTTCAGCTCCAATCTATATAAAACGCGAAACCGTTTGCACAAATTCTTGAAATGCTCAGTTTTATATTTATCATAAAGACCACTCACAAGTCGCAAACTATCCCGAAGATCCTTCAAGATATTGTTAAGCCAGCCATTGTCATGTGTTCTCCCCTCACGTGCAATTTTGGTGAACAATTCTAAAAGCTTCAGATGGATTCAAACTCTCATCTGTAGCAAAATCCCAGTTTAACAGCTGAAGAATATCATGCATGGTGTTCAAACCCCTTTGTGTTATTGGATGGAATTTGAAATTTGGTAGTTTGACGTTCTCACCAGGTAAACCCATATAGACAATCTGTGCATCATGATGATACCAGATCGCAGAGGATCTCAGCATTTCGGTCAGCAGTGTTGAGCTTAAGATTGAAACCCTCACATTGAATGACTTTACTAGATACACAAAGTTCAAAATATTTTCTAAGTTATCAATGAAAACATTTGAAGTCACCAAGAGGAGACCTCTACGCGCACAGAACAATGAGATTTAATTCATTTTAAAGAACAGCAGAAGCCTCACAATGAAGCTCGATTGATAAGTCTTTGATGTTGACTTAATCAAAGACATTAGTATCCTTGACAAGCACCATAGTATTGCCATGACTGGATAGAGACCTCGCGAAAACAGACGATGTATTCTAGCCCTTTAACACGAAACTAGAGGCTTCATATCGAGAAAGCCAGTGTTCCGACATGCACAAGATATCGTAATAAACATTCTGGTTCAGAAAAAATTCAGAAATTTCATTGAACTTTTTTAACACTTTGCACATTTATATGAATCAGCGAGAAATTGTTGAATATCTTGTCAGACTTTATGAGAGTTTCCACAGGATGATGTTTTCTGTTCGGACAGGGAATCATGCCTTCTCTTCTGTCTTCTCGTGGGAGAAAATACTGCTTGAGCAGAACACCATCAGGCCAACAATGTGTACTTTTTGTTTTTTCAAAATCATCTGCACAAATTTCAACTCTGAATGAGGTATACCTCTCCGGATGCTTCGGTTGCGGACTAATACATTTACCATCAGGAAAGTTGACCTTCACCATTTCACTGAAGCTTTCAAGACTTGTATTTGCTTGAATACGAGATACAAAGAAAAATAATTTTTTCTAACATGCCTTAGCAGGGCATTTTTTCAAATCACTAGTAAGGAACCATTTGCTTTTAGTTTTGTTCTTTGATTGGTTTACTATATTCTTCTGTGAGATTGTGAGGTTATCTTCTCCCCAAGAATGAACATGACCGTTGGTACATGTGAACTACCCTTATTCTGCCTAGTGGCCTGTTTCGAGCGACGTCTTCGATCAACTTTCTTCCACTCATCGACGTTCAATTTTTGGTGTGCCTGAGTGTGCCCAGAACCGGTTGCAGGGGTTTCTGCGTCATTACTCACCGTTGCAGCATGGGTCGAAGAAACAAAATTGGCAAAAGATATAGATGATATCTCCTTCCCACACTTTACTGTCGATTGTTTACTAGTCCACTTTTTATCGGGTTTCATTATGATAACATTCCTTGTGTTTTCAGAACTGGAGTAATCACTGCTTTTTTCCTTGCAGTGATATTCTAATTGCATGGAAATCAGTCTAATGATCTCCACTTTGTCGTCTTTGATTTTAGTTTAATCATTAATTATAGCCTACTTTTCGCTTATCAGTTTTTGAAGATATAATATATATTATCACTTATGATAAGATCGCGTTTATTAATAATGTACTCAATTATTTTTTTGGTGCAAAAAGATATCAGATTTTCCATTGTAGCAAATTTTTTCCCAAACCATTACTGTGCCACCTCCATCCACTCCATGGGTGTATCTCTTAGACCGAACTTGAATTTCTTCTCACTCTTTCGATTGTCGATTCACCAAAACGACGAGTTTTTAACAATCGACCATACCGGAGTTCGCTAGCACACCATGTGGAATTCTACGCATCTACGCAAGGGACTACTGGAGATATGATTTTTCCCAATCGAGCTATGCATCTATGTTCTTGAGAGATAGGAATACGACATATAACACGTCTTGGCACGTCTTGGCGAGATTGAAACTCCTGTATTATTTAGATTTTGGCAAGACAACTACCTACATGTTCATAGCAGTTTCCGAGTATTTGAAGCAGTTAGACGGTCTTGAGCCACTTTTGTTTTCTCTATTCTACCTGTTTGGCGTCGTTCTTCAATATTTTCAGATCTTTGAAATCTTGTTAACCTAAAAATGACACTTTGGAAAACACTGAACACACACGCTACATCTTGCTGTACCCTGTCAGCCTGAAAGATCATTAGGGCTCGAAAAAAATTCTTCCATTTCATGCCTTCTGACTATCAGAATAAACTGCATGCATGCTTACAGGAGGTGAGATCTGTTTGCGATCCACAAACAAACAATCAGTTGAGTAAATATCGTGCTAAAAAATCATGAAATATTATTTGAGCTGCCAAGAGAGGCTAGAGTTATAGTGCGAGAATTCTATATTTTTGTACAACCATAATGCACTATCTCTCACTGCACTTCTCCTTCGTAGCCATTTCGCCAAATGTTAATACATATAAAGAGTCTGGTGCAAAATCCCCGTCATCGACATTTTAGGGTAACGAAGGGATTTTGTAGGAGTAGAAACACACGAATCTGGGGAGTAACCCCGTCATCGCAGCGGAAAAGTGGGTTAAATATAAGCTATACCTGGGAAAGACACCATCGTCAACTGCGTGTTTTGGGGGGAAACACTTCATTGCAGTTACTCACCAATTCCCACCCAACACCATGCCACGGCGTCCTCTGCTCCTTATTTTACCTTATGTTATCAGCCTTTGTGTTTTACAGTGTTTCTTGCCTGCAACCTACAATACGGGTTCCGCACTTAATTGTGGTGAAAATGAACAATGACAATTCACACTATTCAACGTTGAGTGAAAGTGGTGATGAAAATGAGCATTCAACCAGCAACTCACGAAAGAAAACAGGCAGAATAAAAGGTATAATTAAGTTATTAAGGGCTGAGAGCCATAAACTCGGGTCGGAATGTTGTTGCAAGAAGCTTCACTGTTTTGAAGCAGTTGCTGAAGATCAGCTCAAAAGAATCAATCGTGAATTCAATGCGCTGGAGGATGTCAATAAACCAAATTCGTATTCAAGTGGTCCCATTAGTGTGTTGCTGGTGGTATATAGAGGAAAAAAGGAGAATCAAACTAGTTTTAAGACAGCTTCCTTTGCCTACCGTGTTCTTGTACTAACAGATGATGGTATTGCCCGTGATGTGAGAGTGGGCTCGAAAGTGTTCATGAGCATGTATGGTATCTAGGAAAACTAAGTGAGCTACATCCGAAAATCTCTTGCTGAAACGGAAAAATCACCTACGAATCAGCGCGGCCAACATTCAAACAGACCCCACAGGCTATCAAAAGACACTTAGGGAAAAATGCACAGTCACAGAAGGAGAGAAATCACACTACTATCTGAAGAAAACGGAAAGGATATACCTATCTGAAGAACTTAACATAACAAAACTGTACAAAATGTACACAGATCAGAATCCAGCAAATAGAGTATCGTATCAATCTTTTTGTGACTATTTCGAAAACTAATTCAACTTCTTCTTCGTAATCATACTATACTTGCAGCACGTCTGAGATTTCCATGTTGATGGGAAAAGACCCATCCAGATCATGCCCACAGTTGTTGTGAAGTTGCAAGAAAGGGATTTACACCAAAAGAAACATAGACATCAGTTGAAGTTATAACCATGGACTTCTAAAAGAGTCTACTATTCCCAAACATTTCTACGAATCACGTCTATCACAAGCGTCAACTGATTCAACATTCATGTCCTTTCAGCTCAAAGGTCGGTTTTCTACACGTACGACAAGTCTGTAGCAAACAAAGGAGCTGACGAAATTTGCTTTATGCTGCATCATTCCATCTGTAACATTTTGAACCTTACTATATTTTGCAGAGAGCAAAATAAAAATTTCACAATTATAAGATTTCAATCCAATTGAGACCAATCCTACTTGGAGTGCAACCGGAACATGAGTATTATAAACCAACATTCATACACCGAAACTCCTGGGGACTAGAGGGATGTTTTCGGGAACACCCGTGTGAAACAGACTCCTTTCCAAGTATTGGGTTGTTCCTAGGAACTGGAGATTTCCCAGAATTGGAGTAAGTGTCCTTTCCCTACCAGGCCATTAACAGGACAGGGTGGGCAAATTTCGATGTATTTGTACGGCAGCTATGTGAAATATTACAGATAGGGCAACATGAACCACCCTCTCTTGTTCGTATTTTCAGGGATTAGTTTAGTGGTACCCTAATTTTGCTGATATCTCTTTCCGTTCTGGTGGATTCAAAATTATTCGAATTTCGCCCTTCGCGTATATCTCGATCATCATCAAAGAAATATTAAAATAGGTTTGACATTCTACAGGCATTTTTTTTGAGTGAAATACATCGCTGTGCAAAATTTTTTTACTTTTCAATGGTTTTCGAGTTATAATGCGAACGTGTTTTTTTTAATACGAACCATAGTATTTTTTTGTCATTTTCAAAAATATATAACACTTGTAGTCAATTATTGCATTCAATAACTTTTATCAGAGAAAAACCGGAAATTGCCACAAATCCATTGATTGGGTGCATGCCCATCAATGATTCGCATTGTTCTATGACTAAAAACCACAGATTTTAAAGATCCTATCAAGTTATTCAGTTATTTCCATGGTTTGCTTTAAATTTTTTAAACCAGAGTATTCAGTTGTGGTCTTTGACTTTGATACTTACGATTCCAGTTTCAATATAGGTCTTAATGTTTATTGAATATCGAAATAGCTGCTTGGAAGTTATATGTTCCAATTATTACATTTAAGAATGTGTTCACATGAGATTTTGGTTGTTTCGAAATACAGAAAAGAAATCATAAATATGCAAAGTTCGATATGATGGAATGTTATATTCTTAATCGGTATGATTCAGCAGTAACGACCAAAACATATTTCAATCGGTATCCTGAAAGGCACCTGCCAAGTATATATTTTTTTCGAAGAATGGAAGAGAATCTTATCAATAGTGGCTCTTTCAGACAATCAAGAAATAGAAAATTTCATCTAAGTGATAGAGAGGAAGCAACGATCGAAATGATATGTGCTGTAACGGCCAAACCTTCAATTTCGAGTAGACAAATAGAAGCTGAATCAGGAATTTCGAGAGGTTGGGTGCTCGGCATTTGGAAGGAGAACCAATTCAAACTCTACAAAATTCGAGTTCTCCAATTTTTGCAGCCAGGGGATCCCCCTAACCGACTAAATTTCTGCAATTGGTATCTAAAAAGTATCCAGGAATACCCAGACTTTTTTTGGGAAAGTCATATGGACACATGAAGTCCGCATCACCAGCGATGGTATATTTAATCTCTTCAATGAAGATTTGTAGTCCGATGTAAATCCTCAACGCCATATTGATGTGCAGAATCTAGGATGATATGGATTCAATGTGTGATGTGCCCTGAAAGATAGTCGCGTTTTGGTTGAAATTTTTGATGAATTTTTGATGAATTTTTGAATGGAGCACGTTAGGAAGAAATCATCACCAATAATATCATTGAAGCATTTTCTCGATCAACTTCCGTTAGCACAAATATCAAATATATTATTTCAACACAATGGTGGCCCTTCCCACTAAACAAGGGCCATCACTGGTCTGTTGAATTTGAATTTCATTTTGAACATAATTGGATAGG
The DNA here is from genome assembly GCA_013387265.2 of Cryptolaemus montrouzieri. Lineage (NCBI taxonomy): Eukaryota > Metazoa > Arthropoda > Insecta > Coleoptera > Coccinellidae > Cryptolaemus > Cryptolaemus montrouzieri. Next base: position 5,172,617 of record JABFTP020000083.1, on the reverse strand, counting down.
GACTAAATGTCCTGTGAGATGGACGCCTCATTCCCCTGACTTGACGCTACTAGATTTTCTTCTTTGCGGTCATATTGAGGATTCACCCTACATGAGGAACAGTAATAATTTAGAAGAGTTAAAACAGAATTTAAGGGAATGCCTTGCTTCTGTTAGCAATATTCATATTTACAATGCCTGCCATAGTGTTTCTCGGCGATGTTATTTATGCATTGAAAACAATGACAATAAATATTTGCGATGAAGTAGTTTCCCCCATTTGTATCGTTAGGAAATTTTGTTTTTGTTAAAGATTTTCGTATTTGTTTTTGGTTTTTGTCTGAGAAATTTTTAATGTCAAAGGTCTTCTTTATCATTATAATATATTTTTTCACTCGCATAACTTTCTAATCATTCTAATCTAATATTACCAAAGCAACGTGCATGGACTCATCTGTCACGTAGATTCCTCGGGTTGGCAAATTCATCTGTAATTCGATTTATGAAGAGTAGAAGTGATTGTCGAACTCTAAGACCACATTTAATTACTATGGTCTAAATCGAATCAAACTATAGAAATAACCATGATCTTAAAAAAGATCTTTAAAATCTATCGTTTTCTGTGATAGAACAATATGAATGTTGATGGACATGTACCTAATGAATGGAATTGTAGAAATTTCAGGTTTTTCTCTGGATGAAAATAGGTATTGAATGCAATAATTATTTACAAGTGTTATATACACTCCCTACAAAAATTGTCGCATCACCCTACTTTTAGGTTGGCCATTCAAGAGTCGCTTGGTAAATTTCAGAAGTGTGAAATAGGAAGATATCATTCACAAGAGATGAGTTTATGAAGGAAAATATCACCAATCAACTAGCATCGAACGGTTACTAATCATTTTCAAAATTGAGTGTTTCCTCCCGGGCCCCAATTTCTGCCAGTACATGTCTCCGAAGCCCCTCAAATAAATTTGGGATGTACTCTTGATTCACTAAGTTCCAAATTTCAGGAAGCAGATTTTCTATTTGTTGGATTGTTTTACAAGGCATCCTACGTTGCTGAATTTTCCACCCCATGTTGTCACAAACATGTTCAATGGGATTCAAGTCGAGACTTCTGGCTGGCCATGTTGAAATATCAATTTCGGCATTTTGCAGAAATCCTGTAACTACTCTAGCAGCATGAGGCCGAGCATTATCATGCATTTAAATGAAGTTTCCGCCAATCAATGGGCCGAAAGGTATAACATGGGGTTTAAGGATATCTGCGATGTATCTGGCCGCTGTAATTCTTCCATTATTCACCTAGGACTAACTCAGTTTGACCATGGAAAGAATGCTTCCCCACACCATTAATGAGCCTCCTCCGAAGTTTTCGGTTTGCCGGATATTGCATTGCTGATACCGTTCCCAAGGTCGTCTGTATACAAGCATGCGTCTATCATTTGATGCTGGACAGAACCTGGACTCGTCGGAAAAGAGAATATTCAACCGTTCTGGAATATCCCAATTTGCATGTTTCCTCGCAAACTGAAGTCTTGCAACTCGATGCTCTCTGGTGTGACGCGGGCCGGTAGAAGCCACCATTGGTCTGATATCATCTTCTCAGATCCTGTTTCTTAACAATTTGCAATGAAATATGCACATTTCTGGAAAAAGCAAGTTCATTTTGTAGCATTCTAGCCGTACAGTGCCTTAACCTTAGTGCGGTTAAACGAAGCCATCGATCATCAACTGGTGTTGTTATCAGATTTCTTCCCTGTCCGGCCCTTCTTCCATATTTCCCTGTTTCGTGATACCGATTAATTGCTCTTGAAATAGTGCTTTGGTTAACATTCAACAAGTTAGCCACGTAACGTTGGATTCGCTCCTCCTCTAGAAGTGTTACAATTCTTACCACTCCATGATCACTCAAATAGCGTGCAGGACGTTCAGCAGTCATCACAACAAATTCAAAGATTCGAAAATAAACGAAAAACACAGAAAACTTGCAATAATTCAGCGTCAAAACTGAATAGAAATTGAATGAACAGTCAAATGAACTATTTCTTGTTTCAGACATGTTTGAGATCTTATGGAAGCAAATGTTACTACATAGATAAGATTTTTTTATCGTCATATGTCCAACAACATATGTTGAAAAAGAAACTGCTATCGAGCTGGTTAAGCGATTGTGGAATTCAGAATACCAGGTGATGCGACAATTTTTGAGGTGTGTGTATTTCTGAAAAGGAACAAATTTTTGGATTCAAAAGAGGTAAAATTTCCTATGGTTTGTATTAAAAAAACATGTTTGCATTATAATTCGAAAACCGCTGAGCTAAAAAAAATGTTGTTACACAGCACTGTATTCTATTCGAGAATGTGCTTGCAGAATATTAAAACTTATTTTTATGTAACTTTGATGATAATCGAGATATTCCTGATGAACGATTTTCACAAAATTCGAGAAATTTTGAACGGTTCAGAACGGAAAGAGATATCAGAAAAATCTTGGCACCACTAAACTAGTCCCTGAAAATAAGATCGAGAGAGGAGGGTTAATTTTTCTCTATCTGCAATATTTCACATAGCTGCCGTACAAGTACATCGAAGTTTCCCCACCCTGTACTTAAAATAAGTGCAAAACGTCAGAATTTGGTTTTCCATAAGAAACCTATTCTAGCCGGTAAACAGCTTCCACATGATAGGCACACCATCTAAAAAAATGTTAAAGAAACCAAATTCGAGAAAGAGACAACATAAATCTCAGAAGCCAGTCGTGGATCCGAAGAGATATAACGATGGGACACTCCCTCTTAAACCAGCCAAATATAGAGATCTCCATCACCTCTCACAGTTCTTGGAGAAACCTGACGCAAGGAGTCTTTAGTTTAACTTGAGGTCGGATGGAATTGCATCAGAGATGGCGACAATTACATAGATGACCTGCCTGCTGATGCAGAATATATTTTTTGTGATCATACATAATGTGAACATTTTTGTGTTAACACTCATTTTGTGGATATTAATAAACATTTTGCTTTCTTCAAAATTTTTGTCTCTCCATCATTTTATTTCGGGGTGAAAAGGATTAAAATTCTCATTTCAACATTAAAATTTTGCATCAAATATCACTTTAATCGTTTGAGAAATGGTTATGAGGAAAACAAATTGTAATTCTTCATAGCTGATGGTTCAAATACAATAATTTTTGTATTTTCTTGAATCGTTTTTCTTGTTTCTAGTAGCTGGTGAAATTAAATTTATTTTTCTCGAAATCAGCTATGAGTCAATGACAGGGTTTCACCCCTGAACTCTTCATATCGTTTCACGACCTGATTTGTTTCTGTGGGTACCTGGCTAGTTTCTAAACTCAGAAGACACTATTCTGAATCGAATGAAGAAATTAACGTTAGTTGAATTGTAAGAAACGTTGGCATTAGTAGCGATAGGGGATGAGATAGATTCGGATGAAAAAAGATTTTCCATGTCATAATAAAATTCACCATTTTCGATGTCGCGCGCAGCTATTATTTCTACTGGAAACTCCCACTGAGACATCGTGTTTGAGTTGAAAGATTCATCTAGATCTTCGCAATTGAAAAATTTAGAATGTGGCAACCCCGATTTAGTGGATACTTTAGAAGTCACCGATTGCAGATAAATGTTTCCATTTCAATTAAATTGAGCCTCTTCGTGATTTTCAGTCAAAACTTTTCAAATGATTCAGCTAACCTTTCAACCCTTCGAGTGATCACTAAACTAAGGCAAATATGCATTCACGAGTATGGTGGCACTTAAATATGTCTCATTTTTTCCTAAATATGCACAAATTAATCACAAAATCTTAAATACATGCATAAAAATATTGTTCATTCCATTCAATAATGCACACTAAAAAAAATACAGTATAAGCTCTTTATTAGCAATTTTCCTCTTGAATTTAAGACTTCGTTTCATGGACGGATCAGTTTTCATAAAGAAATCACAAAGCTAATTTGCAATTCTTGAACCTTTAATAAGATTTCCCAAATTAAATGTCACAGTTCCAGTACTTGTAGAAGCCACGTCTTCATTCAGCTGAAAATTTAACATCGGTTTCAGATAAATCTTCATCTTTCACTGATCTTTTTATGTTTAAGATATATTTTACTATGTCAAATTTCTTCCAGCATTCCATAGCATGACACATTTCGGTCAGAACTGCAGAGTAGCATATTTAGCACAAAAAAAAAGTAGTTATAGGCGGAGACTTCAATGTGAAGTCCCCGGATTGGGGTCCAGTTACTGAGATATAAGGGGTAGAATGCTTGCAGAAATGATAGCTGCAATGGGTGCAACTGCTGAAAACGTAGGAAAAGCACCCACCTTTCAAAGAGGAACGATTGAGTCCTGTATTGACATAACTTTCGCTAATGCGGAATTGAGCGAATGTTTAAAAGGCTGGAGATTGATGGAGGAGGATTGTCTAAGCCTTCGTAACTACATCACATTCGAAATATATTCGAAAAAACAGCCTGTAATTGAAGGAAAGCGGCCGGTAGGCTGGAATATACACAAACTAGATTAGGCAACCCTGAAGGAGAAACTTGATAGATGTTTCGAGGACCGTCGCAGGAAAAACCAATAACTAGACGTAGAAATATTAACAACTATCATAACAAAAGCCTATGATGTAGCCATGCCCGAAAGAAAATCTTATGGAACAGAAAATAAAGTGCAGTGGTGGAATTGAGAAATCGCTGAACTGAAAAGGAATGCTGCAAGAGCCAGAAGGGAAATAACCAGAGCTAATAAGAAAGGTACATCTACCATTGAACTCGAGACATCCTACAAACATACTAGAAGACAACTCTCCGTTACCATCCTACGAGAGAAAAGAAAGTGCTGGAGAGAGATCTGTAGGGAAGTGGACAAAGACGTATGAAGAGACGGCTATAAGCTGGTCAGAAAAAAATTTTGCAAACAAAGCACCTAAGATTCATGCTAAACTAGCAGAAAAAATTGTTGAGTCTCTTTTCCCCACTCGGGATATTCGAGAATATGCGAGGGAGTTGCGTAGGAAGTTGAAATATTTCCACTCTTGTCACAAATAGAAATCTGGGAATCAGCTAAACGCCTGAAAAATGGTAAGGCGCCAGGACCAGACGAAATACCACCAGAGGTAATAAAGATAGTAGCTGAAAATTACGCAGAAGAAACCACTGAAGCGATGAACGAGTTGCTTTGCAGAGGAGATTTTCCTGCAATATGGAAACTAGTCCACATCAGAGAAAAAGGAAAAGACGAAAATGTCCCAAAAGGATACAGGCCACTGAGCCTCCTGAACTCGTTGGCAAAACTATACGAGCAGCTGATGGGAATGAGACTCAGAAAAGAGTTGAAAAATAAAAGTGATATATCGCGCTAATGATTTGGTTTTATGAAAGGGAGATCGACTGTTGATGCTCTGAGATGTGTTGTTGAAACTGAGAGAGAGAGAGAGAGAGAAGAAGAAAACTCCAAAAACAAGAGAGTTCTGTCTTATGGTGACTCTGGACATAGAAAATGCATTCAATGCAGCAGTGTTGCATACTATACTCGAGGAAACAGGGAGAAGAAGAGTGTCGCCATACTTACTGAATATTGCCATAAGTTACCTGAAAGAGAGACGTGCCAGCTATGAGGGTGTGGAGTATGAAATGACTTGTGGTCTACCATAGGCCTCGGTTCTTGGGCCTCTCTTATGGATTATTCTGTTCGACATGGTCTTGAGGCTGAACCTTCGCAAGGTTGCGAAAATACTGGCTTTTGCTGACGATTCAGCTGCACTGGCAAAAACAGAGACAGAACTGATGGAAAAAACTAAGAGAGTCATAAAGAAAATAGTTGCTGACCAGAAAACAAGAGACCTCAAAGTCTCAGCCCAGAAGACGGAAGCTATACTTCTATTTGCAAGAAGGAAATGTGGACATATAGAGGTGGTGGTGGAGGAAGCTATAATTACTCCAGCAAAAACCCTTTAATACCTGGGAGTGGTGTTGGACAGGAGTTTGAGCTTTGGAGAACACAAAATTCAGAGAGCAGTCAGAGCTAGTGAAACGGCCTCAGCCATCAACCGGCTGATGCCTAGAATTTGCGGAGGAGGCCAAAATAAGAGGAAAATTCTGAGAAGTATAGTGGACTCAATTTTCTTATATTCTGCTGTGTGGTGAAATATACTTGAAGTAGGAAAGTACAAAATAGTGGTTAAACGCCTACGACGGAAAGTGGCCATAGGAATATCCCGTGCCTATAGTACTGTCTCTACAACGGCGTGGAGGTAATAGCAGGAACGATTCCTTTAGATCTGTTAGCAAAGGAGAAAAACATCACTTATGGAATTGGTAAAGACAACAGACTGAAGGAAAGAATAAGCACAGTGGACAAATGGCAGGAAATATGGTGATCAGAAACAAAGGGAGCTTGGACCTGGTCCCCTGGTACAACAGGATGCATTAAGGGGTAGATTACCACATCACTCAGCTCATCTCGGGACATGGATGCTTCCAGTTTTATCTGCACAGAATTGGTATGGCTGCGAGCACTCATTGCCTTTATTGTAGAGAGATTTATATGGCGCAGCATACTGCTTTCGAGTGCGTCAGATGGTAAGAACACAGGAGAGAAATGAACAAGAAAATAGGAAGGGTGGTGACCGAGGCCACTATTGTCAACTGTATATTGGCGTCGCAGGAGAATTGGCTGGCTATCAATAAATATGCTGTGGAAGTAATGAAAAGGAAGGAAAGGTGAAGCGGAAAGGGAATAAACGACTGTTATGTCAAGTATGCATGGAAGTAATGCAAAAGCGGTACCCATGCATATCTTAGAAAACAGGAAGGGTTTTAGTTAGGGTATACTCCATCAGATGCTGATAGTGGGAGTCCCGCACTACCCGACGTGACAACGTCAAAGCGTTGAGTTTCCATAAAGATTTCTTCTCCACCGAAAAAAAAGCAATCCATAACATTCATTTCAGGATCACATTCGAATGTATCCAATATGATTTTGATGGTTCGTCTAATGTAATAGAGCTCAAAGGCCTGGATTACTCCTTGGTCCATAGATTGAAGCAAAAACGTCATGTTGGGAGGTAAAAATATTATTTTTACGTTTGGGAGCAAAATTGGCCTGGTGCAATGTCCAGAACAAGAATATCTTTGAAGTCTTAATTCTTTTCTTTGATAAAGTTTACATTCGCGAACAGAACAAGTGCGGAAGTAGTCAAAAAAATAATGCTTGTAACTCACGCTTTCTTATTAATTCGCCAAAGCACTGGCAGGTCATTCCCGTTTTGATTTTTTAAAACACAACAATTTAACGATCTTTACAGCATCAGTGATTTAATCACACAAACTCTAGATGCATAAAACATAGCAGTGTCTCTCTATCTTTTGCTGCCTTAAATCCAGGGGCAGATTTTCGCTTTTGGAAAAGAAGGTTTTCTTTGGCATTCTCGTCCAGAACAGTGCACTTTTGCCGGCATTAAATATATAAATGAGCAATATATTTCATACACATCTGTATGAAACTCTTTGTATGGCTTTATGCATGTATATGCAGCACGTATTTTCGGCATTTCTTTTCCGAGAGTCCATAGATACACAAAATATCTTACTTTGAAATAAAGATGGAACCTATTATTTTTCCATGAACATTCTCAAGACTGTATTATTATCTATAAATTTGGGTGATTTCTATGATTTTAGCAGGTAATAAATAATTAAATTGAATGAACGCAAGTAAATTCATTATACCACATGTAACTGAAACTAGGTCCACCCCTGTTGCTTTTTTTGTATTTGGAATAATTTAATGACTTGGGAATCGAATAGAAGAAAACATATTGAATTTGATAATATTAATATGTTTGACATTTCGTTTTCGGTTATGTCGCAAACGATACCAACTTTCGATTTTCAAATGGGACACCCTGTATTATTTTGCTTATTTTAATTGTTCATCGCATCTCACGACCTTTTAATATATTTTTGAAACAAGAACAAAACACCATCTTTTTTCTGCAATTTTCATCTTTCTTTCTAGAATGCCATGAACAATGACAATTGGCTCAGCTCAACATCCCTATTACGAAAATACAAGATTGTATCTAAAAATTTAATTGCCCATTTTTTACGGGGTGTCGAAGTTTTGAATTTCAGTTTTTCCTCAAAAAGTAGGTTTTTTTCTAAGATAATCATATCCGGCCATCTGGTGTCACTGCCGCAGTATTTTTTCATTTTTTTATACCACTCGCCTCATTCTATTCTTAACGGTTCTGGAATACTAGTGGAAAATACCTATGCTATATTTGCAGAGTTGATATATTTTTTTTTATTTATACTTAGTATATTTTGAGATCATAAAAATATTAGTGTGACATGTCAAAATTTCATTATTGTTAATTATCGACATTGCGAATTAGTGAATTCAGTTTTGAGTATGAATCAATACACCCAAAGTGAAAAAGTTGATATGCTCCTTATTTATGGAGAGTGTAGGCAACGGAGCGTTCAAGCTGAACAATTATGCAGAGAGCGATATCCGGAAAGACCTCATCCGAATAGAACCTATTTCACTAAAGTTGAACGAAAGTTTCGTGAGGTGCAACTTGCTGAAGAGGAGGATTTCGTTATCGACGAAGATACCGAAATAGACGTATAGACATTGATTGATATTAATCCAACCACATCAACAAGGAAAATAGCCGAGAAGCTTGACATTAGCCACTAGAGCGTGTGTTAACGGTAGTGTTAGACGACTCCAGCACAGTGAAGACTACTTGAGGAAAACGGAGGAGGATCCAAAATATCCCATAAAAATTTTATTCAGTAAGGAATCACGTTTCATGAACAATGGGATGTTTAGTAGGCAAAATACCAGATACTGGTCGCAACAAAATGGGCTCAGACATCAAGATGGAAACTTCCAAGAACGTTTTCAGCTCAATGTCTGGAAGGGGATAATGGAAAAATATTGAATAGGGCCTATAGGTTCTGAAGGTTCATTGAAAGAGGAGAGATATTTGGAATTTTTGAGAGGACCCAAATACAAGTTGAATTATACGATTTGCCATTAGCTGTTGCGAAAGAAATATATTATCAACAAGATGATGCACCTCCTCACAATACAAGGAAGGTTCCGCGGTGTCTCGACGAAATTTTTTACGAAAATTGAATAGGTACAAATGGTCCCATAAGATGGCCTGCTAGATCACCAGATTTGAGTCCACTAGATTTCTTCCTGTGGGGCCATTTGAAAAATGAAGTTTACCAAATACCTGCTAGAACCTACCAAGAATTGGAGAGCTGCTTGCTGGAGGCTATTGCAGGCATTACAGCCCAACAGTTAAATAATATTACGGGGGGAACCATCAATCGTGTGCGATGTTGTGTTCGTGAAAATTGTGGTATTTTTGAAAATTTATTATAATTATTTCGTTTTCGCTGTGCGCTCTTTTGTTAATAACTTTGACACCCCGTAAAAAATGTGTAATTAAATTTTCATAAAAATATTGTATTTTCGTGATATGAGATGTTAGGCTGCGCCAATTGGCCATCTAGAACGAGAGATGAAAATTGCAGAAAATTGTGGTTTGTTTTTTCAAAAAATTTGTCAAAAGTTTTTAAGATGAGATGAACGATATAAAGAAGCAAAAAATACAGGGTGACCCTGTTGAAAATAAGAAAGTTGGAATCGTTTACGGCATAACCGGAAACGAAAAGTCAAACGTATTAATGTTATCAAATTCAATATGCCGATCACTTTGCTCTCTTGATCTCAAAGAATTCTGTTCTGGATTCATCTAACGCAATGCCATCGAACAACTTTAGATATGTTAGCAAAGGAGAGAAACATCACTTATGGAATTCGTGAGGAAAATAGTGCGAAGGAAAGAGTAATCACAATGAACAAATGGCAGGAAATATGGTCGTCAGAAACGAAGGCAGCTTGGACCTGGTCCTTTGGTACAACAGGAGGCATGGAGGGGATTATTACCACATCACTCAGTTCATCTCATGACATGGATGCTTCTAGCTTTATCTGCACAGAATAGGTAAGCCTGCGAGCACTCATTGCCTTCATTGTTCAGATTGATACAGCGCAGCATACTGCTTTCGAGAGTATAAGATGGAAAGAACACAGAAGGGACATGAACAATAAAACAGGAAGGGTGGTGAAGAGAACACCATTAGAACTGTATGTTGGCGTCGCAGAAGAATTAGCTGGCGGTCAATAAATATGCTGTAGAAGTAATGAAAAAGAAGGAACATGACGAACGGAAGGTGAAGCAGAAAGGGAACAAAAGACTGTAATGGCAAGTATGCATGGAAGTTTTGCAAGAGCGGTACCCATGCATATCTTGGAAACAGGAGGGGTTTTAGTTAGGGTATACTCCGTCAGACGCTGATAGTGGGAGTCCCACACTACCTACATTAGCTGTTGTGAATGAAATATATTTTCAACAAGATGGTGCACCTCCTCACAATACAAGGGAGGTTCCGCGGTATCTCGACGAAATTTTTCACGAAAAATGGATAGGTACAAACGGTCCCATAAGATGGCCAGCTAGATCGCCAATCTTGAGTCCACTAAATTTCTTCCTGTGGGGCCATTTGAAAAATGAGGTTTACCAAACACCTGCTAGTTCCTACCAAGAATGGGAGAGCTGTTTGAGACAGGCTATTGAAGGCATTTCAGCCCAACAGTTGAATAATGTTGTGAGGGGAACCATCTATCGTGTGCGATGTTGTGTTCGTGAGAATTGTGATATTTTTGAACATTCATTATAATTATTTCGTTTTCGCTGTGCGCTTTTTTGTTATTAACTTTGACACCCCGTAAAAAATGTTTAATTAAATTTTCATAAAAATATTGTATTTTCGTGATATGAGATGTGAGGCTGCGCCAATTGGCCATCTAGAACGAGAGATGAGAATTGCAGAAAATTGTGGTTTGTTTTTTTTTCGAAAATTCGTCAGAAGTTCATAAGATGAGATGAACAATTCAAAGAAGCAAAAAATACAGGGTGTCCCAGTTGAAAATCAGAAAGTTTGAATCGTTTCCGGTATAACCGGAAACGAAATGTCGAACGTATTGATGTTATCGAATTCAATATGCCGATCACTTTGCTCTTTTGATTTCGAAGAATTCTGTGCTGGATTCATCTGAAGCAATGCCACCGAACATTCCACCTACAAATTCTTCCCTGGCAGATATCAAAGTCAGAGACCGCTTTGTTAGACGGGCTCTAGAGCAGCTGAACTTCAAGAAGGCAGTTGGTCTAGACAAAATGAAATCGTCCTGAGAAAGTGTGCTCCCTAACTGGCCCCATTCTTAACCGTCTGTTTTAGATCTCTTATGAAAGCCAGACTCCGAGCAGCTGGAAAATGCGAGAATTCAACCGATCCCAAAGAAAGGAAAGAAGTACTTACCCCAAAACTACCGCCCTGTTGCAATTTTTCCCATTATGTCCATAGTGATCGAAAGAGTCATAGATGATGAACTCATCAAATATTTTGAGTTGCAGAAAATTATTAACGACTATCAGTATGGTTTTTGCAGGCAAAGATCGACAGAAGATCTGCTCGCCTACGTCACTCACGTTTGTACATTAACGATGGAAAAACATGGAGAATCTATAGCAACAGCTCTCGACATCTCTAAAGCTTTCGATAGGGTGGCATACAGCCTTGTTGATTAAACTTTCAGCATATGGGCTTCCCGAAAAATTTCGGGGTTGGATAAGTAGCTTTCTTTCAAATAGATCAATACAAGTTGTACTCTACGGTATAACATCTGATTGCTTCCAGTTGCAAGCAGGAGTACCTCAGGGATACATTCTCTCACCAACCTTGTTTCTGTTGAAGATAAACGATTTTTTGTCATCTAGAGAACAAGATCTTTGGTTTTGCTGACGATTGTACCCTGGTTTCGTCTTTCAGTAGTCTGCAACCGATTACAGCTGTGGAATCTCTGGTCAGAGTTGTCAACAAATTAATAACTTAAACTCTGACTTACAGAGGATATCTGAGTTAGGTCAGTTCCACTTGCTGAGCTTCAACGTGAGCAAGACTTAGCTGGAGAACCTCCTCTAATAATGCAAGGCCAACACATTGCATACAAAAACTCGATGCATCTTCTCGGAATAACAGTCAATTCCAAGTTTTGCTGGCATGAATATGTTTCAGCAATTTGTAAGTCGGCATCAGCTAAGCTTAGGTTTCTTTTCAGAACCAAGCGATACTTCACGTCTTCTGAGATGTTGTTTCTATATAAGGCGCAGATTTGACCTGTTTTGGAATATCGTTCCCATGTATGGGGATCTGCACCCAAAGATTCGTTGCAGATGTTGGAAAGTTTGCAAAAACGGGCTGAGCGCCTCATCGACCACCCGGAGATCACCCGCGATCTCCAACTGCTGGCTCTCAGAAAACAAGTTGCTTACCTTTCTCTATTTTACAGATACTTCCATGGAAGATGCTCCAAGGAGCTGAGACCTGGTTCTGAAAACTCATGTTTTGCCGACTTGGTACTCATCATATGGCGGACGCCCTCGAACCTCTCTATAAGAATTTCTACGTTTACAGATCCGGTGAGCTGTGGAACTCGCTTCCGTTCAACATCGCAACATCCTATTTGGCTTCAAGAAGCATAGAACAGGTAATTCAGGTGCCTATAACAGGTTCGCCTATTCCAGGAAGCGCGCATAAGAAAAAAATAAAATATATGTTGTCTTCTATCCGAATCCGAAATTGCATCAATTTATTCCGAATAGAAAAAAAGTGACAGGTGTGGCCCTAGTTTCAGTTACACCCGGTATACCTATTTGGCATATACAAAAAAGAAAGAAAAATTAATTTTGATTACATCTAGGAGGAAATTTTATGTGAAACGATATAATAAATGATATAACAAGTTTTCATAATACGCTTTTCGTATGAATTTCTACTCCATATGCCAATTAGTTTGCATAAAATGCGAAATGCATATTTGCCTTATCCTAGAGATCACTCTGTTTTGTCATCAGAGTATTCGTCGTCTTCAAAATTTGCTGTGTAGTTAGCAGAAGACATACTGTATTATTCGAAAATCAATCAAACTTACATTTTGTTGATGAACATAAGCTTCGTGTTCAGCTTCGGCAATATCAGTCATTATTTTATCTGGTATTTTAGCCTCAACAAAATACGATTTGAATCCTAGAGATGGAATATTCAGAGCTTCGAAAACAAGATCAATTGTAGCTTTACTCTTACGGCCTGGTATGGTTTGAACGAAAAGTGGAATTGGTACTAGTTGAATTTCTTGTTCATCGCCTGAAGCAGAAATTATTCAATTACAAAAATTACAATGATTGACAAGTTCTCTTTTACTTTATAAAAAGAGAAGAAACTTTTGGATTTTTGCACGAAAGTTTCGATGCTGATGTAATTTTTGAATAACACTGCGCCAAGTAATCAACTTACAATTACAATATTTTAAATTCCTTTCTAGGTACACAAATTATAATTAAAAATTGACATTTTTCGGATATGTCCGGATATACTCTGTGACAAAAAAGTATTCGGAAATTTGAAATAAATCGAAAAATCGTATTCTACTACTAATATGTTCAACTTGAAGCGATTAACATGTGCCAACGTTTTTTCCAATCATCGAAATTTTTTTTATACGCGCTTTCAGGGATGGCCTTCTGCTCCTTCTGCAAATTTTATTTTATGACGCCTACGAAATCATATCTGGTTCCCCGGAGTGACAATTCTCAAAAAACAAATTGTTTGTTTGTTTTTCCTTTAACGTGCTCTATTTCTGCCTTTTGGCTTATGACACGCCGGGGAATTCTTTCATCTCACTAACCCGGGAATTTTGCCGTACTCCTCTGTTGTCCAGGGAAGGGATCTTCAATGTCCAACACATCTCTGTTAGACAGAACCGACAGCTTTACATCTCCTCCGAAAGATGAACACTCAAGCGATTCCCAGAATCCGAAAAATCCGACTTTGTGCGGATCGAACCCAGGTGACTCTGCGTAAGAGACGAGCATCATATTCCATACGCCACCGAGCCGGCTAAAGAAAATATTGGATGGTCTCAGACCTAAACATTTCTTTACGGTATTATGAAAATCACTCGTGATCGTTAACTATCTATCTCTTTTAGTTTTTGTTCTAACATGTGCAATTAGCATTATAGAACCCAAATCTCTAATATCGGAATTTTTAATGTTTTATAGTTCATTCTTGCGACAAGCCCCTAAAACACTAATGGCAAGGGTGACCTAAGAATATAAACTAAATTTGATTAAAGTTGTTATTTAAAATATCACATTTCTTCCTTTGTAGCTAAATATGCAAGGTATATCAACTAAGTTAGCGGAATTATGCCCGGACGGTCCGGAAAGTTCATGAATACTTGAAAATACCATATATTCCTTCGCAATAATCTCCCTCGAGTTCGATGCACCGGCACCACCGTTAAACCCACTGTTGAAAGCACACTCTGAACTCCCCCTAAGATAGATCCCAAAGAACTGCCGTCCTGATGCTTTGGACTTCCAAACCTCGTCATGTCTGTTTCTCTTAAGGTACGAGTTCAACTGTAGAAACAGATTAAAGTCGCAGGGGGCCAGATCTGGACTGTAGGGGTGTGTGGAAGTATTGGAATGCCGTTTTTGGCTAAAAAATCACGAACTGCGAATGATGAGTGGGCCGCAGCATTGTTATGAAGAAACACCTATCGTCGCTCCGCCAATTTGGGTCGTACACGAAACAAACTGGCCTTCAGACGTTTTAAGACTTCACTGTAGAATACTGCGTTGACTGTCTGACCTGCTGGAACGTATTCGTGGTGTACAACTTTATTAATATCGAAAAATGCGATGGGTGCAGATTTCACTTTCGATTTTAACGTTCTGGTTTTCGTTGGGCGCTTCCCCCCTTCTGTACCAACTGCATGCTCTGCCTTTTGGTCTCAGGGTCGTAGTCGAGCACCCACAATTCGTCATGAGTGATAACATTCTTCGATTCAGGAAATCATGTCTTGACAGATAGACCATTGGAGCTCTTTCTGCTCAACTGTGAGAACTTTGTGAACCATTTTCGCACAGAGCTTACGCATCCCTAAATCCAACATTCTAAGGCATACCCAACGGTCTCCGTATGTTTTGTCAGGTGGATGGAGGTTCCTCGGGCGGATCATCCTCCCTTGACTCACTGCCGCTTCTAAACCGCTTTGCCCAATCGTAGACAGCTGATTTTTTCTGACAATCTTCCTTATATACGTCGGTTAACTATTTCCTAATTTCCACGGAAGTTTCACCGCGTTTCCCGAAAATTTAATCACTATCCTTTGCTCAGCTTTTTATCACTCAACTTCACGATGGTGGGTCAAAACAGGTCGATGTTCAAGGGACAATAAAACACGAAGTATTCAACCGACCAACAAGAAACTTGCACAGGCTATCGCAGAAATGATTTTACGAGGCAGGGTTACCAACCGCCGCAGCATTGCCACCTTCCGTGAACTTAATTGATATACCTAGTATCTCATCCGGAGCACTTTCTAAATATTGTTTTATATTTGCTTCTGTAACAGTCTACGATTTCTTAGCTAAATAATTTTCAGGATATTGTTTTAACAAAGATTTTAATTGGGAAATTTTATTCAAGGAACAATATTCAATCTTCCGTAGAATGTTGAATCTTCTTCACTGAAGGAGATGGTTTTCTGATTCACCCTCCATAATCATCGTGAACCAGGGCCATCCAGCAGTGGTAGAGCTTGGTCGGATGTCATGAATAGGAGCAAACCAGTATTGCATTCCCATTCACAATACCAGGCCAGCCTGCCACCTATTCATCTAAATCCGTTGGAGCACATCAATGCATATAAATGTTATTGCTCTCTCCAACGAACCGCTACAGAGGCCACTCACCATCTCCACCGGAAACCATGAAAACAAAGGGTAGATATCTAACAGAAAACCTCGAGAAGTCACACTTGTTCGACTATTCATCGCAACGCTACACACTGTACCTGCAAGAAAGCGATCGGTCGAAAGACTAACGCTCTTTATTCTTGTATGGCTGTCAACCAGGTACACATCAGATCTCAACAATGATAACATGCAAAATTATCGCTATATGTGTAGATACATTGAAGAATTTTATTCATTGAACAATATTCAACCTTCCGTAGAATGTTTGATATCATTCCCCAAAGAAGCTGGTTTTCTGAACCACCCTTTTTAATCATCAACTAGGGCCAACCAGTAGTCGGTCAGATGTCATGAAAAGGAGCAATAGACTGCAGTTTCTGTCTTATTCGATCTCGGTAAATAGTCAAACTAGTGTGCTTTTTTGAGGTTTTCTGTTTGATATCTACTCTTTTTTTTCATTGTTTCCTGGTGGTAATGGTGAGTGGCCTCTGTTGCTGTTCGTTTAATGGCGCAATTGTTTTTACATGTTTTGATGCACCCCAATGGATTGGGAAGAGTATGTGGCAGTCTGGCCTGGTTTTGTGAATGCGTATGCAATACTGATGAGGTCGATTGAGACCGAAACTGTAGTCTATTTCTGCTATTCATGACATTAGACCGAGCTCTACCACTGCTGGGTGGCATGGTTGATGATGATTATGAAGTTGGATCAGGAGACCAACATTCTACGGAAGGTTGTATATTGTTCCTTGAATAAAATTATTCAATGTGTCTACATATTGAGCGATTATTTCGCATGACATCATTGTTGAGATAAGATTCAAATTTTTTATATTTTGAAATATCAATATCATGTCATTTATTGTTGATTTTAGAATTGAATAAATTTTCCATGAGTTGAGGATTTCCATTTTTCATAAATCACCAAAATTTCAAGTAAAACATTTTCAGAAGAGGAGGACCTGTTCTCCTCTTGTTGATAATCTTGGAACATAGCATAACACTCTTCATATTCATATTTTTATTTTTGCGGTAGCGTGTTCTCGATTAAATTTTTGCAAATTTTATATTTCAGGAGGAATATTCTCAAGTTTTATATCTAATGCACTCGATTTTTCAATCATAATCTCATTCAAATAATATCTTCTTCAAAGGTAATTATTATGATGTAGACAATTATATCTGGCACTGACGCTTTTTCGAAATCCATGGCCATCGATGATGTTTGGTTAAATTACGGAATGCTCATTCCGTATCTAGTTATAGAATGAAAATACATGAAAAAGATATAGTTCATCGAATTGTTCGTTTGTTTGTTTTTCTTTTAACGTGCTCTATTTCTGCCTATTTTTGGGACATGTGGAGGAGGGGTCAATAGAAGCTTAACCCCAAGTTTGTGGGGTTACCGCCCTTGTCCCCCAGCCGCCATCTTCGAAAAAGTGGTGTAAACACCTTTTCCGCATTATCTCAGAAACTTTTAGTTGTACAAAATATTTGTGAAGACATAAATCGAATCGCTTCGCCTACAAATATGCTCATATAACTTTTTGCCCAAAATTTAAAATTGAAGAAATTATAAGCAAAAAAAAAATTCTATAAAAATCTTCTTCTTTGCTCTATAACCTCTTTTTAAGCATTTTACAAAAATATTACCTCTGACCAATCTTGTGGATGGTCTTTTGAGAAAAATATTTCTCTTCAAGTTTTTTAATTCATCAACATCCTTGAGAAGTATGTCCGGTATGTGCAAGAACATTATGGACTATTTGCAACTATCATATATCATGGCTACTCCGAAAATCCTGATATCGCATGGACAAAGTCGTGGGAACGTCTGCGTCGAACGAATAAGCATCAATGTACCGAAATCAAGTTTGATAAGAGTACTGTACCAACAATATCTCAAGAAAAATTTCTTGGTAATGAACATAACAAATCTTGATGGATCTTTTCAAAACTGCTCTCTTAGAGGTAGGTTCTTCTGTTGACCAAGCTGAATCAGATGCAGATTCAATCATCGTCTCTGCTGCGCTTAATGCATCCCAATCTTATGATTCTGTGATTATTGTAGCAGAGGACATAGACATTCTTGTATTGCTCACGGCATTATGCAGAAAACAGCTCAACATTAACTACTCAAAACCTTCAAGATGGCTCTCACCTGGTCAGTTATATAGCCCTTCAAGTTTTATGTATGGAGATCTTATAGCACAGAGCTTGCTGTTTCTTCATACTTTCTCAGTATGTGATACATCAGCAGCCTTCAATATGGGGAAACCAAAACTTATGAAAATTATGGAGAAACATTCTGAATTAGCTAGTGGTACCGAGCTATTCCTGATTGAGAAAGTCGATCCATCTTTGCTCACTCTTGTTGACGAACCTTTTTTCTTAGCTTTATACGGCGGTAATAAAGACCCATTAGACGGCATGCAATACAAACGATTTACCAAAATAGTGACTAAAATGTATTTAGTTTATTATCGCTGTCTCCTACACAAGATGCAGCTCGTTTTCACAGTCTTCGAGTATATCACCAAGTCGTGGCTCAAAGCACTGGAAAAATCATGCAAATATTTGGATTCCAATACAAGCTTGCAAGCCTCCAGCACCTTCCGATCTTGTGAAATTAATTTTCTGCAGATGCAAAGAAATTGTAGAAGCATGTTTAGCTGCAGAAAAGCAGGCCTCAAATGATCTACATTGTTCTGGCAAAACATGCAGCAGATCATGGAAATATCAAAGTAAATGGAAGAAATTTTGTCTCTAATTTTATCTTCTATCATTCCCTAAACCTTCACATTCGACATTGAATTACATTCTGAGCTATAGCGTAGATAATTTAAGAAAAGTAGAATAGAATAGCTAGCTAACAAATGATTGAAAATATGATCATGTCATCGACAAGATGTCTGTGGAGTATGCCTACTGGGAATACCACGTCAAAAAACGCGCCTACAAACTCTACCTCCATAGGTGACGGAGGAGAGAGTTAGCAATGGAGAAGTTGAGCTGTAGGTAGGGATTTAACGAAAATTTTTGAGAATATATTTACTATGAAAAAAATCATAAAACTAAGTTGAACATTTTGTTCTGACCGGATTCTCATGAGCATTGACGAACCCGATCAATTTTGGAGCGCTGTAACAGCATTTTAAATGAATAAAATTGAAAAAATTGAAAAAGAATTGAAGAGACAAGTTTTCCTTAGAATACATCCTATAAGATTAGTCCGAGGTAATTTCGTGTAAAATGTATAGAAAAAAAGTAATAAAACAAAAAAGAAAATGTTTAAAGAAATGTTCTCACTTTTTTGCTTTGACTTCTTCAATTTCAAATTTAGGATGAAAATTATATATATTTGTAGGCAAAGCAATTTTCTACAAATTGTGTTGCCACAAGTTTTTTGTAGAACGTTAAGTTTGCAAAATATTGGAATTCCATGATGGCGGCCGAGAGGCAAATGCGGCAACCCTACACACGTGGGGTTTAGCTTTTATTGAACCCCCCCATACATATCCCAAAAATAAAATTTCTTCCTCTAAGAAATGCAAACCTTATATAACATTTCAATGGACTTACATTCGAATCAAGTATTTTAGAATAAATATTCAAAGTCAAGAGTTCAAGTTTCATTATTTAAAATGATTCCAGAATTATTACATTCAGTGATGGTCCTGGAGAAACACAACTCCTAATAGATTTGACTTTCCGATATGTTGCGTTAATTTCTTGGCACAGTGTATTTTCAATGCTTACCTCTTTCATCTCTCACAGTGTAAAATCTATTCGATATTGGAAAGCGTACATAATGGTTAACAGGATGACTCAAAGGATTGTATACTGTCACTATGAAACTCTTCGAATTCTCCGTGATGGCACAAGAACTCATATTGCTCAAGAGGCAGGACGAATATTCGGTTGTTTGCATCGGAAAATACCTCGAGGAGAGTTTACTGAAATTAACTAACATTATTTCTTTGTTTCATTTCTTTTCTACATTTAATACACCCTTCATTCTAAAAGTAACCGAACTATTTAAAAAATTTATACTACTAGTGCCATCTGTTTTAATATAGCACCCTTCGATAATTTGGTATTTCTTTGACCGCTGTTAAAATTTCATGACATTTGTATGTATTGCGTTAAGTTTGTTAGTGCGTTTAGTACATCGGTCGGAAAATGAGTTTTAAACTTCTAAATCTAGGCACAACCAAATTTATAAGGAATCACCCGACATTTTGAATATTACCACTGGGATTTTTAAATTTCGAAGAATTGTTAGAATTGATCCTTCTTAAGATATTTCAATTGAAACAAGACATAAATAAGGGTTTTTAAGAAAGAAACAAATAATAATAATTATTCACTACACGTGTTTCTGTTTTATCATCTGATTATTGTCTAATTAGTTAAACTACATTCATTGGTTCATATAATCAATTTGACTCAATGACTCAATGGGGGTTTTCCGTATATTCATACGAAATTTCAATGTGAAAATTTTGTATGCTAAATAAATGAATAACAATAAATGAATAAAATAAAATACTTTTCACAGGTAGTAAAAAATTGAAACTTGTTTTCTCACGGAGTAGGTTTCTCGACCCCAGTAGCTTGTGTTACCTCCTGTTGCCCTGACTCGAAGCTGAATCTATCTAGACATGCTTTGAATTAGGTTTTCGACCTCTTCTGGGGTGATATTCTGCCACTCTTATGTGGCGGCTTGGATGAGCTGTTGTGGGCTTCTTGTATTTTCTTGGCGCGATCTAATTTTCCTTCTGAGATTATCCCATAATTTTCAATAGTATTTAGGTCTGTAAAGTAAGCTGGCCAGTCCAGCGATTCCCTCTGTTTCAAGATAATGTTGCGCGAGGTTACTGGTATGCGGAGGAGCATTATCTCGATAAAGGTGAAATTCTCACCGTGGGCACCTGTCCAGAGTCCCATTATGGGCTCCAGCACTAGGTCTACATAATTTCTAGCCATTACACTCGCAGGAAACAAAATGAAATCTGTTTTGCCTCCCAGCATAATGCCACCCCAAAACATCACATCTCCCCCTTGCCATTTCGAAATTCATCCTGCTGCTCGGAGTCCAGCTCGCCTTCCAAGACCCCTTTAAATCCGAATCATCTGATCGAGTACCAATTCTGGTCTCATCCGAAAAAAGAACATTTCGCCAATTCTGAATATTCCAATTTTGATGCTCGATACACTAATTGAGCATGTTAATTTTTTTTATCTGGTTAGCGATGGAACTCTCAAGGGCGTTCTGCTGTATAAACTCCTTGAACGAAGTCTTCGACGTATTGTTTCGACTGATACACAGATTCTTCCACAAATTGCCTTTGGAGTATGGTGTGCGACGCACTAGGGTCTCTTCTTGTAATTTGGCATGAAATGCAGCCTTATTCTTCAGAAGAAGAAGATCTTCCTACAACTTCTTCTAGGTATATTTGTCAGAGACTGTAGCTCTACGTATCGGACGGAGGTTCTTTTAATCACCCCCTGTGATGCACCTATTTTGGCCGCTCTATCCCTCTGTACCACCCCTTCTTCAACAAGACAAATTATAAGGCCCTTCTGCACATCGTACAATCCAACGTAAGGCATTTTCAATTATGATGATCGGCTTTTTTAAATTCCGAAATTCACAGTTTCAAATCTCAGTGACGACTGAGTACAATATCCCGAACATGGTGGTGATAATTCAACATTTCTTATCATACTATCCAGTTCTTTTTCAACAAAAACTTCATCCTTCACAAGTAGTCAAAGATCTATGGTTAAAAACAATCAATAAAGTGAAATACCGAGTGATTTCATATAAATTTGATTGGGTGTATTACCGAAACGCATCAAATGCTACAAACTGCATATGGTAATGATTGTTCATTCCGTACGCAAGCGTACGAGTAGTTCAAGCCATTCGAATCGGGTAAAAAGACTCTGAATGATGTCGGAACATCAGTCCGTCCAAAAACTGGATTAACGGAAAAAAACATCGAAAAAGCTCGTGAATTATTCAAAAATAATGAAAAATCATCAGTGGAATCTATTGAAATGGAATTAGGCATTTCTCAAATAACTGAATATCGCATTCTGATCGAAGTGTTGGACCTTACGAAGGTTAGTTCGAGTTTGATACCATACAAACTAACTGGTATTTGGTTTTATATGAGGATATATACTTATATTTGAATTTGGGAGGCTTTTACTTGGTAAAATTCCATTATCGATAATAAAAAACAAGTACTGTGTTTTAAGGAATTTTACTTAATAATTGCGATTCGTAACGCGTTTCACTACACCGTAGCTTCTTCAGACGAATGATTATGCAGAAAAATGTAAATGAGAATATAACTATAAATGTTCTTGAGTAATTAAAAGCTTATTGGTTGCTTATTCTCAAGTGGTTATTTATGACAGGTATATCCAATAAAATTAAGGAATAGATTGCTCCCCGAAAAGATTCAATAGAGGTGAAGGGCTTAAATCGACTTGTTCATTGATGAGTCTACCTGAGTGTTTGTATTTATTTATTTCTAAAGTTTCCCAAAGATCTATCTTCCAATATTTATTATCTGTATGCAAAATTTCAAACTGTGGGTCGAAAGAATGATTATTTTCTAAGAAATGATTCGCGTAATTTGAATCTGATTTTTTATTTGAAAAACTGCGTTTATGTTCCGATATTCTAATATTAAAATTTCTATGTGTTCTACCAATGTAGAAATTATCACAGTCATTGCAATTCAATCTATAAACACCTGATTTATTGTTTTTACCTGGTTTGGTTTTATTATTTTTCATATATTTGCCTAAATTATTATTAGTTTGGAAAGCTATGTTGAAATTATTGCTACTTAAGAATGATTTCAGTTTCTCACTTGTAATGCCAACGTAGGTTAAGGTGTTGAATTTTTGTTTCAATTTATCGACAGGGTAAACTTCATTCAATGCGATTCTACTTTGTTTTTATTTAAAATATTATTTATTAGTTTGGGATTGTAACCATTATTTTTGGCTATTTGTTTAATCAAATTTAGTTCTTTGTTGAAATTTTCTGGTGATAGCGGGATGTTAATCAATCTATGAATAAAACTATTGAATGCTGACATTTTATGTTGATATGGATGACACGACGAGTTATGTATTATAATATCTGTATGTGACGGCTTATGGTAAATTGCGAAAACATGTTTTCCATTTTCATTCGAAATTGTCACGTCTAAGAAATTTATCGAATTATTGCTTTCTATTTCGGTTGTGAATGCAATTTTTGGATGTAATGAATTTATATGATTTTCGAAAATTTTCAACTGTCTATCTGTTCCTGTGAAGCAAATAATGATATCGTCTACATAGCGATACCAGTATAAACAATATTTACTGAGTGGATGATTATGAATTAATTTCTCTAAGTTATTCATGAAAATTTCTGCTAACAAAGGACTCAACGGATTGCCCATAATCAAGCCGTCTTCAATAGTATAATATTTGTAATTGAAATGGAAATAATTTTGATCTTAACAAATTTTCAATAATGAAAGAATATCTGATTTAATGATAGTATTGACATGATTCCTTTCTAATAATTCTTCAACTAAGTAATACGTATCTTTTGGAGGAATGTTGGGAAATAGATTCTTAACATCGAAAGAAATAAGTTTGGAATTAGGTGGTATAGTGGTATCTTTGATATTGGCAATAAGTTCGTATGAATTTTTGACCGAAAATTCAGATTTAAAATTGCAATGTTTTATTAGCAAGTCGTTGAGGAATTTTGAAAGTTTGAACGAAGGTGCTGTTACATAAGAAACAACAGGTCTAATAGGGTAATTAGGTTTATGAAGTTTTATCAACGAATATAATTCGGGGGATTGTGGATTGGAGTTAATGAATTTATATTTTTCTTGGTCTGTAATTAATGATTTTGCTGTCGAAATTATGTTTTTAACAACTTTCTGAAATTTTGCGGTAGGATCCTTAGTTGATGTTATATAGTTTCCGGCTGTTAAGAATTCTTCAGTTTTAGAAATATAATCGGTTTTACTAATCGCCATGACGGTGTTACCTTTTTCTGCTTTAGTGAATACTAAATCGTTCTTGGTACTATTTTCACAAATTGTTTTTATTATTCTATAATCGGAATTGCAATGAGGTGATAATTTCGAAAAGTCTTCTTTGATGATTTTTGCTGTTTGATGTTTGGCTAAAATATTATCTTTGGAGTTTTTGAGAATAATTTCGGAATCTATGCCTAACTGTTCAAAATTAGTTTTATTATGTTTTGGATGTAAATTATGTTTGAATCCTTTTTCTAATAGATCTTTTTGTGGTTGTGTAAAATCGGTATCAGTTAAATTAGAGAATCTTTCAAAAAATTTATGGTCTGAAAATTTATCAGTTGAAGGTTTGGGTGGAGAAATTTTGAATTTAAGTGAATTCAACGTTTTCTGTTGTTGCTGAAACTTTTTATGAATTAAAATTTTGACATCGTATCTGGATTCAGGGTCTAAAATATCAAACTCAACAGGGTGCAATCTAAACAATAATTCCGTATGGATTACCTTCAAATATATGTTTGCAACGTCCCTCCTGTTGTACTGGATCTTCATATCCTCTTTGAGCCATATGCGTTGGCCTTTCTCAATTGCTCTTCTTGCTGGTGCACTGTTGCTATGTGTCTTCAACCGTATGTAATTGGGAATCAACCTGTTTTTCAAGCACATTGAGTAGAACCATATATTCTGCGTGTGAACTGCACATCTTAGTAGTATTTTGAAAATTTTGATATCACCTCATTGCAATTCCGATTATAAGATAATAAAAACAATTCGTGAAAATAGTACCAAGAACGATTTCGTATTCACTAAAACAGATAAAGGAAACACCGTCATTGCGATTAGTAAAACCGATTATATTTCTAAAACTGAAGAATTCTTAACAGCCGGAAACTATATAACATCGACTAAGGATCCTACCGCAAAATTTCAGAAAGTTGTTAAAAACATAATTTCGACAGCAAAATCATTAATTACAGACCAAGAAAATATAAATTCATTAACTCCAATCCACAATCCCCGAATTATATTCGTTGATAAAACTTCATAAACCTAATTACCCTATTAGACCTGTTGTTTCTTATGTAACAGCACCTTCGTTCAAACTTTCAAAATTCCTCAACGACTTGCTAATAAAACATTGCAATTTTAAATCTGAATTTTCGGTCAAAAATTCATACGAACTTATTGCCAATATCAAAGATACCACTATACCACCTAATTCCAAACTTATTTCTTTCGATGTTAAGAATCTATTTCCAACATTCCTCCAAAAGATACGTATTACTTAGTTGAAGAATTATTAGAAAGGAATCATGTCAATACTATCATTAAATCAGATATTCTTTCATTATTAAAATTTGTTTAGATCAAAATTATTTCCATTTCAATTACAAATATTATACTATTGAAGACGGCTTGATTATGGGCAATCCGTTGAGTCCTTTGTTAGCAGAAATTTTCATGAATAACTTAGAGAAATTAATTCATAATCATCCACTCAGTAAATATTGTTTATACTGGTATCGCTATGTAGACGATATCATTATTTGCTTCACAGGAACAGATAGACAGTTGAAAATTTTCGAAAATCATATAAATTCATTGCATCCAAAAATTGCATTCACAACCGAAATAGAAAGCAATAATTCGATAAATTTCTTAGACCTAACAATTTCGAATCAAAATGGAAAACATGTTTTCGCAATTTACCATAAGCCGTCACATACAGATATTATAATACATAACTCGTCGTGTCATCCATATCAACATAAAATGTCAGCATTCAATAGTTTTATTCATAGATTGATTAACATCCCGCTATCACCAGAAAATTTCAACAAAGAACTAAATTTGATTAAACAAATAGCCAAAAATAATGGTTACAATCCCAATTTAATAAATAATAGTTTAAATAAAAAAAGTAGAATCGCATTGAATGAAGTTTACCCTGTCGATAAATTGAAACAAAAATTCAACACCTTAACCTACGTTGGCATTACAAGTGAGAAACTGAAATCATTCTTAAGTAGCAATAATTTCAACATAGCTTTCCAAACTAATAATAATTTAGGCAAATATATAAAAATAATAAAACCAAACCAGGTAAAAACAATAAATCAGGTGTTTATAGATTGAATTGCAATGACTGTGATAATTTCTACATTGGTAGAACACATAGAAATTTTAATATTAGAATATCGGAACATAAACGCAGTTTTTCAAATAAAAATCAGATTCAAATTACGCGAATCATCTCTTAGAAAATAATTATTCTTTCGACCCACAGTTTGAAATTTTGCATACAGATAATAAATATTGGAAGGTAGATCTTTGGGAAACTTTAGAAATAAATAAATACAAACACTCAGGTCGACTCATCAATGAACAAGTCGATTTAAGCCCTTCACCTCTATTGAATCTTTTCGGGAGCAATCTATTCCTTAATTTTATTGGATATACCTGTCATAAATAACCACTTAGGAGGAGGCGACCAATAAGCTTTAATTACTCAAGAACATTTATAGTTATATTCTCATTCACATTTTTCTGCATAATCATTCGTCTGAAGAAGCTACGGTGTAGTGAAACGCGTTACGAATCGCAATTATTAAGTAAAATTCCTTAAAACACAGTACTTGTTTTTTATTATATATACTTATATACTATTGTAAGCTAACTGTGTTTGTTTTTAAAGAACTATTTTGTCTACTATAGTAGGGCAACCGTTTTAACTGGCGATAGTATTCATGATGTGAATTTCTTGGTTAAGGTTTTCAAAAGAAAGTGGCAATGAAAATTCTTTATGAACCATTGAGTTAAATCGGCTAGTTTATGTTACAACAGGTGAGAAGAGTCATGAGGCATTCATATATCTGTGAAAGTACCTTTTGGAATTATATACAATGCAATAAGCCATTTCACGCTGACTGTGTCAATCTCTCAGCCAGTGAATTCGACTATCAAAAAGAAAAAAATTAAAAATGATTATACCCAGTCTGTATATCCAAAGAGCTCTTATTCCGAAGCCAAATGGCTAACTTTCGACCAATCTCTCCTTCTCAAGGTTTGAGCCAGTCGGCGTCTGGAAAGAACCAAATACAAGATCAAAGCAATAAAGGGATTACCCTCGAGCACTTCGATCGTTGATCGTCTTTTGGATAAAATCAATGATATGTGCGCTGGGGTCGATCGAAAAGAGAAACGTCAAAATGATATTTTAGCATAGCTAGCTGATTGTTCAGCAACTATTACAGAGCATGCTCGAACTTTATCCGACCACTGAAACTATCTCAGCTCTTACGAATCAAACATTGTCAATCTCCAACAATCTCACTCAACCCTCGTTGAGGATATTTCAGGCATCTCTAACACAATGGCTGCTCTGAAGAAAGACTTAAGCTCAACGAACGGTGATTCTAAGCCTAAGGAAAATATTCCTGAAATTCTGGATCGAGTGACTAAAGCTCACAATCCCATCATATGCAATTTACCAGAAAGATCTGACGAAAGTTCTGACAAAGCTTCCGCATTCGAAAAAACAGAT
This sequence comes from Cryptolaemus montrouzieri, assembly GCA_013387265.2. Taxonomy (NCBI): domain Eukaryota; kingdom Metazoa; phylum Arthropoda; class Insecta; order Coleoptera; family Coccinellidae; genus Cryptolaemus; species Cryptolaemus montrouzieri. The sequence continues at coordinate 5,145,073 of JABFTP020000083.1, read as the reverse complement.
CACATAGTTGCGAATCCGAGTCAGTTTTTGGTCAGCTGTGATCGGCTACCTGCTAGATATGATGTCCTCGATGGATAAGGATAACCTTCTCTAATTCTGAAATCGGCTCTAAACTCCTCAAAAATAAATTCTCCTAGCGTGGCCTCGCCCAGTATCGTAATATTCAAATTCAGGATGCTAAAACTGAAGGTCAAATCAATCTTACGTGCAGAACTCAAGCAACGACAAAATTCTGGAGATAGAAATCTCACGATCAAATACATAGAGGGTGTTCCATCTAAAACTAATGTATCACATTCTGCGTCAAGTTTAAAAATCTAGAAACTCTTTTAATATGGCCAGTACTACATACAAACACTCACTCTCTTGGTTCCAAATATTCGGAACTATTGAAATAATAATAATAATATTTATTAGCGAATCGTTTTTGCAAAGAGCAATCAGTGACATCTTATATTCAATCCCTAATTGTACATTGTACCGAGCAGATAGCACAGTTTCACTTACCTATCTCTGAGAAAAGCTCTGGGAGCTGAAAATCGCGATCTGTTCTTCTTAAATGAAGGTAATTTGCATGGCCAGTCTTATAAATTGAGAAAGAAAACTTCAAGACAAGCCAACGACTGAACTTCTTTTCCAATAGGGTGTTTGGAATGTGGAATCATCTGCCTAGTTCGGTAGTGTGTGCTGATACTGTTAACCAGTTCAAGAATAGATTTGATGTTTGGAAAGAAACAAACTGATTTTTCTTTTTTCGTGATTGTGCGTGTCTGTTACTTTTTTGCTTCTTTTCAATGTGTAAAATATATGAAATTGTATGTTTTTGAGTTTAGAGGTTCAAACCCCTACTCTGATCTGTTATTATCAATAAAATTAATGAAATGCAAACGAGTTTTTATTTCGGGAAACAGTCTAGTCTAAAAATTTTATTCCATTGTTTGTTTTTATTTCAAACTTTTTGATGTTGTTTTAATGTTCCAGAGAAGCACTCTAGAACAACATCAACGTAACAGTACCAGTAGGTTATTCGTGAATCTCCTGAATTTTGAAATTTTTTTGTCTGTATGTAACTCATGAATATTTCAGCAAGAAGGGGACTTGAGGGAGAGCCCATAGCAGGTCCTCCAGACTGTTCCAAAAATTTGTTATTAAATTGTAAAAAGTTTTCTTGAAGACAAAGGCTGAGAATGGAAATGAAGTCATTGTAAATAAGAAACTGTAAGAAACCTGTCGTCAAACCAAATTCGTTTGGCCCAAATACGTTTAATACGGCCACATACGCAGGGTAACTGAGTTCATCGCCCTCTACGTTTGACGATTTTGTTAATTTCAGATGCAAGTTTCTTGAGCATTAGAAAGAGGAGTTCAATCAAAGTCTATAGTTATCAACATAACTAAGAACATAATTTAATGTGACCAAAACGAAAATTTTCTCGAAACCTTTTACGTTTTTCCTAGAATAATAATTATTTTATGTAAATTCATTCTTTTAGAATTAAATCATCATTCAATGAAAGTGTGAGAAATAGTAGGTTCGATTTATTCATAGTTTAGTTCTTCTTCTTACTCTGCCTTAGCCTCACTGGACGTTGGCGATCATTTTGGCCCATATTACTCTATTGACTACAGCTCAAAATAATTCCTGAGATGTTTTCCAGGTCCATTGCCTATGATTGGCTAGCCATGAGATTCGTCGTCTTCCAGGTCTCCTCTTACCGTCCATCTTTCCTGGCATGACCAGATGGAGAATTTCATACTTATCATTTCGCATTATATGCCCAAAGTATGCGAGTTTTGTCACTTTAATGGTTCCCATAACCTCTTTGTCTTTGTTCATGCGTTCAAGAATGATTTCCTTCGTCACCAGATGTGCCCAAGATATTCACATCATGCGACGGTAGCACCACATTTCGAAGGCCCCTATCCTCTTACAAGCACCATCAGTCAACGTCCAAGACTCCACACCATACAGCAATATAGACAACACGAGATCGCGAGGTGCGATCTGCTGAAGAGGGGACTTCCAGGAACGATTTGATTTCAATGTCTGAATGGGGATGATAGGAAGATATTTAACATGGCCTATAATTTTTGAAGGTTCATTGACAGATATTTGGAATTTTTGAGGACCCAAATACAAGAAGAAATGGACAAGTTGCCATTAGCTGTTGTGAATGAAATATATTTTCAACAAGATGGTGCACCTCCTCGTAACACAAGAGAGGTCTGGTTAGATTGTATGATTTTATATCACTTTCGAATGAACGAAATGACAAGTACATTAATTTTAGGCACCTGTCAGGTGGGCGTAGCTAGTTCAGCTCGTTGATTCAAATATTTCAAAGCATTCTCTGTTAGTTCTTGCAAAATCATCAAAATTCAATATATTCCCAAATTATTTCGGAACTATAAGAGATGGGTATAGTACATTCTGATACAATTCCATGTGAAATTTGACGCTTCATCTGAAGGCCATATATAAAAATAGGCACGTGCCATTTGAGAAAATTTAGTTATTGCTGTTTGAAAAAGGCCAAATTGAAATAATCGTACAAAACAACGCAACAAGCATTTGACAGGTGTAAAATGCTTAAGAAATTCCTTGATCCTTTTACTATCCACAGAAGCAAAAATTGTGTCTGTAGTGCAAATGATCTACGAGCTACAATTTTTTAAATGTAAATCGAGTTTATAACAAAAATAATTGAATCTGTCGAAAAATTTGACAGATAAGTCAAAAAAAAGGGTATTTTGAAATAACAGAGTGATGACCCACTTCCGGTATAACCGGAAATGGTATCACTTCGAAAATATTTCACTTCGATTGGAAATCGCTATTTATGGCCGCGTATAAAATTTCAGCTTGATATTGTAATTGGAACTCAAAAAGTTTTCAAGGACGGTCCCGGTGGATATCCCTGTATAGTTATAATTATTTCGTTTTCGCTGTTCGCTCTTTTGATGTCAACTTTGACACCCCGTAAAAAATGAGCAATTAAATTTTTAGATTCAATCTTGTATTTTCGTGATAGGAGATGTTGGGCTAAGCCAATTGTCACTGTTCATGGCCTTCTAGAAAGAAAGATGAAAATCGAAAAATATCTGTTAAAAGCTTAGGATGAGATACACAATTAATATGAACATAAAAATACAGGGTTTCCAATCTGAAAATATAAAGTTGGTATCGTTTCCAGCATAACCTGAACGAAATGTCAAACATATTAACGTTATCAAATTCAAAATGTTGTCTTCTATCCGAGTCCCAAATATCACCAAAATATTCCGAATATAAAAAATGTAACAGAGGTGATCCTAGTTTCAGTTACTTCCGGTATAGAATGAACTGCAATAAAAATTTCTTAAAAACAACATTTTTCGTTGAATCAACAATATAAAATACTACAACCTCACCAGTCTTTTGTCCAAAGAAACTGAAGTCGGTTAATGTAACACTTTCAGGTTTATAACAATCTTTTTTCGTTTCATTTCAATATTCGAAATCAACCGAATCAGAAGTTTCAATGGAACTTCTTTGAAAAGAAGGATTTAATTTAAACAATTTGTAATATTGAGTCATGTGCATACAGACTTTATTTCCAATATATTTTTATATTCGATCAAACATTGTTTTGATTACGCTTAAATGTTAGAACTTTCAGATAGATGCTGAAGTACTTTTCCAGGACCGAATGGAAACTTTGATTTAAGAACAATAGTTTTCTTGTCAAGAACTGTTTTGCTTTGCTTCAAATGAAATTGATTTTACTCGAAAACAGAATTTGAAGTCCTGAGGAGTTTGAAAAGAGAATTTTATATTTTACAGTGTAGGATTGTTATGTGAACGATCGAAAATGCTGCAAATTAATGGTAGACATTCATCTCCAGGGATATTGGGGTACATATCGTCGACGTCTAGGAAAAGTAAAGAAGCTTTTATAGGTTCCTACAAGTCATACAGGAAAAAAAAATTTTTAAATCCACAGAGCATCACAAAGAATTGTCTGTTATGTTATGTTGGTACATCAGGACTACTTGATCTTTCTCTGAGTTCCATCAAAAGTATCCACCGAAAAATCAATTTCAAGTTGGAAACAGAAACGAATAATCGAATTAATTTTTCAGAATTAACCATTTCCGAAAAAATAACTGTTTTGCATTTTATATATTTCGAAAATCTACTTTCACAGATATTTGCATTCCTCATGACTTTTCTCACTTTTGCAACATAAACTAGCCATTTTCAACACAATGGTTAATAGAGCATTTTCATTGCCACTTTCTATGGAAAATCTTAATAAAGTAATTCTCGTCATTAATTTTTTAATTATTTATTTAAGTACAATATAAGGAATGTCCACAGCCGAAGCCAAAATGACATTCACTAAATGAATATTAGTTACATAGAATCTAGTATTCTGAAAAAAGTATTATATAAGAAATTAATAGTGAGTTGTATTCACAGAAAGAATGAAAAGAGAAATACAAAATGAATATTACAAAAACGAACGTTTGAATGAGTTTGATGTTAGTCAGTAAAGAGCAAGCGTAATGTTCTCTTCAAAGAGGCCAATGTGACCCCAATCAAATTTATACTCATATGCGTGTTGCAGACACGTAGCATCCTATCGATAGGGGAGTTCTGTGCACTATTAGTTTTTCTAAAAGTTATAAAGAAGAGGTCGTGGTGCCTCAAAGATTTCATAGGAACATTAAAAGTAACCATATGCAAGATCTCAGGTACCTGAAGTACGCAGTTCAATATTTTAAACAAAAAAAAATATCAGATATATTTCTACGATTTTCAAGTAACAATAAATTGAAATATTTAAGGGCAGGAGCGTAGTAGTGATTCAGGATAACAAAGTTAGTTTTGAAGCATATGAACCGTATGAATCTATTCTGAATGCGTTCAAGTCGGTTGGAATAACAATCATAACGAGGGTTCCAAATACATGAGGCAAAATTTAATTTACTGTAGATGTAAGCATAATATAAACTGATAAGTGATTTTACATATTTAAATTCCTTACTTTTCCTGAAGATATAACCCATCATTCGACTTGAACTATTTGCTATGCGATCTATGTGTGCATCGAAGAGCAACTTCGAATCGAAAGTGACACCCAGATCAAAAGCCGTGGACACACGTCGCAACAATGAATTTCCAATTGAGTACTGAAAAGTGATAGGGGAATGGTTTCTAGTAAAAGTTATCGTGAAACATTTATTTAAATTAAAAAATAATTGGTTTCTCTACAGTACTCAACCAAGTTATTCAAATCTAGTTGAAGATCAAGGCAGTCCCTTAAGCTTCTGATAGATCTAAAAACTTTCAGATCGTCTGCATAGAGCAAGAATCTGGAATGCCGGAAACATTTATCCATGTCATCTATATAAATTAAGAAAAGAAGAGGGCCGAGATGAGTTCCTTCGGTTACCCAGAAGTAATAATGAAACATTCAGATTTAAAACCATTTAAACTAACGAAATGTGACCTATTCAGTAAATACGATTGGATCCTCTCAAGCAATCCACCACTTCATCAAACCTAACCTGCTTCGGCTAGTCAAAAATGAGAATATCGAAACTTATTTTGTCGAAGGCTTTAGAAAAATCTGTGCAAGTAGCATCAGTCTGAATTTGAGAATCCATTGTCCACTTAAAAAATCCTGCTGTTGTGGGATAATGAAATTTTTCACATCAGAGAAAAGATACTTATAAATTATACGTTCAAATACTTTAGCAATGATCGAAAGCTTGTTAAAAGGTCTATAATTAGAAATATCATTTTATCTCCACTTTTGAAAATTGGGACAACGGCGGACTCCTTCCACTTTTTGAAAATACACCATTAATCAGAGACTGATTGAACAAAATATGCAGTGGTTTACTCAATTTGTGAGCGCAATTTGGAGAAAAATTGGTGGAATGTTGTCTGGATCTGAACCTTTCGGCACGTCAAGGGATAAGAGAACCTCTCGAACCTCTTCCTCTTCTATGTGAATATTTGATCGTAAATCATTATTGCAGCTTTTAACAGTTACACTACGACTACGCTGCTGACTTACAGGAACATATACACTCTCGAAATAACGTGCAAAAAGAAAACTATCGCCAGTAATAACTGTTATCCCCTATCATAGTAGACTAAATAGTTCTTGAAAAACACAGCAAGTTGCAACGTCAAGTCACAACTCAAAATTTGCCTGCAAACCTACATGCAATTTATCTCAAGTTTTTTTTTGAAGCCAACGACAAAACTCACAAATTAGACAATACAGGAGTATACGGACTGTGTTATCCTGATTGTGACGGTGTATACATAGGCCAGACAGGAGAATCTTTCCGTATCAGATACAAAGAACATCACCCTTCCTTATGTAAAAACAAATGTGACTCCACCATCGCACAGCATTGCATAGATAACAACCAACGCTTTAGTAATATAGATAACCTCAACATTATTCATCGTGCCCCGAAAAGAGATAAACATAATTACTTAGAATATCTGAAAATTTTTATAGCAAAAAGCAAAAGAAAACTTTTTTTGATAATTTGATTGACGAGGTCATTACTTGATAAAAATCGATATACATATTTTCAATGAAATAAAACTATGGTATTTAGATTTTCACTATATTATCAAATCTATGACCGGTTTCATCTCACTGTGGCTTCATCAGATAGATACAAACTAATGAACATGACTTATTCTTATATAATATTCGTATTTTCTACTTATTATTACATTATACAGGTACAAAGGGTATGGTTGAAAACCCATCGGAGATGCTTACTTTATGAATTGAAAAGATTGAGTAATGGAGAAGGATTCAGATCTTATTGACTATTAAGTAACCAATCTGAATTATTTTCTTTGTTAATCTCTGAAACTTCCATAGAATGAGTTTTGTCTATTATTTTCATTGTGTAAAATTTTGAAATTATCATTAAAATAATGGCTTTCTTCGAGTAAGTGATTAGAATAATTGGAACCTAATTTATGATAATTGAAACAACGTTTGTGCTTGGATAATCTAACTATGAAATTTCTGAAAGTTCTACCAATATAAATTTTATCAAAATCCCCACAAGACAGTTTATAAACTATCTGATTTGCAGTTTTGATATGTCGGCCTGAAGAATTATCAGTTTGGAATGCTTTATTGAAATTATATTGCGAGAAGAATGATTTTAATTTCAGACAAGGATTACCAATATAAGTTGAGCTGTTGTATTTCGTGTTAGAGCTTTTTATACTTGGAAATACTTTCTGGATTACTTTTTGAAATTTTTTGCGTGAAATCATGTTCTCAATCATACTAGAACTGTAACCGTTATTGACTGCTATTCGTTAAATTATATTTCGCTCTTTCATAAAATTATTTTGTGACATTGGGATATTAATGCATCTATGTATCATAATATTGTAAGCAGCTAATTTATGTGGATACGGATGTGTAGATGAGCTGTGAATAGTAATATCTGTATGCGATAGCTTATGAAAAAATGAAAATCATGTTTGCCGTTAATTTCAGTAAAAGTTAAATCCAGAAAGTTAATGGCGTTCTCTGTTTCTATCTCTAACGTGAATTTAATATCATCGTGAATATTGTTAATGAATGTTTTGAATGACTCTGATTATCTGTTTGTGCCAGCGGAACAACATATGATATCTTCGACATATCTGAACCAATAAATGAAGTATTTGAATAACGGATGTTCTTGGATAGTTTTTTCAATATTATCCATGAAGATTTCAGCAATTAAAGGGCTCAGAGGATTACCCATGATAGAACCTTTTTTACTATTATATATTGCTCAATAGAAGTTGAAATTATTTTGTTCTAAACAAATTTCCAAAAGGTGTAAGATTTCTGATTGAATTACCCGATTGACTTTATTAATTTGAGGAGTGTTATAGATGAGTTTCACTGAATCACTAGGTGGAACACTAAGGAAGAGATTTACTACATCCCATGACATTAGTTTAGCGTTCGGTGGTAGTTGCGTGTTCTGAATTCTATTTATTAGGGCTGAAGAGTTTGCATACAATCGTTTAATAATTTTTTGCTCGAGAACGGTTGGAGATACGAAAAAATCGCAAGTGTTAAAAAAAGTCTGTAAATTGAACGGAGATGACGAAAATTGATTGTACACTGATCAGTGGCGTACTACAAAAACCTTTGAATGGGCTCTGGAAAAGAAAACACCTTGTAGATTCTAGTTGAAATTTAGGACGTGTAATGATGAAGGCTGTGAAAAATAACATGTATTTCAAATTTGGGCTAAATATCTCAAAAACTGCAGGAGTTTTGAAGAAAAAACATTTTTATCTGGAAATATCAACACCCAGTAACTTCGTTACGAAGCTTCCGCGGACCTATGTTTATATGAACTATTTTTCTTAAAATTGCACGTGGATTTACCCACTCAAGTTGTGACCTACTATTATGTGAAACCCTGTACACCTAAACCTTAAACAAAGAGAATCACAATAAAGACAAACTGATCAGACGTAATAAATTCAATGATAACATAGATTACCCGATACTTTGTACTTGGTATAGGATGTATACTCTCATGTTTGGTTCAATGGATCCTGAAAAAGACTCAACTCAACCAGTTGAAGAAAACTCACCAATTAGCAAAAATTTAATCAAATTGACAATAAAGACATCATTGAAAGTGTTTGAAAGGACCAAAACTGCTTGAAAGCGATTGCGAATGGTGACATGATGTGGTGTTTTTAGTATGAGTTCAACAGAAAGTGGCAAAATGCTGAATGGAGAGCGTTGGTTGAAGAAACACCCAATAAAATCCTTGGAGAAATCAAAAGTGAAGGTTATGATGATTTTTTATTACGATTGTAAAGGAAAGAGTTTTTTCGACGAGGCTAGACAGTTGCAGAAAACTTTTATTTGGGCATCATGAAGCGACTGCTGGAATGAATATCGAGAAAACGGCAGTAGGACCCATTTGCACGATAATGCCCCATCCCATCCTTCAAATGTTGTAACTGAATTTTTGGTGAAAAATCACATTATTGACTTGCAATATTCCCCCTATTCACCTGATCTGGTCCGTGCGACTACCATCTGTTCCCTTTTTTTCATAAATAGAATGAAATCTAACGTCACTGAAGAACATGTGAAGGATTACATAACAAAAAAACCAGGTTTCGAAAACCAGTGTATATAAGTGAAAAAAATGGCTTTTGAAAAGAAAGTAGGGGATTTGAAAAGCTTTATGATGAAAGTACCCTTCTCAAAAAAAGATAAGCTATATAAAACGGAGTTTTGGGCAGAAAATATTGGCTTAAAAAGGTTTAATTTTCACATATATGAAAAGAACCGTCCTTCCGGCCAAGCTGAAAATTTTTTATAGATGAGGGTTTGGGAACAAGAATTAACCCATAAATTCCCAAGAAACTCAGTAGTTCAAACAGTACTATGAAATATGATCTATCTGTTCTTCACTATAATATTCATAGTCTACGTAATAAAACTTTACACACAGAAGTCCTTATAAATTGATATAATAAGAAACCTAACCTATTGTGTTCCTCAGAGACATGGTTCCATAAGAGTGAATCTGAATTTGTAAAAATAGATGGGTATTAACTTGTGGCGTCCTATGAAAAAACTTTTAAGGGATATGGGGGTGCATGTATATACAGTGAGTCAACAGTGAACAGTATTACTGAAGAAAAACATGTAACTATGTTGGGCGTAGGAGGGATCCTAGAGTGTGCTGGTGCAGTGTCAGAGAAAGATAAATTGATTATAACACTGTGCTAGTTCAAAACTCTAACACGCATGAGACATACCTAGTAAAGAGCTATATCGGATACGCTGAATCCAGTGATAACCACCGTTTTTGAAAGTTAGCTCTTGTTTAGGAGATATTCGCCTTTGAAGTTAGCTGATTTCAGTAAGGTTCGTCGCTTATGACTTCAGTACATTATATGCTTGTAATTCCCAAACCACTCGGAATATCGCTTTATTGTCTTTGGCAAAGTTTTAGCTTTTGTTATGGCCAACAACATTTCTGAATATACCAACATGGAAAAACCTCATTCAAACACCGTTTCTTATCAAAATGTCCTAAAATCTCCATTTCTTTTTCATTTTTTCGTTAATTTTCGTCCAAATAATAAAGAAATCAATGTCGCTTTAAATCACAAAATAAAAGAAGAAAACACATTTCCTATAGTTGAATCAAAAATTCAAACGCAAAATCATGATTTTAACTCAAATTTTATTCAAATTCCAACAATTTCAACAAATAAACGTATTAATTCATGTTCATTCTTCTTCCTCTATCTTCATTTTGCTGTGAATTCCAGCAAATGTCTCCTAATAGAGAATCAAGTTTTTTCCACTATACCAGTGCTCAAGCCTAGTCGTCACCTGATGAAACCGTTTACTATGCTCATCTGATTCACATGGTGTTTGTTCGGCAAACTTGTCTGCATGGTAATGTAAAAAATGAATTTTCAGAGATAATTTTACATCGATGTTACGGAAAGCAACGAGCATATTTTCAACGTGTATGCGCCAGTTTTCGTCACGATGAATTCCAAGTACATTTTCGATGGCTCCTTTGACGCAATCCCAAGCAAAGAGCTGCAAATTCGACAAACTGATTTTTAATTATTGGTCTCTCATCGAGCGTCGAATATCAGGTCCATTGAGTATGCCTGTAGTAAAATAATTTGAAAAAATATGTGTTAAATATTGAATAAGTTAGGCGCGTATATAGTTTCACACAAACCTTCTTTTATTTTCATTCCACTCAATCTTGGGAAAATTCGCTTCAACTCATTGAATGCATTGCCTTCATTATCTAGGGCCTTGATGAAATTTTAAATAATCCCAAGCTTGATATGCTGAGGTGGAAGCAACACTTTTTCGAATGGCACAAGTGGAATTTCAACGACGTTTTCTCGACGCAATCTGAACCCTTGTCTCATAGGCCAGCTTTTATTGGCATATTGGTCACTGGCATATCGAGTATCCCATAAACATATAAAACACATGTTTTTCGTATATCGTATATTATCTCGAATCTGCACAAATGTTCCAACGATGGTCTTCCTATTTCACCAAACCAAGGATTTTATTCAATGATTCGTAATTTTCTTACGTATTTGTGCTGATGGCAATCGGGACACTATTTTTGAATTTGTGACATGAAGCAAAACCGCCATGAGTCTACTTTTGGACAAATCGATGAAAAGACGCCAGTCTTCTGGTTTATACTCACGATGCATTTTTAATACCAATTCCTTGATATTAATGCAGTATGCGAATGAATTGTCTTCGATGGATTTGAATAAAGTAGTGAACTGTCTATGACGGCCGATTGCTCTATATACTTTCACATCAGTTGCTAAGACATGTTTTTTGTTCGATTTTTGAGTCAGAATATTGGATAGACGCTGCGATAATTTCAATCGACGAATAATTTTATCCAGATCTTTTTGAGAAAATTCGGAATTATTACATTGTGGAGATACATTTGATGGTACATAAACCGATGCAGGCGTTTCGCCAATAGTATCAAAAGTAGATGGAATGTACTCCTCTATCGGACTGAGTCTTTTCGGTATTGGAATGGATTCCGAATGTGGTAACGGCAACTGAACAAACCGTGTTCCTCTGTGTTCAACTTTACGTTTCTTATCTCTGTTCAATCCGACAATTTCATTAACATTTGTTCAAATTACTGGAATGCCAAAAGGCATAGATTGGAATTCACCTGTAATAAAAATAGCTTCAATTGATATAATTTTGAAATAAATGACAAATCATTTCAATTTACCTCTTTTCCATCCATTCAGTCTTATGACACAACCGGTACAAACGATTTTTGGAGCCCAGTTCACATCTTTGATTACAGTTTGGTTGAAATATTGTGTGTACGATTCAGCAATTTCTTCAGAATTTGAACGCTTGCTTGTCATTATAGTAAACTTTTCACAAATGTAGGAAAATTTATTAAAGTCACTGCACGAAATCATTCTTGATAATTTTACCAAATATGTAACTTGTGTAAATAAAGAAACTTCAACAAGAAATGTCAAATTAAGAAATATCAGAACTAAGACTATGAAAAATGGCACACAAATACATAGCAAAATACGTAGTAACATCAGTGACAATACTAATAAATACGTATTAACAGTGACATCTGTGAGAAATTTGAATTAAAAGCATGATTGTGCGCTTAAATTTTTGATTTAACTATAGGAAATGCATTTTATTTTCTTATTCTAAGATTTTAAAGCGAAATTCCCTTGATTTTCTATTATAAGAAAATTAACGACAAAAATGGCAAAGAAATGGAGTTTTTTGGAAATTTTGTTAAGAAACGGTGTTTGAATGAGGTTTTTCTATGTTAGTATATTCAGAAAAGTTGTTGGCCATGACAAGAGCTAAAACTTTGCCGAAGACAGTAAAGCGATATTCCGAACGGTTTGGCGATTACAAGCATATAATTAACAGAAGTCATAATCGAGGAACCCTACTAAAATCAGCTAACTTCAAAGGCGAATATCTCCTAAACAAGAGCTAACTTTCAAAAACGGTGGTTACGACTGGATTCAGCGTACCCGATATAGGTTTACTAGCTATGTCTCCCGCGTGTTAGAATTTTGAAGTGTCATTTTCACGCACTGTGTAATTAGTGTATATGCCAGTCGAATGTATGTCACATTTGAAGATTTCAGTGAAAGACTAGAAGAAATACTGGTGTATGTGATTAACAAGTATGTAAACTTCAATGTTATTTTGGCAGGTGAATTTAATTTAGTTTTATTCGAAGAAAGAGGTATTATTTATTTTTTCATTGATTCATTGAATATGTATGGTTTCAACCCTACAGACAAAAAAATTCCTTATAGACAAGTTTTTTGTGAATTTTGATAATGATTATGAATGTAACGTTCTGAAAGAAGATATCTCTGATCATCATGGACGAAAGGTAGATTTGATGCATTTCTTTGATTCAAGTGTCGGAAAAGGGCCATGCGTAATGAGAAAAATAGTTTTCTTACGAGATAAATTAGCTCAATTATAAAAAAGAACAAGGTCTTGCTTCTGCTGCGCTCTTTAAAACCTATTGTTCCATTTTGAAAAAAGGAATCAAAGCAGCTGAGATATTACGAAATAAAAGGTTCATAAATAACTCTGAAAATAAAACTGAAGCGTCATGGGTCTTAGTAAAGCAAATTCCTGAAAATCAAAGAAAGAGGAAGCCGATCACATAGGCTTTCTTTGATAAATTTTCAAACAGAAACTCCGCTTTGAACAAGCTTAATAATCATTTTATCAATGCTGTTACCTAGGGAAAATTTAAGTTTGTCGAAACATGCAGGGAGTCAGTTTATTTAACACCTACTTCTCCTGAAGAAGTCAAAAAAATAATCGTTCAATTTAAGGGAAAAAATCGGTAAGGGATGATGAAGTACCGGCTTCTGTTCTTGAAACTTCTGGTCATATTTCATATTATCCACCCGCACACATTTTGAACATTATTCTCAGTATGTAGGTACCCTAAACAACTAAAATTAGCACATGTTATAGCAGTAGTTGAAAAGGGACCTAAAAATCATGAAAATAACTGCAGGCCTATTTCATTTATGTCAAACATAGGTAAAATCTTTGAGGGAGTGATTTATGATGGGCTAGTCAGTTTTTTTGATAAGTTCTAAGTGATAACTGAAGTACAAGATGGGTTCAGGAAGGGGAAGTATACTAGTGAAGCCATGTACACTGCCCTTACAAAAATAATGAGTTCACCAAATCTTAATAGATCTGAACAAAGCGTTTGATAGCGTGAATCATAAGCTACTTCTCAAGAAACTTCAAATGTATGGTATGAGAGGAGTTACCTTGAATCTTATAAAATCCTACCTCACGGACCAAAAACAATGTGTGGTAGAAAATGATGATGATGGTAATTTGGCCAAATCAAACTAGATCACGGTGGAAAGAGGTGTTCCACAAGGTTCTATCTTGGGACCGCTCATCTACATAATCTATACAAACGATTTGACAGAGGTCATTGATGAGCATACAATTTTATATGCTGTTGATACAACTTTAGTATTGTATGAAGAAGATATTCATAATATGAAAATTAAAATCCTTGAAACCCTAGAAAATCTTGATAATTATTTTTCAGAAAATAATCTTGTATTGAATGTAGCGGAAACAAACGTTCTGTTATTCAGAAATAGGGCTGTTGAACGCATGACGATTAATTATTTGAACACTCTGATTGAATCTGTAGAAAATTCAGTTTTTCTAGGAATATGCTTAGATAGGAGACTAGATTGGAAGAAGCATATTGATAATCTAGCAGAAAAAATATCTAGATTTTGTTATGCTTTGCAAATTATAGCAAGAAATGTGGGTACGAATGAAGCACGAATGGCATATCACGCTTATGTCCTTTCGAGACTTAAATACGGCATAATATTTTGGGGCAACTCTACTTATGTGGATAGAATATTTAAGTTCCCACAGAGATGTCCGAGATGCATCTTCGGTCTGATGAGTATGGACTCCTGTAAACAGATTCCCATTCAAAACAGCATTCTGACTGTTTATGAATTGTATATTAACGAGTGTATAGGCTTTGTTATAGAGAAAAGAGATCTTTTTGTTGTTGAAGGTGCTGTGAAACACAATTACAACACAAAGCAAAAAGATGATTTAATAGAAGAAAACTATAATTTTACATACTTACAAAAAAATGCAAGATATTTAATGATTGAATTATATAATAGGCTGCCAATGTCGGCCAAAAATCTTCATAAAATGAAATTAAAAGTGAAATTGAAAAACTACTTGAAAATTACAGCTCACTATAATTTAACTGAATTCTATGAAAACAAAATTGAGTCGTTGTGATTGGTTTTCTGTTGCATTTGATATAACCGCATCGGATTATACAGACTGTGACTTGAGCTCTCTTTGTTTATTGTTTCTACTTACCATTTCAATATTTCTTTCACATTGCTGTATCTAAATTTCTCTTGACATGTTGCACGCCCAGAAATGGGTTTTATTTTGTTATTTTGTTACAAGGAATTAATAAAAGATCATCTATCTATCTATCTATCTAGGATGGATTTGAGGATGAAAGGAAAGCGAAACAATTCGATTGAGACCATTGAAAGTGCGGTGACTGACGCACTTGAGACCATTCCAAAAAAGAAGAGAAGTCGTTTGACAACTTGTTGGCGCTTGCAAATTTGTGTATCTAGGCGAATACATTAATCAAGAGAAAATATTTGTATCACATTTAATACTATTCGTTTCTATTTCTAAAAAGTTCGGTTACTTTTGGAAAAGGGAGTGAATGTTCAATTTACCTGAGTGCAGCTGAAGTGATTTTATCGCAATTAGAAATTCCTCTGGATAAGTGAACGGCATAGTCGTGAGCTACAAATTCTTTTTCGGTTCCAGTTATAGCGTCATGATGTTGCATCGTAGCCACGGATTCTCTAAGGGTATCCAAAAGCTTATCGTATTCAGTTCTGAGATTTGCAAGAACGTGAAGTTGTTTACATATCTGAAATTTTATATAAGTTGTAGAATTGCTTAGATAGTCAGATAATTGGATGACTAAAACAGTTATATGACATCCAGCAGGAATATGAGATTTAAACCTGGCAACGGATAGGTGGGGTCTTATAGACTCCATAGTGCTTAATGTCACTGTTGGCTATTTAGACGTTTGCGCAGCTGAGCTTCTCACTAGTTTTGGAGAAGACATCTCCCTCTATAATTTGAAGCATAATTCAGTTTTTTGGTGCCCAAAGAGCCCACGTTTTTCATTCCTAACTGTGGGGTGGGGGCGTTCCCTGTGATACCACATATGTGGACGCCCAAGATGATTCAACATGTATGTCTACTCGCTTCATTTCCGACAGACTACAGGAGGCTATGTCTGTAACTCGGGGGTGGTGTGAAGGAGAAAAACTTAGCATGAACCCCTACAAAACCCTTATGGTACCGTTTATTAGGAAGAGGAGAATATTTGACCGCCCAGGGTCGGGGTGTTTATTGCAGTTGTGGAAGAAGCAAAATATTTGTGGAATCTGCACCTGGAAAACTTAATACACAAGGCTAGACATTCCCTATGGGCATGTCAAAAGACCTATGGAAAAAAGTGGGGTCTTGCCCCAAAGCAACTCCAGTGCCTATATGTGATGGTGGTTAGACCATGTATTACGTACGGCTGCATTGCCTGGTAGGAATGCAGTCTCAAGAAGCAATGCCAACTCAAGCTCTCTAAATTACAGAGAGCAGCCTGCATGATGATTACAGGAGCCTTTCGCTCTACACCCACTGCGATCATGGAACTGATATTGGGCCTTGTCCCTCTTCTTCTTGTGATGAGAGGAGTATCTAGAATGACTTTTTATAGATTCCATCATCTTTCCCGCAATGAAGCGGGTAACTTCGGCTTTGTGCCTGGCGCCCTAAAGTCTGAAATTGAGGACAATGAAGTGCTGAGTATGAGGTCGGACATAGCAACACCTAAAACCAACATGGGGAGGCAATTCCAGATCAGCATTCCCGATAGATAGGAATGGATCAGCTAAAAGGACCGTCTACTTGAGGGTTCCTGTTGGAGCAGGTGTCTACGTTCGAGGTGCCGCCAAGGAACAGTCGATCTGTCTTGGTGGGCATGCGACTGTCTTTCAAGCAGAAATACTCGCAATTGGCCACTGAGCTGACCTCTTGTTTGCGGAGGGATTAACAAATAGGTCAATTAAAATCCTCACCGATAGCCAAGCTGCACTGAAGGCATTGGCATCCGATACCTGTACTTCACTTATGGTGCATGAATGTCGCTCTATCCTTGCCAAACTAGGAGAGCGGAGCAGGCTCCGTCTAATATGGATTCCTGGCCACTCGGGCATTGAGAGAAATGAGAAGGCGGACTCATTGGTCGCTCGAGGAACTAACCTGGAGTTCACAGGACCGGAATCTGAGTTCAGAATTCCCCTGGAAACAGCAAGGATGGAAAACAACCCATGGCTGGACTTGAGCGTACGTGAGCATTGTATGAGCCTTCCAGGTCACAGACACGCTCGACGTGCCATCAGTGGACCTTCCACTACCAAAGCCAAGGCCTGGCTTGAACTCTCTAGGTTGGAACTGAGAGTTTTAACTGCCATATTTACGGGGCACTGTTGCCTCAGAAAATACCTAAATACATTAGGATTGGTTGAGGATCCTTCATGTAGGCTATGTGAAAAAGATATAGATTCATTGGAACATGTTATGTGCGAGTGCCCAGCTAGGGACAGGGTCAGGATGGAAGAACTTGGATCTTGCAAACTGAAGCTGACTGAGCTTATTAAGTTCTCACCCACGAAACTCGTATCCTTTTAAGGATGGAGCTCGTGAATGATATTCAGGACAGAGTGTGCCACAATAGACTACTGGGTCGCAGTGGCCCGGCTGCTAGGCAGCCCTCACTCAAGAAATAATATCTATCTATCACTCGCTTCATGAATTATAGGTTATCGGAAAGATGTTCGATGCATATATATACAATGCGTGGCATTGTCGTTTTCAAAGGTTCAATTTGAATTTTCATCAAATTTGATTCTTATCGATACCTTTGATTCTCGGATTGGTTATATTTAGTTGAGAATAAGTTTTTTTCTTAGTAGATGCTAACTTGAGCTGGCTTGTCAGCATTCCTGAATTTATAGATTATTAAGAAAACGAAATAAAGTAGAATCTACTCCAGAAATCAAACTCAGTTCAAAGTTACCCCTCACTCAATTTCATCGCACTTTGAAGTCCAGAAATTGACGAAGTTGAGGATAGTAGAACTATCGATATTGGGGTTTTTCTTTCATTCATCCTACTCATATGTGTTTACCGGGATGTGCGATTCACGTATCAAAAAAATGTGGGACCATGCTTGAGACCTAGATTTTCGAACACATAATTAAATACATCGAACTCTTCCCCTCTTCCTCCTTATGTCCTACTTAAGTCGAGTTCTTTCGAAAGTTGGTACGATGAATATCTAGAGAATAGTGCTCTCTCTTCTGAAGTAGAATAATGAGAAAGATAATAGAAACATAATATTTACATAATATCTGGAGTCTTAATTACATTCATTCTGTTACAATAATCTATATATTTGGAAATCACAAAATGATCTACGTTATTCTTATTGTAGAAACTTAGTTTAAAGGTAAGTGAACGTAATTTGATGTTTCTATAACACTGGTCTAAAATGGTTTTGTTGCCCTAGATATGAAAATGATTTTGGGTCTATTTATGCACACAATTCGTGTAACTATCAATGATTTTGTAGGATTTGCTCTGATTTCTTTTTATATCTTTATTTTCATTTTACATAACAAAAATCGTAAAACAAAAACAAAATAACAGATATATTTCTAATGTCAGTTATGTTTTGAGGAATTCGGATACATCGAAGTAAATAAAGAGGAAAATGTCGAAAATATATTTCATATTTCCATAAAACGCCTTTTATGAGCTTTTCTTCTATGATTTTTCAGGGGACAATCTCTTTTCAAAGACCAGCAGTAATCTGCCATCATGTGACAATCCCATCGACCTTGATACCTTTCTTCCATCACTTTCAGATCTTGATGAAACCGCTCTCCCTGTTCCTCACTATAATTTCCTAAATTATCCGGAAAATTATCTATTTATCTTTACTTTCCGGAACAGTCATAACTTTGATAAAATCTGAGTCTTTCATCAATTGCCGTATTTGAGGACCATCAAATATTCCACCTTTCAATTTTTCCATACTAAGCTTCGGAAATTTTCTGCAAATGTAATTAAAACAATTTCCGTCTTTGTTCAACGCTTTTACAAATTGCTTAATCATACCTAACTTAATATGTAATGGTGGAAGTATGATTTTGTCTCTGCTCACCAGCGGCTCCTTATTACGTTGGCTTCACCGACAGTTAAAGAATTTCTTACAGGCTAAACATCTTGTTCCCAATGAAGTTGCTTTGCTCTACTATCCCACATACAAATAAAGCAAGGGTATTTTGTATATCCACTTTGTTGGCCAAGTAAAAAATTAACCATTTTTAAATCCACACAGATCGGCCATTGATGCTCAGAGTATTTAATTTTCTCTAAAACTAATTTTACATTTTCATATTCTTCTTTGAGTTTCGTTGAATGGGCAATTGGAATTGATGCAAATTTATTTCCATTGTGCAATAAGACGCATTTTAAACTTCTTCTGCAACTATCAATAAAAAGGCGCCATTCAGTAGATTTGTACTCTTTTAAACGAATGTCTATAAGCAGCTTCACGATATCATTACAATACACTAATCCTTCATTTTCACTAAAAAATTGTAATAACTCTTTTTCTCGCGTTCTGTATGTTGTAATTGTTACTGTTGGTGCCAATAAATTTTTTTCTTTCAATCTTGAGGCTAACAGTTCTGATCCTTGTTTTGATAAATTGAGATCACGTATTAAATCACTGAGTTCATTTTGAGAAAATAACTTTGGCGTAGATGTTTCACCTTCCCATTCACTTCCACTAGTAGATGGTCCCGATTTCTGTGAATTTGGTAACATCATTGTTTCTGAGGGCATGCGAATTACTTTTGAAATGTATATGGGCCGAGATAGATTTTCACTGTGTAGAACCGGACATTTCGTAGACTGTAAGTCTGGGTATCTCCACGTTTGATTTCGATTAAAACCTTTAACATCTACTACGCAAAATTAACAATCATCTAAATGATTCGTAGGCTCCATCCAGATCATAGGAATACCAAAGTCTAATCCAGAACGTTTACCTTTTTCCCACAACCGTAAAGACTCAACACAGGACTTACAAACTTTATTTGGAACCCATGGTTTACCTAATTTGTCCATTTTGAAACCAAAATTTTCAACATAAGTCTCCTTGACAAAGTCTGTGATATTTCTTTTATGTTTTTTTGGTATATAAACACCGCTAATATAACAAAATAAATCACTACAATATTTACACTTTCTTCGTGACGAACTCATATTTTAGACTAGAAGACAAATATATAAGAATGGACATTCAGTAATTGAAACAAAATATTAATCCATGACACTTTATCCAGATTTCATGTATATGTACTTCAATATTGTCAAATAACTGAGATCTCAGCTGTTCTGTGGAGCAAGGGGTCTGGGAGTGGGGATCAGGTGATGTTTGTATGCGCGAAAAAGTTGCGCAGAAGCCTAATCATGACTGGAAAATTGAATTTTATTTCTAACAAGCTTATAATTGTTCAAAATATAAGAAATGCAAAAATAATGAAAATACGAGCACATTGAGAACTTTCATGAAAATATTCGTAATCTGGGCACTTGAAAACAGAAATTTGCGATGATATCCAGGGCAACAATAAAAATAAATTTTTTGTAGAGCTGTGTAATCATTCAAGATGTTTGAGATATTCAGAATTCAATGAAAAAAATCATTACATACTAGTATTAGACCATTTTCATTGTATTAAAAAGCGCAGAAGCAGCAAAGTTGAGTTTTTCGCACTACAATGGACTGAAAAGAAAAATTGAGTCAAAAATATCAAAATTCATCATTGAAAATTTTTTTCCAATAGGAAAATCTTTCAATGGATATTAAATAAGTAAACTTTCTTCATTGTTTTCTGCGTGAATAGGCATGTGGAAAATTGATATTTCCTCACTGAAAGGCAAGAATACCGTTTTTACCGTTTTAGTGGGAGGCGTACTATCAGAAAAAATCTGAAAAAAATTAGAGAAGTAATTTTTAACAACAGAAACCAAACGTCGTGGAGACAAGACCTGCCTAGACATCCATTTAGCGTAATGAAAACATTCTCGAAGAAAAACGATTTTTTCGAAATTCTCACGAGGGCCGAATAATTTTGAAAAAATTCTGCGTGTTTTGTGAAATAGTTAACAGTGTTCCAGAATTTTTTTCAGATGCTTCAAGTGATCAGGGAAAATGAAATGTAAAAAACATGTGTTTTAAGGGGAACAGAAAGGTTGATGACGATGAAAGCTTTTCATTTGATGGCCCCAATGAAATAATCAAGAAGTACAAGGTTTTCACGAGTGAAGGCATTTCGACTGTTTTAACTATTGAATATCTATCGTTTAGGGGAAATAAATTTTGGTGTGGCTTTTTTCTACACTTACCTGAAGATAATTGTTACTGATTCGTTCAAATCTTTTGAGGCTTGGTTTTGAGGTAAAATAACCTGTCCAATAGGAATTCACCTTTGATGCATATGGAAATAAATCATCTGATCTTGTAGTCCACTTTATTCTTTGTCTAATACTCTCATCACGGATAGCTTTTATGTAACAGGATGGAGTTGAATAGATCAAGTTGTAGCGGGTTCCATATCGCTCATTACCATAGCTGTCAATGAATTATGATTATCTCAAAACAAAAAATTACTATATGCGAGATTTCGCTTTGTGAAGACACATAAAAGAAATTATTATTCAAGGAACAATATTCAACCTTCCGTAGAATGTTAACCCATTAATGCCTATGATATGATATATCATATCCCAGAGACGACCGCTTTACAGGTGACGACATGTCTGAACCATCCGTTGTGTTCGATATTCGTGTAACGAATTAGCATTAGTACAAGTCTGTCTTCGATTAGGTGCGGGACGGGGAAGTATAGTGCGTAAAAAAAAATTCTACACCCGAAAGATGTGAGGAGAGATTTTATTTCGCTTCAACGATGTCGTTAAGGTGAGATTTGATTCATTTTTCCTACAAAAATTGATCTCATTTCATTTCCATTCTGGAATTCTAACAATGAAGGTTCATTTAATCAGATTACGAGCTCAGAAAGTTCTTCCTTGACAGAGTTAGCAAAGAAATTCAAAATGAGTACGAATACAAACGAGCACCCACCAAACGAACGACGTCTGGGTGAGCGTACAATAAAGAATAGAAAGAAGAGGAACTGGCATTATTACATTTTGAACCAACGCACTCCGGCGCCCAACAAAGTCAATACTATAAGGGATCAAAATTTAATATCACTTGATTTATTCAAAATGTTTTTCTGAAACATTGTTCAAAAATTTGCGATGAAACACAAAGGTATGCGATCTTCAAAGGCAATCATTTGTTTTCTGTTACCACTCGAGAAATGTATATCTGTTTGGTAATATTGTTTTTATCTGGTTATTGCAAGTTGCCGTCCAGGAGATTGTTTTTGCAAACAAAGTCTGATACTTTCAATTCTCTAGTGACTAACAGCAGATCACGAGACCGATTTGAAGCTATACATCGTTACTTACACTTCAATGACAGCATCACAATAGATCAAAATAACGAACTGTATAAGGTTCAACCCCTGATAGATCAACTGAACCATATTTCTCAGACTTTGGCTATACTGTTGGGAGAAAATTTTTCCTTAGATAAAGCAATGGAGCCATATTTCGGTCACCATCATATGAAACAATTCATAAGAGCGAAACCAATTAGATACGGTTTCAAATTTTGGTGCCTAACAACAATTGATGGCTATTTATTGAAATTCGATCCATACTGTGGTGCAGGAAATAAAAAAGAGGGGAAAACTTTGGGTTCGTCGGTATCAGAAAACGTATGTCTACACTATTTGCCCCATGGTAGTACTGTTTTCATGGACAATTTCTTCAACTCCTTACAGTAGCTAGATACATCGAAGGAAGAAAACATAAATTGCATAGGTACCATTCGTTCCGATAGAGTTGAAAAAGCGCCCTTGAAAGAATTGAAGAAAGAACCACGAGGAAGCTTCCATGTTCTACAAGATTCTGATAAGTCAATTTCATTGATAAGGTGGAACGACAACAATGTTGTCAACATCGCAACGAACATAAATAACGATCAGCTGTGCCTAAGTAAGGTAAAATGCAAGCGTTGGTGAAAAATAGAAGAATCATATACGCAGGTTGATCAACCTACCCTCATAAAAATATATAATTGAGGAATTAAGCGTTCGATATTTTCGACCAAATGAGGGGACTTTACCGTACCCGTATACGCTCTAAAAAATGGTATTGGCCATTTGTTCGTTTTTGTATAAACGGAGCAATGGTGAATATGTGGATCCTTTATCGACATGCTTTTCCAAAAATCAGTTTATTGGAATTCACCAGAAGAGTCGTTCTATCAATTCTGACTAGTCCTGAACATATGTCTGGACCAAAACCAAAATGCAGTCGAAATGTTTTGACAGAAGTGAGGTTTGATGGGGTAGACCACTTAGTTTCTTGGATTCCAACTCAGAGACAATGCGTTCAGTGTAAAAAATGTACGAAGTTCATTTGTTTCAAGTGCAATGTTGGACTTCACCCAAAAGATTGTTTCATGTTATATCATAAACGACAATGAATGTTGTCTTCATCATTTCAGAATACTTTTTAGTTTTTCATTATGACTAATCATTAGTTCTGTTATAAATTCTTCCAATAGAATATTTTTGTATTAGACTCCTATGGTATGATATATCATATGTTAATTAAAAGGTACTCTCAGTAGAATGGTGTATCTCAAAGTATTGTTCTCGTATTTTGTATCAATAAAGGAAGGAGTATATTAAATTTCATCAATTTTCGCGAAAAAATTACTCAGGTATCAATGGGTTAAATATCCTCCTTGAAGAAGCTAGTTTTCTCATCCACCCTTCATAATCACCGTCATTAGTCTGTTATAAATTCATTAGTTCTGTTATAAATTCTTCCAATAGAATATTTTTGTATTAGACTCGCCTATGCCTATGGTATGATATTGCATATGTTAATTAGAAGGTAATCTCAGTAGAATGGTGTATCTCAAAGTATTGTTCTCGTATTTTGTATCAATAAAGGAAGGAGTATTTTCAATTTCATCAATTTTCGCGAAAAAAAATTACTCAGGTATCAATGGGTTAAATATCCTCCCTTGAAGAAGCTAGTTTTCCGATCCACCCTTCATAATCACCGTCAACCGGGGCCACAGAGCAGTTTTACAGCACAGTCGGATGTCATAAATAGGAGCAATAGACTGCAGTTTCGGTCTCACTTTACCTCGTCAGCATTGCCTACCCGTTCACAACATCAAGCCATGCCGCCACCTACTCATCTCAATTCGTTGGATCGAAAGTAATCATGTAAATGTCACTGCGTTTTAGTTAGTTTTAAGATGTTTGTGTATGCCTGGTTGTCAACCATATAGGAATGAGGGGCGTTGGTCTTTCGAAAGTCCGCTTCCTAGATGGCACGTGAGTGTATCGTTGCGGTGAATTGTCGAACAAGTGTGACCGCTTGATGTTGGTAAGGTAGTGACATGACATGATTACTTTCGCTCCAACGAATTGAGATGAGTAGGTGGCGGCATGGTGGGTAGGTCAAATGAGACCGAAACTGCAGTCTATTGCTTCTATTCATGACATCCGACCGTGCTGTACTACTGCTCTGTGGCCCCAGTTGACGGTGATTATGAAGGGTGGATAGGAAAACTAGTTCCTTGAAGGGAGAATATTTAACATTCTACGAAAATAATAGTTTCTATTATTTTCATAATAGATCAGACAACGAAACACAAATAATAGAAAGTAAAAGAATTAATACATTTGGTACATATATCAAATTCTATAATAAGAGATACAAAAGTCACTGACTACCAATAAAGGAATCGTATCTTTTGCTGAAATGGTTAATTGAGTCCGCCGCTACTATCATCTCGAGTATATCTTTCTACACGTCGAAAACTCGTTTGTTCCAGAATGACAGTTTGCCAGGATCTATTCTCAATTTTGAGTCTTAGGCTATGGCCACGTAGACGGAGCTGTGTTCAGTTGAAAAATATATTTGAGGGCGCCACCAATCAATCCTTTAATAATTCTAAACAAGATTATAAGATTTCCGTAACTTACAGTTTCTTAATGTTGGGGTAGTTTCTGTTTTTGTCATTATTCGTCTTTAATCGTAATTTAGGTGTGCTTCGAGGCTTGAGAATACATTGAGATTTTCAGAGCAACAAACAATCCCATAATTTATATTTTCGAAATACAGAAATCTTTGAGCTTTTATTTCTGAGCAATTATAAAATTCCTCAAATCTGATAATGCTCTTCTCGGTACTGTTTTTGTATTAAAAACTGTCTCTTTTCAGGCACGAGTCCGTCATATACGGTACTCCCTATTGATCCTGAAACCTTTGTAGATTATATTTTACAACTTTCCATCTTGTCTAGCATATTTGAGAAAATACAGTAACAATACCAATCAGTACCAGACAGAACTAAGATCTTACCATTTCTCATCTTTATTCTCCAATATATACAGGGTTTCCACGATACATTAAAAGTATATGGAGAAAGGAATGACCGATTGGAGAATTTTTTTTTGTTGTCTTGAATATTATTAGAACTAAGTTCCAAAAATATTTTCAATGATGTGGCACTTCCGGTTATATATTTTTTGTATTGTAGAAAATTAAATTCTGTACAATCTCTCCTCACATCATTGCTACCTGAAATCAACCCAAAGGAAGATATGAATTTTTCAATCTGAGTTTTGCAATTTTTGGTTTTCTCTTAGAAGGCATCATAAAAATACAAGAGATCACTCAATATCAATTATTTCTAGATCGCTATAGGTAGAGGCTCATTCAGCAGAATTCAATGCATTTAGAAGTTCACGGTATACAGGGTGTTTCCAAAGCATATGGCAAATCGCAGTACATTCAAAAGTATGAAAGTCCGTTTTTTCAAATTAGAATATCTATCTTTGCACACACCATTCAACTGGTTATATTAATAGATGTCGATCTGATATAGGTTTCACTATAATTCAAATCCCCGTTTACTACTATGAAAGACAAAACCTATCAAAGGCCCTCAGTCCCCGGCGACTCAAATGTTCCTGGCTACGGTAGCAGCCAGTCAAGACAGCGAGTAGAGGGTGCTAAGAATATCCGGGTTAGATCAGGCTACCAACGGAGACGGACACTGCAAATAGCTACTTACAATACGAGAACATTATCAACGGAACATAAATTGCTTGAACTGGAGGAAGAACTTACCCATGTACGTTGAGACATAATAGGACTCAGTGAAATCAGAAGAAGAGGAGAAAGCCCATTAACTCTGGAGGCGGGTCACGTGTTCCACTTCAAGAGACAAGAAAACTCTTCAGATGGCGGAATTGGCTTCCTTATCTACAAAAGACACTCTCAAAACATTGTACAAGTGCACAGTATCAGCGAAAGAGTCATTTATCTGATACTTAGGCTAAACAAAAGATATTGCCTCAAAATTATAGAAGCCTACGCCCCAACAACGGACCATACTGACGAAGAGTTTGAAACCTTCTATAGCTATGCATCAGAAAGCAGCAACACAGTATACGATTGTGATGGGAGATTTCAATGCAAAAGTCGGACGCAGTGAAGACCCTTCAGAGACACCGATTGGAAACCATGGGATCGGCAGAAGAAATGAAAGGGGCAATGTTCTCCTAAATTTCTTGCAGCAGCATCAACTTTATGTGATGCACACCTTTCTCCAAAAGAAATTTCAACGCAAATGGACTTGGCAAAGCCCCGATGGTAGGACCAAAAACGGAATAGATTTCATAATAGCCAACAAAAAAGAAATAGTCCATGATGTTACCGTTTTAAATAGTTGCTCTATAGGAAGCGACCATAGATTGGTCAGAGCAAAATTAGTGATAAATACTAAGACAGCAAGATCAATAATGATAAATAAGACAAACCACATGAAATGGACATCTCCTAACGATATCAATAAATTCCAAAAGCTGATAGAAAAAAAACCTGGAAAACCTAGAAAACGAAACATATAAAACTGTTGACGAACAAAACCAACAACTAACTGAGATCATTAAAAGTGCCAAAAAAGGTTGTAGTTCCAAAACATCGAGAGACAAGGGAAAATTAAGTCAGACAACAAAGGTACTTATGGAAAGGAGAAGACAACTTGAAAATGAACAAACAACAAATACAGGCGAATTAAAACAACTGAACAAAGATATTTCGAAAGCTATCAGAAGAGACACATGAAACTACAATACAGAGATGATTACGAGAGTGATTGAGGAGAACAGGAGTTTGAAAGTACTAAGACAAAGATTGAGTCCGGGAGAGAAAAATATTTGTCATTTGTCGGACAAGGAAGGGAACGTAACAACGAATAAAGATGAAATCCTTGAAATTACCAAAGGTTTCTACCAAGAGCTCTATCGACTAAGAGAAAACCAAACAGAAGAAAACTCCTTACCTAAATTACTAAACGTTGGGTCAGAAGATACCAGTTATAACAATAGATGAGATATCAACGGCATTAGCAGAGATGAAAAATAATAAAGCACCTGGTGATGATGAGGTTGTGGTAGAATCTCTGAAAACAGGAGGAGGGACTCTGTTGCGAGAGATCCACAAGTTGTTCAATGTATGCCTAACGGAGGGTGTAACTCCAACCCAATGGAACAACGCCGTGGTGGTGATAATGCACAAAAAGGGAAACATCACTGACCTTAACAACTATAGACCCATCAGCCTTTTATCGCACATATACAAACTCTATATGAAAATTATTACAAAAAGGTTGACAGTCAAGCTTGACTTCTACCAGCCCTACGAGCAGGCTGGTTTCCGGAGCGGATTTGGTACGAATGATCATCTACAAACTATTAAAACCTTGATAGAAAAATGCCGCGAATACAATAAACCCCTGGTTCTTATCTTTGTAGATTATGAAAAGGCATTCGATACCATAAACCAACGTAAAATGTTAGAAGCTCTAGCTGAGTGTCGCATAGACCATCGATACATGGCACAGATAAAGTACATATATGATCATGCCACAGCTTGTGTGAAACTTCACGCAAAAACAGAAACATTCGAAATACAGAGGGGCGTGCGACAGGGAGATCCGATTTTGCCTAATCTCTTTATAACCCTACTCAAGTATATGTGCAAAAGGATAGACTGGGAAAATATGGGTACAAATATTAATGGGAAATACTTGAACCACCTTAGGTTTGTCGACGACATCGTCCTTATATCCGACAACATAGGAGATGCAAAAGAAATGCTTGAAAGGCTCAAACAAGCTTCTGAAAAGGTTGGACTAAAGCTGAACGCGTTTAAAACACAATATATGACCAATCTCGTTACAAGTGGAAATATTCAGATAGGTGATGCGGAAATTGAACAAGTCCAAGCCTACAAAAATCTTGGACATGAAATCAAAATAAGTCGAGACAACCAAACCTGTGAAATCTTTAGAAGAATTGGCCTTACTTGGGCAGCGTTTGGTAAACTGAGCAATATCTTAAAATCAGATATCCGAATTTGTTTGAAACGAAAAGTTTACAACCAGTGTGTGTTGCCTGTCATGACTTACGGCGCGGAAACTTTAACTCTGACCAAGAAATCGGCCAATAAAGTTCGAGTGGCCCAGCGTGCCATGGAGAGATGCATGCTCGGATTATACCTTAGAGACCGAATATCAAATGACATAATCAGGCAAAGAAGTGGGGTTGAGGATGCTATTAGTAGGATCGCCACACTTAAGTGGAAATGGGCCAGACATCTGGCAAGAACCACCGACGGAAGATGGACCAAGAAAATTCTAGAATGGCGACCAAGACACGAAGCAAAAAGAAAAATAGGACGTCCCCCAACAAGGTGGTCTGACGATATAAAACGCATCCAGACGAATTGGATACAGACGGCACAGAACAGAAGGATGTGGCATAGTTTACGGGAGGCTTATGTCCAGCAGTGGACAGAACGAGCTGCTTGATGATGATGATGATAATTCAAATGCATCGTTAGATAGTTAGATGTACTTAACAAAATGTTCGTAATGGGGAAAAAATTCGAATTTCAAAAGTGTGAATCTAACGTCAATAACTATAAGTTCCAATCATATTGGAATACGAGAGTAGCTGTTAGGTAAGATGTTGGAATCTCCCTCCATAATGTTGCAAACATCTTTTTTACCGATGAAGATGCCGTGTCTGGTTGCTCTCCTATTGTTGTTTCGATGGAGGCTGCCAAAAGCTTGATAAACTCTACGTTCTAACTCCTTTCTTGAATTCACTGGTGTTACGTGAAAAAATTCTTTCAAACTGCCACAAAGAAAAAAATTCAGTGGTGTCAGGTCTGGAGATCTTGCTGACCAATTGCAAGAACCCAATCTACGAATCTACCTGTCCTCGAACATGTTAGTTAGTTGACGTGAAATTTAGCCAGTGCAGTGGTCCCGAGCACCATCCTGTTGGTACAAGCAGGCTTGATATGCTCTTAGCGGCCATACGTCAAGAAATTCAGTGACGAATGTTTTCAAAATTTCCAGATGTTCTGCCCCACTTAAATGTTCATTGTAGTTCATATAAGGAAATTGGCCGTTATACTATAAACAAAAAACATTGAAGCTGAAACTAAAAATTTTGCTTCCGCGTCACTTGTGGATTCTCGTCAAAACAGTAACGGGCATTTTTTGGGTTGACAATGCCTTTCCTCAAAAATTTCGATTCGTTCATCCAAATCATATTACCCAGGAGATTTTCATGTTCTTGAACTCGACTCAACAGAATTTCGTAGAAATCTCTTCTACTGGCTGCATCTTTAGGATTCATTCCACAAGTTAATGAAATCTGGTACGGATAAAATTTGTGTTCCGTCAGAATATTAACCGACGACTTCAACATTTCCAAATCTCTAGCCGCAGTACGTATTGACGAACTTGGATGAGCATTAAAATATGCCAAAACGCTGATAACATTATCCTCATTGCATACCATGGGTTTAGTTGTGGTTCCATAATTCATTTTCTGACATCCATGATTCACTAAATTTTTTTTTATTCGTCTGAATTTGTTCCAGGTCATTGGCGGTGTATTCGGATATTTCTTATTGAATGCTCTGCGAGTTCGACCAATTATTTCTCGGCATTGACCATGAAAAATGAACAAATTCATGATTTCTTCATGAGAGTATTCAAGATTTTGATTAATTTTGGAAAATTTTTATACTCTTCACTATAACGCTTTCAAGAAACTCGGATCCAACGATCTGTGAAACATTAAAATTTCAATATAAGATGAAATCTATACAAACGATAAATAGATATCTGGGGGAAAAATTGGTTCCACGAAAATGTGTGAACCAGATGCAGCAACATGCAGATTTGTGGCCCTTCAATTTTGCTTGAAACGATTGCTCTCGTATTCCAGATTGATTAAACTCAATTGTTATTGATTTTAGATCTAGACGTTTTGAAATCCACAAATTTTCCTGAACAGAATATTTCAAATATAATTTCACAACTGTAAACTCCGATATTTTTCAGCATAATTGAAGGTATAAGTCGATGGTTTTTTCAATTGGCAATATTTTGAAAGTACCTACATCAATCTTAACAAAAATCGACACTCTCAATTCAGCTAGGTTTTTCTGGTAATTCGAAGATGACTTTCCCGGCAAGTACCCGATATAATCGAGAATACCTACTACTAAAGAATAAAAACAAGTCAGATTTAATCCACTTCAATAGTAATTTATTTCGAACTTTATCTCTCGGAAATCAAACCAGAGTTATTTTGGTGAAGATTTTGAGATGGGTCTCGTATTGGGAGATCGAAATACATTATTTGAAAGATTTCCGCAAATTTCTGCGTCCTTGTGCGAAAAATCCTAATTTTTGGGATAAAATCGCGAAAAACTCGGAAACGATACGTTTTAGGTTAAGAGAAACCTTCAACAGATCGATGCCTATTAATATGAAGAGTGGAATTGTGTGTGCAAAGATAGGTAACCTCATTGAAAAAACGGACTATTTTACTTATATCCTACGATTTGCCACAAGTTCTGGAAACACCCTGTACTTCGTGAAGCCTCTGATTCATTGAACTCGCGAAATTCCGATTGAAGAGTTTATATCTGCCTTTCGGTTGATTTCAGGTGACTATGATATGAGAAAAAATTGTCTAGAATTCAATTTTCTACAATGAAAAAAATAAGAAATTTGAAATAACAAAGATGGTGTCAATTTCTGGTAAAACCGGAAGCGCTACAGTATTGATAATATTTTCGGAACGTAGGTCGAATAACATTCAAAACAAGAAAAAAACACTTCCATCTCACGTGGACACCCTGTATCTTAGAAGAATCATTCAAAAATTAGTAGATCAATGAATAATCCTTCCTGATAAGAACTAGTTCTAAAATCTGCCTAACATGCACGCAGCCATCAAAAGTCACAATAGTGCAATTAAGCAGGATGCCGGAAAACAAAGCGGCATACTTCAGTTTCCTCATTGGTCTTCTCCGAAAGAACGTAGAAAATTTTACCCCTACAAGATGGTAGCGCTACTCACAATGCAGTTATGGTAGATAAATAATTGGTGAATTGCTTTTCCTAATTATTAAGGCTTTTTTTTGGTAAAATTAGATTATGAATAATAAAAAACAAGTACTGTGAGTTAAGGAATTTTACTTAATAATTGCGATTCGCAACGCGTTTCACTACACCGTAGCTTCTTCAGAAGAATAAATGTACCGAAAATAGGGATGAGAATATAAATAGAAATGTTTCTAAGTAATTTAAAGCTTATTGGGTTGCCCCTTCTTAAGTGGTTACTGATGACAGGTATATCCAATAAAATTGAGGAATAGGTTGCTCCCTGAAGAGATTCAATAAAGGTTGATGAGTCTACCTGAGTGTTTGTTGATTTCTAAAGTTTCCCAAAGATCTACGCGTATTATGAATCAAATTTTTCATTTGGAAAACTACGTTTATGTTCCGATATTCTAATATTGAAATTTCTATGTGTTCTGCTAATGTAGAAATCATCACAGTCATCGCAATTCATTCTATAAACACATGATTTATTGTTTTCATCCGATTTGGTTTCATTATTTTTTATATATTTGCCTAAACTTTTATTAGTTTGGAAAGCTATGTTGAAATTATTGCTACATGGGAATGATTTCAGTTTCTCACTTGTGATGCCAACGTAGGTTCAGTTGTTGAATTTTTGTTTCAATATATCGACAGGTTAAACTTCATTCAATGCGATTCTACCTTGTTTTTTATTTGAAATATTATGTAGTAGTTTGGGATTGTAACCATTACTTTTGGCAATTTGTTTAATCAAATTTAATTTTTTGTTGAAATTTTCTGGTGATAACGGAATGTTAATCAATCTATGAATAAAACCATTGAATGCTGGCATTTTATGTTGATACGGATGACACGGCGAGTTATGTATTATAATATCTGTATGTGACGGCTCATGGTAAATTGCGAAAACATGTTTTCCATTTTTATTGGAAATTGTTACGTCTAAGAAATTCATTGAAGTATTGCTTTCTACTTCGCTTGTGAATTCAATTTTTGGATGTAATAAATTTATAGGATTCTCGAAAATTTTTAACTGTCTATCTGTTCCTGTAAAGCAAATAATGATATGGTCTACATAGCGATATCGTCTACATACCGATATCAGTATAAACAATATTTTCTAAGTGGATGATTATGAATTAATTATGAATTTTCATCTAATTCAATTATTCATGAATATTTCTGCTAACAAAGGTCCTAATCGATTGCCCATAATCAAGCCGTCTTCTCTAGTATAATATTTGTTATTCAAATGGAAATAGTTTGGATCTAAACAAATTTGTATAATGAAAGAATATCTGATTTAATGATCGTGTTGACATGATTCTTTTCTAATTTCTCTTCAACTAAGTAGTACATATGTTTCGGAGGAATGTTGGGAAATAGATTCTTAACATCGAAGGATATGAGTTTGGAATTAGGTGATATAATGGTATCTTTGATATTGGCAATTAGTTCCTATGAATTTTTGACCGAAAATTTAGATTTAAAATTGCAATGTTTTATAAGCAAGTCGTTTAGGAATTTTGAAAGTTTGAAAGAAGGTGCCGTTACATACGCAACAACAGGTCTAATAGGGTAATTAAGTTTATGAAGTTTTATCAAAGAATACAATTTGTGGGATTGTGGATTGGAGTTAATGAATTTATATTTGTCGTGGTCTGTAATTAATAATTTTGCTGTCGAATTAACGTTTTCAACCACTTTCTGAAATTTAGCGGTAGGATCCTTAGTTGATATTATATAGTTTCCGGCTGTTAAGAATTCTTCAGTTTTTGAAATATAATCGGTTTTACTAATCGCGATGACGGTGTTACCTTTATCTGCTTCAGTGAATACTGAATCGTTCTTGGTACTTTTTTCACGAATTGTTTTTATTATTTTATAATCGGAATTGCAATGAGGTGATAATTTCGAAAAGTCTTCTTTGATGATTTTTGCTGTTTGATGTTTGGCTAAAATGTTATCTTTGGAGATTTTGAGAATGATTTTGGAGTCTATGCCTAACTGTTCAAAATTCGTTTTAGCATGTTTTGGATAAAGATTATGTTCGAATCCTTTTTCTAATAGACCTTTTGTGGTTGTGTGAAATCGGTAAAATTAGTGAATCTGTCAGAAAAGTTATGATCTGAAAATTTATCAGTTGAAGGTTTGGGTGGAGAAGTTTTGAAAATAAGTGAATTTAACTTCTTGTGTTGTTGCTGAAGCTTTTTATGAATTGAAATTTTGACATCGTATCTGGATTCAGAGTTTGAAAATTCAAACTCAACAGGGTGCAATCTAAACAGTAATTCCGTATGGGTTACCTTCAAATATACGTTGGCTAAGTACCTCCTGTTGTACCGGATCTTCATATCCTCTTTGATCCATATGCGTTGACCTTTCCCGATTGCTCTTCTTGTTGGTCCACTGTTGTTATGTGTCCTCAACCGTATAAAATTGGGAGTCAATCTGTTTTTCAAGCACATTGAGTAGAATCATATATACCAGTGAAGACGGCTTGATTATGGGCAATCCATTAAGTTCTTTGTTAGCAGAAATTTTCATGAATAATTTAGAGAAATATTCATAATCATCCACTTAGTAACTATTGTTTATACTGGTATCGCTATGTAGACGATATCATTATTTGCTTTATAGGAACAGATAGACAGTTAAAAATTTTCGAAAATCATATAAATTTATTACATCCAAAAATTGGATTCACAACCAAAATAAAAAGCAATGATTCAATAAATTTCTTAGACGTAACAATTTCCAATGAAAATGGAAAACATGTTTTCGCAATTTACCATAAGCCGTCACATACAAATATTAGAATACATAACTCGTCGTGTAATCCGTATCAACATAAAATGTCAGCTTTCAACAGTTTTATTCATAGATTGATCAACTAACATCCCGTTATCACCAGAAAATTTCAACAAAGAATTAAATTTGATCAAACAAATTGCCAAAAATAATGGTTACAATCCCAAACTTATAAATAATATTTTAAATGAAAAACAAAGTAGAATCGCATTGAATGAAGTTTACCCTGTCGATAAATTGAAACAAAAATTCAACACCATAACCTACGTTGGCATACAAGTGAGAAACTGAAATCATTCTTGAGTAGCAAGATTTTCAACATAGCTTTCCAAACTAATAATAGTTTAGGCAAATATTTAAAAATAATAAAACCAAATCAGATAAAAACAATAAATCAGGTGTTTATAGATTGAATTGCAATGACTGCGATAATTTCTACATTGGTAGAACACATAGAAATTTAATATTAGAATATCGGAACATAAACGCAGTTTTTCAAATAAAAAATTAGATTCGAATTATGCAAATAGTCACGCTTACGACCCACAGTTTGAAATTTTGCATACAGATAATAAATATTGGAAGGTAGATCTTTGGGAAACTTTAGAAATCAACAGACACAAACACTCAGGTAGACTCATCAATGAACAAGTCGATTTAAGCCCTTCACCTTTATTGAATCTCTTCAGGGAGCAATCTGTTCTTTAATTTTATTGAATATACTTGTCATCAATAACCACTTAAGAAGAAGCAACCCAATAAGCTTTTAACTACTAGAGAACATTTATATTTATATTCTCATTCTTATTTTCTGTACATTTATTCATCTGAAGAATCTACGGTGTAGTGAAACGCGTTACGAATCGCAATTATTAAGTAAAATTCCTTGAAACACAGTACTTGTTTCTCATTACTAATTATTTAGATGAGAAAGTACGGGTTATTTAGCATTTAACCCTCCGTAAAGCAGTGTGACATTGCTGTCACAAACAGATTCTTTGGCTACCAAAATTCAACTTTTGGTTTAAATCCATTTCAAGTCAATTTAACGTATCTGTAACGAACGGATGTGTCTACTTAGTCTAACACAAAATATTTAGATGGCGTTAGTGCCGCCCGACGTTGTTTTGTCGACTGATCGGGTTGAAGTACCTACGCTCTGGAAAAATCAGTACAAAATAGAAATACGTCATAAGTGCTGTTTTTGGAAAATAAACAAAGTAGGTTCATGTACTTTATTCTGTAGTGAGGTAATTGGGTGTTTTCGATGAGTCTCACCGTCTGTTGTGTTTGTACTAGAAATATCACATTGCTTAATGTGGAAGAAGAGGCTGAAAATATAATTCATTTGTTTTCCTTGTTAGAATATCTTCGCGACCTCGTCGGGATAGCAAAATAGCCGAGATCTTGCATATTTGCGAATATAGTGATTATGGCATGGAAGATGACGATGACCGTATTGTAGATCTAGATTATCAAGCCGACAATGCGATAGAGCAAGAGCCGTTTAGTAACGATGAAAATGAAGATGATGAAGTAAATATTGACGAGATAATTGGTAGTTTAGAGGACAGTGAACCTGATCCGTCTCCATCTACTTCTGCTGTGCTAACTGGATGGCAAGCAGCTCAAACAGAGGGACGTCCTAAGAAGCCACAAACCCTCAACCTACGATGGAAGAAGAAAATCTGCTCTTGAATAATTAATAGTTGTGTTTTTTGGATGAAAACTCAGCAAAAGATATTTTAGATCTTGATACTCTTATCCAGATTTTCTTGATTTTGTTTCCCAGAGATTTGTTTAATCTCATTGCAAATCAAATTAATTTATATATTGTACAAGAGGATCCCAATAATAGTTTTCGGCTTTCTACAACACATTCAGCAATTTATTGCCATAGTGTATATTATGCTTCTGATTCAAGTAACTCGAGTTACAAGTTGTTGAAGTGGCACCATTTGAACTCCTTTAATTCAAGAGATAATGCTCGTAGATACATTTCAATGAAAATTCCCTAAATTCGGCCCTCGAACATCCCGAATTTGACAAACTGTTCAAACTTAGATCACTTGTTCAAAAATTGAACCATACCTTTGCCAAAGTTCCTTTAGAGCAATAAATCTGCTTCTATGAGCAAATTTGCTCTACAAACGCAACAAATAACTCAAAAAGGTATAACCCCAAAAAGCTTCAAAAGTGAGGCTATAAAATTCACGTCCTTAGTGGAGTTTCTGGATTTGCGTACAGAATCTAACCTGAAACTAGCTCAGAAAATGTATTATTGCCCGACGAACTGGATGTAGACGCATCCTCAAATGTTGTCATGCGTCTATCACGAGAAATACCGCGCAACCAAAAGTACAGATTATATTTTGATAATTACTTTACTTCTTTGCCACTGCTAGAATACATGTCAAAAATGGTACACTTAGTCTAGATACTGTACGTAGAAACAGATTTCTAGATTGCAAACTACCCATAGACAAGGACATGTCAAAAAAAGATAGAGGCTATTCCGTCGGGTATGTTGCTGTTGTCAATGGTGTGGATATAGAAACCTCAGCCTGGAAAGATAACAAGGTGGTTAATTTGGCATCAAGTTTTGTAGGGTAAATGCCAAAAGCTCAGGTAAGTAGATATGAAAGGAAGACCAAGCTGTACATAACAATTGGTCGTCAAAATATTGTTGGGGAATACATTCCATGTTACTCTACAAAATACAGATTAAATAAGGATTAATAAGGCAAAGGGTTTGCAAGATAAACATTAGAACTCGGCTGATTTTCGGCCTGAAGTTGCTACAACTTTATTTAAGCATCGAATATGAATAACATTTCATCTATCGAGGAAGAAATTCAAACAAAATGTCACAAAGGTCCAGCGCAACATTTTCCCCATTGGCAATCAGGCAAGATCAGACAGGGCACTGGCCTGTTTGGACAGAAAAACGAATACGCTGTGAATTTCCGAAATGCTCTGGTGTCTCACAGACAATGTGTGGGAAATGTGGCGTTGATCTATGCTACAACAAAAACATTAATTGTTTTAGACTGTTTCATCTAAGTTTATTTACCCTTTTGATGCAAGGTGACATTTATGTATTTGAATAAAAAATTATAGATTTTTCCAGAAACACGTGTATTTTTATTTATTTCAATTAACATTTTTCACTACTTATTTTATTTTTTTTTCTTGCTCTACAGAGGGTTAAGTGTTCATTATGCCGTGTCAGTTTTGAAGAAGCAAGGTGAGTTTTTATTGCGAAGACAATATGGGGATGAAAAATGAGAGACAAATTAAAGGGTGCGTCAGAATAAACCGGACAATTTGTGTCCGTTATAACTTTCGTTCTTGCTTCATTGGAAAACCAAAGGACTAACTTTTTCTGATATTGTATCGAAAGTTCACTTCCGGTGAAGTCCAATATTTGAATTTGGGAGGCTTTTACTTGGTAACATTCCATTATCAATAATAGAAAACAAGTACTGTGTTTTAAGGAATTTTCTTAATAATTGCGATTCGCAACGCGTTTCACTACACCGTAGCTTCTTCAGACGAATGAATATACCGAAAAATATAAATGAGAATATAACTATAAATGTTCCTGAGTAATTAAAAGCTTATTGGGTTGCTTCTTCTTAAGTAGTTATTTATGACAGGTATATCCAATAAAATGAAGGAATAGATTGCTCCCCGAAAAGATTCAATAGAGGTGAAGGGCTTAAATCGACTTGTTCATTGATGAGTCTACCTGAGTGTTTGTATTTATTTATTTCTAAAGTTTCCCAAAGATCTACCTTCCAATATTTATTATCTGTATGCAAAATTTCAAACTGTGGGTCGAAAGAATGATTATTTTCTAAGAGATTTTTATTTGAAAAACTGCGTTTATGTTCCGATATTCTAAAATTAAAATTTCTATGTGTTCTACCAATGTAGAAATTATCACAGTCATTGCAATTCAATCGATAAACACTTGATTTATTGTTTTTACCTGGTTTGGTTTTATTATTTTTATATATTTGCCTAAATTATTATTAGTTTGGAAAGCTATGTTGAAATTATTGCTACTTAAGAATGATTTCAGTTTCTCACTTGTAATGCCAACGTAGGTTAAGGTGTTGAATTTTTGTTTCAATTTATCGACAGGGTGAACTTCATTCAATGCGATTCTACTTTGCTTTTTATTTAAAATATTATTTATTAGTTTGGGATTGTAACCATTATTTTCGGCTATTTGTTTAATCTAATTTAGTTCTTTGTTGAAATCTTCTGGTGATAACGGGATGTTAATCAATCTATGAATAAAACTATTGAATGCTGACATTTTATGTTGATATGGATGACACGACGAGTTATGTATTATAATATCTGTATGTGACGGCTTATGGTAAATTGCGAAAACATGTTTTCCATTTTCATTCGAAATTGTTACGTCTAAGAAATTTGTCGAATTATTGCTTTCTATTTCGGTTGTGAATGCAATTTTTGGATGTAATGAATTTATATGATTTTCGAAAATTTTCAACTGTCTATCTGTTCCTGTGAAGCAAATAATGATATCGTCTACATAGCGATACCAGTACGAATCGCAATTATTAAGTAAAATTCCTTAAAACACAGTACTTGTTTTTTATTATTGAAATCTAATATAGCTGACTTCTTCGTGAATGAGCAATATATCAAGATTACTGAAACGTTTTTTTTCACTACAAATTTCGAATGGGGAATTTAGTCGTTAATTCAGTCTTTTCTGAACAGTTTGACATACTGATCTTGAGAATATTTCAAGAATCAGTGAAAAAGTGGAGTGAAACATTTTTTTCATTCTGATCAATCAGCTTAAATCGAAATATTTTTTTCACCCCATGGCGTTGGCACTCCTGAAAATGTTGTGTTTTTCATGGATGTTCTAAAAAGACATTGGACCATATTTTACTAAAACCAATCTCAAATTTGATTTCCGTTCGAATTCAAAATGGCTGACTTCCTCCAATATCATTAATTTCACACATTTGTGATTCCAAATTAGGGGCACAATTTTACTGTCGACTGAAGAAGAAGCGAACTTCTTCAGAAAACTGAACTACTCAATATACAGGGTGCGCCAGAGAAAACCGGATAATATTTTTTCAGTTATAGCTTTCGCAATTTTATAGCTAGATCATTCGTTCCTACTTCATTGGAAAGCCAAAGGACTAGGTTTTTCAGAAATTCACGAAATTTCACTTCCGGTGAAATCCAATATGGCTGACTCATTCGAAAATGAGCAATATTTCAAGATCGCTGAGACGTTTTTCTTTCATTAAAAAATACGAATGGCACTTCGAAAATTCTGTCTTTTCTAAACAATTACACATATTGATCTTGAAAATATTCTAAGAATTGGTAAAAAAGTAGCGCGAAGAATTTTTTTCACTGATTTTCATCTGAATTCCACTTATTTTTTTCACTTCATGGCATTGGCACTCCTGAAGTTGTTGTGTTTTTCATGTATGTTCTAAAAAGACAAAGAACCATATTTTACTAAAACCAACCTAAAATTTGATTTCCGTTCGAATTCAAAATGGCCGACTTTCTCAATTATACAATTTTCTTCGCGCATAAAAAAATTTTTCACGGTCGTAATGAATCAACTGCGTAATTCAACTAGATTGAATCTTTACCATCATTATGAGGGGTCGAACTCGAATATTGTTCAAAATTGTGCCAATTTTCTTCAATTAGGTTTCTCTTCTTCACCATCATATGCACCTCACATTGTAAACCTCTGAGCATAGACTGCATGCATTATCTCTATGATAAACAAAAAATGATGAAATGTCATCGAGCTTTGGACGACATCTTGTTTGAACCCGAATTTCATCTTGGTGTTGCTTGTTTGTGACGTTTGGAATTGTTAACAATGGCTTTAGAATATGGGCATAAGCGTTTCATTGAATGTCTAGTTTTTTTTTGAATTTGGGAGGCGATTTACGTTTGGTAAAATTCCATTATCAATAATGAAATATAACTATAAATGTTCTTGAGTAATTAAAAGCTTATTGGTCACCTCCTCCTAAGTGGTTATTTATGACAGGTATATCAATTGGAATAGATTGCTCCCGAAAAGATTCAATAGAGGTGAAGGGCTTAAATCGACTTGTTCATTGATGAGTCTACCTGAGTGTTTGTTTCATTTCTAATCTACCTTCAATATTTATTATCTGTAGCAAAATTTCAAACTGTGGGTCGAATGATTATTTTCTAAGAGATGATTCGCGTAATTTGAATCTGATTTTTTATTATAAAACTGCGTTTATCGATAATATTAAAATTTCTATGTGACCAATGTAAATTATCAGTCATTACAATTCAATCTATAAACACCTGATTTATTGTTTTTCTGGTTTGGTTTTATTATTTTTTATATTTGCCTAAATTATTATTAGTTTGAAAGCTATGTTGAAAATTGCTACTTAAGAATGATTTCAGTTTCTCACTTGTAATAGTAGGTTAAGGTGTTGAATTTTTGTTTCAATTTATCGACAGGGTAAACTTCATTCAATGCGATTTACTTTGTTTTTATTTAAAATATTAGATGGGATTGTAACCATTATTTTTGGCTATTTGTTTAATCAAATAGTTCTTTGTTGAAATTTTCTGGTGATGATGTTAATCAATACCTGAATAAAACTATTGAATGCTGACATTTATGTTGATATGGATAGACGAGTTAAAATGTGACGGCTTATTGCGAAAACATGTTTTCCATTTTCGATGTAATGAATTTATATGATTTTCGAAAAGGAACAGATAGACAGTTAAAAATTTTCGAAAATCATATAAATTCATTACATCCAAAAATTGCATTCACAACCGAAATAGAAAGCAATAATTCGATAAATTTCTTAGACGTAATAATTTCGAATGAAAATGGAAAACATGTTTTCGCAATTTACCATAAGCCGTCACATACAGATATTATAATACATAACTCGTCGTGTCATCCATATCAACATAAAATGTCAGCATTCAATAGTTTTATTCATAGATTGATTAACATCCCGCTATCACCAGAAAATTTCAACAAAGAACTAAATTTGATTAAACAAATAGCCAAAAATAATGGTTACAATCCCAAACTAATAAATAATATTTTAAATAAAAACAAAGTAGAATCGCATTGAATGAAGTTTACCCTGTCGATAAATTGAAACAAAATTCAACACCTTAACCTACGTTGGCATTACAAGTGAGAAACTGAAATCATTCTTAAGTAGCAATAATTTCAACATAGCTTTCCAAACTAATAATAATTTAGGCAAATATATAAAAAATAATAAAACCAAACCAGGTAAAAACAATAAATCAGGTGTTTATAGATTGAATTGCAATGACTGTGATAATTTCTACATTGGTAGAACACATAGAAATTTTAATATTAGAATATCGGAACATAAACGCAGTTTTTCAAATAAAAATCAGATTCAAATTACGCGAATCATCTCTTAGAAAATAATCATTCTTTCGACCCACAGTTTGAAATTTTGCATACAGATAATAAATATTGGAAGGTAGATCTTTGGGAAACTTTAGAAATAAATAAATACAAACACTCAGGTAGACTCATCAATGAACAAGTCGATTTAAGCCCTTCACCTCTATTGAATCTTTTCGGGAGCAATCTATTCCTTAATTTTATTGGATATACCTGTCATAAATAACCACTTAGGAGGAGGTGACCAATAAGCTTTTAATTACTCAAGAACATTTATAGTTATATTCTCATTTACATTTTTCTGCATAATCATTCGTCTGAAGAAGCTACGGTGTAGTGAAACGCGTTACGAATCGCAATTATTAAGTAAAATTCCTTAAAACACAGTACTTGTTTTTTATTATTGAATGTCTATT
Organism: Cryptolaemus montrouzieri; assembly: GCA_013387265.2. Classification (NCBI taxonomy): domain Eukaryota; kingdom Metazoa; phylum Arthropoda; class Insecta; order Coleoptera; family Coccinellidae; genus Cryptolaemus; species Cryptolaemus montrouzieri. Next base: position 5,102,920 of record JABFTP020000083.1, on the reverse strand, counting down.
TGTGCGTGGCTATACTGCTAGGCAAATATTACCCTAATTTTCAGCCTCTTATTACAGAATTAGTACAATCTATGATCTTGAGGAAAAAACGTCAGACAACAGGGTCACCATAAAGAAGATCTGGATGACTGTTTGCCAAATATCTCTGAGACGACAACTTTCAAAAACATTTACGAGAATAATAATACAACATGATTTTGTTTAACAAATTACATAGGTAAAAACATTCAACAAAAAGAATCAAGTACTCAGAATGGAATATGACCTCCATTGGCATCCACTACCATCTGTTCCCGTCTTCTCCAGCTTTCTATGTATCTCGAAATTACTTCTTGATTACCAGTCTTCTTCCTAATGACCGTGTTATCATAGAGTTAATGCATGCATATGATGGTGCAGAAGTGAAACATTATTGAAGACAATTGTCTCAATTTTGAATCAATATTTTAGCTCAACCCCTCAAAATGATGGTAAAGTTTCAATCTAGTTGCATTACGCAGTTGATTCATCACGACTGCGAAACAGTTCTTAATGCGCGGCGAAAATTGTATAATTGAGGAAGTCGGCCATTTTGAATTCGAACGGAAATCGAATTTCAGGTTGATTTTATTAAAATATGGTTCTTTGTCTTTTTATAACATCCATGAAAAACACAACAACTTCAGGAGTGCCAACGCCATGAGGTGAAAAATATTTCGATTTCAGCTGAAAATTAGTGGAAAAAATTTTTCACGCTACTATTTTACCAATTCTCGGAATAATTTCAAGGTCAATATGTCAAATTGTTCATAAAAGACTGAATTATCGTTTGAATGCTCCATTCAAATTTTTTAATGAAAAAAAAAACGTTCCAGCGATCTTGAAATATTGCTCATTTTCGAATGAGTCAGCCATATTGGATTTCACCGAGAGTGAAATTTCGATACCATTTCTGAAAAATATAGTCCTTTGGCTTTTCAATTAAGCAAGAACGAATGATCTAGCTCTAAAATTGCGAAAGTTATAACGGAAAAAATTTTATAAGGTTTTCTCTGGCGCACCCTATATATTGAGTAGTTCAGTTTTCGGAAAGAAGTTCTTCTTCTTCAGCCCACAGTAAAATTGTGCCCCTACTCATTTGGAATCACAAATGTATAGAATGGCTCCCATATGACATTCTCTGCCATATCCAAATAGACTACACAACGAAATGATTATGGCTATACTCACTGAATAATTTTATCCATATTACGAAACCATTTCTCCGCATATTCGTAAACGAAATCGTTGCCCATTGTAATGATGATGTTATTGGTTCTATAGTGTTTAGCAATTTTATTGACTTCTTGGATAAATTCACGTAGCTGTGAAATATTTCTGAATTGAGTATCACGAAATCTTTTGAATAAATGAAATTACCCTTCTATCTATATTGTTCACTGTCTCATCTCCATCATTCAATTCTTCATCGTTGCAATATATGTCAAAACAAAATCCCTCTGGTTGAAAGTAGATATTGAACATTACTCCAGTGAAAATGTCAGATGTATCACCTATAAACAAATCTCGAGAATAAAACCCATCATGGGAAGCTTACTGTAAAATAGGAGAAGAACGTCTCAAATGAATAATTAATGCAAACAAAATAGTTTGTACTTTCAATATTCACCCTTTCATTGTTTGGTTAGTTGGTGAAATTAAAAATGGATCGGTTTAAGAATGATAATCGTGGTAAGATCTGTATGATATTTTTTCAGGCAAACAAATTGATAGAAATCACTCGGGCCACATTAATAACCTCGGTGTCAACTACCATGTCATTTTCTGCTGGTCTAAAATTTGGTTTCGTAATATTCAGCTGTATCAACATGGGTAGGTTTGGCAATGAAAAAACAAAAACACGAAGAAACAAAAGAAAATTCTTATCATTCCTTCCAGGTTAGAAAACTTCAGAAGTTGATATACTGCCTGAGAAAAAGAATTGTTGTGGATGTATTATAAATCTGAGTACCATATAATGGTCAAATCGACGCATCCAAATACAAAAATGAGAATAAAATTGTTACGCGTAAAGTTTTCTAGTTTTATTCATAAAACCACCTTAAATATAACTATATCTAATGTGTATAGAAATAAAATATTATTCAATTATATTTACTGGGTGTTTCACCAGTGGCGCAGTACTCTGTATCTCGTACACTCTTGAAGATTTCATTTTTGTACGAACGGTATTGTATTGAGAAAGTAAGAATCTACTCCAGAAATTTATTTTGCAGTAAACAGGGTGTCCCAATTTTCTATAAAAAAATCTTGGGTGGTTTTTTCAGATTGAGGAAGACAATTTTTGTTGTTCGAGATTCAGGAGCGGCCTAAATTCTGCTATAATCTCTTGAAGTAATAAGTTTTTTTGGATAGTAGTTTCGTCACAATATTTTTCTTCCTTAAAAATTCATGAAAATAGGCTCTCACATCATCGCATGATCCTTCGGCCAGAGAGGATGAATACTTTTTTCTTTTGTTTTATTATTGCCCAAGAATAGCTTCATTGAGGAAATGAAATAGATTATCCTCATTTTACACAGGAGTGACTCAAAAAAATTATTGAATATTGTAATTTTAAAAATATCATATCTTTGTTGTATATTTTATATTGAGTAGTGTATGTTGTTTGCCGTCTAAAAGAAGTTATAATATCTTTGTCATTATGCGCATGATGGAAATTGCACATGTCTCAGATCCTCCTAATCATTATTGTACAAGCCACCATTATTAATTAAAAAGTCAGTTCAATAAGTCGTAGTCATTCCATATATTATCCCAATTGTCTGACCGCTACAAAAGTCAGAAATATAAAATAAGATATATTTATAACATGGTGTCAGAAGTGGGGTGTTCGTGAAATATGAATACAGAAGATATCAAATTAAAAATATTGTTATCTGTTCAGAAGAAACACATTTCACGTTCACAAAATGTCCGACGATGGTGAAGCGAGAGTCGACCATGTGCCGCATTTAAAACCGATCAACGAATTGATTATTTCATCTAGTGAAAATAATGCATCGAATTGGAAAGAATGGTGGGAAAATTTTGAAATATATCTAATAGCAACAGGATTGATTGATTCCTCAGATTGTCGAAAAATTGCAGTAATGTTACATTCAATTGGTTCAAAAGGTAGGCAAATTTACAACTCATTCAACTTGAAAATCACAAACACAACACTAGAAGATGTTAAAACCAAATTCGATAAGTACTTTGAACCTCAAAAAAATCTCACGATGTTACGTCATACTTTTTTCACTAGAACACAAAAAGTTAATGAAAGTATAGAAAATTTCATAACTGATCTCGAAAGCTTAAGCATGAAATGCGAATTTAAGGACCTTCGAGAATCTCTAGTCAGAGATATATTCATTGCAAACATGAATTCCCATCTGATGAATATTCGCCAACGTCTACTTCAAGAAGTCGATATTTCTCTACAAAAAGCCGTCGAATTAGCCAAGTCTGTAGTTATGGCTCAGCAAAATTCAGATAAAATCCAGAAGGAGCATGTAGGAAGTTCTGATCAAGTCTTATACATCAATAAAAGAAGTTCTACATCAGGCTACAATAAATTTGGACAATCAAGATCCAGAAGTTTCAGTCAGTCATCCAATGGGTCCACACGTGAATACCAAAATAGAAGACCATCGCCAAGTGACAACATTATATGTGGAAAATGTGGACAACAGTATAGATACAAGTGTCCAGCTTTAAATGTCAAATGCAGGTTATGTAAAAAACAAGGTCATTTTGCAAAATTATGTTTTGAAAATACAAAGTCAGTCAAAACTTTAGAATCAGAAGATAATTCAACTTCTAATTTAGTCTTTCCTTTTGTCGGTATGATAGAAGATACTATTATAAATAAGGAAAAAGATTCTTGGTCTTTGAATATTTTCGTCAATAATTTCATAATTAAGTCTATTCTTGATTCAGGTGCTGATGTTAATGTCATGTCATTTCAAACCTTCAGTAAATTAAATTTACCAGATTCAGTCATTGATAAATGTCAATTTTCAATTAATAGCTTCGGAGGAAATCAAATACCAGTAATTGGAAAATGTGATCTCAAATGTTTTTTCAATAATACATATGAAATGATTACATTTATAATAGTCGATATATCTTGTCAAACTGTCTTGGGTATACCAACATGTCAAAAATTGGTATTTTAAAAGAGTTTTTAATATCACAAATAATAATAATGATTGTAATAAAATTCTCAACGAATTTCAGGATGTCTTTCAAGGTCTTGGATGTTTACCGCCAATCTGCCATATCAAGTTACGTCCAGACGCTGTTCCTCATGTCGATCCACCTAGAAAAGTACCATTTGCTCTACATGATAAACTTCGAAAGGAATTAGAAAGAATGGAAAGCATGGATGTCATATCTAAGGTATCAAAACCTACGTCTTGGGTCAATTCTATAGTCATAACGGTCAAAAAGTCAGGTCAATTAAGAATATGCCTAGATCCAAGAAATTTAAATAAAAATATTATGAGAGAATATTTTCCTCTAAAAACTTTGATGAAGTCAGGTCAAAATTAGTCAATGCTGCATATTTTTCGCATTTGGATGCATTCTCCGGATTTTGGATGCTGAAATTAGATGATGAAAGCTCAGATCTATGCACATTCCAAACACCCTTCGGTAGATACAAATTCAATCGTTTACCATTTAGTATATGCTCATCATCTGAAAAATTTGTTCAAGTCATGAATGATTTATTTGGTGATATTGAGGGTGTACTGATTTTTGTGGATAAATTTTAGTATATGGTGCTACTTTAGAGATACATAATAATCGTCTTAGAAAAGTTCTACAAAGAGCTAGAGAACTCAATCTTAAATTTAATAGAAAAAAAGTAAAATAGCTGTCACTGAAGTACGTTTTTAGGTCATATATTCAGTAAAGATGGTATTAAAGTCGATGATGAAAAATTGAAGCTATTAAACATTTACCTTCTCCTTCTAATACTAAAGAACTTCAACGATTTTTAGGAATGATTAACTTTTTAGGCCCTTTTATCAATAATCTGTCGCAAAAAACAGAAATTCTTCGAAATTTATTGAAATCTAATAGTCACTGGATCTGGGATGAAAATTGTGAAAAGGCATTCTCCAATTTGAAAGATGTTATAAATATATATTTTGTTATAACGAAGTCTCCAGTATTAACACATTATAATCCTAATTTACCTTTAATTTTATCTGTTGATAGTTCACAATCCGCTATCGGAGCAGTCATAATGCAAAATAATCGTCCTATTGCCTATAGTTCAAAAACTTTAACTTCCTCACAAAAGAACTACGCACAAATTGAGAAAGAATTATTTGCCATTCAATTTGGTTGTGTTAAATTTCACCAGTATATATTTGGCCAGAAAGTCATAGTCCATACAGATCATAAGCCATTGATATATATTTTCAAAAAGCTCTTTTCAATATTCCTGCTAGATTACAACGTATGATGTCAGCTTTACAATCTTATGATCTAGATGTTATTTATGTACCAGGAAACAAATGTATATCCCTGATACATTGTCTAGAGCAGCATTACAGGATAATTTTATTCCAAATTATGAGTCTGATATGCCATATCATATTAATATGATTTATTCAAATATAGCAATAACTGAGAATTATCATAATAAAATAAGTCAAAGTACTGAGTCAGATGAAACTTCAAAATTCTTAAAAATACTATTACGAAGGATGGCCTGATTCCAAAAATAAAACTAATGTGCTTGCAAAACCTTTTTGGAATTTTCAAATGAAATACATGTCATGAAAAATTTACTTTTCAAAGGAACTAAATTGATTGTCCCGGTAATAATGCAAAATAAAATGCTTCAAAAAATTCATGAAGGTCATCAGGGCCACAGCAAATGTCTAAATTTGGCTAGGGAATCTTTTATTGGCCTAATATGTCGTCTCAATTGAAAAATCTCATTGATCAATGCTCAGTATGTGCAAAATTTAGATCTTCTAATCAAGCAGAGCCTCTACAAAGTTATAGCATAACTTATTTTCCGTGGGAACGAGTTGGGTTGGATTTCCTCGATTTCGATAATAAAATTTATTTATTAGTCACAGATTATTATTCCAAATATATTGAAATAGCTTTAAGGGACCATGGTTACTCAGCTCAAAAGTCATTATCAGTCTTAAGTCAATATTTGCACGTCATGGAATACCAATGCAGCTAGTTTCAGATGGAGGTCCACCTTTTAATTCACTCGAATTCAAATCTTTTTGTTTGATTGGGATATTGAACATATTTTTCAAGTCCCTATCATCCCCAATCTAATGGTCAGTCTGAAAGTTCAGTCAAAATAATTAAACAAATTCTTAGAAAGTCCAAAGAATCTAAAACTGATCCATATTTAGCTTTGTTACACTACAGATCTACTCCTAAATCGAATTTACCTTCACCTTCTCAACTACTAATGTCGCGAAATATAAGGAATAATCTACCAATTTTAACGAAAAATTAATACCAAAAGTCGTTAAGTTCAAAACATATAAAGACAAAATCATACAATCGCAAAATAGTCAAAAATATTACTATGATAAAAATAAAAAATCGTTACCTCTTCTCTATCCAAATGACCATGTATATTTTAAGAAAAATAACAAGTCTGATTGGTCTCCAGCTACAGTCAAAGAGAGACTAAAAGCTCAGAGATCCTATATAATTCAAGATACGAATGGAATAAATTATCGTAGAAATAGAATACATTTGAAATTCAGATCGAATGATAGTTGCCATAGATATGAGGTCCATCCTCAAAATTCAACTGAAAATGTATTGAACTCTGAAGAAAATAACGAAGGTATATATAAAACTAGATATGGCAGGGCAGTGAAACCTCCTGATCGACTCAATATTCAGGAAAGTAAAATGTAATTATACAAATTAATTGAAATTGTAAATAGCTAGATATAAAACTTAGAATTAAGGATCTAAAAATAAAATAAAATAAATAAAAAAAGGAGATAGAATATAGAATAAGTAGAAATAGAATAATAGAAAGTTTAAAATGCACATATATAAAAAAAACATTTAAATAAAATGACAGACATTTAATTGTAATATCTTACACTTAAGAAAAGGGATGTTGTATATTTTATATTGAGTAGTGTATGTTGTTTGCCGTCTAAAAGAAGTTATAATATCTTTGTCATTATGCGCATGATGGAAATTGCACATGTCTCAGATCCTCCTAATCATTATTGTACAAGCCACCATTATTAATTAAAAAGTCAGTTCAATAAGTCGTAGTCATTCCATATATTATCCCAATTGTCTGACCGCTCCAAAAGTCAGAAATATAAAATAAGATATATTTATAACAATCTTGATTTTATCAAATGGAACACCCTGTATTGTATTATTCATGTCAACGCATAAAATATTGTGCTATATTTTTGAAGTAGTAACCTTATCTTTATCTTCGATCATTTTGAAATTATTCCAATATTTGCACAAAATTTTTGATGAAAATTCTACAAACCGAATCAAACCCATCAACATGCATCATAATTCGCATAGAAGTTATTTTTCTGTAAGATTCAAGTAGTAAAATATGAAACCTATACAAGATAATTATTTAACGAATGATAAAATCAAGATAATTAAAACGTAAATCGAGGTATGTGTGGACATTTTTTCAATTTGTGCCTTCTGTCAGGTGTCCGGACATATCATATTCTGCATTTTACATGGTGAACTTATCAGTGTTTCGTTATTGAACATTGTTGAAGTGAGGTTTGAACACAATTTTCTCAATTGACTGCCATGAAGTTCTCCAAAGAAGAAATGGTTGATATGATTTTTATTCTGGGTGGGTGTGATAGAAATTCTTTTTTGGCAAGTAGAGTTTATGCACAAAGGTTTCCTGATGAAAGGCATCCTGATGCTAGATGCTTTAAAAAACTTCTAATTAGATTTATCGAAACGGGTAATATCGCTCACAAAAAACATGAAAAAACCAAATACTGCTACAGCTGAAGACAACCAGTAGGCAGTTTTGTTGACTGTGACAGAGGACCCATATAAAAGCCTAAGAGAGATTTCTCAGTTAACACATATCAGTCAAACTTGCCTGCAGAGAATCTTGAAAATGAATAAATTTCATGCATATCATGAACAGCTGCAGCCGGAACTAAACAATCAAGACTATGCACATCGAATCAATTTTTGCAATTGGGCAAGTGACAAAGTAGCGGAAAATCCAAATATTTTCAGCAGAGTTCTTTTCTCGGACGAGGCAACTTTCCACAAGAATGGGCTTGTTACTAGAAACAACTTTCATGATCACGCCTCGATAATCCACACCTCATGAGACAGATAGATCACCAGCATCGTTGCTCCTTGAATGTATGGGCCGTTATAGTAGATGGATATCTAATTGGGCCGCACTTTTTTTGACGGGCATCTCAATAGGATCTAGATTTTCTGAAAAATTATCAATGTTACTTGTCGATGAACCAGAGCATATAAGACAAGATTTTTGATTTCAACAGGATGGAGCACCGGAAAAATAACTCAGGTTAGGGAGCATTTGACTCAAGTATTTCCAAACAAATGAATGGGACGTAGTGGTCCTGTTAAATGGCCAGATAGGTCTCCAGACCTTATAAGTCTAGATTTTTTCTCTTTGGGTTATATTAAGACCATCGTTTACCAGATTCTTTTTACAACACAGTTGGATATGAGGTAGAAAATAGTCGACGCCTTTCAGTCAACCGCAAAGGTTGTCCAGAGTTCAACGGTCTTTCCTCAGAAGGATTGAGTTGTGTCTACAAAAAAATGGGCATCATTTTGAATACTTATTGAAATAGTTCAACACCTTGTTGATCATCTCACCAAAAACCAATCTATCACGTATTTCATACACGACTACCTTAAAATATCTCCATTTCTCTGATCAAGTATAATGATATGTACTAATGAAATCTTCTTTCGTAACCTCTGATTTTATTATTTTGGTTTTTTATTTCGAAAATGGTCGAAGATACAGATGAGGTTACTTCTACAAAAATATGGCACAATATTTTATGCGTTGACATGAATAATAAAATACAGGATGTTCCATCAGAAAAATTAAGATATGAAATTTTGAAATTACAATATTTAATAATTTTTTTTGAGACCTCTGTTCAAAATGAGGATAATCTATTTCAATTCATCATTAAAGCTAGCCTTGGGCAATAGGAAAACGAAAGGAAAAAAGTACTCATTCTCTATGGCCGAAGGAGCATGCGATGATATGAGAGCTTATTTTCATGAATTTTTACGGAAAAAAAATGTTGTACCGAAACTACTCAACATAAAAACTTGATACTTAAAGACATCATAGCAGAGTTTAGGACGCTCTTGAATCTTCAACAAAAAAGTGGTCTTCCAATCTGAAAAACCTACCAAGATTTCTTCATAGAAAATGGAAATACCCTGTTTACTTCAAAATAAATCGTTGAAGTAGATTTTTACTTCCCAAATACAATACTGTTCGATCAAAAATGAAATTTCCAAGAGTATACGAGCTGCAGAGCACCGCGCCACCGGTGAATCACCCAGTATATATCATATACAGGTTATTGTGTAAGACGAAAACGGTTTCCATATCAGATAATGGGTATTCAACTGATTGCTTATGAGTTTTTTAGAAAAGTAGGGATCAAACTGACCTGAATTGACAATATTATACTTAGTTATTCCGGATTATAACATGTAAGAAAAATATAATTAATGGCACGCCTATGACCATACTATCACCTTAAGCTTTATGACTCTACAACTTTACCAAATCGACTTTATACTATTTCAACAATTTCAGAAAATGGCCTGTATTGTGATTCCACCATAAATACTCCACAAATATAACAAAATTTCTCAGCAGAGATTTTGCATCTGAGGCGAGTTTGTCCAGAGATTTCTGTAGTTAAAACATTTTCTCCTCTACACATAGAAAACCCCTCACTTCGGAACTCAACAGAAGATTTATATTTTGCCATGTATATTCTTGTGAACAACACGGTTCAGGTATAGAATTCATTCCAGGTAACCGTCATCTCATTACGTTTACTACCTACGTGTTTTTCACGAGTGAAATGCATAGGCAGATGACACTTTGGGGCCTGGAAAAGTAAATCTGTTCAAAAACACTGTAGACAACCAGTTCTTCATTTAGGTACTTTTCGCTTCATATTTTTGTATTCTTTTTGTCTTTTTCTCTTCAAGCATTTGGAATAAAAAAGTACCTACACTTCTCTTAATTATACATATATATATATATATATATATATATATATATATATATATATATATATATATATATATATATATATATATATATATATATATATATATATATATATATATATATATATATATATATATATATATATATATACAGGGTATCCCAAGTTGAATGGCCTATTAGAGAACTAATAACGCTATAGTTCTGAAATTTCGGTAGATGATTCAGCTTGTCTGAAGCTCTATTTCTAATTTAATCATATCTCATATGCACTTCCAGTTATACCAACTCTGTTATTAATAAAGAACATCCTGTATATGGGTAATCGGTTCGATAACATTTGTTATTTCAATTACAAAATTAACACTCAAGTCTAGCTTGTTTCGTTCAATAAATATCCTAATTTTACCTGTAAATCATCTAATTTTTGCTTCTTGAAAAAATTTACTTATCTCAAGAATAGCGTGAGCTACCAAAATAATAGAGGTTTTATCATATCATCATATCATAGCCGACTGAATCTCAGTCAGCATATAGAGTGCTCTTTTTTCATCTCTTATTTTGAAACGAAGAAACATCTAAGTCTACATTTTTTCAAATTGTATCCCATATTTTTTTTCAATTCATTAGATTTGCCGTAAAAAAGCCGAATGAGGTTCCCCATACATACACTGTATCTGTATCTGAGATTTCAAGTCTTCAAGTTATGGCGGAAAAACGATTTTACGTACCTACCAGAAGTGGGCAAAGGCGGCTGATATTCTTGCACGTGCATAGAAAGATCCTAGAGCATTAACTGTCCTTTTGTCATTGGATAATTGATAAATTAAGGAAAAAATATGCGGGACTACAGTTGCAGTCGAACTTCGAAAGTCAAATTCAAAAATATCAAAACGGATTGAACTCTATTTCCCTCATATTCCATAATAATTGTTCAAAGTGATGACCACTTGACATAGTTCTACTCGTAGCATAACACCTTGTGCATTTTGCAATCTATTATGCAATTCATATCATGAAGTCATATGTTCAGAATAAATTTTATCTTTCAGCGTTTCCAAAGATAAAAATGCATAGGCGTTAGGTCAGGTGACCTTGAGGCCACAAAGGTTGATCGTTCATTCCAATTCATCTACCTTCAAACATATCAATTTAAATTCGATAATTTTCATTTGTGCGATGAGATTACGCTACATCGAATCGGTACCAACTACGCCTTGATGCACAGTTTTTGGAATAGGATTCCTGAATTCTTCGTCAATAACCATTCGGGACCTTCCTGAAGAAGTTTTTGGAGGTTTCACCGTATATTCATTTTTTGATTTTCTTTCCTTGACAAGCTGATATATTGTGGAATGTCCAATTTCCGCCATCTCAGAACACATTTAGACATTTTCATCGATTGAAAGTAAATGACCTTGATTCCTCGAAGCATCGTATACATTCTGTATGATTAATTTTGAACTTTGGGAAAGTGGTATACTTTTAGCACGTTTAACAGGAGTAAAATTGAGATTTTTTCCATTATTTAGTAAAGTCGAAGAATACCCTTAATAATACGCTTTCACCCTTATCTGAGTGGACAGGCGGGCAATGGTACTTGTGTACCACCGAGTAGTCAAAATTGTTTTGTTCATTGCAAATCATTCATGATAGAATTTATCATCATATATATATATATATATATATATATATATATATATATATATATATATATATATATATATATATATATATATATATATATATATATATATATATATATATATATATATATATATATATATATATATATATATATATATATATATATATATATATATATATATATATATATATATAGGGGTTTTACCTCGACGAGTTGCCCATATATCTGTTCATGCAATCAAACTGATTTAATGAAAAATATAAATCCACCACCCAGTAATTAATACCATTGCCAGGCAATGATTATAATCAAAACATATCCTGGAGTAATTATATATTAGGATAACGTTAAATGTTATAAGAATATATCAATCTACCAGAATATATACATACTATAGCATCATCAGACAATGATATCAATGTACCAACGAGTAGTGTCAGAGGCTTTCTCCCCGGAAAAATCCAGTGTACGGACCTTAGTCAAGTAACACTGAATGTTACTCATTAATAGTTTCCTTTGTGTGAAGTGGTGAACGATCGAATAGAATACTGCTCTGAATATAAATATGACAAAATTGTCAGTTAATTATATTACATTTATATAAACAAATAAATAAAATATGAAATGAGATTCTGAGCAGTATAAACTAAAGAGAAAACCTATGACTCTACCTCATTATTATTTTCGGAAAGAAACCTACGAAGAATATTACAAGATTTGATGACTGTTATCTTTTGTAACTGTTCAAACAGATTTTTCTTCAGACCCAATATCTCAATACTTTTGTGAAGATTTCTAGGAATAACGCCTGTTGTAGAAATAATAATCGGTAGAATAAATATTTTCTTCATTTTCCACATTTTTTAATCTCGTCGCCAAGCATCATATATTTAGAAATTTTTTCATTGTATTTATTTTGTATATTATGTGTCGGGTATAGCATTATCAATTATATATGTTATTTGATTCTGTTTATCATTAAGAACGATATCTGGTCTATTGTGTTTTACAGCTCTGTTGCACAGAATTGTTTTATCAAAATAAAGTTTATATTTGTCATTTTCACAAATAATCTCAGGTTCATATTTTTGAAATTTTTTCTTTTTGGGAATTAGGTCATGTTTAATTCCTAGATTGAAGTGAATAATATTAGCGACGGCATTATGTCTTTCTAAATAATCTGTTGAAGCAAGGACTGAGCAAGATGATAATATATGAAAAACTGTTTCTGAAGAACAGAAACATCTACGGCAAGAATCATCCATATTTTGTTTGATGATATGTTTTCTATAATTCCTTGTGAAAACAAATTGGTCCTGGATCGCAATTGCCAAGCCTTCTGTTTTTTTTATATATATATATTATTTACAGGTTATTGTGTAAGATGACAACGGTTTCCATATTTAATGGTATTAAACTGAGTGCTTATGTGTTTTTGTGAAAAGTAGGGATCAAACCGACGTGAATTATCAATATTATACCCAGGTAATCCGGATTATATATGTAAAAACAATATTATTAATGGCACGCCTATGGCCGTTCTAACCTAAAGATTTATGATTCTACGGCTTTACCAGATCGACTATACACTGTTTCAACAATTTTAGAAAATGGCCTGTATTGTTATTTCACCAAAAATACTCCACAAATATAACAAAATTTGTCAGCAGAGATTTTGCATCTGAGGCGCGTTTGCCAAGACATTTCTGTAGTTAAAACATTTTTTTCCCTACACATAGAAAACCTCTCACTTCGGAACTCAACAGGAGATTGATATATAATCTTATTTTCATGTATACTCTTGTGATTAACAAGGTTCAGGTGTAAAATTGATTCCAGCTAACCGTCTTCTCATTATATTTACTACCTACGTGTTTTTCACGAGTAGAATGCACTGTCCGATGAAATTTTGCTGGCTGGAAGAGTGAATCTGTTCAAAAGCAATATAGAGAAGCAGCTTTCCATTTGGGTACTTTTCACTTCATCTTTTTGTATTCGTTTTGTTTTTTTGTCTTCAAGCATTTGGAATAAAATAGTACTTCTTTTCATTAAATTATATACAGGTTGTTACATAATAGTATGTCATAACTTGAGGGGGTTAATCTACGTGCAATTATAAGAAAACAAGTTTATATAAACATAGGTCCGCAAAAGCTTCGTTATGGTGCTACAGGGTGTTGAAATTTCCGGAAAAAAATCGTTTTTTCTTCAAAACTCTTGCAGTGTTTTAGATATTAAGCCCAAATTTGGAAGGCAAGCTTTTTTTCACAGCCTGCATCATTACATGTCCTAAATTTTAACTAGAATCTACAAGGTGTTTTCTTTTCCGGAGCCATGTCTTCATTTGCCCTTTCAAACTTTTTTGCAGTGCGCCCCTGATCAGCGTACAATCAATTTTCATTATGTACGTTTAATTTCAAAACTTTTTTGACACTTGTAATTTTTTCGTATCTCCAACCGTTCTCGAGCTAAAAATTATTAAACGATTGTATGCATTCGCTGAATTGAAAGCATTTCTAATTAAAACAATGACTAGTAGGCTTTGATTTTTTTTCTTTTATTTATTTATTTCGACAGTTGCTAAATTTGAACCTGTTTCTGCTCGAATTGTTTATTAAAATAACGATTAGTTTTGAGACTTTTAAAGTTATTGCTGTATGGAAAAATGGCTAATTCTACTAACGCCGTATTGGCTATTACATGTACGGTCTGGCTGATGGAAACACAACAGAAGCTAAGTGATTATATCAGGTGCGCTTCCCAAATCGAGTAACACCAGACAGGCGAACATTTTCAAATATCCACAGAAGGTTGAGGGAAACTAGTACTTTTACTGCAAATAATCATTTGAAAGGTGCAACTCAAACTATGAGAACTCCAGATATTGAGGAAGCAGTTTTTAATTGTATTGAGTTGAATCCTCATGTGAGTAAAAGAAATTGGAAATCGGTTGAATATTTCACATGTTCTAGTTTCGAGGATTATCCACAATTTTTTGTTGTTTTATTTTTGTGTATGGAATAACAAACGTTATCGAACCAGTCATCAATATTTAGCGTGTTCAATATTGAACAACAATGTTGCTATACACTTTTGGTATAACTAGAAGAGCTATTGAGGTGAAAATATTTTAGAAACAGAGTTTCGGACCAGCTGAATTAACCACAAAAATTTCAGAACGATAGCATTATTAGTTCGCCATTAACGTCTAATAGGCCACTCAACTTGGAATACCCTGTATAGTAATATGAAAAATTGAGTGCAATGAATACACAGTATTTTGCAGTAGAATAAGGTCGAAATTTGAAATCAAGGTTCGAATACATCTATCCTCAAATTACAAGTCCGCAGGTTTTAAGTATATTAAATCTATAAATCACATAATTTTTATAAGATACTTTTGAAATTCTTCAGGAATGCAATAAGAAGATGACATTGAATGCTCGGAAGTTGACAAACTTTGTAAAACCCCGAAATTCATCACTCTCAATAGTCAACAAGAATTGAATTCCAACCACCCATCATTTAAAATAGGTACAGTTAACGAAGTCTTTCTGACAAATATTATCTCACTCGAAAATGACATTATTGTCCAAATCGGTCATATGTATATCATAAATAAACATTTTATGAACCAGACAATTGTTTTTGAATATACAAATTTTTGTAGCTGTATCTCTGAATGTAAAAAGATTCCGTGATATTCTCACTAATTTGTATTGAAATTTTCTTCAGGAACCATTTTTCGAATTTAATCATAGAGCTTGGGGGACACCCTGTATAACAATTTCATGCACTATCTACCAAATTTGATGAATCATCCCTTTGGTGCTTCCACTGAAATTTTGATTCAGCTAGACTGCTTTTAAACCCCTTCTAGGCATAATAACAACATTTCCTTTAAAATAAACAATATTTCCATTTGAACTAACGTGTCATTAGGATTGCGATTATTACTACGCAAGAAATATCACTACTCAAGATGAAAAAATTATTCAATGTTATAGCTAATCTTGTAACGTATCTGCCGAATTTTTAGGCGGTCATAGACGGCATATTTGAATATAATTCTTCTACTGACATTCCGTCTCTCATCTCCATGAATGAAAACTAAATTAAGTACCTAACCTCGTTTTCGATGTTTCTTCGTTTCGGAATGTGTTGCGGAAAAAGGGTACTCTTTATACTGACTGAGATTCAGTCGGAGAAGAGTTATGTCCCTTCTTGTTTGCAAAACACCTTCATTATTTTGATTGCTCATGCCGTTCTCGAGGTAAATCGATTTTGTCAAATAGCAAAAAATCGATAATTTTCAAGAAAAACTGGGATCATTCATGAACGAAACAAGCTAGGCTATGTGTTAGGTGTTTTTGTGATTGGAATAATAAGTGTTATCAAACCAGTCATCAATATATAGGGTGTTCAATATTGAACAACAAAGTTGGCGTGCATTTTTGGTATAAACAGATGAGCTATTAAGGTGAAAATATTTCGGAAATAGAGTTTTAGACCAGCTGAATCAACCACCATAATTTCAGAACGATATCATTATTAGTTCCCATGAACGTCTAAGGTCACTCAATTTGGGATACCCTGTATAATAATATAAAAAATTGAGTGCAATGAATACACAGTATTTTATGTAGTAGAATCAGGCCGAAATTTTGAATCCCAATTCGATGATATCTATCCTAAAATAACAAGTCCGCAGTTTTTGAATATATTAAAGCTATAAATCACATTATTTTTATAAGGTACTTTCAAAATTCTTGAGAAATACAATAAAGGTTGACATTGAATTCATTGAATTTATTGAAATTTGTAAACTAACTAACTTTGTAAGAACCTGAAATTCGCCACTCTTAATAGTTAACTAGAATTAAATTGCTTCCAACCACTCAACATTTAAAATATATTAGCGATTTCTTTCTCACAAATATTAGCTCACTTGAAAATTACTGTCGAAATCGGTCGTATTTAAATCAAAATAAACATTGTGGAAATCAGACAATTCTATTTATATTCAAATTTTCGTAGCTGGATCTCTGAATGTGAAAAGATTAGTTGCGTGATATTCTCACTAATTTGTATTAAAATTTTCTTCAGGAACCATTTTTCGGATTTAATCATAAAGTTTGGGGGACAGTCCAGTCCAGAGTATTATTTTTATACCTATATAAGTAGGAGTAACTCTTATAGAGATATTGTGGTTCAATAATTCAAAACCGTTAGCATCAACCATCATCTCTAGAGCTCGCTTCTGCTGGTTATCTGTCGAGTAGTCCATATTCAGGTCCCGCATTATCCATTATGCTTTGGAGGAGTGCTGAACCACATCAAAAATTTTTGGAGGAGTACTGTAGAAGGCGTAGCGCCTGTTCAGTTCCGGTGTCCCTGCAGCAGTTCTTGTGAAGTTGATTGCCAACTGTCCCGCCATCGTTTTGCTGGTCGTCCAGCGGGTTTTCTTGCGTATGGTATGTTGTTATATAAGATGTTGGCTATTCTATCTGTGGTCATTCTGTTTACATGCTGGTTCCATTCTCTTCTTCTTTTTCTTACCCATCTTACAATATCGTCTGTTTCACATTTTTCCCTTATGGCGGTATTTCTTTGTCTGTCATTCAATGTGTAACCGGTTATAGTTCTTAGCGTTTTCATTTCTGTTGTTCTTAGTATCCTTTTTGTTACCGACGTTTCCGCTCTTGTTTCTGACCCGTATGTTATAATTGGTCACACACATGTTTTGTAGATTCTGGATTTGCATGATATACTGAGGTGTTTATTCCTCCAAATTGGTTGTTTAAGATGTCCCGATACTGCAGCTGCGTTGTTCACTTGTCTCCTCACTTCATCTTCAAGGTATCCTGTGCTTGTTATTTTGCAGCCTAAGTATTCGAATGACATGACTTGTTCTATAGTGGCGTTGTCTATTGTTAACTTGCAGCGCAGAGGTTCCTTAGCTATGGTCATGCATTTTGTCTTACTACTACGCTAAAGGCGTATAACATTCTTTGTAGGTCGTCTTCTGATTCTGCAATGAGTACGGCGTCATCGGCATAGCATAAGATGTTAATTTTGTAGGTTCCCATGCGGTATCCTAGTCCCAAGTTTTTAACGGTCTCTACAAGTTGGTCCATAACAGTATTAAATAGTAGAGGGCTAAGACTATCACCTTGGCGGATGCCCGACGTTGTTCGAAATGCTGCGTTAGGGTGTGGTTTGTTCGGATTTGCGTTGTTGTATTAGTGTTCAGATCTTTTATGAGTCTTATATATTTTTGGGTACCTCTTTGTTTTCCAGTATCTTGATTACATCCTTCAGTTCGACTCTGTCGAAGGCCTTCGTTAAGTCTATGAAACTAAGATATGCTGGAGTGTGATAGTCAAGAGACTTTTCTACTAATTGCCTTGTTATAAATAGTGCATCGACCGTGGACCGGTTTTTTCGAAAGCCTTGTTGCTCTTCGCTGATTGGCATTGTTGACGTTATGTCATCGGCAAGAATCTTTGTAAGCAGTTTCAAAGAGGTGCTTAATAAGGTTGTTCCGCGATAGTTGGCAGGATTTGTTTTGTCTCCTTTTTTAAAGATAGGCACTGTTACACTTCTTTTCCTTTCTTCTGGTATTTTTCCGTGTTGAATTATGATGTTAAACAGTTTTGTGTACTCTTCTCTCGTGGCTTCTCCGCCATATTTGATCATCTCATTTGTTATCTTATCTTCATTTGGAGCTTTCCTATTTTTGAGTTTACTTATTGCCATAGCTACTTGCTCTTTCGTGATTGTTACCGGTTCATTTATAATGTCGTTTTCTAAGTCTTCTTCTGGGGGTTCTTCTTCATATTCTGATTCGGTGTAAAGATTTTTGAAGTATTTTTCCCATGCTTCGTTTGTGATTGTTTTCAGTTGCATAGTTTCATTGGCTACTTTGGACATGAATGTTAAAATCATAATCGATGTGGTCGATAGATTCCTCCTGTAATACTATTGATTTCTTTGATATGAAGAAATATTATTTGGCAATTTTCTTGCACTCTGGACATTTCCTTAAACTCATAGTATCCCAACACCAACCTCTCGCTTGGGTCGACTTACATAAAATGATTTGTATCCACGAAACTCAAAGAAACTCCTCCCCAGACTCAAGCCACAACCACAGCATCCACCTTCATGACCTCCAGGAGAAGCTCAACACTTCCAGTTTTGTTACGAATAATTGAGCATTAAAATACAAGACAGTGCAATTTGGTTCTTTTGATTGGTATACTGGAGATCAGTTATTGTATTGGAGTACTTAGCCATTGGAAAATTTTCTCGGTTACACAAGTTATTGAATCCTCATCCTTAATGCATAGGGCTCGATCCCCATCATTCTTTCGAAGGGTATTTGTATCCTTTTTGCTTTTTCATCTTATATACCATGTTGAAAAGCTATTTATAGTATTCTTTGAGCTGTTCATTCATATAGATTTGGGCCACAAGAGTCCCTTGAATTTTTTGTATTTGTAAGCATATCGGAATCAATCCGTTTCCACTTTCTCTTCTGTAAATAGATTTTCCCTAATTTCAGAATTAGTTAATTTCGCTATCACCACTGACCCACTCTTAGTATCCCTTAAGTAACATTTCTCTACTTCATTCTCTTGTGTATTGCACTGTAATAACCCATTAGCAATTTCCTTAACAACAGGCTAAATTTCTTCCATCTGTGTGTTTTGTGTACCAGTTATTTCGATAGCATATGAAGTTTCATTCGTTTCCAAGGATACTGAACGGACCTCCATACTTTTTAAGTGTTTTTTCAAATAGGAATTTTCATCCCGTAGGTTCTTCATTTCAGTCAGAATAGATTTATTATCATTGACTAGCTCGTCAAATCTAACGGACATAAACTGGATGGATGTTTTCAGTTCCTTTATTAGGCTAAATAAATCAGCATTTGTGGCATTCTGAACTTCAGTGCCAGGTGGAGAAACGAATGTCCTCGATATTTCACAAACCCTTTTAGCACAACTTTCGTGAAATGTATGAAAATATGTCCCACTAGTAACGGAATTTCAATTGGTCAAACAGGCAAATCGTTTAGAATTAGATCTAAGGAACATCATTCACATTTTTGTAAAATTAAAGCGAATTCCACTCACAATGCATAAAAAACTACCATAATTTTCCATCAATATTCAATCTACAGATTCTACACCAAGCTCAAAAAGTTATGAAACTTAAATAATTGATCGATGAACCCTGAACTACTTGATAGTTGATAGTCATAATGAATAATGAAATAGAACAAGTTACTATGTTTTAACAATCACTAATTTATTGGTGTAAAGAATAAGAAATCACATTGGTTGGACTGATTTCGAACATATGTCAGTTATCAACAACAAGCTAATGAAAACTGAATACTCATATACAATACAGGAGTTACCATGAATAAAATGCTAGTAGAGATCACAGTAACTTGAATAATGGTGGTTGGTAGGTAATTAAGTCTACCTGGTCGTTAAGGAGCTTAAACCTTCCTACCCTACATGCTTTGAAAATTTCCATCGATTCAAAGAAATTGAGTTTATAAGATTTATCACAAGAATGAAGAATTTTCAGCTGTTGAAGTTCTAGAAAAGAATGACATTCATTTAGACAATGTGCAGCTAAAGCTGAATTATATTTAGGATGTTGGAATGACCGGATATAAAAGAAATTGCACTCAGAACATGTTAATTGGTATACTCCAGACTTTTCAAATTTATCGGTTTTTTCTTTTGTGTTGAAAAGGAGGCCTGACAATTTGCTAACTGGTTTGAATACAATATGAACTTTTTTACTATCAGGCAAAACTCTAGCAATCTGTTCTGACGTCTTCCCGAAATATGTTAGAGACATAAATTCAACATGATATATCCCCAATCCAAGAGAGAGAAAAGCCCGAAAAATTTATGTCTCTAACATATTTTGGTAAGATGTCAGAACAGATTGCTAGAGTTTCGTCTGATAGTAAAAAAGTTCATATACAAACTAGTTAGCAAATTGTCAGGCCTCCTTTTCAACACAAATGATAAAACCGATAAATTTGAAAAGTCGGGAGTATACCAACTAACATGTTCTGAGAGCATTTCCATTTATATAGGTCAAACAGGACGCTCTTTCAAGGCTAGATACAAGGAACATTTCCGGTCATTTCTACATCAGAAATATGATTCAGCTTTAGCTGCACAGTGTCTAAATGAATGTCATCCTTTTCCAGAACTTCAACAGCTAAAAATTCTTCATTCTTATGATAAATCTTATAAACTCAATTTCTTTGAATCGATGGAAGTTTTCAAAGCATCAAGGGTAGAAACAGATACACTCCTTAACGACCAGGTGGACATAATCACCTACCAATCACCATTATTCAAGTGGCTGTGACCCCTATATGATTATCTGGATGTTAGTTTTTGTATTGTATTCAGTTGAGTATTCAGTTTTCATTAGCTTGTTGTTGATAATTGACGTATGTCCGAAACCGGTCCAACCAATGTAATTTCTTATTACTTACAACAAAAAATTTGTGATAGAACATAGTAACTTGTTTTATTTCATTATTTATTATGAAATTCAATACAGACAATAATCAAATTTAATATTACTCAACGACCTGACTGCATTAAGTTATTCTCCGATATTTTGGATTTTTAAGTAGTTTACAATTATAAATTAATAGCCAATGTTAATCTCTAATATGTATTTCACCTGTTATTTTAACCCATTTCTCGGTACCTTTGTATGAGAAAATTGCTAACTTTGCATTTCAGTTTTAAACTCATCATTGTCTGATGATAAGCCAAACCTTGAAATAGCTATCATTGAATAAACTTTTCTATCTTAAACAGTGATATTCTTCATGTAGTAATATTCGCAACCTTCCTAATGTCAATTACATATCACATAATGGCCAAATATATTTCATTTTTGAACAAACGTGAACTGATTTAGAAATTGTCAAATTAGACAATGAAGTATGATGCTTATCAATTCCTGAGGATTGTAGCTGAATAACCCAAATATTTCAATAAAATAAATGCTAATGTATGGGGCTTCGTCGACTGAATGGTCACATAAACGTTCAGAGGAATTAAACTATTTATTAGTGATTCATATGGCTTACCAAGATCGTCACTTCCTTTCCAAACGAATTCCAGTGTTTTATTTCTCATTCTTTCTTCTTTGTCTTGATAGTCAATTCTACCTAGGAGCAGACCATCAAAACCAAGTTGAGCAAATATTGAGGCCATTTCTCTACTATGACCAAATGGATCAATTTGCCAACCTACTTTAGGCCTTCCGCACTCTCCAAAAATGTCATTGAGTTTCCTAAAAGTATAGATATGTGTCAAAACAATCTATTTAAAATCATCATTGTGCAAAAAGAAATTGAAAACAATATATATTAAGATGAGTATCAAACTAAACATACAATGTCAATGTAAATAAGTAATATACAGTGTGTTCCAACGAAAATTTGACCCCCCCTATAACTCCGAAATGAGTAACATTAGCGAAAAACACCAAGACACGTCGATTTTTGTTTCGAGGGGGAGCATTTTTCGAAATAATTCGAAACTTGTCAGATCAACCCCTACCCCAGCAACCCTAATTTCGAAATTCATCATAGGGAATAAGGGTCGAGTGGCACCTACTGTAAAGGTCTGTCAATTCTCCATTCTGATTTGTCATTTTAGAATTTTAAATTAACATACAGGGTGTCCCAACCGAGGGTAAAGTTGAATTCCTGCAAATCCCAAATACTAAATGAAATCGATTTATTTTGGCATAATGCAAGCGCAGGTTTATGCTCGGTCTAGAAAAACGACCTACACTTGTGAATTTGGAGTTGGTGCAATCAACCCCCTATTTCCAGCATCCCCAACTCAAAAATCATTCGATCGAAAATAGTGGCACCTCGTTGGAAAGGTATGTCAATTTTTTCTTCGAATTTGGTATTTTCGAAATTCAGAATCAGCATACAGGGTGTCCCGGAGCAGGAACACTGAAAACCCAAATAACTTTTTGAAACTGGTTCATTTCGGTATAATACGAGAACATGTTTATGTTTGATTCGAGAATAAGACTCTCTTGCGTGAATATGGAATTTTGCAATCAATCTCTTCCATTCAGCATCCCCAACTCAAAAAATCATACAAGTGATTACAGGTTGAGTGGCAAAGTTCCAGAAAGATTTTTCTATTTTCTGAATCACTGAGGCATTGGTTTCAGTTTGGCAATCGAGGTTTTCTGGCGTGAGGATCAGGATGAGGGATGATGGAGAAACTGATTGGATGCTCATCTAAACAGGAAAACGAGATTTATTGAACTTGTATTCAATTGAAAACAAAAACTAACTTGATTATTACAACAATTGTTCAAAATGACCTCCGCCCACCTCCATACAGTTATACAGACGATTTTCAAACTCTCTTCTCACATTAGCGAAAACTTCAGGAGTCAAAAGTCGGCATTCTGTGATAATCCTCATCCGCAGCTCCTCCAGGTTTTTTGGTCTTGTGGCATAAACTTTAGATTTTAGATGGCCCCACAAAAAAAAATCTAGGGGATTTAAATCTGGTGACCTGGCTGGCCACTCAACAGGTCCTCTTCTACCAATCCACCTTCCTGGGAAATTTTCGTCTAAATATTGGCGCACCCAGGCATCATAATGCGGAGGAGCACCGTCTTGTTGAAAACGCATTTCGTCCTCAGAAAGAGTTGGATCGTTCTGTAAAATTTCTGTCAATCTAGGATGTATGTGTTCCTCTAACAACTGTAGGTAGCCATTTCCATTCAGATTACCCTCAATAAAGAAAGGCCCAACTAGATGATTGCCAAAATTCCTGCCCAAACGTTCAACTTCTGAGGCCTTTGCGTGTGGGCCTCTAAACCAATGAGGATTCTGTGTGTCCCAATATCGACAATTATGTCTATTCACTTCACCACTGAGCATAAAGGTGCTTTCATCAGAAAAACAGATGTTATTCAGAAAATTTGGATTAGCGTTTAGGTTTTCACTTAGATTTTCACAAAACTGTAAACGACGATCTGGATCATCTTCGTTTATTTCATGCACTAATTTTACCTTGTAGGGGTGAAATTTGTGATGTTTCACGATTCTATGGACAGTTGTAGCTGATACACCAGTCAGACGAGATAGTTTTCTGATCGAAGTAGTATTCTCCATTTGTAGATGACCCACTACTGCCACTTCAGTTGCCTCATTTCTGACAGGACATGCCACTTCATGTTTTTGTTTGCCACCGAACCCGTAGCTAGGAATTTGTCAACCAAATATTTAACGTACTGGTGACTGACTCCCTTTCTCTTTCAGGATGGTTCCTATCGAATATCTTTGCCGTTTCTTTGGCACAACTGTTATTTCGAAAATACGTCGATACAATTTCGACCCTTTCCTCAGTGGAATAAACCATTTTCAGATTAATTTCAACTGACGAACAACAACAATAATGAGGAACTGATCTGAATAATAATAATATTTCATTGCAAAATGAGAAATAACAGATGACTGCACGCCAGATGGAAATGAAAAAATGTGAACATTTTCAATGCAGAAATCAGCTTTATTTCTTCGTAATTGATGCTCAACACATCGTACCCCAATACTTTTAACAGTTTCGAATTAATTTTAGTTGATAATTTCAAATGACGATATTGAATTTTTCGAAAGCGACATCCTGTATAGAGAGCCGAACTGAATGAAATGCTTTAATCATTCTGGAATTCAAAAAACCTTTCTGAAGATATGCCACTTGAATTATTTGTATGATTTTCAAGTTGGGGATGCTGAATGGAAGGGGTTGATTGCAAAAATTCTATAACCACACAAGAAAGTCCTATTCTCGGATCAAACATGTTCTCGTATACCGAAATGAACCAGTTTCAAAAAGTTATTTGGATTTTCAATGTTCCTGCTTCGGGACACCCTGTATGATGATTCTGAATTTCGAAAATACCAAATTCGAAGAGAAAATTGCAGTACCTTTCCAACGAGGTGCCACTTGACCTATTATCGATCGAATGATTTTTGAGTTGGGGATGCTGGAAATAGGGGTTGATTGCACCAACTCCAAATTCACAAGTGTAGGTCGTTTTTCTAGACCGAGCATAAACCTGCGCTTGCATTATGCCAAAATAAATCTATTTCATTTAGTATTTGGGATTTCCAGAATTCAACTTCACCCTTGGTTGGGACACCCTGTATGTTAATTTAAAATTCTAAAATGACAAATCAAGGTGGAGAATTGACAGACCTTTTCAGTAAGGTGCCACTCGACCCTTATTCCCTATGATGAATTTCAAAGTTAGGGTTGCTGGGGGTAGGGGTTGATCTGAGAAGTTTCGAATTATTTCGAAAAATGCTCCCCTCGAAACAAAAATCGACGTGTCTTGGTGTTTTTCGCTAATGTTACTCATTTCGGAGTTATAGGGGGGGTCAAATTTTCGTTGGAACACACTGTATGTGTGCTATTCAAAGGCCTTCAGCAGGGAATGTTCGGCAGTTTTTATTGAAATACACAAAAATTGTTAAAAGCTGACATGCTCTTTACCCCGGAATGGATAGATGGCCTCTTATAGAACCTTCATTAATGCAGAATGCCACTGTTATCTCATAGAGACGTTTGTGCAGCTTATCTATGAAGATAAGCTTCTAATAATACATTCCTCTGGACAATATGATACGTAATTCAGTTGGAATGGTAATTTTGGCAAGTGCATATCAATTTTGATCATCTGAGTCCATCGTAATCTTTTTTCGGGATTCTGGTTGTTAGCCCATTATCAAGAGTGATACAGTACTAAATTCAAAATGAGTGATTTCACTTATGTATAACGGCATTCACAACAGGAGCTAAATTGAAGTCTAGTTGGTCGTTGCAAATTGGCTGGTTTTTCCTATGAGCGGACGTAATTTCAATAATCTCCAAGATGTTCATGCTTTTTCCTTTATTACCTGGATGCATGAGCTCGATATTCTCGAATCTATGAAGTGATTTTTGTTGATGCAGTGGTCCGAAAAGCCCGTAGAATTTTTATTTTGGATAATAGATCTCTTCTCAATGCATCTTCCGGTTTGGCCTATATAGAATATCTCACATTCACTGCAGTGTATTTTATATACTCCGCTTTTTTTCGATAATTTTGTTTTATTTTTATCATTAATGAAAATTTTCTGTTAGATTTCTCAGTATGTAACGGATAAATACTCTGCGATAAGAGTTTATGTCATTTTTGTCTTATTAAGGTATCAATTAATTTTGGTTCATAGCCGTTGTTCATAGTGATTAATTTCAAAACATGAACTTCATTCTCCAAATCGACAGCTGACAAAGGAATAGAAAGCAATATGTGCACAAATGAATGAAATGCACTCAATTTGATACTCTGGGATTGGGAACTACTGTTATTAATCGGGGTATCCGAATAGGTTGGTTTTCTCATTTTGCATTGTAAATTGATTCGATTGATGAAAATTATTTAAAAACTGTAAGAAAGTTTTGAGTTGTCTGTCTGTGCCAATCCAAATACGGAAGATATCGTCTACATATATTTTCCATAAAAGATATTATTGATTAGGATGTTGGGGGAACTGAAAGTTCTGTTTTCAAAATTTGTCATAAATATTTCACTTAATAATGGAGAGAATGAAGAGTACATAGTTAAACAATGTAATTGTTGATATATTTTATTATTGAACCTAAAATGACTTTGTTGGAGACATAGGTTTACAGCTGACATCGTTTCTTCTATATGAGTGGGGCTTAATGTACTATTGGATTGAAGCTGTTGATCAATTGTGACTTTGACATCACGGCAGGGTGTAGACGGATATAGATTGATTATATCAAAGGATACTAATTTAGCATTTATCGGAAGAGAGATCTCAAGTGATTGGTTAATTCTATAGAATTTTGTATTGAGTGAATTGGATTGTGTTGTATCAAATTTGGAATAAAGTTGTTCAAATATTTACATAGTTTAGTAGCTGAAGCACTTACATATGGAACAATAGGTCTCATGGGACAATCTAACTTGTGAATTTTGGGTTATAAATATAAAATTTGGGGCTTTCGGATTCAAAACAGTTAATTTCAACCCATCTTCCTGCAATAAATTCGTGCACTTTCAATTTCACCATTGAATTAAAAATTCTTCAAATATTCTTTTCAATTAAAAAGTGACAGAACTTTGAAAGAAAGGTTTGAAATAGTGTCCCAATATAAATAATTTGAACGATTTAAAAATTTTAGCCGTTAACTCTGAGTTAGCAGCTCAATAGAAGTTGTAGATGATAAAGCTTATGAAGAAGTAATCTGTGCTAAATATATAAGACATTCTAGCATTGACCAAAAACAATACGGAATTAGCAATTGTTAGATCCATACAAACAAAACTTAAAGACCATAATTCAACTCTTTTGATAGCTGACTAACACTATAAAGATTTTAGAAACTGATATATATATTGAAGAAACGAAAAACAGAAAGACTATTTATTCCAGAAAAATTTATAGAATAATATGTTGATCCTTCTAACAAATTTCAAACCCTAGTCTTATCTCTAATTAAAAGGTGTACGAATTTACTGCAAAAGATGGGTTTGAATTGACTGTTATGATAACGAAAGCTCCAATTTTATATTCATTACCCAAAATTCACAAGGTAGATTGTCCCATGAGACCTATTGTGTCGTATGTAAATACTCCAGCTACTAAATTATGTAAATATTTGAACAACATACTTCCAAATTTGATATAACACAATCCATTTTACACAATACAAATCTCTATAGAATTAATCAATCACTTGAGATCTCTTAAAATTTCGATAAATGCTAAATTAGTATCCTTTCATATAATTAATCTAAGCAACTCAAAAAGTCTAGAGAACACTTACCAAAATCTTTAAAATATGAATTTGATGATTCGAATTTATAGAAATCTTTCGGTTTTTTAGGATGTATTGTATATAATGTATTCTCAAGAAAACAAAATATCATTTGACTTCTCCAAAGCACCTATCATAAGAAAAAATTTGAAATTTGAAAATGACGAAATTTGGTAAAACAAAAAAAATCCTGAACCAATATTTTCGAAACGATATGGAAGCTCTTATATTTTTCAGTACCCAGAAGGTCCACCTCATTTATTAATGACACTTTGGCATCGTCGCGGCATGCTCAATATTAAATTGTCTATTACATTTTGGCCTAAGTAATTCCAAGCCCCCTGAACTGCTAATCGAAGCTCCTGTTCATGATGGAAGACGTTTTGACGCAGGAGATTTCTTTTAAGGGTGTCCCACACATGCTCGATGGGATTCAGATCTGGGGAGCAGGATGGCCGCGGTAGAAGATCGATGTCATTCTCTTCAAGAACGTTCAAGACAACTCTTGCACGATGAGGAGGGGTATTATCTTGTTGGAATAGTGGATTTTGACCCATTGTTTGGAGATACGGTACCACTACAGGTAAAACTATCTCATTTGCGTAAGAATTTTCCGTGAGGTTGTTCTGTATGAAAACGAGGTCAGTTCTTCCACCAAGGCGTATACCTCCCCAAAACATCACTGATCCGCCTCCCTGTCTAACAACTTCTCGAGCATGCTGGAGACGGTTTTGCTTTCCAGGTTCCCTCCATATTCGAATTCTTCCCGAATCGGGATAATAACGAAATCTAGATTCATCACTGAAGAGAACTGTGGCCCACCTCTCTTGATCCCAGTTTACGTGTTCTTGGCACCAAGCTAAACGAGCAGCGCGATTTCTATGGGTCAGTTGTGGAACTCTTAAAGGACGTCTGGAGTGGAGTTGACCTTCGTGCAGTCGATTTCTCACAGTTTGGTCGGAAATTTGTACATCATGAACTCGTGATAGCTCTTGAGCTAATTGAGATGCTGTGGTAGTACGATCTCTTCTGGCTTGTAAAACCAAAAATCGGTCTTGGGCGACTGTAGTAATCCTGAAACCAACTGTATGGCGTTCTTCTACGCTACCTGTTTCATTGAAACGCGACCATAAACGGTTTATGACACTTGGGCTACTTCCCAGAACCCTGGATACTTCCTGTTGTGAGCTCCCAGCTTGGAGCATGCCAACGGCTCGTAACATCTCTTCTCTAGTCAAATGTCGTCTTTCCATGGTCGAATCACGAAACTTGAATCTTTTATTTTGTGCTTCCAATAGAAACAAAGTGCCAACTAACTGATTTCAAACACTGAATACATGAAATGATTATAAGGCAGCGTCGCATCGGCTGCATTTTTAGTTTTTTATAAAAGAAACACTGAAATATGTTGCGGCATTCTACATAATTTGGTGAGAAATTGATGCAGTTGTTCATTTCTTTAAAAAAATCATCCATATTGATCGTTCTGGAGACGATATATCGATATTTAGAAGTGTTTCCTAGATTTTTTTCAGGTGTTTATATCCGTCTACACCCTGCCGTGATGTCTAAGTCACAATTAATTTACAACCTCAATTCAATAGTACATTAGACCTGACTCATATAGTAGGAGAAACGATGTCAGCTGCAAACCTATGTCTCCAAGAAAGTTATTTCTGGTTCAATAATAAAATATATCAACAATTAGATAGTTTACCTATGGCTCTCCATTGTGTCCGTTATTAAGTGAAAAATTTATGACAAATTTAGAAAATAGAACTTCAAGTTTCCCCTACATGCTAATCAATTATGTATTTTTATGGAAAAGATATGTAGATGATATCTTCCGTATTTGGATTGGCACAGACACACAACTCAATAGATTTTTACTGTTTTTAAATTCTTTCCGTCAATCGATTCAATTTACAATGGAAAATGAAAATAATGAGAAAGAGTATCAAATTGAGTGTTTTTCATTCATTTGTGCACAGATTGCTTTCTATTCCTTTGTCAGCTGTCGATTTTGTGAATGAAGTTCAAGTTTTAAAATTAATCGCAACGAACAACGGCAATGAACCAAAATTAATTGAAACCTTAATAAGACAAAAACGACAGAAACTTTTATTTCAGAGTATTTATCCGTTACATACTGAGGAATCTAACAGAAAATTTCCAATTACCTATATTCCTAACATTAGCAACAAAATATTGTAACAGATTACACAGAAATAATATCAACACCATCAGCACTAATAAGAAGAATTTGGGTTCTTTATTGGTTAATAATAACGATCACGATCACGATCTGCCTATTTCAATCCACTGCTGGATGTAGGCTTTTCCCATATTGAACCATTTCTTTCTGCTAATAGCTTCTCTCATCCAAAGAAGACCCGCTGATTTTTTAATATCGTCTCTCCACCTTGTGTTTGGCCTGCCGATACTCCTATGCCCCACTCTTGGCCTCCATTCCATGAGCCTCTTGGTCCACCGATTGTCATTTCTTCGAGCTACGTGACCTGCCCATGACCACTTTAGTTGAGCTGCCCTCTCCATGACATCTGTCAGCTTGGTTTGTTCTCTTATCCAAGTATTTCTTATGCGATCTGATAGTTTAATATTTAATATTATTCTCTCGTGGGCTCTTTGGGTTTTCGTCAATTTTTAGGCCAACTTCTTAGTAAGACACCATGTTTCGGCTCCATATGTAAGCACAGGAAGAATGCATTGGTTGTAGAGGTTTTTCTTGAGGTTGTGGGGTATGTCTGATGTCAGGACATGTTTTAATTTGCCAAATGCCGCCCACAAAAAGGACACTCTTCGTGTAATCTCGTCAGTCATGTTGTCTTTTTCAGTAGTTAGTTTTTGTCCCAGGTATATGTAGTTTTCGACATTCTCTAGTTGTTGACCTTCTACGTGGATTACGGGGTTATTGTTTGTGTTAGTCATTATCTTCGTCTTGCTGATGTTCATTTCTAGGCCAACATTTTTTGAATGGTTGTTCAAGTCTAGGATCATATCTTGTAATTCTTGGACGTTACTACCTATTAGTACAATATCGTCGGCAAAGCGTAGATGATGTAGAAGTTCGCCATCAATGTTGATTCCTTTCTTATGCCAATTCATTTCTCTAAAGATTTCGTTCAAAGCTGCAATAAATAGCCCCGGTGACACTGTATCTCCTTGTCGAACACCTCGTTTTATTGAAATGTCGTTGGTTTTATTCCATAACTGGACATGCATTATGGCGGAAGAATAGATGTTTTTTATCAGGTTCGTGTATCTGCTGTCCACTCTACATGCATTAAGAGAATTAGGGACTGCCCAAATTTCTATACTGTCAAAGGCCTTTTGGTAGTCTATAAAGGCTATATAAAGATCTAAATTATACTCATTGCACTTTTCTATTAGGTGTTTAATTGCATGAATATGATCCAGCGTACTGAACCCAGATCTAAATCCAGCTTGTTCACGGGGTTGCTGGAAATCTATTTTTCCCGTTAATCTTTTGGTAATTATTTTGGTGAATAATTTATATAGCTGGGATAAAAGGCTTATTGGTCTATAATTACCAAGGTTTCTTATGTCGCCTTTTTTGTGGAGAAGAATTACTTCAGCCTCAAGCCATGCTTGGGGGACTTGACTTTGATCCAAGCATTTGTTGAACAATATTACCAGTTCTTGTTTTAGGTGAGGACTTCCACATTTGAGCATTTCTGGAATTATGCCATCTGGTCCAGCCGCCTTGGAATTTTTAAGAATATTCAGGGCTGAGTTTAAGTCATTAACAGTAATTTCGGGAATATCCTCAGAACCGACATTACATATTTTTCTCTTTCCATCTTCCTTTTGCTGTGCGTTTGGTTGAAATTTGGAATCATATAATTCTCTATAAAAGCTTTCTATTAATTGGAGCATTTGATCTCTATTTGTAATGACCTTCCCAGCTTTGTCTTTAAGTGATGTCACTTCTCTTCTTCCTATACTAACATGTCTATTAAAGATTTTTGGGCCTTTGTTATTCTCAATAGTTTCTTTTATGATCTTGGTATTAAATTTCCTAATGTCTTTTCTCATTTCTCTTTTTATTAATTTGTTCAGTTCAGCCCATTCGATTAAGTTCCTATCTTTGTCTGGTTTTAGTTTCCTTCTTTCTTCTAATAATTTCGCTGTTTCGTCACTTATTTTTCTTCGACTTCTTTTCGTCACTGTTGTTACCTCACTTGCGCTTTCGTTAATGATGTTGCTTAAATCATTTGCATGTGTATTTAAGTCGGTATGTCTTAGAGTTGGGGGTGCCTTATCAATATTTTCGTCTATTTTTAATTGGTACTGTTCTTTTCTATTGATAAGGACTTCAGGGTCTACTGTCTTTTGGGCCTTCAACGTTAAATTTCTCTTATGTGTTTTTATTCTGACCTTTGCTCGTATCATTGGTTAATAATAAAGATGAAACAAAATTATTGGATAAAAGCCGAGTATATAAAATACACTGCAGTGCATGTGAGACTCCATATAGGCCAAACTGGAAGATGAATCGAGAAGAGAGTTGCAGAACATAAAAGATCTATTCTCCAAAATAAAAATCCTACGGGTTTTCCAGACCACTGCATCAACAAAAATCATTTCATAGATTCGAGAATATCGAGCTCATGCATCCATACGTCCGCTCATAGGAAAAACCAGCCAATTTGCAACGACCAACTAGACTTCAATTCACCTGTTATTGTGAATGCCGTTATACATTAGTGAAATCACTCATTTTGTATTTAGTATTATATTACTCTTGATAATGGGCTAACAACCCGAAACATATGTCGAGTATTTCTAAAATATATTTGTGAAATCTTTGCCAAGTGATGATCGAATCTTCTTTTCTACACTTTTCCGGTAGGAGGGTTTTGAGGGTACCTAGTGCTTGATATTTAGATTGGTGCCATTACTTCATACTTCTACGGAAACGAACAAAATCGACTTTTTCAACTTAATGAACAAGAAGAAGAGAAAGAATGTTTCATTGCGAGCAAAAGCGACTTCGAGATAGACGATA
The DNA here is from genome assembly GCA_013387265.2 of Cryptolaemus montrouzieri. Classification (NCBI taxonomy): domain Eukaryota; kingdom Metazoa; phylum Arthropoda; class Insecta; order Coleoptera; family Coccinellidae; genus Cryptolaemus; species Cryptolaemus montrouzieri. The sequence goes on along the minus strand of JABFTP020000083.1, from coordinate 5,069,993 downwards.
TTGATCAGGCTGAAGGACAAGTTCAAACAATTAACAAAGCACTAGTAGGTGAAGAATAAGGGGATGATACAGAAATAACTAGCCAGGAAAAACAGGATGAAGTTAGTGGGCTAAGGTCAACCAGGTATTGATGAAATCCAAGGTATAACTGTGTCCAAAAGAAAGGTGTTCAGAATCCTAAAAGTATTCCGAACAGATTCTTCTATCATGCGTTTACATGACATAATTCACATTGCTAGTAGAAATATTTAGCAGAGGAGGAAGCAATGTGTACTTGAGTAGGTTACCAGACAATATGTGCTTATTTAATTAATTTGACACATCCATGTAGTATCGGCGAGTCAGCGAGATAACGCTTCACAATTTCACCATCGACAATCAATAATAATAACAAAAGCAGATGATTGCACGAAGACGACGACAGCATGTTTCCATTTAAGCCATACATTTTTATTAAGTATATAAGGAATTTAATGAAGTACTTGCTGAACAACCTTTCTCAAGTCATTTACTTAACCTCCAACAGGTAGTAGGCAGATTGAGGCCCTGTTTGGAAAACACTCACACACACACATACACAGACACACACATTAGTAGAGAGTAGGCAGATTGAGGCTCGGTTAAGACAATACACTTTCAACTAGGAGTAGGCACATCGAGACCTAGTGTACATCAACACACATCAGGAGATCACGACAAACCTTTATTCAACAGGTGACTCAGTATTTATTCTTAAAAAATCTTTATTTTTTTTCAAAATCAATTTCATCGCCCTCAAAGTAATCCCTTCCAGATACAATGTATTTACGCCATAGAGTTTTCTAATCTTCAGAGCAATTCTAAAGTCTTTTTCCGAGATGGCCTTTAGCTCTCTCTTCGATGCTGCCTGTATCTCTTCTATTGACTCAGAACGGTGTCCTTGTAGCAGTTTTTAGACTTGCTGAATAACTAGAAGGCACACAGTGCCAAATCAGGTGATTACGGTGGTTATGGTACAATATGGGTCAAGTTTTTGGCGAAATAGTCACGAAAAATTATTGTAGTGTGAGACTGTGCATTATCGTGGGTCAAAACCAAGAATTGTCTCGCCACAATTTCGACTTCTTTAGCAGAATAGCCTTACGCAAACAACGCATGACGCTCAAATAATAATCTTCGTTGACAGCTCAATCCAGCGGAATTACTTCAGAATGCACAACATCGCTTTAATCATAAGAAGCACTCAACATGACCTTAATTTTTCAGCGACTTTGGCGCGATGTTTATGCCTCACCATTGACTCACTTGATTGATCGGTTGTTTCTGAGTCGTAAGCATAAATCCAATTTTCATCTCCGGTAATGATGCGTTTCATTTTGTTTTGATAGTCAGAAAGCATCATCTCACACACTTCAACGCGACGATGTTTTTCCAGAAAGTTCAGTGTTTTCGGTGCCAATCGACATTTTACGCGTCTGAGGCCAATAATATTCATCAAAATAGTATTGATTGATCCTTTTGCAATGTCAACATAATCAACAAGACCTCTTATTGTTAATCGACAATTTACAAGCACCAAATCTTTGATTTTGTAGACGTGAGCTACGTCGAACGAAGTTGGTAGTCGACCGGGACATTCTTCGCCTTCTACACGTTCTCAATCTTTTTGAAACTCTTTAAACCACAACGTTTTTTTCGACATATCCTCATCACTAAAGGCTTTTGAACCATACCAAATCAGCAGCAGAAGATTTATTCCTCAAACAAAACTTAATTCGAATTGTTTACTCAACAAACAACAGACATTATAGAAATCAAAAAATTATCTTCTGTTAGCTTACAAAAAAAGTCGTTTTGCAAACACTAATAAATATTTTGATGTGAACCTTGGCACACATATCAACGACAGTCACACTAACTTTAAAATAAGAGCACTGCTCCAAATCAATTTGCGCTCGCAATTGTCAGATCTTTTTTGGACACAGTGGTATATATTTCAAAGGAAAGGATGGCACAAAAAGGCCGAAAATATTATAAAGCAATGACCTGGAGTGAGGTGCACTCGATACTGAAATCTCTTTTATCTGCTGATCATAGTTTATTGATGAGCAGATTGTATCAGATATACCACAATAAAAATTAGAAGAAGAGCCGTAAGGTATAAAGAAAAATACGTTTTTTGGGATACGAATGAGGTTAAAATAAAAACCGTGATTGGTTTACTTTATCTTGTTGGTGCGCTTTGGATAAACTACAGCAATTTTAAAGATTTTTGGAAAGATGAAACTGGGTGTAAAATTTTTCAGCAACAATCTCCAAAAGATTTTTCTTTCCATTGAGGTTTGATAATATTGAAAATAGGAAAGAAGAATGCAAAATCGACAAGATTAACCATATAGGAGCTGTTCTTGGAAAGTTTATTAATAATCGTCAATATGTTTACATCCGTAATGAGTGTAACTTAGGACGGAAAGTTGTTTTAATCACCTTGTCGGGTTAAATCTATGTCACATGTCAAAAAACCCAAATGAAAATTAATTTTTCCCGAATTTTCGACATATTTATAAATGAAAACTACCTTCTATTGTACCATGAATTACCTATTAAACACTGTGTAAAAATAAACGCGGTAATACCTCAAGCCAACAGTGAATTGGTCGATTATTGATTGATAGTTAGTTGTAGCTTCATCATTCATTGTCCAGGCACCTCCAATAAATTCCAGGCGTCCACTATTTACCAGATTCTTAACTGTTAGTTTCTTGTTATCATCTATTTGGTTCCACCATCTCCAGAAGAAAGCTGTCTCAACATAAATAAACCTGGAGACAGAAAACAAATTATTTAATTATTATTCAAATACCGACAATCATTGTTGATATAATTGGACACAGTTTTGAAGCTGCAAATTCCTCAAGATAAGAAAATACGTCCTTTTGCACTAAAATCTCGTAATCATAGAAACATGTTTCATTGAACACTACCAGATAAAAGCTGAGAGCTATTTTTGAAGCTTGTTTTCAATGTGATAGATGCTTTAATCGGGTAGAAATATTTATAATTCATTTACGCAGAAAATAGGTGAAAGTCCTCCATACGAGAACAAATCGTATAAACCGATATGTTTTCTCTTCTTTTTCTGAAGAATATTGGCGAAAATCATCGACAATCATTTAAAAACTAACACAGCATTTAATGAGAAAAAAATTGCTTTTCGATAAAAAAATTCACGATTCATACATTACACTCTGAAGGCAAAAGATTTGATAGAGAACAAGATGCTCAGAAAATGGGAGTGATCCTTTTTGGATGCATGAAAGAAGTGTTCGACAAGAAAGTATATGGGGTGATGCAACAAGGTGTCATCAAATTGCCTTCACTTTTGTCACTTATATCGTTTTTGTATGGCTGAACAACAATGGCTATAACGAAGAAGATTATGCAAATGATTAGTTACCATCATCATTGTGAACCACAAGAACCAGATGTGGTAGAGCCAACAGGAATGTGGAGGCCCAGATAGTCTCACCGACCAGGGTCAAGTGGACTGTTAATAACTTCCTACTATATAAATCACCGGTACTGGACGGCATTTGCCTGGCCCTTCTTTAGGAGTATTTAGTTGTGTTGCTTTCGGTAGTGAATATATAAAGTGTTATTATCATTCTGAAACACATTCCTATGTGCTGCAAGACGGCAGGGGTAGCGTTCATAACTAAAACGGGGACGCCAACCATATTTCGGTAAGGTAGGCCTATCAGTTCAACATCATTCGTTCTCAAAGTTCCTCACAGACTGATTGATAATCTTTCTCAGCATTAGATGTTTAGCACTACTCTTTTGCACCCTGATCAACAAACGTACACTGCGCGACCATCTATAGACATAACATTGCACTCGGCTGTTCAAATTAATGAACAGCAGTTGGATAAGGGAGAATCTTGTATGGCGACGTTTTTGGATATCGAGGAATTTAATATACCGACTCATCTTGCAGAACTCACAGAGTTTTTGCGGAAGGAGGATCACTTTGACGATCGAAGTTCATGGAAATTGTAAGACGGAGACTTTCCGCAGAGCAACGTACTCGAATTCTTGAGGCATGGTGGCGATTGGTTTATTGCTGGCGCTGCCGGGGGCGCGGAGTCCATATTTTAGCTTACGTGGTCTACGTTCTCGGGTTAACATAAAAATACGGAGCTGGTTGATTACACTAGGAAGCATACGATATCATCATGTTCGAAGGCCCATTTTCTTTGGATCAAGACCCGACATGAAAGAATCCGTAAGTATTTGAGGGTGATACTCGACAGAAGATCTAGCTCGGTTCAACCTTTCAAGCTGCAGACCGGCAAATTTTCTGCTGTCTTCATGACATGTGGGAAAACACTCAGTGGTACCTGGGGCTTGAAGCTACACGTGCTTCAAAAACGTTCAGCTACCCAGACTCATTTACACCTTGCAGGTCAACGAGAGTGGAATAACAGACATGCAGCTAGATGAAGAGAGACTCAGAGCACTGATGGTGAAAAATGTTTGGCACCCAGAAACAACCCTACTTCAGCGCTAGGTGCACTGTGAGGTGTCGAACCACTGCACTTCACAATCATTAGCAGTTCAATTTTGATCACATATGAGCTAAGCACGGGGCACTCTATTGGTCGTTCCGGAGCATATCACCCATATCTTCTGAATGAAATCGAACAGAACCACCCCGATGTATCACTTCATTAATGAGACCGAGGTGAAAATCCCATCCAGACACGAGTCGGTGGAACGGAAGGAATCCTTGCCAGGTGAAGGTAACTTCTGATACTCTGATTAATCGAAGACCACAAAGAAATCCGGTAGCAGTGTTTACTGCCGGAGAAATCGGGGAATTTCTACGTTCTATTAGATAAACATTCACGGCGATACTTTGCTGTGTTCAAGGCAACTCATGAGTTGCTCACGATCTGCTCTGACAGTCGCGCTGCTCTAGGACTCGCGCTGCATCACTTCTTAGATAGTTGGAGAGTCCGTTTAATCACTGAAACTACTGGCAGTAAGCAACCATACCCTTCACTTCTGGGTTGTGCGTTATAATGAGATCAGGATAAATGAAATTGTGGATAGGCTGGCCTCTCTAGGAGCTAAGAATGGTCCAATAAGATCAGGGCCCATCTTACCCTGTGATTTTTATACAAAGCTAGCCAAACAATAGAGCAGCACCTGGTTGAACGCTCGAGGTTGTCACAAATAAAATACAATTCTGGGTACATCACTTAGGAAAACCTAGACGAGGGTGGCACTTGAAGGCAGTCGAACTACTTCGCGGCTCCTGATACAGAGAGTGACGAGGAGCTAAAAGTTCAAATATCACCTGTGCAAAATTGGAATGGAGAATAATTCTGAATGACATAAAATTGGGGTCAAAAACGAAATTCATTTGATTGCCACATGCCCTGCATAAATCCACCTTAGGTAGAACAAACTGGGACGCACCCAAACTGGGCGCGGAATTGATGGAAGTGAGTAATCTTTTAACAATACCCCTTGCTCTATACTTCTTCATAAGGAATAAGCATGAGATGTATTCACATGGAGAGAGAACACGAAGAGTCATAGGCTTAATAATCCCCTCAATATGTTAACTATGTTCCTATTTGGTTTTCGTGGTAGAAAATTCTTATTATTATCAATAGTTACCATCATTAGAAAAAGTACAATGGCCTCATATCAAACATATCCCAAGAAACTCCATTTAAAAATGGATATACTGTAGGCCTCTCTGATGAGGATAATTTTCTTGAAGTAAACCTATTACTCATAAATTGATAAACTTCTCCAAAGCTGCTATAGACACGTGAAAAAATAATTTGGAAAGATGTATTGGAAGCTTATCTAAATGATACGGTGATATGATTCATCCTACATAAGCATCATTTATATACTGATAAGAGACAATCACACTAAGCAATCCTCCGACACTACAGCGTTTAGTGATTTTGGTAATAACAGAAGCTTCAAGAACAACGATCACGATAACTCCACAGCTGTTTCCTCTTTTTCCTACAAGTCAAAAACGTCAGTTCAATAGTAGTATTACAGAAGACGGAAAAGATAGAACCAATTCATCTAAGAAAACATCTGGACATTCATATAAAGCTCCGAATTTCTTATCGTAACAATCGATTACAATTTGAATTTGGGAGGCTTTTACTTGCTAAAATTCCATTATCAATAATAAAAAACAAGTACTGTGTTTTAGGGAATTTTACTTAATAATTGCGATTCGTAACGAATCTCACTACACCGTAGCTTCTTCAGACGAATGAATATGCAGAAAAATATAAATGAGAATAAAACTATAAATGTTCCTGAGTAATTAAAAGCTTATTGAGTTGCTTCTTCTTAAGTGGTTATTTATGACAGGTATATCCAATAAAATTAAGGAATAGATTGCTCCCCGAAAAGATTCAATAGAGGTGAAGGGCTTAAATCGACTTGTTTATTGATGAGTCTACCTGAGTGTTTGTATTTATTGATTTCTAAAGTTTCCCAAAGATCTGCCTTCCAATATTTATTATCTGTGTGCAAAATTTCAAACTGTGGGTCGAAAGAATGATTATTTTCTAAGAGATGATTCGCGTAATTTGAATCTGATTTTTTATTTGAAAAACTGCGTTTATGTTCCGATATTCTAATATTAAAATTTCTATGTGTTCTACCAATATAGAAATTATCACAGTCATTGCAATTCAGTCGATAAACACCTGATTTATTGTTTTTACCTTGTTTGGTTTTATTATTCTTTATATATTTGCCTAAATTATTATTAGTTTGAAAGCTATGTATAAATCATTGCTACTTAAGAATGATTTCAGTTTCTCACTTGTAATGCCAACGTAGGTTGAGGTGTTGAATTTTTGTTTCAATTTATCGACAGGGTAAACTTCATTCGATGCAATTCTACTTTGTTTTTATTTAAAATATTATTTATTAGTTTGGGATTGTAACCATTATTTTTGGCTATTTGTTTAATCAAATTTAGTTCTTTGTTGAAATTTTCTGGTGATAACGGGATGTTAATCAATCTATGAATAAAACTATTGAGTGCTGACATTTTATGTTGATATGGATGACACGACGAGTTATGTATTATAATATCTGTATCTGACGGCTTATGGTAAAATGCGAAAACATGTTTTCCATTTTCATTCGAAATAAATTGTTACGTCTAAGAAATTTATCGAATTATTGCTTTCTATTTCGGTTGTGAATGCAATTTTGGATGTAATGAATTTATATGATTTTCGAAAATTTTCAACTGTCTATCTGTTCCTGTGAAGCAAATAATGATATCGTCTACATAGCGATACCAGTATAAACAATATTTACTGAGTGGATGATTATGAATTAATTTCTCTAAGTTATTCATGAATAATTTTGCATACAAAGGACTTAACGAATTGCCCATAATCAAGCCGACTATTGAAGATGGCCAAAAATAATGGTTACAATCCCAAACTAATAAATAATATTTTAAATAAAGATCAAAGTAGATCGCATCGAATGAAGTTTACCCTGTCGATAAATTGAAACAAAAATTCAACACCTTAACCTACGTTGGCATTACAAGTGAGAAACTGAAATTATTCATAAGTAGCAATAATTTTATCATAGCTTTCCAAACTAAAAATAATTTAGGCAAATATATAAAAATAATAAAACCAAACCAGGTAAAAACAATAAATCAGGTGTTTATCGATTGAATTGCAATGACTGTGATAATTTCTACATTGGTAGAACACATACAAATTTTAATATTAGAATATCGGAACATAAACGCAGTTTTCAAATAAAAATCAGATTCAAATTACGCGAATCATCTCTTAGAAAATAATCATTCTTTCGACCCACAGTTTGAAATTTTGCATACAGATAATAAATATTTAAAGGTAGATTTTGGGAAACTTTAGAAATCAATAAATACAAACACTCAGGTAGACTCATCAATGAACAAGTCGATTTAAACCTTTCACCTCTATTGAATCTTTTCGGGGAGCAATCTATTCCTTAATTTTATTGGATATACCTGTCATAAATAACCACTTAAGAAGAAGCAACTCAATAAGCTTTTAATTACTCAGGAACATTTATAGTTATATTCTCATTCATATTTTTCTGCATATTCATTCGTCTGAAGTCACTACGGTGTAGTGAAACGCGTTACGAATCGCAATTATTAAGTAAAATTCCTTAAAACACAGTACTGGTTTTTTATTATTAATCGATTACAATGTCATCAACGAAATTCTGTAGTATAAGAATAACAAAAAATTTTATATAATAAGATATAATTTCTCATTTAATTGAGAGTGGAGGCAATGGTTGACGTGTCGGTGATCTTTATATCAACTGAAAACCAGTTTTGAGAATATTCACCATTTGTTGGGAACAGAAATCTGACGCACTCTTGATATTTCGTTTTCGAAAATGTTTTAGAACGTTGAAAGCTTCAAACACAAATTCGAGATACATTTTCAATCTGGAAACTTCCCAGATATAATAAAAGTGCAACTTTCTCATTCCAACTGTTAACCAACAGAAACGTTCCGTGCTTCGAAAATACATGGCGTTTCTGTGTTCTGTGTGTTTGTCAATACATAATCTGCATTTTCTTCTGACCGAATTCATAGCAATCGGTAGTTGAATTCCACGAATTTGACCAATGGCATTCTGGAATCAGTCAATGAAGTCCTCCCTACTTTTCGGCTGCTTGAGGTGAATTTTGTTGTTGACATAACCATATATGGAAAAATTTAATGGTCTGAAATCAGAGGATCTCACGAGCCATAAAACGGGATCACTGGTGTCTATCCAGTGATCTCCCAGAATGTCCACTTTGTTTCATTTGGTGCCCAACAATTGCCAACCACGCATTGAAGCCGAAGGTACCATGATTATTTCCCTCCTAGGGAAAATGATGATTTCTATTATAGAGTCCATCACTGTTTATACTCACTTCATGGCTCCAGGTAACTTTTCTTGGAAAATCTGTATTTTCGAGGTATTCTCTTCTAACCATCTATAGAAATTAATTCGCCGCTTGGGGTCACCAGGAGGATGCTGGTGTTTCAATCTCATCCTATATTGTTGAAACTTATGTTTTTATAATATTCTCCGATTACGGTTTTATGAAACACCAGTTACATCGATCACTTCTCTCGTCGATGTTTCTGGATTTTCAATTACTGCTGCAATAACGTTCGTTTCAGTTTCTTAATTTTTTTCTTTAGCATATTCTTTCACTGTCCGTTTTTTGAAAAATCCGTAGGTTGGCAGATCAGTTTCCAGTCCTTTGGAAATACGTCTGTCAGGCTGGTGTCGCTCCGGGAACAAGAAATCTTATCATACTTCTTGTCGTTTCCAGAAACCATTTCGAAAAACCTCCCAAAATACCATGAACTCTTTGTAAAAAGACAAGAATGGGGAGACAATAATTAATTATTTTGACAAGGATGAAGCCACCTCTGTGGCTTCACAAAACATAAATACACCTTGTCCTGTATCGATAGTTCTTTTCTGTGATCTTGTGATATTCACAGATTAATTCAACTGAAATTACCATAGAGAATTATTTTGCGAATGGCAAGATATCCATCTCATAACGAGAGTCGGTTGGAAATGGAGCCATAATAAAAGTACTATCGTATTAAATGGGGTGCTCCAGAGAAAACCGGACAATATTTTTTCCGTTAAAAGAAGTTCTGACGAAGCAAGGTGAGTTTTTATTGCGAAGACAAAATTGGGATAGAAAATGAAAGATATATCAAAGGGTGCGTCAGAGAAAACCGGACAATTTTTGTCCGTTAAAACTGTCGCAATTTTAAAGCTAGATCATTCGTTCTTGCTTCATTTGGAATCAAAAGGACTAGGTTTTTCAAAATTGTATCGAAATTCACTTCCGGTGAAATCCAATATGGCTGACTCATTCGAAAATGCGCAATATTTCAGGATCGATGAAAGTTTCCTTTTTCAATAAAAAATTCGAATGGGGTATTCAATCCATAGTTGCGTCTTTTTTGAACAATTTGACATATTGATTTCAAAAATATTCCTAGAATTGGTAAAACAGTAGCTTGAAGAATTTTTTTCATTGTGATTTTCAGCTGGAATCGAAATATATATTTCACCTCATGACGTTGGCACTCCTGAAGTTGTGTTTTTCATGAGTCTTCTTGAAACCATGTTTTACTTAAACCAACCTAAAATTTTATTTCCGTTCGAATTCAAAATGGCCGATTTCGTCAAATATTAACAATCTTCCCCGCGCATTAAAAAAGTTTTCGCGGTCGTAATGAATCAACTGCGTAATTCAATCTCTAGATTGCATCTTTCCCATCATTTTGAGGTGTCGAGCTCGAAAATTTGTTCAGAATTGTACCAATTGTCGTCAATAAGGTTTCTCTTTTCCACCATAATATGCACTTCCCGTTGTAAAACTTCTGAATATAGACTGCATGCATTAACTCAATGATAAACAAAAAATGATGAAATGGAATCGAGTTTTAGACGAAATCTGGTTTCAACTCGAATTTTATCTTGGTGTTGCTTGTTTTTGACGTTTGAAATTGTTAAGAATGGTTTTAAAGAAGAAATGCCATGGTGCAATACCTGCAATTGTCAAATCTCGGTGGTACACATCACCAAACTATGTAGAGTGTACGAACAGCAGAGGCTTTATCATAACGTCTGTAACAAGTTGGAAGACGCCCTCAGCATGAATCAGGCACATTTCTCGAAAACACTCGCTTTCATGAAAGACATTAAAGTTCAAATTTAATAAGTACTACTCATATTCCAATAGTCCACAAATGAAATGTACAGAATTATTATACAGTGTGTTCCAACATAAATTTGACCCCCCCTCTAACTCCGAAATGAGTAACATTAGCGAAAAACACCAAGACACGTCGATTTTTGTTTCGAGGGGGAGCATTTTTCGAAATAATTCGAAACTTTTCAGATCAACCCCCTACCCCCAGCAACCCTAACGTTGAAATTCATCATAGGGAATAAGGGTCGAGTGGCACCTTACTGAAAAGGTCTGTCAATTCTCCACCTTGATTTGTCATTTTTAGAATTTTAAATTAACATACAGGGTGTCCCAACCGAGGGTGAAGTTGAATTCCTGGAAATCCCAAATACTAAATGAAATAGATTTATTTTGGCATAATGCAAGCGCAGGTTTATGCTCGGTCTAGAAAACGACCTACACTTGTGAATTTGGAGTTGGTGCAATCAACCCCTATTTCCAGCATCCCCAACTCAAAAATCATTCGATCGATAATAGGTCAAGTGGCACCTCGTTGGAAAGGTACTGCAATTTTTCTTCGAATTTGGTATTTTCGAAATTCAGAATCATCATACAGGGTGTCCTGAAGCAGGAACATTGAAAATCCAAATAACTTTTTAAACTGGTTCATTTCGGTATACGAGAACATGTTTGATCCGAGAATAGGACTTTCTTGTGTGGTTATAGAATTTTTGCAATCAACCCCTTCCATTCAGCATCCCCAACTTGAAAATCATACAAATAATTCAAGTGGCATATCTTCAGAAAGGTTTTTGAATTCCAGAATGATTAAAGCATTTCATTCAGTTCGGCTCTCCATACAGGATGTCGCTTTCGAAAAATTCAATACCGTCATTTGAAATTATCAACTAAAATTAATTCGAAACTGTTAAAAGTATTGGGGTACGATGTGTTGAGCATCAATTACGAAGAAATAAAGCTGATTTCTGCATTGAAAATGTTCACATTTTTTTCATTTCAATCTGGCGTGCAGTCATCTGTTATTTCTCATTTTTGCAATGAAATATTATTATTATTCAGATCAGTTCCTCATTATTGTTGTTGTTCGTCAGTTGAAATTAATCTGAAAATGGTTTATTCCACTGAGGAAAGGGTCGAAATTGTATCGACGTATTTTCGAAATAACAGTTGTGCCAAAGAAACGGCAAGGATATTCGATAGGAACCATCCTGAAAGAGAAAGGGGAGTCAGTCACCAGTATGTTAAATATTTGGTTGACAAATTCCTAGCTACGGGTTCGGTGGCAAACAAAAAACATGAAGTGGCATGTCCTGTCAGAAATGAGGCAACGGAAGTGGCAGTAGTGGGTCATCTACAAATGGTCTACTTCGATCAGAAAACTATCTCGTCTGACTGGTGTATCAGCTACAACTGTCCATAGAATCGTGAAACATCACAAATTTCACCCCTACAAGGTAAAATTAGTGCATGAAATAAACGAAGATGATCCAGATCGTCGTTTACAGTTTTGTGAAAATCTAAGTGAAAACCTAAACGCTAATCCAAATTTTCTGAATAACATCTGTTTTTCTGATGAAAGCACCTTTATGCTCAGTGGTGAAGTGAATGGACATAATTGTCGATATTGGGACACACAGAATCCTCATTGGTTTAGAGAGGCCCACACGCAAAGGCCTCAGAAGTTGAACGTTTGGGCAGGAATTTTTGGCAATCATCTAGTTGGGCTTTTCTTTATTGAGGGTAATCTGAATGGAAATGGCTACCTACAGTTGTTAGAGGAACACATACATCCTAGATTGACAGAAATTTTACAGAACGATCCAACTCTTTCTAAGGACTAAATGCGTTTTCAACAAGACGGTGGTCCTCCGCATTATGATGCTCGGGTGCGCCAATATTTAGACGAAAATTTCCCAGGAAGGTGGATTGGTAGAAGAGGACCTGTTGAGTGGCCAGCCAGGTCACCAGATTTAAATCCCCTAGATTTTTTTTTGTGGGGCCATCTAAAATCTAAAGTTTATGCCACAAGACCAGAAAACCTGGAGGAGCTGCGGATGAGGATTATCACAGAATGCCGACTTTTGACTCCTGAAGTTTTCGCTAATGTGAGAAGTGAGTTCGAAAATCGTCTGTATAACTGTATGGAGGTGGGCGGAGGTCATTTTGAACAATTGTTGTAATAATCAAGTTAGTTTTTTGTTTTCAATTGAATACAAGTTCAATAAATCTCGTTTTCCTGTTTAGATGAGCATCCAATCAGTTTCTCCATCATCCCATCATCCTGATCCTCACGCCAGAACACCTCGATTGCCAAACTGAAACCAATGCCTCAGTGATTCAGAAAATAGAAAAATCTTTCTGGAACTTTGCCACTCAACCTGTAATCACTTGTATGATTTTTTGAGTTGGGGATGCTGAATGGAGGAGATTGATTGCAAAAATTCCATATTCACGCAAGAGAGTCTTATTCTCGAATCAAACATAAACATGTTCTCGTATTATACCGAAATGAACCAGTTTCAAAAAGTTATTTGGGTTTTCAGTGTTCCTGCTCCGGGACACACTGTATGCTGATTCTGAATTTCGAAAATACCAAATTCGAAGAGAAAATTGAAATACCTTTGCAACGAGGTGCCACTTGACCTATTTTCGATCGAATGATTTTTGAGTTGGGGATGCTGGAAATAGGGGGTTGATTGCACCAACTCCAAATTCACAAGTGTAGGTCGTTTTTCTAGACCGAGCATAAACCTGCGCTTGCATTATGGCAAAATAAATCGATTTCATTTAGTATTTGGGATTTGCAGGAATTCAACTTTACCCTCGGTTGGGACACCCTGTATGTTAATTTAAAATTCTAAAATGACAAATCAGAATGGAGAATTGACAGACCTTTACAGTAAGGTGCCACTCGACCCTTATTCCCTATGATGAATTTCGAAATTAGGGTTGCTGGGGTAGGGGTTGATCTGACAAGGTTCGAATTATTTCGAAAAATGCTCCCCCTCGAAACAAAAATCGACGTGTCTTGGTGTTTTTCGCTAATATTACTCATTTCGGAGTTATAGGGGGGTCAAATTTTCGTTGGAACACACTGTATATACTCATGGTAAATTGTAATACATACTGTAATGACCAATAACGCTAGGACCTAGGTGTCGAAGCGTGAACAAATAAAAAAAAATAAATAAATTAGGATAAGCGTTTCATTGAATGTTTATTTGTGCATGGCTATACTGCTAAGCAAAGATTACGCCAATTTCCAGCCCCTTATTACAAAAGAAGTAGAATCTTGAGGAAAAATTTCGAACAACAGGGTCATTAGGAAGAAGATCAGAATGACTGTTTCCCAAATATCTCAGAGATTGCAACGGTTGAAAACATCTGCGAGAATAATAATACGACATGACTCTGTTTCACAAATTACATGAGTAAAAACATTCAAGAAAGAATCAAGTAACCAGATTAGAATATGACCTCCATTGGCATCCACAACCATCTGCACCCGTCTTCTCCAGCTCTCTATGGATCTCAAAATTACTTCTTGATCAAGATTGTTCCAACATTCTTGAATTTTTTGTCTCAGCTCCTCAAAATTAAATTTTATACCACATTTCTTTCAAATGACCCCACAAAAAAATAGTCGCTCGGATTGAGATCGAAATTATATGTGGGCCAATGTTCTGGTTTAATGATATCGTCTACGAAATGTTTTAGATAACACTGGTCTACAATGGTTTTGTTGCCCTAGATATGAAAATTATTTTGGGTCTATTTATGCACACAATTCCTGAAACTATCAATGATTTTGTAGGATTTGCGCTGATTTCTTTTTAAATCTTTATTTTCATTTTACATAACAAAAATCGTAAAACAAGAAACAAAATAACAGATATATTTATAATGTCAGTTATGTTTTGAGAAATTCGGATACATCGAAGTAAATAAAGAGGAAAATGTCGAAAATATATTTCATATTTCCATAAAACGCCTTTTATGAGCTTTTCTTCTATAATTTTTCAGGGACAATCTCTTTTCAAAGACCAGCAGTAATCTGCCATCATGTGACAATCCCATCTACCTTGATACCTTTCTTCCATCACTTTTAGATCTTGATGAAACCGCTCTCCTGTTCCTCACTATAATTTCCTAAATTATCCGGAAATTTATCTAGATGATTGCGGAGATAGTGTAACTTAATACTCATATTTGCTCCTAAAGTCTGAAAGTTTGTCAGCATATTTTGCACAATTTCTTCATAATTTGCTGCTTTATGGTTACCTAGGAAATTTTCGACAACCAACACAAAACTTTTCGAAGCTTTACTTTCCGGAACAGTCATAACTTTGATAAAATCTGAGTCTTTCATCAATTGCCGTATTTGAGGACCATCAAATATTCCACCTTTCAATTTCTCCATACTAAGCTTCGGAAATTTTCTGCAAATGTAATTGAAACAATTTCCGTCTTTGTTTAACGCTTTTACAAATTGCTTAATCATACCTAACTTAATATGTAATGGTGGAAGTATGATTTTGTCTCTGCTCACCAGCGGCTCCCTTATTACGTTGGCTTTACCGACAGTTAAAGAATTTCTTACAGGCCAAACATCTTGTTCCCAATGAAGTTGCTTTGCTCTACTATCCCACATACAAATAAAGCAAGGGTATTTTGTATATCCACTTTGTTGGCCAAGTAAAAAATTAACCATTTTTAAATCCACACAGATCAGCCATTGATGCTCAGAGTGTTTAATTTTCTCTAAAACTAATTTTACATTTTCATATTCTTCTTTGAGTTTCGTTGAATGGGCAATTGGAATTGATGCAAATTTATTTCCATTGTGCAATAAGACGCATTTTAAACTTCTTTCGCAACTATCAATGAAAAGGCGCCATTCAGTAGATTTGTACTCTTTTAAACCCATGTCTATAAGCAGCTTCGCGATATCATTACAATACACTAATCCTTCATTTTCACTAAAAAATTGTAATAACTCTTTTTCTCGCGTTCTGTATGTTGTAATTGTTACTGTTGGTGCCAATTAATTTTTTTCTTTCAATCTTGAGGCTTACAGTTCTGATCCTTGTTTTGATAAATTGAGGTCACGTATTAAATCACTGAGCTCATTTTGAAAAAATGACTTTGGCGTAGATGTTTCACCTTCCCATTCACTTCCACTAGTAGATGGTCCCGATATCTGTGAATTTGGTAACATCATTGTTTCTGAGGGCATGCGAATTACTTTTGAAATGTATATGGGCCGAGGGAGATTTTCACTGTGTAGAACCGGACATTTCGTAGACTGTCTGGGTATCTCCACGTTTGATTTCGATTAAAACCTTTAACATCTACTACGCCAAAGTAACAATCATCTAAATGATTCGTAGGCTCTATCCAGATCATAGGAATACCAAAGTCTAATCCAGAACGTTCACCTTTTTTCCACAACCGTAAAGACTCAACATAGGACTTACAAACTTTATTAGGAACCCATGGTTTACCTAATTTGTCCATTTTGAAACCAAAATATTCAACATAAGTCTCCTTGACAAAGTCTGTGATATTTCTTTTTGTTTTTTGGTATATAAACACCGCAAATATAACAAAATAAATCACTACAATATTTACACTTTCTTCGTGACGAACTCATATTTTAGACTAGAAGACAAATATATAAGAATGGACATTCAGTAATTGAAACAAAATATTAATCCATGACATTTTATCCAGATTTACGTGTATATGTACTTCAATATTGTCAAATAACTGAGATCTCTGCTGTTCTGTGGAGCAAGGGGTCTGAGAGTGGGGATCAGGTGATGTTTGTATGCGCGAAAAAGTTGCGCAGAAGCCTGATCATGACTGGAAAATTAAATTTTATTTCTAACAAGCTTATAATTGTTCAAAATATAAGAAATTCAAAAATCATGAAAATACGAGCACATTGAGAACTTTCATGAATATATTCGTAATCTGGGCACTTGAAGACATAAAAATTTGCGATGATATCCAGGGCAACAATAAAGAAAATTTTTTTTGTAGAGCTGTGTAATCCATGGTATAGTGACTGATATGATATCTGGCTCCATCCTGAAATCAATCGAAATAGATTTCAGCTAGATACATCTAATTTGGGACACCCTGTACACTGACGAGCCAGTTGAGAGTAAGTAGCGTATTTTTGTGATATAGTAATGGAAAAAATTTTAGAATTCCAAAGAAGATTTGAACCAATAAAAATCATCCAAAAAGCTACTCAATTTCCCAACCGTTCATTTTCAGCTGGAGGCAACTGTACTTATTCATGTCATACGAAAAACAGCAATCATTACCTGCATGAAAGTGAACTGATGTGTTAACGCCTCTATATTTGGTAACATATTATCGAGAATAATGGGACAATAATTTTCCGAAACTAATCTTATGCCTCGTTTTATAAAAATGCTATTTGATTTAAAGTTCCTCGAAATACCGGCAGAGACCATTACATGCCTGAAAAATTTGTGTCTTTCCCTCTGCAAACGAATTGAAGGCACAATTCTCTTGATTTCATTCGTCCCAGCGCGAATTCTGTCATTCTGGCTGTATTTTTGGTGGGGCAACACTGAAATTTTTTTTACGTCTACTCTTTGACAGTTTGAGTCAATTGAAAATTATAGTGCCTCCGAAAAAACTTAAGACCCAAATCGTGTTTTATTATTCTTCTCACAGAGTTTTTTGAGATTTAGCACCTCTGAGACATTTGAGAAACAGTGAAGCTGGTTTCTGGAGTTCTTGTAGGGCTGACTGCTAATGCAGAAATTCGCTGAATGTTATCCTGAAATTGTCAATTGAGTTTGTAATACAAAAAATGTAGAGTTGATGCTTGGAACAGATTATAAGAGAGGCGAGTACCTGTGTTCTAACAGTTCTAGTTGCACAAGTACCTGATCTTTTTCCCAATGACTCGGTTGTCCGAAATTTTTCCTCAAGGTCATAGATTGTACTTCTTTTGTAATTAGGGGCTATACATTGGTGTAATATTTGCCTAGCAGTATAGCCACGCACAAATGAACATTCAATGAAACGCTCATTCTCATTTGTTGAAACCATTGTTAACAATTTCAAACGTTAAAAACAAACAACATCAAGATGAAATTCGAGTTCAAACCAGATGTCGTCTGAAACTCGACGACATTTCATTATTTTTTGTTTATCATAGAGTTAATGCATGCAATAATAAAAAACAAGTACTGTTTTTAAGAATTTTACTTAATAATTGCGATTCGTAACGCGTTTCACTACACCATAGCTTCTTCATAGTATAATATTTGTAGTTGAATTACAAATATTATACTATTGAAGACGGCTTGATTATGGGCAATCCGTTGAGTCCTTTGTTAGCAGAAATTTTCATGAATAACTTAGAGAAAGTAATTCATAATCATCCACTCAGTAAATATTGTTTATACTGGTATCGCTATGTAGACGATATCATTATTTGCTTCACAGGAACAGATAGACAGTTGAAAATTTTCGAAAATCATATAAATTCATTAAATCCAAAATTGCATTCACAACCGAAATAGAAAGCAATAATTCGATAAATTTCTTAGACGTAATAATTTCGAATGAAAATGGAAAACATGTTTTCGCAATTTACCATAAGCCGTCACATACAGATATTATAATACATAACTCGTCGTGTCATCCATATCAACATAAAATGTCAGCATTCAATAGTTTTATTCATAGATTGATTAACATCCCGCTATCACCAGAAAATTTCAACAAAGAACTAAATTTGATCAAACAAATAGCCAAAAATAATGGTTACAATCCCAAACTAATAAATAATATTTTAAATAAAAACAAAGTAGAATCGCATTGAATGAAGTTTACCCTGTCGATAAATTGAAACAAAATTCAACACCTTAACCTACGTTGCTATTATAAGTGAGAAACTGAAATCATTCTAAGTAGCAATAATTTCAACATAGCTTTCAAACTAATAATAATTTAGGCAAATATATAAAAATAATAAAACCAAACCAGGTAAAAACAATAAATCAGGTGTTTATAGATTGAATTGCAATGACTGTGATAATTTCTACATTGGTAGAACACATAGAAATTTTAATATTAGAATATCAGAACATAAACGCAGTTTTTCAAATAAAAATCAGATTCAAATTACGCGAATCATCTCTTAGAAAATAATCATTCTTTCGACCCACAGTTTGAAATTTTGCATACAGATAATAAATATTGGAAGGTAGATCTTTGGGAAACTTTAGAAATAAATAAATACAAACACTCAGGTAGACTCATCAATGAACAAGTCGATTTAAGCCCTTCACCTCTATTGAATCTTTTCGGGGAGCAATCTATTCTTTAATTTTATTGATATACCTGTCATAAATAACCACTTAGGAGGAGGTGACCAATAAGCTTTTAATTACTCAAGAACATTTATAGTTATATTCTCATTTACATTTTTCTGCATAATCATTCGTCTGAAGAAGCTACGGTGTAGTGAAACGCGTTACGAATCGCAATTATTAAGTAAAATTCCTTAAAACACATTACTTGTTTTTTATTATTGATAATGGAATTTTACCAAGTAAAAGCCTCCCAAATTCAAATGTTAATGCATGCAGTCTATGTTCAAAGGTTTCACAACGGAAGGTGCATATGATGGTGGAAAAGAGAAACATTATTGACGACAAATGGCACAATTCTGAATCAATATTCGATTTTGACCCCTCAAAATGATAGGAAAGGTTCAGTCTAGTGATTGAATCACGCAGTTGATTCATTACGACCGCGAAAACTTTTTTAATGCGCGGGGAAAATTGTTAATATTTGCGGAAGTCGGCCATTTTGAATTCGAACGGAAATCAAAGTTTAGGTTGGTCTTAGTAAAGAATGGTTCTTTGTTGTTGTTCCTAGAACGTCTATGTAAAACACACAACTTCAGAAAAGTCAAAGGCATGAGGTGAGAAATTTATTTCGATTTCAGCTGAAAATCAGAATGAAAAGATTTCTTCACGCTACTTTTTCACCAATTCTTGCAATATTTTCGAGAACATTATGTCAAATTATTCAGAAGAAACTGAGTTATCGACTGAATGCCCTATTCGAATTTTTTAGTGAAAAAAAAACGTTCCAGTTATCTTGAAATGTTACTCATTTTCGAATGAGTCAGCCATATTGTATTTCAAATTTCGATACAATTTCTGAAAAACATAGTCCTTTGGCTTTCCAACAACATAAGAACGAATGATCCAGCTCAAAAATTGCGAATGTTATAATGGAAAAAAAATTGCCCGGTTTTCTTCGACGCACCCTATATATTTTCGAAAAGGAAGTAAAATACTCTACTCAACTTGACCAATTTCGCGTGAGATTTGTACTGAATAAACAAAAGTTTACGTTATAGTCCGAAAACATTTTTCGAATGCATCCATGGATGCTTTTCAAAAAAAGATCTGAAGAATGTCAATTTATTCTTTACTAAACTGAATTAGTAACCACGATATGATCATTTGCTTAGATCCTGGAAAATCGAAAATTCCGAAATAACTCAAAAACAAAAAATGAAAACTGAAATTCCAATGTTACACATTGCTGCGCCACAAAACTTCGAATTTGGGACATCCTGTACATGTAGAATTAGCAATTGGAACGACGAAGCCACTAAGGATATTCTCTGTAGCTGTATGGTAAATCAAAAGACCAAACGAAGTAAAAGTGAAAATTCGCAGAGAAATTCCTAATTCATTTTGTGAAATATCTAAGCTTACTGAAAAATATTTCAAGTAGGATTATAAACAATAGGTCAACTCTATCGTGAAGGCTGTAAGGCCAACCAACAACTTTCAATATAATGTAATGTGATGTAACAGATAAGAGGAGATTCAAGAAAATTAAATATCTTGAAAAATGCAGCATGAGATTTCTCTGGAATTTCATTTTAGGCTGATGTACGATTTGACGTTTGAAATAACTATTGAAAAATTATCATAATAATATCATATGTTAATCAACTCACCTTCGATTCTCATGTTTCAGCAAGGAAGTGACAACTGAGTCTAATATTACTTCAACTTCTAAAACACAGAAATTATTGTTATATAATATGTAATATGATTTGAGGTTTGTTAACATTTAAAATGTAAAAACAAACAATTCTGGTGAAGATGTTGTGTTTTATAACTCAGATTATAAAGAATGTTTCAAAAATTCAAGCAGAATGTGGGAGAACAACAATACAGGGTGTTACATAATGTCACAACTTGAGGGGGTGATTCTACGTGCAATTTTAAGAAAAAAGTTTATGTGAACCTAGGGTCGCACAAGCTTCGTAACGGAGCAACAGGGTGTTGAAATTTCCGGAAATAAATGTTTTTTTCTTCAAACGTCCTGCAGTTTTTGAGATATTCGGCCAAAATTTGGAATGCAAGCTATTTTTACAGCCTTCATTATCACACGTAAAAGATTTTAACTGAAATTCACAAGGTGTTTTCTTTTCCGAGTACGCCACTGATCAGCATTCAATCAAGTTTCGTCATCTTCGTTCTATTTAGAAATATTTCTTGACACTTGTAATTTTTTCGTATCGCTAACCGTTTTCTAGTGACAAAATTATTGAATTTGAATTATTTGAATCGTATGTAATTCGCTGAATAAAGCAAAAATTATAGAAATACTCGATAGGTATGCCCAAAATTTGCTTTTATTTTGATAACTCGTCTTATGAGACTCAAGTTATACTTATTCAATATCAACCTAAAAAAAAGGACAAATAAAAACTAAACAAATTGCTGGAAGTGTCCTCCACCTGCAAGAATAAAGGCCTCTGTCCTTCGCATATTATCAGGCACTCTTTGGAATATCTCTGGGGTACTTCTTATCGTGTCACAAGAAGTTATTATTCGATTTCTCAATTCTTCTACAGTGTTCACTGCAGGGGTATAAACTAAACTTTTGAGATATCTCCATAAGAAAAAGTCCAAGCTATTTAAGTCAGAGGCTGAGGAGGCTATGGTTCTAGCCCAACCCGACCTTGTTGAATATAATATTTAAGAATTTCCTAGCTTCTCCACTTAAATGTGCTGCTGCCCCATCATGCATGAACCACATTATGTTTCTCATCAAAAGTGGCACATCCTCGAGCAATAAAGGTTACTCCTCTTCAATAAATTGCCGATAAGCGATACCGTTTAGTCTGTTAGGCTAAAAAAAGCCCAATCGAATAATTTCCAATTATTCCGACCCAGACATTTAGTGAGAATTGTTCCTAATGATGGGATTCTTCAATCAAATGTGGTTTTTCCTCAGCGCAATAATGATTATTGAGAAGAGTTAGCTTTGTCTATGAACATTATTTCACTATCAAAATGAGCATTTTCTCTAATTTTATCTAAAAGAAATTCAGAAATTCAGTCTTGAAGGAATATCTCGAGGAAGTGGAGTTTGGACGCGTTGAATATGAAACGGGTACAATAAAAAGTTGTTGAGACTCCTTCAAAGTAGAACATGTGAAATATTCATTTGATTTCCAATTTTTCTTGCACTCACATGAGGATTCAAATCAATACAATACAAAACTGCTTTCTCAATATCTGGAGTTCTCATAGTTCGAGAAGCACCTTTTAAATGATTTATTGCAATAAAAGTACCAGTTTCCCTCAACCTTCTGTCGATATTTGAAAATGTTCGCCTGTCTGGTGTTACTCGATTTGAAAGCGCACCTGATATAATCGCCTAGCTTCTGTTGTGTTCCGTCAGCCAGACCGTACATGTAATGGATATCAGCCATTTCGGCGTCAGTATAATTTGCCAGTTTTTTCTTACGGCAATAACTTCAAGAGTCTTGAAACTAATCGTTAATTCAATGAACTATTCGAGCAGACACAGGTTCAACTTTATCAATACAAGAAAGTCAAAGCCTACTAGTCATTGTTTTAATTAGGAGTGCTTTCAATTCAACGAATGCATACAATCGTTTAATAATTTGTTGCTCGAGAATAGTTGGAAATACGAAAAAATTACAGGTGTCAAAAAAGTTTCTACATTGAAATTGATTGTACGCTGATCAGTGGCGTACGGCAAAGAAGTTTGAAAGGGCAAAATAAGACATGGCTCCGGAAAAGAAAACACCTTGTAGATTCTAGTTAAAATTTAGGACGTGTAATAATGAAGCTGACAAAAAAAGCTTGCATTCCAAATTTGATAATTGACTTTATTGAACAATTCATGGGGACAAGGAAGAAAACAAATTACAATTCATTTCATTATCACAGGGCGGAGTTCAGAGAGTTGCCAGGGGTACACTCTGCTCTTCCACTCAAACCCCGATGTAAAAAAAAAGTTATAATATTACCTATTATTAAGCGAACCCTTTTCGGGAAAACAACTACAAAAAATAGAAAAAGAAAATGATTATGACGGAACTGCAATCGGTTGAGACGCACACACTGTTTTTTGAATAAGATCGTCTAAGCACGAGACTTAAACGAGGCAACAGATGAAGACCTGTAGTATTTAGCTATGAATTCATTACAGGGTTTATAGATGCCGAACGAGAAAGATCTCTCGAATGAAAAGTCTGTGCATAGGAGGGAAATGAGACCTCCAGTTCTGGTATTTAGACCATGAACATCAGATCTAATAGTGATTTTCCGGTTCAAATAGGAAGGCTTCCTGGTAATCATTATTTTGTGATATAAAATCAACGCTGCTAAGTGAAATCTATTGTTCATATTGAACCACTTTGCTTCCACCAACTTGTGACTCATTCGGTCAAATTTCCGCAACCCATAAATGAAACGCAAACAGGAGTTTTGAATCTTCTGAATAGTATACATTGTTTGTTGATCAAGGCAATAATAATAAACTTGCGAGCAATAGTTGAAACTGGATAGCACAAGGGTATTGCATAAGGATATTTTCAATTTTAAAGGCAGTGATTGTCTATGCGGAAACAGAAGACGTAGGATACTCACAGATTTACGAATACAACTGGCACTTTGTGAGCGATATCTTAATGAAATATCCATAATGAGACCCAGGCTACGAACTGACTTTACAATTAAGATGTACTCCCCACCGATAGATAGTCCCATGATATATCCCAAACGATTACACTTTACTTCGTTGCCGAAGAGAATAGCTTTGGTCTTCTTAGGGTTATTATTTAATCTATGAACCTCGGATACTATAACAATACTATCAAGATCTTCTTGTACCATATTAACGGCGTCTTCAAAATTCTGAGGCCTGAAACTAAGAATAAGTTGCGTGTCATCAGCATAAAAATGCACTTGACAATGTTTCAAGTAGCGTTGAAAGCTGTGAGTATAAAGCACAAAGAGCAGAGGACCTAAAATGCTACCCTGGGTTACACCAGATGTAACAGGCAGAGTACTAGATAGACTGTCACAGATCCATGTTTGTTGGGTTCTGTTGGACAGATAATTCTTGATGAGATTTGTTGCACCCCCAGAAAAGCCAACGAAGAACACAATCCCTACAAGTATATCATGATAGATGGTATCAAATGCTTTGGAATAGTCTAATAAGACCATTATAGTTATACAGCCGAGATCAGTAGCTGTCAGAATGTGATCGGTGATCTTTAGTAAACTAGTTGTGCATCTATGACCTGCCCTGAAACCTGATTGAACCTCGGGAATTACGCCCAAACTATTCAAACGTTCCATCATCTGGTAAAACAAAACATGCTCAGAAACTTTTGAAAGGGTTGGTAAAACAGAAATTGGACGTAAATCTTAATAGTGACTTACTGAGTGAGATTTAGCGATTGGGCATACTTCAGCCTTTTTCCATAAAATAGGGAAAGAGTTGTCAATGATGCAAGAATTTATTGTATGAACAATGTACTTTATTATAATGGGGCAACCCAATCTCAACATGCAAATATTGATCTCATCTATATCACAACCATTAGTTTTGATCTCGTACATATATTTAAATTTGGGCTGAGTATCTCAAAAACTGCAACAGTTTTGAAGAAAATAACAATTCTTTCCAGAAATTTCAATAGCCTGTAAGTCCGTCACGAAGCTTTCGCCACCCTTTGTTTATATAAACTTTTTTTCTTAAAATTGCATGTAGATTTACCTCCTCAAGCTGTGACATACTATTATGAACACCCTGTATAGATTTCATGAATCAGTTTTCATGCAAGTCTTTCAGATATTCTGGACCCTATTGTCACATTCATTCTGAGAAACAGATTACAATATAAGATCCTTATTCGCGCTTTCTACATTCGCTTCTTCACTATTCGCAGATAAAAAAATGCAATCCAACTCCTATATTCGCTGTTTCATTCGCGGATCTAATTGGTACATCAGTACATACATATGTATTAAAAATAGGATTCGGTATCCTTTGTGAAGGCGTCGTTTAATTGACTATTAAATATGTAAAATATACCTTATTACTAGTAGTAGTAGTATATTTTTATATGATATCGCCGCTGCATAGATTCGGCTTTTCCTTTGACATAAGCCTCCATCGCCGTGGTCGGTGTTTTTGAGAATATAAAGAAACTAATTATTTGGTTGAGGTGACCTAATTACTCAATGCATAAAGTATATTGTTGAATGCTTAATAGACATCCTATCCTTTGGTGAAAACCACTTTGCGTTTTATATTGTTTCATTAGTTCATTCGTCAAAAAAAAAGTGATCGAGTAAAACATCTCTACCGTTGTTTATAGTATTGCTTAAATAATTTTGAAAATGAGTTAATCGCCTTCGAAAATTGTTTGGGTACATATCACTCTCATTCAATGTTAAAGAATCAACTGTACGATCGATGAAAAAAATTCGAAGATCAAATTACGTCGTCTATAGTTTCAACTTCACTGTCAGCGAATACTGTTCGTGATTCAGTAAAAGAAGAAATGGCAGTGTCGTTTTCGTTCTAAATCGAAGACCGCAACCGAAAAAGAGTGCCCCTGAGCTTATTTCAACAAACCTTGTGGTAGGTGTGGAGGATTTCGAGAATCGGAAGATTGTTTCGATAAATTTAAAGTGCGACAGTCAATGCAAAGCATTGAAATCGTGAGAGAAGCTGCATCTGCCGACACTGCTGAAGCACAAAATTATCCAGAAAAGCTAGTAGTTCATGGAGGATACAAACCTGAGCAAGTATTTAATGCAAACCAAACTGTACTGTAAAGGCAGCAAGGGATAGAGTTGCACTGCTGCTATATTTCAATATATCTGGACATTGTGTCATTAAACCACTGATAGTTTACTGATCGTTGAATACTCATGCTTTAAAAAATTCAAGAACGACTTTCCAGTTGCAAACTTTGAAGCTGTTCTAGTTGTAATCAATACACCAGGTCATCCTCGTGATCTTTAAACTATGCATTAAATAATGAGAGTGACAGTTTTACAGGCCGTGAAACATATCTGAAGATTCCCCTTTCCTTAGGTAGACTTACTAAAAGATTGCGCAATAGAGAGCGCCTTTTAATGCTCTCGCGGAGTGATCATCGTGAAATACACTCTGTGCAACAATTATTTGCTATTAGGTATTCGAAAATGAAATTCCAAACGAAAGTGGAATTCCCATCTAGGGAAGTGAGGGCCAATCTAGGGAAGAGATAGCAAATGTGAATCATATCATGCATCAAGTGCAAGTAATGATGGACCTTCAAAATAAAAATTGGAAAATTTCAGGAGGGTGCTGCCAACGCAACAAGGTTTTAGTTTTTTCTTTGTATGCGCGTTTCCCAGGGATAAGCGAACCCGTTATACCAAATGAGTGGGCACCTGGGAATAGTTGAGGTGTCTGTTTACTTGCTTCTTGAAAAGGGCAAAATTGTAGAATGTTGGGAAGATGTTGGACGATAGCGAGTTCTACAGCTCAACGGCCCTGTAAATAAAGGAATTCTTATCGAGAGAGCTTCGAGGGGTCGCTAGATGTACCACGATATGATGAGAACTCGTTGACAGCCTAGAGTTGCGGCAAAATATGAGTTTTCCCGGAACAGGGTCTTTAAGCTCCTTGGAGCATATTTCGTGGAAATAACTGTAAAAACAGAGAAAGGTCAGCAACCTGTCTTCTGAGAGCCAGCGGTTAGAGATCACAGGTGATCTCAGCGTGGTCGATGAGGCGCACAGTCCATTTTTGCACACTATCCAACATTCGAAACGACTGTTGGGGCGCAGATCCCCATACATAGGAACAATATTCCAAAGCTGGTCGAATATGCGTATTATATAGAAGCAACAAATGACATGGAATATCGCTTGGCTCTCAAAAGAAATCTAAGTTTAGCTGATGCAGACTTTAGCTATTGCTGATACAAGTTCATGCCAGTAAAACCCGGAGTTGATCGTTATTCCGAGAAGGTACATCGAATCTTTGGATGTGATTTGTTGACCTTGCATCGTTAGAGGAGGTTCTCCAGCGGGGAAACGTCATTGCTTACGTCTTCCTCGCGTTGAAGCTCACCAGGTTCAACTGACCCCACTCCGATATCCTCTGTAGGTCAGGGTTTAGGTTATTGATTTGTTGAGATCTCTGACGCTGAGATTCCGCAGCTGTAATCGGCCGCAGACTACTGAAAGACTAAACCAGGGTACAATGGTCTGCAAAACCATTGTTCTCTGTAGATGACAGAAAATGGGTTATCTGCAACAGAAACAAGATTGACGAAAGAATGGATACCTGAGGTACTCCTGCTGGTAACCGGGAACAAGCAGATGTTATACCGTCGACAACAACTTGTATTGGTTTAATCGAATGAAAGCTGCTTATCCAACCCCGAAATTTTTAGGGAAGCCCATATGCAGCAAGTTTATTCAACAAGGCTGCCTGCCAAACCCTATCGAACGCTTTAGAGATGTCGGGGGCTGGTGCTCTAGATTCCCCATGTTTTTCTGTCGTTGATGTACAGACATGCGTGACGTAGGCGAGCAGATCTTCTGTCGATCTTTGTCTGCGAAAAGCATACTGACGGTCGTTAATAATTCCCTACAACTCAGTAGTTTTGGGGTAAGGACTTCTTTCCTTAGAGTTCGAGTACAATAAGGAAAAGATTCGTTGAAGAAAGATAGTTATCCTCATTCTCCATACCGTACAAGAATCAAAAAAAGTTGCTCTGACGACTGATTCAGATAATTTCGATGATGGGTTTCTTTGTCGTAGGATATTATATAATTCAATAGATTTTTGATAAAAAAAGATATGATCTCTGAAAGAAGTGATGGAATTTCGCTGGAAAAAAACCAAAGTAATAGGAAAATACTTATAGAAAACCAAATATTAGAACGCTCAGAAGAAACTTTCTAAGGGATGTGAAGAATTTCGAACAAAAATATATATATATATATTTTTTTAAATCAGATGTGATTTAGGAAGATTGACTCGATATTCCAGTGGTAATCGATCAAAAAACTTATGGCACATATTGGAAAATATTCCTCAAATATAAAACCCATAAAAATAATGAGATAAGTAATGGACAATTGATAGAATACATCGATACTTTAAAACAAAAACTTTCAGTATACTCCATTAGACTACGTGAATATAAAATAAATTCAGATAGAAAATTCCAAAACAAACTATTCAAAAATAAAGAAAAACATTTTTACAAATTTATTTCAGGTTCAAATGAAAATATTTCTGGAAATGGAGTTCCTAAGATTGATATTTTAACTGATTATTGGTCTTCAATTTGGGCAGTGCCAAGGCAACACAATTCCAATGCAAGTTGGATTTTAAATGAAAGGTCTCGATTTTCTAAAATAGAATGCATGCAATTTGAAAAATTTTCAAACGAAGATATAACATCAGTTTTTAAACACACAAAAAATTGGAAATCTCCAGGTGTTGATGGTATTCATAACTTTTGGTTCAAGAAATTCTCTTGCGTTCATGAAAAATTGGCTGAATATTTTTCATTTATAATAAAGAACCCTCAGCTACTCCTTTATTTTTCACACAAGGAATTACTTATTTAAAACCGAAAAGTGATAATACTATTGATCCGTCTCAATAAAGACCAATTACTTGCCTTCCAACAATATATAAAATTCTAACTGCATGTATTACCCAAAAATTTATGCACATTTGGAGAATTATAATATTCTTTCCGAACATCAAAAAGGATGTAGAAAAAAACACCTTGGTACTAAAGAGCAACTTGTAATTGATTCTGTTGCTTTGAATCAAGCTCAAACTAAGAAGAGAAATATTCATACAGCCTTCATTGATTACCAAAAGGCTTTTGATAGTTCTCCCCATTCATGGCTTCAAGAAATTTTGGAAATTTATAAAATTGATGACACTTCGTCATTTTCTTGAATTTGTAATGAAAAATTGGAGAACCAATCTTCATTTAAATATTTCAAAATAATCGTTAAAATCCGAAGTAATTCCAATCAAAAGAGGCATTTTTCAGGGTGATTCTTTAAGTGCTCTTTGGTTTTGTCTTTGCCTCAATCCATTATCTCATGAATTAAATGCTACTAGTTTCGGCTTCAAAATAAAGAGTCTATTAACTGAATTCAAATTAAGTCACTTAATTTATTTAGATGATATTAAATTATACGCCGGAACCAGATCTCATTTAAAAAGTCTACTTGAGATTACTTTCAACTATTCCAATGATATTCATATGAAATTTGGGCTTCCAAAATGTAAAAATCTTTCTATTGAGAAAGGAAAGATCACCTCTGATTATATAAAGATTTCCAATATCGAAATCGAGCCAATGCATCAAGGAGATACATATAAATATCTTGGATTTTGTCAAGAGAAGACAGTTAACCATAGCAGCACTAAAGAAAATATTAGAAGTTCATATTACAAAAGACTTAGAATTATCATCAAGAGTTATTTAACTAGTAAAAACCTTTTCAGAGCTATCAACTCTTATGCTGTTCCTATTCTTACATCTTCTTTTGGAATTATTAAATGGTCTAAAACTTATCTAAATGAATTACAATGTCAAACGAGGAAAACGCTCTGTAAATATCATAAGCACCACCCAAAGTCAGCTATTCAGAGAGTTACACTACCTAGACATCTTGGAGGTCGTGGATTAATTGATTTAAATAATCTTCATAGTAAACAGATTTTTCATCTACGTTCCCATTTTCATGATAAACAGAGAACGTTTAAATTACATGATATTGTTGTTGCTTCAGATTATAATCTTACACCTCTGAACTTGACAATGCAAAAGGTAGATTTTGATATATTTGATGATAATTCTAGAAGAGAAAGTTGGATGCAGAAGTTTTTACACGGGAAGCACCCTAAAGAATTGAAAAATGATTATATTGATGAAATTGCATCGAATAAATGGTTAGTATCTGGAGAATTGTTTGCTGAAACAGAAGGCTTGGCAATTGCGATCCAGGATCTGGTTATTTTCACGAGGAATTATAGAAAACACATCATCAAACAAAATATAGATTATTCTTGCCGTAGATGTTTCTGTTCTTCAGAAACAGTTTTTCATATATTATCATCTTGCTCAGTCCTTGCTTCAACAGATTATTTAGAAAGACATAATGCCGTCGCTAATATTATTCACTTTAATCTAGGAATTAAACATGACCTAATTCCCAAAGAAAAATATTTCACAAATATGAACCTGAGATTATTTGTGAAAATGACAAATATAAACTTTATTTTGATAAAACAATTCTTTGCAACAGAGCTGTAAAACACAATAGACCAAATATCGTTCTCAATGATAAACAGAATCAAATAACATATATAATTGATATTGCTATACCCGACACACATAATATACAAAATAAATACAATGAAAAATTTCTAAATATATGATGCTTGGCGACGAGATTAAAAAATGTGGAAAATGAAGAAAATATTTATTTTACCGATTATTATTTCTACAACAGGCGTTATTCCTAGAAATCTTCACAAAAGTATTGAGATTTTGGGTCTGAAGAAAAATTTGTTTGAACAGTTACAAAAGATAACAGTCAGCAAATCTTGTAATATTCTTCGTAGGTTTCTTTCCGAAAATAATAATGAGGTAGAGTCATAGGTTTTCTCTTTAGGTTTTACTGCTCAGAATCTCATTTCATATTTTATTTATTTGTTTATATAAATGTAATATAATTAACTGAAAATTTTGTCATATTTATATTCAGAGCAGTATTCTATTCGATCGTTCACCACTTCACACATAGGAAACTATTAATGAGTAACATTCAGTGTTACTTGACTAAGGTAAGTAAACTGGATTTTTCGGGAGAAAGCCTCTGACACTACTCGTTGGTACATTGATATCATTGTCTGATGATGCTTTAGTATATATATATATATTATATATTATATAATATATAATATATATATATATATATATATATATTTATATTATAATATTGCCTGGCAATGGGTTTCATTACCGACGAGTTGGATTTATACCTGTTCATGCAATCAAACTGATTTCATGAAAAATATAAGTCCACCGTCAGGGTAATTAATACCATTGCCAGGCAATGATTATAATCAAAACATGTTCTGGAATAATTATATATTAGGATAACGTTAAATGTTATGAGAATATATCAATCTACCAGAATATATACATACTATAGCATCATCAGACAATGATACATTGATATCAATGTACCAACAAGTAGTGTCAGAGGCTTTCTCCCCGGAAAAATCCAGCTCTGAATATAAATATGACTCTACCTCATTATTTTTTTCGGAAAGAAACCTACGAAGAATATTACAAGATTTGATATATATAATAATTTTGGTGTGTGTCAGAAAAAAACACAAGTGTGAGCTCAGGAAATATAGCAGGGAACCATACTATAACGAGTGAAAAAAACCTGAGAAAAAAACTCGTTTTCCTGTCGCTATTGCACTAGCAATAGCTTGTCTGTTTATGATGTGTTAGTGTCGTGTGTACATAAATAAAGAGAACCAAAGATTCTACTGCTTAGCTGCTTCATTCTCTCTTGCATTCCATGATATCCAAACGAAGACAAGGGTGAAAGGAGGTGGGTTTGGGACAGGAATCTGTAACAATGGAAAAAGAAAACCAGCAGAAAAATATTTCAACAATAAAACTTTTAATATGTCTAAGCAAATCTAAGAAAAGATTTTAAATAGCAAGCCAGGTCATGAAAGGGACTAAGGGGATATTTAAAAAATACATAACCTGCGATATTTCCTCAAATTCCATCTGTGTTTGACCGAGAGAGCCCCGATGGCCATGTTCAGTCTTCCAAATGATGCCGATTATGATCTATAGATGTTTTAGAATCATTATGGACCCAATAATCTAGATTGACATCGCCCATATATTATTTCGTCGTGGAATTTGTTTTATATAAAGAAAAATTTGCGAAAAAAATTTTGACAGTCGAAAAATATGACAAATGTCATAATAATAATCGGCCTATAATTTATATGAATGAAACATGTATTCATTCTCCACACACACAAAAGAAAGCATGGAGCGACAGTTCAAATGAAGGTCTTTGTGCGCCAATTTCCAAAATACCTAGACTTATTATCGTGAATGCTGGCAGTGAAAACGGTTTTATGGAAAATTTTTAATCGACACGAATTTTGGTAACTATCACAGTGAGATAAATTATGTTAACTATAAGAAATGGTTGCAGGAAATGCTGATACCTAATCTACCAGTCAAAAGTGTTCTTGTGGTAGACAATCATCTATATCATATCGTTCAAATGAACAAATATTCAAACATGGCTTCAAGAAAAGAAGAAATGCAAGAATGGCTCCGACGGCGTGGACTAACTTTCACCCAAGAAATGTTGAAAATTAAACACTATGACATCAGAAAAAGTAACAAACTACGAGTCAAAGAATACGAAATTGATGAAATAATGGGAGCTAGTGGTAGATAGTGGCCACACTGTTCTTCGACTTTCCTTAACATCCCGACCTGAGTCCGATAGAGTTGGTATGGCCATCTTTGAAGCAATATGTCTTAGAGCGGAATGTGAAACTTGACTTGAAAACTGTAAAAACTTTTTGTGATGACTTTCTCAATTCATTTCCGACAGACGAATGGAACAGTCGTGGTGAACAAGACCGGAAATTCGAGAAATGTTTTGAAGTCAAGGAGCATGTAATGGACATTGCTGTTGATGACATAATTATACATTTAAGGCTGAAAGTGACACAGATACTTCACTTTCTCGGATACCGATGATGACCTTTCTGCAATTGAACCTCTCTATTTATACGTTTATGTAAATCAATCATTTCTTTGTACCTACATTATTTTTAGTTTGATACTTTGTTGGGTTCACCATTCTTTTGAATTTAAGTATGATGACTACGCCACTTGAATTACATATTTTGTTAACCAACTTTATTTGAGAAATATTTCCATAATGTTGTTTCAATTTGTGCACCAAAATGATTCTACTAATTACTCTTAGTATGAGTACCTACATATAAACGAAATTACTAAAACTGATGATCTTTCAGGAACTTTTCTTTAATTATATAACTATCGATAATTAATTATCTATGAAACACGGGTCAGGTGAATAGAATAAATTCACATTCAATCAAAAAATAGCAACTGCTCGTGTCCATCGTTATCCCTTCAAATTTATACCTGAAAATTTTAATTCGGATTGTACTATGCCATGCCTCCTTTTTTTCTTCTTTACTCCGAATACAATTTTCCCTGCGTTTGTGAGACTGTACCTCCGGACACGACATTATTAGAAAGCGTGGAATGTGATCCCAATATGAATATTATGGAATACTTGAAGATGTTTGACAAACAAAAATAATTTCAAAATAACCAAATACCTACCCCTCAGATGTCTTATATAAACAAACTGGTGTATTGGATGTCAGGCAGCTGTATTTCCTTGATTGTGTAACACAAATTCACGAAAGTAAAAACAAAGTTCAATATGTTGATCATAGGATATGGGACCCGATCTTGTTTACAGGCAAAGGTCAAAACCCTTTTCTTTTCGAGAACTATATCTCAACGTTCTTTCGATTTTAATGCCTATAGAATGTATAATTTTCGTCCACTTAACATAAGAATTGTACCCAATATAAATAATTTCAAAAGGAAGGTCAATTGTTTTCTCAGGATGAAAGATAGAAATGACATCCATTGTTTGTTTTGATCCATATAAAATTTTTTTTTTATTGATTTGTATTTCGTTGATCATAGCATACCTTTTGTGTTTCTCTGTTTGTAGTTGCGTACCCACGCACTGGCTTAGCCTTAGTGGGTAATCCTTGATGTGTTTTTGTTCATTCGTCATGGTCATAATTTGTGTTTTTTTTTTATAGTTTGTAATGGGAGGGGGGTTTTCACATTGTGATTATGATTGAGTGAATAAAAATTATTATTATTATAAAGCAATATATATCTCTAACATAAAAGAATCCATACACATCGAAATCATGCTGGAAAAAAACTGTGACCGATTCTGACTGCGAAACATGACGAAGATATTGTGCAAATTCGAACTTTAACTGCAAACATTGCCGCAAATGCGAATGGAATTGGACGAGAAGTGTACGAACTGATAAAATCAAGTGGCATTTAGGAGTTGCTTGAATTTCAAGATAAAGATTTGACTGAAACCAACTCAGAGGAAATGTTCAATTCACAGCCTATTGAAGTCAATTCTTGATCCCTTATAATTCTTTCTGTATGTAAATGACTTACCAGTTAATATCACTTGCAATAGAGTATGTATGTACGCCGACGACACGAGTTTTCTCAATATCATACGAAAACTGGAGCACATTGCCTCTTCAACCTAAGCGCAGGCTGAATCTTGGTTAACAGCTAATGGACTGAGGTTAAATAGAGGAAAAACACAGAGCCTTCTATTTGCAAAGATAATTTGAGATGATGAGTCACTCAGTCTGCTTTGTATGATACTTGATGGAGAATCAAGTTGGAATAAGTATATTGATTCACTTACTGGTAGATTGTCAACAGCCATTTTCACGATTCGGCGTATGAAACAAACATCTAGTCACTATGTCTGTAAGCTAACTTACTATGCTAATTTCCACTCATCTATGGTATATTAGTGTGGGGCCATCCGAGGTATCAAGAGAGTCTTCCTCAAACAAAACGCGGCAGTGAGAGTCTTATGTGGAGCACAACAAGTAAGTTGACCCAAAAATTGCCGTCAGTTGAAGAGCGATTTACCTTTGATTCCCTTATTCATCTTCAGATATAAAACATCAGAAATATGTATCAGATGCTGTAGCTTTGACATGTATATCAGATATAATCTGCATCAATTCATTTTCAACAGAACTTGAGTTCATATTGAACGGACTTTCTATTTCAGTAGCTAATTCCTCAATGTTTTTACATGAAAAAGGATAACTCATAAGTAATGCTTTATTTGCCTATCTACTGCAATCATAAAAACGCATTTCGAATTGTCCAAATATATTTAATAATTCAGCCTCATACGTATCATAATTCAACTGAGGAATCCTTGCTTTCAAAAATGGAAAATGTTTCAGATCCTTTTTTTCCAGTTGATCTATCATAAATTGCAATTTACTATTGAACGCGTTTACTAGGCTAATCATCTCAATAATCGTTTTTCCTTTATCTTGAAACTCCAAGTATTTAAGTGAATTTTGATGTCAGTCAAAAATTCCAAATCAGTCAGCTATTTTTCGTTTTTCAACATCTGACTGTCAGATGTTGTTTGAAAGGCTTTCGTCTAGAAAAGCTATTATTTCGGGCAATAGTTCTTGAAACCATTCTTGTAATTTTCCACGACTCAACCACCTGACGTCCGCGTGAAGAACTAAATCAGTGTGTTCAGCCTACTCCCAATTGCAACTTGAAGAGCCGCCGTTGCAAATCACATAATTTCCATCGTGTTTAAAACTTTTAAACACAAAACTTGTTTATGTATAATGCAATGGAATGAAAAAAATTAAGGGAAATCTTCATTAGCTCGACACAATGCCATAAAACGGTTTTTGTTTACAGTCATTGCTGGTGCTACATTGGTTGTAATGGACACTAATTTATATATTAATTGCATTTAGTCCTTCACAAAATTGAAGATAACGTCATCTTCACTAGGGTCTTTCCCTTCAGAGGAATGATTGTCAAAAAGTTTTCCTTAGCTATCATGTCACTGAATACCTTCCGAATAAACGTACACAGCTGGGCAGTGTCTGTCATATCAGTGGATGTGTCGTACTGTAAAGAAAAGAATGTCTGTTTCATGATATCATGTTTTAATTAGTCTGCCACCTCCTGACTCATGACTTCAATACGCCTTGTGACAGTCGGACGAGATGCCTGAAGTTCTCTTATAGCAGACATGATTTCTGTTCTATTTTCAAATTCTCCAAATAAAGTCTCACCCATTTCAATAAATGTTTCCTTCACAACCGATTCATCTTCGAGTGGTTTCTTGTGTTTCGCGAATATATGAGATATTTTAAATGAAGCGATCGTAGCAGTTTTTTTCGCATAAGATATCAAATCACGTACTTTTCGTTTTCTTAATTCACTTTGTGGCGGAAAATCTTTTTCATAGTGATTACGAACTGTTTTATGATGCCTCTTGAAGTTACCACGCTTAGGTATTGCAACTGACGCACGACAAATAAGACAAATGCACTTATCTTTCACCATACAGAAGAAAAATTCTTCCTCTCACTCGTTATTAAAATTATACGTTTTAGATTTCTTCGCTTCTCTCATTTTGTACTATTTAATAATAAACCTGGTATCGACGTAGTGTTGCCTTCAAGTTACAATTCAGAATGACTCAAATCCCTGCAGGCGCATTATTGATATCGGCGTGAACGACAGTCTCGAATGTTCCCGTCAAATGTGCCGCCTGAAATTTCTAGAAAAGCGTCAAGATTAAGAAACGCGGCTTTTCTTTCACGAGTACCGCGCGTTTCTTCAATAAAGCCGCCTTTTGCCGCTAGCAGAGTGTTATTTTGTTACGTAATAAATTTTTGTAGTTCAGTTACCTAATTATTAAAAATTTTTTTCCTATCGAGATCTACACAAGAAGCACTCGCGTTCGACTGACCGATCGCGATCGACCGTTTGAGCACCCCTGCTGTAGAGTGTAGAGTATATTCTTTAGATAGTTGAATTATATACTCACTTTTAAAATAAGTGTCCGCTGTTTGAACCCAACCAACATCATTGTGCGTATGTGGTACAATATGAACATTAATCACATCATGTCTTATTGGATGACACGTCTGAAACGATAAAATTTCATTAAGATATTGTGCTAATGAGACATCAATTGAAATTGCATATAATAACTCGTCAACATCCAAGAGGCCATTAAAAGTATAAATATATAAGCTGGGTCAAAGTGGATGCCTTATAACACGTTTTTGGAGAATGAGTCATAAAATTATCCTGAAAAATGGGTGAAGTTATATTTTCGGACTTCAGCTACCCTTTTTGAATATTTTGAAGTATACGGTATCGCCGCTCATGTTAAAAAGTCGTAATAACTAATTTTTCAAATGACACAAACGCGTGTTCCCGAGGATGATCTGAAAGGTTTCCAATTTAACAAAGATACAGGACATTTTTACTGCATATTTTTTTAATTTCAACATGGTCTCCTTGTAACTCTACACACTTTTCCCAGCGATGTTCCCATCTCTGTAAGCCATCCAAATAGCATTCGGCGTCTTTCTCTGCAAAAGGTTAGGTTAGGTTAGGTTAGATTACCTCTTTATGCAATGAAAATACACACAATCGCATAATATATGGAATCACTTTATATTTCACATTTTTGAATGTTTTTAACCATGGATCTTTGACTACTTGTGAAGGATGAATTTTTTTGCTGTAAAAAAACTGGATAGTATCATAAGAAATGTTGAATTATCGCCACATGTTCGGTATATTTTACTCAGTCGTCACTGTGATTTCAAACTGTGAATTTTAAAATTTTAAAAAGCTTTTAATCATAATTGAAATTACCTTACGACTGATATGCAGTGAGGTCAAATGATTGCTCTCGTTCAAGAAGGGGTGACACAGAGGGATATAGCAGCCACAATAGGGGTATCACAGGGGATGATTTCAAAAACCTACGCCCGATACGTAGAGCTACAATCTCCACAAATAGGCCTAGAAGAAGTCGTAGGAAGATCACTTCTGAAAAGCAAGACCACTTTTTGTGCCAAATTGCAAGAAGAGACTCTAGTGCGTCACACTCCATACTGCAATAGCCCATTCTGGAAGCAATTGGCATCAGTGTATCAGTCAACACGATACGTCAACGACGTTCGAGGGGTTCATACAGTAGAAGGCCTTAATAGTTCCAGGGCTAACCAGACAACAAAAAATTAACAGACTAATTGGTGTATCGAGCACCAAAATTGGTGTATTGACAATTGGCGAAATGTTCTTTTTCGGATAAAACCTGAATTGGTGTTCGATCAGATGACCACCGGATTCGGGTTTTAAGGGGTCGTGGAAGACAAGCTAGACTCCGAGCAGCAAGACAAATTCAGAAATACCAAGAGGGGCGTGTGATGTTTTGAGGTGGCATTATTCTGCGAGGCAAAACAGATTTCATTTCGTCTTGTGCGAGTGTAGTGGCTAGAAATTATATAGAGCTAGTGCTGGAACTGTCTCTGGCGAGGTGTCTACGGTGAGAATTTCACTTTCATGCAAGATAATGCTCCTCCGCATACCAGGAACCTTCCGCGACGTTATATTGAAACAGAGGGAATCGCTATTTTGGACTGGCCAGCTTTCTCTCTTGATCTAAATTCTATTGAATATTCATGGGATAATCCCAGAGAAAAAATTAGATCGCGCCAGAATAATCCAGAAACGAGCTCATCCAAGCCGCTACAGAACAGTGGCAGAATATCACCCCAGAGGAGGTCGAAAACGTAATACAAAGCATACCTTAACAGATTCAGGCTTGTATCAGAGCGAGAGGAGATAGTACAAGCTATTGAGGTGAAGAAAAACCACCTACTCGCGAGAAAACTATTTTCAATTTCTTTAATACATGCGGAAGGGTCTCTTATTTTAAATGAGATAAAAACACAAGGTTTAACTTTAATCTACACTTTATTGGAAAAAATTCGACGACGTTTCGCTGACACAGCAGCTTTATCAAGAATGAAAAATAGAATGAAGAGTATGGTATTATAAACAAATCGTAGAATAAGTTGGATGAATAACAGGAAAATCCACACCGAGCCATTGTACACTTAGTATGAAAGGTAATAAAAACTAATTAAACAAGTTAAGTAGGGGTGAGTAATTCAAATCTACCTGTTCATTCAAAAGCTTGTCCGAATGTTTGTATCTATTTATTTCTAATGCTTCTAGGAGATCTAATTTTGAACTTTTTGATTTTATATGTAATATGTCAAAGTTTTCATTGAATGAATGGTTTTCTTTTATTAGGTGGTTTGAATAATTTGAATCAGATTTATTTTTATCGAAGCTACGTTTATGTTCAGATGTTCTTATGCCAAAACTCCTATAGGTCCTACCGATATAAATTTTATCACAAGAACCGCAATTGAGTTTATGGATTCCTGATTTACTTGATTTTTCAACACGAGATTTATTATTTTTAATATGTTTACCTAAGTTATTAGAAGTTTTGAAAGTTATATTAAGAGTTTGTTTGACGAGAAAGGATTTAATATTTGTACTTGTAGAACCGCAGAATGTTAAACTGTTGAATATTTTATAGTCTTTATGAATAGGATATACTTCATTTATTGCTTTCTGATAGAGTTTTTACGAATGATTAGATCTATCATATCCGGATTATATGAATTATTAATGGCTATCTGTTTGATGATGTTTAACTCTTTATTATAATCTTCTACTGGTAAAGGTAAATTGAGCAACCGATGTACCATGCTGTTTAAAGCTGCAAATTTGTGTTGAATTGGATGTAATGAGTAGTTATGTATAATTGTATCAGTATGTGTTGGTTTACAAAAGACCGAAAAAACATGATTATTATTTTGTTTAGTGATTTTTAAGTCCAAAAATTTATGGAATCGTTCTGTTCAATTTCTATCGTGAATTTAATGTTCAAATGGATGGAATTAATGAAATTAACAAATAAGTCTAATTGACGAGTAGTTCCAGTGAAACATACTAAGATGTCGTCAACATATCTATACCAATAAAGAAATTTGGAAATGATCTCTTATTTTATTTTTTTTTGATTCATTCTTAAAATAAACCCTAATTTTTATCTTTTCTCGATTGAAATATCTCAAAAGACATCAATTCTAACAATCCCTCGAAATTTCCATAATCCCTGAGGTAATATTCAAAATATCGGGTGGTTCCATATAAATTTGGTTGTGTATATCTGTTCTCCGAGCGCAATTTTTGATGAGGGAACGACGAGATGTTGTTTGGGCTAGATATTATGAGGAAGGTGGATAGTGAAGCAGTTCAAACCGTAATTCATGATTTTCACCTGGCAATGTCTGGGGTGAAACAGGATTTTCTTTTTCTATAAATCTGGCCGGTTTTCCTCAATTTCTGCTTCTAGATTGTCATGTTATGATAGTAGTTTGCTCTTGTGATGTTTTTTTCTCTTTTGAAAACTGTTCCGTTACCATTTAATTTCTTTCCATTTAAATTTAGAATTTATCATTTTTATTTCTTTTGAATATTTTTGGTTTTTTTCTTCATTAATCTGCACCCGTCGCGTTCGGTACCATTTCATTCAATTGTTTATCAAAACCGTCTACCTATTTACTTGATTTCTACTTGGCAACACTACATGAAAAGTAAGCGAAGGGAAACTGGCGCGACTAAAGCACAGATGCGATCTCTACGAAATTTAAAAACGTGTTATTCATTCAATCATTCACGTTTTCAGACGTTGAAATTAAGAACAATTTTCAGGTTTTCATACCAAAATCTAGTGTTATGTACCTCTTCTTCCACCGCTGAACCTAATGAGGGTATGTCTTTTAATTTTCACAAAATTTGCGGTATTTTAAACCTTTCCTAATGAATGTGTAACAATCTTTCAACTTTTATCTCCTTATTTTTCACAAAAAGATTAGCTTCTTATTCAAATTCTTCTTTAATGCAGTCCACTCTCAGTCATTAGAACACAAAGAAAATCGATCAAAATAACTTAATGACTATCCAAAAAACAGTCGGCATCACCTTCCCAGTCGAATGCACAGTTTTCTTTTGTTACCACTATTTAGACTTTATTTCATTGTTTTTAGCGTATAATAATGTATCCAAGTTTCATCTACACCAAAGCGTTTGAGATAAACACGTTTTTGGTGTTACCTGAACAAACGCGGCATCGAATGCGCAAACAACTTTCTCATATATAAATGTTGATTTAATATGTGACAAACACGTTCTTCTGACATTTACATGACCTCTGCTATCTCTCTC
The DNA here is from genome assembly GCA_013387265.2 of Cryptolaemus montrouzieri. NCBI lineage: Eukaryota > Metazoa > Arthropoda > Insecta > Coleoptera > Coccinellidae > Cryptolaemus > Cryptolaemus montrouzieri. The sequence continues at coordinate 5,028,753 of JABFTP020000083.1, read as the reverse complement.
ACTTTAATTCTGCAGGCGTCTAGCACCATTTGGTGATATTTGGCGATGTTATCGTGGGAATTGCAGTATTTGCACGCCCCGAACGTTCATAGTCTTGCAAGCTCTTACGGCCACGTTTATATTCAGCTACCCAAATTATCCATGTGGAATATGATGGTGCAGAGTCTCCATATACAGAATTCAAGTCATATTCAATTTGCATTGGCGTATTGCAAATCAAAATTAAATATTCAATGACTCAATTTTCTTCCTATTCAAAAGAACACTCACATCAACTCACTCAAACGACTGTTTCATAACAACAACGCATCCAAATTGGCTGAAACGGATGGACAAAGACAATTCAATAGCTTTTATTTGCGAGTGCTGCCATCTTCACGTAGATGTCGAAAACTTTTCAGGCTATCCTGGTATATACCTTTCTCCAACGATCAGCGACATCCCTCGAAAAGTTTTTTTCTAATAACCTTATCATTTTTGCACCTAGGGGGCTAGAGCTTTGAAATTTTGCACTAGGGTTAATAACATTTTATCGTGAGGTAAAGCATAGTTGATTTGCGCATCAAAAATAATTATTTGGTAAGTCAATTTCGAGTTGAATAATAAATAAGTTGAACATATACAGGATTGAACAGTTTTATAGAGGAAAATTTAGAGACCAATAGAGAATCAACAAAATAATATAAGTGCTATACATACTGAACTCGATAATTGCTTATTCTAAAGAAAAACAGGGTTTTCAAGTTCGGTAATAGAAATCGAATGAATGAAATTTTATAGGCATAAACTGCCGTCCAGGGAATATTCTTTGCAATGAAAATATTACTTTCGATTTCAGCAATGGTGTCCATACTGACACATCGAAAAAACTCATAGTTATTCAAAATTGTGAGTGCCTCGGCTTGGCTCAGCATATCCTCAGCGTACATTTCTTAAGATGGTACGTAACCACTAAGTGCTAACCGCAAGCAATTGAAGAGCGATTTGCTTTAGATTCCGATATTTATCTCCAGATATAAAACACCAGAAATTTGTTTCAGCTACTGTAGCTTTGAGATTTATATCTGATATAATCTGCACCCACTCATTTTCAACAGAACATGAGTTCATATTAAACTGACTTGCTATTTCAGTAGCTGATTCCCCAATGCTTTTACATGAAAAAAGATAACCCATAAATGATGCTATATTAGCCAATTTACCGCAATACTAATAACGCATTCCGAATTTTCCGAAAATATTTGATAATTCAGCCTCATATGTATCATAATTCAACTGAGGAATCCTTGATTTCAAAAACGGTAAATGTTTCAGATCTTTTCTTTTTAGTTGATGTATCATAAGTTAGTTTATCATAAGTTGCACTTTACTTTTGAAGGCGTTTACTCCGCTAATCATCTCAATAACAGTTTTTCGTTTACCTAGAAGCTCCAAGTTAATGGTGTTTAAGTGCATTGTGATGTCGGCCAAAAATGCCAAATCAGTCATTTTTCGTTTTTCTGAGTGTCATCACCTCTGTCGTCTAGGAAAGCTGGTATTTCGGGCTATAGTTCTCGAAACCTTTCTAAGAATTTTCCGCGACTCTACCACCTGACGTCCGCGTGAAGAATGAAATCAATGTGTTCAGCTGACTCCCTATCTTCCAAACTGCAACTTACAGAGCCGCCATTGCAAGCTACGTTCACGCATAGAATTCACAATTTTTGTTGCAATGGCCATAATTTCCTCGGAGTTTAAATTTTTTGAACACAAAGCTTGTTGATTTATAATAAAATGGAATGAAAAAAATGAGGGGAAATCTTCATTAGCTAGACACAATGCCACAAAACCGTTTTTGTTTACAGTCATTGCTGGTGCTCCATCGGATTTAGTTCACACTAATTAATAAATTGGTAGCCTGTAGTTTTATACAAATTGAAGAAATATCATATATATCTTTGCCAGGGGTCTTCCACTCCAGAAGAATGATTGTCAAAAATTCTTCCTTAGCCAATATTTCATTGAATACCATCCGAATAAAAATACACAGCTGGGCAGTGTCTGTCATATCAGGGGGTTCGTCGAACTGTAAAGAAAAGTATGTACATTTCATGATATCATGTTTTAGTTTATATGTCATGTCCTGACTTATGACTTCAACACGCCTTGTGACAGCCAAACGAGATAACAGAAGTTCTCTATTAACAGACATGATTTCTGTTTTATTCTAAAATCTCCAAATGAAGTCTCACCTGCTTCTAAAAGTCAATCAATGTCAATGTTTCCCTCACAACCGATTCATCTTCGAATGATTTCTTGTGTTTCGCCAATATATAAGATATTTTAAATGAGGCTATCGTAGCAGCTTTCGATTTTTTGGTTTGTCTGGTGAACATGGTTTGTTTTTTTTCAAACAAGATATCAAATCACTTAATTTTCGTTTCCTCAATTCACTCTGTAGCGAAAAATCCTTTTCATGGTTTTTATGAACCGTCTTATGATGCCTCTCTAAGTTACCACGCTTAGGTATAGCAACTGACTCACGATAAATAAGACAAATGCACTTTTCCTTCACCATACGTGAGATATATTCTCCTCCCAATCGTTATCAATATAATACGCTTTAGATGTGTTCGCTGAACTCATTTTGTACTATTTAATAATAAACTTTGTATCGACGTAGTATTGCCTTCAAGATACAATTTAGAATGACTCCAATTCCTGCAAGCGCAACATTTATATCGGCGTGAACGAAGGTCTCGAATGTTCCCGACAAGTGCGTCTTTGAAACTTCTAGAAAAGCGACAAGAATAAAAAACGCGGATTCTCTTTGACAAGTATCGCGTTCCTTTGATAAAGCTGCCTCTTGCCGCTTGCAGAGTGTTATTTCATTACGTAATAAATTTTTGTAGTTTAGTCACCTACTTATCAAAAATTTTTTCTTCTCGAAATCTACTCAAAAAGCACTCGCGATGGACCGTTTGAGCACCCCTGATTTACACCCTGGGGATACTGAAAGAATGAGACTTTGCCAATAGCTTGTCAATTCGACCGAGGAAAGCCTAATTTTTTGCATAAAGTTCTTTGGATTAAATCTTCCTTCAATGGAGGTGAAATAACGAATTACCATAGTATTCTTCTTTGGGTACACAAAAATCCTCGAGTAATTTGACCAAGATCATTTCTGAAAGAAATTTATGTATATGGTTAAGAGTTTCTGATATCAATATGTACACTGTTTTTTCACAAGGTAAAAGTCACTTTTGGCTTCTCCATTTAATCTGGAATAGAAAACGTTGCTTCAGCTACTTTACGACTCAGCATTTGCGAGTAAAATTAAAATTAGAATGAACAAATTTTAAAGTTGAAAAAAACTGCTCGAAATGTATGTAAATGTCAATTTATCAAAATTGACTGAACGATGACTGAGTAAAACTATATATATATATATATATATATATATATATATATTGATTTGACTTTGTAACTTAACTCTATATATATATATATATATATATATATATATATATATATATATATATATATATATATATATATATATATATATATATATATATATATATATATATATATATATATATATATATATATATATATATATATATATATATATATATATATATATATATATATATATATATATATATATCTGAGAGTTAAGCCTACAAAAGTGTTCAAATCTGTTCTCAAGTCTTTTCTTCTGAGAAAGGCATATTATTCTATTAAAGAATTTATGGAGGATGATACTCTCTCATGACATGTCCTATATACTGATGTATCTTGTTGGATAAATAAATATTATCATTATTATCGTGGACTTATGCACTATCTCAGCTGTTAGCTGGATATAATTTACCTTTCCCAGATTCAGCAATCAAAGGGAATCGGCTCGATTACAATAAACTTGACATAAATTTCCTAACTATTCTACATGTATTAAGAATTACAGCTTTTTGCATTTCTACATAGGTATTCTTAAGCAATTCTAATTTCTTAAGGCTATCGTGCAAAGTTTTGGGTATTAACCCAGTGGAGGATACGATGACAGGAACAATATCTATTTTCTCGAGGTGCCACATCTGCTTGATCTCAATAGCAAGGTCTGTGTATTTGGACTTTTTCTCCTGGAACTTATTCAGCACGTTGTTATCATTTGGTATGGCGATATCCACCAGCATTGCTGTTTTGGCTCTCTTATCATACACCACTATGTCCGGCCTATTATTCGTCACCATTCTTTCAGTGATAATAGGCCTATCGTAGTATAATCTGATAGAGTCATTTTCCAATACGGACGCCGGTTGATACTTGTAATATGGCTGGAATGTATTCAGAAGTCCGTACTTGTGTGCAAGTTTCTGATGGATAATGTTGCACACTTGATTATGCCTGTGAAGATAGTCTGTATTGGCCAGTTGTTCGCATCCAGACGTAATATGCTGTATCGTCTCCGATCTTATATGGCATTTTCTGCACCTATCTGTTTGTAATGTTCCGTCCCTCATAATAAATTTTTGGTAGTTGTTTGTAGCGATCACTTGGTCTTGGATGGCCATAAGGAATCCCTCTGTTTCCGCGAATAATTCTCCTTTCATCAACCATTTGTTGGAGGCTTCTTTGTCGATGTGTGGTTGATTAATCTCATGGTGATGTCGTCCATGCAATTCCTTTCTTGACCATTGCTCTTGTTTTTCAGTATCTGATAGGAACGGTAGATTCAGCAGGTCATCTCTGGTAGCAAGATTCAGAGGTGTATACCCCTGATCAGCCAACGATACTACTCTATGGAGGTCAGAAGTGAGAGCTTTTGCTGAGAAGAATTCTCTGAGATTTCTTATCTGTTCGGTGTGTAAATTGACAACATCTATTAATCCGCGTCCTTCTTCTTTCCGCTTCAAAGTTGTTCGTATCACAGACGATTTTGGATGATGATTGTTGTACTTTGTTAGCATCGTTCGGGTCTGCCTTTGAATATCATCCAGCTCCGTCTTAGTCCATCTGATTATTCCAAATGAGTAAAGCAACACTGGAATGGCGTAGGTATTAATTGCCTTGACTAGATTCCCCGAGTTCAACATCGATTTCAGCACAGACTTTAGACGCTGACTGTATTCTGAACGAATCTTCTCCTTTGATTGTTTTTGGTCTAACAATCTGGCTTGTTGGTATCCCAGATATTTGTATGCTTCGCCATCTCTCATGTACTGTATAATATCACCGTTTGGAAGTTGTGTTTCACCATCTATGACTTTCCCTCTTTGAATGTTCAGGGTCTTACATTTTTCAATCCCGAATTTCATATGAACATCTGCCGAGAACTCACTGACAGTTTTCAGCAAATCATCCAATTGCTTCTTGTTCGAAGCATATAATTTGATGTCATCCATATACAGCAGGTGGGAGATTGTATGATAATTCCTTTCTGCTTTTATCCTAAATCCGTATCCAGTTCTATTGAGCATTGAGGACAATGGGTTCATTGCTAAACAGAACCATAATGGACTCAAAGAGTCTCCTTGAAAAATTCCACGACGTATGGGTATCTCGTCGGTTTTAATTGATTTATTGTTCTTATTATCATTATTATTATCGTGGACTTATGTACTATCTCAGCTGTTAGCTGGATATAATTTACCTTTCCCAGATTCAGCAATCAAAGGGAATAGGCTCGATTACAATATACTTGACATAAATTTCCTAACTATTCTACATGTATTAAGAATTACAGCTTTTTGCATTTCTACATAGGTATTCTTATGCAATTCTAATTTCTTAAGGCTATCATGCAAAGTTTTGGGTATTAACCCAGTGGAGGATACGATGACAGGAACAATATCTATTTTCTCGAGGTGCCACATCTGCTTGATCTCAATGGCAAGGTCTGTGTATTTGGACTTTTTCTCCTGGAACTTATTCAGCACGTTGTTATTATTCGGTATGGCGACATCCACCAGCATTGCTGTTTTGGCTCTCTTATCATACACCACTATGTCCTGCCTATTATTCGTCACCATTCTGTCAGTGATAATAGGCCTATCGTAGTATAATCTGATAGAGTCATTTTCCAATACGGGCGCCGGTTGATACTTGTAATATGGCTGGAATGTATGCAGAAGTCCGTACTTGTGTGCAAGTTTCTGATGGATAATGTTGCACACTTGATTATGCCTGTGAAGATAGTCTGTATTGGCCAGTTGTTCGCATCCGGACGTAATATGCTGTATCGTCTCCGATCTTATATGGCATTTTCTGCACCTATCTGTTTGTAATGTTCCGTCCTTCATTATAAATTTTTTGTAGTTGTTCACTATTATTATTATTATTATTATTATTATATATATATATATATATATATATATATATATATATATATATATATATATATATATATATATATATATATATATATATATATATATATATATATATATATATATATATATATATATATATATAGTTTTACTCAGTCATCGTTCAGTCAATTTTGATAAATTAAATTGTTCAATTGTTTTCGAAAGATTACTATTTCGTTATGAATAATGATGATGGAAATGCGGCTATTGCAAAGGCTATCCAAGTAGAAGAACTTATACAGACACCACTGGTGAAACTAAAAATAATATTTTCGTTGTAAAACACTCCCTGGACACAATTAACGCCTCAAACATTTTATTCAGATATCTGCAGGCATTTTTCAACAATTACTGAACTTGATTCTTATCGCCAAATTTGTATACTCTCTATTCCTTTAACGCAGGTGGCTCAAACGGTAAATCGCGAATGCTTTTTGAGTAGATCTCGGGAAGAAAAAAATTTTAACGAGTAGGTAAACTCAACTACAAAAATTCATTATGTAATAAAATAACACTCTGCTAGCGGCCACAGGCGGCTTTATCAAAGAAACGCGCGGTACTTCCCAAAGAAAAGCTGCGTCTTTTATTTTTGCCGCTTTCCTAGAAATTTCCGTCGGCGCGTTTGACGGGAACATTCGAGACTTTCGTTCACGCCGATATAAATGTTGCGTCTGCAGGAATTGGTGTCTTTCTGAATCGTAACTCAAAGGAAATACTACGTTGATACAAAGTTTATTATTAAATAGTACTAAATGAGCGTAGCAAAGAGAAAGAATTTTTCCTTTGTATGGTGAAGGATAAGTGCATTTGTCCCATTTGTCGTGCATCAGTTGCAATACATGAGCATGGTAACTTATAAGAGGCATCATAAAACGGTTCATAAAAACTATCAACATGATTTTCCGCCACAGAGTGAATTGAGAAGACGAAAAGTTTATCTTGGCAAAACACAAGATACCATTCGAAGATGGATCGGTTGAGAAGAAAACATTTATTGAAGCGGATGAGACATTATTTGGAGATTTTGAAAATAAAACAGAAATCATGTCTGCTATTAGAGAACTTCAGTTATCTTGTCCGACTGTCACAAGGCGTGTTGAAGTCATAAGTCAGGACATGACATATGAAATAAAACATATCATGAAATGTACATAATTTTATTAACAGTTCGACGAATCCACAGGATATGACAGACATGGTCCAGCTGTGTATTTTTATTCATTGGTATTCAATGACATGGCTAAGCAAGAATTTTTGGCAATAATTATCCTGAAGGAGAAAACCTGTGGCGAAGAAATATATGACGTTTTCTTCAATTTTGTAAAAAACTACAAGCTACCAATATATGAATTAGTGTGCATTACAACCGATGGAGCACCAGCAATGACTGGAAACAAAAACGGTTTTGTGGCATTGTGTCGAGCTAATGAAGATTTCTCTCAATTTTTTTTCATTCCATTGCATTATACATCATCTTGTTTTGTGTTCAAAAGTTTTAGAAACAGAGGAAATTATTGCCATTGCAAACAAAAATTGTGGATTCCATCCGTACAACGGCGGCTCGATAAGTTATAGTTGGAAGATAGTGAATACACTGATTTAGTTCTTCACACGGACGACAGGTGGTTGAGTTGCGGAAAATTCCTAGAAAGGTTTCAAGAATTATTGCCCGAAATAACAGCTATTATAGACGAAGGAGTTGATGACACAAAGATGTTGAAAAACGAAAAATGGGCTGACTGATTTAGCATTTCTGACTGACATCACAATGCACTTAAACACCATTAAATTGGAGCTTCAAGGTAAAAGAAAATCTATTATTGAGAGAGCGCAGAAAACGCATTGATAAGTAAATTGCAAATCATGATAGATCAACTGAAAAGCAAGGATCTGAAACATTTTTCGTCTTTGAAAGCAAGGTTTTCTCAGTTGAATTATGATACCTATAAGGCTGAATTATCAAATATTTTAGGACAAGTCGAAATGCGTTTTTATGATTGCAGTAAATTGCTAATAATAGCATCATTTATGAGTGATCCTTTTTCATGTAAAACGTTGAGGAATTAGCTTCTGAAATAGCAAGTCAGTTTAATATGAACTCATGTTCTGTTGAAAATGAGTTGGTGCAGATAAACATCCCAAATCTACAGCATTTGATACAAATTTTCTGGTGTCTTATATCTGAAGGTAAATATCCGAATCTAAGGCAAATCGCCCTTCAACTGACGGCAAAGTTTGGGTCAACTTACTTGTGCGAGTCTGCATTTTCTGAAATGAAGATAATCAAGTCAAAATATCGCAATCGACTAACTGACGATAATATGTCATCATGCTTGCGATTAGCACCCAGTGGTTACGTACCATCTTATGAAAAGTATGCTGAGGACATGCAATGCCACGCTTCAACATACAAGTTCACTCCTTAGTTAAGTTTAACATCATATGTAACTCTTTTGTTTTGTAACAACCAATGAACTCGCAAATTTGAATAACTATGAGTTTTCTCATTGACATTATAGAGACGAACCCAACTAAAGCTAACCCTAACCTAATATGTATATTGTGCGGAAAGCTAATATCCATATATGCTACGGTACACCCTTCCTAGGCAGGTAGGTAGGTAGATAGGGTGTATCGTGCATGTACGACAACCCTGCATCACACATACTTGCAGCCTCTCAGAGTCGATCGCAGGTAGTCTAAAAATATTGAGGTAGATCGCAAGCAGTTCAAGTTTGAGCACCCCTGCTTTAAGGAAGCATTCTTCAAATATAGTTCATACAGCAAACTCATATTATTTTTCGATTCTCTATTGACCTCTTAATCTTCTGCTATAAAATCTGGACCAGTCTGTATATGTTCAACTTATTTATCATTCAATTCGAAAATGACTCACGCTGTTATTATTTCTGCTACTGAAATAAACCATACTATACTAGAAACTGGATTACCTATATTCAGAACAACCCAATTTTTTATTCACACCACAATTTTGAGATATATTTTTCATATATTCCTTCAAATGATATACTGAATTTTCGGGTAGCTCACCTTTAAAAAGGCCTCATATCAAATCGAATTTTTTTGAAGAGTTTTTGACCTCTGTCATTAACTCTTTGTTTTGTTCTTTTCTTTTTCTGAACTATGATTCAGAAGTGATCATTCTATGAGATTCGCCGTTTATTTTTAACTTCTTTTGATTGTTATGAACGAATTTCACACACTCAATAACGTACACAAACAAATCTATATGGAATCACCCATATTTTGCATAATTTCTCAAGGATTTTGGTTAGATTTTCGGAGGATTGTTAGAATTGATCTTTTTTGAGATATTTCAATTGAAAATGGAAATTAAGGATTATTTTGAAAAAAACAAATACTACTCACGGAGTGGGTGTTTTTTCGACCTCAGTAGCTTGTATTACCTCTTCTTGCCCTGACACAAGCCTGAATCCGTCTAGGCATGCTTTGGATTAGGTTTTCGACCTCCTCTGGGGTGATATTCTGCCACTGTTCTGTGGTGGCTTGGAAGAGCTATTGTGGGGTTCTTGGATTATCCTGGCTCGATCTAATTTTCCTTTTGAGATAATCCCATAAATGTTCAATAGGAATATGGTCTGGAGAGCAAGCTGGCAGGTCCAAAATAACGATTCCCTCTGTTTCAAGATAATGTCGCGCGAGGTTGCTGATATGCAGAGAAGTATTTTCTTGCAAAAAAGTAAAATTTTCTCCGTGTGTACCCCGCCAGAGTCTCACTATGGGCTCCAGCACTTCGTAATTCCTAGCTGTTACACTCACAGGAAACGAAATAAAATCTGTTTTGCCTCCCAGAATAATGCCACCCTAAAACATCACACTGCCCCCTTGGTATTTCGAAATTTGTCTTGCTGCTGGTAGTCTAGCTTGTCTTCCACGACCCTTTGAAACCCAAATCCGGCGGTCACCTGATCGAACACCAATTCTAATCTTATCCGAGAGAGGTGAGCTCTGAAACTCTTAAGAGTCTTCTGCTCTATAAACCCCTAGAACGAAGTCTTGGACGGATCGTTACGATGGATACACTGATTTCTGTTGCTTCCAGAAATTGCTTCTGGAGTACGGGGTGCAATGCACTAGAGTCTCTTCTTGCAATTTGGCTCAAAAGCGGTCTTGTTCTTCAGAAGTCATCTTCCTACGAACTTCTTTCAGGCCTATTTTGCAGAGATTGTAGCTCCACGTATCGGGCGCAGGTTTTTGAAATCACCTCCCGTGATACCTTCATTGTGGCCGCTATATCCCTCTGTATCACCCCTTCTTCAGCGAGAGCGATTATTCGACCCCTCTGCACATCGGACAAATCAACGCAAGGCATTTTCACTTTTTTTAAATTTTGATATTCACAATTTTGAATGACAGTGACGGCTGAATACAATACCCCGAACATGTGGTGATAAGTCAACATTTCTTATCATACTATCCAGTTTTTTCACTACAAAAACTTCATTATTCACAAGTAGTCAAAGTTCCATGAAATACCGAGTTATTCCATATAAATTTGGTTGTGTGTATACTACCAGAATGGTTAGTATTTTCGTTTTCATAAAGGTTTTTCACAACTTCCTTTTTCCTCAATCCACAGAGCACTCTGAAATCTCATGTTTATTTGACAAAACATCCCGTTCAGCAGGCGATGTTCCCCAAAGAATAATTGCGTATATCAGAACGCAATACGCAAAGTACGCTGTTCGTGATTAACTTGCAATTTATTGCTGGCAAAACAAGAATCAGATTCAAAGATAAATCTTTATTTTTATAGCTGAGTTGGAGCGGACCTTCAATACCTGAGTAACATCATATACGTGAGTAATATCATTTAATCAGTTTTTAGATCATTAATATATAAGATGAAAACCATAGGCCCTCAAATTGATCACTGGGGCACGCCAAAATATGACTTTGTTTTCTTTCGATAGGGTTTTGTTCCACAAGACTTTTCGTCTTCGATTTTGTGAGAAAGAATTTATGATTTCCAAGGTGGGGTAACTTAAACCATATGCTTTCAACTGACAGTATATCAATACTGATTGAGACAAAGGCTTTTAACAGATCTCTAGCAATAAGCTGCACTTGAATATTGAAATATTGTGCTGCCAAGACGTCCATTAGCAAATCTAGCAGCGCTGTAGTTGTCGACTAGCCTCGTCGATATCCATGCTAACTTTTATTGAGTAACTTGTTTTTTTCTAAAGATGGAGAATAGCTTCTACCGCTTTGGATGAAACCGGTGTAATCGCTATGGGTGTATCATTGATCGGATTTGCATTGTTGCGTTCTCGAAAATGTATATAACGTTTGTTTTTTTCATCTATTCCGAGAATACGTTACTCTACAGACGAATGAATGTACAGAAATTATGCCAACTATAAATAGATGAAGATGAAGATATAAATACAAATGTATTTTCAATGAAATAAAACTAAATTATTTAGATTTTCACTATATTAACAAAACTATGTTCAATTTCACCACACTGTGGCTTCATCAGATGGATACAAACTAATGAACAGAGTTATTCCTTATATATTAGTCTTATTTCCTACTTAATATTACAATAGGTACAAGAGGTATGTTGGAAAACCCATCGGAGTTGCTTACTTTATGAATTGAAAAGATTTAGTAAAGGAGAAGGATTTAGATCTAATTGAGTATTAAGTAATCTACCTGAATTCTTCTCTTTGTTGATCTCTAAAATTTCCAATAGATTGAGTTTTTGTCTGTTATTTTCATTGTGTAAAATTTTGAAATTATCATTAAAGTTATGGTTTTCTTCGAGTAAGTGATTAGAATAATGAGAATCTGATTTATGATAATTAAAACTACGTTTGTGCTCGGATAATGTAACTTTGAAATTTCTGAACATTCTACCAATAAAATTTTATCACAATCCCCGCAAGACAGTTTATAAACACCGGATTTATTACTTTTATCAATTTTAGATTTGCAGTTTTTGATATGTCGACCTAAAGAATTATCAGTTCGGAATGCTTTATTGAAATTATAATGCGAGAGGAATGATTTTAATTTTACACTAGGATTACCAATATAAGTTAAGCTGTTGTATTTTGTGTTTAAATTTTTATATTTGGAAATACTTTCTGGATTGCTTTTTGAAATTTTTTTCGTGTAATCATGTTCTCAATCATAGTTGGACTGTAACCGTTATTGACTGCTATTTGTTAAATTATATTTAGCTCTTTTATGAAATTATTTTGTGACATTGGGAAATTAATGAGTCTATATACCATACTATTGTATGCTAATTTATGTGGATAAGGATGTGTAGATGAGCTGTGAATAGTAATATATGTATGCGATGGCTTATGAAAAATAGAAAAATCATGTTTGCCGTTAATTTTAGTAATAGTTGAATCCAGAAAAGTTAATATAGTTTTCTGTTTCTATCTCTAAGGTGAATTTAATATTATCGTGAATTTTGTTAATGAATGTTTTGAATGACTCTAATTGTCTGTTTGTGCCAGTGAAACAACAAATGATATAGTCGACATATCTAAACCAATAAATAAAGTGTTTGAATAACGGATGTTCTTGGATAGTTTCTTTTCAATATTATCCATGAAAATTTCAGCGAGCTGAGGGCTCAGAGAATTACCCATGATCAAACCTTTTTTACTATTATTATATAATGTTGGACGAGTTTTCAAACAATACAAATTCCATCCGTATAAAATGAAGATGGTCCCGGAATTCAATGAGGTTGACTTCGACCACAGAGTGCAATTTTGTGAGATAATAAGTGAGCGAATCGCAAACAATCCCCACCTAGCTACACAGACAATTGCATTCCTTCAGATTGCTTTCATCCTATTCTACATAAATTGCCTTCAATTTTATGACTAACAGAGCATTCACATCACCTTTCCCTATTACAAATCTCCATGAAATATTCATTAGTTAAAACTATCGCAAAAAACATAAATTATTATTAATTCACCCTGTGTCTTCATCATAATGCAGACTAAACAAAAATTTTGTCCACAATATTCTAGAATTTCTTAAACCTTTCTAATGAGTTATTACTCGAACTAACTAAGCAATTCGAAGATCTGAGAGGTTGACACCCTCATCTGAGGGGGTGTCTGAGAGGATGTAGTGGAAGCACCTTTGCTTGAAGACATTCTTCCTGAATACGACAGTGTTTCGGTGAATGTTCATTCAAAAACGACGGATTTTGCAATCACTGAAAATAACTCGTCTGTTGACGAACCAGTCCTTATCTTCTTTCGAATATGTCAAAACTCAAAGAGTATTATACATTTGTGTTCACAATCACTAGAGTTTCAAAATGAAGTATCACTCCACCTACCTTCCATTTGGGGGGGGTTGATGTAAAATGAAATCGTCGTGTCTTAAAAGATGTCTTCCTTCAGACAAAAATTGATGTGTTTATTATTTTTATCCAAAAACGAATAGTTCAGCAGTTATTGAGTCTTCTTCGTTTTAGTTGCCCCACACGGTATATCGTTAACCTAGCTACAGAGACATTTGCATTCCTTTAGATTGCTCTCATCCTATTCTACATGAATAAGGAGCCTTCAATTTTATGACTAACAGAGCTTTCACATCACCTTTCCCCATTACAAATTTCCATATAAAATTTCATTAGTTAGAACTATCGCAAAAAAACAACGAATACACATATTCTTCCTCACTGATAGATAAACTTGTGTCTAAGAACGTTTGCAAAAACGTAATCATCCTCAAAGTAGCTCTGACAGGCCAACACATCAGTAGTCCTGACTCACCTATTTCAGCAAATTTCTGTAAAAATCGCAAATAACATCCAAATCCTCAATGAACAATTAGCATACAAATTCACAAACTATATATTCGACTCACAGTTTGAAATTTTGCATACAGATGATAAATATTGGAAAGTTGATCTCTGGGAAACTTTAGAAATCAGCAAATACTAATACTCCGGTAGTCTGATCAATGAACAAGTCGATTTGAGCCCTTCACCACTATTGAATCTCTTCAGGGAACAATCTATTCCCTAATTTTATTGGATATACCATCAATAAACTCCATAAGCTTTTAACTAATTAAGAACATTTGTATTTATATTCTCATTTTTATCTATATATAGTTGTCATAATTTTTGTACATTCATTCGTCTGAAGAATCTACGGTGTAGCGAAACGCGTTACGAATCACAACTATTCATTAAAATTCCTCAAAAAACATTACTTGTTTTTTTATCAAATTTTTTCTTATTTTCGGCAGTTTCCCATGCGTGCAATGAGGTGGAACGCCGTCTTATCGGAATTCAATGTATCATCGTAGAAGCTTAACTTGCCTGATGTTTTTTTAACAGTGCAAATAACGATCGGTTTCTGCTGTTGGTAATGCGTACTCTCGAAAATTTCGTTTCATCAGCTCCAATAACATTGAACAGTCTTCCTGGATTTGGATTAGAGGATACCTTTTTGTGCTTGGTATAGAATCTATAGATTGTCTATTGATGGAAAAATATGGTTGTTTTCTATGCAATGTTGTGCCAGAATGGAATCTGTTCTGTTCATTTAATTCTTAACAACTTGCCTTCTTGATCAATATAAATTCTTTTACAATTGGGACATGTTAGGTTATACACTTGTAATGGTTTGTTTCTAATTTTCTCTAAAATTGGAGAAATATTTCAATTTTACTGGAACTACGAAACTTAACTAATGACGTGTAATGAGATTAAACTATAAAAAAGGCTAGTTGAAGAAAATTACAATTGACACTACCTATTAATACCTATGCCTAGCTAGATCAGAGTCCCCCAATCTCAGTGTGTGAAATCTTCGTCTAGAACCTAGGTCCTAGATGTAGCCTTAGGAATAATACTCATCACTTCAATCAACTATCTTTATTAAAAGATAAATATCCAAAATCACAGTATCTGATTAATAATTTACTAACTCTCTAATCAAAATAAATAATACAAAAAAGTAACTTAACTAAAGAAGATTAACCACTAACAATTAAATGAGTCTCAGATGAGATGAATTCAAATTACATACTACCAATTCTCAATTTAAAATAATCTGAGCTTTTCAACAAAGCGAAACTCAATGAAAGAGCTCTGTCAACAATTAAAAAAGATAGAAAGGAAAAATTTGATGATTCAGAGAAACACTTAGCTTTTTGGAATGAGATTAGTTCCCACGTTAATTCGATTTGGTGTTTTACATCAGTTTTCTGGTATTGCTGTATCGTACAGCGTACAGGTTACTTGTTTGGCTGAATATCGTTCACTACGTGACTGTCCTAGGTGGCAAGACTTTCTCGCCAAAAACGTGGTTACCCCAGACGTAAGATAACAAGGTGCGGCATAAAGTTGAAAACTCAAATATCTTGACGGTGAACAAAAAATCCTTGGATATCTATCTAGGTTAATTTAGAAAAGAAAATTCGAAATCTCTCCACTTGCTAATTGAATTTAGTTGTCGAGGAACTCCGGCAAAATTACCGCCTACTTATAACGCCTGAGACGATTGGAATTTATCCAGAAAATGAATGAATACTTAATTTCAATTTCTGCAATTTTTTCACTCCAATCGCTACAACACAGCTCTAATAAAAGAACAAATGATTCCGAAGATTTCTAAATGGACCAGAGAAAGAATCTAATAAATTCCGAACTTATATGGACTCGGTTCTATCAAAAAACTATTGATATTCAAAAAAAATTAATAAAAAAGCGATATTGTTTTCTTCACAACAATAAAGTGGAAACGAATCATAGAATGAGTGACTGTTTTCCGTTCTCCTACAGAAACGAGAAAACGATCTTCTCCCAGGTACTGATTTCACAATTAACCGAACAACCTAGATCAATAGCAGCGACACCTCACGGATAATTATAATATTCATTGGGTATCGTTAACTGTAGATTCCTAATTCGAATTTCAAACTGAATATTTACTTGATGAAATGAGATTGAATTATCAATAAAATTATGAAAACTGACTCCAAAAGATATAAATGATTAATTCGAGAAATCGGACTGTTACACACTCTTGAATTGTGCAATTTTTTCAGACTCATCTTTGTCATTGTAAAATATATTTGATAGTTAGTTTGTGAATTTGTAGGTTAATTGTTTATAGAGGGTGTGGATGTTATTTGCTATTTTCACAGAAATTTGCTGAAATAAGTGAGTGAGGACTCACCTAGCACTGATAGGTGTATGCCTGTCAGAGCTATTTCGAAGATGAATACGTTTTAACAAACGTTTTTAGACACAAAATAATCTATCAGTGAGGGAGAATATGTGTAGTCGTTGTTTTTTGCGATAGTTTTAACAGATGAAATTTTTTATGGAGATTTGTAATGGGGAAAGGTGATGTGAAAGCACCGTTTGTGATAAAATTGAAGGCAGCTAATTTATGTAGAATAGGATGAGAGCGATCTGAAGGAATGCAAATGTCTGTATAGCTAGGTTTACGATATACCGTGTGGGGCAACTAAAACGAAAAAGATTCAATACCTGATGAACTATTCGTTCCTGGATAAAAATAATAAATATTTCCATTTTTGTCTGAAGGAAGACATCTTTTAACACACGACGATTTCATTTTACATCAACCCCCTACGCAGGGGTGCTCAAAGCTCAATTTTTCGAATTTGGAATGTAAGTCGAGTGATACTTCATTTTGAAACTCTTCTGAATCTGAACACAAATGTGTATTAATTTTGGAGTTTTGACATATTCGAAAGAAGATACAGACTTGTTCGTGTGTTGCAAAATCTATCGTTTTTGAATGAACATTCAACGAAACACTATCGTATTTCGGAAAAATGTCTTCAAGCTAAGGTGCTTCCACTACATCCCCTCAGACACCCCCTCAGATGAGGGTGTCAACCCCTCAGATCTTCGAATTGGTTAGTTAGTTCGAGTAATAACTCATAAAAAAGGTTTAAGAATTTCTAGAATATTGTGGACAAAACTTTCGTTTCATCTGCATTACGAAGAAGAGACAGGGTGAATTAATAATAATTAATGTTTTTTGCGATAGTTTCAAGTAATGAATATTTTATGGAGATTTATAATGGGGAAACGTGATGTGAAAACTCTGTTTGTGATAGAATTGAAGGCAACTAATTCATATAGAATAGGATGAGAGCGATCTGAAGGAATGCAAATCTCTGTGTAGCTAGGGTTACGATATACCGTGTGGGGCAACTATAACGAAAAAGACTCAATAACTGCTGAACTATCTGTTTCTGGATGAAAATAATAAACACATCAATTTTTGTCTGGAAAAACATCTTTTAACACACGACGATTTCATTTTACATCAACCCCCCCATCCAAATGGAAGGTAGGTGGAGTGATACTTCATTTTGAAACTCTACTGTTTTTGAACACGAATGTATAATAATCTTTGAGTTTTGACATATTCGAAAGAAGATAAGGACTGGTTCGTCAACAGACGAGTTATTTTCAGTGATTGCAAAATCTGTCGTTTTTGAATGAACGTTCACCGAAACACTGTCGTATTCGGGAAAAATGTCTTCAAGCAAAGGTGCTTCCACTACATCCTCTCAGACACCCCCTCAGATGAGGGTGTCAACCGCTCAGATCTTCGAATTGATTAGTTAGTTCGAGTAATAACTCATTAGAAAGGTTCAAGAAATTCTAGAATATTGTGGACAAAATTTTTGTTTCATCTGCATTAGGTTAGTAAAGTTAGGTTAGGTAGGGGCAGGGTTGAACAAAGCTCAATTTTTTGAATATGGAATGTAGGTCGAGTAATACTTCATTTAGAAACTCTACTGATTCTGAACACAAATGTGTTATAATTTATGAGTTATGACATATTCGGAAGAAGATACAGGCTGGTTCGTGTGAAGGAAAATCTGTCGTTTTTGAATGAACATTCACCAAAACACTGTCGTTTTTCGGGAAAAATGTCTTCAAGCAAAGGTGCTTCCACTACATTCTCTCAGACACCCCTCAGATGAGAGTGTCATCCTCTCAGATCTTCGAATTGGTTAGTTAGTTCGAGTAATAACTCATTAGAAAGCTTCAAGAAATTCTAGAATATTGTGGACAATATTTTTGTTTCATCTACATTATGATGAAGACACGGGGTGAATTAATCATAATTAATGTTTTTTGCGATAGTTTTAAGTAACGAATATTTTATGGAGATTTATAATAGGGAAAGGTGATGTGAAAGCTCTGTTTGTGATAGAATTGAAGGCAGCTAATTTATGTAGAATAGGATGAGAGCAATCTGAAGGAATGCAATTGTCTGTGTAGCTACGTTTACGATATACCGTGTGTATCAACTAAAACAAAAAAGACTCAAGAACTGCTAAACTATTCGTTTCTGGACAAAAATAATGAATAGATCAATTTTTGTCTGAAAGGGGACATCTTTTTAACACACGGTGATTTCATTTTACATCAACCCCAATGCAAGGCAAAACTCAATTTTTTGAATGGGAAATGTAGGTTGAGTGATACCTCATTCAAAACCTCTTCGGATTCTCAACACAAATGTGTAATAATTTTTGAGTTTTGACATATTCGGAAGAAGATACAGACTGGTTCTTCAAAAGACAAGTTGTTTTCAGTTTTTAGCCTTCACTGTCGTATTTCGGGAAAAATATCTTCAAGTAAAGGTGCTTCCACTACACCCTCTCAGATGAGGGTGTCAACCCATCAGATCTTCGAATTGATTAGTTAGTTCAATTAATATATCATAAGAAAGGTTTAAGAATTTTTAAAATATTGTTGACAAAATTTTCGCTTCATCTGCATTATGATGAAGACACAGGGTAAATTGATAGAGAGCGGTACAGTGATGTGAGGTCTGCTGATTTTGGATGGAGATTCAGAACACGTTTGTTTGGTTTTGCAAATAATAGAGCTTATTCATAGAATTACCTACATGTTGGTGAGTAGGGAAAAAGTGAAAAAACCATTGAATTTATTATACCTGATACATTTAAAGGTAATCTTGGTATAAATCGAACAATTGTTCAAAGTGTTCGCTGCCAACTTTCAAACACAATCACAGATTTGGCTCGAAACGTTCCTGGACATTACGTAGCATTTCAGGGGTTATACGATCATACTCGACTACTACCGCTGGATCAGTTTTATAAACTTGAATCTTCAAGTGGCCCCCTTAAAAAAATCCAATGGTGACGAGTCGAGAGAACGTGGAAGCCATTCTGTAAGGCCTCTTCTTCTGATCCATCGGTCAGGAAATTCTCGATCTAGATACTGTCGCACAATGCGGTGCGCACCATTCTGCTGAAACACATTATCCTCTTCTAAATAGCTAGGATCATTTCACAAAACTTCACTTATGGCCGGATTGATTAGTTCTTTAAGTAGTTGGAGATACATTTCTCCCGTCAGATTTCCTGGTGAGAAACATGGCCCAATTAGACGATTCCCATAGGTACCAACCCAAACATTCTATTTTTCTGGATATTGGGTATGTACTCCACGAAGAAGTCTGGGATTAGAGAGTGGGGATTGTTTGCGAATCGCTCACTTATTATTTCACAGAATTGCACTCTGTGTTCGAAGTCATCCTCATTCAATTCGTGGACCATATTCATTTTATACGGATGAAATTTGTATTGTTTGAAAACTCGTCCAATAGTCCTTCGACTTACACCAATTTCACTTTCCAGTTTTCCTGTACTCAGAGTGGCATCAATCACCACTTGTCCAAGCAACGCAGTTTCCATTTCCTCCTTTTGTATGTGTCTTTGGACATGCATTCTTTTCCTTTTCTGAACAGAGCTAGTTTCTATAAATTGTACTTGGCACATACATGTTTGTCGTCATGGCGGTCGTTGAAAATAGCAGCTGCCCGATTTGCACAAGTACTATAGCTGAAAAAATTTTCAAAAATTTCTTCTCTTTCAGCTATTCAATAACCATTATACTTGTATGTATGCAACCCGTGAATGTGAAAAGCAGCTAGATAAACAAAGTAATTTTCATTCATCAGATACAAGCAATCTCAAAAACAAAATTTCCACATCTGTTGTTGAGAAATCTGTATTACACGTGTGATTTCAGATGAATATTTTTCTGTAACGAGAACTTTAGTTGAGTTCGTTTCATTTCAACCTTGGATACAGTGCTGTTTGGGGCCTTTCACATAGGACGATCGGTTGCGTGTGCGGTCGTGAGGCGTCAGGGCCATTACCCTAGTAGTTTTCTTCACATGTCTGCGTTCCCTCAGCCGATAGGGAACATTTTCTGCGATTAAACCGATGACACGGAGCGATCATCGCTTCTTTTTTAAGAGACACCTCCCTGTATACTCAGTGAAATGTTATCTGATTTGAAAATTCGTTCACTGTTATTAGATAATTCTAAATTCCTATACAATGAGCTATAACTCGGACACACTGATCAATTCGAAGATTTGAGGAGTTGACACCACCATCTGAGGGGGTGTCTGAGGGGAACTAGTGGAAGCACCACTGCTTAAAGAATTTTTTCCCCAAAATACAACATTATTTCAGTGAATGTTCATTCGAAATCGACAGATTTTGCAATCACTGAAAATAACTCGTCTTTTAACGAACCAGCCTGTATCTTCTTTCAAATATGTTGAAACTCAAAAATTTATACACATCTTTGTTGAAAATCAAAGAGCTTTCCAGTGAGTTATCACTCGACCTATCTTCCCGATTCAAAAAATTTAGTTTTGTGCACCCCTGCTTAGGGGGTTGATCCAAAATATAATCACCGTGTGTTAAAAGACGTCCCCCTTAAAACAAAAATTGACTTGTTTCTGTATTTTGTTCACAAACGAATAGTTCAGCAATCATTGAGTCTTTTTCTTTTTAGTTGACCCACACGGTATATCGAAGGTAATATTGTTTTCTCTGGAAATAGTTAAATCTAAACAAATAATTTGATTGTTGATTTCTTCTCTAATTTATATTAAATTTTTGGATAATAGCAATAATAAAGTTTGGGAAAATGTCTTTTTGTCTGGAAATACCATTAAAACACGCAAAAATATCGTCAACATATCAATATCAAAATATTATATGAGACGCTATAGGTGATTGAAAAATTATATTTCGTATGTTATTCATAAAAATTTCTAGTAAGAATGAATTCAAGGGTGTGCCCATAGCCAGTTCTCCGTTTTGTACGAAAATTATATTGTTGAATTGTAAATAATTTGATTGAGGCATAAATTCAAGAAAAAGATGAAATCACTATGAACATGCGGGTCGACTTCAGCGTTGTCTAAAATTTTGTAGTCTGGAGTTTGGCATTAAGTACTCGGTCTGTTTGAACACATGTCATCTATATCAAGAGATATTAAAAATGACTTAGATGAAATTTATTCAAACATACCTAGTACTGAATACCCAACTCTAGTATACAAAATGTTTGAACTGGCATTTCCCAATTTTAACGACATTTACATTGATCAAACAGGCGAATCGTTTAGACTTAGATCTACGGAACATCATTCGAATTTTTGTAATAAGAAAGCAGATTTGACTCTAGTACCACATCGCATAAAAACAACCATGTTTTTTCATCAATTCTCTCTGATTATTGTAATCTGATTGATGCTCTTTATATCTAGTTTTGAATAAACGACTAGTTCGACCTATATAGACATCTTTACAATCCATACGGGACAGCTTGTTAACTCCAGTATTGTCAAATTTATCAGTTTTATCTCTACTATTAAAAATTCCTGGGAGATTATCATGTGGGTCTTGAAAAATACTTTTTTATCCTGTTTTGAAATGACATTTGCCACCTTTTAGCTGATAGGGCGAAAATATGTCAATGAAATATATTTATCTGTAGCAGTTGATTTTATACGTGGGTATTTATTAGGATATGCTATTTGTGGTTGATTTTTTCGGATCATTTCGTTCATTATACTTGAGGGATAACCATTGTTCTTAGCTATTTCTTTAATAGTTGATACTTCCCTGAACATTTTTTGCGAATAATGGCAAAGAGAAAGTCCTATGAATCATTTGTTGAGTCAAAAGGGATGCAAATATTAGTAAAGGTCGGTTTTCGATATACAGGGTGTCCGTGAATTGCATGAACAACGTTATACCACAGATTTTTAGCTCAAAATAAGTCGATTCAGACCAACTTACTCATATGAAGTTTCTTAGTTGGGCCGCTAGAGGTCGCTAAACCCAGAGATTTTTTCTTTTTTTCAAATAATTCGAGAATGACTCGATCGATAGAAACCATATTTGGTATGCGTAATCGCGTGCGTTACTCACGTTTTTTAGTGATCTCCTCAATGACCTTGACATTTTATAAGTGTCCCTAAAAACTCGAACGTGTTTTTCATCAACCATAGTTTTTGTCTGTGTTTGAGCAAAACTGTTTTAGTCATTGAGTAGCTAGACTAATCATCAAACTTTTTTTTTCTTGAGAAGTTTTGATATCACAACAAACAGTCTTTCAATTTCATGATTTCATTTTTTCAGCCACCTAGTAAGTCAAAAATATCACATATTGACCATGTTTGCTTTGGATTTGTTCATGTAGTCTGAAAGATTGTCAGTTTATTATGCTTGACAACCTTTTGTTGACAAAATTATGTTTTCTAGGTTGCTAAATTGGATCTAGCAAATAGGAAATTCAATGTTCAGTATTACAAAAATCGAAAAATTCGAAGAAAAAAGTTTTTCACAATGACTATTTAAAAATATGAAAACAGGTTGGCCTGTTGGAAATTAAATAAGAAAAAACAAATCGCACCTGACTAACAATTGATTAGTTTACACACAAAATTTCATTCAACTATAGTTGATTTCACTCAACTATACTTCACTCGCTCTTCGATGTTGACCTCAGAAGTCTCAACCAACTTAACCAGGATAATCGCTTACGCGGACATAATTTGAAACTTACGAGAGAATATTTGAAGCTTCCTTGTCGGGAGCATTTCATATCAAATCAGGTGATTCTTGTGTGGAACAGTCTTCCTGAATCAGTACTAAACGCTCCTAGTGTAAATAGTTTCAAGAATGCTTTGGACTCCAGATCGCAACTCCAGAATGCAGCTACTACCGCTTGAATTCTATGTATTTCCCAGTATTTTAGAATAATGTTTTATTTTTCTCTTTTTTGTAGGTGAGTTTATAGGTTCTTAACCAAACTCTCATCTACTGTTAATAAAATAATAATAAGAGATACCCATACGTCGAGAAATTTCTTAGGGAGACTCTCTGAGTCCACTATGTTTCTGTTTAACTATGAACCCATTGTCCACAATGCTCAATAGAACAGGATACGGATTTAGGATAAAAACAGATAGGAACTATCATACAATCTCCCACCTGCAGTATATGGATGACATCAAATTATATGCTTCGAACAAGAAGCAATTGGATGATCTGCTGAAAACTGTCAGTAAGCTCTCGGCAGATGTTCATATGAAATTAAGGATTGAAAAATACAAGAACCTGAACATTCAAAGAGGGAAAGTCATAGATGGTGAAACACAACTTCCAAACGATGATATTATACAGTGCATGAGGGATGGCGAAACATACAAATATCTAGGATATCAACAAGCCAGGTTGCTAGACCAAAAACAATCGATGGAGAAGACAGCGTCTGAAGACTGTGCTGAAATCAATGTTGAACTCGGGGAATCTAGTCAAGACAATTAACACCAACGCCATTCCAGTGTTGCTCTACTCATTTGGAATAATCAGATGGACTAAAAGAGAACTGGATAATATTCAAAGGCAGACCCGAACGATGCTGACAAAGTGATAAGAACAACTTTGAAGTGGAAAGAAGAAGCACGCGGATTATTTGATATTGACAATTTACAAACCGAATACATAACAAATCTCAGAGAATTCTTCTATGCAAAGGCTCTCACGTCTGATCTCCATAGAGTGGAATCGTTGGCTGATAAGGGATATACACCTCTAAATCTTGCTGCTAGAGATGACCTGCTGAATCTACCGTTTCTATCAGATACTGAAAAACAAGAGCAATGGGAATGAAAGGAATTGCACGGACGACATCACAATGAGATTAATCAACCACACATCGGCTGAATCTACCGTTCCTATCAGATACTGAGAAACAAGAGCAATGGTAAAGAAAGGAATTGCATGGACGACATCACAATGAGATTAATCAACAAATAGTTGATGTAAGGATAATTATTCGCGGAAACAAAAGAAATCCTTATGGACATTAAAGACCAAGTGATCGCTACAAACAACTACAAAAATTTATAAGTAAGGAAGGAACATTTCAAACAGATAAGCGCAGAAAATGCCATATAAGATCGGAGACTATACAGCATATTTCGTCCAGCTGCGAACAACTGACCAATACGGACTATCTTCACAGGCATAATCAAGTGTGAAACACTATCTTTCAGAAACTTGCACACAAGTACGGACTTCTGAATACCTTCCTGCCATATTACAAGTATCATCCGGTGCCCGTATTGGAAAATGACTCTATCAGATTATACTACGATAGGCTTGCTATCACTGACAGAATGATGACGAATGAGAGACCGGACATAGTGGTGTATGACAAGAGAGCCAGAACAGCAATCCTGGTGGATGTCGCCATACTGAATAATAACAACGTGCTGAACAAGTTCCAGGAGAAAAAGTTAAAATACACTGGCATTGCTGTTGAGATCAAGCAGATGTGGCACCTCGATAAAATAGATATCGTTCCTGTCATCATTTCTTCGACTGGGTTAATACCCAAGAGTTTGCTTGATAGCCTTAGGAAGTTGAAATTGCATTATATTATATAGAAAAGCAGAAAGCTGTAATTCTCAATACATGTAGGACAGTAAGAAAATTTATGTCAAGTATATTGTAATCGAGCCTATTCCTTTTGATTCCTGAATCTGGGAAATATAAACTATATCCAGCTGAAAGCTGAGATAGTGCACAAGTCGGCGATAATTATAAAAATATTAGTATATGTTCAAAAATTCCACCATTTTGCTGAATACAGGTGATAATCTTTCGTAAAAAATTAAATTGGACCCTTGTCATTACTTCAGGGTCATTTTTGAAGGAGTTGGCCGAATTTAAAATTCTCATATGTAACTCTTTTCAGGTGTCAATTGGAGAACAATAAACTCTAGATTTTGAAGCACCCTAGAAAAAGAAGTCGCACTGTGTCAAGTCGGGAGATCATGCTGGCAGGAGCATCAGCTCCCCTTCCGATCCAACGATTCGTATACTGTGCATGTAAGAACTAGCGAACCGCTAAAGTGAAGTGGGGAGGAGTGGCGTCGTGCATTAACCACATTTCTGCGCACAGTAATACTAGAATATCGTCTAACAAATCTGGCAAAGCTTCTTGCAAGAAATTCAAATATTGCTCAATACAACCAGACCAATAATGAAATTGTCAATTACTGAAATCCATATGTTAATATTGAATTGATTTTGATGATGTGTACTTGTAAAAGCATGTGAATTTTCGACACTATACACGTGTTCACTGTGAAAGTTGGTGATGCCAGATCTAGTAAAAGTGCATTCGTAAGTATAGGTAATAGATATCCGCCAATTCACCGTTAGTAAAATTAGCCATTTTTTCTTACAGCAATAACTTCCAAAGGTTTAAAACTAATCGTTAATTTAATAAATAATTAGAGCAGACCCTTTCACTTTAGCAACTGTCGAAATAAATAAATAAATGAAAAAAGTCAAAGCCTACTAGTCATTTTTTGAATTAGAAGTGCTTTCAATTCAGCGAATGCATACAATCGTTTAATGATTTTTTGCTCGAGAACAGTTGGAGATACGAAGAAATTACAAGTGTCAAAAAAGTTTCTAAATTGAACGAAGATGACGAAAATTGATTGTGCGCTGATCAGTGGCGTACTGCAAAAAAGTTTGAAAGGGCAAAAGAAGACATGGCTCCAGAAAAGGAAACATCTTGTAGATTCTAGTTGAAATTTAGGACGTGTAATGATGAAGGCTGTGAGACATGACTAGCATTCCAAATTTGGGTTGAATATCTCAAAAACTGCAGGAGTTTTGAAGAAAGAATAAATTTTTTCCGGAAATTTCAACACCCTGTAGCTCCGTAATGAAGCTTTTGCTGACCTATGTATATATGAACTTTTTTCTTAAAATTGCACGTAGATTCACCTTATCAAGTTGTGGCGTACTATTATGTAACACCTGTATTTGATATACAGGTACTCGTATTGATAAACTCAACCAAAGTTTCAAGTGTTTTCTCGCCTCTTATAATCTCAATATAGCTGTTAGTTTAGTGTCAGATTACTAGCAAGACAAGTTTATTAAAAACTGTGAATCCAAAATTGATAAAGAAAAGGTTTTTAAAGCTTCTTTTAGAAGTTATTATAAGTATCAGTAGAACCTCCGAAGATTTTGATATCAGAGCACGAATGCGGTTTCGACAAACAAAAATGAAATTCTCACTATTCAAATCATTTGCTTGATTGAAAACACAATTTCAATGATAATTTTGATACTACACAATGAAAGTAATATTTTTGAATATGCCTATGAGATGCGTTGGAAAACTACGAAGAAAATCCAAGAATTTACTAAATGATCAAGTAGGCCTAAATTCTTCTATTTTAATCAATATTTTCAGTTCTTAAAATAAGTAACGCTACTTGAATTTTTCTTCATTTAAGCTAAATACCTGCTTTAACCATATAATATAATTAAAATGAAACACTTTTGTCTGATTTCGACAATGAGTCATAGTCATTGAAATTAACAAACCCAAAACCAACTAGAATTGAATCAATCCCCACTATTCAACATGAATATAGATATAGATAGGACATTCTTTCTCATAACTCTTAGCACCAGACACTTGGAAATGACGTAGCTGTAAAAAGCAGTCGTGTGTATTAAAAAATGTGAATGAAGTGAAAATTTGAATCTCATTATTTTACTAAAATAGATGTACGTCAATTTTTATCAAATAACGACTTCCTCAATAAAATTCGTGATTTTATTTTCAGAATACAATGAATCGATGGTCTGTCGTGTTTGCAATTGGTGGAATCATTTATATCATTAGTGAAATTGTGTTTATGTTGTTTGGATCAGCAGATTTGCAACCTTGGAATGAGAAGAAGCATGAGCCTAAGCCAGTTGCAGTATAAAAAGAAAACGAAATGTTCATGATCTTGAAGAACCCCAAAGAAAGAGCCAGTATTTTTACAGAGTAGAATGTAAATATTTTTTGAAATAAACTATAATTTTTCCCACAAATATCAGATTTCATTTAAGTGCAAGATGTCCCAATTACGATGTTTTAGTATGGCGGTTATATGAAATACTACAAATAGAGCAAAATGCATCCCCCACCCACGTCCTGGATTTTTAAGAACATTTCATTGGTGGAAACACAGCGCAGTTATCATATTCTGCTTTCGAGTTATTGCAGATTTCTCGACATTCCGGGAACTACGCATATTAAACTTGGAAGAGAAATATTTTAACATTCCACAGATAACTTTGTGAGTGGAATGCAGAGACTTGAATGGTTTTCGCATTATAATTTAAACCATAAGTGAATTTGGATAATATAGTCCCAGTACAGTGTGTCCACCCTACAGTGCCCATAAGTGTCTGGGGAACGGTAAATCAGTAAATAGAATTTTCTTACTGAAGTGGAGATCCTGAGTTCTCTTCGCTTGGATAAATCGGCAAAAAGTTCGGTCATTCTCAGTATCGTTGGGTTAGATTAGTAATTACTGAACTTTCTGAATGTGATAAAGATGAAATAATTGTTCCTTCAAGGCATCATGCCTCATTGTTTTAGGAACGACCAACTGCACCTAAACGCCACGTGCTTAATTGTCGGTTTTCCTCAACGACGTCCAAAATTTGTGCTTCACGTTTGGTGATTCGGCATTATGAGATCTGGAATTCATTTTAGCATATACTCTCGCGCTTTCCCGTGCATTGCCTTGACAAAATCCGTAAACCATAACCATATCAACCATTTCAGAGTTACTGTATATCTCCGTGCTAATAGTAATCAAAAAACCACCAAACTACTTTGTTAAGAACTGTAGGAACACTGTTGTGCCAACAATTGTTTGTTAAGCCTAATAAAATGACAATCTGTCAGACCACAGAAAAAAATTCAAAGTCAACACGGTCAAATGTGATCTTTTCGACTTACTACGTGGTTGAAGAAATGAAATCATGAAAAAAACTGTTTTTCGTGATTTATCCGCTCGTCATATCGAAATTTCTCAAGAGACAATAAAGTTTGATAATTAGTCTAGCTACTCAGTGTCTAAGACAGGTTTGCTGAAATGCCGTCAGTTGAAAAATTATGGTTGATTGAATACAAAGTGATTTAAATGAGATCAATTTCTAACAGGGTAATATACATAACTATAAAGATATCACAACGTTACAAACTTCAAGTAATCCAAGTATATGCCCCTACTTCGACCGCAGAGGATGAGGATATAGAGAGTTTTTATGAAGATATCTCAATGGCTCAGAAGGATGAAAAAGCCCACTTCACTCTAATAATAGGTGACTTTAATGCAAAAGTAGGCGATGCTAAAATAGATAACCTACCGAATAGAGGAAAACATGGATTGGGCACGATCAACGAACGAGGAGAAAGATTATTAGACTACAATCAAAGTCAAATACAATACTGTATGAACACTTTCTTCCAGAAACAAATACAGCGGCGATGGACATGGCAGAGCCCGGACGGGAATACTAGGAATGAGATCGATTATATACTAACGAATAAAAAACATATTGTAAAAGACGTAGCAGTTATCAATAAATTTAAAGTCGACAGTGACCATAGGTTATTAAGAGCAAAAATAGAAATCGTGGCCAAAAAAGAAAGAAACAAGCTGATACGTCCAAAACGCTTGCCAACAAATGAAGACCTAAAGCAAAATATTGTTCAATATCAATCAGAACTAAGCAAAAAACTAACACCTGAAGAAAACTTAACTCGACTAGACATTAACAGTCTTGAAAGAAAGATAACGGAAGACATACAAGTGGCAACAAAGACCATATGCTACAGGGCAAGAACAAAACCTAAAAAATTAAGCCAAGGCACGCTAAGGTTAATGGAAGAAAGGAAAGTAATGGATAGATTTAATCCAGAATACAGGGAACTGAACAGGGCTATAAGACGAAAGACTAGAGAAGACATACGAAATTACAACACAGACTATATACAACAAGTCATAGAAAACAACAGTAACATGAAAGTCTCAAAGAGAATTACTAACACCGGTAGACCCAGAATACATCAATTGAAAAACAACCAAGGTGAAATAAAATATGAAAAAACGGAGATAATACAGATTGTTGAAGGCTTCTATACTGACCTGTATTTGTCTAAAAAACCCAAACCTGAAACAACGAATCTTAGTAACATAACAAATGTCGGTTCCGAGGACATGCCTGAGATTAACATTGATGAAATACAACTAGCCCTCAACCAGATGGAAAACGGCCGGGCACCAGGCGAAGATAACATTACAAGCGAAATGCTAGAATTGGGAGGACAGGTCACTTTGGAAGCAATAAAAATATTACTAAATAAATGCCTAACAGAAGGTAGTGTTCCGGAAGGATGGAACAATGCACACGTTGTGTTGTTGTACAAAAAGAGGGGCAAATTTAAGATAGATAATTACCGACCTATTAGCCTTTTACCACACCCTTATAAATTGTTATCAAAAATTATCACAAACAGATTGACAAACAAATTTGACAGCTATCAACCGGCAGAACAAGCAGGGTTTCGCAGAGGATATAGCACAACAGAACACCTACAAACTCTTCGTACACTTATTGAAAAATATCACGAATACAATGTGCCAATACACCTAGCCTTTGTAGACTATACAAAGCCTTCGATTCTATAGAACTGTAGGCAGTATTTCAAGCCCTCGATAATGCTAGAATAGATTCGAGATATAGAAACATCCTACAGAATATATATGAACGAGCGACTATTCAGGTGAGACTAGATGATGACATGTAAACCAAAAAAATCCCGATAAATAGGGGCGTGAGACAAGGCGATGTGATATCGCCAAAATTGTTCACACTTGCAATGGAGGACGTGTTTAAGAAGTTGGAATGGGATAGAAAAGGTATAAATGTGGATGGAAAATTCCTGAACCATCTCCGGTTTGCAGATGATGTAGTTCTAATAAGCGATAACCTAGAACAACTCCACGAAATGATGCTAGAACTCAAAAGAACATCGGAAGAAGTAGGATTGGAAATGAATCTGACAAAAACTAAAATAATGACAACGGAGGACGCAATATTGGAAGTCGACGGCAATGTTATAGAGAAAGTGAATTAATATCTATACCTTGGACACACTATAAAGATACGTAAAAACAATCAAACTGCAGAATTGTCAAGAAGAATAAGAATTACTTGGGCTGCTATTGGAAAACTAGGATTTGTCTTGAAAAACAAACAAATCCCCATTAACCTCAAAAGGAAAGTTTTTAATATGTGCGTTCTCCCAGTGTTAACGTATGGCATGGAAACCACGACTCTCACAATAAGATCTGCTAACAAACTTAGAACCACACAACGCGCAATTGAAAGAACTATGCTTGGAGTGAGCCTGCGGGATCACATACGTAATGAAGAAGTAAGAAGGAGAACAGGCTTAGAGGACGTAATCACGAGAATAGCTGCATTGAGGTGGAGATGGGTTGGACTTGTAGCAAGACAACATGATGTAAAATGGACTAAGCGAATAACTCAATGGAGACCTCGCTTATACAAAAGGGGAGTGGGGCGCCCCCAGAGAAGGTGGCTGGACGACATAAAGGAAAAAGTAGGAAGAGGATGGTATAATATAGCACAGGACAGAGAGAGATGGAAGCTAGAAGGGGAGGCCTATGTTCAGGAGTGGACAGAGAAGGGCTGAAAAAGAAGAAAAGAAGAATACACGTTCGAGATTTTATGGACACTTGTAAATTGTCGACGTCATTGAGTGGATCACTAAAAAACGTGAATAACGCACGCGCTTACGCATACCAAATATGGTTTCTATCGATCGAGTCGTTCTCGAATTATTTGAAAAATTAAAAGAAAAATCTTTGGTTTTGGCGATCTCTAGCGGCCAACAACAACTGTTTATATAAGTAATTTGGCCTAAATCAACTTATTTTGAGCTGAGGAATCTATGATATAACTTTGTACACGCAATTCACGGATACCCTGTACATCAAAACTTAGTGTGAAATTTGAAGTTGAAGAGGAACTGAGAAACTCAAGATTAGTGTTATTATTATTTTGAATAAAGATATTTAAGTATTTATTTTGAGTGATTGTTAGGTCTTGAATGCGAATCTGAATATAGACTTCCCTCTCTATTTTGAATTTAATTTTGGGATAAATGCTACTGATGTTAGTTGAAAATTGATCTAGTTGTCTAGCGGTTCCTATGAAACATTCTAGTATATCATCTACATATCTATACCAAACATGTGCTGATTTTGTTTTGGAGGAATTGAATATGATTTCCCCAATATACGCCAAGAAAATGTCAACTAATAAAGGGCGCAAAGATGATTCCATCGGTAGCCGTAAGATAGTTCACAGAATTTTTTATTGAATTTGAAATAATCCTGTTGTAGGCACGACTTGAGCAAAATCATTTCGTTAAACCGGATTGACGTGTGGTTTCTTTAAGGTGTCTGAAATTGAAAGGCATTTGCCTCCTGGGATGTTGGAATACATGTTATCTACATCCAAACTGATTAAATATGATTTGATTGAACCTGTTTCAATTTTTGTCTTAATTGAATTGAGTTTTTTATAGAAATATTTAGTTGGGAAATTTGTTGAATTACTCTCAATATCAATGACATATCACATAGTAATGGCCGAATCTTTTTCCATTTACAACATTTTAATTGTCAGAAAATTTGATAACTGGAACTTATTGAAACTAACTGAAGAAATTGTAGAACTTGTTTTTCCTATTATGTAAATTTACTTACTTGATACCCGCAGCTTGCTGATTCACAATCATTTGAAAAAAATTGGAGATACAAGGCGACTAATAAAAAAAAGGAGCAAAAAATTGAGTACATTGCTTAACACTATAATACAGATATTGAATATAAAATCAAAAATTTTACTATTAGATGAAGTATTGTCTACTCTCGAATGTTGTTCTTATAGCAACCGAATCTTTAAGTTATCTAGATCGAAATACAATGAGTTTCGCAACTTGAAAGAATCTTCATGACGTACCAGGAAGACGATAACACCATTACTGAATCAATCGAATATTGAATGGATTAAAAATGTATGAAAGGATATTCATATTTGATTTATTTTGGGACACAGGGATATCCGATACTTTGCTCAAATATTATGTTTAATACAAACAAAATACACTGCTTCAAGAAATCCTGGCTCAATTTCAATATTTCAAATTTCTGTCTTGTTAGGCAACTAATTACACTGGTCGACAAGGTTCTCGTAACACAAAGATTTTCATTTCTTCAATGTGGAACAATTTAAAATCGACATTCTCCACAATTTGCTTACTTTCAACATCTTAGATTGTGATTTCGATAAAGGTAGAGATAATATCAACATTTCACTTTACATAGTTCCCCTCGGTAAATACTAAATAACGGTGCCGGTGGAGTCAATCGTTTGAAGAATACTGATTTCAAATCGAGATCATGTGACGTAGACCTTCACGTCCTAGTCAGTTATTCATCACTTTTTATGGCGGAATAGTTTATTTATTGTTTAAAATTGACTGACGATATGGGATTACGTTTGTTCCATCTTGGCTTGTTTCAATATTGTTGACTCTGTTTAATGGTGTAAGTACATAGGCCGACGCTATCAGTGGTGGAATTTTAGGTAGACTTGGCAATGGCAAGAAATTCGATGATCACCTGTTTCGTTTCGAATTCTAACGTATTTTCTAATCCTTTTCCGAATGTGACTTCAACGAGTTAACAGTTTCTGTAAAGTTTTGTAAAGTGGTTTAAAGAATCCAAATTCAGGGATTAATAGAGAGAGTTTTGGTTTTGTGATAATCACTATTCAGACGTTCAGGACTTGCTCTGAAGCGGATCACTTGACTGAATATTATTATTACACAAAAATAATGGCGGAGGACAAGGTCCTTTAGAAGCCCAAAACAGAACAATATATACATAAATTATATACGATACAAAATAGTGTGTTCAGCTCTGCCGACACAAACTTAAGGTAAGGTGAGTATGTAGTGGTAGAATTTGAAGAATTATGTGAAAAGAGTTAGGGTCAAATCCATGCTTAAATAAGTTCAACGATGAGGCGTCCACAATCTCTGCTCCTAAGCTGTTCCAATAGTCAAATGTCCTGTTTGAGAAGAAGTGTTGGCGAAGCGTTGTCCTGAACACCTCTTTTCGTTTCTTCAGCCCATGACCCCGTAATCGTGCATCAATGTTAGGCGTGAATATGCTTGCCAGATTGGCGTAGTCAAATTTTAAGATTCTATAGGCGAATAGGAGGTCTCCACGAATCCTACGCTGACAGAAAGGCAAAACGTTGGGGTCGCGCAGACGATTATTATAACTAACCTAACTCTGGCGAAGGACATTCGTGTAGCACTGCGTTGTACTTTTTCGAAAAGGTTGCTGGAGTACGCCGGTTCAGCCTGGTGTCCGGTTTCGGCGCGCGACAACGACCTTTTCGAAAAAGTACAACGCAGTGCAACACGAATATCCTTCTCCAGAGTTAGGTTAGTTATAATAATCGTCTGCGCGGCCCCAACGTTTTGCCTTTCTGTCAGCGTAGGCTTCGTGGAGACCTCATATTCGCCTATAGAATTTTGAAATTCGACTACGCCAATCTGGCAAGCATATTCACGCCTAACATTGATGCACGATTGCGGGGGGACGCACATAGGTTTTATAGAGTTTTATGGAGGAACTGAAGGAGACTTTGGCGAACGACTTTCTGATTGGGTAGATCAGAGAATTTGCACGTTTTCACACAGAACTGATGTGAGCAGTCCAGGACAGGTCACTTCTGACAGTTATTCCTAGGTCGACGCAGGAGGAGACTGGTCTTAACGGTGCACCATACAGGTCGTAAGTTCCACAGGGATTGTTTTTCCCCAAATGCAAAACAACACATTTCGCGGAGTTAAGTGGAAGGAGCCAGTCATTGCACCAGCAACCGACAGAGTTTATATCAGACTAGAAGACTTCGTGATGGGTCAGAGGATCCGAGTAAATTTCAATACCATCTACATAGAATGATTTTTTACTCTTTGTATGAAACGGCAGATCCCTAACGAACACGTTGAATAAAAGATGACCAAGCATAAAGTCCTGCGGCACACCGCTCGTAACGGGACGAAGTGAGGAGAACGAGCCACCAACTCTCACCATGAACCTTCTGCACTCAAATTGCTCTCAATTCATATCAGCAATTTTACCGTTATACCACAGTGCTCCAGAAGTAAACACCGCGGAGTAGTGCGATCGAAAGCTCGCGTGAATTCGAAATAAATTACGTCATTGGGTATTTTTGAATCAAGCGCTTTAGACCAGTCACTGATACACGACAATAAATTGGTAGTGGCGGATTTTCCCTTGGCAAATCCATGATGTTCTTTTGGCATAACTTGATGCAGGTATAGAAAAGTGGTGATTTCAGCCGCTACGATCGACTCTACTATCTTCGAAGGCACTGACAGAAGACTTATTAGTCGATAATTAAGGGGTAATTTACGCGGTCTTCCAAGCGGATGGTAACTGTCCCTTTTCGAAGGAGGCGGTCATCCTTCTAGATAACGGATAGCAAAAAATATCTGTTGTTTTTGAATAATGCCGAGGTGATTCCGTCTAATATAGGGGATGAAGAGCTCTTCAGATTTTAAAGGTACATTTTACTTTCTCTGGGGTAAATGAGATGTGTGTGAGACTGTCCTCAACACAGGGCAACAGTTGCGGCGTGAGGGGGCTCAACAGTATAAATCTCAGCATATGCTGCGGCTAGCGTTTCCGCAGACTCGATATCTGACAAGCAGATATTACCATCAGCACGACTCAGAAGAGGAGTTGAACCTTTGCTCTTGGGTTGTCTAAGTCAGCAATGCTGGTCTCGTAATTTCGCCTGGAGGAACGAATCGAACACCTGAGGAAATTTGTAAATACACAATGACTCTCGAAGTCCTCCGCAGTACCGATTCTCTTATACTGTCGCCACAGATTTCTCCTATGATGCAGTAGCTGGATAAGATCGTTAGTTAGCCAAGGTTTAAGCGGGTTTTTTCGATAGAAAATTGTGCGAGAATGTTTCTTTACGCAGGAATTAATGGTGGACATCATCTGAAAAGCCAAGAACCGTTTGCCAGCTTGTCCCAGAGAGCTCACTGCCCACTTCGTTGAAGTCCGTGACGTTGATCGTGGAGTTTTCAGCATAGTTTGAGGGTGAGTGAAAAATCTGAACTTTAGAAACTATGACAACGTGGTCAGAGATACCAATAGGTGGATGGAATATCGGATCCGTGACAAGCTGCTTATCGTTGGATTCTCGGAACTCTTCGGGTAAGAAATAGTCCTTTTGATTATTCAATCATTGGCAATTTCTATTCAGTTGTATTAGGTCGTTCTACCGTTATTTTTTTTGGTATATAGGAACTTGAGTGTCCTACAACTTGGGTGTCTTACAACTGGGGTATTCTGGAACTCATGTTTAGCAGGAACTGGGTTATTGCGAAATCTGGAAAATACATGAAGTAGGAATATATCGGTTGGGGTTGATTCATATCGGGGAAACTGCAGGATAGGAGCTTCATAATAATCTAGGGTTGCATCTTCAGGACGTCTTAAGATAAGCATGAAGTTATTTCTTTAAAATTACCCGATAATAATTTATTTTTACCTGATTTAAACGATATCACCTTTTTTTTTTCAATTTAAATTGTAGAATATATATATATATATATATATATATATATATATATATATATATATATATATATATATATATATATATATATATATATATATATATATATATATATATATATACATACTGACACAATTATACATAACTACTCATTACTTCCAATTCAACTCAAAATTGCAGCTTTAAACAGCATGGTACATCGGTTACTCAATATACCTTTATCAGTAGAAGATTATACTAAAAGTTAAACATCATCAAACAGATAGCCATTAATAATTCATATAATCTGGATATGATAGATCTAATCATTCGTAAAAACTGTATCAGAAAGCAATAAATGAAGTATATCCTATTCATAAAGACTATAAAATATTCAACATTTTAACAATCTGCGGTTATGCAAGTACAAATATTAAATCCTCTCTCGTCAAACAAAATCTTAATTTAACTTTCAAAACTTCTAATAACTTAGGTAAACATATTAAAAATAATAAATCTCGTGTTGAAAAATCAAGTAAATCAGGAATCTAGAAACTCAATTGCGGTTCTTGTGACAAAATTTATATCAGTAGGACCTATAGGAGTTTTGGCATAAAACATCTGAACATAAACGTAGCTTCGATAAAAATAAATCTGATTCAAATTATTCAAACCACTTAATAAAAGAAAACCATTCATTCAATAAAAACTTTGACATATTACATATAAAATCAAAATGTTTAAAATTAGATTTCCTAGAAGCATTAGAAATAAATAGATACAAACA
This sequence comes from Cryptolaemus montrouzieri, assembly GCA_013387265.2. Classification (NCBI taxonomy): domain Eukaryota; kingdom Metazoa; phylum Arthropoda; class Insecta; order Coleoptera; family Coccinellidae; genus Cryptolaemus; species Cryptolaemus montrouzieri. Next base: position 4,991,640 of record JABFTP020000083.1, on the reverse strand, counting down.
TTCGGACAAGCTTTTGAATGAGCAGGTAGATGTGAATAATTCACCCCTACTTAACTTGTTTAATTAGTTTCTATTACCTTTCATACTAACTGTACAATGGCTCGGTGTGGATCTTCCTGTTATTCATCCAACTTGTTCTACGATTTGTTTATAATACCATACTCTTCATTCTGTTTGTCATTCTTGATAAAGCTGCTGTGTCAGCGAAACGTCGTCGAATTTTTTCAAATAAAGTGTTAAAGTTAAACCTTGTGTTTTTTATCTCATTTATATCATCATATATATATATATATTTAACTTTCTTTAGACAGTGTGAGAGATTTCGATATTTTGTCTATCACATCTGTATTTCATTCATTATCATTTATTTATATTTAGTCGCTCATCTAACGTGGTGGTGCACAAGATCTTATAATTGAGTTGGTTTAATCCAGCTCTTCTCCACATAAGCTAAGCTAATAAGTTCTCAAGAGACTACAAATTGAAAGGTGATATTGTCAAATTCATTTTCTCTTGCTTGTTCTTAGTTCTGGCGTCCGGGGTAATTTCCCTTTGTGAATGGAAATACCCTTTAATAATTGGAAAAATATTTCTAAAACATGTATTACTTTTCAGTAGCTCAATAAGATCCTTTCACATTTGCAGGTAGTCAATGTAGTGCATGCTACTTCAACTGACTACCCAGTTATTTAAAATTAATCTCGTCCAGGTCAACGCACCTACTTCAGAGAGCGACGAAGAGGAAATTGAGGAATTTTATCAGGAAATTTTGTCAATTACTATGAATCTGGACATACCTATCATCTTAGGAGAATTTAGTGCCAAGATTGGAGAAGGAAGATCAGGAAGTGTAGAAGGAGACACAAGGAATGCTAGAGGTGACCGACTTGTACATTTCTGTCGAGATTGGAACTTAATATTGACGAACACATAGTTTAAGCTGCCTCCAAGTAGGTTTTACACTTGGAGGTCATCTAAAGATGACCACAATGTCTTAGTTGGAAAATTTCACGTGAAACTTAAAAAACCTTACGACCACGAATAACAAATAAAACAAACGATAACACACGAAAATACAGATAATAGGATCAAAAGGAAGATCATTAAATCAAACAGTATCCTAGAAATTCTGCTACAGTGTAATAACTCTTTGAGATCAATAGTTTCTTAACGTTTCTTCTAAATGGCTCCTATTACCTAACTCTGTACCTAACTGGCAATTTGTTAAAGAATTTTGATCCCACATAAAGTGGTGACTTTTCAAATTCGCTTGTGTGATGGAACGTGGTTCTAAGCATATTTCCAGATCGTGTGCCATAACTGTGGCTTGCCGAGTTCGTCTGCAACTCATTTAGATATTTCTTAGTCAACGAGAGGACAGCCAACATGTAAATGTAAAGTGAAAACTGAATTTTTCAGAAAATATGGTCTACAACTATCTGTAGGCTGTAATCCAAAAATTACTCGCATGAACTTCTTTTGCCAACTAAACACCAAGTCGCATAATAAATTGATAACAAAGTCCTCTGATTCAATACATTCCTCAATCTGTGAATGGCAAACTGAGCAGAATTGATCCTTTTGCACACTTTATCTATATGAACATCCCAAAATAGTTTCGTCGATGTGTATCCCCAAAAATCAAGTTTGAGGACTAGATTGAATGTTACTACCATTCAACGTGACCTGATCTGAGAGAGAACCTCATCATAACAGTTTTGCTCTGAATCACCACCAGTCCGTTTGATCGACACCATGTGAAGAACCGCCCCGCCACACTCTCGACTTACGCTTGTGCGAAAATGCTTGACTCACAGTTGACAGCCATTGAACCATTAAATAAAGTGGAGGATATTCTGACCAGCCTCAAAAAAATCGTTGAGAATACAGGAATACAGCAGATAGGACATAGAAGGAATGAGAAGAATCATGAGTAAATTTCGTCAACTGTTGGAAAGAAGACGAGAAATTAAAAGGAAATTAAAAGGAAGTTATATTATAAAAACACACAGCGAACCATCCAATAAATAATCAAGGCGAAAGAACTGTGACTCGACAACAAATGACAAGAAATTGAGGAGCTTGAGGATAAACAGAATAACTTCAGCCTGCTTAAAGAGCTCAGAAATAGTAAGACCCAAACAACCTCATAGTGTCCCTAGACTATTGGATAAAAATACCAGGCTAGTCGATGAAGAAGAACAAAAAACAGATATTTGGAAATCTTATATAAGGTATAAGTAAGTATTCAGTGAGCAGCGTTCGATAATATCTGAGGAAAAGATGATACTGCAGGGATCATACTAAAAAAACAACTGAGGAAAGCCATCAATCAGACAAAAAATGCCAAAATTGTAGGTCCTGATGAGATACCGTAGTAAATCGTCTAATTTATAGATATAAACAACAGCAACGTTGTTCTTTGTTTGTTCAATGAAATGTATGACACTGGAATAATACCATCAGACTGGATAAGATCCATTTTCATGACGATACCTAAGATAATGAATGCCAAAAACTGCAATGATTCCAGCTCATCATACTCTAAAGATATTTCTTCGGATAAAACACTCTGGATTATTAAGAAGAGAAGATGAGGGGATAACTTCGACACCAGAAGCATTGTTCTCAGTGCACGTGCTTGTTCAAAAATGTCTAGACCAGCAAAGAGTGGTATACATCTACTTTTCAGATTTCGATAGAGCATTTGACAATGTCAAGCATGTTCAGGGAACTGTCAAGAGTATCAAAAACAAAAGAGTCTTGCATCGATAATATACTCATTTCCGCTGAATTGAAGCAAACTTCTTCACAGAGGACTGTTGAACCTCATCTCTCGGATCATTTTGGACAGTGCTTGAATTTAGATTTGACAAACTGGCCACCTCCTAAAAAACGGAAAGTTGTTAAGTGTAGAAAAATTATTCAGAAAAATACTTACTTGTTGAAAAAGGAATTACGGAATATTGACTAGAACAGCTTTCCTGACGAAAAGTCGACTGAAGATGCTTATACATGTTTTCACGAATTATGGATGGGTCTTCTCGACAAATATCACCCTGAAATGGAAAAGGAAATCAAGAACAAACCTGGCAAATACAAAACTGATTAATGTCTGGAGTTCATCAAAGAAAAACTAGACTTTTACAAAGAGTTCACCGGGTAAAAACATGATCAGTCAGCGGAAGCCTATAAATTATGTAAAAAACAATATATCCCTTATTTAGATCAAATAAAAAGAAGAAACAACGAGAACTACATTAGGAATGCTGAAGATGTGACACCAACCGCCACAGAATTTAAGTCAGCTTTCGAAAAAACTGAGAAAGAAAATTTAGAACAAGTTTTGCTCTTCAACAGTAAAACCAGTTCAAAGCAAATGCTCGAGAAGAATGTTTCGGGGAGGACGGGACGATGATTTTATTTGAGTGTTCAGAACAAGAAACCAAAAATTTAATTGACTAACATAAGCCAAAATCCTCTAAAGACATATATGGTATATCGAATAACATGATAAAGACTTCATCAAAGAAACTTTGTCATCCCATATCAATACTGATAAATAAATGTTTCAAGGACGTATAATTCGCAAAAGAACTCAAAGTAGCAAAAGTTGTACCCTTGCACAAGAAAGGGAAAGAACAAATATGCGATAACTACACGCCGATAGCCGTCTTGCCACTTTTATCAATGGTCAAATTCCTGGAAAAATCAAAATTGTTCAGTGAAGCACAGCATGGTTATCGAAAGAAGAGAAGTACTACTACGGCTATACAGAGTGCTATAAACACAATTATGAGAGGTTTAAACGGTGACATTAAAGTGGCTATTCTCAAATTCGACCTTAGTGAAGCTTTTGATAGTCTGTGTCGTGATATCTTGTTGGAAAAGCTTTTTCATTATAGTTTTCAAAGTATATACCTTACTCAAAAATTATTTAACGAATAGATTTCAGTTTATAAGTGTTAATGACAAGTTACCAGAATATTTCATAACAGATAGAGGTATTCCCCAGGGATCCATTCTGTGTCCGCTTTTATTTCTGGTATATAAAAATGTCATTACGGTCCCTGGGGCAGCTAGTATTTGTCTTTATTGTGATGATACATCCACTGTGGTGATGGGGGAAGATCTTCAAGCAAATAAAAATAGAGTCATCGATGAAACAAAGAAATGGTTCTCAAGCAACAAACTGAAAGTTGATGAACAAAAAACTGGGAAACTTACAACCGGCCCTAGGGAGCCACTGAATTCGCTCAAATTTCTGGGAGTATGGGGGGACCCTAGACTCAGCTGGTCGTCTCACGTGGAGGTCACCTGTGGAAAATTAGCTAAATCAATCTTTTCTCTTAGAAAAATAAGAGATGTTAGCGCATTGGAGTCAGCAAAAATTGCCTACCATGCCTATTTTCATGCTGTGATGTCCTACGGTGTGCTGGTATGGGGTCTTTTGTCGGAATCGGGTAGAGTCTTCGTCCTACAAAAAGTGTGGTAAGAACTATGCTCAGAATTAATCATTGAGATTCTTGTAGATCAATATTCAAAAAGGAAAGGATACTTACGTTTCCATGCATATATTTATACGAAGCATTAAGACAACTTCATGCAACTAAAGCAGAAAATGGACACTGGAAGTGATCACCATACGTATGATACAATACATAAGGAAGATATGGTAATTCCATTGCACAAGAAAAAGTTAACTAACTCAGAATTCTAATGAGTACTGAAGAATCAAAATGTAGAATACCAGGCGACTTCAAGGTCCTTAAGGCAAATACTTTCAATGAAAAAATTAAAGATTTCTTATAAGAAAATGCCTTCTACAGTATAGAAGAGTACATGAACTTTTTACAATGAATGTTGTTTGTTTTTTTATATTGTTAATCTGTGATATTTTTCTGTAGTTTCTTTTGATGGTGAATGAATAATATTCTATTCTATTCATGATATCCTTGTGGAGCTACTGAATGGTATAAATCTAGATAGTAAAAGATATAGATATCATTGTGAAGTTATACAGGAACCGAAATGCACATATAATGGTTAGAACCAAAACAACTGGCACCATCAAAATAGTAAAGGGCGTGAGGCAAGGATGCATATTATGCCCACTTCTTTTCAACCTTCGTTTTGAAGATATTTGCAGGAGAGCCCTAAATGGAGTAGAAAAAAGGCATCAAGATGAATGGCAATTAGATAAATAATATCATATACGCTGATGATACGATTCTCTCTCTTAGCAGATAACCCAAATGATATTTAGTTCCTCCTAGATAGAGTATACAATACAAGTAGAGAAGTAGGACTCAGTACGATTTTTTTTAAAACAAAAGTCATGATAGTACAAGAGACAAACAGTCCTAACCATCGCATATATATCATAGGAAAACTAATTGGAGTAAGCCGTTACAAATACCTTGGTTGCTCAGTTAAAGAGGACTGGAACCCAGACGCCGAATTCAGACGAAGAGTAGAAATCACACGCAATAGTTGCTTCAGAATGTAATCTGTAATATGCAACAACACTATCTCACCCAACACAAGATGGCGAGCTACACAATGTTGAGTGCTTCCGGTACATTTGTATGGCTGCGAAGCGGCAACCATAAACCCAATTGAGGCCTCTGAACCTGTGGCTGTACCGACAAATTACTCAGAATTCCCGAATGCTCCTGAAAACAGTAAAAACATTAAGTCAGCCTGCTTTGGTCATATATCCATAAATGGTAAATACGATCTACTGCAACTAATCATGGAAGGAAAGATCAAAGGAAAACGAGGACAAGGTCGAGGAAGATATACATGGCTCAAAAACTTAAGAAGTGATTTAGACGTGCAGAGAGTCTCATTAGACTGGCACAGAAGAGCCAACCTCCATTGAGAATAGGGCACTTGAAAAAGAAGGCAAATAATGAGGGGACACTAAACTGGCATAACTTTTATACCTGGACCATGTTGATTATAATAGTGAACATGAAAAATGGAAATGGTCATCTGTTGAGTTTCAAAGTTAGAGCTTTTCTGTAGAAAAGAAAGTGTTTTATTTACGGCAATGTTGGGAGAAACGCGCTGCAGTTGCAAAATCACTCCTGACAGATGCAGTTCTATTTATGGAGTATTCATGGTGAAATCACAAGCGACTTTATAAAAACATTAAGAATGCCTACTTCCTATATTCTGGTGTTTCAATCGAAGACCAACACAAGCAGTGAGCTCCCCTTGTGTGCTGTATTAGTTGTATCATTAGTGCAGTATATGAATGGGAAGAGAGAAAGCATGCATTTTGCAGTCCCTACGGTTTAATCGAATTTCACGTTTTCAGTGCGTTTTGAAGCTTCATCTTCAATAGGCTAAGAGTTAAACTTTTCTTCCAAGTCGGTTTCAGTCGAACCTTTATCTTGCGATTCGAGCAACTCCTAAAGGTCACTTGATTATATCTGTTCGAACCCATCTCGTCTTATTTCAGTTTCGGCAATGTGGAAGTTTGAATTTGCTCAGATTCTTTGTTATTTTCGCACATGATATCAATGTGTATGGGTTCAGTTCTTCCACTGATTTTTTCATAGTTGAGTTACATTTTACCATGTCTTTTTTTTCCAGCATTCTATAATATTTATATCAGGATCACATTCCATTTCATCCAATATGATTTGAAGGATCGCCTAATGTAATAGTGCTTACATGCCTAGATAATTGCTTGGTCAAGTTGGGACAGTTAATTGATTCCGCCATTACTACGTGATAGCTAATCATGATGATGATGGTAAATTAAACTGGGTAGTATACTGTCAAAGGAGATTTATTTAAAATCTGAATTGCAATTTTGGTCTCTCTTCCTTCTTCAGCTGACAACGAGTATTTAACTACAGTTGAAGATACATACATATATAAACAGGTTAATACAATATTAATAAGAATGCAAACAAGAAGTAATGAAGTAATTGTGATAAAGGAAGGTATTATTTAGCCCTATATGGTTACAATAATTTTCAGATACTCTCATCGGTCATGCTGCCAAAAAGTCATTCAAAATTATAAAATTTCAGCAGCTTTCTCAGATAAACTATGAAGTCTCTAGTTATAAAAATATAGAAGTTATGCATTGTGACCATGCGGTAACAATGCCCTATAAAACAATGATATCTAGTTGAAAATGTTTTTTATTTAATGAAAGAAACCAATTTCTTTTGGTATGAAAATCCAAAAATCAGTTCTTTGTAGCAGTAAAACATAATCTTGCATCACATTTTTGAGATTTCATGCGACTTCTTCCTTTGACAGAATTTCTATATCTACCTTTATAGCTATGGATCCGCCAATTCCCTACCGAATCATACATCGATGCAACATTTAGTCTGTTAATAATTGGCCGTTGCATTTTTGGAAGATTGGCTTCATGACTCCTCTTATATTTTTCCCAAAACGGTTCAAGACCGTTCAGCAAGTTGCAGCCTAAATTTCTTGAGCTTCATGTTCTTCTTACTATGAGCTGCGCGATTTTGACAGTACCGCAGCCAAGCATTTACCACTGCAACATTCAGCAGGTATGCGAAAATAAAAAAAAAATATCACTTCTTATGGGGCGTTTTGTATGAGCTCATAAGAGCATTCGCTGTGTCAACAGCAAACATGTGTTTATTCTATTACTCTACTATTGATGGACACAGTATGTCTCTTTTTGATTTCTTAGTCTTACAATATCTTTTTACACTGCTTATCGTTGCTATTCCATGAAGAATACTTTTCAGCAAAACAGCTTTATTATCCACCCATTTTACAATAATGACTCAAAAAATGGAACAGTGGCAAGCCTGCAGAATAGTTGTAAAAAAAAACTTTTATTATTCGGTTCGTGTAGGAATTTAGCAAGGGCAATAACAATCGAAGCACCAAAACTCAAATCAGATTCTGTTTCAGTTAGTTCATTTATAGTTCCAGTAAGTTGTTTAAATGTAGAGCCACTACATACAGAATACTATTCAGAACGTAGCCACAATTTGCCACAATAACAGATAACTTATATCCCCATTTACTGGGCCTGTTTTTCATGTAAAGGGTGTTACATAATAGTATGTCACAACTTGAGGGGGTAGATCTACGTGAAATTTTAAGAAAACAAGTTCATATAAAGATAGGTCCGCAAAAGCTTAGTTACGGAGCTACAGGGTGTGAAAAACTCCTGCAGTTTTTGAGATATTTAGCCCAAATTTGGAATGCAAGCTAATTTTTACAGCCTCCATCATTTCACGTCCTAAATTTCAACTAGAATCTACATGGTGTTTTCATTTCCGGAGCCATGTCGTCTTTGGCCCTTTCAAACTTTTTTGCAGTACGCCACTGATCAGCGTACAAACAATTTTCGTCATCTTCGTTCAATTTAGAAACTTTTTTGACACTTGTAATTTTTCTGTAACTCCAACCGTTTTCGAGTGAAGAATTATCAAATTTGAAAAACTTGAATTGTATGTTATTCGCTAAATACAAAAAACTAATAGAAATACTCGAAAGGTATTCCCAAATTTTTTTTTTATTTTGATTGCTCGTCTTTTGAGACTGAACTTATACTTATTCAATATCAAACTAAATAAAAAACCAATTGAAAACTAAATGAATTGCTGGAAGTGTCCTCCAACTCCACAAGCCTCTGTCCTTCTTCGCATATTATCACGCACTCTTTGAAATATTCCTGGGATATTTTTGATCGTGTCACAAGAGGTTATTATTCGATTTCTCAATTCTCCAACAGTGTTCACTGGAGTGGTATAAACTAAACTTTTGAGATATCTCCATAGGAAGAAGTCTAAACTATTTAAGTCTGGGGACCTAGGAGGCCATAGTTCTGGCCCACCCCGAGCTATTCATCAGTTGTTGAATGTATTATTCAAGAATTCCCTAGCTTCTCCACTAAAATATGCTGGTGCCCTGTCATGCATGAACCACATTATGTTTCTCACCAAAAGTGGCACATCTTTGAGCAATAAAGGTAACTCCTCTTCAAGAAATTACCTATAAGCGGGTCCGTTTAGTCTGTAAGGCCAATCAAATAATTTCCAATTGTCCTGAACCAGACATTTAGTGAGAATTGTTCTTGATGATGAGATTCTTCAACCAAATGGGAGGTATCCTCAGCCCAATAATGATTCGTCAGTGAACATTATTGCACTTATTTTATCTAAGAACCATCGGCAGAAATTCAGTCTTGAAGGAAAATGTCGAGGAAGTAGGGTTTGGACGCTTTGAATATGAAACGGGTACAATAAAGAGTCGTGGAGAATCCTCCAAACTAAAACATGTAAAATATTCAACTGATTTCCAATTTTTCTTGTCTCACATGAGGATTCAAATCAATACAATTCAAAACTGATTCTTCAGTATAAAGAGTTCTCATAGTTTGAGTTGCACCTTTTGCATGATTATTTGCAGTAAAAGTACCAGTTTCCCTGAACCTTCCGTGGATATTCGAGAATGTTCACCTTCCTGGTGTTACTCGATTTGGATAGCGCACCTGATATAATACCCTAGCTCCTGTTTTGTTTCCGTCAGCCAGACCGTACATAGGATAGATATCAGCCAATTCGGCGTTATTGAAATTAGCCATTTTTTCTTACAGCAATAACTTCCAAATTCTTAAAACTAATCGTTAATTCAATAAACAATTCGAGCAGACACTGGTTTAACTTTAGTTACTGTCAAAATGAATTAATAAATGAAAATATCAAAGCCTACTAGTAATTTTTTTGATTAGAAGTGCTTTAATTTCAGCGAATGAATAGGATCATTTAATATTTTTTTGGTCGAGAACGGTCGGAGACACGAAAAAATTACAAGTGTCAAAAAAGTATCTAAATGGATTTAACATTTCAATTTATTTATTTAACTTCTTTGCAAACACCACTAGTTTGGTTACAAATTTTTGGTTATAAATTGGAGGACCGCAAAAAAATTTGAAAAGGCAAATTCAAGACGTGTAATGATGGAGGCTGTAAAAAATAGCTAGCAAATTTAGACTGCTTATCTCAAAAACTTTAGGAGCTTTGAATAAAAAACCAATTCTTTCCGGAAATTTCAACACCCTGTAGCTCCGTAACGAAGCTTTTGCGGACCTATGTTTAAAGGACCTTTTTTCTTAAAATCGCACGTAGTTTTACCCCCTCAAATTGTGACATACTATTATGTAACACAATGTATTGCCGAATATTTCCAGCTCTGGCACCTTTGTAAGCTACCATAGTTTCATCTACCGAATAATGATTATCGGTATGAAAGTAACGGAAAAGACCACGCACAAAATGCACTGAAAATTGCATTCAGTGAAAGTTCACCACTTACAATTCAGTAATAAAAAACATACCTCAATGGATTTGTTTCTGAGATACAGGCTGTTTAAGTTTGATGGATTTGAAGCGGATTTTTCCTAAATCCCATTTTTTCAAGTGCAAATTCTGTTTAGAGTATTTTTGAACAGAAAAAAAATTTTTTTCAACTGGGAGGTCAGAAAAGTGTTGATGAATGCATTGGAAGACCTATCTTTGTATACAGGGCGCACCATAAGAAATCGTGAAATTGATGATGGAATATCTCAGTTTTCTTTTATTGGAAATCTACAAATAGGCATGAATTTATTAGAATATTCACTTCGAGCGTTTTTATGCTAGAGATTACACAACTATGACTCTCCTTGAGTATACAGGGTATCTCATGAATGGCCGATTATTGAAAAAAAAATTATTTCTTGGGAATTTTTTTTTTAATGAAAACATCATTGAATTGTAATGCGAAGCGATAGTGAGAGTGTTTGTGTGCGTCTGTATGAGTCTGAATTCTTTGTTTCCAATGTTCTTGATATACAGGCTGTTTGACTTCGATGGTTAAAACCGGATTTTCGACAACTTCACTTCTTCAACCATAAAATATGTAAGGGGTATTCTTGAACAGAAGAAAAATATTTTTCCACTACGAGATCATAAGAGTGTTGATGTATGCAACTGAAAACTTGTCTCCATATACAGGGCAGACCACAAGAATTTGTGAAATTGATATTAAAATATTTTGGTTTTCCAAGAATGAAAACCTGCAATCAGCATCAGTTTATTCTTATTATCTCCTTCGGAGTTTTCATTTTATTGCAGAGAATCTCCATGATTATACAGGGTGTTTCATAAATGCGGAATAATAGTAATTTCTCCGAAAAAAATTTTATTGAATGGAAACATCTGTGTATTATAATGCGTTGGGATGGTGTGTGTGTGTGTGTGTGTGTGTGTGTGTGTGTGTGTGTGTGTGTGTGTGTGTGTGTGTGTGTGTGTGTTATGTACCAATATGTATGTCTGTGGGGGTGTGTCAGGGTGAAAGAGTGAGTGTGTGTGTTAACAAATTAACTCATTAGCTATATTTTCAGTGTTGCTAAGTGCAAATATAAAATTTTATTCAGATCGGACCAAATAAAAGTTGTAAGGTTGATAATGAAATATTCGTGTTTTCATCAAAAATATAAACTTGAAAGCTATTTTAGATTCACTCAAAAACTCAGAGTAAGTGTGGAATCTGACGAGATTCTTCGAACAAAAATGTCTATGTTTATTGCCACTCAAAAAAAACTTTGCATATAGCAATTCCAGTTACGTATCATGAATCGATTTCTATAACAATTTGAAATACGTCACGAATATTTCGATACGCAGAACTTTTTTGAGTAGTTATGCGTATATGAGTATGCAGTATGTCTTACATTTCATTTTGAAGAAAAATAGATGTGAATGTTTGTGGGTGGTGCATCTGTAGGCATATCTGTGTGGGAGTCATTGCGTTTTTATATTTTTATGTGTGTGTGAGCTGTATTGTATGTATACTACGAATTATTATTTTCATTAGCTAAATTCACTCCAAAATTCCTATCTCCAGCGGCATCCGACGCATTGACAAGAAGAGCGTTTCTGGGATATTTGGTATTCGGTAGATGTCTTGCATATCCCGAAAATTAAATGACACCTGCTATTTGAGCACAGTTTCCCAATATTCTTGATCTATTTTCACAGGTGCAATATTAGCCTGTGATTGGCTCTGTAAATTGCGACAAGGTTCAAGTTTCTGAAAATCATTTTACATTATAGTAGCTGACAACCGGTAAGCCTATCAATCACAATGCAAGGAATCAGTATTTCTCAGGAACCAGGCGTTTATGAAACACCCTGTATAATTATGGAGATTCTCAGTAGTAACATAAAAACTCCGAAAGAGTTAAAAATAATAAACTGATGCTGTTTGCAGGTTTTCATTCCTGGAAAACCAAAATATTCTAATATCAATTTCACAATTTTTTATGGTCTACCCTGTATGTGGAGACAAGTTTTTAGTTGCATTCATCAACACTCTTATGTTCTCTTAGTGGGAAAATATTTTTCTTCTGTTCAAGAATACCCAAAACATATTTTATGGTTGAATAAGTGAAGTTGGCGAAAATCCGGTTCAAATTCATCTAACTCAAACAGCCTGTATATCAAGAACATTTGAAACAAAGAACTCAGACTCATACGGACACACACAAACACTCGCACTGTACCTTCGCATTACAATTCAATGATCTTGGGAAATATTTCCCAAGAAATAATTTTTTTTCTATATTCAGCCATTCATGAGATACCCTGTATACTCAAGGTGAGTCACAGTTGTATGATCTCTAGCACAAGAATGGTCGAAGTGAAGATTCTAATAAATTCATGCCTATCTGTAGTTTTCCAATGAAAAAAAACTGAGATATTCCATTATCAATTTCACGATTTTTTATGGTACGCCCTGTATACAAAGACAGGTCTTCCAATGCATTCATCAACACTTTTTTGACCTCCAAGGTGAATTTTTTTTTTTTCTGTTCAAAAATACTCTCAACGGAATTAACAGTTGAAAAAAGGGGAGTTATGAAAAATCCGCTTCAAATACCATTAAACTTAAACAGCCTGTATCACAGAAACGATTCCATTGAGGTATGTTTTTTATTGAATAATTATAATCAGGGTGTACAATTGACGAAAATTTGGTGAACTTTCACTGAAAGTAATTTTTAGTGCATTTTGTGCGTGGTCCTTTGATCTTCTCATTGAAAGGCGTATTTTGAAATTTCTGTCATTATTTTTTTCCGTCAGGTTGTTGAAGTGCATATAACGCCTGAGAGCTTTGAAACGCTCGATGGACATCAGCGAGGCTGAATGCTCGATACGTGTACCGCTTACCGAATAGTCTTGATACGATGGAAGATCAATTATTCCGATATACAACAGGATTGATGAAAAATTTGTTATCTCATTGGCATTTGTGACTATACATGACCATGTAGATTGAGTACTGTAGATATTGGTTTGCTCAATTATATCGTTCAATATATCGAGAGACAACATTTTCATGAAGTACTCGATAGGAAGTAGCACATCTTCATTTACAATTATAATTCTTTCATTTTGTACCGAAAGATCTTCCTTGGTCGAAATGAATGTTGTTTGCGGAGTTTTCTTTTTCCTTCTGGGAGGGGGGGTCAAACTCCGAAATCTGCTTCTTTTTCTGATGAGGAAAAGCCTCCCTCAGAATTATTGTCGATTGCTGAAGTAATGGTACAACAGGTAACCCAATGAAATCAAAAGATATATGTGTAACTACTTCACCTTCAAACAGACAGTTGGATTGTCGAATTTTTTCCTTAACTGATTTCAAGGTTGTTTCTTCTTCGACATCTGATGATTCAGAATTCTCCGGTACAGCAGTAGGTGGAGGAACACGAACTTCTTGTTTTCCATAAAATAAGCATGAAGGAATTGACGGCGAATCATCCAAAATAACAACATAATTGACAGTAAATATTCCAAGTATGTGGGCAACGTAACCAATCGGACACATCCCGGTGTGAAACATTTTTTCACGCAAAATACTGAAAAATGTACTGTGATGGTATGAGAGAGATCTCACCTGATGCTTTTAGAATACACCTCCAACTTTTGGAAAAACGCAAATCACTTTTAGCCTTCAGCGCAATAAAATTTGTATGACCTTGTATCATAAACTGAGAAATCGGTTGACCATTGCACAAATTCGTAACGGCAATGACTCAAGAAGGGGCTGACCGCATGTCGATGATCTGTTTCCCTTCTTCTTCAATATGGAACCCACTTGGCAACACTATCCTAAACTGTATAAATGACAAGGAATTTGAAATAGAGACATTTGAAATCAATGTAACTATTTGGTTACATGGTCCATAAAACGGAACGTGATTCCGTTCACGTCTTATCCGATATAGGGTTAAAGATTTCAAATAGGGACCTATAATCCAGGCCATACTGGTCGCTAAGAAGGCTGTCTCTATTGGAGGTTTCTTACAGTTTGAAATTTTCTAAGGTTTCCAAGAAACCTAACATCCGTCCCTTAGGTTAGATTTCATACATACATATTATGTATGTATGTAGTTTTCAAATTATGGCGAAAAAATGAATTTTACGTACCTACCTAATGTTGGCAAAGGCGGCTTAGATACCAGTATGTGCTTAGATCGTTCTCAGAGCATTAACAAATAACTATCCATTTGTCAAATTAAAATTTATCAAAACGAATTAAACTCTTTATTCGAAATTTTTTTCAATAATTGTTCAAAGTGATGAGCATTCACTTCTAGACATAGTTCTCCTCGATGCATAACACCCTGTGGTGTGGCTCGCTTCAGTTCCTCCACATCCAACTGCATGAACTCATTTTGCAGTCTATGATGCAAATCATATCTTAAAGTCACAGGTCCAGAATAAATTTTATCTTTCTGCGTTTTGATATTTCTTTAATAGTTGACACTTCCCTGGACATATTTTCTTCGGATAATGGTAGAGAGTAAAAGTCTTATGAATTATTGAATTAAACGAAGCGTATTTAAGAGATTTTGGGTGTGTTGAGTCATGAGGAAAGCAAATATCAGTAAAGGTGCGTTTTCTTAAGTCTCACAAGTGAATCTGATCACCAACTCCTCTTACTATTTCGAATAATTTAAAAAAAGTAATGTGTTTTTAGGACTTTTACTAAATAGTTGTGATTCGTAACGCGTTTCACTACACCGTAGCTTCTTCAGACGAATGAATGTACAGAAGTTATGACAACTATATATAAATAAGAATGAGTCAATAAATACAAATGTTCTTAAGTAATAATTCAACTCAAGATGCGATCGGAGAACTAACTAAAAAGATATACAAATGTCTAAATGAAAAAATCCCAGCCCTCTGCATATTTATAGATCTTGCTAAGGCCTTTGATACTGTATCTCACAAGAAACTATTAGATAAGCTTTACCGGTGTGGCTTCAGGGGAAAAGGATATGATTTGATGAAAAGTTATTTAACAGATCGCAAACAAATGGTGGAAATCGGAGAATATAGAAGCAGTGTGAAAGAAGCAACATACGGAGTACCACAAGGAACAGTACTAGGTCTGATCCTATTTACAATATATATAAACAATCTTCTGTTAATGGAAACAAAAGGACAAATTATATGTTTTGCAGATGACGCTGCTATTTTTATGAAAGTAAATCCTGGAAAGAGTTAAAAATATGCAGAATGTGATTTTCTATTAAAATATATATATATATATATATATATATATATATATATATATATATATATATATATATATATATATATATATATATATATATATATATATATATATATATATATATATATATATATATATATATGCATCTGGTCTGCCACAAATGGGTCCCCTACACGTCGACAATTCCACCATCATACCTGCAGCGGAGAGTATAAAATACTTAGGAATTACCCTCGACAGACATATAAGATGGAATAAACATGTCGATAATATAGTTAAGAAGTTAAGAGGGCTGCTTTATAAATTCAGATATTTAAGGAAGATTCTTGACGTCAAGCACCTACGCATACTCTATTTTGCTCTCGTGGAATCCCACTTATCATATGGTATTATAGGTTGGGGGGGTGCTTACGAGAATCAGCTGAAAATGATCGAAACAATGCAAAAATGGTTGTTGAGGATTATTTTTGGGAGACCACTTACCTCTGATGGAGACGAACTGTATAGATTATCAGGAATAGCTGACATTCATCAGTTGTTCTCGGCTCACATTTTGTTTCACACATTTCAAGGAAAAATACAATTGAATTCAATAGAACATATTTATTCTACCAGAAACAAGAAAAATAGATTTGAAACCCCGAGAGCTGAGAAAAGAGTTGGGCAACGATCCTTTACCTATTTGGCACCAAGAATATATGCCATGTTGCCTCAAGAATTAAGAACAGCCTACATGTATAAGAATTTCAAGAAAAAAATAAGAAGATGGATACAACGAAGTGGCAGGCAAATCTTTTTTAATGTTATAAATCAGCTGCCTTAATCAGATATGTGATAATAAAATACCAAATTAGTGACTTTGATGCTGATAGTCTCTCTTCATACCGATAGTGACTTTTTATACCGATCGTGACCTTTATACCGACAGTGACTTAACATAGTGATTTTTCACACCGATAGTGACTTTCACACCGATGGTGACTTTCCCAACGATAGCGACATATCAAGGGACATTGATAGTAACTTTCTTCGTGGTGACTATGAAATTTCAATGGTACTAATTAGAAATGTTGGTTTTGTTTTTGTTGTTTGCTTATATTTTTATTTTTGTACTTATGGGAGAAATATATTGTTTATTTAAGTTCAATTCACGTACAGACATTATGTAATGTCTCTGTGATTAAACGTTCATTCAGACTTATAATAGTTATTAGGTAAGAAATTCATATTATTTGTTATACATTCTTCAAATCTGAATAAACTATATTATTATTATTAATATTAATTAAAAGCTTATTGGGTGGCTTCTTCTTAAGTGTTTATTGATGACAAGTATATCCAATAAAATTAAGGAATAGATGGCTCCCTGAGGAGATTCAATAGAGGTGAAGGGCTTTAATAGACTTGTTCATTGATGAGTCTACCTGAGTGTTTGTGTTTGTGTTTATTGATTTCTATAGTTTCCCAAAGATCTACCTTCTAGTATTTACTATCTGTTACAGATAATAAATATTGGAAGGTAGGTTCTGATCTGTAAATAAAGAAATCATTAGTCGCGAATATGAGAACTGGGTCACATTTGCTGTATCCGTGAATAGTGAGAACATGAATGTAGGAAGCGATGTGGAGCATTTATTGTTCTTCAATATCAAATTTTGAAGTTTATTGATAAACCCTTTTAGCGCCAACACTCTGTCATATTCATTATGGAGAATATAAATCTAACGAAAGTATATGTTAGAATTGCCTATTCTCAGAAATGGCTCATGCCATAACAAAATGTTCGGAGACAATTTCTGCAGATTATTGTATCATGAAACTAACTGTTGCTCTGAAAAATCCAGAATACCCATTTTTGCGAACTTTTTCCTCTAATAAAATAATTAAAATAATTTTCTGTACACCTGGGAAATATCATTATAGGAATGTTTCCCGACGTTGAAGAAAATCATGATGAATAGATCAAAAGACTAACTGCTGGAATATGTGAGAATTTACGGAAAATTGAATATTGTCTCTTGAATATAGATCTCATTCGTTTCATTTCATTCTGTTAATCAATTTTAGATAAATGATAACGAATTGATCTTAGAATTTTATGAAAAATCTTTTTTTTTCAGTAAATAGGGCTCCATAACAATCTCTCAATTAAATCCTTGGAAAATTTTCCAATTCATTACTAAAAGCACTGAAAACATATTTCAAATACAATATAATTCTAGAATCCTGACAGTATGTTTTTCAAATCATACCCTACATGAAATTAATAATTTAGTCATTTTACTAGTTCATTGTTCATTGCTTTTTCTTCATAAGCTTCTATTTCTTGTACAAGGATGGGCTAGAGGAAGGTACAATTTTTGAGAAAAACAGCGCTTCAAAGACGTGATAAAAACACAAAAGATTGGAAACAATTTTATTTTCCACATATCATATAACTAAAACAAGGTATGATAATATATCAAAAATAGACGATACATGAAATATATACATATAGCGTTTCATAAACTCATCGTTAATTTTGAAAAATTTGATCCTGTATTTGTTGATAGAATACCAACTATTACAATTAATATCACAATTATTATAGCCATTATACCTACAACACCACCTAGTATGCGTTCACAGGGCGTCCATTTAGTGAAACAACAGTATTGTTCTCGAATCACACTGTAACAAAAAAGAAATTTGGATTATTCAGTTATTCGTTCAAAAGAAAAGCTAGAAAAATTTAAAGACTGCAATATCGTTGTCGTAATGACAAATTTACAAATTTTGATATGAGTTAGAACACAGTGGGAACAAGTATAATATGAAGAATGAATCATCCAAAACAGACTAGCCACCCAAGTTTGGCTAAAAGTGTGAGGTCAAGATACACCCTCCATCCCAAAAGTATCCGAACTGCTTAAAAAAAACAGTATTACTAATGACATCTATTGTAATATTGTCATTGATAGCTGTTGAAAACTTTATGACATTCTTATGTAAACAACTTGAGGTATTGCGTCAATTGAGTTTTGTGTTAAACTTGGTAAATCTTCAACCAATACGCACCAAATGCTGCAAACAGCCTATAGTAATGATTGTCTATCCCGTAAAGTTACAAAGCTGAAAAGTGGTATGAAAATTGGGACCACTTTTGCAACAATTTGTCGAAATACCCATATGCACTTTTTTTTAACGGACGGTCCCGTTGGATATTTATATATATTCCCAATCAAACCAACTTGTGTGCAAATAAAATTTTGAAGGTCAAATGTTGCAAATATATATATATATATATATATATATATATATATATATATATATATATATATATATATATATATATATATATACATGGGATATCCACAGGACCGTCCGTTAAAAACTTTTTGACTTCCAATTACAATATCGAGCTGAAATTTTATACGAGGCCATAACTAGCGATTTCTAATTGGAGTGAAATATTTTCGAAGTGATATCATTGTGATATCAAGTGGGTCATCACTTTGTTATTTCGAATGGCAATCTACTTTTTTTATTATACATCTAGAGCAAGGCATAAAATACCCAAGTTGTTGGCACTTATCTGTCAAAACTTTAGACAGATTTAATTATTTTTGTTATGAATTCGATTTTTGAGGAACATTTAAAAGATTTGTAGCTCGTAAATCTTTTGCACTACAGACACAATTTCTGCTTGGGTGGATAGAAGAAGGATCAAGGAATTTTTTGAGCAATCTACACTAGATTTTGCAAGAACTTACAGAGAATGCTTTGAAATATTTGAACCAAGTAGCTTAACTGGCTACGCTCACCTGACAGGTGCCTAAAGTTAATGTACTTGTCACTTCGTTCATTCCAATTTGATATTTCAACAAGAATTGACGTTATTTCAGATTGAAAATATCCAAAAGATACAACACATTTGTATAAAACCACTGGTTATTCAAAGAAGAATATATTTGATCTTTTTTTAATTCATTTTAGAATATCAGAAAATAGTGGGTATAAATTGCAGGCAATTCAATAACCAATTTCCAAATGCACCGTCTATGAGTTATATAGAATTTCGAAGCATTAGAAGCAATTTTCTACAATTCGGATGAATAAAAATTGTAGGAACTAACCGAAAACTAATCATCGAAGATAATTACATTAATACGAATAAATGATAGCAAACATCATAGGAGAAAACTAATTTACGATCTGAGTAAATGTTCTAGTTGGCCCCATTTTGCATAATACACTTGACAGCTCGTATACAAACATGATGAGTTGCCCTCATAGTTTCCTCAATATCAATATTACGAAAAGCATTATGAATGCGCTCTGGTAACTCTTCTTTACTTCTTACAGGAATGAAATACAATTCACTCTTGCTTTTGCCCCATAAAAAAATCAAGGGGTGTCAGGTCCGGAGAACGCGGAGGCCATAAATTTGGTCCTTGATTACCCCACCATCTATCCTCGAACATTTCTGTTAGCTGCCGATCTACAGGTCGTGTTTTATGTGCTGGTGCACCATCCATTTGGTAATAGCAATCCCTCAGAATGTTAAGGGGTAATCCATCTAAAAAATTTGTTAATGTACCTCTCTGATGTTCCAGGTATCTTTGTCCATTAAAATTTTCCTCATATATGTTATAAGTCAACAAATCATTTATTAAAATTGCAAAAACGTTCACGCTGAATTTATTTTGAAAATCAATAACCTCAATGAAATGTGGATTTTTCGTGGCCCAAAAATGTCGATTTCTCCTGTTGGTTATTCCACTTTCATTGAACTTGGCTTCATCAGACCATATAATTTTTTGCAGAATTGTCTCATCTTCTTGAAGCCGAATTAATAAATTTTCACAGAAATTTAGCCGCTTGGGAAGGTCAGTTGGTTTCAATTTTTGTAGTCTAATAAAAGAATACGGGTGCATGTTATGTGTGTTAAGGATCCTTTGAACGGAAGTATAACTCAATCTACTATCCTTTGATGCTGACCTAATGGACGCATGTGGATTGGCACGAAAATATGCATATTAATTTGATTGTCGTCGTTCTCGAGAATTGGTTTTCTTTCAATTTCTATGTATTTTGTTCCTCCAAATTGCAGAAAATTGCTTCTAATCCTTCTAAATTTTGTTTTACTCATAGGCGCCAAAGTTGGAAATTGGTTGAAACATATCCTCGTTCGAATAATCAGCCATTTTATTATCGATCTGGTGTTTTTCAAAAATTCTCACTTCAAATTACCAACAATTCTTGTTCAAATAACAAATTCCAATGAACGAAGTGACAAGTACATTAATTTTAGGCACCTGTCAGGTGATCGTAGCCAGTTCAGCTACTTGATTCAAATATTTCAAAGCATTCTCTGTTAGTTCTTGCAAAATCATCAAAATTCAATATATTCCCAAATTATTTCGGAAATATAAGAGATGGGTATAGTTCATGCTGATACAATCCCATCTGAAATTTGACGCTTCATCTGATGGCGATATGAAAATTGGCACGTGCCATCTGAAAAAATTGAGTTATTGCTGTTTGAAAAAGGCCAAATTGAAAAAATCATACAAAACAACGCAATGAACATTTGACATGTGTAGACTGCTTAAAAGATTCCTTCATCCTTCTTCTATCCACCCAAGCAAAAATTGTGTCTGTAGTCTAGGAGTTACAATTTTTTTAAAAATTCCTCAAAAATCGAGTTTATAACAAAAATAATTAAATCTGTCAAAAGTTTTGACAGATAAGTGCCAAAAACTTGGGTATTTTAAGCCTTGTCCAAATGTCGGTTCTAGATGTGTAAAAAAAGGTAGATGGCCATTTGAAATAACAAAGTGATGACCCACATAGATATATATATATATATATATATATATATATATATATATATATATATATATATATATATATATATATATATATATATATATATATATATATATATATATGATGACACAACTTATCTCTAATGCAGTGTCTAGAAGTTAAACTCAAGGCATCGATTTAAGAGAATCATTCTGTTTTTGCCAGATCTGATGCCACATTCCAAAGAGTGGGTAATAGGGATTTGACTCTTTCGACCTGGCATGATTCAAAATCTGTTTATATAACAAAATCATGTTTTTCTTCATCTGTATCGATTTCCTATCGTTATAGGTATTATTTTAATCAGGAAAATCAGGCACCTGAAAGACAGTCATCAACAAACGGAGTTAGTGTGCTGTAGAACTCGCTTCCATCGAACATCTTTCCGATTACTCTCAATTTTTCCTTCTTCAAGAAGCGACATAATAAATCATCTTCGGCAGCCCCAGCTATGACACGTGAGGCATCGTCTCCTACCAATAGTTGAGAATAAAATAAAATTTCCTTATCGCTAATGGAGTTCTCCATTGGATCAATATTACTCTTGTTTTCAAAAGCTTTTAATATTTTTCAACCAAAATTCGGCTACCAATCACGTTTCCATTCATTCAACCATTTAAGAAAGATGAAAAGCCAAAGAAACTAGTTGATGATTTTTCTATCCTGAGCAGAACTTGTACTGCTGGTGATTTACCTCAATATTTTTAGACTAGTTACGATCGACTCTGAGGGGCTGCAAGTATGTATGATGCAGGATTGTCGTACATACACGGTACACCCTACCTACCTACTTACATAGTTAGGGTGTAACGTAGCATATATGAATATTAGCTTTCCGCACAATATACATTATTTTAGTCAAGGTTTGGGTTAGGTTTAGTTAGGTTCTTCTCTATACTATCAATGAAAAAACTCATAGTTATTCGAAATTGCGAGTTTATTGGTTGATAAAAACCAAAGGAATTACATATGGTGTTAAACTTAACTAAGGAGTAACTTTGGATGTTGTAATGTGGCACTGTATGTCCTCAGCATACTTTTAATGAGATGGTATGTAACCACTGAGTGCTAATAGCAAGCATGATGACATATGATCGTCAATTAGTCGATTGCGATATTTTGACTTAATTATCTTCATTTCAGAAAATGCAGACTCGCACAAGTAAGTTGACCGAAACATTGCCGTCAGTTGAGGTGTGATTTGCCTTAGTTTCGGATATTTATCTTCAGATATAAAACACTAGAAATATGTTTCAGATGCTGTATCTTCGAGATGTATATCTGATATAATCTGCACCAACTCATTTTCAACAGAACATGAGATCATATTAAACTGACTCGCTATTTCAGTAGTTAGTTCCTCAATGTTTTTATATAAAAAAGGATAACTCATAGATGATGCTATATTTGCCAATTTACTGCAATCTTACGCATTTCGAATTGTCCCAAAATATAAGATAATTCAGCCTCATACGTATCAAAATTCAATTGAGGATTCCTTGCTCTCGAAGACGAAAATATTTCAGATCCTTGCTTTTCTGTTGATCTATCATAAGTTGCAATTTATTTTTGAATGCGTTTACTGCGCTAATCATCTAAATAATAGGTTTTCCTTTATCTTGAAGCTCCAAGTTAATGGTGTTTAAGTGCTTTGTGATGTCAGTCAAAAATGCAAATCAGTCAGCCATTTTTCGTTTTTCAACATCCTAGTGGCATCACCTCTTTCATCTAGCAAAGCTGTCATTTAGACCAATAATTTTTGAAACCATTCTGGGAATTTTCCGCTACTCAACCACCTGACGTCCGTGTCAAGAACTAAATCAGTGTGTTCAGCTGACTCCCTATCCTCCAACTGCAACTTAAAAAGAGGAAAAAAAAGAGCCGCCGTTGCAAGCTACATGCATGGATGGAATTCACAATTTTTGTTGCAATGCACCTAACTTCCTCCGTGTTTAAAACTATTGAGCACCAAACTTGTTGATGGATAATGCAAAAGAATGAAAAAAATGAAGGGAAATCTTCATTAGCAGGGCACAATGACACAAAACCGTTTTGTTTCCAGTCATTGCAGGTGCTCCATCGGTTGTAATGCACACTAATTTATATATTGGTAGCTTGTAGTTTCTTACAAAATTGAACAAAGCGTCATATATATTTTCGCAACGGGTCTTCCCCTTTATAGGAATGATTGTTAAAAATTCTTCCTTAGCCAACATGTCACTGAATACCCTCCGAATAAAAATACACAGATGGGCAGTTTTTGTCATATCGGTGGATTCGTCGAACTGTAAAGAAAAGTATGTACATTTTATGATTTCATGTTTGAGTTTATCTGCCATGTCTTGACTCATGACTTCAATATGCCTTGTGACAGTCAGACGAGACAACTGAAGTTCTCTAATAGCAGACACGATTTCTGTTTCATTTTTAAAATCTCCAAAACTGGTTTCACTCGCTTCAATAAATGCTTCCTTCACAACCATTCCATCTTCGAATTTTTTCTTGTGTTTCGCCAATATATGATATATTTCAAATGACACGGTCGTAGCTGCTTTTGATCGTTTGGCGTACATTTCGTTTTCTTAATTCACTCTGTGGCGGAAAATCCTTTTCATAGTTTGTATGAACCGTTCTCTTAGGTACCTCGCTTCGGTATTTCAACGGACGCACTACAAATGCACTTATCCTTCACCATGCAGAAGAAAAATTCTTCCTCAGAATCGTTATTGAAATGATACGTTTTAGATTTCTTCGCTGCACTCATTTCGTACTATTTAATTATAAACTTTGTATGGACGTAGTATTGCCTTCAAGTTTCAACTCAGAATGACTCAAATTATTGCAGGTGCAACATTTATATCGGCGTTAACGAAGGTCTCTAATGTTCCCCTTAAAAGTGCCGCCCGAAATTTCTTGAAAAGCGACAAGAATAAAAAACGCGGCTTTTCTTTGACAGGTACCGCGCGGTCCTTTGATTGAGCTGCTTTTTGCCGCTAGCAGAGTGTTATTTTGTTACGTAATAGATTTCTGTAGTTTAGTTACCTACTTATTAAAAATTCTTCTCTCTCGAGATCTACTCAAAAAGCAATCGCGATCGACCGTTTGAGTACCCCTGCTCTACGGCTTTACCAAATCGACCATAATTACATTACACTTTGATTCACCATAAAATTCCCCAAACGGATGTGACAGTTTAACGGCAAATAATGATAGATAGAGCGACCTCTAGTGGTTGCGACAATTAATGAAAATTTATGTAAGGGTGTTTTTGCCTTTCAACTAATCTTTCCAGTACAGCTCTGAAATTTTTTATACGTCTGCAGCAATATTATAACATGTACGCACTGAATACCAAAATAATTGCTAATTATTAGTTTTGTATCCTGAACAGGACTCTTACTAATAAACGCCGATGATATAGTAATTTGAATTCCTGAAGCAAGTGTGACAATTGAGATCGGTGAACATTAGTAAATGAAGAAATATTTTAAGGCCGATTTTAAGTAATATATAGTGTTGTAGTGACTACAAACTTGAAATATTTTATACTATACAGGGTTTTCCATAATTAAGTTACATACCAAAGTTATGATTTTATAAATGGAACACCCTATATTTTGTTTCATTCCTAATTTTATGAGGAATCATAAAGGTGTATTCATTCAAAATTCCTCTACCTATCTTGAATAGTTTCAGAGTTATTTGACAATTTCTGAAATTTCAGGACAGAAAAAAAAAGTTTTGTGCCCTCAATATTGATTTTAAAGCTTCAGATGTACAACTGTTCTGATAGTTATTGTTGTTGCTTGAACATATGACACATTTTGTTGATCTATGTTACATAAGGTGTTCGAAAAAGATTTATGAAGTTAGGGCTCTTTCAGATCTAAATTCACAGTTATTTTTTTCAAATGGCATATCCTATATCTAAGGGGTCGAGTAGGTGGTATTTTCAATACCTTCAGAATGGTAACTAGGTTCTCCATACTTCCCTCCAACGGCTAAGATTTCGAATATCTTATTCGAAAGTTTTCATCGAATTTCAAGAAATATTTCAATTTTTCACTCTAATTTCTATCTGAACTATTGTTGCTTAGAAGAGAATAACCAATTAGATGAAATCATTTCTGTGTATATTTGTCATCAATTATAACCATTCACCCACTATTGAGTGAAAATATTGACAAATCATTGAGTTCATGATTGAAACCTAATATTCAAAACGGAATATTTGCGAAATAGAGTTGGAAAGACTTTCCATATCATATTTTTCAAAACATGTTGAAAATGGCTTCTGTTTTGAACGATACATAATGTTAACCTATATCCAAATGATCTTCTTACGTTACTTTGCATTTCTGGTGTTACCGATCGAAATGTTTCTCTTATCCTCTCCTTCATATCGCCAACCGTCTTTGGCAGAGTTCAGAATACAATTTCCATCACATGCCCCATAGGAAGGCAGGTCAGATCAGGCGATCTTGCATTTCCATTAATAGGAAAGTGTGTGTCCATGAAATGAAATTGGCAGTGAAATAAGTGGAGTTCCATCTAATTGGTATCATATCCGTTGCCTTACGTTGAACGTGACATATTCTAACATTTCTTGTGCATACACACACCATAAAAGTTGTCGCATCACCGGGTATTCTGAATTCAATAATCGATTAAGCAGCTCGATCTCAGTTTCTTTGTCAACATATGTTTTTGGACATATGAGAGGAAAAAATCTTATTTCTGTAGTAACATTTGTTTCCATATGATCTCAAACACGTCTGAAACAAGAATGAGTTTATCTGACTATCAGTATTCATTTAATTTCTCTTCAGCTTTCACGCTAAACTAATGCAAGTTTACTGTGTTTCTTGTTGATTTCCGAATATTTGAATTTATTGTAATGGCTGCTGAACGTCCTGGATGCTATTTGAGTGATTATGATGTGGTAAGAATTGTAACACTTCTAGAAGTGAAGCGAAAAACTTGTTGAATGTTAACCAAAGCACTATTTCAAGAGCAATTAATCGGTACCACGAAACAGGGGAAAATGGAAGAAGGGCCGGACAGGGAAGAAATCAGATAACAACACCAGTTGATGATCGTTGACTTCGCTTAACTGCACTAAGATTTCGGCACTGTACGGCTAGAATGTTACAAAATGAACTTGCACTTTCCAGAAATGTGCATATTTCATTGCAAATTGTTAGAAACAGGCTCATAGAAGACGAAATCATACCTAGGGTGGCTTCTACTGGCCCGCATCTCACCAGAGAGCATCGAGTTGCAAGACTTCAGTTTGCGAGGGAACATGCAAATTGGGGTATTCCAGAATGATCGAATGTTCTCTTTTCCGACGAGTCCAGGTTCTGTCTAGTATCAAATAATAGACGCATGCCTGTATACAGACGACCTGGGGAACAGTATCAGCAATGCAATATCCGGCAAACTGAAAAGTCCGGAAGGGGCTCAGTAAAGGTGTGGGGAGGCATTTCTTCCCATGGTCCAACTGAGTTAGTCCTAGTGAATAATGGAAGAATGACAGCGGCCACATACATCGCAAATATCCTTGAACCTCATGTTGTGCCCTTTGGCCCATTGATTGGCGAAAACTTTATTTATATGCATGATAATGCTCGGCCTTATGCAGCTAGAGTAGTTACAGAATTTCTGGAAAATGCCGAAACTAATATTTTAAGATGACCAGCCAGGAGTCTTGAATCTTGAATCCCATAGAACATGTTTGAAACAACATGGGGTGGCAAATTTAGCAACGTAGGATGCCTCGTAGAGCACTCTAAGAACTAGAAAATCTGCTTCCTGAAATTTGGAACTCGGTGACTCAAGAGTACATCCAAAATTTGTTTGGGGGGCTTCCGAGACGTATACTGGCCATAATAAGGGCCCGAAGAGAAAACACTCGATTTTGAAAATGATTAGTAACCATTCAATGCTAGTTAGTTGGTCCCTTCGCGAATATTTGAAGATGGTAAAATTTTTTTATTTTTTCATTAACTCGAAAATTGTTGATATTTTCCATCATAATCTCATCTCTTTTGAATGATATCTTCTTATTTTACACTTCTGAATGTTATCAAGCGACACTTGAATAACCAACTAAAAGTTTATACAGTGTGTTCCAACGAAAATTTGACCCCCCCTATAACTCCGAAATGAGTAACATTAGCGAAAAACACCAAGACACGTCGATTTTTGTTTCGAGGGGGAGCATTTTTCGAAATAATTCGAAACTTGTCAGATCAACCCCCTACCCCCAGCAACCCTAATTTCGAAATTCATCATAGGGAATAAGGGTCGAGTGGCACCTTACTGAGAAGGTCTGTCAATTCTCCATTCTGATTTGTCATTTTAGAATTTTAAATTAACATACAGGGTGTCCCAACCGAGGGTAAAGTTGAATTCCTGCAAATCCCAAATACTAAATGAAATCGATTTATTTTGGCATAATGCAAGCGCAGGTTTATGCTCGGTCTAGAAAAACGACCTACACTTGTGAATTTGGAGTTGGTGCAATCAACCCCCTATTTCCAGCATCCCCAACTCAAAAATCATTCGATCGAAAATAGGTCAAGTGGCACCTCGTTGGAAAGGTATTTCAATTTTCTCTTCGAATTTGGTATTTTCGAAATTCAGAATCAGCATACAGGGTGTTCCGGAGCAGGAACACTGAAAACCCAAGTAACTTTTTGAAACTGGTTCATTTCGGTATAATACGAGAACATGTTTATGATTGTTTCGAGAATAAGACTCTCTTGCGTGAATATGGAATTTTTGCAATCAATCTCTTCCATTCAGCATCCCCAACTCAAAAAATCATACAAGTGATTACAGGTTGAGTGGCAAAGTTCCAGAAAGATTTTTCTATTTTCTGAATCACTGAGGCATTGGTTTCAGTTTGGCAATCAAGGTTTTCTGGCGTGAGGATCAGGATGAGGGGATGATGGAGAAACTGATTGGATGCTCATCTAAACAGGAAAACGAGATTTATTGAACTTGTATTCAATTGAAAACAAAAAACTAACTTGATTATTATAACAATTGTTCAAAATGACCTCCGCCCACCTCCATACAGTTATACAGACGATTTTCGAACTCTCTTCTCACATTAGCGAAAACTTCAGGAGTCAAAAGTCGGCATTCTGTGATAATCCTCATCCGCAGCTCCTCCAGGTTTTCTGGTCTTGTGGCATAAACTTTAGATTTTAGATGGCCCCACAAAAAAAAATCTAGGGGATTTAAATCTGGTGACCTGGCTGGCCACTCAACAGGTCCTCTTCTACCAATCCACCTTCCTGGGAAATTTTCGTCTAAATATTGGCGCACCCGAGCATCATAATGCGGAGGAGCACCGTCTTGTTGAAAACGCATTTCGTCCTCAGAAAGAGTTGGATCGTTCTGTAAAATTTCTGTCAATATAGGATGTATGTGTTCCTCTAACAACTGTAGGTAGCCATTTCCATTCAGATTACCCTCAATAAAGAAAGGCCCAACTAGATGATTGCCAAAATTCCTGCCCAAACGTTCAACTTCTGAGGCCTTTGCGTGTGGGCCTCTCTAAACCAATGAGGATTCTGTGTGTCCCAATATCGACAATTATGTCTATTCACTTCACCACTGAGCATAAAGGTGCTTTCATCAGAAAAACAGATGTTATTCAGAAAATTTGGATTAGCGTTTAGGTTTTCACTTAGATTTTCACAAAACTGTAAACGACGATCTGGATCATCTTCGTTTATTTCATGCACTAATTTTACCTTGTAGGGTGAAATTTGTGATGTTTCACGATTCTATGGACAGTTGTAGCTGATACACCAGTCAGACGAGATAGTTTTCTGATCGAAGTAGTATTCTCCATTTGTAGATGACCCACTACTGCCACTTCCGTTGCCTCATTTCTGACAGGACATGCCACTTCATGTTTTTGATTGCCACCGAACCCGTAGCTAGGAATTTGTCAACCAAATATTTAACGTACTGGTGACTGACTCCCCTTCTCTTTCAGGATGGTTCCTATCGAATATCCTTGCCGTTTCTTTGGCACAACTGTTATTTCGAAAATACGTCGATACAATTTCGACCCTTTCCTCAGTGGAATAAACCATTTTCAGATTAATTTCAACTGACGAACAACAACAATAATGAGGAACTGATCTGAATAATAATAATATTTCATTGCAAAATGAGAAATAATAGATGACTGCACGCCAGATGGAAATGAAAAAATGTGAACATTTTCAATGCAGAAATCAGCTTTATTTCTTCGTAATTGATGCTAAACACATCGTACCCCAATACTTTTAACAGTTTCGAATTAATTTTAGTTGATAATTTCAAATGACGATATTGAATTTTGCGAAAGCGACATCCTGTATGGAGAGCCGAACTGAATGAAATGCTTTAATCATTCTGGAATTCAAAAACCTTTCTGAAGATATGCCACTTGAATTATTTGTATGATTTTCAAGTTGGGGATGCTGAATGGAAGGGTTGATTGCAAAAATTCTATAACCACACAAGAAACTCCTATTCTCGGATCAAACATGTTCTCGTATACCGAAATGAACCAGTTTCAAAAAGTTATTTGGATTTTCAATGTTCCTGCTTCAGGACACCCTGTATGATGATTCTGAATTTCGAAAATACCAAATTCGAAGAGAAAATTGCAGTACCTTTCCAACGAGGTGCCACTTGACCTATTTTCGATCGAATGATTTTTGAGTTGGGGATGCTGGAAATAGGGGTTGATTGCACCAACTCCAAATTCACAAGTGTAGGTCGTTTTTCTAGACCGAGCATAAACCTGCGCTTGCATTATGCCAAAATAAATCTATTTCATTTAGTATTTGGGATTTCCAGGAATTCAACTTCACCCTTGGTTGGGACACCCTGTATGTTAATTTAAAATTCTAAAAATGACAAATCAAGGTGGAAAATTGACAGACCTTTTCAGTAAGGTGCCACTCGACCCTTATTCCCTATGATGAATTTCAAAGTTAGGGTTGCTGGGGGTAGGGGGTTGATCTGAGAAGTTTCGAATTATTTCGAAAAATGCTCCCCCTCGAAACAAAAATCGACGTGTCTTGGTGTTTTTCGCTAATGTTACTCATTTCGGAGTTAGAGGGGGGGTCAAATTTTCGTTGGAACACACTGTATAGTATTGTCTTAAAAGTAGGGTGATGCGACAATTTTTGTGGGGGGTGTAATAACGAAGAAAGCTTCAAAATATATTTCCGTTCAAGTCTCATCGAAAACAAATGGTCCGATGACATGCGGGCCTAGAATTGGATACGTGGATTAGAATCCACTGTTTGTTTTCGGATGAACTACTTTGCCAGTTTCCAAACTATTTGTAGTAGTTTCTTTAGAAATTTTCTGTCTAGATGTTTATGATTTGGGTATCTTCAGGAGTAAACTCTTGACGCTAAAGAACAGTTTTGTTGGCAATCGACAATGACAAAAATCATTTTAATTCGTTCTTGCATTGGAAGAGTCCTCATTTCGAAATATATATCAAATTGCAAATTGTTTAAAATTGGAATTTCTCAACCGATGATAACACAAAAATGAAATTGTTAACACGGATACGTACTAGAAAGTCTTTCGGTTCAATCCTGACATGATATTTTTTCTTTATAGTATTAATAGATGTCAATAAAGACCTTTTTCAGGAATTCGTAGATACCAAGTATATTAAGCCTCTAATATTAACCTTCTACCTGCTCTGACGGAGTTGGCGGGGCCGGCAGGGCCGGCCCTGCACTGCTCCTGTTACTTCCCCCAACTGCGCACGTTTTTTCTGCACCTATCTTTCTAGTGATCTACTTCCCAATAATTTTATTCCTTTTGTTTTTCTCCTCACTCGCGCCCAACGAGTATACTCGTCCAGAGCAGTAGGAACCCGTCCCGTCTCTGACGAGTATGCTCGTCTGTAGCACTATAGGGTTTTACAGCAACATTAGAATGATTACGATAAGGTAGGTACCAATTAAGTACAAGTAATGCGATAAAGAGATCTCGATTGTTTAATTACCTCGATACGATTTGACGGTATTGAGCATCATCCCTTCATTGAAATTAAGTCGAAATAGAATTTGATTTATTGAATGGGATGAAATAAAAAAAGATTATACTTCCTTCTGGAGACGAACCAGTGTAACTATAAGGCTATAAATTGGATTGAAAAATTGGAATATTTCCTGAAATGAGATAAAAGTCGACTAAACTTTCGAGTATCTTCGAACGAATGAAAATAGATATAGGAAACCTAGATACCATTCGAAAGGTATTAAATTATACCATTCATTCGACCATTTAGAAAGATTGTATGCCATTTTGAAGAAGCAGTGAAGTGAGATTTGAATGTTTTCCAACTTCAAAAATCGTTTACGAACAGCCTGTGTAACATAGATCAACAAAATGTGTCAAATGTTCAAGCAACAATAATAATCAGAATAGTTCTACAACAGAGCTTTGAAATGAATATTGAAGGATCAAAAATTTTCTTTGATAGTGCTCAAGTTTGAGAAAATATCGAATATTTCGGTAAAGGTATAAGGAATTTCGAATAAACTCACCTTCATTTTTCCTCACAAAATCAAAAGTGAAACAAAACATTATAATACGTACGGAATTCTCGCATTTTTTTGGTAAAACATAATGAATAAACGATTGGTTTATCAGTTGGCAATCGTTTATTTATTATATTTCACCAAGTGTTAAGTGAGAATTCCATACGTATTATCAAAAATGCAAGTAGCATTAAACTCGCAACATTCTTCAGACGGATATTACTGTGTAACAACCAGCTATGGTTTAATAAACAGTGCCTAAAGTATAAAGTTTTTTCCAAGTACATGAAGATCACTTGCAAACACAAATTGCATGAAGCAAAAACAGCAGTCAAATCAGCACACCTAAAATTGTTAGAACTGTAACTGAGAAAAATTGAAATTGAACACTAGGAAACTCAACTTGAAATAATACATAATGAATTGGCTTTCCACTTACATCCCAAAGCATACAAGAAACAACAGAATAAGAATCATTAAAAACAGTAAGTCTTCATTGTTGACTAATAACAACATCTCTTGGTGTAAAGCAAGATCGTTCTTTGACTTTCAAATTTCATATTTATAAATTATATCAGAAGTTGAAAACGAGAAACAATATACTACATAAACTAGCTGGATCTAATTGGAGCGCGAACTATTGCTTTAGCTTCAATATATTCAGCAGCAGAATATTGCTGTCAGGTATGGTTGAATAGTGCTCATGTCAATAAGATTGATTCTCAGTTGAACTGTTCTATGAGAGTTATAAGTGGATGTATCAGTTCAACTGCTACCCCATGGCTTCCGGTTATTTATAATATAGTTTCTTCTCATATTCGAAAGAAATTAGCTCCTAAATCATCTTGGGATAAGTATCACTCATTTCCAGAAGTTTTTACGATAATACACGATCTTCAAAATACACCTAACCTGAGATTATTTCTTGGAAACCTATTTGGTCGATTGATTTTTTGCGTACACGGGTGAAGGCTGTTGATCTTTGAAAAACTGAATGGCAGGAAGCTGATGTTCCCAATAATGTTTTCATAGGGGTTCCTTCCAAAAGTGTTGCAGGTTTCGATATAAGTAGGAAAAATTGGTGTTCATTAAATCGTCTCAGGACAGAACATGGTCGTAGTAATAGTATTTTGTTCGAATTGAATACTGTAATAAGTCCGCAGCTGAAGAAACAGTAAGAAACTTAGTCCTAGATTTTCCTATCAATCATTTCACGGGTTTTTTTCAAGAAATTCATTTCGTTTCAGATAATTTCATTAACTGGGTAGATAATTTAAAGTCCATTTAGGAGAATAGTTTCGAATCTTGAGGTTATTATGGTCTACACCCCCGAATGGTGTATGAGAGCATTAGTTTAGTTCTTAGATAAGGCAAGGGCTGCTCCATTTAAGGCATTATTCCCATGGTGTATGAGACGTTTCCTGTTGACAAACATCGGAGCATTATTTAAGTTCTTAGATAAGGCAAAGGCTGCACCTCCTTAGGGCTTTTTTTCCCATGGTGTATGCGATGGTTCCTGTTGAAAAATAACGAAGCATTAGAAGAGTTCTTGAATAAGGCAAGGGCTACACCCCGTAGGGCTTCATTCCCAAAAGGTGTATGAGATGTTCACTGTTCAAAAACAGATGAGCATTAGTTGAGTTCTTCGATTCAAGTGAGTTTAGACTTATAAGAGTTAGGTATGTTTGATGATATATTTTTCTACTGGTTTTCTTTTTCCATTGTTACAGATTTTTATTTGACCCAAACCCCCTTCCTTTTCACTATTGTCTTCGTGGAGAAGTCCTGGAAATCATGGAGTGTAAGATGAGAATGTGAGAGTGAAACTGCTAAGCAGAATAATTTTTATTACTTTTTTTGTACACATGACACTAACACAACATAAACAGACAAGCTATTGCAAGTGCAATAGCGACAGGGGAACGAGTTTTTTCCTCAGGTTTTTTCACTCGTTTAGTGAATCATACGCAAGATAGTATGGTCCCCTGTTACATTTCCTGTGCTCACACTTTAGGGGCAATCGTAGGAGGCGAGTTTAGATGCCTGATTAAGGAACAAGCATGGTCTGTTTTTTCCGCTGGTATTCTATTTGTTCGATTGGTTTTTACGATTGTGTTTTTCTGACACACCAAAATTATAGATATAAGCACTTATTGTAAATACAATTATTCGCATTTTTGTAAATCATCCCTATTCAAAAGAATATAGATATATAATAATTTCACCCTAGAATAAAAATTTTGCAGATATACTTTTCAGAGGAAAAGGGACAGAACTTTTAGAGAAAGGTTTGAAATATTGTCCCTATATAAATAATTTGAACGATTTAAAAAGGTTAGCTGTTAACTCTGAGATAGCTCTTAGCTCAATAGGATTGTAGATGGTAAAGCTTATAGAGAAGTAGTCTGTGCTAAATATATGAGACATTGTATATAAACAAAACTTAAAGACCATAATTTAACCCTTTGTAAAGCTGACAAAGTAACACTTTTACGATTTTAGAAACTGATATGTATATTGAAAAACAGAAAGATTTATAGAATTACATGTTGATCCTATTAACAAATTTCAAACCCAAGTCATATCTCTGAGTAAAAAGTGTACGAATGTATTGCAAAAAAAGGGTTGAAATTGACTGTTATAAATCCGAAAGCTCCAATTTTCTATTCATTACCGAAAATTTACAAGGTAGATTGTCCCATGAGACCTATTGTTCCATATGTAAGTGCTCTAGCTACTAAATTGTATAAATATCTGAACAACATACTTTCAAATTTGATACAACACAGTCCAATTTACACAATACAAAACTCTATAGAATTAACCAATCACTTGAGATCTCTAAAAATTCCGATAAATGCTAAATTAGTATCCTCTGATATAATTATTCTATATCCGTCTACACCCTGCCGTGATGTCAAAGCCACAATTAATCAACAACCTCAATCCAATAGTACATTTAGCCCCACTCATATAGAAGAAACGATGTCGGCTGTGAACCTATGTCTCCAACAAAGTTATTTCACGTTCAATAGTGAAATATATCAACAATTAGATGGTTTACCTATGGGCTCTCCATTGTCTCCGTTATTAAGTGAAATATTTATGACAAATGTAGAAAATAGAATTTTTAGTTCCTCCAGCATCCTAATCAAGAATTCATTTTTATGTAAAAGATATGTATACAGTGTGTTCCAACGAAAATTTGACCCCCCCTATAACTCCGAAATGAGTAACATTAGCGAAAAACACCAAGACACGTCGATTTTTGTTTCGAGGGGGAGCATTTTTCGAAATAATTCGAAACTTGTCAGATCAACCCCCTACCCCCAGCAACCCTAATTTCGAAATTCATCATAGGGAATAAGGGTCGAGTGGCACCTTACTGTAAAGGTCTGTCAATTCTCCATTCTGATTTGTCATTTTTAGAATTTTAAATTAAAATACAGGGTGTCCCAACCGAGGGTAAAGTTGAATTCCTGCAAATCCCAAATACTAAATGAAATCGATTTATTTTGGCATAATGCAAGCGCAGGTTTATGCTCGGTCTAGAAAAACGACCTACACTTGTGAATTTGGAGTTGGTGCAATCAACCCCCTATTTCCAGCATCCCCAACTCAAAAATCATTCGATCGAAAATAGGTCAAGTGGCACCTCGTTGGAAAGGTATTTCAATTTTCTCTTCGAATTTGGTATTTTCGAAATTCAGAATCAGCATACAGGGTGTCCCGGAGCAGGAACACTGAAAACCCAAATAACTTTTTGAAACTGGTTCATTTCGGTATAATACGAGAACATGTTTATGTTTGATTCGAGAATAAGACTCTCTTGCGTGAATATGGAATTTTTGCAATCAATCTCTTCCATTCAGCATCCCCAACTCAAAAAATCATACAAGTGATTACAGGTTGAGTGGCAAAGTTCCAGAAAGATTTTTCTATTTTCTGAATCACTGAGGCATTGGTTTCAGTTTGGCAATCGAGGTTTTCTGGCGTAAGGATCAGGATGAGGAGATGATGGAGAAACTGATTGGATGCTCATCTAAACAGGAAAACGAGATTTATTGAACTTGTATTCAATTGAAAACAAAAACTTACTTGATTATTACAACAATTGTTCAAAATGACCTCCGCCCACCTCCATACAGTTATACAGACGATTTTCGAACTCTCTTCTCACATTAGCGAAAACTTCAGGAGTCAAAAGTCGGCATTCTGTGATAATCCTCATCCGCAGCTCCTCCAGGTTTTCTGGTCTTGTGGCATAAACTTTAGATTTTAGATGGCCCCACAAAAAAAAAATCTAGGGATTTAAATCTGGTGATCTGGCTGGCCACTCAACAGGTCCTCTTCTACCAATTCACCTTCCTGGGAAATTTTCGTCTAAATATTGGCGCACCCGAGCATCATAATGCGGAGGAGCACCGTCTTGTTGAAAACGCATTTCGTCCTCAGAAAGAGTTGGATCGTTCTGTAAAATTTCTGTCAATCTAGGATGTATGTGTTCCTCTAACAACTGTAGGTAGCCATTTCCATTCAGATTACCCCCAAAAAGAAAGGCCCAACTAGATGATTGCCAAAATTCCTGCCCAAACGTTCAACTTCTGAGGCCTTTGCGTGTGGGCCTCTCTAATCCAATGAGGATTCTGTGTGTCCCAATATCGACAATTATGTCTATTCACTTCACCACTGAGCATAAAGGTGCTTTCATCAGAAAAACAGATGTTATTCAGAAAATTTGGATTAGCGTTTAGGTTTTCACTTAGATTTTCACAAAACTGTAAACGACGATCTGGATTATCTTCGTTTATTTCATGCACTAATTTTACCTTGTAGGGGTGAAATTTGTGATGTTTCACGATTCTATGGACAGTTGTAGCTGATACACCAGTCAGACGAGATAGTTTTCTGATCGAAGTAGTATTCTCCATTTGTAGGTGACCCACTACTGCCACTTCCGTTGCCTCATTTCTGACAGGACATGCCACTTCATGTTTTTTGTTTGCCACCGAACCCGTAGCTAGGAATTTGTCAACCAAATACTTAACGTACTGGTGACTGACTCCCCTTTCTCTTTCAGGATGGTTCCTATCGAATATCCTTGCCGTTTCTTTGGCACAACTTTTATTTCGAAAATACGTCGATACAATTTCGACCCTTTCCTCAGTGGAATAAACCATTTTCAGATTAATTTCAACTGACGAACAACAACAATAATGAGGAACTGATCTGAATAATAATAATATTTCATTGCAAAATGAGAAATAACAGATGACTGCACGCCAGATGGAAATGAAAAAAATGTGAACATTTTCAATGCAGAAATCAGCTTTATTTCTTCGTAATTGATGCTCAATACATCGTACCCCAATACTTTTAACAGTTTCGAATTAATTTTAGTTGATAATTTCAAATGACGATATTGAATTTTTCGAAAGCGACATCCTGTATGGAGAGCCGAACTGAATGAAATGCTTTAATCATTCTGGAATTCAAAAAACCTTTCTGAAGATATGCCACTTGAATTATTTGTATGATTTTCAAGTTGGGGATGCTGAATGGAAGGGGTTGATCGCAAAAATTCTATAACCACACAAGAAAGTCCTATTCTCGGATCAAACATGTTCTCGTATACCGAAATGAACCAGTTTCAAAAAGTTATTTGGATTTTCAATGTTCCTACTTCGGGACACCCTGTATGATGATTCTGAATTTCGAAAATACCAAATTCGAAGAGAAAATTGCAGTACCTTTCCAACGAGGTGCCACTTGACCTATTATCGATCGAATGATTTTTGAGTTGGGGATGCTGGAAATAGGGGTTGATTGCACCAACTCCAAATTCACAAGTGTGGGTCGTTTTTCTAGACCGAGCATAAACCTGCGCTTGCATTATGCCAAAATAAATCTATTTCATTTAGTATTTGGGATTTCCAGGAATTCAACTTCACTCTTGGTTGGGACACCCTGTATGTTAATTTAAAATTCTAAAAATGACAAATCAAGGTGGAGAATTGACAGACCTTTTCAGTAAGGTGCCACTCGACCCTTATTCCCTATGATGAATTTCAAAGTTAGGGTTGCTGGGGTAGGGGTTGATCTGAGAAGTTTCGAATTATTTCGAAAATGCTCCCCTCGAAACAAAAATCGACGTGTCTTGGTGTTTTTCGCTAATGTTACTCATTTCGGAGTTAGAGGGGGGGTCAAATTTTCGTTGGAACACACTGTATGATATCTTCTGTATTTGGATTGGCCCAGACAGACAACTCAATAGTTTCTTACAGTTTTTAGATTATTTCCATGGATCAATTCAATTTACAATGAAAAATTAAAATAATGAAACATCTTTGAACTTCTTGAACTTGTCGATTAGTAGGGTTCATGACTCACTCGCCTTTAACATATACAGAAAACCAACCTATTGGGATACCCTGATTCATAACAGTAGTTCCCGATTTCAGAGTATCGAAGTCAGTGCTTTTCATCCATTTGTGCACAGATTGCTTTCCATTCCTTTGTCAGCTGTCGATTTCGAGAATGAAGTTCAAGTTTTAAAATTAATCGTTAAGAACAACGGCTATGAACCAAAATTAATTGATACCTTAATAAGACAAAAACGACATAAACTTTTATTGCAGAGCGTTTATCCATTGCATTCTGATAAATCTAACAGAAAGTTTACAATTAACTATATTCCTGGTATTAGCAACAAGGTATGTAACAGATTACACGGAAATAACATTAACACCGTCAGCACCAGCGCTCCCGTGAGGGCTACTGGCGCTTGTGTGCAAAAAAGGATTTTTGCATCCCTTAATGCATTTTGGATCATGTTTTTTTATTTTTTTTTAAGGTAGGAAGTAGGTAGGTAGGTGCTTGAAGTAGAACAAAAAACTGAACTTTAGAAGTCATATTTATTTGTAAACTAAATAAGCCAAGCCCTTTCGACTTTTTCTCCATTTGCTAGATTTCTTTCAAAGTATTTACACTAAAACTTTCTCTTATCTTTATTACTAGGAAAGCTAAAACTGATAACTATCAAAAGTGAAACACGTTTAACCGATATTCTAGCCATCTCATTATGATTCTTTCGGGCCACAAACCGGGGTCGGACGGAATTATATCGATACTATCCTCTTTACAGCCTTCATCGAAAGTGTCACTTGCAGCAGGTATTTCAGTAGCTGACATTACCGAACTTTCTACACAAGCTAAATTACCTGAAGTGGATTTTTTAAGTGCTGTAGAAGAGGATGGTGTCATCGCTTCATCGGGCTCTGCATCAGTAGAAGCTATCTGCTACAACCGCTGTCACTTGTTGCAGGACCTGATGTTACTGTTGAAATTTCAGATGGTCCACTCACGATTACTGATATTACGGATTAAGAATCTTGAGATTCGGACGATTCGGTCGCACCAACATCGATAGTCTCCCTGGAATCTCGATTGTTTTGCAAGAAATGCTTTAAAGATCCAACCATTTTTACCCTTTCTTGTAGTCTCAGTTTCTTTTGCTCGCTAAACTTCGCACCTGAAGGTCTCTTTCTTTTATCCTGAAAAAACAAATAAATAATTAGTTTTCAAGGGAATTGCGAATTAACTTCTAAAGTAACCACAATAATAAGCACCGTATGGGTAAGGTAGGAAATATTCTTAAAAAGTTAACTAAGTAGCCAATAGTTACTAACCCTTCATGGGGCAGATTATTATTAAGTAAGATATGGCCGATTGAAGTTTGCATATTTCAGTAAAAAGCAATTTGTTCGAGCCCTTTCAGCTTAAATCCTTTCAAAATAAAGGCAAAAAGATATTGAACTAATTTGATCTTATAGCCCTTAAAAACCCTACAAAATGGTTTTTAAAAGATCACTAGTATAAAAACTAAGCGAGTTATGGATAAAAACAGTTGCTGTTTCAAATTCGTACATGACATTTCAATCAATAAAAATATTTTGGCTAAAAAATTAATTATAACCAGTATGCTATGAAGGGTTAATGTTGATAGTATAAAGTAGGGAACACTTACCATTTTTTTTAAAATCAAGCCGTTGAAATTGCAGTCAGCTGGTATTCGGCACTTAATATAAAAAAAAGTAGTAAACAAAATATTACACAACACAACACCACACTTGACAAAATAAAAATAACGTTATATGTAAAAATTATTAGGATTACTTGTTTCTATTCACTTGTTGCACGGTCCAGTGAACTAACTGATTTAATAACTCCTGTGGCGATGCATCGCTTTTATAGCGCTCCAGGCGTTATTCATGTCTGAACAGGAAAAATCAAGAAACTGCCGCCTGACATGTTCTCGCAATATAGGAATTTGCAGTAATTGGATGATATACTAATAAAATTTCGTGTGTATCTATACCTAATCCTATTTAATTTTTCAACTTTTATTTTAATATTTCTTTTGGACCCTGGCTTTTGGCGCCTCTAAATGATGGCGCCCGTGTGCATTTCACACTTTGCACATATGGTTACGCGGGCCCTGATCAGCACTAACATAAAGAAATTGGGTTCATTGTTAGTTAATAATAAAGATGAAACAAAATTATTGGATAAAAGCGGAGTATATAAAATACACTGCAGTGAATGTGAGATATTCTATATAGGCTAAACCAGAATATGCATCGAGAAGAGAGTTGAAGAACATAACAGATCTACTTTCCAAAATAAAAATTCTACGGGTTTTTCGGACCACTGCATCAACAAAATTCATTTCTTAGATTTCGAGAATATCCAATCCATGCATCCAGGTAATAAAGGAAAAATGATTGACATCTTGGAGATTGAATGAGATTAAAACCACAAGGTTTAACTTTAATCTACACTTTATTTGAAAAAAATCGAGGACGTTTCGCTGACACAGCAGCTTTATCAAGAATGATAAACAGAATGAAGAGTATGGTATTATAAACAAATCGTAGAACAAGTTGGATGAGTAAACAGGAAAAACCCACACCGAGCCATTGTAAAGTTGGAATGAAAGGTAATTAAAAACTTATCAAACAAGTTAAGTAGGGGTGAATAATTCACATCTACCTGCTCATTCAAAAGCTTGACCAAATGTTTGTATCTATTTATTTCTAATGCTTCTAGGAGATCCAATTTTAAACTTTTTGATTTTATATGTAATATGTCAAAGTTTTTATTGAATGAATGGTTTTCTTTTATTAAGTGGTTTGAATAATTTGAATCAGTTTTATTTTTATCGAAGCTACGTTTATGTTCAGATGTTCTTATGCCAAAACTCGTATAGGTCCTACCGATATAAATTTTATCTCAAGAACCGCAATTGAGTTTGTAGATTCCTGATTTACTTGATTTTCCAACACGAGATTTATTATTTTAAATATGTTAACCTAAGTTATTAGAAGTTTTGAAAGTTATATTAAGATTTTGTTTGACGAGAAAGGATTTAATATTTGTACTTGCAGAACAGCAGAATG
This sequence comes from Cryptolaemus montrouzieri, assembly GCA_013387265.2. NCBI lineage: Eukaryota > Metazoa > Arthropoda > Insecta > Coleoptera > Coccinellidae > Cryptolaemus > Cryptolaemus montrouzieri. The sequence continues at coordinate 4,950,164 of JABFTP020000083.1, read as the reverse complement.
TTAAACTGTTGAATATTTTATTGTCTTTATGAATAGGATATACTTCATTTATTGCTTTCTGATACAGTTTATTACGAATGATTAGATCTATTATATCCGGATTATATGAATTATTAATGGCTATCTGTTTGATGATGTTTAACTCTTCATTATAGTCTTCTACTGATGAAGGTAAATTGAGTAACCGATGTACCATGCTGTTTAAAGCTGCAACTTTGTGTTGAATTGGATGTAATGAGTAGTTATGTATAATTGTATCAGTATGTGTTGGTTTACGAAAGACCGAAAAACATGATTATTATTTCGTTTAGTGATTTTCAAGTCCAAAAATTAATGGAATCGTTCTATTCAATTTCTATCGTGAATTTAATGTTCAAATGGATGGAATTAATGAAATTAAGAATTCAGCATGGTACATCGGTTACTCAATTTACCTTTATCAGTAGAAGATTATAATAAAGAGTTAAACATCATCAAACAGATAGCCATTAATAATTCATATAATCCGGATATGATAGATCTAATCATTCGTAAACAACTGTATCAAAAAGCAATAAATGAAGTATATCCTATTCATAAAGACTGTAAAATATTCAACAGTTTAACATTCTGCGGTTCTGCAAGTACAAATATTAAATCCTTCCTCGTCAAACAAAATCTGATTCAAATTATTCAAACCACTCAATAAAAGAAAACCATTCATTCAATAACAACTTCGATATATTACATATAAAATCAAAAGTTCAAAATTAGATCTCCTAGAAGCATTAGAAATAAATAGATACAAACATTCGGTCAAGCTTTTGAATGAGCAGGTAGATGTGAATTATTCACCCCTACTTAACTTGTTTAATTAGTTTTTAATTACCTTTCATACTAACTGTACAATGGCTCGGTGTGGGTTTTTCCTCTTATTCATCCAACTTGTTCTACGATTTGTTTATAATACCATACTCTTCATTCTGTTTGTCATTCTTGATAAAGCTGCTGTGTCAGCCAAACGTCGTCGAATTTTTTCAAATAAAGTGTAGATTAAAGTTAATTCTTGTGTTTTTTATATCATGGATCTACATCAAGTAACGGCCTCCACAATTCAAATCTTGGAGATTATTGAAATTACGTCCGCTCATATAGAAAAATTTGCAACGACCAACTAGACTATACATAAGTGTAATCATTCATTTTGAATTTAGTATTGTATTACCCTTGATAATGGGCTAACAACCCGAAATATATGTCGAGTATTTTTAATGAAAATATTTGTGAAACCTTTGCCAAGTGATAAACCAATAATTTACAAAGAATGAGGTGTCTCATTTAAAATTTACAACTTGGGTATGCAACTATGTCATGGAACACCCTGTATGGTTTAAAATGTTTTCAGTTTGTAGTCACTACAGCACCACATATTATTGCGATAAATAAATTTCAAAATCGGCCGTAAAATATGCCTTATCTCTTCCATCGCAAATGTTTTGTGGCACCCGGTATATAGAGCCGAAGTTAAATGAAGAAATAAATCACACCAAATGTACCTTCATTTTTGATATATGTTATCAGATTCAATTTTCGCCAAGAAAGGTTGTATGAGATATATTTTTACCTATTTTATCTCAAATTTAATAAAACTTACGATAAACTTTGTACGCTAGAACATCTCGTGGAAGAACGTATACTATTCCCAGCACTGTTACTTCTTGTTAAATCATTCCGGATCGACAGCCTGTTCACATTCTCATCGTCTTCCTGTCCAGACGAAGTAGTCGCCGATGCGACACTATTTCGTGTTCTCGAATCTACCGATTTGTTGGAATATTTTCTTCTTTCCCTGTCGTCTAGCTCTTTTTCGTATTTAATTGTCGTAACTGAACTGTCTTTATGTTCTACATGATCTAGAGACGAGTTATCATCTTCGACAGTGACTTCAATTATGGGCGGTGGAATTTTTTCCGATAATGATGAATTACGGAATAGTTTACCGTGAGTTTGAATGGGTTTTTCAATCCTCATTGATGTATTTACAGTGGCAATGGAATGCTTTTTCTTGAAATCCATGCTGCTCATGAAGACGATTATTTATCAACCTCGTTCACTCATCCTGAAAAGGAAATAAAATTTTTTTCAGTTTTCTTCTTCGTAAAATTGTTTGAATTGTTGATACATTCACAGGGTGTTTCAGATATGCAGTCATTAATTTCTACAGGAGATTTCTATCAAAAACATGAAAAGAATGCCCATGCTTCTGATTTTTTTCAACATTGCCGTTAGTTAATGGTATAGTTTTCAAGGGACATAACTACAATTTATAATAATATACTTTTTCTAGTCATCAATTCTTCAGATGTATACAGCAGTTGCGAAAATATACATAGTGATATTTTTTCTGGGTCTTGCTACATTTGACCTCATCATAATCATAAGGTACAGGAATTGGAGTCATTCTGAATTGTAGCTTGAAGGCAAAGTTTATTATTAAATAATTCGAAATGAGTGCAGCTAAGAAATCTAGAACGTTCAGTGCGTACATGCTATAATATTGCTGCAGACGTATGAAAAATTTCAGAGCTGTATTGGAAAGATTAGTTGAAAGGCAAAAACACCCTTTACATAAATTTTCATGAATTGTCGCAACCACTAGAGGTCGCTCTATCTATCATTATTTTGCCGTTAAACTGTCACATCCGTTTGGGGAATTTTATGGTGAATCAAAGTGATATGTAATTATGGTCGATTTGGTAAAGCCGTAGATCAGGGGTACTCAAACGGTTGATCGCGATTGCTTTTTGAGTAGATCTCGAGTGGGAAGAATTTTTAATAAGTGAGTATTTAAATTACAGAAATCTATTACGTAATAAAATAACACTCTGCTAGCTGCAAAAAGCAGCTTAATCAAAGGACCGCGCGGTACCTATCAGAGAGAAGCCGAGTTTTTCATTCTTGCCGCTTTTCAAGAATTTCGGGCGGCACGTTTGAAGGGAACATTAGAGACTTTCGTTAACGCCGATATAAATGATGCGCCTGCAGGAATTGGAGTCATTCTGAGTTGTAACTTGAAGGAAATACTACGTCGATACAAAGTTTACTATTAAATAGTACAAAATGAGTGCAGCTAAGAAATCTAGAACGTATCATTTTAATAACGATTGGGATGAAGAATTTTTCTTTACTATGGTGGATAAGCGCATTTGTCTTATTTGTCGTTCGGCAGTTGCCATACCTAAGCGTGCTTACTTAGAAAGGCATCATAAAACGGTTCATAAAAACTATGAAAAGGATTTTCCGCCAGTGAAGTCGGAATACGAAAATTACGTGATTTGATATCTCGTTTGAAAAAAGAACGAATTGTGTTCACAAGACCAGCCAAACAATCAAAAGCTGCTACGATCGCGTCATTTAAAATATCTCATATATTGGCGAAACACTAGAAACCATTCGAAGATGGATCGGTTATGAAGGAAGCGTTTATTAAAGCGGGTGAGACTTTATTTGGAGATTTTAACAATGAAACAGAAATCATGTCTGCTATTAGAGACCTTCAGTTATGTCACAAGACGTATTGAGGTCTTGAGGCAGGACATGGCAGATAAACTAGAACATGATATCATGTACAATACATACTTTTCTTTACTGTTCGACGAATCCACCGATATGACAGACACTGCCCAGCCGTGTATTTAAATTCCGATGATATTCAATGACATGTTGGCTATGGAAAAAGTTTTAACAATGATTCCTCTGGAGAGTAAGTACCGTGGCGAAGATATATATGACGTTTCCTTCAATCTTGTAAAAAACTACAAGCTACCAATATATAAATTAGTGTGTATTGCAACCGATGGAACAATACCAATGACTGAAAACAAAAATGGTTTTGTGTCATTGTTTCGTGCAAATGAAGATTTCCCTTCATTTGTTTCATACCATTGCATTATACGTCAACAAATTTTGTGTTCAAAAAATTCAAACACGGAGGAAATTAGCACTGCAATAAAAATTGTGAATTCCATCCTTGCTCGTAGTTTGCAACTACGTATCTTTAAGTTGCAGTTGGAAGATAGGGAGTCAGCTGAACACACTGATTTAGTTCATCACACAGACGTCAGGCGGTTGAGTCGCGGAAAATTCCTAGAAAGGTTTCAAGAATTATTGCCCGAAATAACAGCTTTTCTAGACGAAAGAGGTGATGACACTCTGATGTTGAAAAACGAAAAACGGCTGACTGATTTGGCATTTTTGACTGACATCACAATGCCCTTAACTTGGAGCTTCAAGGTAAAGGAAAAACTATTATTGCGATGATAAGCGCAGTAAACGTATTCAAAAGTAAATTGAAACTTATGATAGATCAACTAAAAAGAAAGGATCTGAAACATTTTCCGTCTTTGAATGCCAGGATTCCTCAGATGAATTATGGTACGTATGAGGCTGAATTATCAAATATTTTGGGACAATTCGAAATGCGTTTTTTGATTGCAGTACATTGGCAAATAAAGCATCATTTTTGAGTTATCCTTTAACATGTAAAAACATTGAAGAATTAGGTACTGAAATAGAAAGTTAGTTTAATATTAACTCATGTTCTGTTGAAAATGAGTTGGTGCAGATTATGTCAGATATACTGGGTGATTCCCCAGTGGATCTTTTGAAGATTGCATTCTTGTTATATTGTATTTAGAAAGTAAGAATCTACTTCAGCAATTTATTTTACAGTAAACAGGGTGTCCCAGATTTCTATGAAAAAATCTTGGGTGTATTTTTCAGATTGGAAGACCACTCTTTTTTTCAAGATTCAGGAGGGGCCTAAACTCTTCTATAATGTCTCTGAGGAATAAGTTTTTTCGTTTAGTAGTTTCGTCACAATTATTTTCCATAAAAATTCATGGAAATAGGCTCTCATATCATCGCATGCTCCTTCAGCCAGATAGGATGTATTTTATCATCCATTTCAACGCTTAAAGTAGTGTGCTATATTTTTGTAGAAGTCACCTCATCTTTATCTTCGAACATTTTCGAAATATTCGATTATTCGTAAAAGTTTTTGATCAAACTCATCAACATGCATCATTATTATTATTATTATTATTATTTGTCATATTTTTAAAACGACTGTCAAAATGTTTTCGCAAATTTTTCTTTAAATTAAACAAGAACCACGAAGAAATAGCATATGGGAGATGTCAACCCAAATTTTTGGGTTCATAATGATTCTAAAACATCTAAAGATCACAATCGGTATCACTTAAAAGCCATCGGAGCTCTCTCGGTCAAACAGAGAGGGAATTGTTTTGTTGAGTTTGAATAATGAAGGAATTTTACGATTGTACTTCAAAACTGGCAAGCAAGAACAAGGAAGTTATTATGTTTCAAGAGACTTACATTTCGACAGAAGAACATATCCGCGAAAAAGGAATTATCGCAGGTTAAGTACTTTTTGATTATCTCCTTAGTCCTTTTTATGGCCTTGCTTGCTATGCAAAATCTTTTCCCAAATTCAAGTGTGTTTAGACATAAAAGAGTCAGGTAAGATTGTTGAAATATTTTTCTGCTGGTTTTCTTCTTCGTTTGTTATAGATACCTGTCCCAAACCTCTTCCTTCTACCCTTGTCTTCGTCTGGAAATCATGGTGTGCAAGACGAGAATTGAAGCTGCCAAGCAGAAAAATCTTTGATACTCTTTATGTATACACGACACTAACACAACACAAACAGACAAGCTATTGCTAGTGCAATAGCGACAGTGAAAAGAGTTTTTTCCTCGGGGTTTTCACTCGTTTATTGAATCATACGCAAGATAGTATGGTTTCCCTTGTTACATTTTCCTGAGCTCACACTGGTGTTTTTCTGACACACACCAAAATTATAGATATAAGCATTTATTGTAAATACAATTATCCTAATTTTTAACTCCGAGATAGCTCTTAGCTCAATAGAGGTTGTAAATGGCAAAGCCTATGAAGAAGTAGTCCATATAATACTAAAGCAGTAAGGCTCATTTCGAGGAAAGTGGAAGGGACGGTTGGAGTTTGAACTGGGCGGAAAGAAAGGGACAGGGCGGAAAAGCGGAGCCGTAGGCCCCCGCGAATAATTTTTTTCTGGTAGAGAAACGTCGGAGGAAGATCCGCGCGAAATTCGGAGTCCCTAGCTCGAACCACGGAGGTGCGACGATTTTTCGAAAAATTCGGCCGAAACGTCGCCCCGAGCGAACGGAACGTCGAAACGGCGAGATTTCTTCGGAATCGATAACTCGGATCTCTATGATTTGATGTGTCACGGGTTTTATTCCGTGGTCTATTTTGCTTGTGGCGACGTTTCGACAAGTTGTCCCTTGTCATCTTCAGTCGTTCAGTAGACGATGTCTACGCTGAAGAATGAGCTTGTTAACAGGCACAACTTTCATTATTACGCCACGGAAAATCCACACCTCTTGAGACAAATAGATCACCATCATCGTTCTTCTTTGAATGTATGGGTCGCTATAGTAGATGGATATCTAATTTGGCCGCACTTTTTTGACCGGCACCAGAATAGTGAGATGTATTTAGATTTTCTGCCAAATCATCTACCAGAGTTACTTGCCGATGTACCAGAGCAGATAAGACAAGATTTGTGGTTTCAACAGGATGGAGCACCGGCACATTAATCACATCAGGCTAGGGAGCATTTGAATCATGTATTTCCATAAAAATTGATAAGACATGGTGGTCCTGTTAGATGGCCAGCTAGGTCTCCGGACCTTACAAGTCTAGATTTTTTCTTGCAGGCTTATATTGAGAGCATCGTTTACCAGATTCTTTCTACAACACAGATGGATATGAGACAGAGAATAGTCGACACCTTTCAGTCAGTTAATCCGCAAATGTTGTCGAGAGTTCAACGGTCTTTCCTCAGAAGGATTAAGTTGTGTCTACAAAGAAACTGGTAACCTTTCGAACACTTATTGAAATAGTTCAATACCTGTTGTTGACATGAATAATAAAATACAAGGTGTTCCATTTGAAAAAATCAAGAGATGATATTTTTAAGATTACAATATTCAATATTTTTTGAGTAACTCCTATATAAAATGAGGATAATCTATTTCAATTCATCAATGAAGCTTTCCTTGAGCATTAAGAAAACGAAAGGAAAAAAGTATTCATCCTCTCTGGCCGAAGAAGCTTGCGATGATGTGAGAGCCTATTTTAATGAATTACAAAAAACAAATATATTGTGACGAAACTACTCACGAACAAAACTTATTACTTAAAGACATTATAGCAGAGTTTAGGACGCTCTTGAATCTTCACCAAAAAAGTGGTCTTCCAATCTGATAAAAACCACCCAAGATTCTTTTATAGAAAACTGGGACACCCTGTTTACTTCAAAATAAATTTCCAAAGTAGATTTTTACTTTCTAAATACAATACTGTTCGAACAAAAATTAAATCTTTAAGAATGAACGAGCTAAAGAGCACCGCGCCACTGGTGAATCACCCAATATAGCTCGAAGCTACACAGCATCTGTTATAAATTTCTGGTGTTTCATATCTGAAGATAAATATCTGAATCTAAGGCAAATCGCTCTTTAACTGACGGCAGTCTTTGGGTCAACGTACTTGTGCGAGTCTGCATTTTCTGAAAATTAAGTCAAAATATCGCAATCGACTAACTGACGATCTTATGTCATCATGCTTGGGATTAGCACTCAGTGGTTACGTACCATCTTATGAAAAGTATGGCGAGGACATGCAGTGCCACGCTACAACATCCAAAGTCACTACTTAGTTATGTAACTTTTTTGTTTAGTAACAACCAACGAACTAGCAATTTTGAATAACTATGAGTTTTTTCTTCGATATTATAGAGAAGAACCTAACTAAACCTAACCCAAACCTTGATTAAAATGATATATATTGTGCGGAAAGCTATGTACGACAACCCTGCATCACACATACTTAGAGCCTCTCAGAGTCGATCGTAAGTAGTTTAAAAATATTGAGGTAGATCGCTAGCAGTTCAAGTTTGATCAACCCTGGTGTAGTGCAACAGATCGTTTCTAAAATATTCATTGTAAATATCTTCCAATTTGAAACTGTTTTCATGTCGTGAAACTTTTTTGAAATTACAATTGCTTTCGAGTGAAATTAAGGTTAACATGCTGTCGGAAAACTACCAGCAGTTGATTATTTTAAAAATCTCCTTGATAGCAACAACAATATTTGTTGTTGCTAAATTGGCACAACGGTTTTCCATGCTGACGCGAAATTAAAACGCGATTTGTCACTTAGTTTGTTCACGGTGCTCCATTTTGTCTGTTCCAAAAAACGTGTTTTGCGATTTTTAAAATGAATAAATATATCGACTAAGGAATGTGTCTCAAAATTTGTATTGCAAATGGAACTTCGTGTTCCGAATTACAAAAAATGTTACATTACAAAACAGAACATAATAGAAATATCTAAGGCTCCGTCCAAATCCTTCATAAAAGAAGGATTAGAACATATCGACTACCTAGCGCATACGGAAAGGAACAAAAGAAAGCTGATTCCAATGAACCCTCAACCTCCAAATTCATTTATTTATTTATTTATAAATTTGGAATGCCTACGAGCTTCCTCAAATGGCATCCACTCAAGTAAGTATTACAACCTATGTTAAAAAGGAAAAAAAATTTGAGAATAGGATTATAATAGGAAATTCAGAATCTAGCAGAGATGAAAGTTCAAGAGAATATTTGATTTAGAGTCTTCTTCAACGAAGTCGAAGACTTCGCTGAGAAAACATCCACCTCTAGATGCTCGTTGCAAGCACGACACATACTCAACACAGGAGAGTTCTGCGAACTTATATGAAAAAGATCGAATTTACGGATTGATCTGGTAGGAATATAAAAATCAATCATGGAGAAAGCATCAGCTACATATAAATAGTTATTGAGTTTTTTTGAAAGGAACATAATATCTGCCATAGTACAACGATTTTCGAAAGGAATTAAATTTAGATATGTTCTAGCAGGTGTATAATCGTGATTCGCAATTTACATATTAATCTTTTCACATATAAATCTGATAAACCGATTAAGAATGGCCTTAGTACGCTGAACATCAAAATCGAAACCCCTCTTACCATCTGAAATGGTGTGGGGTTTATAATATATTAATATTTCATGAAAATTCGATATATCAACAATATTGTTCATATATGTCTTGTGATTGTTTTAGCCTCTGTCCAATTTTTGACCTGTTGTCCCAATATTTCCGCTATTACTCAATCCCATGTTTGTCGTGGTCTACCTCTCTTCATCCTTCCGTTAGTCTTTGTCTTCCATATACGTTTGACTTGCCGTGTATTATCCATTCTATGAAGATGTCCCTACCAGCTGAGCTGCCTTTTCTCTATAAATTTCAAAGTTGATTCAATTCCAAATTATTTCGTATGTCAATGTTCTTTAGCTTATCTCTCTTTGTGACTCCCCTTACCCTCCTAAGATATTTCATTTCGACAGCTTGATTTTACTTTTTTGGTTATTATCTAGAACCCATGAGTCACATGCAAAGGTCAGTATTGGCATATAGATAGATGTGAATACTTTCATTCTTGTGGCTCTTGAGACTTCTTTCTTATTCATGAAATTGTTGCTGATAGTATAAAATGCCTTCATGGTCTTTTCGATCCTATACATACATACATTACGGAAAGTGTAAATGACGCGTTAGATCAGTGCTCTCAAGAGGGTACCGATTCTGAGGTGAAAAATTCTCAAAAAAAACAAAAATATTACAAATGTTGTGCTAAAAAGGCGTATACGTCGTTTATCTGCAAAAATTGCGGAGCTCCGTTCCACGATTCTTGTGCAAGAAGATTAATAGAAAAAAAGGCCTATCATTCATGGATGAAGTCTATCTTAAGTGCTGTGAAAACCAGCAAGTGAAATGGATAATGAATTAAGTCAAAATATAAATATACAACTGAAGGAGGAAAATATAAAATGAGGTATGAAAATCTATTACTGCAGAAGGAAATTGAGCATTTAAAATATGTTCTAGTGGAATCCCAAAAAATAAAGAACTTCTTTTCAATGAAATGAGTGATAAAAACATTATTCTGAGGAAAATAACAAACTTTTGACTGAAAGAATTACGCAGTTACAAAATAGACCTATAGAAAAAATCGTGAAACAAAACCAGAAAAAAGCAATCAAAACAAAGTTGACATTCCACTGTCTCTGCCATCAACTTTGAAACCTGCTTGCAGTTCTATGGTCAAAATGTTACAGAAAGTGGACCATCGAGCAGAAATACACAAACAACAACAAATAATAAACAAAACCTCAAAATTGAATTACAATCAAACCAAAAATTGACGCCCACTAAAACAATAACAAACCAAGAAGTGAAGAAAATACAAGGTAACCAACAACACAATCAAACCACGAGTAAACAAAAAGGAAACAACACTGCTTTACATTGAAGATGAAATAAGTGAATCCAAAGAGGAACAACAGTCACTTAAAGTGAAGATTCAACAGGAACGAGAAAACTGGAGAGAAGTTGTCAAGAAACGAAATCCTAAACAAACAAGGCTAGTCCCAATTAAAGGAGCAATGGATAAATTCAGTCTAACAATAGCTGAGCAACAATCTTGCCTATTTTTATCAGGTCTAGATCCAGATATCGAGCCTGAAGAAGTTAAGGAATATATAGACACAACATTTAAAATAAGCAGCAAATGTGAGAAAATGAAAACTAAGAAAGACAGATTCAAAAGCTCCTTCAAGGTATATGTACCGACTGATTCGAAACAACAAGTTCTGAATGAAAATATGTGGGGAAAGGGGATAGTAATCAACCATTTTCTACACATCAGACGAAACTTCAACAAAGAAGTGAATCCGGTAACTGCTTGAATATCTTACATCAGAATATTCAATGTATCAAAAACAAGCTTCCGGAAATCGAACTCTTCATCAACTCACTCACAAAGATCCCAGATGTAATTTGTTTCAGTGAACACTGGATGAATAAAGATAAAATTCCATTTTGAAGATTCCCAGTTACAGGTTAATATCAAGTTACGCAAGAGAGAAATTTATACATGGAGGAACAGCTATTTTAATCCGTGATAATATTACCGACTTTGAGAACGTCCAATGGATCACTAACCTGAGTGTGGATAAGGAAATAGAGATATCATGTGCAATCAGTAATACCAGAAAATGATAATTTTGACAGTCTACAGGACCTGTTTGGGCGATGCACAGGTATTTCTTCATAAAATTGATCAAATACTCTATGAAATAAGTATGAAATTTAATAAATATGATGTGATACTCTGTGGAGATTTCAACATCAACTTATTGGAAGATAGCCACGTTAAAAATAATTTTGTAGATATACTTTGCACATATGATCTACAGCAAACAATAAACGAACCAACAAGAATTACACAAACAACAAAAACATTAATTGATAATATCTTTACCAACACTCCAACATATAGAAATAACTATAATATAAACTCACTTTTGTCGGATCATATGGCTCAATTCATAACAATGGAGTGTAATAATGTTGCCAATGGAAGAAAATGGATTAGAAAAAGATTTTCACTGATTCTAAAATGCAGCAGTTTTTCAGCAGTCTGGAGGATGTATCTTGGCAGGGTGTATTGGGGCGATCGGATCCAGACGAAGCATACAACTGTTTCTCAGAGATAGTGCAAATGTATATGTATCTGATATTTCTAGAGGGGAAGTGCTCAATGACTAGAACAATACATACATGGATAACAACAGGGATAAAAATTTCAAGTAACCGAAAAAGATCAATGTGGGAAGAAGTACAAGAAAGAATAATATCACAGGACTATTACAAAAGATATTGCAGTATACTGAAGCAGGTTGTGAAACAGGCTAAAATGATAAGTCATAGGAACTATATAACACAGTCTGAAAACAAAACAAAAGCCACATGGAAGTTAGTCAACACTATCACAAACAAAAGAATAATAATAATGACATAATTTTCAATTCATTTCCCCACCAAAATGAAGAAACTGTACTCAACTAATTCAATTCCCATTTTATCAGTTCAAATACAAGCAATAGTGGTATTGATGCGGACAACAATAACATCAAATCCTGCAACAAAAGCATATTTTTAAGTCCACTTATAGAGCAAGAAACGTACCAATATATTTTACAATTAAAAATAAAAGTTCAGTTGGAAGTGATAACATACCAGTAAAAGTGCTCAAGAATTGTGCATCAATTATAAAACTCCACTTACTCACATTATAAACCAGATTCTACAAACAGGAAAGTATCCACAAAGATTAAAAGAAGCAATGGTGAAACCCATCTATAAAAAAGGTAGCAAAGAAAATATTGATAATTATAGGCCAATATCATTGCTTTCCAATGTGAATAAAATATTTGAGCGTATAATTTTGACAAATTAATGCAGTTTTTGAAGCAAACAACATACTTGTGAAACAACAGTTTGGATTTAGACAGGAGGGTCAACATTAAATGCAATATATCAAGCACTTAGTTCTATCATCAGGTCACTAAATCAAAATAATACTACAGCGGCCTCTGTCTGGACCTGTCAAAAGCTTTTGACAGAGTCCACCATGAGAAGTTACTGAATAAGCTGGAGAAATATGGTATAAGAGGGTAGCATTACAGCTCATTGGATCATATCTATCCAAAAGAACCCAAAAGACAATAAGTAGAGGAAAAACGGAAATATAATACGATCTGATTCCAAACAAGTATTAAACGGTGTACCGCAGGGTTCTATATTGGGACCTTTGCTCTACATAATATATACAAATGATCTAGTTCAGACTACCAACAACGATGTCATAATGTTTGCAGATGATGCATCAGTAATATGTAAAGCTGAAAATCAAAATGAATGTATGAAAAGTCTTGAGACTGACATGAAAAATATGAATGAATGGTTCCTTAATAACAACATGATGCTGAATCTGGAAAAACAAAACTTTTGTTATTCAGGAAAATCAAGAACAACTTAATTTAAGATTCCAAGACTGTGAAGTTGAGTCAGTTGAAGACCTGTCTTTTCTAGGAGTGAGTATTGATCGTAATCTCAACTAGTGTAGTCACGTTGAGAAGATTTCACCAATGATAGCACGCTATGGCTATGCATTGCGGACTATACGGATGATAGGGCTGGATGCTGCTCTGACTGCCTATCACGCCTACGTTCATTCTAGGATAAGATATGGAATCATCTTCTGGGGAAGATCTACAGAAGCGGAGCGAATTTTTCTTTACAAAAAGATGCCTAAGAATCATCTTTGGCATGAATCAATATGAAACGTGCAGGAACATATTCAAGAATTTCAACATCTTAACACTGTATGGTCTATATATCTATGAATCAGTGATGTTCGTTTTAAATAACTATAATGATTTCAAAGATCTTCAACTCCAACATTCCTATAATACAAGAGGAAAAATATTCTTCAAGAGGATAAGCCCAACTATTCATATTTACAAAAAATGTAACTTATAGTTTACTGTCAGTGTGGAATAAGTTTCCAGAAAAATTTAAGTCATTATCAATTAAAGTGCAAAAACAAAACTCAAATATTTTCTTATTGATAAAAGTTACTATAATATAGGAGAGTTCCTACAAGAAAATGATTTCAAGAAATTATTGTGATCTGAATTTTGTGTATTTTCTACATATTTATTTGTATTCTTGACTGAATCTACACCTGTATGGTTTTGATTTATTAAAGTATCATTATTATTATTATTATTATATAATTGATTTCAGCATCTAGCTTTCCTAATTCTTCTAGTTCAACTTCTAAGTACTTACATTTTTTCACTTGTTCTATTTTTTTGTCCCCTCTATCTATCTATATTCATGTCTTTCTTTTCCGTTCTAATCACCATTACCTCAGTTTTTTCTCTATTCATTTTCATACCACTCGCCTCTAATTCTCTGTTCCGTATATTCAAGTTCTTCTGAAAATCTTTTTCATTGCTGGCCATTATCATTGTATCATCCGCGTATGCCCCTTCTGATATTTCTACTTGCTGTATGTTTCTATATCCAATCTGGATTTTCCTCACTTCTGTCGAGCAATTTTTCATTATTTCATCCATAAAGATTATAAACAACAGAGGACTAAGCCCATTTCCTTGTCTAAGTCTCTCCGTTGTCTTGAAATACTCCGATGTCCTTTTTCCGCTTATAATGCAATTTTTATTACTTTCATATGTATTTATCATCAGTCTTATAAATTTTGCGTTGATTTCTCTTCTTCATAGTATTTCCCATAATCTTCGTCCAGACACCCTATCAAAATGTTTTTCCAAGTCCATGAACGCTAGGTATATTTTCTTCTTCATCCTGTTAGATTTTTCCATCAAACTTCCTTTTCGAAATCTACTTTGTGTCTCTTCCAATGTTCTTTCAATAATTGGCCTCAACTTCATATCTATTATTCGTTCATATATTCTCATAGCCTTACATGATAACGTGATTCCTCAGTAGTTGCTATATTCATGTTTGTCACCTGATTTGTAAATTGGGATTATCATTGAAATCTGCCAGTCTTCCGGGATTTGTTCTTCTTACCATACCCTATTATATATTTTCAAAAGCACATCTTCTCCATATTGTCCCATATTCTTGATCATTTCGGTCGTAACCTTGTCATAGCCTGGGGCTTTTCCATTTTTGGGCGTTTCATAGCTTCCTGTAATTCCTGTTTTGTTATTCTTTCTTGGTCTTCATCTTCTTCTATGCAAACTTCGCTATCCTCTGATCCGTTTCCTCCGCTCCCCAGTAGCTCTTGAAAATATTGCTTCCATCTTTTCATTACTTTCCTGTCATCTAAGAGTATTTCTCCATTTTTGTCCTTGATGGTATAAATGTCAGACTTATTTTTCCTTTTATATGATTTAACTATTTTATAGAATAGCTTTTTGTTTGTTGCTTTCCTCTCGGCTTCTCTTTTTCCCGAATTCTACCCACTTTCTTCTTCTGGAGGCCAAGACAATATCTTTCACTCGTTTTCTTGCTTGTTTGTATAACTCATATTTCTCTATAGTTTTACAGTTGATTTTTCCATGTTCTCTTCTTAATTCTCACTTCCTCCTAAACTGCATTTGTTCACCGTGCCGTTTGTTTTGCGTTATTTATCTTTCTGCTGCTTCCACATACTTCTTTAGCAGAATCGAGAAGAGTGCTTCTGAAATACTTCCATAAGTCTTCTGTGCTCAAATTGTCTGTTGCATCTTCTATATTCTCTAGTTTCCTTGATATGGTTAGCTCGAAAATTTTGGCGTATTCTGGATAGACGAGTTTGTAAGCCTTTATCGATTCATATTCGATCTGTTTTTTTTTTTTACAGATATCTCTTCACCCTCGTCTCTCAGTTCCTGTTTTGATATAAGCTACTAGTAAGGAATTGTCGCTCTCTATTTCATCTCCTCTTCTCACTCTAGCATCTTTAATTTTTTTCAGGTTATTTTTCCCTACCAATATGTAGACTATTATCGATTTCTCGTTTCCACTTTCTACTTGTCTCGTATATTTATGTAAATTCTTGTGTTCGAAGAAACTGTTACTAGTTATCAAGTTATTCATTAACGCAAAGTCTAGTAGTTTCGTTCCATTGCTATTTCTTTCGTGTTCACCATGTTTGCCTAAAACTGTCCTATAAATATTATTTCGCTGTCCTACTCTTCCGTTGAAGTCACATGCAATATAAAAACTGCCCTCTGCTTCTTCTGTAGCTTTTATTAATTGTTCCCAAAATTAGATTTTCTCCCTAATAGATTCGTTTTCGTTTGGTCCATAGACCAAAATTATTGTTCTTTTGTTCATGTTCGGATTCTTAATTCAACTGTGAGTATTCATTCGTCTGAAGAAGCTACGGTGTATTGAAACGCGTTACGAATCATAATTATTAAGTAAAATTCCAAAAAACACATTACTTGTTTTTATCAGTGAGTATTTTTGCTGACCAAGCGTTCCAGCTTAATATCTGCTCTGTGATTTATTTATTTATCAAACATGCAACTCCTGCTACCGCCCTGGTTTTTTCGTCTACTATGCTGTATATTATTATGTGTTTGTTTTCTAACTCAATTATTCCTAGGCCTTTTTTTTTCGTTTCTGTTAAAGCACGAATTTCAAGTTCTGATTTTTCAAATTCGTATTCCAATTCCTTTTATTTGCCTTGTATACTCCTTGTATTCCAAGTTCCTAGTTTCCATGTATCTTTCTCTCTTTGTTTCATTTTCAATTGTTTATGTATACTTTCCGACTGATTCTTTACATTTCGCAATTTCATATCATTATTTCCATTATCTTCATCCTTTTCTATAGCCAATGTCCGCCTCATATTTATTCTATCTCCATTCCTTAGTAGTTTTTTGTAGTCGATGCCTCAACTTTCATTCTTTCTATTATCTTTCGTTCCGCATCATTCCATTTGTAAATTTTACCATCCACTGCTAGTTTCTGATGACTTTGACTCTTTTTCCACTTGCTTTTGAGTTTTCAGCTTCTCCTCTAATTCGTGCCTGTATTTCAGCTCCTTTTCGTGTCAAATCAGTATTAATGAAAATCGACTGAACTGGTTCAGTTCTGAGTTTGCTCTTGTTTTTTAATACCAGTTTTTCTTCTTTGAAACTCTCTGAAACCACTACTCCTTTCTTCGCTCTGATAATTTTAACCTCCCTTATTTTTATTTGGACACCTAATTTCTCTTTGAATAGTTTTCCAATCTTTTAAACGATATCATCCTCTTCTCTCATCTCAATTCCAATTATAATTATCTTGTTTCTTATCTTCTCCTTTTCTAAGTTGTGAACTCTTGTGTTCAAATCCTCCAGTGTCTCTTTTAGTTCTTTCTTCTCCTGGTTTCACTTTTCTCCTATACGTTTCATTTCTCCCTTGATTTTTCCTAATTCTTTATGTGTTTGCTAGTTCGGATTGTAACTCTTCTCGTTCTACTTTGCTATTTTGAAACCCTTTATTTATTTCCTTCCTCATCATTTGTATAGCCTGAAGTACTTCATCCATTTTCGGTTTTTCTGTTTTTTTTCATATTGAAAAATTTCTGAGCTCTATCTAATCTCTAATGCGGTCCTGTCCTGATAAATCATTCGATCAGGATTGCACGCCTACTCGACACCTGCCGGTAATTATTATCAATTGGTATTAAATTCTCGTGACACGTCGGTAGCCCGACCACTCTTTGTCTTCCTTTTGATTTTCAGAGTTCAAAGAAACTATTGATCACAATTTGAGTTTTTTCTCTATGGTGCACTGGGCACTTTTTATTTCAGTTTTCAGTCTACACAAACTTTATACTTTTCGTTACTCGAAATCTACCGTGTTCAGGATTATTTTCGGAGGAATTTGATAACCACTATCTATCAACAACGCAGAACATAACAATGATATTGCGGGTTTCATATTACAAAGGCGAATGGTATTTTACTACTAACATATGCATGGTACAGAATAAGAAAATATTCAACACTTCTTAATTCAGGACCCTCCCGGAATATGCACCCCAGCATCCTATTTGAAATAGAGGCAATGCCATTAACACGCAGATCAAATAACAATCTGGAATCGAAAGCGACACCAAGATCCTTAATGCTGAAAACCCGATTCAAAGGAATTCCATCGATATCATAATTGAATGTTGGTACTTTCGAGTTTCTGGTGAAACTTATTGCAGAACATTTTTTGATATTTAAAAAGAGATCATTCCGAGTACAATAGCGGGAAAGATTTATGATATCATTCTGCATTTCGATGCAGTCATCGAGAGACTCTACTCGTCTGAAAATGTTTAAATCGTCAGCGTAAAGGAGAAACTTTGAGTTCAGAAGGCAGTATTCGATATCATTCATGTAGAAGACGAATAATAGGGGCCCGAGAGAGGTTCTTCGCTGGACACCTGATCTTGATTCAAACAGATGAGATCTGAATGTAGCGATAGTAACGTACTGACTTCTATCAACGATGTATGATTGTATCCAACTCAGAAATACTCCACCAACTCCAGCTTCCACAAGTTTATATATCAAATAAGATGTACAAATTTTATCGAACACTTTCGAAAAATCCGTGCATACACAGTCAGTCTGTATTTAGGCATCTAACCCTTCGTGGTGGTACTCCGAAAAGCATAGTAAGTTAGTTTCTAATGTTCGACCCTTGCAGAAGCCGTGCTGCTGCGGAATTATGAAGTTCTTAACAAGCGAATATAGATATTTGAAAACAATTTTCTCGAAGACTTTGGCCATTATCGATAGCTTACTAATCGGTCTCTAATTGGAGACATCGGACTTGTTTCCAGTCTTACGGATCGGAACCACACCCTACATCTTCCACAAGCTGGGGAAAGCTCCGGTTTCTAGTGACTCCTTGAATATGAGACCAAGGAGTTTACTCGAAGAGTTCGAGCAATTTTCAAGAAACGTTCTAGGTACATCATCCGGAA
The DNA here is from genome assembly GCA_013387265.2 of Cryptolaemus montrouzieri. Taxonomy (NCBI): domain Eukaryota; kingdom Metazoa; phylum Arthropoda; class Insecta; order Coleoptera; family Coccinellidae; genus Cryptolaemus; species Cryptolaemus montrouzieri. The sequence continues at coordinate 4,931,673 of JABFTP020000083.1, read as the reverse complement.
TCGGCGTCTTTTCAGATATCGAGCGAGTTGAGGACATCAATGATCTCAGACTCACACACCACCATTCTACTCAGTATATTGTTATTCTCATTTGCGATTCAAACATGGTCCAGATTTTTTGGTTCATTTTTCGGACTATAGACACTCTTAAAATAATCTGCAAACAAATCGCATATCTCCCTTCCACCTCCAGCAGAAGAATCTCCATACTGCATTTCATTAGGTATGCTATGTTCGAGCCTTAAAATGACATGCTTTTGTTTGAGCCTTGTAGTAAATTTTCCTCATCTAATTTATTTTTGATTCGAATAATTAGAGAACTCATGTGAAATGACAAAAACGATAACATACCTTCTCGCCACGAATGTGTCCTGCATGCATCATTATTATAGTTTCTTTCTCAGCATATCAATCAAAGAAGAATTCGATTATTGTTCATATCGATTAAACGCACATTTCGTTGTTGACTTAAAATATAGTTTCGACCGCAAATATATAGTGAGAGCTATTCCTGTTCATCTCCACAGTTAATTACAGAATTGTAGTATTTTCATCGTAATTAGAATAGTGAAATCCGCAATATAGTGAACCCTCATAGATTTGTAACAATCTAATGGAAGGTTGAGAGAAGAACCATCATCTCTCTAATAGTGAAGATACAAAGCTCACAAATATCAGTACCACATTCTTCATTCCTCTTTCCTTCTGTACCTTCCCTCTTCACCTTTAACGAAGGATTGGTGCCACATAAATAGAGCCGAACTAGAATTGGTGGTAAGTTATGTTTTCTTCTATCTCGATTATTCACTAGACTTTAGAACGTACAGTCCAAAACTATATTAGATCTTTGAGATTCTTTCAGTCAAGTTTCCATTATTTTTAAGCCACCAAAGACTCGAACATGCTAGAAGATCAACTTTTCAGAGATGCATAATTCCAGAAAGATTTACAATTTGAGGAAAGCTCACTCACGTTCAACATTATTTAGATATATATTGTAGTCTTATGCTATGAGCCGCCTAGAGTGAGAACTAAGGTGTTTGGAAATTTCAAAGTCTTAATGTCGTTGCTAATTTTCCAAATTCTGTGAAACTTTTGCTTCTTTTTGACAATTCTTATAGTTTTACATGGGAAAAAATGTGGAAAGTTTTTACCACTGGTTTCATTCGGGACATTTTTATTCATTAAATCAGTCAAGTTACTATAAAGAAGTTGTAGATTTCGATTCACTTCCACATACTCAAATGTAGATGACCAATTTGTTTTAGAGATTTCATCTTGAATTAATTATAATCAGCATTCTCGAAATAAAAATAAAATTGCTTTTTTAGTTTAATGTAGCACTTTCGAGTGATATTGACTTTGAATTCAAGAGAACGCAATGAATGGCGCAGTTGCCTTTATTAAATTGGAAATAATATTGTTGTTGCATAAAACGAGATCGAGGACTCTACCAGTATTATTGTGAATATTGATAACTTGCATCAATTATACAAGGGACAAAGTATCAATTATAGATGATAACTTGAATTCAACATTAGTAGGTGCTAGAAAACTACCGTTATCAATCCAAGACACAGTTGGGCAATTGAAGTCACCACACAGGAGAATGGAACTGTCACCAATTTTACTCTTGTTGACCGTCAACTTGCAAGCAAAAGAAACACAGGCTGAGGAATCTTCAGGAACGACGTATATATAACACAGAAATAATATTGCCCCATTCACACTAATCGACACCCAGATGACCTCCGCTTCACTGCAGAACTCGTTTAGTTTATGAAGGAGTATTTTTGACGTATGGCTATAAGCACGCCACCCCGTCCTTTTTCGTTGATCCTGAGGAATCCCTATCAAGACGAAAAACAGAGTATTCGTGGAGATCGAATAGTTCATCGTCAGATATTGACGCGTTTAGCGATGATTCTGAAACACAAACAACATCGTAAAAGTCAGACTTCGAACTTAGCCTGAAATCGTGCAATTTTGTACGCAGTCCACGTACGTTCTGGTAGAAACAGTGGAAAGCCATTATGACGATATGAAAAATAATGATACAAACGTATTCGAGCTAGGATGTGAGTCCTTCAGATGAGTTTGGGCAAATCGTCGTCGGAAGAGATTTGAATATTTTACTGGTATCTATTTCCCTCCCTGGAACCAAACATATTTGTACTGTTTTTCTTTGGCTGCAGTTCGTACATTTTTATGGAGAAATTTTACACTGGAGCTCAAATTATACGCACAAAGAAAAAAAATCCGCAAGACCAGTTGAAATTTTATCAAAATGATATGATTTTTAATATTTGTTTTCTTAATTATAATAATAATTTCCATTTCTGCTATATGAAACATATAAAATGATTCTCTCGGATGTATCAAATACAGTCTGGCCAGAGCATTTAAGATATTTTTCACTACATTAGGAGCAATAAACTTTACGACTATCCCACATAAATGTTCTGAAGTGGATTGGTCTGTAGTTTCATTTTTACTAGTGATAGAATTTATAATGTTCCAGACTACTTTAGACTTAATGTGTGCCCAGTTCATTTTGTCCCCAAGATAATTTTGTCAAGGCTTCTTCAACTGTCTATCAAGAAATACTTTCAAAATTTACTAAAGCTCCTTAATTTCGAGTTTTTTTCCGCTATGAGGTTTAGTTGATGTGTTTTTTCTGATCCATACCAAAGGGAAATTAAAATTGAACACTGACTTGAAGCGCCTGAAAGAATAGTCCCACATGTTATTGATTTCATGTGGACACATGATCATCTGCATTTTATTTAACATTTTTTTGTGTCACATCCAGAGAAAGAATATTTCTAGTTGATTGAATGTACAGTGTGTTCCAACGAAAATTTGACCCCCCTATAACTCCGAAATGAGTAACATTAGCGAAAAACACCAAGACATGTCGATTTTTGTTTCGAGGGGGAGCATTTTTCGAAATAATTCGAAACTTGTCAGATCAACCCCCTACCCCCAGCAACCCTAATTTCGAAATTCATCATAGGGAATAAGGGTCGAGTGGCACCTTACTGTAAAGGTCTGTCAATTCTCCATTCTGATTTGTCATTTTAGAATTTTAAATTAACATACAGGGTGTCCCAACCGAGGGTAAAGTTGAATTCCTGCAAATCCCAAATACTAAATGAAATCGATTTATTTTGGCATAATGCAAGCGCAGGTTTATGCTCGGTCTAGAAAAACGACCTACACTTGTGAATTTGGAGTTGGTGCAATCAACCCCCTATTTCCAGCATCCCCAACTCAAAAATCATTCGATCGAAAATAGGTCAAGTGGCACCTCGTTGGAAAGGTATTTCAATTTTCTCTTCGAATTTGGTATTTTCGAAATTCAGAATCAGCATACAGGGTGTCCCGGAGCAGGAACACTGAAAACCCAAATAACTTTTTGAAACTGGTTCATTTCGGTATAATACGAGAACATGTTTATGTTTGATTCGAGAATAAGACTCTCTTGCGTGAATATGGAATTTTTGCAATCAATCTCTTCCATTCAGCATCCCCAACTCATAAAATCATACAAGTGATTACAGGTTGAGTGGCAAAGTTCCAGAAAGATTTTTCTATTTTCTGAATCACTGAGGCATTGGTTTCAGTTTGGCAATCGAGGTTTTCTGGCGTGAGGATCAGGATGAGGGATGATGGAGAAACTGTTTGGATGCTCATCTAAACAGGAAAACGAGATTTATTGAACTTGTATTCAATTGAAAACAAAAACTAACTTGATTATTACAACAATTGTTCAAAATGACCTCCGCCCACCTCCATACAGTTATACAGACGATTTTCGAACTCTCTTCTCACATTAGCGAAAACTTCAGGAGTCAAAAGTCGGCATTCTGTGATAATCCTCATCCGCAGCTCCTCCAGGTTTTCTGGTCTTGTGGCATAAACTTTAGATTTTAGATGGCCCCACAAAAAAAATCTAGGGATTTAAATCTGGTGACCTGGCTGGCCACTCAACAGGTCCTCTTCTACCAATCCACCTTCCTGGGAAATTTTCGTCTAAATATTGGCGCACCTGAGCATCATAATGCGGAGGAGCACCGTCTTGTTGAAAACGCATTTCGTCCTCAGAAAGAGTTGGATCGTTCTGTAAAATTTCTGTCAATCTAGGATGTATGTGTTCCTCTAACAACTGTAGGTAGCCATTTCCATTCAGATTACCCTCAATAAAGAAAGGCCCAACTAGATGATTGCCAAAATTCCTGCCCAAACGTTCAACTTCTGAGGCCTTTGCGTGTGGGCCTCTCTAAACCAATGAGGATTCTGTGTGTCCCAATGTCGACAATTATGTCTATTCACTTCACCACTGAGCATAAAGGTGCTTTCATCAGAAAAACAGATGTTATTCAGAAAATTTGGATTAGCGTTTAGGTTTTCACTTAGATTTTCACAAAACTGTAAACGACGATCTGGATCATCTTCGTTTTTCATGCACTAATTTTACCTTGTAGGGTGAAATTTGTGATGTTCCACGATTCTATGGACAGTTGTAGCTGATACACCAGTCAGACGAGATAGTTTTCTGATCGAAGTAGTATTCTCCATTTGTAGATGACCCACTACTGCCACTTCCGTTGCCTCATTTCTGACAGGACATGCCACTTCATGTTTTTGTTTGCCACCGAACCCGTAGCTAGGAATTTGTCAACCAAATATTTAACGTACTGGTGACTGACTCCTTTCTCTTTCAGGATGGTTCCTATCGAATATCCTTGCCGTTTCTTTGGTACAACTGTTATTTCGAAAATACGTCGATACAATTTCGACCCTTTCCTCAGTGGAATAAACCATTTTCAGATTAATTTCAACTGACGAACAACAACAATAATGAGGAACTGATCTGAATAATAATAATATTTCATTGCAAAATGAGAAATAACAGATGACCGCACGCCAGATGGAAATGAAAAAATGTGAACATTTTCAATGCAGAAATCAGCTTTATTTCTTCGTAATTGATGCTCAACACATCGTACCCCAATACTTTTAACAGTTTCGAATTAATTTTAGTTGATAATTTCAAATGACGATATTGAATTTTTCGAAAGCGACATCCTGTATGGAGAGCCGAACTGAATGAAATGCTTTAATCATTCTGGAATTCAAAAACCTTTCTGAAGATATGCCACTTGAATTATTTGTATGATTTTCAAGTTGGGGATGCTGAATGGAAGGGGTTGATTGCAAATATTCTATAACCACACAAGAAAGTCCTATTCTCGGATCAAACATGTTCTCGTATACCGAAATGAACCAGTTTCAAAAAGTTATTTAGATTTTCAATGTTCCTGCTTCGGGACACCCTGTATGATGATTCTGAATTTCGAAAATACCAAATTCGAAGAGAAAATTGCAGTACCTTTCCAACGAGGTGCCACTTGACCTATTATCGATCGAATGATTTTTGAGTTGGGGATGCTGGAAATAGGGGGTTGATTGCACCAACTCCAAATTCACAAGTGTAGGTCGTTTTTCTAGACCGAGCATAAACCTGCGCTTGCATTATGCCAAAATAAATCTATTTCATTTAGTATTTGGGATTTCCAGAATTCAACTTCACCCTTGGTTGGACACCCTGTATGTTAATTTAAAATTCTAAAATGACAAATCAAGGTGGAGAATTGACAGACCTTTTCAGTAAGGTGCCACTCGACCCTTATTCCCTATGATGAATTTCAAAGTTAGGGTTGCTGGGGGTAGGGGGTTGATCTGAGAAGTTTCGAATTATTTCGAAAAATGCTCCCCCTCGAAACAAAAATCGACGTGTCTTGGTGTTTTTCGCTAATGTTACTCATTTCGGAGTTAGAGGTGGGGTAAAATTTTCGTTGGAACACACTGTATGTGATTGCAATACATTACAATGTAAGAGTTCTACATTTGCGAAAATATTATCATTGCATATCCTAGATAGACCTGATATTCGGATAGTCTTATCGATTGATATTTTAATTCCGAAACTTTCTAGTATCGAGATGAAGTATCTGGTGTTATCGTTTCGTTTGGAGATGAATTCAACAATGAAACCTCCTATTAAATTGTCGACATTTCCAAATATGTGTCTCTCAAGAATCAGATTAAGCTTATCACAAAAAAATATTTATATCCCTAAAAGGAGATAGATAAATACATTTGACCAAAAATTTTAAGTTTCGACCGCATTTCGACCGCAGCGCATTCAAAATGCAATGGTTCACTTATCTTAATATAGTCTAATCTAGTCTTGAAATTCTAACTCTTCAATATAATAGATTGGGCAATATCGATATTGTAATTCTCTGCGATAAGGAAACAACATCCAACAAGTATTCCATAAATTTATAACGAAGATGAAGTATTTTACGTTTTATTTTTACAAACACGAAAGGTTTCGACATTTAGATCATTTTCAAGTGGTTAACTACTTACACACAACCAAATTTATATGGAATCACTCGGTATTTCACATTATTAATTATTTTTAACCATGGATCTTAGACTACTTGTGAAGAATAAAGTTTTTTGTAGTAAAAAACTCGATAGTATAATAAGAAATGTTGAATTATCGCCACATGTTCGGGATATTGTACTTCGTCGTTACTGAGATTTGAAACTGTGAAATTCAAAATTCAAAAAAGCCTATAATCATAGTTGAAAACGACTCACGTTAGATTGTCCGTAATGCAGAGGGGTCGAATAATTGCTCTCATTGAAGAAGGGGTGACACAGTGGTATATGGCGGCCACAATGAGTTTATCACAGAGGGTGATTTCGAAAATCTACGCCCGATACGTGGAGCTAACATCCCTGCAAAATAGGCCTAGAAGAAGTCGTTGGAAGATCACTTTTGAAGAACAAGATCACTTTTTGGACCAGAATGCAAGAGACCCTAGTGCGTCGCACCTCATACTCCAAAGGCGGAAGCAACAGGCATCAATGTATCAGTCGGAACGATACGACAAAGACTTCGTTCAATGAGTATATACAGCAGAAGGATCTTGGAGACAAAAAAAAATTGAAAGACTAAATAAATACGTGGACCTAGTGCTAGAGCTCATAAAGAAACTCTGATGAGGTGCCCACGGTGAGAATTTCACTTTCATGCAAGATAATGCTCCTCCGTATACCAGCAACGTCGCGTGACGTTATCTTGAAACAGAGGAAATCGCTATTTTGGGCCGGCCAGCTTGCTCTTAAGGCCCAGATCCTATTGAACATTTATGGGATAATCTCAAAAAGAAAATTAAATCGCGCCAGGATAATCCAAGAACCCCGCAAAAGCTCATCCAAGCCACCACAGAAGAATGGCAGAATATAACCCCAGAGTAGGTCCAAAGCCTAATCCAAAGCATGCCTAGACGGATTCAGGCTTATGTCAGGGCAAAAGGAGGTAATACAAGCTACTAAGGTCGAGAAAAAACACATACTCCTTGAAAAAACCATTTTCGATTTTTTGCTTCATACGGAAAGAGCCTCTCATTTTCTCTTATTTGTTTCTTTCGTAAGATAAACCTTAATTTATTTTTTTTTCAATTGAAATATCTCAAGAGGAAATATATATATATATATATATATATATATATATATATATATATATATATATATATATATATATATATATATATATATATATATATATATATATATATATATATATATATATATATATATATATATATATATATATATATATATATATATATATATATATATATATATATATATATATATATATATATATATATATATGTGTATATATATAGGGGTTTTACCCCGACGAGTTGCCTATATGTCTGTTCATGCAATCAAACTGATTTCATGAAAAACATAAATCCACCACCTGGTAATTAATACCATTGCAGGCAATGATTATAATCAAAACATCTCCTGGAATAATTATATATTAGGATAACGTTAAATGTTATGAGAATATATCAATCTACCAGAATATATACATACTATAGCATTATCAGACAATGACATCAATGTACCAACGAGTAGTTTCAGAGGCTTTCTCCCAGAAAAATCCAGTGTACGGACCTTAGTCAAGTAACACTGAAAGTTACTCATTAATAGTTTCCTTTGTGTGAAGTGGTGAACGATCGAATAGAATACTGCTCTGAATATAAATATGACAAAATCGTCAGTTAATTATATTACATTTATATAAACAAATAAATATATATATATATATATATATATATATATATATATATATATATATATATATATATATATATATATATATATATATATATATATATATATATATATATATATATATATATATATATATATATATATATATATATATATATATATATATATATATATATATATCAATCGTTAAAATCCGAAGTAATTCCAATCAAAAGAGGCATTTTTCAAGGTGATTCTTTAAGTGTTTTTGGTTTTGTCTTTGCCTTAATCCATTATCTCATGAATTAAATGCTCCTAGTTTCGGCTTGAAAATAAAGAGTCTATCAACTGAATTCAAATTAAGTCACTTAATTTATTTAGATGATATTAAATTATATGTCGGAACCAGATCTCATTTAAAAGTCTACTTGAGATAACTTCAAACTATTCCAATGATATTCATATGAAATTTGGGCTTCCAAAATGTAAAATCTTTCTATTGAAAAGGAAAGATCACCTCTGATTATATAAAAATTTCCAATATCGTAATCGAGCCAATGCATCAAGGAGATACATATAAATATCTTGGATTTTGTCAAGAGAAGACAATTAACCATAGCAGCACTAAAGAAAATATTAGAAGTTCATATTAAAAAGACTTAGGATTACCACCAAGAGTCATTTAACTAGTAAAAACCTTTTCAGAGCTATCAACTCCTATGCAGTTCCTATTCTTACATCTTCTTTTGTAATTATTAAATGGTCTTAAACTGATCTAAATGAATTACAATGTCAAACGAGGAAAATGCTTTGTAAATATCATAAGCACCACCCAAAGTCAGCTGTTCAGAGAGTTACACTACCTAGACATCTTGGAGGTCGTGAATTAACTGATTTGAATAATCTTCATAGTAAACAGATTTTTCATCTACGTTCCCATTTTCATGATAAACTGAGAACGTCTAAATTACATGATATTGTTGTTGCTTCAGATTATAATCTTACACCTCTGAACTTGACAATGCAAAAGGTAGATTTTGATATATTTGATGATAATTCTAAAAGAGAAAGTTGGATGCAGTAGGAATTACACAGAAAGCACCCTAAAGAATTGAAAAATGATTATATTCATGAAATCGCATCGAATAAATGGTTAGTTTCTGGAGAATTGTTTGCTGAAACAGAAGGCTTGGCAATTGCGATCCAGGATCAGGTTGTTTTCACGAGAAATTATAGAAAACACATCATCAAACAAAATATAGATGATTCTTGCCGTAGATGTTTCTGTTCTTCAGAAACAGTTTTCATATATTATCATCTTGCTCAGTCCTTGCTTCAACAGATTATTTAGAAAGACATAAGGCCGCCGCTAATATTATTCATTTTAATCTAGGAATTAAACATGACCTAATTCCCAAAAAGAAAAATTTTACAAATATGAACCTGAGATTATTTGTGAAAATGATAAATATAAACTTTATTTCGATAAAACAATTCTTTGCAACAGAGCTGTAAAACACAATAGACCAGATATCATTCTTATTGATAAACAGAATCAAATCACATATATAATTGATATTGCTATTCGCGACACACATAATATACAAAATAAATACAATGAAGAAATTTCTAAATATTTGATGCTTGGCGTCGAGATTAAAAAATGTGGAAAATGAAAAAATTTTTATTCTACCGATTATTATTTCCACAACAGGTGTTGTTCCTAGGAATCTTCACAAAAGTATTTAGATTTTGAGTCTGAAGAAAAATTTGTTTGGACAGTTACAAAAGGTAACAGTCATCAAATCTTGTAATATTCTTCGTAGGTTTCTTTCGGAAAAAAGTAATGAGGTAGAGTCATAGGTTTTCTCTTTAATTTATACTGCTCAGAATCTCATTTCATATGTTATTTATTTGTTTATATAAATGTAATATAATTACTTGACAAATTTGTCACATTCATATTATATATATATATATATATATATATATATATATATATATATATATATATATATATATATATATATATATATATATATATATATATATATATATATATATATATATATATATATATATATATATATATATATATATATATATATATATATATATATATATATATATATATATATATATATATATTTAAAAGTCTACTTGAGATTACTTTCAACTATTCAATTAAACTCAAACTAATATCTTGTATGACCACCACGAGCATTAATAACAGCACGACATCGTTCTGGCATGCTTATAATACTTATAATACCATTATAATTAATGGAATTATAATACCATTATTATTTCATTGTTCCATTAAGGCATTTTCAAAAGCTGGACGACCTTAAATATTCGCCATAAGGGATCAAGCCTCCGCTGAAGCATGTCCCAAACATACTCTATGGGGTTCAGGCAACAATAACAAACAGATGTTAGAATGTTAAAACATTTGGGAGACAACTTTCGCCGTTCCGTGAATCACATCAACGGCATGTTCCTAGCTGGGAGCTCACAACGGGAAGTATCCAGGGTTCTAAGAAGTAGCCCAAGTATCATAAACCTTTTATGGTCGCGTTTCAATCAAACAGGTAGCGTAGAAGTACGACATACAGGTCGCTTCAGGATTACTACAGTCGCCCAAGACCTATTTTTGGTTTTACAAGCCAGAAGCGATCGTACTACCACAGCATCTCAATTAACTCAAGAGCTCATAATGTACAAATTTCCGACCAAACTGTGAGAAATCGACTGCACGAAGGTCAACTCTACTCTAGACGTCCTTTAAGAGTTCCACAACTGACCCATGGAAATCGCGCTGCTCGTTTAGCTTGGTGCCAAGAACACGTAAACTGGGATCAAGAGAGGTGGGCCACAGTTCTCTTCAGTGATGAATCTAAATTTAGTTATTATCCCGATTCGGGAAGAATTCGAATATGGAGGGAACCTGGAAAGCAAAACCGTCTCCAGCATGCTCGAGAAGTTGTTAGACAGAGAGGCGCATCAGTGATGTTTTGGGGAGGTATACGCCTTGGTGGAAGAACTGACCTCGTTTTCATACAGAACAACCTCACGGGAAATTCTTACGCAAATGAGATAGTTTCACCTGTAGTGGTACCGTATCTCCAAACAATGGGTCAAAATCCACTCTTCCAACAAGATAATGCCCCTCCTCATTGTGCAAGAGTTATCTTGAACGTTTTTGAAGAGGATGATATCGATCTTCTACTGTGGCCATCCTGCTCCCAGATCTGAATCCCATCGAGTATATGTGGGACACCCTAAAAAGAAATCTCCTGCGTCAAAACGTCTTCCATCATGAACAGGAGCTTCTAATAGCAGTTCAGGGGCTTGGAATGACTGAAAAATAAATATATATATATATATATATATATATATATATATATATATATATATATATATATATATATATATATATATATATATATATATATATATATATGTATATATAATATAGAAGACTTTTTCTTCATGATTTATATTCATTTTTCAAAATATTCAGTTGAACAATGATGTCTTATATTTACCTCCTCTGACAATCACAAACAAAAATATACTATTTCGTAAGAAGATAAATATAAATAGTGAATTTGTTATTGCAACGATCCGTACTTCGAGCGCTAAAATGCAGATACACATGTCTCCTATAGAGGTGACTTATATTTGTTTCAAGTGCTCAAAACCACAATGACCATTTAATGATAATTTTGATCAAGATTAATGCACTACTGAAAAAATATAAACAAGTAATACTTACATCATTTTCGCAACGAAGTTTTAACGAAATTCTTCACATGAATATTTATAAATAGAAAAGTACCATAAATACACATGTCTAGAACGTTAACTACACTAAAATTAATATTATTTGACAATAACCGAAACAGAAACTTATTATTATTAGGAAATAATATCACATACTTTACTCGCTTACACGAATTGAAAGCCTAGTGAACACTGAATTTAATGATTACTCAAAAGGTTTACATACTCTACAGATAAGATAAGAACTCGATGATAATCTCTCGAGAGAAAATATAGCATTTAAACTATCGATTCCCATATTATTCAGTGCAAGGATCTTTGCATACCGAGGCCCGATTGTACAAAGCTACTTAACAAATTGTTAAGTCTGACAATTGATGAACTCTATGTTCAATCCATATTTGCTTTGTACAAAGAGCTTAACAAGAAGGTAACAATAAATCTGCAAGAAATATGTCAAACCAATGTTAAATCAGTGCTTGGTTGGTATTAAACTTAACAAGTTGTTTATTCATTTATTTACTTAACGAAATAACCTTTCGAAATTAAAGAATACAGTTATAACAGTTATTACAAAAATACTCTGGCATAGCAATCGAGGAGATAACAATAATAGAAAAGATAACAATACAAAAATATTTAATCAGTTAATACCTAACAAAGCTATTATGAAGAATTATTTTTCCGTAATTCCTTCACTGAAAAACAAATCTAAAAGTCGCTATTATTTACCCACACTCAACATTATTGTTATAGAAGCATTCCTATTACAATTAGTGCAGCACATTTGCACTGCAAAGAACCAGTCGTTATGTGTGCCCTGACACGAACATGGGCAAAGAACATTCAAACAATGAACCATGTTATTTAAATATTTTTATCAATAAGCAACATCGCACAATATGCATCTCCTTACTTAGATTTCTACACTCCGTAAAGAAAGTACCGGTAATTGCTTATTCAAAAAATTCGCCCAAGATTTGTCGAAATTTTTGTTGTCGCTGAGTTGGCACAGATGTTTTCTATACTGATGCCGAGTTTGTACGTAATCTGTCGTTTAATTTGTTTATAATGCTCTGCTTTGTCAGTTCTCACGAATGTTTTGCGATTTTAACAATGGATAAAAATTTCGAAAAAAGAATATTTGTCTCAAATTTGTACTAGAAATGGAATTTCCTGTTCCGAATCTCTGATTGATTGGCCATTAACATCTTAAACTACAGTTAATATCGATAAACTGAAGAAAATAGTAATTGAATATCGTGATTTAAGTTTGAGGGATCGGCAATGAACTTTCTGTATCTCGCGAATCGATTCGTACCTTTGTGAACGATTGTTTGGGCATGAAATGCGTTGCCACATGACTAGTTTCGAGATACCTGAATTTTCTTCAAAAATTGAATCGCATAAAGACGAAGATTGTAACGTGCAAAATTTACGTTACAACAATTTGAATTGAAGTACCTGATCCCAGTCAACCCTCTATCTTTGTCTTGCCAATGGTTAACAGTCTGATGCGCATAATCAGGCTATCGGATGGTATGATTACCATCTTTTGAATCTTCTCCAGACTTTATTTCTGCCGCAGACCTTCAAACTAATTCGTTCTTTAAAATCCTCTTTAATTGTAGTTGAAATAATTAAATTTTATTAAAATTCTCTATATATCTTTATCTTGAATACTGTGAAGTGACCTATATCAAAAATATAGGTCTTAGATGGAGACTCGTAGTCACAAATTCCTACGTGGAGACTCGTAGACAGAGATTCCAGTCCCAAATGTTCATAAAAATCTTCTAAACATTACTATTCGATGTTCCTACGTCACATTCTGAAATCACAGCTGATTTACGATCTTTTTCGATTGCAAGTTTCACACATTCGGTGTTAGCAGCAGGAACCGCTCAGAGCGCGGGTCGCAATCAACAGATGCGCTACCATCTTTGAACCGTTCATACCACTACTTAATTCGTACTTTGCCCATAGACTTCCACCGAGAATTCTTTGTCATTTTTATAGTTTTCCTGCAACTGTCTCCGAGTTTGAAGAAAAATATAACAAAAATTCGTTGTTCCGATTTTTCTCTACTTTTTCGCATTCGCCGATCATTCAGACATTGTAGTGCAAAGATTTGATACTTGATTTTATTCTTGTAACCGGAGGCAAAGCTCATTTGCACGACAGCGAGTGTCTATATTTTCAATTCTAAAATTCTGAAATTTATAACGAATAAATTCTTCGGTATAGGAAATGGCCAGAAATCACAATGAGTCAAATCAGGTGAAACGATGTGCGTAAAGTTTTATACGAAATGGTTACGAAGAACAAGTGAATCTATCCAATTATGTCATATAATTAATTACAATCATCCACTCAATTTTATCGCAATTTCTCAGTTTAGTCCAAAACTGTGTGAGGTTTGAATAATCGAGGTGTTCAATCAAATTCCTACAAGAATCTCTAGCACCTTCACCAATTACCATCATTCAAATTCTAGCATTCACAAAAACGAACCGTCAGTATTATATTGCATCGAGATTATGCTAATTAAGCGGAAAACAATTTATGGCAAACTTATTGGATGGGTGCATGCATAAAATGCATATAAAATAACTCACTGGACATTGTAAGAGATCTTATAAATCCTTTTTTTCTGAAATGGGCCGAGTTAAAATATTGGGTGTTTTTGTTAACTAGAGTCGTTTAATAACACCCTGTATATTTTCCGAAACACGTCAAATAATTTTGTTTAGGGTATGTATTTCGAAGTCTGATTGAAGCATTAGAGAGCAACACTCTGAAAAGCGGCATATGTTTTGTTTTTGAATCTACTGTAGAACTTGATGACTGAATATGGAACATCTTAGTAATTTCTCATGCTTGCTGAATATTCAAAGGGATGGAAATGCCGTGAATTTTCAGGGCATTACTATAACCCCACATGAAATTTTCGATTCATACTATTTTCTGGAGGAAAAGGCATCCAGTTCTTGTTATTCATGCTGATGTATACTTATATCTCGATTCATTTTATATTCAATAAATCAATACTAGTTGCTAAATAACAAATAAAAATACCAAATAGCTATAAATTTTGACATTGGATATATATGTAAGAAATATGATTGCAGGTTAATATTTTACAAATTGTGCACCAATAATTTCTTCTTATACACAAATATGAGGTTATGATATCGAGGACAGTTCGAAAATAATTTTTTTATCATGACATAGTTTTTCATTGAATAATTCGTGAAAATAGATTAGGCGAAGTATAATTATTTGAAATATTCGAGAAAACCAAACCCCTATGAATCATTCCTTGATGCACAGGGTGTCCAAACTCGAAGGTTTTGTTGAGCTCAGAGGTTGAGATGATATAACTTCTATCTGGAGTCCAGAAATCCACATGAATGCGAAGCTGAAATAGGGGTTTCCCCATATGCAGCAGTAAAAGCAAGAACGTTTTTGAATTTGAACTCCCTAAGTGAAAGGGGGCTAACATAGAAGACCTCAACTCATCTATTTCACCAGTCTTATCGACTGTATATACAGGGATATCCACCGGGACCGTCACTTCAAAACTTTTTAAGTTCCAATTACAATATCAAGCTGAAATTTTATACGCGGCCATAACTACCGATTTCCGATTGGAATGAAATATTTTCGAAGTGATACTATTTCCGGTTTACCGGAAGTAGGTCATCACTTTGTTATTTCGAATAGCATTCCGCCTTTTTTATTATACATCTAGAACCGACATTTGCGCAAGGCATAAAATACCCAAGTTGTTGGCACTTACCTGTCAAACTTTTGACAGATTTAATTATCTTTGTTATAAACTCGATTTTTGAGTAACATTTAAAAAAATTGTAGCTCGTTGATCTTTTGCACTACAGACACAATTTTTGCTTGGGTGGATAGAAGAAGGATCATGGAATTTTCTAAGCAATCTACACATGTCAAATGTTAATTGTGTTGTTTCGTACGGTTTTTTCAATTTGGCCTTTTTCAAACAGCAATAACTCAATTCTTTCAAATTGCACGTACCAATTTTTATATCGCCATCAGTTGAAGCGTCAAATTTCAGATGGAATTGTATCAGCATGTACTATACCCATCTCTTATAGTTCCGAAATAATTTGGCAATATATTGAATTTTGATGATTTTGCAAGAACTAACAGAGAATGCTTTGAAATATTTGAATCAAGTAGCTGAACTGGCGTCGCTCACCTGACAGGTGCCTAAAATTAATGTACTTGTCACTTCTTTCATTCGAATTTGATATTTCAACAAGAATTGTCGTTATTTCAGATTGAAAATATCCAAGAAATACAACACATTTGGAATGAAACCACTGGTTATTCAAACGACAATATAGTTAATCTTTTTTTAATTCATTTTAGAATGTCAAAAAGTAGTCGGTAGAAATTTCAGGCAATTCAATAACGAATTTCCAAATTTACCGTCTATGAGTAAAATAAAATTTTGAAGCATTCAAAGCAATTTTCCATACTTCGGATGAATAAAAATTGTAGGAACTAAGCGAAACCAATCGTCGAAGATAATTACATTAAGACGAATAAATGATAGCAAACATCATAGGAGAAAACTAATTTATGATCTGAATAAATGTTCAATATGGGCCCCATTTTGCTCGATACACTTGACAGCACGTATACGAACATGATGAGTGGCCCTTCTAGTTTCCTCAGGATCAATATTACGAAAAGCATTATAAATGCCCTCTAGTAACTTTTCTTTACTTGTTACAGGAATAAGATACACTTCACCCTTGATTTTGCCACATTAATACAAATCAAGGTGTGTCAGACCCGGAAAACGCGGAGGCCATGAAATTGGTCCTTGCTTACCCCACCATCTATCCTCGAACGTTTCTGTTAGCTGCCAATCTACATCTCGTGTTTTATGTGCTGATGCACCAACCATTTGGTAATAGCAATCCCTCAGAATGTTAAGGGGTGATCCATCTAAAAAATTTGCTAATATTCCTCTCAAAATTTCCAGATATTTTTCCTCATAAATGTGATAAGCCAACAAATCATTCATTGAAATTGGAAAAACGTTCACGCTGAATTTATTTTGAAAATCAATAACCTCAATGAAATGTGGATTTTCTGTAGCCCAAAAATGTCGATTTCTCCTGTTGGTTATTCCACTTTCATTGAACTTGGCTACATCAGATCATATAATTTTTTGCAGAATTGTCTCATTTTCTTGAAACCGAATAATACGGAAAATTAATAAATTTTCACAAAAATTTAGCCGCTTGGGAAGGTCAGTTGGTTTCAATTTTCGGAGTCTGATGTTTTTTTCAAAAAGTTTCACTTCAAACTACCAACAATTCTTGTTGGTAATTGGAATTGGAATATCAAATTCGAATGAACGAAGTGACAAGTACATTAATTTTAGGCTCCTGTCAGGTGAACGTAGCCAGTTCAGCTACTTGATTCAAATGTTTCAAAGCATTCTCTGTTAGTTCTTGCAAAATCATCAAAATTCAATATATTCCCAAATTATTTCGGAGCTATAAGAGATGGGTATAGTACATGCTGATACAATTCCATCTGAAATTTGACGCTACATCTGATGGCGATATAAAACTTGGCACGTGAGTTATTGCTGTTTGAAAAAGGCCAAATTGAAAAAATCATACCAATCAACGTAATAAACATTTGACATGTGTAGATTGCTTAGAAAATTCCTTGATCCTTCTTCTATCCACCTAAGCAAAAATTGTGTCAGTAGTGCAAAAGAACTACGAGCTACATTTTTTTTAATGTTCCTCTAAAATCGAGTTTATAACAAAGATAATTAGATGTGTCAAACTTTTTGACAGATAAGTGCCAACAACTTGGGTATTTTATGCCTCGCGCAAATGTCGGTTCTAGATGTATAATAAAAAAGGCGGAATGCCATTTGAAATAACAAAGTGATGACCCACTTCCGGTATAACCGGAAATGGTATCACTTCGAAAATATTTCACTTCAATTGGAAATCGCTAATTATGGCCGCGAATAAAATTTCAGCTTGATATTTGTAATTGGAACTCAAAAAGTTTTTAACGGACGGCCCCGGTAGATATCTTTGTATAAAGAAGCATTGTGTACCATAATTTATGTAATGAAATATCTGAGCTAAACTTTTTTGAGTTTTCTTCCAAGATTTCAGTGACAGTTTTTGAATTAGAGTCTCATTACTCATTTTTCTCTAGACTGGACCAGTTAAAGTTGATTCTGTTACAAGATGCAGTAAAGTATATTTTACACTTTTCATAATTTTGGCTATTTAGGGTGATTTCACTCGGATTTTTACAAAGTTTACTGATTAAAAACATTAAAACAGATTCATTTTCTTTCCTTTGACGCAATTATGAAGAATTTTGATTTTATCTAATGTTATTGAATGTTTTGTGGTTTCTACATGTTCACATATTAGAGAATTATCAGGAGATAAGTGTAACTTAAATTTGGTTTCGAAATTTCTACCAGTCTGCCCAACATAAGCTATCGTACACTCACTGCAGACAATTTTGTAAACTCGTGATTTTTTTGAATTTGTCTTTTTTTGTTTCGTATTGAATAATAATTTGTCCAAGTTCAGACCACTTGGAAATAGATGGTTAGGTTAGAGAGGACCAACATAGTTGATACTAGCGTATTTCTTCAAGGAATTATGTTTTATGGAATATAATAAATGTGTTATTTGATGTTTTTCCTTACGTTAGATAATTTTGTCTTTGAAAGGAGTTTTGTTATTTAATGCAATTTTTCTGATGGTATTTATTTCATTTTTGAAGTAGGTCGGTGACAGTGGAAGGGAAAAGGCCCTAAAATCATTGAATTATAAGCTGCTAATTTGTGTCTGTGAAGGTTCCTTTCTAGTATATGTTATTAATAAAATTATAACTCGATTTTGTTATTGACAGGTCTGAAAATAAATTGAGTTATTCATTTCTGCTTCTGCTGTAAACTTAACCCATTCGAATCCATTTTCCAAGAATGAAACTTTGCATAATTCAACTACTAACTCATAGATACCGCTACTTACCCCAATTTTAACCGCTTTCCGTTATTCATAGAATATCGGCAGTGATACACAAGCTAGTGCGCATGCAAGAAGGATCTTTCGGAGCGACACATAGGAGAATTCCAGCACTATATGCTATTTGTGATTTTCCTACATTTCACAAGTGAATGAAAATCGATTACCTGAAAGGATCGTATTAAACTGAATTTCATGTTGGTATTCGTATCCTAAATGATTCACTATTCCATAGAAATAATTATTTTTGTATTTCACAACATCGATATGTTGGAGAAACGAAGAACAATTCGATTCTGCTGATATTTACATACATTCACCAATAGATGACTCTGACGATTATTCTGAGTCATCTGATAGGGAAAATGATGTAGAGATGTCAAATAAGTTGTTATAACAATTTTGTCTGCTCCTGCAGAAGCCTCACTCAGAAGTATCATTAGTGAAAAAAAGAATACAGCAGAGACAGACGAAGAGGAAGATTATTACAGTTCGGGGGAAGACGATGAACCATCAGTAAAAAAGTGAGAAAATCTGAAGTGCTTAGACCCATAAGAACTGTGAAAGGTCAGTGTAAAAATGGGATAGGAAAGAAAAGATGAAGAGATGGAGATTTTGACAATGAACAGGTAACCAATAATTCTGCAGATATTGAAGGCATTGATGGCACAAGTACAGTGGAATTATTCAAACTTTGTTGGGACGTTGACCTGTTTGAATATGTCAAAGATTAGACTCAATACTCAATTCCAAATCACTACAGATAAAATGAAAATCTTCTTTGCTATTCTTATGATTTCCGGAAATAGCATGAGGCCGCGTCGTGACATGTATTGGAGTCTTCATTCGGATTTACGAAATATTGCCATCGCAGATGCTATGTCTCGTAATAGATTCAGAAAAATACTCAACTTCATCCATTTTTCAAATGGTAATACCGAAAAACCTACAGAGGACAAGTTCAGACAAATAAGACCACTTTCACAACATCTTAACCGGAATTTTTTGAAATATGCTCCGGTTATGGAAAATGTAGTTGTCGAGGAATCTATGGTACCTTACTAAGTCATCACAGTTGTAAGCAGAGGTTCCAAGGAAAACCCTTTATATATGGGTTCAAATTCTGGTCTCTCAATTCATCGAATGGCTATTTGATAAGTACTGAACCATATCACGGAAATGAAACAGGGTTTGATGATGGTGACTTAGGTGTTGGGGCATCAGTTGTTCTAACTTTTGCGAGGAAGTTGAAGAAACAAGTTCCAGAGCGTTGTTTCAACTTATTCATTGATAACTTCTTCACTAGTTTACCCCTTTTGAAGAAAATGACAAATATGGGATATGGATGCACTGGAACGAAAAGAGAGAATCGAATTGAGAATTGTACTCTCGATAAAGAATCGATGAAGAAGAGGTTCTGTTGATTCTTTCATCAATTCTGATTGAAGTATTTTTATTATGCAATGGAAAGACAATGTTGTGGAGTAGCCCCTACAAAAGATACAAAGTGGTATTCATCTGCAGCCAAAAATTTCATAACCCTTCAAATGCCATATGCAATTGATCTTTATAACACTGGCATGGGAGGAACTGATATAATGGATCTGAAAATTCGAACTATAGCATAAAACTGAGCAATAATGAGTGATATTGGCAAGTCTTTAGCCATATGCTGTCAGCATCTCTTGCTAATACCTGGCTAATTCATCGGATGCAGATGAAGAAACAGAAACCTTCATATATCGGTAAAAATTCAGTAGAAAAACCATTGGACTTTCTTGGCTTCGTACGAAACGTAGCCATTACTTATCTACTTCTCAATACGGAAAAAAACTATGGGCCGACCGAAACAGAGAGATGTGGCATTCCGAAATGTTCACTTTCCCATAACAGGAATATTTTGCACTATCCAAGTTCAGTAAAAAAACCGATGAAAACATTTGCAACATTTTGCTGCGGTATTTGTCGCATAAATCTACATCACATTGTTTCAGGAGTTATCATGATCAAATCGAGTAGTAGTTTCAGTTTCGGTATGTCTCCATTTAGATAATAAATTTGTCGATACGTTCTATCAAATATTTTATTCGTCCCAAATGCTGCCATGTTGTATTTATGAAACTTTTTTCAAACCCTTCTGCTATGGCAATTTCAAAACAATTTTTTTTATTATTTTTGTCTGTGTTTTCAACTCATATCATCACAAATTAAAGGAAAAAAAATTTCAAAAAGGTGGCATCGAATGGGTTGAAGTTGGTATGAACTTCATTCAGGAATTGCAGAAATCTATCAATAGCCATGGAAATCTACCAAATAAATCTACATAATGGTACCAGAACACCATATGTTTTTGTGCTAAGTGCCTATTTAATCTTATTATTATTTCTATGTTATCCATGAATATATCGGCTAAAAAGGGGCTGAGAGGTGATTCTATGGAAAGTCCCGATTGTGTGTTGGTAAAATTGAAAATAATTTTGAGATAGGCAGGTTTTTAGGTTACCAAATTCATCAGAAATATGTGGCAGTGTATTATTTTTGGTAAATATTCCTCTTTCTATCGGAGGGCATGCATCTTTTGGAATATTGTGATACATGTTCTTTACATCAAATGAAACTAGTTTAAGATTTTAGGTGTTTTCGAGCCCAGTAAATTTTCGTACAAGGTCAATAGAGGTCGAAATGGTGTGTTTGGAACAGAAATTTGTGAGTTCAATAAATTTCTGATTCAACAACTTTGCTAATTTACCTGAAAGCATATGATACTGATGGTCTAAAGGATTTTTCTTTTTTGTGCAGTTTTATTAGTCCGTATAACTTTGGAGATTGAGCGTTCATTAGAATTAGTCTGCTTTTTTTCCATTCTGAATGTGCTATGTCATCAGTATATTCCAATTCTTGTTTTATGTCTGTTATGAAGGATTTGGTCAGGTCATAGGGTATTTCCATTATGTTCAGTTTTTCTAATATGTTTTGCATTTTTCCTTTATACAGGGTGTTTCCGAATAAGATGTCATAAATGAAGGATGCGAATCCCTGAATGATTTGAGCAAGAAAGTTCGAAGAACCAATGGTCAAAAATGCTTCGTTGCCGAGATACAGGGTGTTAAAGTTGAGAAAATTTTCGATTTTCTCTCGATAAAACCTAGACTTCTCAACATTTCGGGCTCAAATTTTCCACATAAGCTACTAAACACAATCTGAATCACCAGGTGAGACCGAATTTTGAAACAGTATACAGGGTGATACTTTTTCATGGGCCATGTTCCATTTTTACCCTCGGAACTTTTTTTGGTACGCCACTGGCACTAACAAAAAAAAATCGAATAGATCATTCAATTTGAAATTTTTTGACTCTTGCATTTTGATCGTTACTATCACCGTTTCTGAGATATTAATTATTGAAAATAATCCAATAGTTTTCCCATATCGAAGCCATGGAGATATTATCTTAATAACTGATGCAATTTTTCAGGAATTGAGCTAAAATTTACATCAGATATCTCCTTATTGTATGTTTATAACAAAATGAGGCAGAAATTCTGACAGTATACAGGGTGTTATTTTTCACGTGCATTTTCCTCTTTTGCCCCTGAACTTTTTGTGGTGCGCTACTGGTATATTCTAAAACAGAATCAAACAGATTATTCAAAGTGAAAACTTTTCTGTTCCTTGTATTTTTCCGTATCTGCCACCATTTTTGAGATATTAATCAAGAAAAGTAATCGTATAGTCCCTTCCGTATTGAAAGCTTGAAGATATTTTTCATGTTATTTCGGCAATTTGTGAAGACCTTGAGCTCGAATTTCAAACGAAGTTCACATTTTAAGATCTGCACCACTAGATTAGTAGGATTTATGAGAAAGTATAAAGGGTGATATCATTTATCCGAATTGAATGAAAAATCCGTTTCTGATTACAAAAAACGTCAGTTATGCACCGAAAAAATATACGGAGGCAAAAGGGTAGCCTGTTCGGGCGTTGTTGATTAATTTTTCGAAAATGATGGCAGATACGGAAAAATACAAGGAACAGAAAAGTTTTCACTTTGAATAATCTGTTTTTAGAATATACCAGTAGCGCACCACAAAAAAGTTCAGGGGGCAAAAAGAGGAAAATGCACGTGAAAAAATAACACCCTGTATACTGTCAGGAATTTCTGCCTCATTTTGTTATAAACATACAATAAGGAGATATCTGATGTAAATTTTAGCTCAATTCCTGAAAAATTGCATCAGTTATTAAGATAATATCTCCATGGCTTCGATATGGCAAAACTATTGGATTATTTTCAATAATTAATATCTCAGAAACGGTGATAGTAACGATCAAAATGCAGGAGTCAAAAAAAATTTCAAATTGAATGATCTATTCGATTTTATTTTTTGTTAGTGCCATTGGCGTACCAAAAAAAAGTTCCGAGGGTAAAAATGGAACATGGCCCATGAAAAAGTATCACCCTGTATACTGTTTCAAAATTTGGTCTCACCTGATGATTCAGATTGTGTTTAGTAGTTTATGTGGAAAATTTGAGCCCGAAACCTTGAGAAGTCTAGGTTTTATCGAGAGAAAATCGAAGAATTTTCTCAACTTTAACACCCTGTATCTCGGCAACGAAGCATTTTTTGACCATTGGTTCTTCGAACTTTCTTGCTCAAATCATTCAGGGATTCGCATCCTTCATTTATGACATCTTATTCGGAAACACCCTGTATTGGTCTTTGCCGAGACATACCATGCAGTTGCCTTTATCAGTTTTTGTTAAAATGAGATTTCCTCCTTGTATTTTTTATGATATGGATTTTATGGTTTTCATGTAATTTTGCTTTTTGGGACGAATGTTGGTTTCCTCAATTATTTCAGCAATCTTATGTTTATGGAGAATTATATTGTTTTTGTGCTTCTGCATATTCAGTTTGGCTTGGACTCCAATCATTTCTTTAGTCAATTCAATTCTATTGTTCTCTGGAGTGAATTTTTGTCCTTTCTATAACGAAACTATCTGCTTTTCATTGAAATTACTCTTTGATATATTAATGCATTTTGAGAAAAAGGTAGTATCCATTGTTTCGGGCAATGCTGCATCGGTGTTTTGGTTGGAGTATTTCTTATTTTCTGAGCTTGAAAGTTTTCTTTCATTGCAAAATGTCATGTTCCTTCCTGGACATCCGGCTTATTTCCATACCGATTATATATTCGAGACAATCACACTCGATATTATGTAGGCTGTGGAATAATTCATCTTGCACAGCTTACATATAGGTTTTGATATAGCTACGTACTTTATGCAGCATTTTGAGTTCTTCCTTCAACCAAATTCGTTCGATTTTTAGTTTCTTTCTGTTCGTTATTCCATTCTTGACACAAAATTTGAATTTGATGTAATTAGGGATCACTTCACGTTTCAAGCAGTCTTTGTTGAATCATAGGTTTAGTGAAACTTTGTTGTATTTCATCTGTAGCCTATAATTATTAATCATCAATTCTGCCCGACAAGCTGTTCTAATGAGTAATATTTATGTTTCATCTTTTTTATGGACAATCAAATCTGCATAACAGAAGCTGCAGCAGAGTCGGTGGGAGAACGCACAATCAACATAAACACCAACAAAAATATCAAGTCATGGTAGTGTAAGGAAGTAAAGAAACTGGCAGATATGAAACGTAAGAGCTATCTATTGTATTTAAGTTCACCAATAGAAACCAATCGAACGAGATACGTTAAAAATAGAAACAAAGCTAATGCAGCCATCAGAGCCATCAAAAAGGGAACACTGGAGACAGTTTACCAGTGAAATGGAACCCGAAGAAAAGTATGGAAGATGCTGAAAAACAGGAAAAAGCCAGTAAAGGAATACGTTCAAACAAAAATCATATCACCTGACATCTGGGAAAAATATTTTACAGAGCTTTACCAAGATGAAGAAACAACTGATACATGGGTGAACGAAGACGAAACAGCAGATGATGTTTTGATAACAGAGAAAGAGCTGAGAAAAAGAATAAAAAGCTAAAAAACAGGAAAGCCGCGGGAACAGACAACATCCCGAACGAATTGCTAATATATGGGGTAAAGAAACTCACCGAGAAGCTGCTAACTCCTTTCAATAAAATTTTAAACACATCACAGATTCCTGAAGAATGGCGCAGCAGCATCAATATTCCTATCTTCAAAAAGGGGCAAAAGACATCACCTGAAAACTACAGGGGTATAACCCTGCTAAGTACGTCCATGAAACTGCTCAGTGCAATCCTAAAAGACAAATTGGAATCACGTATCGAGAATAAAGAGCAACAGTTTGGATTTCAAACAAATAGATCAACAACGGACGCTCTCTCCATAATGAAACAACTAACGGAGAAATCGATAGAGTTCAACAAGCCTGCTTGCATCTGCTTTATAGACTTAACAAAGGCATTCGACAAAGTGCGCTTGATAGACATCCTACAAATTCTAATAAAAAGACAGTCCCCGTCCCAAATCACCAAACTAATTAAAAACTTAAACACCGGAAATGTGACAAAGATCAAGTCAGGCGAACAGACTACACCTAACATAAAAACACCAGGCGGAATTAGACAGGGTGACAGCCTGAACCCTTTCCTTTTCAACCTCTTGATAGATGAAATAATACAAGTCACATCCTTAGATTTGGGATACAGAATGGGCCACTCTAAAATATCTGTTGTCTGCTATGCTGACGACGCAGCTTTTATAGCAGAAACGGAGAACGATCTTCAGAGACAACTTCTTAAATTCTATCAAGTCAGCCAACAACTCAACATGGTAATTTCAATATCAAAAACCAAAGCCATGACATTCTCCAGAGAACCTGTCAGGTGTAAAGTGGTTGTGAAAACAAGTCAATCGAGCTAGTCAATGTCTTTAAATATCTAGGCATGGACATCTGCAGCTACCACGATCCGGCGAAGGAAGTAAGAAGTCTCATAACTAAAGCAGCAGCTTTGTCAGGGTGTCTAAGAGATGTGATATGGTCAAACCAGCACATGGGAACAGATAGCAAGGTGAAGATCTATAAGACTTGTATCAGACCTATCATGACTTACGGCATAGAAGCACGCGAAGACACAAACAAAACTAAAAGTATGCTACGCGCGTCCGAAATGAAAACCCAAAGAAATATCCTCGGAAAGACCAGACTGGACAGGATAAGAAACACTGACATACGAGCTCAATGCGGCATAGTAGACATAGTCAGATGGGGCAGACAAAGACAAAGAGAATGGTATGCCCACGTGCGAAGAATGCACGAAAACAGATCACCGCGCACAATGATGGAGAGCAAGCCACATGGAGAGCGCCCACCAGGAAGACCCCAAAAAGGTGGCAGGAAAGCTGGCAGTCCACCTCGCAAGAAACCATCCAGAGACGGCTTCGGCAAGCAACAGACCAATAGGTCTATTTAAAAGAATAAGAAAAAGAAGAAGACATTCATTTCATACAAAATATATTTTACTTCATCTTTAATGAAAATGGATTTCCATATAGTAAATGAATCATTAATATTACTCAATGGTCGCTAAAGACATTGTAGAACGAGTCAATTCCGACCAAACATTTATAAAACGCATTGTAACTGGTGATGAGACATGAGTTCATGAGTTTTACATGAAAACCAGTCAACGAGCTTCGGAATGGCACCTTCCAACTGAACCGAAACCGAAAAGACCATGTCGAAGTCGATCGAGAGTCAAGGTGATGTTAACTGTTTTTGTTGGATATCGCGGTGTTGTGCACTCGGAATTGTTTACAGAAGGTCAGACGATGAATATAGAATATTACTTGAGCCCTATGCGGCGTTTGACAGAGCAAATTGGTCAGAAAGGGCCTGATTTGTGGAAAGAAAACTCATGGAATTGGTTCCACGATAATGCCCCATCAAACGAGGCTATCATTGTGAATGAATTTCAGAACAATAACTCAACAAATACCATCAAACAACCACCGTATTCACCTGATATAGTTCCCCCCGACATTTTTCTTTTTCCAAATCTCAAACTACCACTTCGAGGTACCAGCCGGCTCGGTGGCGTATGGGACATGATGCTCGTCTCCTACGCAGAGTTGCCTGGGTTCAATCCCCACAAAGTCGGTGCGATTTTTCGGATTCTGGGAATCGCTTGAGTGTCCATTTTTCGAAGGAGATGTGAAGCTGTTTGTCTTGTCTAACAGAGATGTGTTGGACATTAAATATCCCTTCCCTCGACACGAGAGGGGTTCGGCAAAATTCCTGGGTTAGTGAGGTGACAGGATTTCCTGGCGTGTCATTAGCCGAAAGGCAGAAATAGAGCACGTTAAAGAAAAAACAAACAAACAAACTTCAAGGTACCCGTTTGGAATTGATAGAAGACTTAGAAGATATTTCTCGGCAAGAACAGAAGTCATTTCCGGAAAAAGCATTAGAATATGTTTCGATGATCGAATTATTTGTTAGCGTAAATGTATTATTTCGGAAGGGGTTTACTTTGAAGGCGATACAATAAATTTGAATGAAAAATTAATATCTTGTGTTTTATTGTACAATTTCTGTTACTTTTTTTTGACAGAATGTTTAACTTAGAACGCATACCTGTTACAGAGAAATCACTCTTTGGTATGCCCATTTTATATGACATAAATAATAGAATTTCATTTTGAACCCTTTTGATGAGCTGATAGCCAATTTCACAAAACGGTGACCAGATTGTTGAGCCATACTTTACTAAAGGTCTACACCATAGGTGCTGAAACGGTAGATCGCGAGTGCTTTTTGGGTGGCTCTCGAGAAGAAAAAAAATTTTAATAAGTAGGTAACTAAAATACAAAAAGTTATTACGTAATGAAATATCACTCTGCTAGCTTCAAAAGGCGGCTTTATCAAAGGAACTCGCGGTATTCGTTAAAGAAATTAAGTGGACTCAAATCTGGCGATCTAGCTGGCCATCTTGAGGGACTATTTGTACCTATCAATTTTTCGGGAAAAATTCCTTCGAGATACCGCGAGACCTCCCTTGTGTTGCGAGGAGGTGCATCTTGTTGAAAATATATTTCATTCGCAACAGCTAATGGCAACTCGTCCAGTTCATCTTGTATTTGGGTCCTCAAAACTTTCAAATATCCCTCCCCTGTCAATGAACCTTAAAAAATTATTGGCCCTATTAAATATATTTCCATCATCCCCATCCAGACTTTTAACTCGAAACGTTCTTGGAAGTTTCCATCTTGATGTCTGTGCCCATTTCGTTGCGACCAGTACCTGGTATTTTGCCTATTGAACATCCCATTGTTCGTGGAACGTAATTCCTCACTAAATAAAATCTTTGTGGTATATTTTGGATCACCCTTCATTTCCCTAAGGTACTCTTCACAGTACTGGAGTCGCCGAACACTATCGTTAACATACAGGTTGGTGTAGTTGATATTTAAATGAGTGGTACTTATGTATTTTCAAAATTCTCCATGCGCTTTGGTTGCTAATTTCAAGCTACTCGGTAATTTCCCTTATTGATGTGGTTGGATTAATATCAATAAATGTCAATACGTCTATTTCGGTATCTTCGTCAATAACGAAATTCTCATCTTCAGCAGGTTGCACTCCATGAAATTTTCATTCACTATTAGAGAAATGAGTTCTATTCGAATGAAGTTTTTCCGGATAAAGCTCTATGTAGAATTGTTCAGCTTGAACGCTATTTTGCCTGCACTCTTCATAAATAAGGAGCATATTGACTTTTTCACTTTGGGTGTATTGATTCATACTCAAAACTGAATTCACTAACAACAATGAAACATGTCATCTTTCAAAATAACAGAATATTATAAGTATGAACATTGCATCGCCAACGTGGTTTTAGTTATTAGCAAATGGGGAAACTGCAAAACTACCTAGGTATTTTTCACTAGAATTCTGGAGGAACCGTTAAGAATAGAGTGACGTGAGTGGTTATAAATAAAATATGAAATACTGCTGCTGCAATACCGGGTGGCCCGATATGGTTGTCTCAGACGAAAACCTACTTTTGAGGAAAAACTGAAATTTGAATGTTTGACACCCCGTTAAAAATGAGCAATTTAATTTTTCAAATACAATCTTGTATTTTCGTGATACGACATGCTGATCTAAGGCATCTGTCACTGTTTATGGCCTTCTAAAACGAAAGATGAAAACTGCAAAAAGAAAGGTTATGTTTTGTTTTCCTTTCGAAAAAATGTCGAAAGGTCAAACGACGAGATGAACAATTAAGATAAGCAAAAAATACAGGGTGTCCCATTTTAAAATCGAAAGTTGGTATCGTATCCGGCATAACCGGAAATGAAATGTCAAACATATTCATGTTATCAAATTCAAATGTTGTCTTCTATCCGATTCCCAAATTTCATCTAAATACTACAAACACAAAAAAAAAGTTACAGGTGTGGTCCTAGTTTCAGTTACACCTGGTATATATATATATATATATATATATATATATATATATATATATATATATATATATATATATATATATATATATATATATATATTTGGGCAGTGCCAAGGCAACACAATTCCAATGCAAGTTGGATTTTAAATGTAAGGTCTCGATTTTCTAAAATAGAATGAAAGAATGCATGCAATTTGAAAAATTTTCAAACGAAGATATATCATCAGTTATTAAACACACAAAAATTGGAAATCTCCAGGTGTTGATGGTATTCATAACTTTTGGTTCAAGAAATTCTCTTGCGTTCATGAAAAATTGGCTGAATATTTTTCATTTATAATAAAGAACCCTCAGCTACTCCTTCATTTTTCACACAAGGAATTAATTATTTAAAACCGAAAAGTGATAATACTATTGATCTGTCTCTATATAGACCAATTACTTGCCTTCCAACAATATATAAAGATCTAACTGCATGTATTACCCAAAAATTTATGCACATTTGGAGAGTTCTTTCCGAATAACATAAAGGATGTAGAAAAAACACCTTGGTACTGAAGAACAACTTGTAATTGATTCTGTTGCTTTGAATCAAGCTCAAACTAAGAAGAGAAATATTCATACAGCCTTCATTGATTACCAAAAGGCTTTTGATAGTTCTCCCCATTCATGGCTTCAAGAAATTTTGGAAATTTATAAAATTGATAAGACACTTCGTCTTCATTTAAATATTTCAAAACAATCGTTAAAATCCGAAGTAATTCCAATCAAATGAGGCATTTTTCAAGGTGATTCTTTAAGTGCTCTTTGGTTTTGTCTTTGCCTTAATCCATTATCTCATGAATTAAATGCTACTAGTTTCGGCTTCAAAATAAAGAGTCTATCAACTGAATTCAAATTAAGTCACTTAATTTATTTAGATGATATTAAATTATATGCCGGAACCAGATCACATTTAAAAAGTCTACTTGAGATTATTTTCAACTATTCCAATGATATTCATATGAAATTTGGGCTTTCAAAATGTAAAGATCTTTCTATTGAAAAGAAAAGATCACCTCTGATTATATAAAGATTTCCAATATCGAAATCGAGCCAATGCATCAAGGAGATACATATAAATATCTTGGATTTTGTCAAGAGAAGACAATTAACCATAGCAGCACTAAAGCAAATATTAGAAGTTCATATTACAAAAGACTTAGAATTATCATCAAGAGTCATTTAACTAGTAAAACCTTTTCAGAGCTATCAATTCCTATGCAGTTCCTATTCTTACATCTTCTTTTGGAATTATTAAATGGTCTAAAACTGATATAAATGAATTACAATGTCAAACGAGGAAAATGCTCTATAAATATCATAAGCACCACCCAAAGTCAGCTGTTCAGAGAGTTACACTACCTAGACATCTTGGAGGTCGTGGATTAACTGATTTGAATAATCTTCATAGTAAACAGATTTTTCATCTACGTTCCCATTTTCATGATAAACAGAGAACGTCTAAATTACATGATATTGTTATTGCTTCAGATTATAATCTTACACCTCTGAACTTGACAATGCAAAAAGTAGATTTTGATATATTTGATAATAATTCTAAAAAAGAAAGTTGGATGCAGAAGGAATTTCACGGAAAGCACCCTAAAGAATTGAAAAATGATTATATTGATGAAATCGCATCGAATAAATGGTTAGTATCTGGAGAATTGTTTGCTGAAACAGAAGGCTTGGCAATTGCGATCCAGGAGCAGGTTGTTTTCACGAGGAATTATAGAAAACACATCATCAAACAAAATATGGATGATTCTTGCCGTTGATGTTTCTGTTCTTCAGAAATAGTTTTTCATAAATTATCATCTTGCGCAGTCCTTGCTTCAACAGATTATTTAGAAAGACATAATGCTGTCGCTAATATTATTCATTTAAATCTTGGAATTAAACATGACCTAATTCCCAAAAGAAGAAAATTTTACAAATATGAACCTGAGATTATTTGTGAAAATGACAAATATAAACTTTATTTTGATGAAACAATTCTTTGCAACAGAGCTGTAAAACACAATAGACCAGATATCATTCTTAATGATAAACAGAATCAAATAACATATATAATTGATATTGCTATACACGACACACATAATATACAGAATAAATACAATGAAATAATTTCTAAATATATGATGCTTGGCGACGAGATTAAAAAATGTGGAAAATGAAGAAAATATTTATTCTACCGATTATTATTTCCACAACAGGTGTTATTCCTAGAAATCTTCACAAAAGTATTTGAGATTTTGGGTCTGCAGAAAAATTTGTTTGAACAGTTACAAAAGATAACAGTCATCAAATCTTGTGATATTCTTCGTAGGTTTCTTTCCGAAAATAATAATGAGGTAGAGTCATAGGTTTTCTTTAGTTTATACTGTTCAGAATCTCATTTCATATTTCATTTATTTGTTTTCTATAAATGTAATATAATTAACTGACAATTTTGTCATATTTATATTCAGAGCAGTATTCTATTCGATCGTTCAGCACTTCACACGAAGGAAACTATTAATGAGTAACATTCAGTGTCACTTGACTAAGGTCCGTACACTGGATTTTTCCGGGGAGAAGGCCTGTGACACTACTCGTTGGTAAATTGATATCATTGTCTGATGATGCTATAGTATGTATATATTCTGGTAGATTGATATATTCTCATAACATTTAACGTTATCCTAATATATAATTATTCCAGGATATGTTTTGATTTTAATCATTGCCTGGCAATGGTATTAATTACCGGGTGGTGGATTTATATTTTTTCATGAAATCAGTTTGATTGCATGAACAGATATATGGGCAACTCGTCGGGGTAAAACCCCCATTATATAGGGTGTCCCACAATTTTGGGAACAGGCAATATCTCTGGTGTTATGAGAGAGTTGTGAAATAAAATGCACTGCGATGTACTTTTAGAATGTCTCTAACTCAAACATTCTACGCTCGAAATTTCCTTTCGACTTTCGGGAAACAACTCCCAACCTCAGTTTTTCAAATTGTATCCCTTAAAATTTTATAGTGTCAATAATTTCCAAATGATTTAAGGGTATTGTAGTATATCGTTTTCAAGGTTTTAATGTTGTCTGTTGGCGATAAGGAAAGAATCATTTCATTGATATTCTGAAAACTCTAAAAATAAACGTACTCAAAACAATAGACTGCAGGATGGAAGGCACTTCATTTGCATCAGAGAAACATAGGTAGATATGAAAAAAACATGGAACGCAAAGCCATAGAGAACTTAATAAAAGTTCATGCGCAGAACCATATCATGAAGTGTTTCTATGCAACCGTACCCTCCATCAATTTTGAAGTTTTTGAAAGAGTGTTCATGAACTGGGAAGTAAAAACAGGTAATAATATATTTTTCAATACAATTTCGACGAATCATATGATACTTACTAGTGCAATAAGCTGCAAATATGCCACATACATTTAGTGCTAATGAGTATGTGGATACGTTGCTCATTTATGAGTTTCGGAAAAATAGTCGCCACGCTGCTCATCCGTATAAAGAACGATTTTCAGCTCGTCGTCAACCATCGCATTCAACATTTCTAAACTTGGAACGGAAAATGCGTACTGGAGCATTTTCGAATTTCAAACATAGGCACCATCAAACTCCAGTAAAAACTGACGAAAATGTTATAACTATTTTAGTATACTGGTGTGAATCCACATATTTCATTGCGTTTTCTAGCAAGATAACTGGAACCTAGTAAGAGTACTATTCAGAGAATACTCAAAGAGCATAAGTACCACCCATTTAAAATTCATTTAGTACAAGGATTGCGACCAATTTGGAACGTCGACTGAATTTCATCGCATTCAGGCAAGGACATGCAGACTTGCTCAATCATATATGCTGGAGTGATGATAGTAGATTCCATAATATTGGGGTAGTTAATAAGCATAACGCCCATTACTGTTCTACAGAAAATCCACACTGTATACAAGAGAGTCGCTTTCAAACAGTGTGAGGTATAAATGTACGGTGCGCGTTCTTCCATGCACATTTGATTGGGCCCCATTTTTATGAAGGAACATCAACAGAGCAACGATATTTCGATTTTTCGTTGAATACGTTACTAGATTTATTAGAAGATATTTTCCTGGCAGAAGTATGTGTATTGGTGTGGCAACAAGATGGGGCTCCTGTGCCCGTGGATGGATTGGTAATAGAGGTCCAATTCAGTGGCCTGGGCGTTCTCCAGATTTGACCGCATTAGGTTTTTTCTTGTGGGGATACATAAAAGATCTTGTTTATCAAATATCTTCAGTTAATGTGGAAACCTAAAATAACGGATCCGTGCGGCATGTCGCATGATCACACCCCCTATGATTATAGCTTTCTGCACGAGAGGAGTAGAACGTAGGTTTGAAGCTTGCGTGCAGGTTGAAGGGGGGACATTTCGAACATCTCTTATGAAAAAAAGAAAAAATTTTACCACTTCTGTTTATTATTGATTCATTGTTGTTCGAATTTGTTAATAAATAACAATTTTTGCTTTTTGCTGTAGGTATCCAACATAAGTATGCGCATAAATAACCAATAGAACATTTAATGGAATGAATAAAAGGAATTCAATTCTGGAAAATGAAGATTGTTTTTTGATGGTTCAAACAAGGAATCCGATCTGGAAGGTGAGAGTAAACTCACTTTAATATTCAATTCAAAATAGCCTCTTTATAAACATCAGAACTGACAAATAAGTAATGAAAAAATATTTTGCTTTTACCACAGATTCTATGGTTTATTAAGTTTCAGCACCCACGTATACCTAACAAATGAATACATGGAGCCTCAATCGACGGATCTCTGAATGACATGTGTAGTTGTCAACTCGTGATTTAATTAACAATGCTCTCAATGAACCCAAAAATGATAATTGTAATTATAATTAATAATAAGTGTAATTTGGGTTGAAAGAAGTGAATTATGCGTTGAGTATAGAAAGTGAAAGACTACCATATACTTAGTATATACTATATACTTATACTAAAAGCACTAGGTGCTATATCCATAGATGTGCTATCTGTAAATAATGGTCAGCACGGATTTTGAGTACGTTCATTAGGAATGCTCCCAGATTTTCTAATGAAAATTGACAAGCTACAATACGTTGAATTCATTTTAAAATCAATGACAATATAAATGTTTATGGGTTGCAATTTGAAAAAATGAAATAAGTGGTTGTTTCTGAAGAGATAAAAGAGAACATCAGTATAGAAGTTGTGACTCGAAGGCATTTCAGAAGTACAAAGCAGTGCATTTTATTGTTGTGAAATGTGAAACAAAATGCACTGCGATGTACTTTTAAAATGTCTCACACGTTCAACGCTCGACTTTCAGGAAACAAATCCCAACTACAGTTTTTCAAATTGCACCCTTTGAAATTTTATAGTGTCAGTAATTTCCAAATGAACTCATAGTATTGTAGTATATCGTATTCAACGTTTTAATGTTGTCTGTTGGCGATAAAGAAAGAATAATTTCATTGATATTCGGAAGACTCTAAAGGCTAATAGTCTCAAATTGCAATCAAAATCGTCTTATTTTGAAAGTTCCGTACTTTTCTTTATGCTGATTCACTGCAAAAGTTCTACATGCTTTAGCTCATCAAATGAAAAATCAAAGGCGCGATTACTCATAAAGTTGCTGAGGAAGAAAATAAACCATTGCAATACAATCAACATCAAATGCATGCAAATAATTGAGGAAATACAAACGATACCTACACATCGAGAAAAACCGATACAAATATGACCTTTATATCATGGTATACCTAATATGCTGAAATTTTCATATTTTCCTCAAAATCTTCTTAGTCATCATCACTGTTGCAAATGGTGCACATGAAACAATGATTGATATTTGGAGCACAGCGTTTATGGGCCCAGTTCTTGCGGATTGAGCATTGTATCCACAGGTCTCCTGACTTTCTGAAAAAGTTTCGGAGCATAAAAGACAAAAACACTCCTCATCATCCTTTGATGAGGAACTTCCTACTCCTAGTATTTTCTTTTCAATCAACTTTCCCCAATAAGATATGAAGATTGCTTTTCTTACCTCAGATTCTAATTCTTTCGCATTCTCATTAGAGTAACATGAAGGGCAATTTTCGCCCAAATCTCTTTTTTTCACTAACTTAACTTTCTTATTTTTGTTGCTTGTCTTTGTTTTCCTTGTTTTCGACTTTTCCTGCTGTTTTGCCAACTCATTTTTTTCGGGAGTGTCAGTTAAAATTGTTGCTTTGCGGCGTTTTCCAGTGTTCGTTTTTCGGGGTCCGACTCATGGTATAAGTAGAACGGCTTCAGGAGATAATGGTTCTTCTGATGTGCCTAGTTGAAGAGGATTTGGAATCGATTGCTGTGTAATTATATTTGAAGGAACATATGAGATTCGTCTGTAGATGGAACTATGTCTTCAAGAATGTTAGTTCGCTTAGTTCGATCTGCTTGGAGCATAATCTGTACATGACAATTTTTCACGGTTGAATGGAGAAATGCCAAATGCCTTGAATCCCTGTATTATATGGACAGTTGAAAGGGCCAATAGTAAAGCAGTTTGGACTACATATGGGATGTTATAGATTGTCATAGTCTTTTCCTATGACTTCTCATCCATAAGTCTTGAGCAACAGACAAATAGGTCTTGAACGGACCAAATATAGAAATATCCAGCAACTTGTGGGAGCAGTATGGGCTGAAAAATAACATGACTATTCAGTTCTTTGGCTAGAACGAGTGTCCTGATAGATAAATGTGAGGAATGATGATCCAACAAAAGGAGGACTAGACTTTCTTCTGAGAGTCTGACATGGAGTATAAAAGGTTTAAAAAGCAATAGAATTTCTCATCGGTTATCAATCCACTTGAATTTTCTTTGCCAATGCAGTCTGGAGGACCATCACGAATAAAGTGGTTATGATAATTTTTCTCGAGAAAATATACATTGGTGGGATGTGCGACCCTATATCTCATACTGATAATACAGAGTGACAATAGCCCTCTTTCTCAGGAAGTAACGGATCCAACAAAACGCTTTCTTATTGCAGCGACAATCTTGGAAAGTTTCAATACAATTGCAACCCCGGTTTCATCTACATTCCATACAGAAGAGATTGAAAATTTATACCTGTCCATCACTTTTGCCAACTTTGACATCCATCTTCTTTTTCGCCAGGAATTAGGTATTTTAATTGAAAATTTAATATCAACATCATATGCTAGACGACGTACATCCTTAGGCTCAAGTCCATGGAGCATCTGGGCAAGCCGAAGCAGGTAACCGCACAAAATGTTCTCTTGCTCCTCCGTTAAAACTACGTGTGGATACGTATCCATAAGATACATTGCCTGGATCTTTTTTATATCGGGCAATGAATCGTTCAAGACAATTTCTGCATATATCGTAGTCTCTAGCAGCTCAACATAATTTTTTCTGTTCATTGATGATCTCATCTGAAGAAAATTCTATAATATTGAGAGGAGCAGTCTCTCTATCCGTCTTTCTCTGGTAATGACACATCCTGAAAAGTAGAAAAATAATTAAGTCATTACTCTTGTGGACTGAAAATTCCGATTGAGGGGTTGAGAGTCCTACCAAGGGCCAAAATGTTCCAGAAATTTACTTCTTGCCCCATACATACATCAAAAGATATTTGAGGTTATAAAATGAAAAACGGAAAAACACTGGATAATGAGCTTGATTTGCAAACTTACCCAAATTCTCTCTGTTCACTGTTATTTAATTTGGTTCAGTAAAAATTATGATCGCCCTGCAACTCGTACCTTCATTTGGTAGAAGCTGGTGGCTATCGTTGATGCGGGGAAGGGCATATAGTAACTTGAATCGCTCGTTCCTAGCGCTGTTCTAGAATGAGTAACATATGTTGGTATTTTCTACCCTACAGACTATAGCCTCGCTCTTCCCTACCGGGAATTTTTCAATGAAACGCAAAATATTTATCCATAGAATACTAAAGCAGTAAGCCATATTTCGAGGAAAGTGGAGGGGACGGATAGAGTTTGAACCGGGCGGGAAGAAAGGGTCGGCGCGGAAAAGCGGGGTCAGTAAGCCCCCGCGAATAATTTTTTTCCGGTAGAGAAACGTCTGAGGAAGATCCGAGCGAAATTCGGAGTCCCTAGCTCGAACGACGGCGGCGCGACGATTCTTCGAAAAATTTCGCCGAAACGTCGAAACGGCGAAATTTCTTCGGAATCGATAACTCGGATCTTTCGGAGGGCGATCGAAGAGGTCGATCGGGCGAAAATCTCGGGAAAGAGTTCCGAAAAAGCGAAGATAAAATACGTCTCCGAAGTCTCCGGGATGGAGGGGATAATTTCTATGGGTTTTTGCAGTTATACAAAATATTTCTATCGCCTTCGATCGCAGCGAAACCCGGACGACGAAAAAGCCTCGAGTTTCGCATTTTGCGCCGCCATAGTTAGATTCTCATAAAACCACGGGAAAACGGAAAAATCTTTCATCGAACGGAGGGCTATCGGCCGACTTTCGCAAACTTTCGCTCTACTTTCCATATTCCGAAAATCTCCGACGGCCAGAAATTTGCGAAATAAACAAACCTCGAGCTGTCAAAATACGGGTTTTTGTTTTAACCATCGTACTTAAACGGGGTCACCGGGAGAAAGGATTCGACCTTCGAACAATTCCTACATATCTCGAGATCGGGTCCCCGACGAGAAATCGTCATGTCACGACTTAATTTTCGAATTTGGGACGGTTTTTGAGACCTACATTTTCGAAGAATAGAACGGAAACACGGGGGTGGAGCCAGTCACCGCTCCTTCTGCCCTTATATCGCTATTCAATGACGTGAGCGTTACCAACGTGTAAAATGTAATGCTCTCTCTCTCTTCCGAACGGAAATAGCGAGATGGAAATAGTTAGTAACTTTGATTTTCACCAACATAATTTCGGTACTAACAACATCTAGAATATAGTGCTCTCTCTCTTCTGAGTGACAATCGAATCTAACCTTATTTCAATTAGTCTTATATTCGATCTGTCAAAACAAGTGATTCCGAATTTTATTTGTATGAAAAGTTTGACGAAACTTGAAATAAACTTTTAGAGGTAAGTGATCGTAGTTTGATGTTTATTTTATCCATGTTAATGTATAATTTGTTTAAGGAAAGAAACGATAGACTTTCAAAATTCATAAATTTAACATTCCGTGGTTATTCTAACCTAAACAATATGATTCAAACGAAATGTTATAATACAAAGGAATTAAGGAGACTTACAATAATGTTTGAAAGGTAAGTGAATGTAATTTGAGGTTTATTCATGTAATTTGATGTATATTTT
Organism: Cryptolaemus montrouzieri; assembly: GCA_013387265.2. Taxonomy (NCBI): domain Eukaryota; kingdom Metazoa; phylum Arthropoda; class Insecta; order Coleoptera; family Coccinellidae; genus Cryptolaemus; species Cryptolaemus montrouzieri. The sequence goes on along the minus strand of JABFTP020000083.1, from coordinate 4,892,859 downwards.
TTTAGGCATGCTCAAGAAATGTACTCAGAATTCACATATTTCATCTTTCTTTTATGGTTATTTTAACCTCTATGTATTGAAGAATGTCCTGGAATTACTAGGATTTTTAACGAATCAATTGGAGGATCTTACAATATGATGGGAGATATCCTTCGAGTTACTATTAATAGGTTTTGAGCTCTTTTATATAATAATACTTTTTCTGGAAGGAATTCAATAAAGTTTTCATTAGGTCATTTAGAGTATGTATTATATGAATATTGAAAGCCATCCACTTAAGGCTATATGTGTATTAAAATATTTCAAGCTGGATATCAATATGACCGTGCCATTTCAAATTGAATTTTCGTTTCAGTTTATTCAAGTGGAAGTAAGTTTCTATTCTACAATTATTCCAATGGAAAAGTTAATGAGATTCAATGTGTTTGACAATGTTCAAGTTTGAACAAAAGAAAATAAGATCTCAAATTTGCACAAAAGGTAATTATTGCGAGTTCCTTCCATTCATAACTCATAGTTACTGTTTCTCAGGAAATTTTATCAAGTTTGTTGAATGAATGACAGGAATTCCTCATTGATTTGAAGTTGAAAGTTTCTCTGTTATAGGTGTCTGATAGTGGGAAACATGATGTTCAAAAATGTAGAAGTAGCATATGAAGTTTCATTTTGTACAACTACAACTTTCAATCCAAGATTTATGAAAGTCACAGGCAACATGCTGCTACTTATGCGACTCATGTTTTGGAAAAAATTCAACTACAACTTGGAGAATGCTAAGCAATTTGACCATTTTTGTAATGGGTAGTTGTACTATAGGTATTTCATATAATTGTGTAAAATGAGTATGCTTATCACGTAATATGGAAATATGAAGTTGTTTTAATGCAATTATTTCTTTTCATTTTCATTCCATAGTATATTATAAAGATTCACAAGAAAATGAATTGAAGAGAAGTATTATTGAAGAATAGAAATTTCAATTATTAGAGAGCAAGTTTATAAGAAGCTGACTGCTCGAAACCAACTGCCAATTCGACAGTTAAGGATCTAGGAAATTGACAGTTACAAGAAACAGTGAAACTGATATATAGCTAATATCATTGTATTGTATATGAGGGTCCATAATGTAATTTACAAATTTGTGGATCTCATTTCTGCTTTCCATAAGATCTCTTCAATTCAGAACATGTTTGTTCTTTCTGGTAAGAAAATTGTGTGAATTTTGGTCACTTTGAATTTGATCAAAATATTTACATATAGGGCAATAACATAAGGTGAAAATTTCTATGTGTTCAGTAGTGAACACTCAAATTTTGATTTGAGAGGAACTTTAATTTTCTATTTCATTAGTATACTTGAGAAGTCATTCTTCCATCTTGCTGTTTCAAGCTCATATTTGTTGTTTATTATAATTCATGAATCTTATTGGATTCTTATCTAATACGAATCAGAACTATTGAGTAAAAATTATAAATTTGAAACTATAGATCTGCTTATATTGATCTTTCTGCAGTACATATTTAATACTTTTGGAACTAGAAATTTGGAATATTGTGAATTAATATTAGAGTTGTTGATGATTGAATTTCTATGCCTAAAGGGTGATTGAACAATTCGTTTTTTGAATCAATGTTGAAATGTTCTTAATTTCATCTTATGCTAGCTCAGTTGGCGAAAGTTGAGATTTTCAAATTTAATGTATTCCTTTGAATTGGGATAGTAAGGCTAGTGTTGAAATTTGTGTGGTTGATGATATCCATAAAACAATACTGGAAGCTGCGTTACCCTAAGGATGACTGAGGTAATATATGAGAGATTTCCATGTTACATAAAGAACTATTGAGTAAATATATGAATAATGAAGTGAAAATAATTAGGCGTTTAGTATATTGCCTATTTAGATACAAAAGGCAATCTTTATGAGCTCACTAGTTTTTCATCTAAATTCATTGTATCGCCTTCAAACTAGGCCCCTTCCTAATAGTGCACTTACGCCAACGAATAATTCAATCATCAGAATATTTTCAAACTCTGGCCCCAGATAGGTATTATCTGAAAGTCTTTGAAAAGAGTTACACTCGATTTGGTAAAGTTGTAGAGCTAGGGTGCTCAAACGGTCAATCACTAGTGCTTTTTGAGCAGGTCTCGAGAAGAAAAATATTTTTAATGAGTAGGTAACTAAACTACAAAAATTTATTACGTAATAAAATATTGCTCTGCTAGCGGCAAAAGGCGGCTTTATCAAAGGAACGCGCGGTACTCGACATAGAAGGGCTGCGTTTTTAGTCTTGCCGCTTTTCTAGAAATTTCGGTCAGCGCGTTCGACGGTAACATTCGAGACATTCGTTCACACCGACATAAATGTTGCGCATGCAGGAATTGGAGTCATTCTCAACTTTAACTTGAAGGAAATACTATGTCGATACAAAGTTTATAATTATATAGTATAAAATGAACAGGATTTTAGGCCACAGAGTTAATTGAGATAACTAAAAGTAAGTGATTTGATATCTTGTTTGAGGAAAAAAATAAACCATGTTCACAAGACCAGCCAAAATATCCAAAGCTGCTACGATCGTGTCGTTTAAAATATTTCATATATTGGCGAAACACAAGAAACCATTCGAAGATGGATCGATTGTGAAGGAACATTCATTGAAGAGGGTGAGACTTCATTTGGAGATTTTAAAAATAAAGCAGAAATGTTGTCTGCTATTAGGGACCTTCAGTTATCTCGTCCGACTCTCACATGGCGTATTGAAGTCATGAGTCAGAACATAGCAGATAACCAAAAACATATTTTCATGAAATGTACATACTTTTCTTTACAGTTTGACGAATCCACCGATATGACAGACACTGCCCGGCTGTGTGTTTTTATTCGGATGGTATTCAATGACATGTTGGTTAAGGAAGAATTTTGGACAAAGATTCCTCTGAAGAGGGAAGACCCCTTGCGAAGATATATATGACGTTTTCTTCAATTCTGTAAAAAAACTACAAGCTACCAAAATACAAATTAGTGTGCATTACAACCGATGGAGCACAAGCAATGACTGGAACTAAAAACGGTTCTGTTGCATCGTATCTAATGCATCTTTAATTCCATGCGTGCACGTAGCTTGCAACGGCAGCTCTTTGAGTTGTAGTTGGAAGATAGGGAGCTAGCTGAACAAACTGATTTAGTTCTTCACACGGACATCAGGTGATTGAGTCGCGGAAAATTCCTAGAAAGATTTCTAGAATTATTTCCAAAAATAACAGCTTTTCTAGATGAAATAAGTGATGACATGCAGATGTTAGAAAACGGAAATTGGCTGACTGATTCGGCATTTTTGAGTCACATCACAATGCACTTAAACACCATTAACTTGAAGCTTCAAGGTAAAGCAAAAACTATTATTGAGGTGATTAGCGCAGTACACGCATTCAGAAGTAAACTGCAACCTATGATACATCAAGTGAAAAGAAAAGATCTTACACATTTTCCGTCTTTGAATACAAGGATTCCTCAGTTGAATTATGTTACGTATGAGACAGAGTTATCAAATATTTTGGGACAATTCGAAATGCGTTTTTATGATTGCAATGAATTGGTAAATATAGCATCATTTATGAGTTACCCTTTTTCATGCGAAAACATTGAGGAATTAGCTACTGAAATAGCAAGTCAGTTTACTATGAACTCATGTTCTGTTGATAATGAGTTGGTGCAGAATATATCAGATAAACATATACATCTCAAAGCTACAACATCTGATACAAATTTCTGGTGTTTTATATCTGAAGATAAATATCCGAAACTAAGGAAATTGCCCTTCAACTGACGGCAATGTTTGGGTCAACCTACTTGTGTGAGTCTGCATTTTCTGAAATGAATATATCAGAATGTCGCAATCGACTAACTGACGATCATATGTCATCATGCTTTCTAGTAGCCTTCCGTGATGACGTACCATCTCATGAAAAGTATGCTGAGGAAATGCAGTTCCACGCTTCAACATCCGTGGTCACTCCTTAATTAAGTTAAACACCATGTGTAACTCTTTTGTCTTGTAACAACTAACAAACTCGCAATTTTTATTAACTATGAGTGTTTTCATTGATATTATAGAGAAAATCCTAACTAAACCTAACCCAAACCTTGACCAAAATAATGTATATTGTTCGAAAAGCTGATATGTATATATGCTACGGTACACCCTATCTAGGTAGGTACGTAGGGTGTACGGTGTATGTACAACAACCCTGCATCATACATACTTGTAGCCTCTCAGAGTCGATCGTAATTAGTATAAAAATATTGGGGTAGATCGTCTGCAGTACAAGTTTGAGCACCCCTGCCGTAGAGTCATAAATCTTTAGGTGAGCGGATGGTCATAGGCATTACATATGGACTATCTCAGCTAGTAGCTGGATATAATTTACCGTTCCCAGATTTAGCAATCAAAGGAATAGGCTCGATTACAATATACTGGACATAAATTTCCTAACTATCCTACATGTATTAAGAATTACAGCTTTTGCATTTCTATATAGGTATTCTTATGCAATTCTAATTTCTTAAGGCTATCATGCAAAGTTTTGGGTATTAAACCAGTCGAGGATACGATAACAGGAACAATATCTATTTTATCGAGGTGCCACATCTGCTTGATCTTAATAGCAAGGTCTGTGTATTTGGACTTTTTCTCCTGGAACTTGTTCAGCACGTTATTATTCGGTATGGCGACATCCACCAGCAGTGCTGTTCTGGCTCTCTTATCATACACCACTATGTCCGGCCTATTATTCATCACCATTCTGTCAGTGATAACAGGCCTATCGTAGTATAATCTGATAGAGTCATTTTCCAATACGGGCGCCGGCTGATACTTGTAATATGGCTGGAAGGTATTCAGAAGTCCGTACTTGTGTGCAAGTTTCTGGTGGATAATGTTGCACACTTGATTATGCCTGTTAAGATACTCCGTGTTGGCCAGTTGTTCGCATCCGGACGTAATATGCTGTATAGTCTCCGATCTTATATGGCATTTTCTGCACTTATCTGTTTGTAATGTTCCGTCCTTCATTATAAATTTTTTGTACTTGTTTGTAGCGATCACTTGGTTTTGGATGGCCATAAGTAATCCCTCTGTTTCTGCGGATAATTCTCCTTTCATCAACCATCTGTTGGAGGCTTCTTTGTCGATGTGTGGTTCATTAATCTCATGGTGATGTCGGCCATGCAATTCCTTTCTTGACCATTGGTCATGTTTTTCATTAATTATATTCTTCTTACATATTATACTCCGGAGTACCTGGGTATGATAAGGACAAATCGGGTGGGTTTTATCTCAATTTTTCTCAAAATTTATAAGCACTTAGTTAAATACCCATTAACCAATATGGAAACCGTTTTTCATCTTACACAAAAACCTATATTCGTATGAGGTTAGAGGTTATTATTGAGTATATTGTCTGAATTTAATCCCAAAAAGGAATATATATATATATATATATATATATATATATATATATATATATATATATATATATATATATATATATATATATATATATATATATATATATATATATATATATATATATATATATATATATATATATATATATATATATATATATATATATATATATATATATATATATATATATATATATATATAGAAGAGTTCCTGAAGTAGTTTTATCATTTGTATGCATCAGTTAGCAGTTGGTGAGAGTGATTTGTTCATTCCACAAATAACAGAAAATTTCTCTAATGTTAACCCTGTTAAACGTGCTAAAAATATACCACTTTGCCGAAATGAAAAATTAATTGTACTGAATGTAAACAATGTTTTAAGACGGCAAAGCGAATCACCTTCAATCGATAAAATGTGAAAATGTGTTCTGAAATGACGGGAATCGGACGGTCCACAATATACAAGCTTCTCAAGGAAAGAATATGTAAGAATGGATTTGAAGTTAAACCTTCAGAATCTTCTCAAGAAAGATACCGAACGGTTACACTCGTCTACAATGGTTTTGTTGCCCTAGATATGAAAATGATTTTGGGACTATTTATGCACACAATTCGTGAAACTATCAATGATTTTGTAGGATTTGCTCTGATTTCTTTTTAAATCTTTATTTTCATTTTACATAACAAAAATCGTAAAACAAGAAACAAAATAACAGATATATTTATAATGTCAGTTATGTTTTGAGAAATTTGGATACATCGAAGTAAATAAAGAGGAAAATGTCGAAAATATATTTCATATTTCCATAAAACGCCTTTTATGAGCTTTTCTTCTATAATTTTTCAGGGGACAATCTCTTTCCAAAGACCAGCAGTAATCTGCCATCATGTGACAATCCCAACGACCTTGATACCTTTCTTCCATCACTTTTAGATCTTGATAAAACCGCTCTCCCTGTTCCTCACTATAATTTCCTAAATTATCCGGAAATTTATCTAGATGATTGCGGAGATAGTGTAACTTAATACTCATATTTGCTCCTAAAGTCTGAAAGTTTGTCAGCATATTTTGCACAATTCCTTCATAATTTTCTGCTTTATAGTTACCTAGGAAATTTTCGACAACCAACACAAAAATTTTCCAAGCTTTACTTTCCGGAACAGTCATAACTTTGATAAAATCTGAGTCTTTCATCAATTGTCGTATTTGAGGACCATCAAATATTCCACCTTTCAATTTTTCCATACTAAGCTTCGGAAATTTTCTGCAAATGTAATTGAAACAATTTCCGTCTTTATTCAACGCTTTTACAAATTGCTTAATCATACCTAACTTAATATGTAATGGTGGAAGTATGATTTTGTATCTGCTCACCAGCGGCTCCCTTATTACATTGGCTTTACCGACAGTTAAAGAATTTCTTACAGGCCAAACATCTTGTTCCCAATGAAGTTGCTTTGCTCTACTATCCCACATACAAATAAAGCAAGGGTATTTTGTATATCCACTTTGTTGGCCAAGTAAAAAATTAACCATTTTTAAATCCACACAGATCGGCCATTGATGCTCAGAGTATTTAATTTTCTCTAAAACTAATTTCACATTTTCATATTCTTCTTTGAATTTCCTTGAATGGGCAATTGGAATTGATGCAAATTTATTTCCATTGCAATAAGACGCATTTTAAACTTCTTTTGCAACTATCAATAAAAAGGCATAACTTTGGCGTAGATGTTTTACCTTCCCATTCACTTCCACTGGTAGATGGTCCCGATTTCTGTGAATTTGGTAACATCATTGTTTCTGAGGGCATGCGAATTACTTTTGAAATGTATATGGGCCGAGGGAGATTTTCACTGTGTAGAACCGGACATTTCGTAGACTGTAAGTCTGGGTATCTCCACATTTGATTTCGATTAAAACCTTTAACATCTACTACGCAAAAGTAACAATCATCTAAATGATTCGTAGGCTCCATCCAGATCATAGGAATACCAAAGTCTAATCCAGAACGTTCACCTTTTTTCCACAACCGTAAAGACTCAACACTTTACTTACAAACTTTATTAGGAACCCATGGTTTACCTAATTTGTCCATTTTGAAACCAAAATATTCAACATAAGTCTCCTTGACAAAGTCTGTGATATTTCTTTTTTGTTTTTTTGGTATATAAACACCGCAAATATAACAAAATAAATCACTACAATATTTACACTTTCTTCGTGACAAACTCATATTTCAGACTAGAAGACAAATATATAAGAATGGACATTCAGTAATTGAAACAAAATATTAATCCATGACACTTTATCCAGATTCACGTGTATATGTACTTCAATATTGTCAAATAACTGAGATCTCAGCTGTTCTGTGAAGTGGGGATCAGGTGATGTTTGTATGCGCGAAAAAGTTGCGCAGAAGCCTAATCATGACTGGAAAATTAAATTTCATTTCTAGCAAGCTTATAATTGTTCAAAATATAAGAAATGAAAAAATCATGAAAATACGAGCACATTGAGAACTTTCATGAATAGATTCGTAATCTGGGCACTTGAAAATATAAAAATTTGCGATGATATCCAGGGCAACAATAAAAAAATTTTTTTTTGTAGAACTGTGTTATTGGTGAAGACTTCAGGAATACTATTCGAAAAACTGTTCATTTTTATTTTTGGAAAACAAATTCCCGCTGTGAAAAGAAAACACGATTTGTTCGTGGGAGATTTGGATTTGATATCAAAAATTGAATTTCTCATGGGAAAAGCATAACAAAAGACATCTCATAGATAAAGAAGAAACCGTTTGCTAGAAAAGAAATCACTCATGAGCAATTAAAACATATCGTGCTCAAAGTAAGAAAAATCTCTTATCGGGATGAAACTTGGATTAATCAAGGGTAACTAGATGATAAAAATATAAAAGATTGATGGCAAGCTGTTCTCAAAGGATTGTGTACATGATTTCAGGCTCCGTTAAGAAAAGGACGACGTATAATAATAACACATATACGTAGTATATAAGTGTTAACGGTTTTGTGGATGGGGACTACTATCATTTCAAAGTAAAAGTACTGGAGACTATCATGTGGACATGAATGCGGATGTTTCCGAAGAATATTTGGAACAGTTGTTGGATTTGATTTCACTAGGTTCTGTTATAATAATGGATAACACAAGCTACCATTAGCGACAAATTAAATTAATGCCAAAATCTTAACATGGCGTAAAGCCGACATCATCAGATAGCTGACAGATAAAAATATTTCTTATGAGGAAAATATGGAAAAAAAATATTATCGATTATAAATTTACATAAAAACCATTCAAAAAATATTATATTGATAAAATTACAAAGAACAGGGGTTAGTATACTCCGTCTTCCACCTTACCACTGTGAATTGAATGAGAATGAACCAATATATGGGCACAGGTAAATTGTGAAGTGGCTAGGAAGAACCCAAGTTTTAAGATAAAACACGTCGAACTTCATTTCAACAATGTAATGAATTGTGTAACATTCCAAAAATGGAAAAATAAAATGGACCACATCATTGAAGAAGAAAATAAAATGTGGAATTGTTTCATATTATGGATGCCATGATATATCCTGTTATAGTGAATTAAAGTAATGAAGATACATCATCAGGAGATGAACTGTAAATATTTTATGAAAATATTGCAGCTTAAAATATATATGAGCATTTTGACCAGTATTATTTTGATATTTATAATTTTACAGTATAGAAAATATTTACAACTGAAATTATTTATTAATATTGGTTAACATTCTGTTAGGTAATGTTGCAACACATGTGGAAAATTTAGTTCAAATCTACTGTAATATGAAATAAATCTCCATTTCCATAATTCACTAGAATTCTTGAGTTATCTGAAATATCATAAGCATTATTTAATAATTATATATTTTAACGTATAGAATTAAGCCTAAGTTGAGTATTCATGCAATTCATGAAATACTGATTTTTGGTAAATGTAGCTGTCTAGATATTCACATTAAATTATTATTGTTATATTAGTGAGGAAAGATGATACAAGTAAGATACGTCGTATTGCATCTGAATCTGAAATAGCCAATTTATGAAAATCACTTCTCATTCTCTTCGCTATTTGTTCAAAGACCGTCGTGTTTTTCATTCTCCTGATATGTCCTCACATATTTACTACCAGAACGTACGAGGACTTCGTTCAGAACTAAATAACTTCAGGTTGAGCTCAATGGCAGGTTTTTCTGATGTAATGTGTGTTACCGAATCATTTCTGAACGATACCGTTTTCGACAATGAATTGGTCGATACTTGTGAATATTCTGTGTTTCGTCGCGACCGAGATTCATCGGTGTCTTCTAAGAAGGATGGGGGTGAAGTTTTCATTGCCGTTCACAACAAATTCGGCCCACGGCTCTTGGATGACTTCAGAAGTGACGCGGAGGATATCTGGGTATCTCTGAACGTGAATGGTTCGAAGTTATATATTTGCTGTGTGTATTTGCCCCCTGGGGATTCTGTGGCAAGTGATGTGTTCGCTAGTAAATTGGAGAGCAATATAGTGAACATAAAATATCCATTTCTTGTGTGTAGTGACTTTAATTGTCCCTCAGTTGATTGGGTGAGCTCTGATCAGAGTTACTAGATACCTACTTATATTGAAAATAAATATTCAAATATATTAGATACACTTGCATTTCTGAACTGAATCAATACAATCATGTGGAGAATATTAACGATAAAATCTTGGCTTAGTCTTGTGTAATAAAGAAATTGTCTCGAATATACATAAAAGTGCTCATCCGTTTGTAAACGAGGACACACATCATCCCACACTAGAGTTTATAGTTGCCTTGTCTAAAGAGAAGATGATGAAAAATTCGAAAATTCAAAATTTTTATTACGATTTTAGAAATGCGAATTATGAAGCTGTTAATGCTTCATTATCGCTGGTGAATTGGGAGTGTCTGCTCAACAGCAGTTCTAAGGGAATTGATGAAAATCTGGATATTTTTTATGAGAGAATCAATGACATGATCAGTTCTGTTGTTTCTAAGAAAAGAGTCACTATGTGTTTTCCTTCATTCTTTTCGAAAGTTACTATTGCTACAATAAGAGAAAAGCAAAAATTTCATAAAAAATGGAAAATTAGTAAAAATGTCAATGATCTCAATATATTCAAACAGCTTCGTGCTCATTCGAAGGAACTTATTGAACTTGATTTGAATAAATTCACCTCTAACATTGAGCGGGAACTGCCAACGAACAGCAAATCATTCTGGAAATATGTGTCTCTGGGACAGGGCGGCTCTAAACTATCTAATGAAATGAGGTATGGGGATATTTCTTCATTAGATGGAAAAGAGATATGCAATCTTTTTGCCCGTTATTTCGAGGGTGTATATGTTCCTGTAAGTCAGCAGCGTAGTCGTAGTGTAACTGTTAAAAACTGCAATAATGATGTACTATCAAATATTCACATAGTAGAAGAAGAGGTTTGAGAGGTTCTCTTATCTCTTGACAAGTCGAAGGGTTCAGGTTAGGTTAGATTTCCACCAATTCTTCTCAAAAATTGCGCTCACAAATTAAGTAAGCCACTGCATATTTTGTTCAATCAGTCTCTGATTAATGGTGTATTTCCAAAAAAGTGGAAGGAGTCCGCCGTTGTCCCAATTTTCAAAAGTGGAGATAAAAATGATATTTCTAATTATAGACCTATTAACAAGCTTTCGATCATTGCTAAAGTATTTGAACGTATAATTCATAAGTATCTTTTCTCTCACGTGAAAAATTTCATTATCCCACAACAGCACGGATTTTTTAAGGGTAGGACTCTGGAAACTAATTTGATCGTTTATAGTGAGTACCTGCAGAGTGCAATGGATTCTCAAATTCAGACTGATGCTACTTACACAGATTTTTCTAAAGCCTTCGACAAAATAAGTTTCGATATTCTCATTTTTAGACTCGCCGAAGCAGGTGTAAGTGGTTGGTTGCTTGAGTGGATACAATCGTATCTACTGAATAGGTCACATTTCGTTAGTTTAAATGGTTTTAAATCTGAATATTTCATTAGTACTTCTGGGGTACCGCAGGGAACTCATCTCGCTCCTCTTCTTTCCTAGATTTGAATAACTTGGTTGAGTACTGTAGAGAAAACCAATTATTTTTGAATTTAAATAAATGTTTCACGATAACTTTTACTAGAAACCATTCCCCTATCACTTTTCAGTACTCAATTGGAAATTCATTGCTGCGACGTGTGTCCACGGCTTTTGATCTGGGTGTCACTTTCGATTCGAAGTTGCTCTTCGATGCACACATAGATCGCATAGCAAATAGTTCAAGTCGAATGATGGGTTATATTTTCAGGAAAAGTAAGGAATTTAAATATGTAAAATCACTTATCCCTTTATATTATGCTTACATCTACAGTAAATTAAATTTTGCCTCATGTATTTGGAACCCTTGTTATGATTGTTATTCCAACCGACTTGAACTCATTCAGAATAGATTCATACGGTTCATATGCTTCAAAACTAACTTTGTTATCCTGAATCACGACTACGCTCCTGCCCGTAAATATTTCAATTTATTGTCACTTAAAAATCGTAGAACTATATCTGATATTTTGGTTTTGTTTAAAATATTGAACTGCGTACTTCAGGTACCTGAGATCTTGCATATGGTTACTTTTAATGTTCCTATGAAATCATTGAGGCACCACGACCTCTTCTCTATAACTTTTAGAAAAACTAATAGTGCACAGAACTCCCCTATCGATAGGATGCTACGTGTCTGCAACACGCATAGGAGTATCAATTTGTTTGGGGTCCCATTGGCCTCTTTGAAGAGAACATTACGCTTGCTCTTTACTGACATATAAAATTCATTCAATCGTTCGTTTTTGTAATATTCATTTTATATTTCTTTTTCATTCTTTCTGTGAATACAACTCACTATTAATGTCTTATATAATACTTTTTTAGAATACTAGATTCTATGTAACTGATATTCATCTAGTGAATGTCATTTTGGCTTTGGCTGTGGACATTCCTTATATTGTACTTAAATGAATAAATAAATGAATAAATACATTAGTTTGAATTGTGGAGGCCGTTACTTGATGTAGATCCATGATATGAATGAGATGAAAACACAAGGTTTAACTTCAATCTACACTTTATTTGAAAAAATTCGACGACGTTTCGCTGGCACAGCAGCTTTATCAAGAATGAAAAATAGAATGAAGAGTATGATATTATAAACAAATCGTAGAACAAGTTGGATGAATAACAGGAAAATCCACACCGAGCCATTGTACAGTTAGTATGAAAGGTAATAAAAACTAATTAAACAAGTTAAGTAGGGGTGAGTAATTCAAATCTACCTGTTCATTCAAAAGCTTGTCCGAATGTTTGTATCTATTTATTTCTAATGCTTCTAGGAGATCTAATTTTGAACTTTTTGATTTTATATGTAATATGTCAAAGTTTTTATTGAATGAATGGTTTTCTTTTATAAGGTGGTTTGAATAATTTGAATCAGATTTATTTTTATATTTATTTTTATCGAAGCTACGTTTATGTTCAGATGTTCTTATTTAATATTTGTACTTGCAGAACCGCAGAATGTTAAACTGTTGAATATTTTATAGTCTTTATGAATAGGATATACTTCATTTATTGCTTTCTGATAGAGTTTTTACGAATGATTAGATCTATCATATCCGGATTATATGAATTATTAATGGCTATCTGTTTGATGATGTTTAACTCTTTATTATAATCTTCTACTGATAAAGGTAAATTGAGTAACCGATGTACCATGCTGTTTAAAGCTGCAACTTTGTGTTGAATTGGATGTAATGAGTAGTTATGTATAATTGTATCAGTATGTGATGGTTTACGAAAGACCGAAAAACATGATTATTATTTTGCTTAGTGATTTTTAAGTCCAAAAATTTATGGAATCGTTCTGTTCAATTTCTATCGTGAATTTAATGTTCAAATGGATAGAATTAATGAAATTAGCAAATAAGTCTAATTGACGAGTAGTTCCAATGAAACATACTAAGATGTCGTCAACATATCTATACCAATAAAGAAATTTGGAAATGAGTGGATGTGTATGAATTTTCTGTTCAATATTATTCATAAAATCTCTGCTAAAAGTGGACTCAAAGGATTTCCCATGATCAAACCATTTTCACTACTGTAATAGATGTTGTTGAAAGAAAAATAATTTTGTTCAATGCAAACGTCCAACAGATTCAATATTTCTGATTTAATTATGTGGTTAACATGATTCGAATTCAACATGTTTTCGATTAATATTTTGGCATCACCTGGAGGAACACTTGGGTATAAATTCTCATAACATGGCGGCTGGGGCTGTAACATAATATGTTACAGCCCCAGCCGTGAAATTGTCGCATTACCTTATAGATATCATTAAAAATTATTGTTCATTCAAATCAAAATTTTCTATAAAAAATTCTTTCGAATTGATAAATAACATAAAAAACGTTAACCTACCACCTAATGCAAAACTTATTTCGTTTGATGTTGAGAATTTATACCCAAGTGTTCCTCCAGGTGATGTCAAAATATTAATCGAAAACATGTTGAATTCGAATCATGTTAACCACATAATTAAATCAGAAATATTGAATCTGTTGGACATCATTTGAACATTAAATTCGCGATAGAAATTGAACAGAACGATTCCATAAATTTTTTGGACTTAAAAATCACTAAACAAAATAATAATCATGTTTTTTCGGTCTTTCGTAAACCAACACATACTGATACAATTATACATAACTACTCATTACATCCAATTCAACACAAAGTTGCAGCTTTAAACAGCATGGTACATCGGTTACTCAATTTACCTTTATCAGTAGAAGATTATAATAAAGAGTTAAACATCATCAAACAGATAGCCATTAATAATTCATATAATCCGGATATGATAGATCTAATCATTCGTAAAAGCTCTATCAGAAAGCAATAAATGAAGTATATCCTATTCATAAAGACTATAAAATATTCAACAGTTTAACATTCTGCGGTTCTGCAAGTACAAATATTAAATCCTTTCTCGTCAAACAAAATCTTAATATAGCTTTCAAAACTTCTAATAACTTAGGTAAACATATTAAAAATAATAAATCTCGTGTTGAAAAATCAAGTAAATCAGGAATCTATAAACTCAATTGCGGTTCTTGTGATACAATTTATATCGGTAGGACCTATAGGAGTTTTGGCATAAGAACATCTGAACATAAACGTAGCTTCGATAAAAATAAATATAAAATAAATCTGATTCAAATTATTCAAACCACCTAATAAAAGAAAACCATTCATTCAATAAAAACTTTGACATATTACATATAAAATCAAAAGTTCAAAATTAGATCTCCTAGAAGCATTAGAAATAAATAGATACAAACATTCGGACAAGCTTTTGAATGAACAGGTAGATTTGAATTACTCACCCTTACTTAACTTGTTTAATTAGTTTTTATTACCTTTCATACTAACTGTACAATGGCTCGGTGTGGATTTTCCTGTTATTCATCCAACTTGTTCTACGATTTGTTTATAATACCATACTCTTCATTCTATTTTTCATTCTTGATAAAGCTGCTGTGTCAGCGAAACGTCGTCGAATTTTTTCAAATAAAGTGTAGATTAAAGTTAAACCTTGTGTTTTTATCTCATTTAAATACATTAGTGTTCAATTAATTCAATTGATTAGCGAAGAGAACCCTAAAACACATATTCGTCTACGTAACTGACTACAGATTTTAGAGACCTAAAGTAAACATTTTATTTGAAACGAGGACAGCAATATTCCCACGCAACAGAAAAGGCAGAGAAGATTAATAGTATTAATAGGTAGTTATGTTGTTCCTGGAGATTTATACGAGTTGTTTTTATCAAAGATCCGGCAATAAATTGGTACCTACCCCAAGACAAAATAATAGAAATTACATTTAATTTTCAATTTGCCAACGTACAACACTTCTGAAAGGGTTTGCATACTTAATAAGATTTTATTATTCCACATCTTTACCAAATAGACTATAGATGTTGAAATGGTCATTCCGGATCCCAGGTGGGTAACCGAGAATCACGAGAACATTCTCAACAAGAAGAGATTGTTCTTCACAGTATAAATTATTTTTAGAGATATTAAAATATAATATGTCATTTGTGCACCAATAATATTATTGTCATGCTATATATTCAAAAACACTAGATTACTTCCGCGTGTGTGTGTAATAATTGAAAAACATCTCTGTCAAGACAGCAGATAACATTTCAGATAATTCAAGATCACGATAATGAAACACCTGAAGGAATTCAAATGAATATGAGATACTTAAGTACCTTTATCGACGAAGCGGCGATAACAATCATGATGAAAAGGTATACAAAATTATAATAGATTTTAGCAAATAGAGAGCATATTTTCGATAGATTAATTTATTTGCAATACAATCAAATCTTCTGCACAGGTGGACATCAAGAATGACAAAGTACAGAAAATAATCTACTCCAATAGATTATCGATTCTCTGATTTGTGATCATTATATTTTTTCGTGTTTTTCTTGCATAAAATGTGTTGAGGATTAGACAATGTTTTTCTACTACATAGTGTATATAAATACACTGCGCCTAGAAACTTACGCACAAAATCAAATATTCAAATTAATTAAGATGCTTAGAAACTCAACAACGAATTTACCAATATATTAAACTGTTATCGGTCATGCAGTGTCACTGATTCTGAGTTTTTTTGTGCTGGAATTCTTATATCAACCCTGACTAACATCAAACTATGCGGTGACTTCAATATAGACCTAGTCAGGGAAGAAATACCTTTTTGTATGCTTTCTAACATTCTGATTGGTTTCAATCTGATTTCATTGACTGAAAGAATACTCACTAACATTTGAAATTGGGAGGCTTCTACTTGGTAAAATTCCATTATCAGTAATAAAAAACAAGTACTGTGTTTTAAGGAATTTTACTCAATAATTGCGATTCGTAACGCGTTTCACTACACCGTAGCTTCTTCAGATGAATGATTATGCAGAAAAAAATGTAAATGAGAATATAACTATAAATGTTCTTGAGTAATTAAATTGCAATTCCGATTATAAGATAATAAAAACAATTCGTGAAAATAGTACCAAGAACGACAGCCGGAAACTACATAACATCAACTAAGGATCCTACCGCAAAATTTCAGAAAGTTGTTAGAAACATAATTTCGACAGCAAAATCATTAATTACAGACCAAGAAAAATATAAATTCATTAACTCCAATCTACAATCCCCCGAATTATATTCGTTGATAAAACTCCATAAACCTAATTACCCTATTAGACCTGTTGTTTCTTATGTAACGGCACCTTCGTTCAAACTTTCAAAATTCCTCAACGACTTGCTAATAAAACATTGCAATTTTAAATCTGAATTTTCGGTCAAAAATTCATACGAACTTATTGCCAATATCAAAGATACCACTATACCACCTAATTCGAAACTTATTTCTTTGGATGTTAAGAATCTATTTCCCAACATTCCTCCAAAAGATACGTATTACTTAGTTGAAGAATTATTAGAAAGGAATCATGTCAATACTATCATTAAATCAGATATTCTTTCATTATTAAAATTTGTTTAGATCAAAATTATTTCCATTTCGATTACAAATATTATACTATTGAAGACGGCTTGATTATGGGCAATCCGTTAAGTCCTTTGTTAGCAGAAATTTTCATGAATAACTCAGAGAAATTAATTCATAATCATCCACTCAGTAAATATTGTTTATACTGGTATCGCTATGTAGACGATATCATTATTTGCTTCACAGGAACAGATAGACAGTTGAAAATTTTCGGAAATCATATAAATTCATTACATCCAAAAATTGCATTCACAACCGAAATAGAAAGCAATAATTCGATAAATTTCTTAGACGTAACAATTTCGAATGAAAATGGAAAACATGTTTTCGCAATTTACCATAAGCCGTCACATACAGATATTATAATACATAACTCGTCGTGTCATCCATATCAACATAAAATGTCAGCATTCAATAGTTTCATTCATAGATTGATTAACATCCCACTATCACCAGAAAATTTCAACAAAGAACTAAATTTGATTAAACAAATAGCCAAAAATAATGGTTACAATCCCAAACTAATAAATAATATTTTAAATAAAAACAAAGTAGAATCGCATTGAATGAAGTTTACCCTGTGGATAAATTGAAACAAAAATTCAACACCTTAACCTACGTTGGCATTACTAGTGAGAAACTGAAATCATTCTTAAGTAGCAATAATTTCAACATAGCTTTCCAAACTAATAATAATTTAGGCAAATATATATAAAAAAAAATAATAATAAAACCAAACCAGGTAAAAACAATAAATCAGGTGTTTATAGATTGAATTGCAATGACTGTGATAATTTCTACATTGGTAGAACACATAGAAATTTTAATATTAGAATATCGGAACATAAACGCAGTTTTCAAATAAAAATCAGATTCAAATTACGCGAATCATCTCTTAGAAAATAATCATTCTTTCGACCCACAGTTTGAAATTTTGCATACAGATAATAAATATTGGAAGGTAGATCTTTGGGAAACTTTAGAAATAAATAAATACAAACACTCAGGTAGACTCATCAATGAACAAGTCGATTTAAGCCCTTCACCTCTATTGAATCCTTTCGGGGAGCAATCTATTCCTTAATTTTATTGGATATACCTGTCATAAATAACCACTTAAGAAGAAGCAACCCAATAAGCTTTTAATTACTCAAGAACATTTATAATTATATTCTCATTTATATTTTTCTGTATATTCATTCGTCTGAAGAAGCTACGGTGTAGTGAAACGCGTTACGAATCGCAATTATTAAGTAAAATTCCTTAAAACACAGTACTTGTTTTTTAATACTCACTAACTCAGTTACTAATGTCGTTGAAACATACACGCACCAAGTTCATATGGAATCACTCGGTATTTCACATCATTGATTGTTTTTAACCATGGATCCTTAACTACTTGTAAAGAAAGTTTTTTATTGTTAAAAAACTGGATAGTATGATATGAAATGTTGAATTATCACGACATGTTCGGGATATTGTAATCAGTCGTCACTGAGATTTGTAGCTGTGGATTTTGAAATTTAAAAAAGCCTATAATAATGATTGAAAATGCCTTACGTTGGATTGTCCGCTGTGCAGAGGAGTCGAATTATTGCTCTCGTTGAAGAAGGGGTGACACAAAGGGATAATTCGGACATAATGACGGTATCACAGGCAGGCCCGCCGCTAGCGGTTTGAACGGCGGTGTGCAATTCCTATCGTGCCGCCCCTATCTAACTACAAAACCTAGGTGTTTATAAAAATGTGGAAAAAAATGCTGTACAGTGAAAAACTATGTTATATTAGGTTATTCTATACAAGATAGATACACTAATACGACATTAAATGAAAAAATGAAGGCAAGAAAGGTGCAGTTTATACATATTATGTAGGTAGGTATAGGTATTAAGTTATTTTGCAGAAACTGCACCTTTCTTGCCTTCATGTTGGCAAAATCAGCTATAATTTTTTTGGTGTCTAGTCTATTTAGAATCTCATGTTCAATTGATATTATTGCTAAATTACTTAGTCTTTGCTGGTGCATAATTGATCTCAAATAGTTTTTTATTATTTTTAACTTTGAAAATGACCTTTCACCAGATGCAACTGAAACCGGCAATGTAAGTAGTATCCTTAGCGCTATTGCTGTATTCGGAAATGTTGACATTAATTCATTAGCAAAAATGTATTGCAATAGGGTTTGTGGATCATTAGACTGGTTTTCAGTTAAATGCAACTTTAAAGCATTGATTTCATTAAACATATCTATACCGTCAATATCTGCGTCACTACTTGAACTATCTTTTAGCTTCACATTCAAATCTTTACAATGTTTCATTAAATCATCATTGGAGTAACTAAACAAGTTATTATTGGTGAAAAGCCAAAACGTCGGTAAAAGTTTCCAACTCATCGAATCTACGTTTTAAAGAAATTAAGGTTTGGTCCAGGATCCTAAAAAAAACATCTACCTTGTATTTTGTTCTAGGGTCTAGTAGGACTTCATCACTCTGTTCATACTGAAATTGAGTTGGTTTTGTTCGTGGACGAACGGTATCTATAGGCGGAAAATCTGCATCTACATTAAGTTCCCGAGCCACAGTGGTAGCTTCTTCTAACACCCTTTCGAAATGCTCATCTGTGCGATATTCGGTGAATTTATGAATCAATTTATTTAACAAATTTATGCAGATTTGAGTATTTATTGTTGGGTTTTGCATCATTTTGCTAATAGCATTAATTTCGTTCAAAATATCAAACCAAATTACAACTGAGCAAATAAATCTATAATTTTGAATATTCAAAGCAAGCGAATGTGCTTTGTGAGTTGTTGTACAAGTAAAGCGTCAAATATTTTTTCGAGGTGATACCGTAAAGGTTTGACTGCATCGATTCTGCTAGACCATCGCGTGGCACTTAATGCCTTTAGTTTTAAATCAGGTAAATGCTTGCAAATTATGGACCACCTTTTGGTAGAAGACGAAAAGAAAACGTAAATTTCTTGAATTAAGTTGAAAAAGTTGACCGTGTCGTGCGTTATATTTGCCGCATCGTTAACGACCAAATTGAGACTATGCGCCGAGCATGGAACGTAAAATGCACGATTATTCATTTCCAATATTTTTTTTGTAATCCATTGTGTTTTCCACGCATATCAGAACCATTGTCATAACCTTGGCCACGTAAGTTTTTAATATCAAGGTTTAATTGCGAAAATAAATCTAAAACAAAATTTAATAGTCCTTCACATGTGGAGCTGGTTATCGGACAGATGCCAATGAAACTTTCGCATATTGTAACGTCTTTAGTTTCACTGTTTAAAATAACATACCTTAGTATAACTGTAATTTGTTCTGTGTGACTCACATCTGGTGTGCAATCTAATATGATAGAGAAATATTTTGATTCTCTGACTTTGATATAATATTATGGTCGCGCCGAGTAAATCAATGATTTCATTCTGAATCTGATCTCCTAAATAGTGAGTCATGCGAGTTGAATCGAATTTCGAGGCTTGAATTCTGTGAATATGTTCCCGCATAACTGAATCGAAGGATGTTATCATTTCTATTGCTTTGAGAAAATTACCATTATCATGCTCATATAATATTTTGGGCGAGCCCCTAAACGCCAGACATTGATGAGATAAAAATTTTATAACAGCTATGATCCTTTCCAATACATTACATCATTGTTTTTTTCAGATTCTAATAGTCTCAGTTGCATATGATTTACAGTAGTTTTATTTTTTAACATATGATTTAGTTGGACCCAACATTTTGAATTTTCGCTATGGGAAATGCTTGTTTCGTGTCGTTTTAAGGTAGATGACAGATGTTGCCAATCGGAAAAACCGCTTGGAGCTGACAGACTATTTACAGTTTTACTGAATATTTTACAACAAAAACAATAGACTGAATCTTTTGACGTAGAGTAAACAAGCCATTCTCTGTTAATTTTTTCTGCATTAGGAAGATTTCTAGAGTAATAACTGTTTGCAAATTTTCTTCCATCGATATTAGCAGGAAAATTGTGGTTAAACAGCTGCACGGGACCACGACTAACCAAAATATTAACAATATCATTAGTCATACTGGCGGGCCACGAACCGGGATCATCACCACAATCTAAACAGCTACTTGATGACGATAAATTGCTTACAGGTTCTTTAGCACTACTTTCTCTTTTTTTAGTTTCACTGGAGTCTCCTTCTGAAGGACTAACATTTTTCTCTTCAGATATCTCCATAACTTCTAGACTTAAAGCTGCGCTTGTTGAAGCTACATCTACGTCAACATTCTCTTGACATTCAGAGTCCCTATTTTCTGGTTTGCTAAAAAATTTCTCAAGAGATCCCGCTAGTTTTTTTCTCTGTATCTTTTTCTCGTTTTTGCCGTCGAAATTGAGCTCCTGAAATTTTTTTCCTTTTTTGCGGTTCCTGGAATTTTTTTGAAAAAGTTAAGTATACGGTTGAACAAAAGTAACTTAAATCCCAAAAGGGGGCCGATCATTCCACCCATTATTGCGAACAACCTTTACTAGGGGTCAACACTGAAATCGCGAAAAAAAATCAGCTTTTCCATACATTTTGTATGGAATAGTTATTTTTTTTCGCGATTTCAACGTTGACCCTATAGTAAAAGTTGTTCGTTTTTATGTGTAGAATGACTCCCTTTCGGGATTTAAGTTACTTTTGTGACACCCTGCATAGGTATAATTTTAATATTTTTTTTTATAAATCTTCACTCTTAAGTTGTATAACAGAAAAAATACCCTTTAAATCCCAATAATAATCACAATACTACTGCGAAAAAAAATTTTCATACTTACTGCACACAAATGTAATGGAATAACTAATTTTTTTCGCGACTTCAGAGTTGACCCCATAGTAAAAGTTGTTCGTATTGATTAGATGGAATGTCCCCTTTCGTTACTTAAGTTACTTTTGTTACATTCTGTATTAATTTTAATACGTTTTTTTATAAATCTTTACTTTAAGTTTTTCAGTAAAATAACCTTCAAATTTTACATGAATACCTGCTGTTTATATGAATGCGCCCATATGCTGATTAATTAAACAAAGACACTTACCATAATTATGATTTTTGCGCCGACGGATAATATAAATAATTTTCTAAATTATTTTTATAGTCACACTTCGCACAAAAATATACAGAATATTATTAATTTTAAGTACCCTGGACCGTTTCCGGATCTCACATTAGGGCTATAACCAAATAATTGAAGTTTGTTGTTCACTCACATCACTTTCGCATTTGTGTTAAATAAATAAAACAAAGAAATGAGTATATAGTTTTAAGAGGATTTCCCCTGATATCTGTGGGATTTCCCTATTTCGCATAGAGCACGATACGGATTAACTTTGTTCTCATGAATTTCAATAGATGGCGCTATGTAATGCTACGATATAAAAGAAATATTTGGGCGCCGTTCATCATATTATTTTTATAAGGATAATCTTTTTAGTATTGTGAGGTGACAATGTCTGAATTTTAGTCGATGATTGTCTGATTTGCCGCCCCCCGGAATGCGCCTCCCGCGTGCATTGCACGCCTTGCACGCCCGCTTACGGCGGTCCTGATCAGAGGGGGTAATTTCAAAAACCTACGCCCGATAAGTGGAGCTACAATCTCTGCAAAATAGGCCTGGAAAAAGTCGTAGAAATATCACTGAAGAACAACACCCCTTTTTGTGTCAAATTGCAAGAAGAGACCCCAATGCGTCGTACCCCATACTCCATAGACAATTCCTGGAAGCAGCAGACATCAGTGTATCAATCTAAACGATACGTCAGAGACTTCGTTCAAGGGGTTTTTATAGCAGAAGGTCCTTAAAAGTTCCAGAGCTAATAAGACAACAAAAAATTAACAGACTTAAATGGTGTATCTGGCACCAAAATTGGAATATTGAGAATGGGCGAAATGTTCTTTTTTCGGATGAGACCAGAATTGGTGTTCGATAAGATGACCATTGGATTCGGGTTTTAAGGGGTCGTAGAAGCTAAACTCTGAGCGGTAAAAGAAGTTCCGAAATACAATGGAGACAGTGTGATGTTTTTGGGTTGAATTAGGCTGAGAGGCAAAACAGTTTGATTTTGTTTCCTGCGAGTGTGACGGCTAGAAATTACGTAGACCTAGTGCTGGAGGTAATGGTGAGATTCTTACGAGGTGCCCACGGTGAGAATTTCACTTTTCTGCAAGATAATGCTCCTCCGAATAGCAGCAACTTCGCGCGACATTATCTTGAAACATTCTCCATGACAGTATCCTCAGGGTGGGGGGTCGTTTGCACCTATTTCTTATGACCAAAAACACCCCGTTTTACTCCCTTCTAGAGGCAGATTCGTTGATCTCATAGATCAGTATTATGTAGATGTGTTACATGTTGGTCAACATATACTTTTTTCAATTTCAACTTCGGAAAAAATATTGGATTCCCGCAGCCCGCACGCGCATTCGTTCACGCATACATAAATTAATTAGTTGTTTACGCACACGTCCAAAACCAAATATTCCAAAAATGGCTCCGCTTCCAGGTTTTAGAGTAGAGGGTGTTCATGTTTTTAATCGAACTGGGGTAGACTATGCTGGTCCATTCCATATAACTCTTCGACAAAGGGGTCAACGCAATTTGGTCAAGGCATATGTCTGCACATTCATGTGTCTATCGGTTAAGGCAGTTCATATAGAACTGGCTTCTGATCTTGCCGCAGAATGTTCCATTGCAGCATTCAAGAGGTTCATATCGCCTCGAGGTCCTTGCTCATTAATGATTTCGGACGGAGGGACAAATTTCGTTGGTACACGTAGACAACTAACCAAGTTAGAAGAATTGTTGAATTTGCAGCTCTTCCAAACAGAGTTTGGAAAAGAACTACCTCATAGGGGAGTAGAACGGAGAATCAACTCGCAAATGCTCCTTGGTTTGAAGGTATTTGGGAAGCGAATGTCAAATGTTTCAAGGGTCATCTGCATCGTCTTATTGGTAATCAAATCCCTACATACGAGGGGTTCAATACTGTGTTGGTGCAGATCGAGGCTGTAATGAACGGCAGGCCTTTATGCATTCATGCAATGATTCACAGTCTCCAACGGTTCTTACACCCACACACTTCCTAACACTTGGGACTACTTTATCAAACTTACCAGCTGAAAATTTGACAGACGTTCTTTTCAATCGACTGAAAAGGTTTCAGCTTGTAGATCGCATAGTTCAAGATTCCTGGGAAAGTTGGCGTAGAGAATATCTCCATACTTTGAATTCGCGTGCAAAGTGGACGCAGAAAACAGCTCCTATAGAGAAAACTCGGTTGTGGTTCTTCTGAAGGAGAATGTTCCTCCTCTACGTTGACCTTTAGGTATTATAGTAAAAGTTTATCCTGGCAGCGATAGCGTGGTAAGAGCAGTGGATGTGCGCACTAAGACGGGAACGTATCGCCGACCTGTTGGCAAGGTATGCCCTTTGCCGACGCAATAGCTTGGTAGTTTCAAAATTAATTTCTTCTTTTCGCTTATAATTTAGTTAAGTTTATTTAGTTCAAATGGGTTAATATTGGGGTAACTAATGTTAATATTTTCTATATCAAAACACCCTCAACCCCGATCTATGGAAGACGATGCAGGAGGCATCATGTAAATTGCAATACCTGAATTACCTTATTTTCGTCCCCATATTAATCACACCTGAGACCGACTGGAATCGGTCAAATGAAAATCCATGTGATCGTCTAGTACCTGAACTTGCCTGGAAGTTCTTTTTATATAATAGGACCCCTTTCTTTGTTGTGTTGTGTATTTGTAGGACCCTACTCAAGTTCTTTTATGTGAGGTTTGATGTGGTACGACCAATTCTTCGTCGCTTAAACCATAGGTAAGAAAATTGGAAAATCCAAACAGATTCGGTAACAATGTCTATTTGATCTTTGTAGCATTTGTATTAAATTCTTATCTTTGCATTCTCTGGCGTCTTTTAACGAATTTAATGAAATATCAGATCATTTAGATAGAGGCCCAATTTGCCCTCACCCATATTTTGAGTGGAAGTTGATACATTAGATTATTATATACAGACCTAATTGGTCCTCACCCATATTACGAGTGGAAGTTGGAATATTTAATTATTATGAACAGACCTAATTGGTCCTCACCCATATTTCGAGTGGAAGTTGGAATATTTAATTATTATAAACAGGCTTAATCTGCCCTCATCCATATTCTGGATGGAATTCGGATATGAGATTATTATAGACAGGCCTAACCTACCCTCACCCATCTTACGAGTGGTAATTGACCCGATCTAAGGGTTTTGGTAATATGATATCATGTTTCCTGAAGAGGTCGTTGCCCTGATACTCCAAACTCTGGAAGATTTGCTTTTAAAATTCTACGGAACACGTCCACGGCTGACAACTTGCAAGCGTTAATTCGCTCGCGTATTTTCAATCGAATTCAGTAATTCGTATAGTATTAAAACGTTATATATGGAACTAGAGGTAAGCCCGTAAAGCCATACGTGATTCTTTTTGCTCAACTGAGCGCCAACGGGCAGTATTATCATTATTGTTTTATTTCGTTTGCGCAATATTAATTATATTGTGTCACTGACTCCGGATCATATTCTCTTCCCATATCGCGGGTTTGCCAACCAGGGAATCATGCCCTCGGATCATACACCTGTATGAACCACAAACGTCACATACATTCCACAAACTCAGACATTCTTCAAAACTATCATACCGACAACTTACAACCCTCTATGTCTGTGGGTCCATACATGCGTATTGTCCCTAGAGCCGTTTATTTATACTAATGAGTAATGATATTATTCATAGGTGATCACTACACTTGAAGACAGGTAAAGTTCCCTTATTGAGGTTGAGAGTATCGGACATCAAATCAATAATTTGAAAATAAGATCTTCCCCATAGTTGGATACAATGATATATAAACAACTTCTTTACAGTTTAAGTATGTTCTGCTAAGTTATAAACTGAGATAAATAGAAATACTGCAAAAAGGATTATGATATTTCAAATCGATATTTGGCCCATTATAAAAGCAAAGATAAGAATCACTATTAAATGTTCTCACATTCGAACGTATCGTTCACCAGATTATAACAAAATATTTCTATTGGCACAATGGTTAAGTAAGATTTCACTGAGATCAATTTTCTGAGTTATAAAAGTAAAGTTTCACATCAATACTAAACTTCATAACATGTCAAATTCAAATAGTTCTCAAAGTTGTTGGAATCAGTACACATTAGTTTAATTACGTTTCAATAATGTTGCCAGTTTCATAAACAAATGTTGAAATCAATACTAAAGAATTTTAGTAAACTTCAAAATAATGTGTTAAGTTAAAACAACTGTTGAAATTAATATAAAATAAATTCAGTACATTTCGAATTCTACCAAGTTACGAGAGCAAACGTTTTAAATAAGTCTATGAAAATAACTCTTCAAAATAAATATTAGAAAATGTTAGTGCAGTTCAAATAGGTCATTTGCCAAGAAGAAAAAAAAATATGTGAAAATAATTTGTAATTTGAGAAATGATTATTTCAACTCGCCCTTAGTGCATTTAGAAATTACGTAGCATATACTTCAGGACATTCGTAAAGATTAAATAGTAAACAGAAATATTGGAGGAAATCAGAAAGTAATCACCTGTGCGACACAGCGTGAACGGTGCTTCTTCTTACCCTGTCCGGCTTCTCGGAGAGAAACAATCTGCGTGTTCCATTCTTCTGGACTCCTGTTATGCAAGATTAATTAACTTTAAATTTAATTCCGATTCACATGAGTGAGTAAATTCACTGAGCTTCGAAAACTGAATAACTGAATTATAAGAGTAACTGCACCTCGGAAGAAAAATAACTCAATAATAATAAAGATCATGATGATTCCTTAACGTCTCGATCGTGATCCTTATATATGCGTGACCCAGCAGCCCTCACAATTGCTGTTTCAGGAAACACCAGATGTGTGGAATCGTGGATATACGAAAGGGTGCTTTAAGAGCTTCGGTATTAAAGGCGAATATTGTTTTCGCTGGATTTCTCATCTGAGTTTAGATAAATTCCTCCACCTCGATATTTTTGGGTGATTTTAAGCTGCTTTGAAGATACGTAATATTCTATCATATTGAGAATTTAAAATGAAATTATTGAATCATTCTGGCAAATGACAGTCCTTTCACTATAATTGTGAATTCAGATGAACATTTTGAAATGTTATGCAGGTAGATCTAAAAATACAGTTATCACAATTTATAATAAAATTCAATTAGATAAAAACCAAAAATATTTGGATAGTTTTAGCAAATTAACAAAAAAAAATAGACCCCGATTATGGGTAGTCTCAATATGCTTATATATATTTCAAGCTGCAATATTTTCATGAAAGATTTACAAATTACAGATTGCAGTTGCATCTTCATTACAATTTTTCCAGTTTTGAGATGTAACACTTTTTATTACACTGTTGAAATGAAGGTCGACGTCTTTCATCTCAAAATTTGTGTTCTTTCTATCCTTGGAGGTGGGCTTGTTGACAATCTTTTATGTTTTTGTCATTCCGAGTTTTCTGAATCGTGTACCTGATTAACCCAAGTTTTATCTCGATAAGAAGTTTTCTTACTTTGAGCAAGATATGTTTTAATTGATCTTGAATGATTTCTTCTCCAGCAAACGATTTCTTCTTCATCTATGAGAACTGACTTCCTATTCTGCTTTTCCCATGAAAAATTTTATTCATGCAAAACACAATTTGTTTTATTATTGAAGCAACCCCTGCTTAAGGGGTTGATATTTCAGGCAAGTTTTGTACCCCAAAAGATGACCCCCTTGAAACAAAAATTGACCTGTTTTTGCGTTTTGATAAGAAATGAACATCATGGTAGAAATAGCCTCTGTTTAGTTTTCGTTGAAGCACCCTGTATATTCAAATAATTTATAATGGGGTCCCCATTTATGATTTGAAAGTTATTTCTACATTCTTTTCTTGAATTATTATGAAAATCTGTATTGAAATTATTAATTTAAATATTTGGTGATTTATATGTACCAGTTATCTGAATTTTTTTACTACCATTACCAATGAGAACCTTTAAAACCTTTATTTCACCTATTTTACTGTTTCAAATATATAACTGAATTTTTGCCTTACATAAATCACTACACCATCTTTTCGGTTGTACCCACCATTACTGTAAACAAAGTTATACCCCGCAATATTGAACAAAGCTAAATCAGAGACCAGATATGTCTCAGTCAAAATCAAACAGTCATATTCATGACTTATTTCATGCAGAAAAATTTTAAATTATCCATATTCTTTGATAAACTTCTAATATTATTGTGAAATAGTTTAAAATGATCATCAACTTTTCTAGAAATACATTTTTCCTAGCTGTCTATACTCTTACAGACTATAGTTTCGACATTAGTAAAAACATAATCTCTAACAAATTGGTCCAATTACAAAATCTAAAACTAAGAATTAACTTACGTAGAAGAGTCTGTTCTCTCTCTAATTATTTCTAGTTGTCTGAGATATATTGGACACTGACACTGATAAAACTACTTCAAGAACTCTTCGTAACGTCAATGTAGGTAATAATTAACTTTCTTGGGGTTAAATTCGAAGGATAAACTCAATAATACGCTTTAACCCTTATCCGAGTGGCAAGCCTATGACCATCCTGTCACTTAAAGATTTATTACACTACGGTTTTACCAAATCGAATATAGTTATAATTATTTCAGCCAACTTTCTCAGAATATGAAACATTATTTTTTAACTTTCAGATAAGAAATCCCTAAAATTTTGAGCACTTCCAATCAAAAAACCACACAGTAGTGTTAGACATTCTCAAAGTCCTTCACAAATACAATAAACTAGGTAAACTGAATCTGTTGGAAAGTTTAGAAATTAATATAATCATGAAAACCCCACATTGTATTGCTCTTAATAGCCAAATTGAAATCCATAATTCCCGACTACTCAACATTTAAGTAAGAAAAAATATTTCTTGTAAGCTTCTTTGTACCTATCTTAGTATTCAGCACTTGAAAAGGACCGAAAGTTCGTGTAGTAACGAATAAACGTCGAAAAATGACACAAGTTTTCTGTTTCATATTTTGAAATGGATTTCCAACAAAATGAATATGTCATGAAGATCATCAATTGGTTCTAAATCATGTGAATTTGGTTTTGTATTGCGATTCAAGTGAATTCCAAACAACACTGTTGGAAAAGATCAGTCCTTTAGGTGCTCTACCACAAACAAAAAGAGTGTGAAAATGTGCATTCTATTGCGAATTGGGAAAACCCATTTATATCGCACCCTTTGGTAGCAATACGCATGCTGAAAGCCCTGGATGTAGATGGAAAATGAAAATAAATATAGAGCGCAATAGTCAGAAAAGCAGAACTCGAGCTGGGAACTGTATCAAAACTTCCTTCCGGAAAGTTTTGACCATCTACAAGTAGGTATTGATTAAGCGTATGGGCGGGAAAACCATTCGGAAAATCTCTATGTTTTCTTCCGTTGCGACAGAGTTGAATCCGCACTGATGTGAAGATTCATCCAGACTCATATTTGTTATAGGCGGCTCTGAGATATCTTTTTCTTTTCATAAGTGCGACGTAATACTCTCGCGATGTGCATACAAACTTGGATGTGAATATTATATGTGTTGCTTAGTTACCGTTATTTATTGGTGTGCCTTGAATTTGGTGGGTATTCAAAATATCCTTCAATCTTTTATCTATATTTATTTCTTTCAATGCGAAATTGTGTTTATTGTCAATTAAAATACATCACATTTTGGCAACAGACTATCTGGTAGCTTGATTTTGAAATCAGTTGAACATTCATTAAGAAATGAGATGGACGATAATATATTTATTGTTGTCGAATGATCAACAATATATCTCATTTCCAATTGTGATTAATATTGGTTCGAAGTAGTTTATTTGATTTAAATGACACAAATAATTGAAATACAAAATGTACGAAATTTTCATACTCAAAATGGGATCTTTATACCTGTACTATTTGAAAATGAAGATGATTTCTGTTTTCCAATGGAACCAAATAATGATCTTTCTGAGGAATTATTGACTTGGTATTAACGTGTTAGGAAAACACTGCAAAAATGTTTCTCCTATCAAAATAGTTCAATGAAATTGTTATTTCAAACTCTTGTTTAAAGATTTGAATTGTGGAGGCCGTCACTTGATGTAGATCCATGATATAAATGAGATAAAAACACAAGGTTTAACTTTAATCTACACTTTATTTGAAAAAATTCGACGACGTTTCGCTGACACAGCAGCTTTATCAAGAATGAAAAATAGAATGAAGAGTATGGTATTATAAACAAATCGTAGAACAAGTTGGATGAATAACAGGAAAATCCACACCGAGCCATTGTACAGTTAGTATGAAAGGTAATAAAACTAATTGAACAAGTTAAGTAGGGTGAGTAATTCAAATCTACCTGTTCATTCAAAATCTTGTCCGAATGTTTGTATCTATTTATTTCTAATGCTTCTAGGAGATCTAATTTTGAACTTTTGATTTTATATGTAATATGTCAAAGTTTTATTGAATGAATGGTTTTCTTTTATTAGGTGGTTTGAATAATTTGAATCAGATTTATTTTTATCGAAGCTACGTTTATGTTAAGATATTCTTATGCCAAAACTCCTATAGGTCCTACCGATATAAATTTTATCACAAGAACCACAATTGAGTTTATAGATTCTGATTTACTTGATTTTTCAACACGAGATTTATTATTTTAATATGTTTACCTAAGTTATTAGAAGTTTTGAAAGCTATATTAAGATTTTGTTTGACGAGAAAGGATTTGATATTTGTACTTGCAGAACCGCAGAATGTTAAACTGTTGAATATTTTATAGTCTTTATGAATAGGATATACTTCATTTATTGCTTTCTGATATAGTTTTTACGAATGATTAGATCTATCATATCCGGATTTGAACAGAACGATTCCATAAAATTTTTGGACTTAAAAATCACAAAACAAAATAATAATCATGTTTTTTCGGTCTTTCGTAAACCAACACATACTGATACAATTATATATAACTACTCATTACATCCAATTCAACACAAAGTTGCAGCTTTAAACAGCATGGTACATCGGTTACTCAATTTACCTTTATCAGTAGAAGATTATAATAAAGAGTTAAACATCATCAAACAGATAGCCATTAATAATTCATATAATCCGGATATGATAGATCTAATCATTCGTCAAAAACTATATCAGAAAGCAATAAATGAAGTATATCCTATTCATAAAGACTATAAAATATTCAACAGTTTAACATTCTGCGGTTCTGCAAGTACAAATATCAAATCCTTTCTCATCAAACAAAATCTTAATATAGCTTTCAAAACTTCTAATAACTTAGGTAAACATATTAAAAATAATAAATCTCGTGTTGAAAAATCAAGTAAATCAGGAATCTATAAACTCAATTGTGGTTCTTGTGATAAAATTTATATCGGTAGGACCTATAGGAGTTTTGGCATAAGAATATCTGAACATAAACGTAGCTTCGATAAAAATAAATCTGATTCAAATTATTCAAACCACCTAATAAAAGAAAACCATTCATTCAATAAAACTTTGACATATTACATATAAAATCAAAAAGTTCAAAATTAGATCTCCTAGAAGCATTAGAAATAAATAGATACAAACATTCGGACAAGCTTTTGAATGAACAGGTAGATTTGAATTACTCACCCTACTTAACTTGTTTAATTAGTTTTATTACCTTTCATACTAACTGTACAATGGCTCGGTGTGGATTTTCCTGTTATTCATCCAACTTGTTCTACGATTTGTTTATAATACCATACTCTTCATTCTATTTTTCATTCTTGATAAAGCTGCTGTGTCAGCGAAACGTCGTCGAATTTTTTCAAATAAAGTGTAGATTAAAGTTAAACCTTGTCTTGTTTAAAGTATTAAGTAATATGGCATTTATAACAATCCCCCAAGGATTATTCATCAATAGACTTAGTTAAAATTGGACTCTCTAGAATTTGCCTAACATACAGGGTATAAGGGTATAAATGCCAAGGGTTTCACAATGTGATTCCTCAAGCCATTTAATTGATAATGAGAAGTTCGTCAGATTTTTTCAGTTTTCCTCTTATGGTTACCTCAGTTTTTCAGATATTCAGTTCAACTGCGGCACATTGGTGCCTTTTCGCAATCAACATAATCAGATCACAGAAACAATTATCGAAATCTACAGGGTGGTACTTTTTATTAAAAAGTCACCTTCCATTTCTACAACAACAACTTTGAAATTATTTCTTATGAATTTTCAATTAGTTTTCAACCTTTTTTTTGCATTTTTTTTGTATCTACCACAGTTTTTTGTGATATATTGATCAATTTCAACATATTAGTTTTTGGGTGATTTATTTCACTAATAGGCAACTGCCATGTTGATTTAATTCATTGGCAATATTTTGGTATTAATTCACTTTCGTTGATATTTCGCTGATAGGAACTGATAAATGCTTCTTTTGGATTTCCATTAAGGTGGAGGTTCATTTGAACTGAGAAATAGACGACAAGCATTTCATCTACAGACTCTCTAACGGTAATTCCTTAGAAGCGTCGAGATAATATGATGAAATGTACCCTCATTGTGTCGCCCCTCATCATACTTTGCTTGAACGACTTCATCAACGACTTCGAAGAACAGGTTGCTTCAAAACTAGATTGCGGTCGCCACCGGGATATTAAAACACTAGAATTAGTTCAAGCTGTACTTAATTTAATGGAGGAGCAATCCTATACTAGCACTAGGAAAATCGCTTTACAGCTTCCTGATAATCATATGACGGAAGTTGCCATCTTTGAAGAATAGCTCTTATCAAATATTGAATGGTTCTAGCCGTTACTACTTGCTAGTTAATCATGATTCAGAAAAACACGATGTTATGTTTACTATGCTTCACTACCAATGAATTATAAAATATACACTGTTACTGCAGTTTCAAATGTTTAACATTCATCTTCAGCCAGAAAAAGAAAACTGAATACAAAGTACGATTACTTACTATATTTGTAATTTAAAGGGTAGATGGAAAGACCCCAGCAGGTAGTAGGAGATGATACCATTTAAAAATATAATAAATTTGGGATTTACATAGATTAAGCTGATCGTTAATTATTTGAGGGTTACTATTATGAAGTGATTTGAAGATTTCAACAGATTCCAGGAAGTTCAATTCCTTGCTTTTAGGAGCAACGTGTAAAATTTCTAAACTGTCTTTACTAGGAAATGAGTGTCTATTTTCGATACAACGATTGGCGATAGTTGAATCTTGTTTATTCCTTGTGAAAGAGTTTAGGTGTTCTTTATATCTAAACTTGAAAGATCGACCAGTCTGACCTATGTGAAAATTATCACCGTCTGGACACGTCAACTTATAAAATCCTGATTTGTCTAGATCCGCCATTAATGCAGATAAAATACATTTATGGTACAGATACGTAGAGAATATACTTATCTGCGTTAATGGCACATCTCGACAATTTGATAAATTTCTAAGCTTCATAAATGGTATCCACCCAGCAATAAAAAAAAGTCGAAAAAAAACTATTTAACTGTGCAGATTTATTCACTTATTGAGAAGTAAAACACAGTGTTGATCTGACTTGATATAATTTAAGACTCAGCGAGATTGAGGGCGTCCTTCAGGGAAGATCTCTTATCAAATGATAATCGATTGTTAGTGACATCTATGAACATCATAATGTAACATCTCCTTTCTCAATAAAGGAAATTAAATTGGAATAATTGACATAATAAATAATCTCAAAATAATAATCCTATTGTAATGGTTTATACCCAATTATACAAGCCTATGTTACTATCTATCATTATTCATATCTATACAATAATACTTTTTAACTCAAAGATAAAAAGAGTTGCCATACCTTTCAGGATTTTCAATAATTCTTCCTGATCGTGAGGTTTGAGTATTATCAGAATCTTCCCCTCCAGCAGAAGTTTCATAATTTTTATTATCATTCTTAAGTTATTGGAAAGATTGGAGTGAATGGATGACTAGAGGAGTGACTTTCGTTATAGACATTTTTTGTTGTATGATTTTCCATTGACCCAGATATCAAATCTTCTGAATACTGCTTTTCTCAGATGTGATCCATATTACTACGATACTTTTTGTCATTATCAAACTCAAGAATGTATGACTTATCGCCTTAAACTTCCTTAACTTTGGCTGGTAGCTATGGAGCTTCTTTTCGTTTTTTGAAAACAACTTCCTTGTCGATTTTGAGCTCTGGTATGGGATTTTTTCTCGAATTTTAGAATTTCTTCATTTTGTTCTGATTTTTCTGCATGCAATTATTATATTCTTCGAATCTCACAACTTTTGGTCTCAATTTTTTCTCTAAGACTGGCAAAGTACATCGAAGTTGTCCAGACATAAGAAGTTGAGCAGGGGAAGGCAAGTTTTCTTTTCGCAGTGTTGCGATATTGCAGAAGAGCTAGATAAGGATCAGAATTGGTTTCGTAACATTGTTTCAGAATATTTTTGACTATTTTGACGAAACCTTCTGCTTGTCCATTAGACTTAGGATAATATAGGCTTGACGTGGTGTGTTCTATTTTCCATTCATAAAAGAAATTTTCTCATTCATTGGGGTCGAATGGTGACCATTATCACTGACTACTTATTGTGGAATACCATGTCTTGCAAAAATCGATTTCAGATGAATTATGACATTTTCAGATGAGTAGTTTGAATTCAATAGTGCAACTTCAATGAATTTTGAATAATAATCAGTAACTAGCATGTAATTAGATATATTGAAATAAAGAAAATATATTCCTTCTCTTTGCTATGGAAATTTGCAAATTGGATAAGGTTTTAAAGGTTCTTTCATTTGAGATGGTTTGAACTTGAGACAAATTTCACAATTTTCTACTATAATTTTTGTCCGAATTGATATTGCGCCAAAAAACAACATTTTTCAATGACCTTTCACACTTGCCAACACCCATATGTCGTTAATGACCTTTGGACAGCATTTCAGATCTTAATGACTTTGGTATTACAAGTTTATCTTCAAAAAATACTAGTTCCTCAACTGAATATATTTGAGATTGAATATTCCAAGAAGGTTTGACAATATCTTCAAGTTTCTTTTTGCACGAAGGCCATCCTTCAGCATAATATTTTCCTAATAGATATATTCCTTTGTCACAAAAACTTGCATTTATCTTTTTATTGAGAGTTTCTTCACTCAGTGACCAATTAGAGGCGACCATGTTGACATGCCTATTAATTTCATCGTCATACCTGATTTCTTCAGTCTGTGGTAAAGGAGTACATGAATTTTCCTGGAACATATTCAACATCGAGATCATACATTTGCAATGTTACCATCAATCTTTGAAGTCATGGTGGAACATCATTTAATGGTTTTTTGAATAGAGAAATCAAAGGAAGATGATCGAAATGCACAAGGACCTTATGGCTATAGATATACTGGTGAAACCTCAAACACCCAAAAAGAATTGCATATAACTCTTTTTAAATTTTAGCATATCGTTGCTGAGTTTCTGTGAGGGATTTTTGACGCAAAACAAATAGGGTTTTGATTTTGTAATATACAAGCACAAACAGCTGACTGCGAAACATCGACTGCTAAAGTTATCGGCACTTGACGATCATTGTGAGCTAAAACCGGCACAGAGCTAATGCATTTTTTCGAATTATTGAATTTCAACTCATAATTCAAGTCCCAGACCTGTTCTAATTTTTTTTCAGTTAATTTCTCAATGATTTAGTTTTTTTGACAAGTTGTCAATAATAACACTGTGCTAGTTCAAAATTCTAACATGCAGGAGACATACCTAGTAAACCTATATTGGGTACGCTGAATCCAGTGGTAACCACCGTTTTTGAAAGTTAGCTCTTGTTTAGGAGATATTCGCCTTTGAAGTTAGCTGATTTTAGTAGGGTTCGTCGCTTATGACTTCAGTACATTATATGCTTGTAATTCCCAAACCGTTCGAAATATCGCTTTACTGTCTTCGGCAAAGTTTTACCTATTGTCATGGCGAACAACTCTTTTGAATATACCAACATAAAAAACCTCATTCAAACACCGTTTCTTAACAAAATGTCCAAAAAACTCCATTTCTTTGTCATTTTTTCGTTAATTTTCGTCTAAATAATAGAAAAATCAGGGGGATTTCGCTTTAAAATCTTAAAATAAGAAAAGAAAACACATTTCCTATAGGTAAATCAAAAAATTTAAACGCACAATCATGATTTTAGCTCAAACTTCTCACAGATGTCACTGTTAATACGTATTTATTAGTATTGTCACTGATGTAACTACGCATTTTGCTATGTATTTGGTAAAAATATCAAAAATGAATTAGTGCAGTAAATATAATAAATTTTGCTATATTTGCGGAAAGTTTACTATAATGACAAGCAAGCGTTCAATTTCTGAAGAAATTGCTGAATCGTACACACAGTATTTCAACCAAACTGTGATCAAAGATGTGAACTGGGCCCCAAAAATCGTTTATACTGGTTGTGTCATAAGATTGGGTGGATGAAAAAGAGGTATAATGAAATGATTTATCATTTATTTCAAAATTATATCAATTGCAGCTATTTTTTATTACAGGTGAATTCCAATCTATGCCTTTTGGCATTCCAGTAATTTGGATAAATCCTCAAGAACATAATCCTGATGACTGTTTTGCTTATGTTAATGAAATTTTCGGATTGAACAGAGCTAAAAAACATAAAGTTTAACTCAGAGGTACTCGGTTTGTGCAGTTGCCGTTACCGCATCGGTTTATGTACCATCAAATGTATCTCCACAATGTAATCATGCCGAATTTTCTCAAAAAGATCTCGATAAAATTATTCGTCGATTGAAATTATCGCAGCGTCAGTCCATTATTTTGACTCAGGAAGAATGTCTTAGCACCTGATGTGAAAGTTTATGGAGTATTCGGCCGTCATAGACAGTTCACTGATTTATTAAAATCCATCGAAGACAATTCATTCGCGTACTGCACTGATATCAAGGAATTGGTATTAAAAATGCAAAGTTAGCTCTTGTTTAGGAGATATTCGCCTTTGAAGTTAGCTGATTTTAGTAGGGTTCGTCGCTTATGACTTCAGTACATTATATGCTTGTAATTCTCAAACCGTTCGGAATATCGCTTTACTGTCTTCGGCAAAGTTTTAACTATTGTCATGGCCAACAATTTTTCTGGATATACCAACATAGAAAAACCTCATTCGAACACCGTTTTCTAACAAAATGTCCAAAAAACCGCATTTCTTTGCCATTCATTTTTTCGTTAGTTTTCGTCCAAATAATAGAAAAATCAGGGGAATTTCGCTCTAAAATCTCAAACTAAGAAAAGAAAATACATTTCCCATAGTTAAATCAAAAAATTTAAACGCACAATCATGATTTTAACTCAAATTTTTATTCCAATTCCAACAATTTTCAACAAATAAACGTATAAATTCATATTCATTCTTCTTCTTCTCCATCTTCATCTTGCTGTGAATTCCAGCAAATGTCTCCCAATAGAGAATCAAGTTTTTTTCCACTATACCAGTGCTCAAGCCTAGCCGTCACCTGATGAAGCCGTCCACCATGCTCATCTGATTCACATGGTGATTGTTCGGCAAACTTGTCTGCATGGTAATGTATAAAATAAATTTTCAGAGACATTTTCACACCGATGTTACGGAAAAGCAACGAGTATATTTTCAACGTGTATGCGCCAGTTTTCGTCACGATGAATTCCAAGTCCATCTTCGATGACTCCTGTAACGCAATCCCAAGCAACGAGCTGCAAATTCGACAAACTGTTTTTAAATTGTTGGTCTCTCATCAAGCGTCGAATATCAGGTCCATTGAGTATGCCTGGAATAAAATAATTCGAAAAAATATGTGTTAAATATTGAATAAGTTAGGTTGATTGGTATATAAAAACGTATATAGTTTCACACAAACCTTCTTTTATTTTCATTCCACTCAATCTTGGGAAAATTCGCTTCAACTCATTGAATGCATTGCCTTCAGGATCTAGGGCCTTGATGAAATTTTTAACAATCCCAAGCTTGATATGCAGAGGTGGAAGCAACAAGTTTTTGATTGGCACAAGTGGAATTTCAACGACGTTTTCTCGACGCAATCTGAACCCTTGTCTCGGCATATCGAGTATCCCATAAACATATAAAACACATGTTTTTCGTATGTCCCGTCTGCATTCCTCTCAAAAGAGTTATCACCTTCAAATCAGCACAAATCTTCCAACGATGGTCTTCAAATTTCACCAAATCAAGGATTTTTTTCAATGATTCGTAATTTTCTTTCGTTTTTGTGCTGATGGCAATCGGGACACTGTTTTTTGAGTTTGTGACATGAAGCAAAACCGCCTTGAGACTACTTTTGGACGAATCGATGAAAAGATGCCAGTCTTCTGGTTTATACTCACGATGCATTTTTAATACCAATTCCTTGATATCAGTGCAGTACGCGAATGAATTGTCTTCCATGGATTTTAATAAATCTATGACGGACGAATACTCCATAAACTTTCACATCAGGTGCTAAGGCATTCTTCCTGAGTCAAAATAATGGACTGACGCTGCGATAATTTCAATCGACGAATAATCTTATCCAGATCTTTTTGAGAAAATTCGGCATGATTACTTTGTGGAGATACATTTGATGGTCCATGAACCGATGCAGACGTTTCGCCAATAGTATCAAAACTAGATGGAATGTACTCTTCTGTCGGACTAGGTCTTTTCGGTATTGGAATGGATTCCGAATGTGGTAACGGCAACTGAACAAACCGAGTTCCTCTGAGTTCAACTTTACGTTTTTTAGCTCTGTTCAATCCGACAATTTCATTAACATAAGCAAAACAGTCATCCGGATTATGTTCTTGAGGATTTATCCAAATTACTGGAATGCCAAAAGGCATAGATTGGAATTCACCTGTAATAAAAAATAGCTGCAATTGATATAATTTTGAAATAAATGATAAATCATTTCATTATACCTCTTTTTCATCCACTCAATCTTATCACACATATAAACGAGTTTTGGAGCCCAGTTTACATCTTTGAAAACAGTTTGGTTGAAATACTGTGTGTACGATTCAGCAATTTCTTCAGAAATTGAACGCTTGCTTGTCATTATAGTAAACTTTCCACAAATATAGCAAAATTTATTAAATTTACTGCTCGAATTCATTTTTGATATTTTTACCAAATATATAACTTGTGTAAACAAAGAGACTCCAA
This sequence comes from Cryptolaemus montrouzieri, assembly GCA_013387265.2. Classification (NCBI taxonomy): domain Eukaryota; kingdom Metazoa; phylum Arthropoda; class Insecta; order Coleoptera; family Coccinellidae; genus Cryptolaemus; species Cryptolaemus montrouzieri. The sequence continues at coordinate 4,853,274 of JABFTP020000083.1, read as the reverse complement.
CAAGAAATGTCAAATTAAGAAATATCAGAACTAAGACTATGAAAAATGGCACACAAATACATAGCAAAATGCGTAGTTACATCAGTGACAATACTAATAAATACGTATTAACAGTGACATCTGTGAAAAATTTGAGTTAAAATCATGATTGTGCGTTTAAATTTTTGATTTACCTATAGAAAATGTGTTTTTTTCTCATTTTAAGATTTTATAGCGAAATTCCCTTGATTTTTCTATTATTTAGACGAAAATTAACGAAAAAATGATAAAGAAATGGAGTTTTTTGGACATTTTGTTAAGAAACGGTGTTTGAATGAGGCTTTTTATGTTGGTATATTCAGAAAAATTGTTCGCCATGACAATAGGTAAAACTTTGCCGCAGACAGTAAAGCGATATTCTGAACGGTTTGGGAATTACAAGCATATAATGTACTGAAGTCATAAGCGACGAATCCTACTAAAATCAGCTAACTTCAAAGGCGATTATCTCCTAAACAAGAGCTAACTTTCAAAAACGGTGGTTACCACTGGATTCAGTGTACCCGATATAGGGTCAAATCTGAACTCGGTTCATCTAATTTCAACATCCAAAATCCTGAATATGCATTTCAATGAGAGAAACAAATTGCATTTTTCAATTTGTACCGAATTTCATCTATAGTAAGTAATGGATAATGAGGTCGGAGAATTGCAGTATTCAAGCTTCTGGGAGAAGTATTTGGTTTACGAACTGAAACAATAGAATTTACACATTTTGTCGGTTTTGTTACTTTTTGAATAACTCCTGGAGTCTCCATTCTGTCCAATTCCTCCTTGAACTGCTTTCTCAGCTTGAATGGAACTTTTCGTGGAGTATCGACTTTTGCCTATACATCTGATCTGATGGTAAGATTACACTCCTGTGGTAGGTATCCTAGACCTTCAAAGAGTTGGCTGTAAAATATTGTTAAATTCTGAATTTGTTTCAGTGCAAAATATTCTTTTGACAAGATTCAAATTTCGACAGGTTGGTAAACCAATAATAGTATCACATGGAATAAATGCTAAAATTATAATTTTTATAAGAAATTTGAGTTTCAAATTTACCTTTGACAGGTACATTATTACCTCCTAGACCTTTGACTTTCAAATTTGTTTTTTCGATATTTCCTTCCGAAATTTTCAAAGAATTGAAAGTATTTTTGGACATAATGTTCACATCAGCGCCTGTATCAATGATGGAATTTATGAAAGTTCTGTTGATTTCAATTTCGACACACCAATCTTCTTTTTTATTCTAACTATGACAAGTTAAGATTCCAACAAAAAAATCTCTATAATCGTTTTCATTATCTGTTGAAGAAGCTTCTCGAACATTATTTTGATAAGGAGATTGACTTGACTTATTGACAGCTTTAGAACGCCAAAATTTTGAGAAATGATTAAAAAGATTACACGACCTGCATTGGAATTCTTTAGCTGGACATCTCTGACGATGAATTTGACCACATCTACTGCAGGGACCTGTAGTGGATGGTGATGAACTTTTTGAACTGTTCTGCCTCTCTGCGAATTTCTCCTTTGGCTAAACCTTGACATAAACATAAAGGACCTCTTGACTTTCTTGTAAAATGGACGCATTTTCTTGAGACATGACCATGCTTTTCGCTAGAGGAAGATGTCCAAATCGACATCTTCTTGCGATACACTACTTAGTTGAAGAATTATTAGAAAAGAATCATGTCAATACTATCATTAAATCAGTTATTCTTTCATTATTACAAATTTGTTTAGATCAAAATTATTTCCATTTCAATAACAAATATTATTATTAAGTCCTTTGTTAGCAGAAATATTCATGAATAATTTAGAGAAATTAATTCATAATCATCCACTCAATAAATATTGTTTATACTGGTATCGCCATGTAGACGATATCATTAATTGCTTCACAGGAACAGATAGACTGTTGAAAATTTTCGAAATTCATATAAATCCATTACATCCAAAATTGGATTCACAACCGAAATAGAAAGCAATAATTCGATAAATTTCTTAGACGTAACGATTTCGAATGAAAATGGAAAACATGTTTTCGCAATTTAACATAAGCCGTCACATACAGATATTATAATACATAACTCGTCGTGTCATCCGTATCAACATAAAATGTCAGCATTCAACAGTTTTATTCATAGATTGATTAACATCCCGTTATCACCAGAAAATTAAAAAAAATTAAATTTGATTAAACAAAAAGCCAAAAATACTGGTTACAATCCCAAACTAATAAATAATATTTTAAATAAAAACAAAGTAGTATCGCATTGAATGAAGTTTACCATGTCGATAAATTGAAACAAAAATTCAACACCTTAACCTACGTTAGCATTACAAGTGAGAAACTGAAATCATTCTTGAGTAGCAATAATTTCAACATAGCTCTCCAAACTAATAATAATTTAGGCAAATATATAAAAATAATAAAACCAAAACAGGTAAAAACAATAAATCAGGTGTTTATAGATTGAATTGCAATGACTGTGATAATTTCTACATTGGTAGAACACATAGAAATTTTAATATTAGAATATCGGAACATAAACGCAGTTTTTCAGATAAAAAATCAGATTCAAATTACGCGAATCATCTCTTAGAAAATAATCACTCTTTCGACCCACATTTTGAAATTTTGCATACAGATAATAAATATTGGAAGGTAGATCTTTGGGAAACTTTAGAAATCAATAAATACAAACACTCAGGTAGGCTCATCAATGAACAAGTCGATTTAAGCAGCGGGGAGCAATCTATTCCATAATTTTATCGGATATGCCTGTCATAAATAACCACTTAAGAAGAATCAACCCATTAAGCTTTTAAATACTTAAGAACATTTATATTTATATTCTCATTCTCATTTTCTGTACATTCATTCGTCTGAAGAAGCTACGGTGTAGTGAAACGCGTTACGAATCATAATTATTAAGTTAAATTCCAAAACACACATTGCTTGTTTTTATTAGCAATAAACGCTCCTGTATATTCAAATATATTTGGTGTAGATTTGAAATAAAATTGTCCTTGATGAGAAAATCTTTAAAGTTTCCAAATTCACATTCCAGACTTAGATTCGTGAGATCTGTTAGAAGAGCGTCAATTTTTTCAGTAGTACCTTTTTTTGTACAGAAATTGTGCCTATTGATGGTTAGGTTCCTTTTTGGAACGAAATATTTCGTGAATAATTGAATAATCTCATCATGTTAGGTGATATTGACTTTGACTTTGAACGAAAATTTAATTTTAGAATTTATCAAGCGAATTACACCTGTATTAGTTTTCATGCGTTTGATAACTTTAACGAGTATCGGTCACACATATATTTTTAACTTCTGACACCATGTTTAACTGTGAAGAATTATTCACTTATTAGGAAGTAAAACATAGTGTTGATCTGACTTGATATAATTTAAGACTCAGCGAGAATGAGCACGTCCTTCAGGGAAGAGCTCTTATCAAATGACAAATGATAATCAATTTGTTAGTGACAATAGACTCTAATCACCCTCAATCGCTTAAAATGTCCGGATACAATTCAATGATAAACCGAGCTTTCTCTTTTCCTCTTTCATTGGAATTGAAACTATCAAAACTATAGCACGTAACAACGGTTTCAATCATGAAGTCATAGACAAGATAGTGCAATGTAAAAGATCAAACATTACTTTCAGTCAAATATATCCAATCGTAAAAGTAGATAACCCTAACACTATATTCCAATTTCATACTACAGGAATGTAAGTGAAAATGTTTCTAACATTCTTTCAAGTCAATATATAAAATTGCATTTCCGACTCAAAATAAATTGTCTTCTCTGTTATTCAATGCCAAAGATTCAACCCAAAACTTAGACAAATCAAGGTTTTATGAGTTGACATGTCCAGTTTGTGATAATTTTTACATAGGTCAGACTGGTCGATCTTTCAAGTTTAGATATAAAGAACACCTAACCCCTTTCACAAAGAATAAACAAGATTTAACTATCGCCAATCACTCATTTCCTAGTAAAGACAGTTTAGAAATTTTACACGTTGCTCCTGGAATCAGTTGAAATCTTCAAATCACAATCACTTCATAATAGTAACCTACAAATAATTAACGACCAGCCCGATCTATGAAAATCCCAAATCTATGATGTTTTCAAAGAGTACGACCCTCTACTAACTGCTGGGGACTTTGCATCTATCCTTTAAATAACAAACATAGTAAGTACACGTACTTTGTACTCAGTTTTCTTATTCTGTCTGAAGATGAATGTTCAACATTTGAAACTGCAGTAACAGTGCATATTTTATGATTTATTGGTAATAAATCATGGTTAACCTAATCTCAAGATATTCTGAATATCTCCTATATCCATATCATGTCCAGGCACTGTCACTGTCCTGTGGTTCGTATTGGTACATGCAAGATGGCAATCCTGCTTATTTTAGTATGAGAGCTTGTCAACATTTAAACGCAACGCATCCAGATCTCCGGATAGGACGAATTAAATCTCAATTTTGTCCAGCTCGTTAACCTGATCTGAATCCAATAGATTTTTCTATTTCAACGTTTGCAAACGTAGGCTTACAGGACTTCTGTACAAGACGTAGATGACTTAAGAAACCGCATTATCATTTCTTACAGACATTCAAGATGTTCCTTGGATTTTTAATCGGATACGGAAAGCTGTTTGTCGACATTTCGACTTCTGTGTAATAACGGAAGGAGGCCATTTTCATCACTTATTATGATCGCTTCATTACATTATATTTTCATCAAAATTGATCAATCTTTACACAAGAACTGTGGCAGATGCGGCTAAATGCAAAAGATCAAAGATAATGAAAATTTATAACAAAATTTTTAAATTACCCGGGGTGTATTGAAAAAAGTTGTAGGGGTAGAAAGGACACGTGACCTCTGAAATGTATCATCCAGTAGATTTTCATGATTGATTCTGTGATCTGATTATGTAGATTTTGAACTGAGTATCTGACATATATTCATGGAAACTTTTCGTCATAAAATTGCTTGAGGAATTACCTTGCGAAATCTTTCGTACTTATTCGTTTACACCCTGTATAAACAGTCTACCTAGTAGTACAGGGTGTATCTGGACGAAGGGGTCATAATGTAATAGGGCATAGAGTATTTGCAGAAATGGTGTATGAAAACCATCAAAGCACCCAGATTTTTAAATACAGGGTGATTTTAGGTCCAATACTTGATACTCATAAGACGAGACTAAAATTGAGGGCATATAGATCGGGTGATCCCTCATTTGAAGACTCTTTGAAGCTTTTTACATTGGCTCAAGAGGAAAGTAATTTTGAAGAGTCATTTTCTCTAGAAATCATTTTTATCTCGAAGTAGTCACCTCAAATAATTTGTGTATTTAAAAAAAAGGAGAATTAAATCCTACAAAAAAAAACCTAACAAGCGTACATTAACTGGTGAATTCATTAGTCTTGAAGTCTTAAATCAATAAAGTAGGTTTTGTTGTAATATCTTCTGAAAGCCCTTTTACAAACTATAACAATCTTGATAAGATTTTATTGTAATAATAAAATATTGCACTGAAAAAGTTGAAAACTAATGATTTCATCAATTGAAATTAATTGTTCTCGTTTTACTTCCAAATAATAAAACAATCTTGACTGAAAACATTGAAATTTTTCAAGATTCCTCTTTAAATAATCTTGAAAATAGACTTAATATTCAGTCTACTTCGAGATTAGAAATAAATTTTCATGATTCATGAAAATTACTTTTCTCGTATACTGTTGTAAAGAACTATTAGAAGCATTGACCGACACCTTTGTTCAAATATACCTTACATAACTCACGTAATTCGACCTGTTTCGAAAAATTTCTCTGATACGAGAATATGCCACGTCCCCTATCTCAAGATGGACAGATTTCGATGGAAAAAATGAGACACGTCTATTCTTAATCGAATGATTGAATGGGGACCAATATCGGTTGGTTCGGAGTATGTAGAATCCACCCCCTACCATCAGCAGCAGCTAACTCATTATAAGGAAAGTACAACGTAGATATTTATATCATAATATTTGTTCAGATAAATATTAAAATATTCTCTACAAAAAGAAAACGATGAAGATATTTCTAAATATATTAAAACCCAGAAAAAAGTACAAAAGTTTATTTGGCATATACTGACTACATGAGAAATATGCATTGAAAAATTACAGAACAAGTAGAAATGATCGCGTAACACTTAAGTTATAATACCTGCTTTGGTATATTTTTCGAAAAGGTATAAAAATAAAAAATACAAAATATACTTTTCTAAATAATTAAGTAGGAATAAGAAGGAACGAATCAGTAACCCCAATTATTAATTTTTGCACAAGTACATAACATACATTTGAATATATTAAAAACTATTGTAATATCACCAGATTTTTCAACACAGTTATCATGATATGCTTTAGTACATGGGTGCTCAAACGGTCGATCGGAAGTGCATTTTGAGTATATCTCGAATAGATCTCGAGAATGAAAAATGAATAAATAGGTAACTAAACTACGAAAATTTTTTAGCGTTATAAAATAACGCTCTGCTAGGGGCGAAAGGCAGCTGTACTTGTCAAAGAAAAGCCGCGTTTCTTATACCTGCCGCTGTTCTAGAAATTTCGGGCGCGTTTGATGGGAACATTCGAGACTTTCCTTCTTCTTCTTCTTCTTCTTCTTCTTCGCCGTGTAAAAGGCGTAGCGCCTGTTCAGTTCCGGTTTCCCTGTAGCAGTTCTTGTGAAGTTGATTGCCAATTGTTTTGGTGGTCGTCCAACGGGTCTTCTTCCGTGTGGTATGTTGTTATATACGATTTTGACTATTCTATCTGTGGTCATTCTGTTTACATGCTGGTTCCATTCTCTTCTTCTTTTTCTTACCCATCTTACAATATCGTCTGTCTCACATTTTTTCCTATGTCGGTATTTCTTTGTCTGTCATTCAATGTGTAACCGGTTATAGTTCTTAGCGTTTTCAGTTCTGTTGTTCCTAGTATCCTCTTCGTTACCGACGTTTCCGCTCTTGTTTCTGCCCCGTATGTCATAATTGGTCGCACACATGTTTTGTAGATTCTGGATTTGCATGGTATACTGAGGTGTTTATTTCTCCAAATTGGTTGTTTAAGATGTCCCGATACTGCAGCTGCTTTGTTGACTTGTCTCCTCACTTCATCTTCAAGGTATCCTGTGCTTGTTATTTTGCACCCTAAGTATTCGAATGACATGACTTGGTCTATAGTGGCGTTGTCTATTGTTAACTTGCAGCGCAGAGGTTCCTTAGCTATGGTCATGCATTTTGTCTTACTTGTTGAGATTTCCATATTGAAATTTTTTGCGCGTTTGCTAAAGGCGTATAACATTCTTTGTAGGTCGTCTTCTGATTCTGCAATGAGTACGGCGTCATCGGCATAGCAAAAGATCTTAATTTTGTAGGTTCCCATGCGGTATCCTAGTCCCAAGTTTAAACGGTCTCTACAAGTTATTCCATAACATTATTAAATAGTAGAGGGCTAAAACTATCACCTTGGCTGATGCCCGACGTTGTTCCGAAATGCTGTGTTAGGATGTGGTTTGTTCGTATTTGCGTTGTTGTATTAGTGTTCAGATCTTTTATGAGTCTTATATATTTTTTGGGTACCTCTTTGTTTCCAGTATCTTGATTACATCCTTCAGTTGGATTCTGTCGAAGGCCTTCGTTAAGTCTATGAAACAAAGATATGCTGGAGTGTTATATTCAAGAGACTTTTCTACTAATTGCCTTGTTATAAACGGTTTTTTCGAAAGCCTTGTTGCTCTTCGCTGATTGGCATTGTTGACGTTATGTCATCGGCAAGAATCTTTGTAAGCAGTTTCAAAGAGGTGCCTAATAAGGTTATTCCACGATAGTTGGCAGGATTTGTTTTGTCTCCTTTTGTAAAGATAGCCACTGTTACACTTCTTTTCCATTCTTCTGGTATTTTTCCGTATTGAATTATGATGTTAAACAGTTTTGTGTACTCTTCTCTCATGGCTTCTCCGCCATATTTGATCATCTCATTTGTTATCTTATCTTCATTTGGGGCTTTCCTATTTTTAAGTTTACTTATTGCCATAGCTACTTACTCTTTCGTGATTGTTACCGGTTCATTTATAATGTCGTTTTCTAAGTCTTCATCTGGGGGTTCTTCTTCATATTCTGATTCGGAGTAAAGATTTTTGAAGTATTTTTCCCATGTTTCGTTTGTGATTGTTTTCAGTTGTATAGTTTTATTGGTGTCCTTTTTCATACCCCTTAATAATTTCCAAATTCGTTTTTGCGTTCCGTATATATCCGCCTCCATTTCAGCACTAAATCTCTGCCAGTATTCTTCTTTAATTTTCCAAACTCTGTTACTCACCCTATTTTTTATTTCTATGTATCTATTTCGGTTCTCTGGTATCGGATGGTTCTTATATTCTAGATATATTTGTTTTTTTTCCTTTGTAATGTTTTTGACTTCAGTGGTGAACCAGGGTTTATTATTAGGTTTGCCGTCCTATGATACCGTGCGGGTTCCCAAGGCCTCTGTGGCACCCTTGTATATATTTTCTTTTAGTTTGAGCCATGCTATGTCGGGGTTATCTTGCTACAATATTGGATTACGAGTTATATACTGTTTGCAACGGTTTGAATAAAGTTGTTTTGTGCTCTCATTGTTGAGTGATTCTACGTTAAATTTTTCAGTTTTTACAGATGGTGTTTTCTTTTTTAATTGAGTTGTCATCTTCAGTTTCCCTAGAACGAGTTTGTGGTCTGTTCCAATGTTAGCTGATAACAAAACTCTTACATCTAAGATTTGTTGGGGTAGAAACATTCGGTTAGTGGTAATGTAATCAATTATGAATTGGTTGTTTTGGTTATCGTAGAAAGTATATTTGTGCTGTTCTTTGTGAGGGAAAAAAGTGTTATTGATTCGCAACTCGTTCTGTGCACAAAATTCCGTCAACATTTCGCCGTTTCTGTTAATTACGTCTTCGTTATATTTTTGTTTCACCCCGTTTACTACTTCGTTACCTACTCTAGCGTTGAGGTCTCCTAATATGATTATCTTTTCTTGAGTTGGTATTTTATCTAGTTGTGATTGAAGACTTTCATAAAAATCTACCGCCGCTTCCTCTGGTTTGCTTATGTCAGGTGCGTTTACTGATAGGATATGTAGCGGACGGTCGAAACGACATTGTGACTTTCAGGATTCTATCGCTAACATATTCTACGTTTACCATATTTTCTTCGTATTTTTCATGTACTAGTAGTCCTACTCCCGATGTTGCTCTTTGGTTTTTTTCTACTCCAGAGTATACTAAGATGTAATTGTTCAATTTTGATAATCCTCTTCATTTCTTTTTGGTTTCGGCAAGTGCACATATATCTATTTTGTGTTCGTTCATTTCAGGGATTATTTCGTGGTCTTTGGAGAATAGAGTTTTTATGTTCCAGCAGGCTATTCTTACTTGATGCTTCTTCCTGTAGAGTTTATTCCTATTTCGCGCGCGGGTCGTATTCCGTGTTTTTTGTCCTTGTACCGAGGCTGCATCTCCGGTGCTTTGAGCAATGAATTGTTTTACCCTAGGCAGGTTGCTAACCTTTCCTAGGAACCCTCCTCCTTTATCCGGGCTTGGGACCGGCATTAGCACTTGCTGGACTACTCAATCCATCCAGCTTTTACCAAAGGCGAGACTTTCGTTCACGCCGATATAGATGTTGCACCTGCAGGTATTGGGGTCATTCTGAATTGCAACTTGGAGGCAATACTACGTCGATACAAAGTTTATTAATAAATAGTACAAAATGAGTGCAGCAAAGAAATCAGTTTGATTGCATGAACAGATGGGCAACTCGTCGGGGTGAAACCCCTATATATATATATATATATATATATATATATATATATATATATATATATATATATATATATATATATATATATATATATATATATATATATATATATACAGTGTGTTCCAACGAAAATTTGACCCCCTATAACTCCGAAATGAGTAACACCAAGACACGTCGATTTTTGTTTCAAGGGGGAGTATTTTTCGAAATAATTCGAAACTTCTCAGATCAACCCCCTACCCCCAGCAACCCTAACTTTGAAATACATCATAGGGAATAAGGGTCGAGTGGCACCTTACTGAAAAGGTCTGTCAATTCTCCACCTTGATTTGTCTTTTTAGAATTTTAAATTAACATACAGGGTGTCCCAACCAAGGGTGAAGTTGAATTCTGGAAATCCCAAATACTAAATGAAATAGATTTATTTTGGCATAATGCAAGCGCAGGTTTATGCTCGGTCTAGAAAAACGACCTACACTTGTGAATTTGGAGTTGGTGCAATCAACCCCTATTTCCAGCATCCCCAACTCAAAAATCATTCGATCGATAATAGGTCAAGTGGCACCTCGTTGGAAAGGTACTGCAATTTTCTCTTCGAATTCGGTATTTTCGAAATTCAGAATCATCATACAGGGTGTCCCGAAGCAGGAAAATTGAAAATCCAAATAACTTTTGAAACTGGTTCATTTCGGTATACGAGAACATGTTTGATCTGAGAATAGGACTTTCTTGTGTGGTTATAGAATTTTTGCAATCAACCCCTTCCATTCAGCATCCCCAACTTGAAAATCATACAAATAATTCAAGTGGCATATCTTCAGAAAGGTTTTTGAATTCCAGAATGATTAAAGCATTTCATTCAGTTCGGCTCTCCATACAGGATGTCGCTTTCGAAAAATTCAATATCGTCATTTGAAATTATCAACTAAAATTAATTCGAAACTGTTAAAAGTATTGGGGTACGATGTGTTGAGCATCAATTACGAAGAAATAAAGCTGATTTCTGCATTGAAAATGTTCACATTTTTTCATTTCCATCTGGCGTGCAGTCATCTGTTATTTCTCATTTTGCAATGAAATATTATTATTATTCAGATCAGTTCCTCATTATTGTTGTTGTTCGTCAGTTGAAATTAATCTGAAAATGGTTTATTCCACTGAGGAAAGGGTCGAAATTGTATCGATGTATTTTCGAAATAACAGTTGTGCCAAAGAAACGGCAAGGATATTCGATAGGAACCATCCTGAAAGAGAAAGGAGTCAGTCACCAGTACGTTAAATATTTGGTTGACAAATTCCTAGCTACGGGTTCGGTGGCAAACAAAAACATGAAGTGACATGTCCTGTCAGAAATGAGGCAACGGAAGTGGCAGTAGTGGGTCATCTACAAATGGAGAATACTACTTCGATCAGAAAACTATCTCGTCTGACTGGTGTATCAGCTACAACTGTCCATAGAATCGTGAAACATCACCAATTTCACCCCTACAAGGTAAAATTAGTGCATGAAATAAACGAAGATGATCCAGATCGTCGTTTACAGTTTTGTGAAAATCTAAGTGAAAACCTAAACGCTAATCCAAATTTTCTGAATAACATCTGTTTTTCTGATGAAAGCACCTTTATGCTCAGTGGTGAAGTGAATAGACATAATTGTCGACATTGGGACACACAGAATCCTCATTGGTTTAGAGAGGCCCACACGCAAAGGCCTCAGAAGTTGAACGTTTGGGCAGGAATTTTGGCAATCATCTAGTTGGGCCTTTCTTTATTGAGGGTAATCTGAATGGAAATGGCTACCTACAGTTGTTAGAGGAACACATACATCCTAGATTGACAGAAATTTTACAGAACGATCCAACTCTTTCTGAGGACGAAATGCGTTTTCAACAAGACGGTGCTCCTCCGCATTATGATGCTCGGGTGCGCCAATATTTAGACGAAAATTTCCCAGGAAGGTGGATTGGTAGAAGAGGACCTGTTTAGTGGCCAGCCAGGTCACCAGATTTAAATCCCCTAGATTTTTTTTTGTGGGGCCATCTAAAATCTAAAGTTTATGCCACAAGACCAGAAAACCTGGAGGAGCTGCGGATGAGGATTATCACAGAATGCCGACTTTTGACTCCTGAAGTTTTCGCTAATGTGAGAAGAGAGTTCGAAAATCGTCTGTATAACTGTATGGAGGTGGGCGGAGGTCATTTTGAACAATTGTTGTAATAATCAAGTTAGTTTTTGTTTTCAATTGAATACAAGTTCAATAAATCTCGTTTTCCTGTTTAGATGAGCATCCAATCAGTTTCTCCATCATCCCTCATCCTGATCCTCACGCCAGAAAACCTCGATTGCCAAACTGAAACTAATGCCTCAGTGATTCAGAAAATAGAAAAATCTTTCTGGAACTTTGCCACTCAACCTGTAGTCACTTGTATGATTTTTGAGTTGGGGATGCTGAATGGAAGAGATTGATTGCAAAAATTCCATATTCACGCAAGAGAGTCTTATTCTCGAATCAAACATAAACATGTTCTCGTATTATACCGAAATGAACCAGTTTCAAAAAGTTATTTGGGTTTTCAGTGTTCCTGCTCCGGGACACCCTGTATGATGATTCTGAATTTCGAAAATACCAAATTCGAAGAGAAAATTGAAATACCTTTCCAACGAGGTGCCACTTGACCTATTCTCGATCGAATGATTTTGAGTTGGGGATGCTGGAAATAGGGGTTGATTGCACCAACTCCAAATTCACAAGTGTAGGTCGTTTTTCTAGACCGAGCATAAACCTGCGCTTGCATTATGCCAAAATAAATCGATTTCATTTAGTATTTGGGATTTGCAGGAATTCAACTTTACCCTCGGTTGGGACACCCTGTATGTTAATTTAAAATTCTAAAATGACAAATCAGAATGGAGAATTGACAGACCTTTACAGTAAGGTGCCACTCGACCCTTATTCCTATGATGAATTTCGAAATTAGGGTTGCTGGGGTAGGGGTTGATCTGACAAGTTTCGAATTATTTCGAAAAATGCTCCCCTCGAAACAAAAATCGACGTGTCTTGGTGTTTTTCGCTAATGTTACTTATTTCGGAGTTATAGGGGGTCAAATTTTCGTTGGAACACACTGTATATATATATATATATATATATATATATATATATATATATATATATATATATATATATATATATATATATATATATATATATATATATATATATATATATATATATATATATATATATATAATATAATTGTATATTGCATTTGACCGATGTGTTGGGCCTTACGAAGGTTTAATTCAAGGTTTGTACCACACAAACTCACTAACCACCAAAAATTTAATCGAATTGAGCATAGCAACGACACGATTTCAAGTGCTCGGAAGGACCCAAGCTTCTCGAAAACGATTGTGACTGATGACGAGACAATGTGTCTTCAGCATGAACCTGAAACAAACCGTGCTAAATGAAGAGCGTTGGATGGAGGAAACCCAAAGAACCGCTTTGAGGAGTTAAAAGCGAAGATTATGTTGATTTGATTTTAAGATTGTAAAAGAATTATCCACAAATAATTCATTTCTTTTGGCCGGACAGTCACAGGAGACTTTTATTTGGGCGTCATGAAGCGATTGTTAGCAAGAATTTGTCGTATTCGGCCAGAATATCCTGAAAACTGCAGTTGGACTCCTTCGCACGATATTGCTCCATCACGATTGGACGGACACCATTGAAAGTGCGGCGACCACCGGGCCTAAAACAATTCCAAAAAAAAAATAGAGAAGCCGTTTGACAAACTGCTGAGGCGTGCAAATCTGTATATCAATGCAGAAGGCGAATACATTGATTAATATAAAAGATTCGTATGAATATCAATACTGCTTTTTTCCATTTTCAAAAAGTTCGGTTAGTTTCGGAATGGAGGGTATATGTGACACGATTTACCTTCCCAACAATGACTTTAGATATGCTCCGAATCAACTCAGGAATTGGTTCCCCTCCCATCGAAAATTGGCGTGTCTCAACCTTTTCCACTGGAATCAGTTTTTCTTGACAAAACGAGGATGGCAAATTTTTGCTGCTATACAAAACTTTCGTTGTGTTCTGACTTGATATGTGATATTGAATGTTCATAAAGACACTATTTGCATAAAGCATTGAATGACATTTCCAAAAATATGTCACTCGACCCACTTTTCCTGTAATGAATTTCGACTCAGGTGCTGCTAAGGGTAAGGGATTGATTTTACATGCTTCGAACCAACTCAGAAAAAAAAAAATATATATATATATATATATATATATATATATATATATATATATATATATATATATATATATATATATATATATATATATATATACAGTGTGTTCCAACGAAAATTTGACCCCCTATAACTCCGAAATGAGTAGCATTAGCGAAAAACACCAAGACACGTCGATTTTTGTTTCGAGGGGGAGCATTTTTCGAAATAATTCGAAACTTCTCAGATCAACCCCCTACCCCCAGCAACCCTAACTTTGAAATTCATCATAGGGAATAAGGGTAGAGTGGCACCTTACTGAAAAGGTCTGTCAATTCTCCACCTTGATTTGTCATTTTAGAATTTTAAATTAACATACAGGGTGTCCCAACCAAGGGTGAAGTTGAATTCTGGAAATCCCAAATACTAAATGAAATAGATTTATTTTGGCATAATGCAAGCGCAGGTTTATGCTCGGTCTAGAAAAACGACCTACACTTGTGAATTTGGAGTTGGTGCAATATACCCCTATTTCCAGCATCCCCAACTCAAAAATCATTCGATCGAAAATAGGTCAAGTGGCACCTCGTTGGAAAGGTACTGCAATTTTTCTTCGAATTTGGTATTTTCGAAATTCAGAATCATCATACAGGGTGTCCTGAAGCAGGAACATTGAAAATCCAAATAACTTTTTGAAACTGGTTCATTTCGGTATACGAGAACATGTTTGATCCGAGAATAGGACTTTCTTGTGTGCTATAGAATTTTCGCAATCAACCCCTTCCATTCAGCATCCCCAACTTGAAAATCATACAAATAATTCAAGTGGCATATCTTCAGAAAGGTTTTTTGAATTCCAGAATGATTAAAGCATTTCATTCAGTTTGGCTCTCCATACAGGATGTCGCTTTCGAAAAATTCAATATCGTCATTTGAAATTATCAACTAAAATTAATTCGAAACTGTTAAAAGTATTGGGGTACGATGTGTTGAGCATCAATTACAAAGAAATAAAGCTGATTTCTGCATTGAAAATGTTCACATTTTTTCATTTCCATCTGGCGTGCAGTCATCTGTTATTTCTCATTTTGCAATGAAATATTATTATTATTCAGATCAGTTCCTCATTATTGTTGTTGTTCGTCAGTTGAAATTAATCTGAAAATGGTTTATTCCACTGAGGAAAGGGTCGAAATTGTATCGACGTATTTTCGAAATAACAGTTGTGCCAAAGAAACGGCAAGGATATTCGATAGGAACCATCCTGAAAGAGAAAGGGAGTCAGTCACCAGTACGTTAAATATTTGGTTGACAAATTCCTAGCTACGGGTTCGGTGGCAAACAAAAACATGAAGTGGCATGTCCTGTCAGAAATGAGGCAACGGAAGTGGCAGTAGTGGGTCATCTACAAATGGAGAATACTACTTCGATCAGAAAACTATCTCGTCTGACTGGTGTATCAGCTACAACTGTCCATAGAATCGTGAAACATCACCAATTTCACCCCTACAAGGTAAAATTAGTGCATGAAATAAACGAAGATGATCCAGACCGTCGTTTACAGTTTTGTGAAAATCTAAGTGAAAACCTAAACGCTAATCCAAATTTTCTGAATAACATCTGTTTTTCTGATGAAAGCACCTTTATGCTCAGTGGTGAAGTGAATAGACATAATTGTCGACATTGGGACACACAGAATCCTCATTGGTTTAGAGAGGCCCACACGCAAAGGCCTCAGAAGTTGAACGTTTGGGCAGGAATTTTTGGCAATCATCTAGTTGGGCCTTTCTTTATTGAGGGTAATCTGAATGGAAATGGCTACCTACAGTTGTTAGAGGAACACATACATCCTAGATTGACACAAATTTTACAGAACGATCCAACTCTTTCTGAGGACGAAATGCGTTTTCAACAAGACGGTGCTCCTCCGCATTATGATGCTCGGGTGCGCCAATATTTAGACGAAAATTTCCCAGGAAGGTGGATTGGTAGAAGAGGACCTGTTGAGTGGCCAGCCAGGTCACCAGATTTAAATCCCCTAGATTTTCTTTTGTGGGGCCATCTAAAATCTAAAGTTTATGCCACAAGACCAGAAAAACCTGGAGGAGCTGCGGATGAGGATTATCACAGAATGCCGACTTTTGACTCCTGAAGTTTTCGCTAATGTGAGAAGAGAGTTCGAAAATCGTCTGTATAACTGTATGGAGGTGGGCGGAGGTCATTTTGAACAATTGTTGTAATAATCAAGTTAGTTTTTGTTTTCAATTGAATACAAGTTCAATAAATCTCGTTTTCCTGTTTAGATGAGCATCCAATCAGTTTCTCCATCATCCCTCATCCTGATCCTCACGCCAGAAAACCTCGATTGCCAAACTGAAACCAATGCCTCAGTGATTCAGAAAATAGAAAAATCTTTCTGGAACTTTGCCACTCAACCTGTAATCACTTGTATGATTTTTGAGTTGGGGATGCTGAATGGAAGAGATTGATTGCAAAAATTCCATATTCACGCAAGAGAGTCTTATTCTCGAATCAAACATAAACATGTTCTCGTATTATACCGAAATGAACCAGTTTCAAAAGTTATTTGGGTTTTCAGTGTTCCTGCTCCGGGACACCCTGTATGCTGATTCTGAATTTCGAAAATACCAAATTCGAAGAGAAAATTGAAATACCTTTCCAACGAGGTGCCACTTGACCTATTTTCGATCGAATGATTTTTGAGTTGGGGATTCTGGAAATGGGGGGTTGATTGCACCAACTCCAAATTCACAAGTGTAGGTCGTTTTTCTAGACCGAGCATAAACCTGCGCTTGCATTATGCCAAAATAAATCGATTTCATTTAGTATTTGGGATTTGCAGGAATTCAACTTTACCCTCGGTTGGGACACCCTGTATGTTAATTTAAAATTCTAAAAATGACAAATCAGAATGGAGAATTGACAGACCTTTACAGTAAGGTGCCACTCGACCCTTATTCCCTATGATGAATTTCGAAATTAGGGTTGCTGGGGTAGGGGTTGATCTGACAAGTTTCGAATTATTTCGAAAAATGCTACCCTCGAAACAAAAATCGACGTGTCTTGGTGTTTTTCGCTAATGTTACTCATTTCGGAGTTATAGGGGGTCAAATTTTCGTTGAACACACTGTATATATATATATATATATATATATATATATATATATATATATATATATATATATATATATATATATACATAAAACACTTTTTCTTACTGGGTATTAGGGTTAAGAGGAACTACAGTTGAACATTTATTTCATAATTTGCAGTTCCGCGTCCCGGCGTTAGCCATTTTCAAAATATATCCCCAAAAGATTATTATCTGAAACGGGTCTTTCAAATAATAATAACCCTTTTTTTTAATCGCATGCACATCTGGTGCAATCTAACCTCTGCCAAGTCAAGCAAAAAGCAGAATTACATAAACATCGTGAAAAGTAAACGAGCAAAACATAAACGCATGGCCGTACCATCCTTTTTAGAAACCGTTTCAGAGTATTTTCGAACCTTCTATAACATTGTTGTGGATAAAGCAGACTTGCCGTCATTATTCAAAGGATACTACCAAAATTACCCGTTTTACATTTTTACCTCTTTCTGTATAACTGACATCATCATCACATTGTTTGAGAACTTCTAGCATAAACTCATAATTCAAATTTTGGATTTAGTCATTATTTATCCCACAGAGTAACGAAAATTCAAAAATTCTAGATTGCAGGCTCTGTTTTCAGAATTCGAGCTCCGCACATACCTAGTGCTTTCTCACCTTGGCAAACTACTTCGAGAAAGGTACGTAATATCCTCCTTGTCGTGAAAGTAACGATACGTCATCATTTGTATGGCTCTTGGAAGAATTTACAGAAGTTTAGAACAGTAATATTCACTTGAAGAGTCATAACTTCCACATAAATTACATAAAACTTAGCACATTTCATTCTGATCGTTATTCTGGTCTAGCCTAATAACCTCACTATTCCTCCGCCACTCAGATCATAAACAGAAGTCCGCTCATTCCTACGCCATATAAAGGGCGCCTCACACGGTCAATAATATTGTCAATATTTATGTGGAAAATATTGACATCAATCCATCAATATGGAAGTAAACCATCAATATTTCATCCATACCTTACACGATCCGTAATATTTTCAATATCGCAAAATATTGTCAATATTATTGAACGTCTGAGGCGGCCTCTATGAAAGAAGAGTTAAAACGCCGCACCCCTTAAGGAACGATTCTTTAGGCAATCAACAATACGCAACAAGACAGCATTGCCTGTGCTGCTTACTTTGGCCTCCTAATTTGGGGGAAATATCTATATTGTAGATAATGTATCCACGACATAGGCTTTCTTTTATTCGGAAAAGCCATAATTGAAAATAAATATATCAAAATTGAATTTAAATATATTACATAGAATAATTGTAGCGGCACGGTGTGTGGCGCATAGATGAAATCGTACAATTCTGTGATTGAAAAAATCACAGATCAAATGCTGCCAAAAATTTCAACCAGTTCTTTTGAGATAGAAAATTATCTGCTTAATCTCTGTTCTGTTGTGTAAAAAGTTGTGAAATATTATATGAAACCTAGTCGATCATTTTAGTTAATATCCACACATTTGCATTTATATAGAAAAAAACATAATGACTTGGCAATCGTCATATCGTGCCATGCGATTGCCAAGTCATTATGTTTATTCTATATAAATACAAATGTGTGGATATTGAGTGAAATGATCGACTTAGTTTCCCATGATATCTCACACCTTTTCACTGCAAAGTGTTTTCATTGCGGGACTTGCATTTTTGTACATTTCATTTTTTTGGTGGAATATTAATTTCTCTTTAAGTTTTCATTTATTTTCAATTTGTCATTGAAGTTTGTTAATATATTACATATCTTGTTCCTGATTACATTTTTATTTCTCTTGATTTGTCAAAGATACCCGTTTGAATTGTGGCAATTATATCATTGAAATTAATTCTATCCTCTGCTATAGAAAACCTACTACCTACTCCGTGACTTTTCCGAAATTGCCGTCATATTTATGCTTAATGGTTTATTGTCTGAACGACCCGCTGAAGATAATAATTTTGTGGATATATATTTTGAAAATGGCTAAAGCCGAAAC
Source organism: Cryptolaemus montrouzieri (assembly GCA_013387265.2). Lineage (NCBI taxonomy): Eukaryota > Metazoa > Arthropoda > Insecta > Coleoptera > Coccinellidae > Cryptolaemus > Cryptolaemus montrouzieri. The sequence continues at coordinate 4,833,951 of JABFTP020000083.1, read as the reverse complement.
GCGTAACTATATTCTTCAAATTATGAAATAAATATTAAAAAGTAGTTCCTCTTAACCCTAGTACCTACAACTACATTTTAATATTTATTTCATAATATGATATATATATATATATATATATATATATATATATATATATATATATATATATATATATATATATATATATATATATATATATATATATATATATATATATATATATATATATATATATACCCACATTTATATGGAATCACCCGATATTTTGGATATTACCTCAGGGATTCTGAAAATTTCGAAGGATAGTTAGAATTAATCCTTTTTGAGATATTTCAATTGAAAAAGAGATAAATTAAGGTTTATTTTAAAGAAGAAACAAATAAAAGAAAATGAGAGACTTTTTCCGCATGTCGTAAAAAAATTGAAAATTGTTTTCTCACGGAGTGTTTTTTCTCGACTCAGTAGCTTGTGTTACCACCTCTTACCCTGATACAAGCCTGAATCTCTCTAGGCGCGCTTTGGATTAGGTTTTCGACCTCCTCTGGGGTGATATTCTGCCATTCTTCTGTGGCGGCTTGAATGAGCTGTTATGGGGTTATTGGATAATCTTGGCGCGATCTAATTTTCCTTTCGAGATTATTCCATAAATGTTCAATAGCATTTAGGTCTGCAGAGCAAGCTAGCAAGTCCAAAATAGCGATTCCCTCTGGTATGTGAAGGAGCATTATCTTACATAAAAGTGAGATTCTCACCGTGGGCTCTTCGCCAGAGTCTCACTATGGGCTCCAGCACTAGGCCCACGTAATTTCTAGCCATTACAAATCTGTTTTGACTCCTAGCCTAATGCCACCCCAAAACATTGCACTGCCCCTTTGGTATTTCGGAATTTGTCTTTCTGCTTGGAGTCTAGCTTGTCTTCCACGACCCCTCTGAACACTCTGAACACGAATCCGGAGGTAATTTGATCGAACACCAATTTTGGTCTTATCCGAAAAACGAACATTTCGCCAATTCTCAATATTTCAATTCTGGTACTTGATAAACCCATTAAGTCTGTTAATTTTTGTTGTCTGGTTAGCTCCAGAACTCTTAAGGGACTTCTGCTGTATAAACCTCTTAAATGAAATATTTGATACACTGATCTCTGTTGCATCAAGAAATCGCTTTTGGAGCGATCTCTTCTTGCAATTTGGCACGAAAAGCGGTCTTGTTCTTGAGAAGTGATCTTGGTACGAATTTTCCTAGGCCCATTCTGTAGAGATTGTAGCTCCACGTATCACGCGTAGGTTATTGAAATCACCCCCTGTGATACCCGCATTGTGGCCGCTATATCCATCTGTGTGACCCTTTCTTCAACGAGAGCAATTATTTGACCCCTCTGCACATCGACAATCCAACATAAGGCATTTTCAGTTATGATTATAGACTTTATTAAATTTTGAAATTCACAATTTCAAATCTACGTGATAGCTGAGTACAATATCCCGAACATGTGGTGATAATTCAACATTTTCCTATCATTCTATCCAATTTTTTACAACAAAAAACTTTTATTTTTCACAAGTAGTCAAATATTGTTAGTTTGTTTGTTTTTCCTTTAACGTGCTCTATTTCTGCCTTTCGGCTAATGACACGCCGGGGAATTCTGTCACCTCACTAACCCGGGAATTTTGCCGAACCCCTCTCGTGTCGAGGAAGGGATCTTTAATGTCCAACACATCTCTGTTAGACAGGACCGACAGCTTTACATCTCCTCCGAAAGATGGAGACACAAGCGATTCCCAGAATCCAAAAATCGCACCGACTTTGTGAGGACTGAACCCAGGTAACTCTGCGTAGGAGACGAGCATCATATCCCATACGCCACCGAGCCGGCTAGTCAAATATTAATGGTTAGAAACAATCAATAATAAGAAATACCGAGTGATTCCATATAAATTTGGTTGTGTGTATATATACAGTGACTCCTTTAAGATGGAACACCCTATGACTTAACGTTACATACTATGGACTGTAATGGCAATAAGGGAAAAAGTTAGTATTGTTGATCATCTAACAATGTCGAATTATCATTTACCTTCTCAACAGCTATATCACTCAAAGTCCCATTCTTGAATCCCATAAAGATCTCGTATACAGAGTGTCCCATAATCAGGTGTCTTTTTCTTGGGAGAATATTATTCACATAGCTTGGAATATATCTTTACAAGATTGAAATCCTCACTTGTCAAATCACCATGCACAGTCCAGAAATGGTGGCAAATTTTAAAATGAAACCTGTCGATGGAAGACCCTCTACTAGCCCTGAGAAGAGAATTGATTTTAGTAGAAGCAGATTTGGCAATGGCTGGTACATAGTCATGTCAGCAAACTCTAGTTTTGACTGTCGCGACGAGAAGATGTATGTTCTTTCTTCTGTGGAAATTTGTTGTCCTTGCATAATAAGAGGAGGTTCTTCAGCAGTGACTTTTCTGGAAAACGTTGTTGTTTCCATATAGTTCGCGTTAAAATTGAACAAATTCAACAGGCCTCACTCTGATATCTTCTCTAAATCTCATTTGAATGACGAGGTCTGTTGGTATCTCTGTCAGTGTGACTCCTCAGTAGTTATAGGACGCTGACTAGAAAATGAGGACACCAGAGTACCCAAATATTCTGCGCTGGATGAAGTGGAGAAGATCATTGATTTACAACGAAAAAAGAGTTGGCGAGAGTATGGAGCCCTGGGGTATACCTGCATTAACCTGAAAAGATCTCTCGTTACACTACGAATAACAACCAAATCGATCTTCTGAAGAGAAAGCTACTAGTTCAACCACGCAATTTTTCAAAGAGTTCACATGCAATTACTTTATTCATCAAGGCTACGTGCCACACCTTGACGAAAGCCTCTGAGATATTACGAGCAATGGCTTTTAATTTGTCATGCTTTTCGATTGTTGATATACACAAATGAGTAAAATATGCAAGGTTAGATTTTGATGGTTTTTGAGTATTGTCGATCACTGATGATGCCCTGGAATTTGAGATATATTTTATGAGCTCATCGTTACTCACTCTTTCCCTGACTTTTGACATAATGAGCAACGATAATTTTGTAAAAGGTTGTTCTTCCTTTATTTGAAATCAGTTGTACTCTTAACAACTTTCCAACACTCCGTAAACGTGTCGCTCTCGTAGGAAATGTGAAACAGACTATGAAGAAGGTGATGACTCAAGAACAAATTTCTTAAAAATAGTTGGTGGCATTCTGTCCAGACTTACTGCTTTCTTACATTTCAGTAATTGAAGATCGCGCCTTACCGTACACACTCTGAATTGTTTTCTTCAGACATATTCAATTGAACATGTAGGAAACTTGGTGGCCCTGCGTTTGATGTATGGTGCATGCTAGCTATTTCAAACAAGATACAGGCCACCATAAAAGAGGAGGTTAGATCTCAGCATTTTCTCTCGACACTCGTACTCTTGACTTTGAGATTTCCAGAAGAGAATTTGCATGTGGATCGGATCAGCTACACTGCGCCAAGAAAATAACGCACAAAATCGCCTATTCAAATTTATTCAGAGGAAGCTTTGATACGTTGGAGAATTATTCTTTCAAAGCACTAAGGAATGCTTGAGAGCAATCCAATTGATATTGGTACTCATATAAATTGAATTGAAACTTATAATGAAAAATGTGAAACTTTTGAAGAAAATTAAAATCCCTAAAATCCTGCTAATATCAGATATTTTCACCCCTAACGAGAATTACTGCATGACATCTACAATTCTTGTTCAATGTCTTAGACATGTTGGATGGGAATAAGTAGTTTCGTAATCATTGAAGTACCTCCAAACGATATGTGCTTGGTGAGGTCTGGCGTTATCATGCATCAACAGAAAGCTTTCACCTATCTTTTCAGTGAATAGAACAACATGTTCAGAAATATCTTGTTCCATTATTTATAATGACTCGATCTGATCAGGAGTTTCAATTTCTTCCCATATCATTATTAAGCCTTCACCAAAACCATATTTAGGTGCATTGCACGGGGCATATTTCTCTCAAAACTCAACTCATCTGGAGACGAAACTATCTTCCTGTCAGCTTCTAACCAATTGACATGTTCCCTGACGAAATTCAATCGAGCTCTTCTCCCCAAGCTCCTACACGAGGTTTCAAACCAAAGGCTATAGCGGGATAAGATGGTCAAAATTGCCTAAGAACGAATCGTTACAGCATGTGTCACATTCTGTAGTGGATGTAAAAAGATGCCTACAAAAAAAATTTCAGCCGTCTAGGGACCCTACAGTCGTTATTATAGGTTATGTTCTCTTTTTTCGTAATAATTTTTTACGGGCGTAATTTCAGGGAAAAAATTTGAAAAAATTCATGGAGGTTTATCTCTTGGACATAACTGACCATGTTTTTTTCGAATTTTTTCGATCAAATATGCGCCCAGGAAAAATAATTGAAACTTTCCACTGTTTTTTAGGTTATGTTTGAAATTTTTGGATGACTTTAAATAAGTGCTATTTTATGTCTTTTTTTACGTTCTTCCGAATAAGAAACGCAAAAACCAGTTTTTACATCGTTTCTGATACTTATTTAGTAAATAACCTCACAATCAGATGAGTAAATAATTTTAAATTCACTCTAACACAATGAAGATATCATTTACAAGTGAAAATGAAGTTTTAAAACCAATATTTATCAACCTGAGAATCAAAAACCGTTTTTCCTTAATTTTTGACATATAACCTCAAAATCTACTGTTTAAATGATTACCGATTAGCTCTGGTACACTGCAAACTTCATTTATAGATAATAATAATGTTTTAAAATCAAAATTGATGGCTTTGAGAATAGGAGAATCATTTTCTCTGACTTATTTGGCACCTATTCGACACATAACCTCAAAATATACTGTTAGTATAACTAATATAACTCCAAAATGCGGTAGAACTCATTTGGAAATCAGAATAATATTTTAAATTAAAAAATAATCGCAGTGATAACTGCAAAGGTTATGACAAGATTTAGGTATTTAAATTAGTTTTATCAAATATTTTCAATAAACGGTCACAACCTCAATGCTGCATTAGCACGTTACGTTTGAAATAATAGTGGAAAATTTAGAGGGATGCGGTCACGAATAAGTATTTAGTTCATAATTTCAACTAAGTTTTTTAATTTCATTTAGTTCATGGTCTATGAATTAATGAAAAGCTAAATTTGGTTCCATATTTTTTTCAAGAAGAATAACTGGTACCAATGAAAGTCTTATTCAAGGCAAAAAAAGAAATCACTATGTAAACCTTCCACCATTTGTACTACAGATGGATATGTTGTTCATTTAGCTGGCCACAGAAAATGATGCAAGCCTAATGAGAAAAGTCATGGAAGATCCTAATGGCATAAAAAAGATTATGACGAAAGGCGATGTGTGCATCGTGGATAGAGGATTCAGAGATGTAGTACCTTACCTAGAAAGTCTTGGCTTCCAAGTTCTAATGGCTGCCTTGAAAGGGCAGAGGGCAAACTTAACAGCAGCTGAACCGAATGAGTCCCGCTATGTTACAAAATTGAGATGGGTGGTACAAGCAGTCCATGGTATTCTTGAAAAAAAAAAAGCTACTCCTCAACATTCGCTTTGGAAAACGCTTATATAGTGTTGAAAATGGCGAAGGATTGCAACAGGTCATAGTAAAAAGAATGTTGAAATTAAACCAACAGGAAAATACCATGGCGATGGAAGCGGAGACTGCAATGTGGTCTAGACGCAGTACTACCACAACAAAATTAACATCCCAAGAAATCAGTGATTTTCCAGAGATGACTGAAAGAGATCTAAAGATATTCTTTTCAGGTACCTATCAACTTGGTCAAGCAGTTTGTTATTTAGCAGAGTTATTGGACTGGATTCTGATAACATCGATCTAGAGTATGTAAAAATGAAACCCAATATTATCAAAGTTTCAATAAAGTCCAGAGATATTAATGAAAATTTATATAAATGTTATATTGAATACAAACCTCATTCCATTGGCTATGGTGGTATTACACGCCATGCTTGTGACTGTGCGAATGGATTGAGAACCGTCGGATCATGCTGTCACATAGCCGCAGTTATATATTACCTGAATATTGCTAGGTACAAATCAAAACTTATTAGAACAGCAAAAATTTTGTCAGAAATATTTTCCAATACAGAAATTGAAGCGCTAATTAAAGAAGACAGTGATCTCGATTAAAGATATGAAAGACAACATTGAATATTATGGTTCTTGATTGTGTATTTGTTTTTCTCTCAATTAAATGATATCTCTCATATTCCTGTCTTTTTAAAAAGCCACTGTAATACTTTTCATGATAATTTTAATAAAACAAGCTTCATTTAAATTATAGAGTGAATTCTTATCTCCATTGTAAATATTTAGCAGTAGATTTTGAGATTATGAGACAAATGGGTATCAAAAAACATTCATTTTACTTCAAAATGACTTCAAAATTTTTATTACTAGAGCTAATTAACATTTATATATACAGTACGTTTTGAGGTTATGTGTCAAATAAATGCCAAATAAGTCTGGAAAAATGTTTCTCTTATTCTCAAACCATCGATTTTGATTTTAAAACATTATTATCTATAAATGAATTTTGCAGTGTACCAGAGCTAATCGGCAATCATTTAAACAGTAGATTTTGAGGTTATATGTCAAAAAAGGAAGGAAAAACGGTTTTTTGATTTTCAGGTTGATAAATATTGGTTTAAACTCTACTTTTACTTGCAAATGAGTTCTTCACTGTTGTAGAGAGCTTTTAAAATTATTAGCTCATCTGATTTTGACGTTATGTACCAAATAAGTATCAAAATCTATGGAAAAACTGGTTATTGCGTTTTTTGACTGACCATGAAAATGTCCATTCTAGTGGCGGTATTCAAAAGAACGGAAAAAAGACATAAAATAGCACTAATTGAAAGTTAGCCGAAAAACAAGTTGAAAATTTCAATTATTTTTCCTAGGCGCATATTTGATCGGAAAAATTCGAAAAAATCATGGTTATATATGACCAAACGATAAAGCTTCATGAATTTTTTTCAATTTTTTTCATTGAAACCTCGCCCGTAAAAATAATTACGAAAAAAGGGAACATAACTGCTTCAGCAACTGCCTAGGTTAAAGTTCGTGATTAGCGTTGCATTATTACCAAAATTAAAATGTTCAAACAAAACAAACGTTAATCACCATAATTGACCAAAATCTGAAATTTATTTCTCTTATTTCTTTCTGATGAAGGGAACTTGTGCGCCAAGGGGAACATCGAATTTGATTGGCATATATCGGTACGTATTCGAAAAAAACATTCTTCTTCTTCCAACTTTATTTTAGGCGAAACCGCCTGTTTATTCTTCGGTCGTTTGTCTGTTACGGAACGTTCAAGTTGTCACTCCACCTTTTTCGTGGTTGTCCCACGCTTCTGCGCCCCAGTGGAGATCTATCACGGGAGATTTTCACTATTCTTCAGTCATCCATTCTGTTTATATGGTCATTCCCCTCCTGTTTTCTGTTCAATACCTAGTTGTTAATGTTGTCCACCTTGCATAAGTTTCTAATATTCTCACTCCTCTCTCTGTTGAGCAGTGTTTTCCCGGCTATCCTGCGAAGTAACTTCATTTCGGTTGTCTCCAGTAGTCGCCTGGTTTTCGTTGTTTCTGGTCTAGTTTCTGCAGTGTAAGTCATAATGGACCTTACAGTTGCTTCGTAGATTCGTGCCTTGGCTTCAATTCCGATATGCTCATTGCGCCATATTGTGTCATTCAGACATCCTGCTACTCTTGTTGCTTTTGTCGCTTGCTCCCTTACCTCCGCCTCGACATCTCCGTAGCCCGAAATCTCTATGCCGAGATATTTAAATTTCATTTCCTGCTGGATAGATTTACCATCAACCTCAAGCTTGCATCTCAATGGTGTTTTCGATGTAGTCATGCATTTTGTTTTAGAGGCAGAAATTATCATATTAAACGATTTGGCTGTACGGTTGAACTGGTGTAGGAGGCGCTGTAAATCGTCTTCATTTTCTGCAATCAACACAGCGTCATCGGCGTAACACAGGATAGTTATCTCTTTGTCCTCCATTTTGTAGCCCCTCATTCCTCATTCAATCTAAAAACATGTATTGATAAATAGTTGCCTACCAAAAATGAATTTGGACATATTAAAATTGAGCGTTACTTTTTTGACGCATTGCAAATTGTGGAAAGCCTTTCCACGAGGAACATTTAGAATGTGTAACAACCCCTGTGGTAGAATTTTTTGATCCTGTGTCATTCAGAACTATTATTTTCTTGTGTAAAATATCTCATCAAAAGAACCATCCTTAATTATGGGACTACCTGTATAACTTGAAAGAAAGTGTTCATCTCTCAATATCAACCAAATTCACAGGTACAACTTAACTTTGACATAGAATGTAGACCAATTTAACGAAACAAGAGTGATAAAAGACAATAATGGCACAGTTTGTGACGCATATTCAGCCAACCTTGGTTGAAGCTTCTCACCATCATCTTCCTCACCACCATAAGGAACATAAAGATCACGAGAAACATCATAAGGATTTCTTCCAAAAGGACCATACTGACGATAAAAAACATGCAAAATCATCCAAGCAAGAATATCATCATCGACACGAGACAAACGTTGAATCGATTTTGAAAGACAGTCAACTGCACCAAGGACATCCAAGAGAATTTCCTGTACTTCCTCATACACATCCGGAAAGTCATCATCACGAACACAGTCATGAACATCAAAAAGAAAAGAAGAGGGATTCTGGAAGTTACGTGGACTCACATGGAAATCAACACACTTTCCAGTTACATTTCGTCGATTCACAAGGGATTCGTAGGGATTATCATGGACATGGTATTGATGACCATCATCCGAAAGATCATTTGGAGAAGGAGAAAGTTCATAAGGAGAAAAGGGCTTCTGTTGAAGATAAGTCACCTCAGAAACCAGTTAGTGAGAGACCAGTGCCACCAAAGTTCATAGATCTACATCCCGTTCATGCTGAAAACAAAGCGGTAAGTGATTTTTGAGGAGTTTCCTTCTTGTAGTTATTTCATTCTTGTAGCGAATATTCTGACAGACGATACCACGACTATAACTAGTGTAACTTTGAGGGGTTGGCTAAATAAATCCTGGACCGAATACTTTCAATAATAAAAAATAATAGAAAAATTGTTACACTGAATTGAAGTATCAAACGTATAGAATGTGCTGCCAATAGGTTGCCTATTATTCACCTAGACAAAGTACTTGGTTGTCAGGTTTAAACAGGTATGTCGACGCCAGTTACCTTCACTTGATTGGATAATAGAAAAAAATTCAATCAATTAATATGAGGGCTGTTTTATTGGGAACACTTTGATATTGGGTTGTCTGCAAAAAACTCGGCCCCTATAGACATTTTCGAATCTTAATGATTTCAATTTTAACGTGAGTGAAAATGTGTGACAAAGAGATCCGATTTGTGTAATAATAAAGGACACAACATTTCAATTCCACGTGATGGGGCTTCGAGTATAAGAAAGAGCGCATGCTAGGTATTCATAGGACAGAGAATGACAGTGTTACTTTTGTAAACACATCATGAAGCAAAATATTATAGATTTTTGCCGTAGGTGGAAGATGAAAAAGATATCTATTCTACCGTTTATCATTTCTACAACAGGTATTTTTCCTAGAAACCTTATCAAAAATATTGAGAGTTTAGGTCTGAGGAAAAATTTATTCGAACAGTTACAGAAGATAACAATCATCAAAACTTGTAATATTCTTTGTAGGTTTCTTTGCGAAAGAAATAATGAGGTAAAGTCATGGGTTTCTCTTTATTTTATACTGCTCAGAATTTTATTAATCTGTATATAAATGAAATATAATTAGCTGACAATTTTATCATTTATATTCAAATCAGTATTCGATTCGATCATTTATCACTTCACACAAAGAAAACTATGATTGGATAGCATTCAGTGTTACTCGACTAAGGTCCTTATACTGGAATTTTCCGAGGAAAACCTCTGAAACTACTCATTAGTACATTGATGTTATTGACTGATAATACTATAGATTATGTATATTGTGGTAGATTGAAATTTTTCATTGCTCTTAACGTCATCCTAATATATAATCATTCCAGGATATGTTTTGATTATAATCATTGTCTGGCAGTGATATTAATTATAATATTTTTCATGTTTATATATATATATATATATATATATATATATATATATATATATATATATATATATATATATATATATATATATATATATATATATATATATATATATATCAAAAATAATGAAAACCATTTTACAAATTTATTTCAGGTTCAAATGAAAATATTTCTGGAAATGGAGTTCCTAAAATTGATATTCTAACTGATTATTGGTCTTAAATTTGGGCAGTGCCAAGGCAACACAATTCCAATGCAAGTTGGATTTTAAATGAAAGGTCTCAATTTTCTAAAATAGAATGCATGCATATTGAAAAATTTTCAAACGAAGATATTACATCAGTTATCAAACACACAAAAATTGGAAATCTCCAGGTGTTGATGGTATTCATAACTTTTGGTTCAAGAAATTCTCTTGCGTTCATGAAAAATTGGCTGAATATTTTTCATTTATATTAAAGAACCCCTCAGCTACTCGAAACCGAAAAGTGATAATACTATTGATCCGTCTCAATATAGACCAATTACTTGCCTTCCAACAATATATAAAATTCTAACTGCATGTATTACCCAAAAAATTTATGCACATTTGGAGAATTATAATATTCTTTCCGAACAACAAAAAGGATGTAGAAAAAAACACCTTGGTACTAAAGAGCAACTCGTAATTGATTCTGTTGCTTTGAATCAAGCTCAAACTAAGAAGAGAAATATTCATACAGCCTTCATTGATTACCAAAAGGCTTTTGATAGTTCTCCCCATTCATGGCTTCAAGAAATTTTGGAAATTTATAAAATTGATTAGACACTTCGTCTTTTTCTTGAATTTTCAATGAATAATTGGAGAACCAATCCATTTAAATATTTCAAAACAGTCGTTAAAATCCGAAGTAATTCCAATCAAAAGAGGCATTTTTCAAGGTGATTCTTTAAGTGCTCTTTGGTTTTGTCTTTGCCTTAATCCATTATCTCATGAATTAAATGCTACTAGTTTCGGCTTCAAAATAAAGAGTCTATCAACTAAATTCAAATTAAGTCACTTAATTTATTTAGATGATATTAAATTGTATGCCGGAACCAGATCACATTTAAAAAGTCTGCTTGAGATTACTTTCAACTATTCCAATGATATTCATATGAAATTTGGGCTTCCAAAATGTAAAAATCTTTCTATTGAAAAGGAAAGATCACCTCTGATTATATAAAGATTTCCAATATCCAAATCGAGCCAATGCATAAGGAGATAAATAAAAATGTCTTGGATTTTGTCAAGAGAAGACAATTAACCATAGCAGCACTAAAGAAAACATTCAAAGTTCATATTGCAAAAGACTTAGAATTATCATCAAGAGTCATTTAACTAGTAAAACCTATGCAGTTCCTATTATTACATCTTCTTTTGGAATTATTAAATGGTCTAAAACTGATCTAAATGAATTACAATGTCAAACGAGGAAAATGCTTTGTAAATATCATAAGCACCACCCAAACTCAGCTGTTCAGAGAGTTACTCTACTTAGACATCTTGGAGGTCGTGGATTAACTGATTTGAATAATCTTCATAGTAAACAGATTTTTCATCTACGTTCCCATTTTCATGATAAACAGAGAACGTCTAAATTACATGATATTGTTGTTGCTTCAGATTATAATCTTACACCTCTGAACTTGACAATGCAAAAGGTAGATTTTGATATATTTGATGATAATTCAAAAGAGAAAGTTGGATGCAGAAGGAATATATATATATATATATATATATATATATATATATATATATATATATATATATATATATATATATATATATATATATATATATATATATCTATATTGGTCTATTTCGATTTTGGTAACGTTTCGACAAGTTGTCCCTTGTCATCTACAGTCGTGTTTGGTAGACGATGTCTCGAGCGTAACTGAAAGCGGTTCGTCGGTGGTGCTCCTTTTATGTCGTCGCTGTGGGCGTCGGTGGACCTGGTGATGAGGATGCTTTCATTATTATCTGTTGATGGTGCCGGTTTCCTAGGTGGTAAAATAACTTTCCAAGCATTTGATAGGTTGAGGATTTCGCCTCTTTTGTTCATTGTTCGTCCTTTTTCAATTTCCACTGCTTCTCTGATAAGACGTTTCTTAAGTTGTTGTGTGGTGCTGATTTGTTTTGAGTTATAGAAATCTATTGTATGACCTGTATGTAATTTATGTTGATAAATGGCGACTCTCGTCGCCCTCTATGGACCGAGACGGTAAACCCGCTACCGGACTTCGAGAAAGATACGAACAATAACGAGCAGATGTGAGAACGTTAAAAATTCCAACATTTGGGAGACATCTTTCGCCGCTCCGTGAATCACATCAACAGTATAAAACGAGAAAATAATCCCGCTGAAATAGTGCTCTGGGTCTCTGTTTCCGCTTCTGCGCTTGTAGGAAACAATGTCTTATACCAGGCTATTCTACCAACATGAGAGCCAACTGGGGAATATTCAACTACTGATGATTTTCACTTATTATCACCAACAATCTTACTTTTCAGCCCCTTTTAGTGCGAATTTTGAAGAATAATATTCAGTGCCCTATTTATATAGTTATATAGAAAAATTAAACAAACTACAAGCTCTAAAAATTACTTCTTGTGAGAGTATCGCAATGTGTAGACACATTGAAGAATTTTTATTCACGGAACAATATTCAACCTTTCGTACAATGTTAAACATTGCTCCTGTAGGAGCTAGTTTTCCGATCTACCCTTCATAATCACTGTTAACCAGGGCCACACAGCAGTGGTACAGCACGGTCAGATATCATAAAAAATAGCAATAGACTGCAATTTCGGTCTCATTTGACCTCGTCAGTATTGCATACCCATTCACAACATCAGGCTACACTGCCACCTACTCCTCCCAATTCGTTGGAGTGTTACAAAACATGTAAATGTTATTGCCCCCTCCAACAAACCGAGACAGAGGCCACTCACCATTGCCACCGGGAAACCGTCATAACAAAGGATAGATAAACAGAAAACTTCAAGCAGTCCCACTGGTTTGACTATTCACCGCAACGCTACACACCGTGTCATCAAGGAAGCGTTCTGTCGAAAGATGAACGCTCCTCATTCCCATCTGGTTGTCAACCAGGCATACATAAAATCTCTAAAAATTAATACTTGCGTGATTATCGCAATGTGTAGACACATTTAAGAATTTTTATTCAGGGAACAATATTCAACCTTCCGTAGAATGTTTAATATCCCTCCCTATAGGAGAGGAAAAATACCTGGAAAACGAGTGTCAAAATTTTCGTTGTTGCTCAATTGGCACAACTCTCTTCTATACTGACATTAAGTTTGTTTGCAGTGCTCGATTTTGTCGGTTTTTACAAGTGTATTTTGCAATTTTTAAAATTGATAAAAATATCGAACAAAGAATTTGTCTCAAATTTTGTATTGCAAATAGAATTTCGTGCGCCGAATCGCTGAAAATATTAGAAAAACACGTGCATATGAGTGGTACAGTGCCTTTCACAGTGATCGAGATGTGATGGAAGATTTTCCTCGCTTTGGTCGTCCGTCAACATCTTCAACTGAAATTAACTGATTAAATGGTAATTGGAAATTGTCATTTAAGTTTGAGGTCTCTGACGACATGCTAGAACGAGTCAATTTCGACCTCACATAAGGCATAAAAGAAGTGTTATAGTAAGTGCTGAAAAGGGTCTCCTTCAGCCATCGAGCCACGAGAGTCTAGACGTTGACACATAGAAGTTCGTATCCAATTGAAGATTCCAGAAGAGTAGAGAAGAGTCTTGTACAGGTGTCCTGTAAACCAACATTTTCAAATGTCCCCAAGTAGAGAAGCCTGTTTCAGATCAAGTGGACGAACTGTCCGAAATTGGGGCCCATCTCGGCATGTACCATATTTCCGCCCAGTCGCCTAAAGGAGTAGGATCAAGTTGTAACAAAATTGAATTTTACTGGTTAAGCCCAGAGTAAAATGAGCAATAGGACTATAATACAATAATTGTCACTGAATATATATATATATATATATATATATATATATATATATATATATATATATATATATATATATATATATATATATATATATATATATATATATATATATATATATATATATATATATATATATATATATATATATATATATATATATATATATATATATATATATATATATATATATATATATATATATATATATATATATATATATATATATATATATATATAAAGGAGTAGGATCAAGTTGTAACAAAATTGAATTTTACTGGTTAAGCCCAGGTAAAATAAGCAATAGGACTATAATACAATAATTGTCACTGAATATATAATATATATATATATATATATATATATATATATATATATATATATATATATATATATATATATATATATATATATATATATATATATATATATATATATATATATATATATATATATATATATATATATATATATATATATATATATATATATATATATATATATATATATATATATATATATATATATATATATATATATATATATATATATATATATATATATATATATATATATATATATATACAGGATATCCACGGGACCGTCCGTTAAAACTTTTTGAGTTCCAATTACAATATCAAGCTGAAATTTTATACGCGGCCATAACTAGCGATTTCCAATTGTAGTGGAATATTTTTGAAGTGATACCATTTCCGGTTATACCGAAAGTGGGTCATCACTTTGTTATTTCAAATGGCAATCAATCTTTTTTATTATACATCTAGAACCGACATTTGTGCAAGGCATGAAATACCCAAGTTGTTGGCACTTATTTGTCAAAATTTTTGACAGATTTAATTATTTTTCTTATAAACTCGATTTTTGAGGAACATTCAAAAAAATTGTAGCTCGTAGATCTTTCGCACTACAGACACAATTTTGCTTGGGTGGATAGAAGAAGGATCAAGAAATTTTTCAAGCAGTCGACACATGTCAAATGTTTATTGCGTTGTTTTGTATGATTTTCTCAATTTGGCATTACATTAATTTTAGGCACCTGTCAGGTGAGCGTAGCCGGTTCAGCTACTTGATTCAAATATTTCAAAGCATTCTCTGTAGTTCTTTCAAAATCATCAAAATTCAATATATTCCCGAATTATTTCGGAACTATAAGAGATGGGTATAGTACATGCTTATACAATTTCATCTGAAATTTGACGCTTCATCTGATGGCGATATAAAAATTGGCACGTGCAATTTGAAATAATTTAGTTATTTCTGTTTGAAAAAGGCCAAATTGAAAAAATCATACAAAACAACGCAATAAACATTTGACATGTGTCGACTGCTTGAAAAATTTCTTGATCCTTCTTCTATCCACTCAAGCAAAATTGTGTCTGTAGTGCAAAAGATCTACGAGCTACAATTTTTTTAAATGTTCCTCAAAAATCGAGTTTATAAGAAAAATAATTAAATCTATCAAAAGTTTTGACAAATAATTGCCAACAACTTGGGTATTTTATGCCTTGCATAAATGTCGGTTCTAGATGTATAATAAAAAGGTATAACCGGAAATGGTATCACTTCGAAAATATTTCACTACAAATGGAAATCGCTAGTTATGGCCGCATATAAAATTTCATCTTGATATTGTAATTGGAACTTAACAAAAGTTTTTAACGGACGGTCCAGTGGATATATATATATATATATATATATATATATATATATATATATATATATATATATATATATATATATATATATATATATATATATATATATATATATATATATATATATATATATATATATATATATATATATATATATATATATATATATATATATATATATATATACAGTCAATAAGACGTATCTTGGTGTAAAAGATGAGGAAGAGGTCGTCTATGTTCGAGTCCCCAATCACTTAGGGAGTTCAAATTCCCAAAAGTTCTTGTATTTTATTGCTGCATCTAATTCAGCTTCTGAATTCCTCAGCTCGGATTCATCTGAATTTCAGGGCTTCAGATATAAATTATATCCCAACCTCTGAGCTCCACCTACGACTTTCCATATACGACTCTCCACCTACGACCTCACCTAGGACTGAATTTCACAAATTAGACATATATCACCAAGATATAATGTGAGTCTAACATTATTTGAAGATGAGAATTAACAGTAAAAGTTACAGAGATTCTAAAAAGTAAACTTATGCTAGCTGTTCAGGTAGGTCATAGAATTAAAAGAGAAGCTACATAAAAATCGAGGAAGCATCTACAAAAACTATTTACAGAAGTTACAGATGTTTGGCAACAATTTCGAAAATTAGAAAGAGATTCATGATTTACATGATTGTTTCAGGAAAATTACTTGAAAATGAGCGAAATAATGATTGAATATTGAAAGTTGAGTTACTTTTGTCTTTTTCTACTCAGAAAAATTATTTTGATGAAGTATATTAATGAGAGATCTATCACGGTCATTGAAAAAAAAATGTAGGAACTGAAGGAATACGATTATGGAGAAAAAGACAAATTCTGTAGAGCAGGATTTGAATTTTTAATAGCTACTATAAGGCACTCAAGCATTTTAATCCACACGTTCGAAAGAAATTGTTCCTGGTGATGAGCTTCAACGAAAGCAAGAGGATCTTCTTCTCATATGTGGTTATTGTAGTTATTTATAATGGCATCTCTAGAAAAACTTGCTTCGCCATGAATAAAATATGCCCAGAAATTCAGGTTCTTGTCTGATCATATCTAACATTCAAATCGAAAATGCCAGACGGTTAGGAAAATCTCGAGCTAACAGTGCCTGGACTCGTTTTACATATGGATATGAGAGCTGTTTCTTTAGATGGTAAATGGCGGTATATGTTTAACATGATGGTGAAGTAATTTTTCTAGTGCTGATATCGGATTGCTCGTTAATTGAATTGAAACCAGATTCTTCTAATTCTGGTATTTTAATATTCCGGTGGCGACCTCAATCATATTTTCTAGTTTTGAAGCTACCTGGTTTTCGAAGTCGTTGATGAAGTCTTCCAAGCAAATATTATGAGGAGCAACACGTTAAGACTACATTGTAGCATATCTACTCGACGCTTCTAAGGAATTACTCTCAGAGAGGCCATAGACGAAATGCATATCGGCCATTTCTGCCTTCGAATGAACCTCCTTCTCAATGAAAATTCAAAAGAGTCAAAGTGAATTTAATAAATCAACATGACAAACGATTATGTTTCCACTGTACACATGAAATTGATCAATTTTTTACACAAGAACTAAGGCAAATACGGAAAATGTTGTTGGTTAGGTTAAACACGTGATCTCTGAAATGTGCCATTCTGTAGATCTACATAATTGTTTGTATACTCTGATTATGTAGATTTCAAAAAGACACCTATGCGCCGAATTGGAAATGAATATCTGAAAAACTCTAGTACCCATAAGAAAAAACTGAAGATTTCAACATCCTGTATTTGGGTAACCAATCGTTTGCTCAAATATGTTCATGGGAACTTTGCGTCATGAAATGGCTTGAAGAATCATTTCATGAAATATTTCGCATTCTTCATTTAAACCCTGTATATACCAATTTCACAAACCGTTCTATATATTTCCAACTTGTCAATTGATCTTAAATCAATTGAGGTCTTGAGGTCAATGTAATAATCAGTAAAAGCAATATTTTTAGGTATTCTAAGGGCAGACAAGCTGGCGCTTAGGCTAACCTTCCAAAGTTAACCTACCCCGGTCTATTTTCGACCCTCGTTGTTTACCCATATTCTCGTTCCGTATTATATCTCGGATCAGTTCCGATAGACTTGATGAATCGTGTTTTACAACCCTGATTTCAATTTCCTCAACTTCGAAGGGAATAAAACAGAAGCCAGACTGGCTGGCGGCGACTCGCTTGTCTGGGAAGCAAATAGATTGCTGGCGGATCTGGAAAGCGTTTTATGAAATAAAATGCTTTTGGCCTTTCACAATTGGCGGCCAGAAACCTCATGACCAAGAGCAAAAACGACGTATTACATTCATTTCAAATTCTAGGATTTTTTTTGATTTCTCAATGCATAGAAAATTTATGAGGTGATATACACGTTGGCCGAAATAATGTGAAAGTAGGAAATGATGTCCAATTTGAAGAAAACAATATTTATTCGTTACAAATCAATAAAAACTATGAAATTAATTGTTGTGGCTTTACAAGTAATGTGTTTTAGGAATTTTACCTAATAATTGTGATTCGTAACGCGTTTCACTACACCGTTGTTTCTTCAGACGAATGAATGTATAGAAAATAGGTATGAGAATATAAATACAAATGTTCTTAAGTAACCAAAAGCTTATTGGGTTTCTCCTTCTTAAGTGGTTGTTGATGACAGGTATATCCAATAATATTAAGGAATATATTGCTCCCTGAAGAGATTCAATAGAGGTGAAGGACTTATATCGACTTGTTCATTGATGAGTGTTTGTGTTTGTGTAGAAATTATCACAGTCAATCTGAAAACACCTGATTTATTGTTTTTATCTGATTTGTTTTTATTATTTTTCATATATTTGCGTAAAGTATAATTAGTTTGGAAATCTATGTTGAACTCAAGAATGGTTTCAGATTCTCACTTGTAATGCCAACGTAAGTTAAGGTGATGAATTTTTGTTTCAGTTTATCGACAGGGTAACCTTTATTCAATGCGATTCTATTTTGTTTTTCATTCGAAATATTATTTATTAGGTTGGGATTGTAACCATTATTTTTGGCTATTTGTTTAATCAAATTTAATTCCTTGTTGAAATTTTCTGGTGATAACGGGATGTTAATCAATCTATGGATAAAACTGTTGAATGCTGACATTTTAAGTTGATTCGGATGACATGACGAGCTATGTATTATAATATCAACATAGCTTTCCAAACTAATAATACACTCGGAGGCAAATGTAGCGGAACACTCGAAAATTTAACCAAATTCGAAGTTCGATATTTTTCCTAATTCTCAACCGCTTTAGATGATTTGTTCGGCAAGTTATAGATCAACTCTTCTGCTTTGTAGAAATCATAAGGGGAAACAAAACAAAATTGAAAAAAAATGTATACGGGGGCAAAACTAAAAGTGTTTTTTTTTCAAAAATTCGTAACACCCTGTGGAATTTCGTGGTCCGAGTTTGAACGTACAATATCATGGTCTGTCAAGACACATCTTCCTACAGTAACGCCCTTCTTGTTTCATGCGTTTATCTCTATTTTTGCAAAATATATTTAATTTCAAGTGGAAAATTACCATTTCGGAGAAATTCCATTGAATCAAGAAATTGTCATTAAAATTCGTCTATCAATTTGGAATTTTCTAATTATCCCTCAGGCGTGTCGAAATTGTCGTTTGCGATTTTTATGTTCGAATTGCATTAGTTATTGATGAAAATTTGGTTAATTTGGTGAAAATTAGGAATTCATAGGAGATAACAGTCGGTAGGTATTAAAATACACAACCGAATTCTGGGACCATTGATAAAACTTTTCATTTACACATGTGCACACCTTTTTTTATCAAATATGAAATAAAACATTCGTTTTTTTGTATATGACCACATTTGCACTTGTTTAAAGAATGAGAGTTTTCCAATCTTTGATTTGATACAAATTCGATCAGTTGCGGTGTTTTGTGATTCTTTTACTGTTTACGATTCGAAACGGTATTTTTCATTCAGAATGAGAGATTTACCACCAACCTCAGTAGCAAGGGCAGTTACATTGATCGAGGAAGGGCGCACCTACCACTCAGTCGGTACCATGTTGGGTGTCTCGACGTCGGTTATCCATCGAATCTAACGACGTTACAGGGAAACTGGATTGTACGTGAGGAGGCGAGGACAAGGAAGAAATCGGGCAACCCGCGCTATACATGACCGTTTCATCGTCAATCAAACCATAAGAAATCCTCGTCTTACTGCTGTTCAGGCACGTAACCTTTTACAAGCGGTGGATAACATTAAGTTGGTCTGAGATCATACGCGCAAGCAAGAGCACCAAGACTCTATAGAGCCCATCGAGTAGCAAGATTGGCGTTTGCTAGGGAGCGTGTAACATGGACAATCAATCAGTGGAGACGAGTTTTATTTAGTGATGAGAGCCGATACTGTGTGAATTTCGTGGATGGTAGAGATAGAATATGGAGGCATTGAGGGGAACGGTACAATCAAGCGAACTTCGCATGAACTGAGCAATACGATGGAGGGTCAGTTATGATATGGGACTGCATATGCTTGGGAGTACGAACAGAACTGGAGATTATTGGCAATGGATCACTTAATGCCCATCAGTATATAACAGAAATCTTGGAGCCCCATGTTGTGCCTTTTGCTCCTTATATAGGGGAAAATTTCCTTTTTATGCACGATAACGCGCGCCCTCATACTGCGCGCATAGTGACAGAATATCTCAATGAAGTTGGGATCACACGAATGGACTCGCCGTCGCGGTCACCGGATTTAAACCCGATCAAACACGTTTGGGACATTCTTGGAAGAAGGGTTCGCCAACGGAATCCAGGCAACGTTGAAGAGCTGACATTGGCTTTGGTGGAAGAGTGGGATAACATACCTCAACAGATGATAGACAACATCATTGGGAGTATGCAAAATCGTATGCGCGCTGTAAGAAGAGCTCAGGGGGGTCATACTCGCTTCTGAAATCAAATGTTTTTTTTAGTGGGTCATCATGAACATTTTTCTCAACATAATCATTTCATTTCACGAGTTTATCGCCAGGATACACACCTGCTCTCAATTTTGGATAGGAATGATAATTATTATAGAGTGTCACATAAAATAATTCAAAAATAAATGTGCAAAATCAACGATTTTTCTAGTGTTCTTCGAGATCTCCCGGAGCGTGAAATTGGCCAGTGAATTTCAAAAATTTTCATTTCGTTAGATTTCCGCTTCTCTAATTTTGATTTCATTTTTTGGCTAACCTCCGATGTTATGCACCTACGAAAGATTAAAATTAAATTCTTGAAATTTGTGACTTTTCGCTTCAAATTGGATATCTTTTGTAAAAATAGAGATAAATGCATAAAACAAGAAGGGGTTACTGTAGGAAGATGTGTCTTGACAGACCATGATATTGTACGTTTCAACTCGTACCACGAAATTCCACAGGGTGTTACGAATTTTTGACAAAAAAACACTTTTAGTTTTCCCCCGTATAAAATTGTTTTCAAATTTTTTTTGTTTTCTCTTATAATTTCTACAAAGCAGAAGAGTTGATCTATACTTTACCGAAAAAATCATCTAAATCGGTTGAGAATTAGGAAAAATATCGGACTTCGAATTTGGTTAAATTTTCGAGTGTTCCGCTAATTTTGCCTCCGAGTGTAGTTATTAAAATAAATAAAAAAGTTATTAAAATATAAAAATAATAAAACCAAATCAGATAAAAACAATAAATTATGTGTTTATAGATTGAATTGCAATGTCTTTGATAATTCAACTTTGGTAGAACACATAGAAATTTTAATATTAGAATAACGGAACATAAACGCAGTTTTTCAAATACAAATTCGGATTCAAATTACGCGAATCATCTCCTCGAAAACAGTCACTCTTTCGACCCACAGTTTGAAATTTTGCATACAGAAAATAAATATTGAAAGGTAGATCTTTGGGAAACTTTAGGAATCAATAAACACAAACACTCTGGTAGACTCATCAATGAACAAGTCGATTTAAGCCCTTCACCTCTATTGAATCTCTTCAGGGAGCAATCTATTCTTTAATTTTATTGGATATACCTATCAACAATAACCATTTGAGAAGGAGCAACCCAATAAGCTTTCAATTACTTGAGAACATTTGTATTTATATTATCATTCTTATTTTCTGTACATTCTGTCGTCTGAAGAAGCTACGTAGTGTAGTGAAACGCAATACGAATCACAATTATTAGGTAAAATTCCTTAAAACAAATTACTTGTTTTTATTACTGATAATGAAATTTTAACAAGTAAAAGCCTCCAAAATTCAAATGTGCGAGAAGGTCTGTGAACAGGTGACCCAAAAAATTATGAAAAAGAATATGAATTAAATTGATTTCAAGACACTAACTGATATTATAAGAAGTGAAATGAAGATGCAACTATCGTCAAAACAAGGAAAACGACAGGTGATATAAAAGAGAGTTGGTTCCCAACGGATATTAAAAACAATATAACAGAAAGAGATAGAGCTTATGTTAAAAAATGTAGGTTCCAGAGATACACCAATATGAGGAGGACTTCAAAATCTGGAATAAACAACTAAAAAATATGATAAAAAAAGTAAACAACCTATCCTGAACCCTCGACCTAGCATCCACAATCGCACCCCCAGAACCAACACCCTTAACCTCTACGTACTGAGATCTTCCTGCGTGATAAGACCTGAACCAGTCACATTCCTGAATACCTAAATCAAAAAGTTTACTCAAGAGTCTTTATGATGCTTGATGCTGAGGTCCTCTCAGCTAGGCCAAAACTTCATGTGTGGGGGATGTGTGGTTGAGGGTTCGAATATCGGGTAACAGGAATCTTCTTTTCGGTGTTTGCTATTTTCCTCCGGACACAGCTAAAGATAATTACTTATATTATTTTGACCACATAACTACTTTGATTGAATCTTATAGTAATGAGATTATAATTATATGTGGTGATATTAATCTGATCTCCTTCACGTGGACTTTCAATAAGAACCTATATAGTTTTGTGAATAACTCCATTGAGTCCAAAATATATACGACTTTTAGTGACTTATGTGCTTATACCTAGTTGGCCCAGTTCAACGGAATTGTGAACAACAACGGAAAAACTCTTGACCTTGTAGTTGCAAATTCTTGTGAAATTACTGTATTGAGAATTCCTCTACCATTTGTCAAAGAAGAGTTGCATCATCTCGCTTAAGGGATGTACTGTAGTATTGGGGTGGAAAAGTCTATAAAAAATAAAACTCATTCCATGTATAAATTGTTTAATGCAGACTATGCATCCATACGTAAAAATTTGTCAGAAATTGACTGGAATTCAGTGTTGATGAGTAATGATGTGAATGAATGCGTGGAAGAGTTTTATTCAGTTTTGAACAAGATTATTGAAAAGTATGTTCCTATTAGAGTTACAAACTATAGAAACTATCTGCCCTGGTATGCAAGAGATACTATCCGCTTGATTGAAGATAAGGCACGATATCATAATAAGTTCAAAAGATTCAGAAATAATTTCGATTATGAGATGTTTGTAGAGCTGCGTAGGCAGAGCAAGGCTTCGACTATGGAAAACATCTCTCATCAGTTGAGGAGAACATCGTGAAAAATCCAAAAACGTTTTGGTCTTACGTATCTGAATGGATTTTATTGACAATGTTTATGATGACAGTGTTGCTATTTCAAATGCTTTTGGCGATTTTTTTGACGAAGTCTTCGAAGATCCACACAAGCCTGTTATTTATAAAAAAAAAAAGGGGTTACATGGGTTTCCTCGGGCAAAAAACGGCCTTTTTTCAATATTTTTTTTTACATATAAAAAATGAATTTTTTTTTTTATTTAAAGGATACGTATGTAATAAACATTTTGTGAAATTTTCAAGAAAAAATATCAAAATGGCGGTCATTACGACGCCATTTCCGGCAGTCCCTTGGAAGAAAGGTGCCTTCGCGTTGTCAGCAGAACTTCTTTCACGATCATCTGAAATAAAAATAAAAAATACGTGTTTTAGTAAAGACAATAAACTAGGTATTGGACGAAGGAAAAAAAATGAAAATTGGATTTTTGGCAGCCGTTTTTATAAAAAAATGCAAATTTCGATGAAAATTTCTCGACATTTTTTTTTTAAATAGTTATAATTAAAAAAAATCCTTCGTTCAAGACCTTGTAAATGATATCTCGAAGACCTGTGTAAAATTTTATCAAGATCGGTTGAGTAGTTCGCAAGAAATCTTGACAACCGACTTTGAAAACATAGTTTTGGGAAAAACGCGTTTAAAGTTTTAAGAGACAATAAAAGTGGGAAAAATTTTTTTTTCTAACTTACATTGAATCGTCGATTCCTGGGCCATAAAGTAGAGATCTTGCTGCAGCTGCAATGTCCAGGGCATCCTTTTGCTCCAGTCTATGACGAATCCTGGCTTCACGAGTCTCGCTGGTAGATTTCTTTTCGGCTGTGGTCACCCGGTACTCATCCATGTTTCGGGCATATTCATGGGAATTTGGACCAAGTTTCAGGTCCATACCGTGCATAATTAATGATAATGCTGATATCCCTTCATTGAAAGCACAAGCAGCGATTAATGCAGCATTTTGAACGATTATCGACCCAGCTGGAAGTATTTTGGGAGTAATTTTGCAAATCAACTGATTGAAACTTTCATTGTTATTTTGTGTAAATCCTCCAACACACCGATCCAGAAGCTCATCCTTACTCAGGTCTTCATAAATTGATTTCATTGCAGTCAAAACATCATCTGGTAATGTAGTATATTGGTGTTTGAACGATGAGAGAGTACCTGATGCTGATGCTCGCTGCCAGGTACACTACGTGTCTGGATCTTCAGGGCAATTTTGATGCTGCGGGTTTTTGTCTGTAGAACTGTAGTGGTAGTAAGTTTCCCATATCGCATCCCTCATTTTATCAGGTGAATCACTGTTTCTTCTTATCGCTAAGCCGTAATATACAGTTAATTTGTCAATCAATTTACTAGTCAATTTACCTTTACCAGAAAGAATTTTTTTTGAGTTTTTTTGCCATTGACTATTTTTTCCTCAACAGTTTTCTTCACTAAATCACGCAACTGGGTTCCCATCCTCTTCTGTACGTGGCCAACGCATTCTTTCTTGTTGACAACAAAATTTTCACCATAAGGTTTGGCTTCGAGAATACCAGAGTATGTTTTAGAATCTCCATCTCCTATATAATTTACGTACCTCAAACCATGTTTTACAATAGAACGTTTAAATATTTCAATAATTGAAGATACTTCCATGTTTCCAGATGCTCCAGTGTGATTGGCGGTACATTGTTCATTTTTGATGTGTTCTTCTTTCCACTCTTCAAATTCTGCCGTATCTAATTTTTTTTTCCAAGACTCACATAGTTTACAGTATGAACATTTAACAATGACATCCAAGACTTCTCCTGAGTGATATCCGATTAGAGATCTGACACCATAAAGTGATGCAAAACCACGCTTTTTCCACGTCCCATCACCGGAGACAGTCACATCTGTCGTATCTTCCATGTTGTTTGCTAAACTTGTCAATTGCTTTTCCTCTGTAGCAGCAGAGGAGAACAGTTTCTCAGTAACTATGGTAATACATTCATGTATTTTATTAATATAAAAGTCGTTTGTTGATTGATTCAAAAAGGAGCTGCTTAGATCCATCAAACCGCAAAACTTCTTGCATCCAGCAAGACCCAAACCCAATACTCGCATAACAAAAATGAACCGCCGATTTAGTTCATACATTCTGCCAATTTGTTGACATGATAAAATATATTCTGGCATACATCGTTCACATTCTACCACAAGTTTAAATCCCAGACCGAATTTGGAGCATTGTTTAAAATTTACTTTTCCATTACAAAATTTTTCTTCACCTCCACTTTCAATAATGTTTGAACACCGTACATAACACGAAAGTGTAGAAAAAACCAGAGCAAAGTCAATGATCGAATATTGTAGCGTGGCTTCCTTTGGCACGTGCTGTTTGTCATCGCCTTCTAATTTTTTGCCGACGTACTCGTGAAATAATTATCATCTACCTCAGGATTTTTGGATTAAACAATTGTTTCCTTTTCTTACGTCTATCTTTTCTACGAACACCTTCCGTTATCTGGGTTCTAGACACTTTAAACGGCATTTTTGATCGAATAAAATTCACAACAAACACTTATAAACTCAAAATGAACTTCGTAGTTTAACGAGAAATCACCAAATGAAATATTTTCCAGTAGTTTACCTTATTATAAAGAAAAAAAGGGACAATAATTACGGCTAACAATAGATGAGCTGCAGCTGCGCTATACCTATTGCGCCCTCAGCCTATACCTGACCTCAAGCGTCCACCTTTTCAAGGCTGTATCTCCGAAATTATTAGTCGGATCAACTTGAAAATTTAGGACAATATTCTAGAGATGTTATAGAATTTAATAAGACAAAATAAAATCTTCGATTTTTTGAAACCGTGAAACCCATGTATCATCATCTATCTCAATCAATCATTTAACAAAAATTGATATCGAAACAAAAATACCTGAACTGAACGTTTCTAAAGGACCTGGTCCTGATATGAATCCCGCAATATTCATTAAATCATGTTGCTCATCTTCATCGACGCCTCTTCAAATAATATTCAGTAAGTCTCTTCGGTTGGGAGTGTTTCAAGATAGATGGAAGCTGGCCAAAATTGTACCTATTTTCAAGAATGCTAAGAAAAATCTAATTAACAACTATAGGCCGGTGTCCATTCTAAGTCACTCCGGTGAAATATTTGAATCGATTATAACTGATCGACTTGTTCATCTATGCAGTTCTAGAATCATAAAGTATCAGCATGGTTTCTTCAAAGGGAAATCAGCTCTCACGAATTCAACCCCATATATCAATTCCTTGTCCCAAAGTCCTGATGGTGCTGTTCAGGTGGACTATCTCAGACTTTGGTATGGCTGAATCAATGACGAGATGGTTGCAATCATATTTGATAAATAGGTCACAGTTTGTAGTGATAAATGGCGTCTCTCCAGAAATGCACCTTGTAACATCCGGGGTACCTCAAGGTTCTCACCTTGGTACCCTTCTTTTCGGCATCTGTATCAATGACATTTCTGAGTGCTTTCCTAATACTTCACATGAATTCTCTGCTGACGATTTGAAAATTTACAAACGAATTGAATGTCATGCTGATACAAAGTTCTTCTAAAGTGACCTCTTTTTTTTGTTCTGTTCCCGATATTTTGAACTGAATGTCGTTAAATGTCAGCACATAACCTTTACAAAAAACATCAATCATACATACCTCCTTTTCTCTGAATAATCAGGATGTGAATAGGGTTGAACAGGTTAAGGACTTGGGTATTGCCTTAGATGTCAAACTTTCATATGCACTTCATGTGGATTGCATAGTATCGCAATTATTACAACTATCCCTTGATTAATTTCCTCACTTTTAATGTTCCTCAATATCATACTCGTCATAACACCTTATTTACGTACCTAAAGCCCGAACTGCTCTATACTACAACTCTGTCGTTTCAAGATTAATGCGTTTCTGTAATTACCACTTGAAGAATTTCGATTTGTTTAATATGAGCTTGGTTTATTTCAAGAAAAAATTGATTTTATAAATAACAAACCATCATAATCCATAAAATAAATCTACAATCGACAACTTTGTTTCTTTATGAATTGGATTTTTCTTATATTATTTGAATTCAAAATGATTTATTCTGTTTTTCATTACTTTGTCAATATTGATAGAATATCTGTCGAACTTTATTTATAATCATCTTAAATTGTTTTTGTAGAGAACCCCTGTATTTGGAATTTTTCTGTTGGGGTTCCTGCCTGATTCAAAAGGTCGACAAAGATCGCAAAAGATCCCTGCTGATCATGTGCCATCCTCCAACATATTCCCTATTTTATTGTAAAACTCCTCTAGGGCCGTACTGACTCACGGCAAGGATATGTTTAGCTCGCAAATAACTCATTAAGCGGTTCAACATTGTCTACTCATAAATTTTAAAAAATGAAGACGACATCGCAATGGGACGATAATTTTCAGCTCGTTCTTTATCATTCTTTCTATAGATTGTAGACTGTAGACTGTAGTATTGGGGTAGAAAAGCCTATAAAAAATTAAACTCATTCCATGTATAAATTATTTAATGCAGACTATGGATCCATACGTAAAAATTTGTCAGAAATTGACTGGAATTCAGTGTTGATGAGTAATGATGTGAATGAATGCGTGTTTTATTCCGTTTTGAACAAGATTATTGCAAAGTATGTTCCTATTAGAGTTACTAACTATAGAAACTATCCGCCCTGGTATGCAACAGACACTATTCGCTTGATTGAAGATAAGGCACGATATGATAATTCAAAAGTTCGAAAGATTCACAAATAATTTCGATTATGAGATGTTTGTAGAGCTGCGTAGGCAGAGCAAGGCTTCGACTATGGAAAACATCTCTCATCAGTTGAGGAGAACATCGTGAAAAATCCAAAAACGTTTTGGTCTTACGTATCTGAATGGATTTTATTGACAATGTTTATGATGACAGTGTTGCTATTTCAAATGCTTTTGGCGATTTTTTTGACGAAGTCTTCGAAGATCCACACAAGCCTGTTATTTATAAAAAGAAACATAATGCATCATCATCTATCTCAATCAATCATTTAACAAAAATTGATATCGGAACTAAAATACCTGAACTGAACGTTACTAAAGGACCTGGTCCTGATATGATTCCCGCAATATTCATTAAATCATGTTGCTCATCTTTATCGACACCTCTTCAAATAATATTCAGTAAGTCTCTTCGGTTGGGAGTGTTTCAAGATAGATGGAAGCTGGCCAAAATTGTACCTATTTTCAAGAATGCTAAGAAAAATCTAATTAACAACTATAGGCCGGTGTCCATTCTAAGTCACTCCGGTGAAATATTTGAATCGATTATAACTGATCGACTTGTTCATCTATGCAGTTCTAGAATCATAAAGTATCAGCATGGTTTCTTCAAAGGGAAATCAGCTCTCACGAATTCAACCCCATATATCAATTCCTTGTCCCAAAGTCGTGATGATGCTGTTCAGGTGGACGCGGTTTATACGGACATGGCTAAGGCATTCGACAAGATGCACCATGCTACTTTATTAAGTAATATCTCAGACTTTGGTATGGCTGAATCAATGACGAGATGGTTGCAATCATATTTGATGAATAGGTCACAGTTTGTAATGATAAATGGCGTCTCTCCAGAAATGCACTTTGTAACATCCGAGGTACCCCAAGGTTCTCACCTTGGTACCCTTCTTTTCGTCATCTATATCAATGATATTTCTGAGTGCTTTCCTAATACTTCACATGAGCTCTTTGCTGATGATTTGAAAATTTACGAACGAATTGAATCTCATGCTGATACACAGTTGTTCCAAAGTGATTTAGGTCCCTTTTCTCTGTTCTGTAAGTCCCGATATTTTGAACTAAGTGTTGATAAATGTCAGCACATAACCTTTACAAAAATCATCCATATCATACATACCTCCTTTTCTCTGAATAATCAGGATGTGAATAGGGTTGAACAGGTTAAGGACTTGGGTATTGCATTAGATGTCAAACTTTCATATGCACTTCATGTGGATTGCATAGTATCGAGAGCTTTCAAGATGAACTTTAAGAATATTCAGTCATTGAAAACACTATACTTTGCCCTGGTCAGGTCAAATTTGGAGTATGCTACAACTATCTGGTCACCCTTTCACCCTCGTTCATATTGACTGAATTGAGAGAGTGCAGAAAAATTTTTCAAAAGTTTAAATTACAGATTTAATCGCAATTTGCTGCAAAGTGATTATAAAGTCAGCTTGAGCCGATATAGAGTCTTAAACTCTATTTGATGGTGTTTTTTTGTACCGAATTTTGAATAATTATTACAACTATCCTTTGATTCATTTCCTCACTTTTAATGTTCCTCAATATCATACTCGTCATAACACCTTATTTACGTACCTAAAGCCCGAACTGCTCTATACTACAACTCTGTCGTTTCAAGATTAATGCGTTTCTGAAATTTCCACTTGAAGAATTTCGATTTGTTTAATAAGAGCTTGGTTTATTTCAAGAAAAAATTGATTTTGTAAATAACAAACCATCATAATCCATAAAATAAATCTACAATCGACAACTTTGTTTCTTTATGAATTGGATTTTTTCTTATATTATTTGAATTCAAAATGTTTCATTCTGTTTTTCATTACTTAGTCAATATTGATAGAATATCTGTCGAACTTTATTTATAATCATCTTAAATTGTTTTTGTAGAGAACCCATGTATTTAGAATTTTTCTGTTGGGGTTCCTGCCTGATTCAAAAGGTCGACAAAGATCGCAAAAGATCCCTGCTGATCGTATGCCATCCTCCAACATATTCCTTATTTTATTGTAAAACTCCTCTAGGGCCGTACTGACTCACGGCAAGGATATGTTTAGCTCGCAAATAACTCATTAAGCGGTTCAACATTGTCTACTCATAACTTTTAAAAAATGAAGGCGACATCGCTATGGGACGATAATTTTCAGCTCGTTCTTTATCATTTTTTCTATAGATGGGCTTTATACGACTCATGGTATGGTTTCCATTCTGTATAAATTAGGATATCCGAAAATTAAGAAAACATTGCTCTCACTATCAAACCTCGCATAAAACTGACAGAATAAAGTCCTCATTGGTAACTTGATAATGTATATTCGCTTCTCCTGGTTTTAATGGTACAATTAACTTCTCTTCATCATAAGTTCTGAAACGTCAAAACGTTTTATTCGTCTGTAATCCAAAGGTGTGTTGCACTTGGTTTCAGCAGAAACCACTTCAGAAAATATTTTGTTTACTTTTGTTCAGGAAAATTGAAACAATGGTCTTCTTGTTTACCCCTGCAATTACTGCATTTAACTTCTGAAGAAAAAGATCACGATTTACTGCAGTATTCATTCTAAATAAATTAGGGTATCAAATAATTAAGCAAACGTTACTCTCACCATTAAGCTGAATAACTCTGTCCGAACAAAGGGTTTGGCGGAAAATAGCCAGTTGCCCTTTTACGGTTGTCGGCCTTACCGATTATCACGCTGGGCGCCCAGGTCAGTCTCTCCAGGTCTGAATGTACGGATCTTCACGTCACACCTTCACGCTAGCTACCGCAAGGGAGAATGAGATTCAAGCTCTACTCTTTTCGACCTCTACCACAGCATGTTCGTGATTGTTGACATCAAGACAACAAGAATGTATTGAAATTTTCGATCTTTTACAGACGCATCTCGTGTTTGCTGACATTCACCGGCGAAAGTAGACTTTCTCCAATTTCAGTCTTTCATGGTAACATAAATACTTGAAAAGCTGTGAACAAATAAAAATCGATGGTGTGAAAAATCCGGGTGTGGTATTACTTAAATTGAAAGTTGGACATATAATTTGAAAACCAAAACTCCAAAATTGGATCTGGATTGAATCCACCACAGAATAGTAACCTAAAAATACTATGGAACAGTTTCTATCTTCGCGCTACAGAATAACGGAGATACAAGGGATACCTAAAGATCGAAAACAGGGTTACAGAATGTTTGCATCTTTTCCTTTTCAACAAATGAAACCACGTCGTGGAAACCACATGCTTCTATTTACACCAGTTTAGAAGATACCATTCAAGGTTAACGAATTTGGAACTCTCTGAACTCATTCAAATTTCAGAATGTTTTCATTTGGTATCAGCAGTTTTCAATGATATTCTGAAAGTATTCAAGTCGCAAACTTACTCCTACTAACCGCCAAGCTCTCAGCCCCTATCTTGCTACTACTCCTACTATTTTTCATTAGTCAATTGAAAAATATTGTGGGAGTTTCGGACTTATGGCGTAAACAAATTCCATAGTGAGGAATCCTCCCCACTGATTTCTATTACATTCAGTAATGTAATGAAGAAAACCTTCTCTTTAACTCAGCTTTGATATATACTAGTACGTATAGATGTCGCTCGAAATGTAATAATCAATATGCAAGGAAGTGCTCTATAAAATTCACGGCGTAACGAAGAAAACTGCATTATTGTAGAACATGCATTATATACTTGTGAACGTTAGTCTGAACACTCGCCGTAGAGCGTAATATTTTGTCGAATACACTAGAGGGCATAGATTTCTATATTCCCAATTTCCCAAGTTGAAAGAAATAGACGACGTTTATTAATGCCTTTTGAATAACTATAAATTGATAACGAAAGGAACTGGAAATTCTCTGATATTAAATTCAAAAATTGAATGCATCCTTTCTCAACCAGGGGTCACGTTCGTTAGTAACCCACTCATGCCTGAACTAGTTTTTCTCGAATTACGGTAGAATTTTTATAAAATATCATTTATTTTGGCTAAAATGCAGTATAGGTTTATAGAAAATAACAAAAAAAAATACAAAATTCTAATCGAACGTCCTATACATGTCGTGTGGAAAATGTGATCATGGTTTTGTGTGAAACATAAATAAACATTTGACATGTAACCCAACGTCATATTTGAGACATCTGGTGGTAGTTTTCGAATGACAGTGTCGACATTTGGTCTGCTTTACTTGGGGACCTACCAAATGACCAATGTTGTAACGAATACTTAGGTTTTCATCTTTTCTCAGTCTGTTGCGAACCTGCTTTCTTTTTTGTTATCCTAAAGCAGATGCAATGCAATCTGATGTTTGAATCCCAAATGATCGAATTTACTTTGATTGATTTTAAGAAGTTGGCAAGCATTGTGAATGCTCTGGTGGATGCAGGAACCAGAGGAAAATATCAATTTTTACCTCGTATAGACGTTCTATATGAACTAATGTTTCCATCGCACCTGTTGATGCCACCCATGTTCTTAATATATGTTTTTATTATACAGGTTTGTCTTTTTACGTGTAGCATTTGGCAGTGCCTAATGGGACAACTCCAATAGAATTCGAAGAAATAGTCAATATGTTATTATCGTTGCATTGCACAGCTACAATGTGGTTATCTTTCAAAATTTTCGATTCATAAGTGCCTCGAGGCGCCTTTTTCAGTTGGACCTCATTAACAATTGGATTTCCTGGCAATCTATTTTTGCGCACAGTTCCAGTTCCTCTGGTATTTCTCTCTGTCAGCATATTCAGAAGATTCACAGAACAGAAAAAATTATCAGACTGTGAGTAAGTAAGCCACTTTTCTTGCAGAGCATCTAAATAACTGAGAACAATGCTTTCGCCAACCCCATGTTTCCTGTATCGTTCGGAAACGTGAATTGAGGCACCTTGATATGATTCGATCGAATTGAGGTAACCCCATCTGGATGTACCCATGCACATTTACACTGATTTTTCCAAATCCTTTGACTAGGTGAATCAATTTTTGCTTCTAGATAAGCTGTATAGAATGAGTATAAGGGCAATGATGCATGGTGGTTTTCTGATTTTCTGAGGAACAGAGTGCAAAAAGTGAGATTGCAGGGTTACACATCGTATTCGATTTCGGTTAGCTCGGGGGTTCCGTAAGGAACGCACTTGGGGCCGTTGTTGTTCGTCCTCATCATCAACGATATGGGTTCGGTAATTTTGAACAGCAAGTATCTTTTGTTCGCCGATGACTTGAAGAGTTTTCTTACGATATGTTCGGTGGAAGATTTTGAATTATAACAGGAGGATCTTTCTCGTTTGGAGGATTGGTGTCATCTCAACAGAATGTTTCTCAATATTTCTAAGTGTCATGTTATAAGTTTTTCGCGGCTTAAGTCCTCAAGACTTGCAAATTATATTCTTGAGGATTGTAACCACGAACGTACCTCACAAGTGAAAGATTTGGGAATTTTACTCGACTCTAAAATGGCATTCAGTGCTCACATTTGAATGATTAAAGAGAGGGCGTTGAGGGCACTTGGTTTCATTTTGTGAAAAAGTCGAGGTTTTTTTAGCTATCGTTAGAATTCTGTATTGTACCTTAGTAATAAGTATTTTAGAGTAAGGATTTGCAGTTTGGTCGCCGAGGGGAATAACAGCCAGTACAAAGTTGGTAAAAAATCGAAAAAAAAATTATGAGGTTTGTTGCATATAATCTGAATATACCTTCAGCGCAAACGAATTATGTCAATTCCAGAGAGATGACCAATGTCCAGGCTTTATACATCAGTAGAAAAATTTTGGATCTGGCATTTCTGCACAAATTGATTAATGGTATTGTATACTCTCCTCCTCTAGTAGTATCCTTCAAATTCGAAATTCCTTCTCGTCGAATCCGGGCACCTGATCTCTTTTATGTTCAGATTTGTAATTCCTTTTATAGACAAAATATTTTCGTTGTGAGGTGCTCCGTATTATGCAACAGCTTTCCTCATAGGATACATCTATTTAAGTCTTCATTGTCGTGTTTCAGATCAAAAATTGCAAGATACTTTTGCTTCAACTGATTTTCTCAAAAAATTTTTGAAGTTAGAATATGGTTTCATGTCACAATGATTATTTGATTCGTTATAATTACGTAAAAGGGGATAATCCCGTTTGATTTTTCATTATTATAATATGTTAAATTGTATTATAATGAATAAATACTTACTTACTTACCTCGGCAGTTGCCATGGCGAAAATCAACGAATAGGCGTGACGATAGTATGGTTTTATGACTAAAGGGGAAAATACACATTCAAAGGATTTAAAAAAACTGATTTGGTTTTATTTAAAAAATTTAGATTAATAAGATTTTCAATAAAATAAAAGAGTAAAATACTGCAATCGGCCATTTTGACTGAAACGCCAATCACAGCGCATGAGGTCATACTTATGTAAGCTTCACTGTGTTTTAATTACCTAATACTGATTGCGCGTAACGATTGATTTTATTTGTGATTTATCGATTTCACAACACGAATCTATCTATAACAATGGAACCAGGCTTTGTTAAGGCAAACAGCCCAAATTTGCCCAGGATCGATTTATTGATGTTGGGCGAATTCCTCGCAACAGAAAGAGAATTTTGCTCGTCCGAATTTGGTAACGTGAAAACCTTTTTGTAAGTGTATTTTATTTGTATTTATCTTTAACACTAGATACAAATATGACCAAGTAGTAATCAGACTCGTTTTAAACTCGTAGAAGTTTATTTTGTTTTACTTTCATAGGTTATTTTTACAATAAACTTGTCATAATTTTCGAGGTTAGCTCACTTGCAGTATAGGTATATGTTTTCTATTTTAGAGTTATTACCTAACATACATAGTCTAAACATTTATACTTAGTCTTGATGGGTTACTATTAACATCATGCTTGATTTAAAATGGTGACGTAGAAACGGAATGAAGAAACTGCTTCAATGGTGATGTCATCTGATTTACCAAATTAACTTTTGTTTGGTTAGCTTTACTTCTAAATGTTTTGAGTTTGAATTGCTTTATCCAAAATTCTTGGTGGTAATTGGGGAACATCTTCAACAATCTGCTGAACTGTGAAACAAATGTTTTGTTATTTAAGTGCAATGTTATAATTATGAACACAAATAGAAGTTTACAAGGTAACAAAAAAATGTAAGTAGTCTTATAGCCAGTATCACAGAATGAATCTCAAACGTAGGTCATTTCTTGAGATTTGTACAAAGTGATGCCGCTATATAAGATAATCTGTAATACGGGCCTAAGTATACCAACAATGTATGCAATAATACTGAATTAACTTTCTAATGAATAAGTTAGTAAACTATACCTGAACTACAAGATGCAATTTCTTTTGAACTTGATGGCTCTTTAACTAAAGTACTTTCTTCAAATTGCTTTTCACACTCTTCAAGGATCATCATCCTTCGTTTTTTAACTATATAGGGTGGCTTTGTTGTGTTGGATGTTTGTGTTTTCCTGTCTGGTTGGCAAGTAAATTTTGTGGGCATACATCCTGATTTCATACGTATTTTTGTTACCGACGCCATCACATGGTATTCCATATCATTTGGCAACTGAAAACTGCAAAGGTAACAATAAAAATTGGTAATAAGAATGATAACCAAGACAACACAAACATAACCTCAATAAATGACTAGTTATTCCATAGCCTCTACATCACAACTATTTCACGTCAAACAAACATTAAGTTAAAAATCTATCAATACATAATAACATACTCACATCAAAGTGATCTTCACAGAAATAAAATGGCGAATTTGTCTTTACATCGTTCGGGTTTCGCCGTGCAAGCTTTAACCATTCATCTCTTATTAATTTCTTGTATGGGACATGTACAAACACCTTGTTGGGTGTCGTTATTGATGTATTTTTGTACTGAAGTACTGCATACCAATTATAAACTTCAGAATTCATTTTTAACTCAAAAAATACGCAACGTTTCAAGATCTGCTAGTACCAGAGTATTACCACCATCAAATACACACACCACAAAAATTGTCGTACCACCTGGTACTCTGAATTCCCAAATCGACTAAGCAACTCGATCACAGTTTCTTTGTCAACATATGTTTTTGGACATATGAGGGGAATAAAATCTTATCTATGTAGTAACATTTGTTTCCATATGATCTCAAACACGTCTGAAACAAGAATGAGTTTATTTGACTATCAGTATTTATTCAATTTCTCTTCAGTTTTCACGCTAAATTAATGCAAGTTTTCTGTGTTTCTTGTTGATTTTCGAATCTTTAAATTTATTGTGATGGCTGCTGAACGTCCTGGACGCTATTTGAGTGATCATGAAGTGATAAGAATTGTAACACTTTTAGAGGAGGGGCGAAGCCATCGTTACGTGGCTAATTTGTTGAATGTTAACCAAAGCACTATTTCAAGAGCAATTAATCGGTACCACGAAACAGGGGATTATGGAAGAAGGGCCGGATAGGGAAGAAATCGGATAACAACACCAGTTTATGATCGTTGGCTTCGTTGACTTGTACTAAGAGTTCGGCACTGTACGGCTAGAATGCTACAAAATGAACTTGCATTTTCCAGAGATGTGCATATTTAATTGCAAACTGGCTCAGAGAAAACGATATCAGACCAAGGGTGGCTTCTACCGGCCCGCGTCACACCAGAGAGCATCGAGTTGCAAGACTTCAGTTTGCGAGGGAACATGCAAATTGGGGTATTCCAGAATGGTCGAATGTTCTCTTTTCCGACGAGTCCAGGTTCTGTCTAGTATCAAATGATATTGCATGCCTGTATACAGACGACCTGGGGAATGGTATCAGCAATGCAATATACGGCAAACCAAAAACTTTGGAGGGGGCTCAGTAATAGTGTAGGGAGGCATTTCTTTCCATGGTCGAACTGAGATAATCCTAGTGAATAATGGGAGAGAAGGACAGCGGCTATATACATCGCAGATACTCTTGAACCCCATGTTGTACTCTTTGGCCCATTGATTGGCAAAAGCTTCATTTATATGCATGATAATGCTCGGCCTCATGCAGCTAGAGTAGTTACCGAATTTCTTCAAAATGCCGGAATTGATATTTTAAGATGGCCAGCCAGAAGTCTGGACTTGAATCCCATATTTGTCTAACATGGGGTGGCGAATTCAACAACGTAGGATGTCTTGTAGAACACTCCAACAACTAGAAAATCTACTTCCTGAAATTTGGAACTCAGTGACTCAAGAGTACATGCAAAATTTGTTTGAGGGGCTTCCGAGACGTATACTGGCAGTAATAAGGGGGCCCGGGGTAGAAACACTCGATTTTGAAAATGATAGTCACCATTCGATGCTAGTTGATTGGTTTCTTCGCGAATGTTTGAAGGTGGTAGAATTTTTTAATTTTTCCTTAACTCGAAAATAGTTGATATTTTGCATCATAAATTCATCTCGTTTGAATGATATCTTCTTATTTTTCACTTCTGAAAGTTACCAAGCGACTCTTGAATGACCAACCTAAAAGTTTATGAACTATTGTCGTAAAAGTAGGGTGATGCGACAAATTTTGTGGGGAGTGTATTTGTCTCCCATACAAGAATCATAAAAATCAACTAGAATTTCAAAATCTATTGTTAAAGAGCATACGCCATGAACAATTTATGTGAAGCTGTAACCTTCATCTCATTAACGGTTTATATTTCAATTCAAAATAACAAAAACAATGAAATAACTTTTGTGGGTCAATCGGTAGGTATTAGATAACAGAGATCGTAGAATTGAATGAAAGATATTAATGAAACCATGATGAACTCTATTAAATACGAATTACATTGCCATTACCATTGCTGTCCTCTTCGTTTCCGGTCTTATTTAACCTCTCAATTATCCCAAATTCAAATACTCTGAACCTGCCCACTAACTCGGTTATAAGCATAATTCATGGACATATTATTTGAGTATCATTAAAATACGACGAAAATAACACCTTAATTCATTAGCATTCCCGATATACTCTTCTTTATGGAAAACTTTTAGGTGATAATATCATTTCTTGGATTAGAATGTTGAAGACTTATTAGGATATGAACATTGATAATAAAAAACAAGTACTGTGTTTTAAGGAATTTTACTTAATAATTGCGATTCGTAACGCGTTTCACTACACCGTAGCTTCTTCAGACGAATGATTATGCAGAAAAATGTAAATGAGAATATAACTATAAATGTTCTTGAGTAATTAAAAGCTTATTGGTCGCCTCCTCCTAAGTGGTTATTTATGACAGGTATATCCAATAAAATTAAGGAATAGATTGCTCCCCGAAAAGATTCAATAGAGGTGAAGGGCTTAAATCGACTTGTTCATTGATGAGTCTACCTGAGTGTTTGTATTTATTTATTTCTAAAGTTTCCCAAAGATCTACCTTCCAATATTTATTATCTGTATGCAAGATTTCAAACTGTGGGTCGAAAGAATGATTATTTTCTAAGAGATGATTCGCGTAATTTGAATCTGATTTTTATTTGAAAACTGCGTTTATGTTCCGATATTCTAATATTAAAATTTCTATGTGTTCTACCAATGTAGAAATTATCACAGTCATTGCAATTCAATCTATATACACCTGATTTATTGTTTTTACCTGGTTTGGTTTTATTATTTTTATATATTTGCCTAAATTATTATTAGTTTGGAAAGCTATGTTGAAATTATTGCTACTTAAGAATGATTTCAGTTTCTCACTTGTAATGCCAACGTAGGTTAAGGTGTTGAATTTTTGTTTCAATTTATTGACAGGGTAAGCTTCATTCGATGCGATTCTACTTTGTTTTTATTTAAAATATTATTTATTAGTTTGGGATTGTAACCATTATTTTTGGCTATTTGTTTAATCAAATTTAGTTCTTTGTTGAAATTTTCTGGTGATAGCGGGATGTTAATCAATCTGTGAATAAAACTATTGAATGCTGACATTTTATGTTGATATGGATGACACGACGAGTTATGTATTATAATATCTGTATGTGACGGCTTATGGTAAATTGCGAAAACATATTTTCCATTTTCATTCGAAATTGTTACGTCTAAGAAATTTATCGAATTATTGCTTTCTATTTCGGTTGTGAATGCAATTTTTGGATGTAATGAATTTATATGATTTTTGAAAATTTTCAACTGTCTATCTGTTCCTGTGAAGCAAATAATGATATCGTCTACATAGCGATACCAGTATAAACAATATTTACTGAGTGGATGATTATGAATTAATTTCTCTAAGTTATTCATGGAAATTTCTGCTAACAAAGGACTCAACGGATTGCCCATAATCAAGCCGTCTTCAATAGTATAATATTTTCAATTGAAATGGAAATAATTTTGATCTAAACAAATTTTAATAATGAAAGAATATCTGATTTAATGATAGTATTGACATGATTCCTTTCTAATAATTCTTCAACTAAGTAATACGTATCTTTTGGAGGAATGTTGGAAATAGATTCTTAACATCGAAAGAAATAAGTTTGGAATTAGGTGGTATAGTGGTATCTTTGATATTGGCAATAAGTTCGTATGAATTTTTGACCGAAAATTCAGATTTAAAATTGCAATGTTTTATTAGCAAGTCGTTGAGGAATTTTGAAAGTTTGAACGAAGGTGCCGTTATATAAATTTCAGAAAGTTGTTAAAAACATAATTTCGACAGCAAAATCATTAATTACAGACCAAGAAAAATATAAATTCA
Organism: Cryptolaemus montrouzieri; assembly: GCA_013387265.2. Classification (NCBI taxonomy): domain Eukaryota; kingdom Metazoa; phylum Arthropoda; class Insecta; order Coleoptera; family Coccinellidae; genus Cryptolaemus; species Cryptolaemus montrouzieri. Next base: position 4,793,816 of record JABFTP020000083.1, on the reverse strand, counting down.
TTAACTCCAATCCACAATCCCCCGAATTATATTCGTTGATAAAACTTCATAAACCTAATTACCCTATTAGACCTGTTGTTTCTTATATAACGGCACCTTCGTTCAAACTTTCAAAATTCCTCAACGACTTGCTAATAAAACATTGCAATTTTAAATCTGAATTTTCGGTCAAAACTCATACGAACTTATTGCCAATATCAAAGATACCACTATACCACCTAATTCCAAACTTATTTCTTTCGATGTTAAGAATCTATTTACCAACATTCCTCCAAAAGATACGTATTACTTAGTTGAAAAATTATTAGAAAGGAATCATGTCAATACTATCATTAAATCAGATATTCTTTCATTATTAAAAATTTGTTTAGATCAAAATTATTTCCATTTCAATTGAAAATATTATACTATTGAAGACGGGCAATCCGTTGAGTCCTTTGTTAGCAGAAATTTTCATGAATAACTTAGAGAAATTAATTCATAATCATCCACTCAGTAAATATTGTTTATACTGGTATCGCTATGTAGACGATATCATTATTTGCTTCACAGGAACAGATAGACGGTTGAAAATTTTCGAAAATCATATAAATTCATTACATCCAAAAATTGCATTCACAACCGAAATAGAAAGCAATAATTCGATAAATTTCTTAGACGTAACAATTTCGAATGAAAATGGAAAACATGTTTTCGCAATTTACCATAAGCCGTCACATACAGATATTATAATACATAACTCGTCGTGTCATCCATATCAACATAAAATGTCAGCATTCAATAGTTTTATTCATAGATTGATTAACATCCCGCTATCACCAGAAAATTTCAACAAAGAACTAAATTTGATTAAACAAATAGCCAAAAATAATGGTTACAATCCCAAACTAATAAATAATATTATAAATAAAAACAAAGTAGAATCGCATGGAATGAAGTTTACCCTGTTCGTAAATTGAAACAAAAATTCAACACCTTAACCTACGTTGGCATTACAAGTGAGAAACTGAAATCATTCTTAAGTAGCAATAATTTCAACATAGCTTTCCAAACTAATAATAATTTAGGCAAATATATAAAAATAATAAAACCAAACCAGGTAAAACAATAAACCAGGTGTTTATAGATTGAATTGCAATGACTGTGATAATTTCTACATTGGTAGAACACATAGAAATTTTAATATTAGAATATCGGAACATAAACGCAGTTTTTCAAATAAAAATCAGATTCAAATTACGCGAATCATCTCTTAGAAAATAATCATTCTTTCGACCCACAGTTTGAAATCTTGCATACAGATAATAAATATGGGAAGGTAGATCTTTGGGAAACTTTAGAAATAAATAAATACAAACACTCAGGTAGACTCATCAATGAACAAGTCGATTTAAGCCCTTCACCTCTATTGAATCTTTTCGGGGAGCAATCTATTCCTTAATTTTATTGGATATACCTGTCATAAATAACCACTTAGGAGGAGGCGACCAATAAGCTTTTAATTACTCAAGAACATTTATAGTTATATTCTCATTTACATTTTTCTGCATAATCATTCGTCTGAAGAAGCTACGGTGTAGTGAAACGCGTTACGAATCGCAATTATTAAGTAAAATTCCTTAAAACACAGTACTTGTTTTTTATTATTGATAATGGAATTTTACCAAGTAAAAGCCTCCCAAATTCAAAAAATATGAACATTGATTCACACAGTTTTTCGATAATGTGGTGACAATACAATGTAAGTTACTATCACAAAATAAACTGGTAGGTAGTTTTCAGCCTTTTAAATTTTGCGCCTGACAAAAAGTATGTTTGGTCTCAACATCTTTCAATAAGTTTCAAACTTCAAATGGGATATATGGAAATGTGTTGGTTTTGATGAAAATATCTGAAAATAAAGGTGGACATTCATTCGTGGCAATATTTGGGTACATGTTTTTTAGATTAAAGGAAAGAAGCTGAAGTTATAACAGATGCGCTTAAACCAATTTTCGAAACACTTTTGCCACTCCAAATGAGAGACCTCCAAAACACGGTTTTTAAGGATTCAACTGTCCCTTCTGCTGTCGAAAATCGTTGCCCACGAAGTTTTTTCTGATGTGTGTAAACTTGCACTGTCATGATGCAGAACAATTTTAGTTCTTCGATTTGATTTCCTCAACTGATCGAACACTTGCGGCAAACAAATGGTTGTATACCATTCGGAATTGACCGTTCTACGTTGTTCTAATGCTACCTTGGCGACGTGTACGGTTTTCCTGAAGAAACATGCGACCATTTTCTAAATGAGATAAAAAACACAAGGTTTAACTCTAATCTACACTTTATTTGAAAAAATTCAACGACGTTTCGCTGACACAGCAGCTTTATCAAGAATGAAAAATAGAATGAAGAGTATGGTATTATAAACAAATCGTAGAACAAGTTGGATGAATAACAGGAAAATCCACACCGAGCCATTGTACAGTTAGTATGAAAGGTAATAAAACTAATTGAACAAGTTAAGTAGGGTGAATAATTCACATCTACCTGTTCATTCAAAAGCTTTTCCGAATGTTTGTATCTATTTATTTCTAATGCTTCTAGGAGATCTAATTTTGAACTTTTTGATTTTATATGTAATATGTCAAAGTTTTTATTGAATGAATGGTTTTTCTTTTATTAGGTGGTTTGAATAATTTGAATCAGATTTATTTTATCGAAGCTACGTTTATGTTCAGATGTTCTTATGCCAAAACTCCTATAGGTCCTACCGATATAAATTTTATCACAAGAACCGCAATTGAGTTTATAGATTCTGATTTACTTGATTTTTCAACACGAGATTTATTATTTTTAATATGTTTGCCTAAGTTATTGAAAGTTTTGAAAGTTATATTAAGATTTTGTTTGATGAGAAAGGATTTAATATTTGTACTTGCAGAACCGCAGAATATTAAACTGTTGAATATTTTATAGTCTTTATGAATAGGATATACTTCATTTATTGCTTTCTGATACAGTTTTTACGAATGATTAGATCTATCATATCCGGATTATATGAATTATTAATGGCTATCTGTTTGATGATGTTTAATTCTTCATTATAATCTTCTACTGATAAAGGTATATTGAGTAACCGATGTACCATGCTGTTTAAAGCTGCAACTTTGTGTTGAATTGGATGTAATGAGTAGTTTTGTATAATTGGATCAGTATGTGTTGGTTTACGAAAGACCTAAAAACATTATTATTATTTTCTTCAGTGATTTTAAGTCCAAAAATTAATGGAATCGTTCTGTTCAATTTCTACCGTGAATTAAATGTTCATACGGATGGAATTAATGAAATTAAGAAATAAGTCTAATTGACGAGTAGTTTCAATGAAACATACTAAGATGTCGTCAACATATCTATAAAATAAAGAAATTAGGAAATGAGTGGATGTGTATGAATTTTCTGTTCAATATTATTCATAAAAATCTCTGCTAAGTCACTACTGTAATATTATTACAGTAGTGAAAATAATTTGATCATTAGAAATCCTTTGAGTCACTTTTAGAAGAGATTTTTATGAATTATATTGAATAAACATTGTTTAATGGCAATCAAATATTAAATGTTTTTATTACCTTTAACTAACTGTACAATGGCTCGGTGTGGAATATTCATTCAACTTGTTCTACGGTTTGATTTATTGAATTCAGGTAGATGTGAATTATTGATACTTAACTTGTTTAATGAGTTTTATTACCTGTCATCAACGTAAACGTCGTCGAATATTTTCAAATAAAGTGTAGATTAAATATTTTAAAGTGTAGATTGTGTAAACCTTGTGTTTTTTATCTCATTTATATCATGGATCTACATCAAGTAACGGCCTCCACAATTCAAACGACCATTTTCTTCCAAGTGTTTCGTGCACCAACAACTTTTGTTGGATTTGGCTCATCTTGAAAGACCCATATTGTCGATTGTTGTTTAGTTTTGGGGTCATAGGCATATATACAATATTTGTCGCCTGAAACGATTTTGTAAACGTTTTTTGAGGTCGAATGTTTTCAACATTTCTCTGCACCGAATTAGTTGAGCCTTCTTTCAGGCAATTGTTCAGCAGTGTGGAATCCAACGCGAACAAATCTTTCTGATAGCCAAATGTTCAAGCAGTATGGAATGGGCGCTAGTGGAACTAATTTTTAGGGTTGTCTTAATCCCATGGTAAGTCACATGGCGATCATCGTGTATCATTTCGCGCACTGCATCGATGGTTTGTGAAAAAACAACTGATTTTGGAGGATCTTCACGAAGTTAGTCACTGAGTGAAGCATGTCCCCGATAGAATTCGTTTTCTACCGTTCCACAGTGGCCATATGTGAAGCTTCATTATCAAAAGTCGAGGCAAGTTGATTGCAGCACTGTTGTCGAGTTAATCCACGTTGAAAATCGTGAAAAATCATCGCATGAAATGTTCACGTGTTAATTTCATTTTTGTCCAAGCTGAATTTTTTAAATGACTAGGATCAAAACAAAATTCACTCGTATGTCAAAGTGTTGTAAGTACGTTTAGGTTGAAAAATGTGAAAATACGTGTGATAGAATTGGCAAATTGACCTTCAACAAGGCTTTATCAAACTAAAAGAAAGAGCGTTTGTGCGAACATACCTACAGCTCTTTTGAGAAACGCTGCATTATCTGGAGGAGACAGCTCTCGTAAAGGCTAAAGCCCCTCAGGATCTGGTCTTATGGTCTTATTTGAAATGGAATAGCCTAACAAGTTGATTGATCGCAGAGGAAAGATTGTTTTTCATTATTCAAAGTCAAATTGGACTTGCTGACAGCTTCCAGGAAATGCTTCAAATTTTTATCATGCTTCTTTTGATCTCTTCCACATATAGTTACATCATCTAAATAGGAGCAAGTATCCACGAGTCTCTCACTTTGTATTATACTATCAATTCCTCTTTGAAAAGCTGCTACACCGTTAGTCACAACAAATGGAATTCTTCTGAATTGATACAGCTTATCACATGCTTCGAATGCGGTATAGAGTTTGACCTCTTCTTTGATAGGAAACTGGTGGTAAGCACTTTTCAAATCAATAGTACTGAAAATTTCATAATTCATTACTCTATTGATAATGTCTTCTATATGGGGTAGCGGATAAGCATCTAATTGTGTGAATTTATTGATTGTTCTAGAGTAATCAATGATCATTCTTTTTTTATGATTTGTCGAAGAAGTAATCAGTACTTTGACCCTCCAAGGTGAATTACTTGTTTCAATAATACCTTCAGATAGTAGTCGTTCCATCTCCGCTTCTATAAATTTCGTGTTACTATCTGGTTGTCTTTGGGATTTTATAACAATTGGCTTACAGTCGGGAGGAAGATTTTCAAGAAGAGCAACTGGACTTACGTTACCTAGAGCTGATTTGTAGATCCTCCAAATACTACTTCAACACTTTCATGATTCTTCATTATATCATAACCAATAATTACATCCGAGCAAAGGTTTGGAAGAACGCAGAAGCGAACTTGGTTATATTGGTGATCATAAATAGTCAGATTTACAAAACACTGGCCAGCAGTAGTCGGACGAAGAGACATGGATGCCATTGAACTTAGTTAGGCCAAATTTTCCTACACAGCAATCGCTAATGAAACTGCTGGAACTTCCTGTCTCAAAAAGAGCTAGGAGCCCAAATCCATTCACTTGTACTGAAGTTAAGGCTTTTTACAGACTTAATGAGGCAGATGTGTTATCATCTCGATGTTTCTCAGCTGAAACAGCTTTGAACATGCAGTCTTTAGCTAAAATCTTCAGAGCTTGTAGATATTGGTCCATTGTCTCTTCAGGTAATGACGTAAGTTATTTAATCGCAACATTTAAATGTACGCTTTTTTTTTGTTTAATAAATTGTGATAGAATTGGCATATTGACCTTCAACAAGGCTTTATTAAACTAAAAGAACGAGCGTACATTTAAACGTTGCGATTAAATAACTTATGTCAGAATGACAACTAAGAAACAATATTCAAGTGGAATCTAGATAACCAATATCTTATTCACCACAATATCCGACACAGTTGTTAGACGGGAGCTGTCAACAGTAAAACTGTCAGAAGCGCAAGATAGGCAACCTACGTATAGAGATATATACAGTATAAGATCTTCATTCGCGGGATACATAAAGAGCACATGGGAAGAAGGCGTACTGTTATTCCGAGTAATTTTTTCAGAAATCGAATCTTTTGTACATTACTCAGACAACTCAGAAACCTGATTTCCTATGTGATAGTTTCACAATACGGCAAAATGTGTTAAATGATGTTTTCGTGAGAATAAAAGGGAAATGAATTTTGTCTTCCGGAAATCATTGCTAATTTGAGAATTGAACTACAAGAAAGAAACTAATGAATACTTGCATACGAAAAGATCGAAAATAATGAAGGTCTCACTCCAAAAGTAATCTACTCATTGGTTAGGTAGTGGTAAAAAATATTGTTGAGCCTCATCGGTTGTAATGCACACTAATTTATATTTTGGTAGCTTGTAGTTCTTCACAAAATTTACAAAACGTCATATATATCTTCGCCGCGGGCCTTCCCTTCAGAGGATGATTGTCAAAAATTCTTCCTTAGCTAACATGTCATTGAATACCATCCGAATAAAAATACACAACTGGGTAGTGTCTGTCGTATTTGTGGATTTGTCGAACTTTGAAGAAAAGTATGTACATATCATGATATCATGTTTTAATTTGTCTGCCATGTCCTGACTCATGACTTCAATAAAACTTGTTACAGTCGGACGAGATAACTGAAGTTCTCTAATAGCAGACATGATTTCTGTTTTTTTTAAAGCTCCAAATAAAGTCTAACCCGCTTCAATAAATGCTTTCCTCACAACCGATCCATCTTCGAATGGTTTCTTGTGTTTCGACAATATATCAGATATTTTAAATGACGCGATCATAGCAGCTTTTGATTGTTTAGCTGGGCTTATGAACATGATTTGTTCGTTTTTCAAACAAGATATCAAATCATGTACTTTTGGTTTTCTTGATTCACTCTGTGGCGGGAAATCCTTTTCATAGTTTGCATGAACCGTTTTATGAGCCTATTTAAGTTACCACGCTTAGGTATTGCAACAGACGCACGACAAATAAAACAAATGCACATATTCTTCACCATACAAAAGAAAAATTCTTCCTCCCAATCGGTATTAAAATGATACGTGTTAGATTTCTTCGCTACATTTATTTTGTACTATTTAATAATAAACTTTGTATCGACGTAGTATTGCCGCAACATTTATATCGGCGTGAACGAAAGTCTCTAATATCCCCGTAAAACGTACCTCCCGAAATTTCTTGTAAGGCGGCAAGAATAAAGAACGCTGCTTTTCTTTGACAAGTACCGCGCGTTCCTTTGATAAAGCCGCTTTTTGCCGCTAGAAGAGTGTTATTTTATAACGTAATAAATTTTTGTAGTTTTTTACCTACTCATTGAAATTTTGTTCTTGTCGAGATCTACTCAAAAAGCACTCGCGAACGACCGTTTGAGCACACCTGCATTAGAACAAATAAACTGTGTAACTCTTTCCTTTGCTGCCTTAAATCCAGGTTTAGACTTTTTATCTCAGATGATGAATGATTTGTTTGGTGACCTTTTCTAAAACATTGCAGTTTCCTCTACATCAAATACTCGTTCAGGTTTGTATTCTCTATCAGCTACTAGGTTCGCAAATGCTTGTGGATATCTTTTTGCTGCAGCAGTATCTGCAGATGCACTCAGGGAGACTCTGTCTTGATTGCGGTCTTCGATCCATAATGACAACGTTACTTTCATTTTTTATTGTTGCCTAACGAACAATTTTCGCTGACAGTGAAGTTGAAGCTACAGACGACTCTATTTCATGTTCGAATTTTTTAAACCAAAATACTAGTGATTCGTTAAAATTTAATGAGCGTGATAGGGATGCAAAAAACTCTCCAAGACATAAGCGATCAAGCTTTTCGTTTTTCATAATAATACTGATATTTTCGTATCGAAACTCTTTCTCAATTTTTTTGGCGATATTTTAAATTAGGAAGACAACGATAAAGATGTGTTACTCGTTGACAATTTACAACGAATAGAAAAATGAAGAAAAAAGAAAAGCGACGCGGCTTTCACCAAAGGACGGAACATAAAATTTATGCATTGAGTTATAAGGTCGCTTCACTTAAACATGTTAATTGTTTTTATTCTCAAAAAAAACACGCCGAAGGTGACTTATGTTGAAGGAAAATCCGTACCAATGCAGCGGCAATATCATTTGAAAACATACTTTAGACTTAGTACCAAAGTAATAAGGTATATTTTACTTTTTCATTATTTCATTTGACGACGTGTTTACAGAGGATATCCAATCCTATTTATTAAGACATAAACACCTCAAAAAGTCTAGGAAACACTTACCAATATCTTTAAAATATGAATTTGATGATTCGAATTTAAAGAAATCTTTCGGTTTTGTTAGGATGTATTGTATATATTGTATTCTCAAGAAAACAAAATAATATTTGACTTCTCCAAAGCACCTATTATAAAAAAATTTGAAATTTGAAAATGACGAAATTTGGTAAGACACAACAAAACAAAATCCTGAACTAATATTTTCGATACGATATGGAAGCACTTATATTTTTCAGTACCCAGAACGTCCACCTCTGTTATTAATGACACTTTGGCATCGTCGCGGCATGCTCAAATTAAATTGTCTATTAAATTTCGGCCTAAGTCATTCCAAGCCCCCTGAACTGCTAATCGAAGCTCCTGTTCATGATGGAAGACGTTTTGACGTAGGAGATTTCTTTTTAGGGTGTCCCATACATGCTCGATGGGATTCAGATCTGGGGGGGCAGGATGGCCACGGTAGAAAATCGATATCATTCTCTTCAAGAACGTTCAAGACAACTCTTGCACGATGAGGAGGGGCATTATCTTGTTGGAAGAGTGGATTTTGACCCCCTCGTTTGGAGATACGGTACCACTACAGGTAAATCTCATTTGCGTAAGAATTGCCTGTGAGGTTGTTCTGTATGAAAACGAGGTCAGTTCTTTCACTAAGGCGTATATCTCCCCGTAACATCACTGACCCGCCTCCCTGTCTAACAACTTATCGAACATGCTGGAGACGGTTTCGCTTTCCAGGATCCCTCCATATTCGAATTCTTCCTGAATTGGGATAATAATTAATCTAGATTCATCACTGAAGAGAACTGTGGCCCACCTCTTTTGATCCCAGTTTACGTGTTCTTGGCACTAAGCTGAACGAGCAGCGCGATTTCTATGGGTCAGGTTGTGGAACTCTTAAAGGACGTCTGGAGTGGAGTTGACCTTCGTGCAGTCGATTTCTCACAGTTTGGTCGGAAATTTGTTCATTATGAACTCGTGATATATCTTGAGCTAATTGAGATGCTGTGGTAAAACCAAAAATCGGTCTTGGACGACTGTAGTAATCCTGAAACGACCTGTATGGAGTTCTTTTAGGCTACCTGTTTCATTGAAACGCGACCATAAACGGTTTATGACACTTGGGCTACTTCCCAGAACCCTGGATACTTCCCGTTGTGAGCTCCCAGCTTGGAGCATGCCAACGGCTCGTAACATCTCTTCTCTATTCAAATGTCATCTTTCCATGGTCGAGTCACAAAACTTGAATCTTTTATTAAACGGTTTTATTTAGCTCACCCCGTTTGTTTTATTTATTCTTGGGTCAAATTTAGTAATTCAAATTTCACCCTCTTCCTGTCAACCGATTAATCTGAAATTTTGTATACACTTTGGATTTTGGTGACAATACAATTATATTTATTCATTATCATTATAAATACAAGATGGCCGCCGTTACAAAATGGCGGATAATTTATGTTTTATTAATTCCATCAATATGGGTATCAAATGAAAGGGCTCAACAAGCAGAATACAATATACTATAAAAAATTGAAATCCAAGATGGCGGTCGCTACAAAATGGCGGATAACATAGCTTTTATCAATCCCATCAATATGGGTATCAAATGAAAGGCCTCAACAATCAGAATACAATATACTATAAAAAATTGAAATCCAAGATGGCGGCCGCTACAAAATGGCGGATAACGTAGGTTTTATCAATCCTATCAATATGGGTATCAAATGAAAGTGCTCAACCAGTAGAATACAATGTATTGAGCCTGAATTCACCACCCAAGTCAAGATTTTGTATCGTGTTGAGGACTGTGTGGCGTTAGGGTGGCTAAAAATGATACGTCGTTAGCGGTACACCACCCAAGTTAAGGTGAAAGGTTAAAACGCGCCGAGAACTGTATCGCATTAAGGTGGATAAAAATGATATGTCGTTAGCGCACAAATCAGCAAGTTAACGACCACAACTCTGCTGTATTGAATTTGTACAGAAATAATGGTGCTCGCATTTACAAAATAAAAGCGCAGGATCAGCTAGTACACGCCACACGAAATGCAGACAATGTGGATATAGCTACAATAATACCAGCTGATATCAACAAAACTGGGGTTTACCAGCGGAACTGGAAATATTTGTGGGGCAAAAGTCATGCTACGGTCCAATATTGACGTTTCAAAGGGATCAGTAAATGGCGCTATAGGCTACATCACCGAAATCGTTTGGCCTCAATTTCGTCGAACTCAGATGTATGCAACAGATGTACCTTCCATCCGAATTGATTTCGCAAGAGACGGAGTACATCTTATACACCCGAAAGCCATACAGTTTCCAGCTAAGTACAATTATGGGACAACTGAAAGAAGAATGTTGCCTTCAATACTATCATGGGCTTCTACAATACATAAAATGCAGGGCAGCACTGTGGATCACGCAGTCGTATACTTCGGTGCGAAACTGTTTGAAGAAGGTCAAGCCTACGTGGCTCTTAGTAGAGTAAGATCTTTGCAGGGACTACGTATAGAGGAGTTGGATTGCAATAAACTAACGGGCAAGAAACCTTGCAATAATGAAGCACTAAATGAATTGAAAAGAATGCGAAATAAAAACTAAAAACTAGAAAATAAAAATAGGTAAAAAAACTTTTTAAGTTAAACGGTTTTATGTTAAACATACATTGCACTGTTTAAGATAAATGTACTAAAAACCAAAAAATAATAAAATAGATACAGTCGTGGGAATTATAAACATATGCATAGACTAAACTAAAATAAAACCGTGGGGCACGTCAATTGTCTACAAATTATCGACTTAATGTGCGATAGAAGAATCGTTTAATTCGTCGTTAGGCAGTTGGCCCGCAGACGGTGAGGAAATTATTTACTATTTTCTTGCTCATGGAAATTCTAATAGTTATACACTCCATGTAAATAAAAGAGATGTTTTAACTAGTTTATCGTTGGACATTCACACTGCTGGCTGGAGAGGAATCGTTTCACTGCTTGTTGTTTGTCTTTAATCGACAAAACATATGACAAAAGTACTACTCGCTCACCACTATGAAACCCTAAAACTCGCTTATAATCGAGCTTGCTAGCTTGTTTCCACATTCTAGCCCTACTTATCACACGTCCATCGTTGTCGGTTGCACAACTGCCTAATAATTATAGTGTAACATTACAAAACAAACATTTTAATCAACGATTGTAGACAATTAACGTGCCCCACGGTTTTATTTTAGTCTAGTCTATGCATATGTTTATAATTCCCACGACTGTATCTATTTTATTATTTTTGGTTTTAGTACATTTATCTTAAACAGTGCAATGTATGTTTAACATAAAACCGTTTAACTTAAAAAGTTTTTATCTATTTTTATTTGTGCTTACAACAGGAACAAAGTGCCAACTAACTGATTTCAAACACTGAATACATGAAATGATTATAAAGCAACGTCGCATCTGCTGCATTTTTAGTTTTTATAAAAAAACTGAGATCTGTTGCGGTACTCTACATAATTTGGTGAGAAATTGATGCAGGTGTTCATTTCTCAAGAAAAATCATCCATATTGATCGTTCTGGATACGATATATCGATATTCAGAAGTGTTCCCAAGACTTTTTTGAGGTGTTTAAGTATGTATCGATGTACCGATTAGATCAGCGAATGAAGAAATCTTCAGCCGCGAATACAGCATTTATTTTATCCGCGAATAGTGAAAGTGCGAATAAGAAGGCATATATCCTTTCCTGAAACAAAAATTTTGATAACGGCACTGGCGAAACCTAACAAGGACAACTCTGTTCACTATCATTATCATACCGCTATTCTGATTTTGTCAGACTATATGACAAAATTTTTCATTTTTATTCAGTTTGTTTCGAAATTTTTCTTCTCGTAAATAATTTTAAAGAAAAAGTTGAGTTTGCAAGGAGAGTCCGAAGGTCGGCTTCATTTAATGAAGTACAAGGAATAATTCGATACGATTCTTATTACACCTCATCATTTAACTTCTGGCCTTTGTCATGCCGACGAATATATAGAAACCCCACACAGTACGTGATTGCATTACTGAAATTCTCTCGCGTCTGGAATGATGATCTAATAAGTAATCAAGAAATTATGTCACAAGCATTCCCCAAATTATTCTAGGTCGAATAGTTGGAATATCACAGTGAAATTCTGAGGACGAACATTCTGAACTTATCACTAATCACTAAGCTGTTGAGTGGAATAGTTTAAATATACAGTTTGTTCTAATGAGAATTTCTCTAAATAATAAAACAATCGCGGTACAAACACTAAGTTTGAATCTCACAAAAATAATGAATAAAAATATTTTTGACATAAACTCCTCAAAATAGTCTAGGGAACACTTCTGAATATCGATATATCGTATCCAGAACGATCAATATGGATGATTTTTTTAAAGAAATGAACACCTGCATCAATTTCTCACCAAATTATGTAGAGTGCCGCAACAGATTTCATTTCCTTTCATAAAAAACTAAAAATGTAGCAGATGCGACGCTGCTTTATAATCATTTCATGAATCCAGTGTTTGAAATCCGTTAGTTCGCACTTTGTTTCTGTTGTAAGTTCAAATAAAATATTCAAGTTTTGTGATTCGACCATGGAAAGACGACATTCAACTAGAGAAGAGATGTTACGAGCCGTTGGCATGCTCCAAGCTGGGAGCTCACAACGGGTAGTATCCAGGGTTCTGGGAAGTAGCCCAAGTGTCATAAACCGTTTATGGTCATGTTTCAATGAAACAGGTAGCATAGAAGAACGCCATACACCATACAGGTCGTTTCAGGATTACTACAGTCGCCCAAGACCGATTTTTGGTTTTACAAGCCAGAAGAGATCGTACTACCACAGCATCTCAATTAGCTCAAGAGCTATCACGAGTTCATAATGTATAAATTTCCAACCAACCTGTGAAAAATCGACTGCACGAAGGTCAACTCCACTCCAGACGTCCTTTAAGAGTTCCACAACTGACCCATGGAAATCACGCTGCTCGTTTAGCTTGGTGCCAACACGTAAACTGGGATCAAAAGAGGTGGGCCACAGTTCTCTTCAGTGATGAATTCAGATTTAGTTATTATCCCGATTCGGGAAGAATTCGAATATGGAGGGAACCTGGAAAGCAAAGCCGTCTCCAGCTTGCTCGAGAAGTTGTTAGACAGGGAGGCGTGTCAGTGATGTTTTGGGGAGGGATACGCCTTGGTGGAAGAACTGACCTCGTTTTCATACAGAACAATCTCACGGGAAAATTCTTAGGCAAATGAGATAGTTTTACCTGAAGTGGTACCATATCTCCAAACAATGGGTCAAAATCCACTCTTCCAACAAGATAATGCCCCTCCTCAACGTGCAAGAGTTGTCTTGAACGTTCTTGAAGAGAATGATATCGATCTTCTACCGTGGCTATCCTGCTCCCCAGATCTGAATCCCATCGAGCATGTGTGGGACACCCTAAAAAGAAATCTCCTGCGTCAAAACGTCTTCCATTATGAACAGGAGCTTCGATTAACAGTTCAGGGGGCTTGGAATGACTTAGGCCAAAATTTAATAGACAATTTAATATTGAGCATGTCGCGACGATGCCAAAGTGTCATTAATAACAGAGTTGGACCTTCTGGGTACTGAAAAATATAAAAGCTTCCATACCGTTCCGAAAACATTAGTTCAGGATATTTTTGTGCGTTTTACCGAATTTCGTCATTTTCAAATTTCAAATTTTTTCTTATAATAGGTGCTTTGGAGAAGTCAAATATTATTTTGTTTTCTTGAGAATACATTATATATAATACATCCTAACAAAAACCGAAAGATTTCTTTAAATTCGAATCATCAAATTCATATTTTAAAGATATTAGTAAGTGTTCCCTAGACCTTTTGAGGTGTTTATGTTCCGGGAGAAATCAAGCTGGTTAGTGAATGGTAGATCATGTTTGTGCATTCATGAAATTTCTACGAATTCTGATAAATCTAATATCTAGCTTTTGCGGCCAGAATGTAGAATTTGAGTTTTTCCTGAAATTCAAGAATTGATTTCCATTCATACAGTATTCTGAAAATGAGTTGTTACACTAGATTAGATTAGGTTATATTTATTGTAAGGTTTTACTTACAAACCCATCCGGAAGCTTTCAGCCAGGATTGCTAAAAGTTCGGGCTTATGCACATTCATTATTTCAATAGAAAGATATACAATAATTCAAAAAAAAACAGACTAGCTTCTTGTGGCTATGATGTCTTGCATCATCTCATACGCAGTAGTTGTTGGAAATGTACACCATGTCCTTTGACACCTTGATACAAAATGGTGCGATCCTCTGAGTGTTGTCTTCAGTGCTAAACTCACGGCACAGAAATTTCAGTCTTTCACGGATTGGTTGAACTTTTGTGAATCCATTTAATAGAATGTTTGACGGATTATGCAGAGAATTATGGGGTAGCGCAATATAGTGAGTTTTTCTTAGAGCCTCTTCAGTACAGTATTACTATAGTTTGCCATAATAGGTGTAACGTACTCAAGAAGTTGTCCTGCCATTATTCACGCTATGCCTTTTTGTCTGTAAATAAAGGTACAAAAGTGAGTGGCACGTTTAACGGTGGCAGACGTGATGGTAGCTGCATGCAGACCAAATTTCAGCTTACTGTCTATAGTGATTCCTAAATACTGATTGTGGTTTCTCGGTTAAACTGTATGATTAAAGAGTGATATTGAAGGTAATTGAAGGTATTTTTAATTCTATGATTAAATATAAGAAGTTGGTTCATGATTGGGTTCAGTTTAAGTCTTCACTTGTTAAACCATTTGGATGTCTTTGGAGTTGATCGATTGTGTTGGGTCAGCATACTGACTCAAGAGTCGTCCCAATTTCGAATATTGAGTCGTAGAATAACTATTTCTCTTCGCGGACCCTATCTCGAGATATGTATGAATCGTACGACACCCGAATCCTTCCTCCCGGTAACCACGTATAAGTAGGATAGATGATAGAAAACCCTTTATTTTGACAGTTCAACGTTCATTAATTTGTATAATTTCTGGCCATCAGAGATTCTCGAAATGAGGAAAATAGAGCAAAATTTTGCAAAAGTTCGCTTATAGCCCTTCGTTGAATCGACGATTTTCCACTTTTTCCGGGGTTTTACTGGAATGAATTTATTGTGGCGCAATATGCGAAACTCTAGGCTTGCTCTTTGTCTAGGTTTTGAAATGATCGAATGCAATGGTAGAATTTGTATCGACATAAAAGTCCAACGAAATTATCCCCTCCACTCATGAAAAATCGGAGCCTTTTTTTCATATTCGCTTTCTTGGGACTTTCTTTGGAGATTTTCGCTCGATCGATCGTTCCAATCACCTTTCGAAAGACTTTTCGTTCGCTCTCGGTGAAATTTTACGAAAAATCCTCAGGGCTCCCCAGTTAAAGCTAGGGTCTCCAAATTTGGAGACGGAATAAAATACTCATAGGGGCATCTGGCCCCTGATTTTTCGCAACGTTATTTCCTGTCCAATCAGTTCAAATTACCGTCATCCCCTCGGATTATTCCCGTCAAAGGCTTTACAACTTTTATTATATATACAATAAGTTCAAATTATTTTTCATCAACTACTAAAATTTACGGGATGTTCCTCTTAATTCTCAAATATTCCAATAGACTAGGCAACAATTGAAACTAACCGATGCAATTATAAGAGCTTTTCACCTCCACAATTAAAAAAACATAAAAAGAAAGAAGAGATGCATAATGAATAGTACTATTTTATCCTACTTATATAGGAAAAAATTGAAAATATTTTTCTGAATACGCTGTCTGATTTTCTAACATGCTTTGTGGAATAAATGTTCTCCATCCATTGTCATCTCTGGATATGGTTCGATCCATTTCGCGTTAAACTTCCCTTTCGACATTTTCAAACAGTCTGTACACTACTTGATTTCAACACTGAATAATTCGAAATACAGTACAACTTCGCTATATCGGGCACTACAGTAACTCGGGCACGCTACTCATTCCGGCACTTTGAAAATTTTACCTCTATAATCCGGGCAAATCGACGCCGGCTGATATACAAACAATTATAATTTTCCTGTCTGTATATGTATGTACTTGTACTATCTAAGAGTGGCGGGTATCGTTCTACAATTGCATTTTGCATTTCAATCTCACCGGTGGTGTGCATAATGGCTCCAACCAAGAGAAATCATAAAACGCTCACACTGGCAGAGAAATCAAAAATAATAGATTTTATTGATGATGGAATACTCATTCTCACTCGTCCAATAGCAGCAAAGTTCACTTTTCTAAAATCAACAGTGTTTGACATAAAAAGAACGAGGACATAATAGGGAGATTTATATTTAAATCGTATCAAGGAACAGGTAGGAATTGGCGATGCACCGAGCAAGGGTTTCCACAAAAAGCCGAGTACGGAGCTCACGGCCAAACAAAATTACTGCATGCTGAGTATCACGGCCACGAGCTCGGCTGGCCCAACCGGGCCTTGGAGCATCCCTAGTAGAAATATTATTTTAAACTTTTCTCGAATTTATTCTATCCAAGGTAGTTCTGTAGGAAAAAGCAAAATTATTAGAAAAGCTGAGAATCCTGATTTTGAAATCGCATTGTATAACTAGATTCATCAACAACGCAACGCACACGTACAAATTCGTCAGACATATTGAATGCAAAAGCCAGTTTTATGACCAAATCATAGGAAAAGAGGTTTTCTGGCAAGTAGGGGATGGTAAGATAAATTGAAGCTTAGACATGGAATTCGTTTCTTGAAGGTTTGTGGTGAAAAACTTTCCAGTAATGTTTCCTCTGTGATACCATTTAAGGAAAAATTTCTATCGGTTCTTGAACAGATGGAATCTAGCAAAGAATAGGTGTATAATGCTGATGAATCGGCCATTTTTTGGAGATGTTATTATTATTATTATTGAAGTAATTTAAGGCTGAGGACAACTCCTATAAAAGCCTAATAACAAAAAAATAATTTCTATAGTATTGCATACATAATAACTAAATTCACTCATGTCAAAAACGAAATCTAATTAAACAAAAGAAAGTCCAATTTATTTTTGAATTCATTAACCGAATTTGAGTCCACCACATCACTAGAAAACCTGTTCCAATCATCGAACACCCTATTCACAAGAAAATACTGTCTTTGTCTCGACGAAAATTTTTCTTTTTTCAGCTTCAGATGTTGACCACGTAAACGAGTATCAGCACTCAAACTAAACAAACATCTCAGGTCGGCGTAATTATGTTTAATTATACGATAGCACAAGATTAGATCTCCGCGATGTCTTCGCTGTTCGAAGGTTATGAGACCAGCTCTAGCCAATCTTTCATTATATTAGGGACGAACGACCCCAAAAGTCATACGTGTAGCACGGCGCTGGACACCCTCGAGCATGCTTTTATCCCGAGCGAGAACCGGGCACCAAACCGAGTCTGCATATTCCAAAATAAGACGCACATAAGTCTTATAAAGTGTAACCGAACTAGAGAAGGACAACTTAACGAACGATATACGAATGATATAAATTAAAGAATTAGAACGTTTACAAACACTTAGGACATGTTCCGACCACGTAAGGTTTGAAGTAACGGTTACTCCTAGATCTACATGTGAAGTAACTGAGCGAAGTGGATGATTGTCAATCGAGTATTGATGGAATGGATTATTGGGTCCTATATGGAGCACAACACATTTATCAACATTTAGTGGTAGGAACCAGTCGTTGCACCATCGGTTTATTGCGTCAAGATCGTCCTGGAGAATCTGTCTCTCGGCGAGCGGGTTTGCATACAACTTGGTGTCGTCAGCGAAGAATGACTTGCGAGATTTAATGTGTAATGAAAGATCGCTGGCGAAAATGACAAATAAAAGTGGCCCCTGGACGGATCCCTGAGGCACTCCGCTCACAACCGGTCTTTCCGACGAAAGAACACCACCAACCCTCACCACGAATGTTCGCTGCGACATATAATTAGTACCAAAGGGTGGATGACCAGACCATTATTCAATGAATGGTTTTAAACATCTTTCATCCCCGAGGTGAAGAATGTTTTAACTGAGATTGACAAGCCCTCTAAAGCTCTGTGGTTGGTAGACAATGCACCATCGCACCCACCTGGGGAAGAGGTTAATACTGACCCAAACTTCAGAGTTATATTTTTGCCACCCAACTGTACTGCCGTTCTCCAACCTATGAATATCAGAATTCAATTCAAAACATTACAGTGTCGTATAGAAAATGCCTTCTCAATCACATCATTTCGCATGAAGGTGTAGAGATAACTTCCATTATGAAGCAGCATAATTTGAAAGATGCCGTGAACAATCTTGTCGAATCGTGGAAAGCCATTACTTCAAAAAATGTTAGAAAAAAATGGACAGCATTGTGGTATGACACTACAAAAGTGAAATAATCAGATGATGAAAATATTCCATTTCAGAGCTTCAGAAGAAACTTTCTGCAATCAGTGAAAATGATTTGAAAAATATTGCCGAATCATTAAGGGTCATCGATACAGAAAAAGACAAAGAGTTTATCGATTTGACTGAAGAAGAGCTTATACTGGATGCATTAGGAAGGACTATTGAAAACGTAGAGGAATCTTTTGACTCAGAGGATGGTTTAAATAGTATGGTAAAAGTGAAACATACAGATACTGTCAATGAGTTCTCCCTGATTATCAGTTGGGCCGAACAGAATAATCTTCCTATAAAAGCTCCTGAAAAGGCCCAAGGAAAAAATCATCTCAGATGGCAGCATCGAGAAAGGTTCAGGGTAAAATCGATGGATATTTTAAGCGTTGTAAGGAATAGCATGTTGTTTATGTACACTAGCTTATATTTTAATTCTATGTTTTCTATGAGGAAAGATTATAATGAATGGAAATTCTATAATTTGATTCTGTTTTATGATGGAAACTATTTTTCGTTCAATTTTTCGATATTTTATAATAAACTCGGCTTCAACAGGTTTTGGGTTATTTCTATTTTGAAAATGAAAGAAATTCAAGTCACTTCAGAAATTCGGGCATGCGCCGGAACGATATCTGCCTGAACTAGTAAAGTAGTACTGTACTTGTTGTGAAAACTGGAAGTATCTTAAATACGTCGCTTATCTATTACCATCTATTAAATCATTTGAATTGGAGAAAAGGGTATGGCAGATATGGTATAATTAGTAGTCCACCGTTCTGTGAAGCTACAAAATCGTTGTCTCAACGAGGAAATTCTTAGATAACGGTCATGCTTTCATGATAACCAGTCTTCTCGTACCCGCAGATCATTCTGGAAATAGTTGAAAGAGACACCATAAGCCTGTGACCTGTTCTTTCATAAGTTGGATCAAGAACAGGTCAGGTTAGTGTTTCGGCGTGCTAATTAGAAAACATAGGTTACAAGCACTATTTTTTGTTGCTGCTTCCAGACGTGTTGTATTTCTGAAGTTGAAACTTATTTAAAAATAGATTTATACTTTAAAGCTTCTCTGGTTTTGAACCGGGTCATTCTCGAGAACTTGAAACTATGCATTTTTTACTTCAACCAATGAACCAAGGAATTATCAAGGACTTTAAGCTGTATTACATAGATACAGGTTCAAAATCGTATTGGATAATATAGAATGTGATCCTGATATAAATGTCTTGGAATATTGGAAGTAATAATAATAATATTTATTTATCCAACAAGATACATCGGTATATAGGACATGTCATGAGAGAGTATCATCCTCCATAAAATCTTTAATAGAATAATATGCCTTTCTCAGAAGAAAAGACTTAAGAACAGATTGGAACACTTTTGTAGGCTTAACTCTCAGATGGTGAGGTAAAGTATTGAAAAATTTGATACTCTGGTATGTTGGAGAGTTC
Source organism: Cryptolaemus montrouzieri (assembly GCA_013387265.2). Lineage (NCBI taxonomy): Eukaryota > Metazoa > Arthropoda > Insecta > Coleoptera > Coccinellidae > Cryptolaemus > Cryptolaemus montrouzieri. Next base: position 4,773,459 of record JABFTP020000083.1, on the reverse strand, counting down.
TCAAATTTTGAAGTACGATGTTTCGGAAAGAGAAGAGTTGACTGACTTCTAGTTGCATAATCGTGATACATAGAGAGTTTCAAAAGTTAGCCTCATTATCCTTTAAATACACTAAACATCTATAAATATACACACATGGAAATGTCAAAATGGCATTCTCAATGAAAACAGGTTTACATGACATTCTGGGGTTTATATTGAACATCATTCTCAGAATTTGTTTCTGAAGAATGAGAACCCTATTACATCCACTGAATTCCCCATAATACAACATTATAAGACAAATGACTATGAACAAGACTGTAATACACTGTCATCAGGGACGTAACTGGCAGCGAATCTTTTATTTTACATAAAGCAAAATAAGCTTTATTCAATTTCCTACACACATGCTCAACCTGTTCTGACCATGTCAGTCCACTGTCGACATGAATACCAAGAAATTTTGTGCAAGATTTAGATGTTAAAGCACTGTCCACAATCAGATGTCTCTCATCAGCATTTCTCAAACCAAAGAACAAACATTCAGTTTTACCAACATTTCAAATTAGAGCATTATCATGACACCAACAGTTGAAAGAGTTAACAATTTTTTTTACAAGCACTTGCCAGCTCCTCATGACTCCGCGCTGTGACACCAAATGAAGTGTCATCAACAAAAATAATGATTAGCATTAATATATCTACTATAATATGATCTGGTAGATCATTAATGAAAAGAAGAAACAACAAAGGTCCCAGCACGGACCCTGAGGAACCCCCAAGTTTACATTGTAATCACTGAACCAACTGTCCTGTACCTTAACCCGAAAAACTCTGTCTGACAGGTAACTTTTTATCCAATCCAGAAAAACACCTCTAAATCCTAAATTGTACAGTTTATTCAGAATGAAATTTAAGTTGAGGGTATCAAACGCGCTGGAAAGATCAAAAACAGGCCTGCTACATATAGCCCCTCATCCAGGCTTTTATAAACATGATCTACGAAAGAAATCGCAGCTGACTGCGTAGATCTGCCTTGCCTGTAACCATGTTGACAGTCTGTCACAAACTTGAACTTATTTATGAAGTCCATCATCCGATCAAGGAAGTAATTTGATATAGCAAAATGTACCTTAAATATAACAGAATCAGAGGAAGAACTGAACCCACATACATTGAAATCATGCTGGAAAAATTTGTGGTCTGTTCTGGCTGCAGAAAATAATTAAGACTCTGCGCAAATTCAAACCTTAACTGCAAACGTTTCCAAAATTACGAATGAAATAGATGTTTTCGGACACATAGAATTAAAAGTTGTTTGAATCGCTAGATGAAGATTTGGTTGAAACCAACTTGGGGGAAATATTGAATTCATTGCCTACTGATGACGAGGCTTCAACAACGACTGGAAACGTAGAATTAATTCAAAAATCTTAGTGCAAGATTGGTCCGTCTATGCAACATAGTCTTATTTTTATGAAAAAAATTGCTAATCCAACTGCTGAATATCAGTCTAAATTGAAGGAGCCTTCAGAAACTTCCAAGCAAGAAAAAATTACAAAATTCTTCAAACCATCGCCTAAGCCTGAGGATGATAATTTGCAATTTAAAGAGCCGCCGTTGCAAGCTACGTGTAAAGATGGAATTCAAAATTTTTGTTGCAATGCCCATAATTTCCTCCGTGTTTAAAACTTTTGAACACAAAACTTGTTGATGTATGATGCAATGGAATGAAAAATATGAAGGGATATCTTCATTAGCTCGACACAATGCCACAAAACCGTTTTTGTTTCCAGTCATTGCTGGTGTTCCATCGGTTGTAATGCACACTAATTTATATACTGGTAGCTTGTAGTCTTTTACAAAATTGAAGAAAACGTCATATATATGACGCCACGGATCTTCTCTTTCAGAAGAATGATTGTCAAAAATTCTTCCTTAGCCAACATGCCATTGAATACCATCCGAATAAAAATACACAGCTGGATAATGTCTGTCATATCTGTGGATTAATCGAACTGTATAGAAAAGTATGTACATTTCATGATATCATGTTTCAATTTGTCTGTCATGACCTGACTCATGACTTCAACACTCCTCTTGACAGTCGGACGAGATAGCTGAAGTTTTCTAATAGTAGACATGATTTGTTTTTTTTTTAAATCTCCAAATAAAGTCTCATCCGCTTCAATAAATGCTTCCTTCACAACCGATCCATCTTCAAATTGTTACTTGTGTTTCACCAATATATGAGATTGTGCTTTTTCAAAGAAGATATCAAATCACGTACTTTTCGTTTTCTTAATTCACTCTGTGGCGGAAATTCCTTTTCATAGTTTTTATGAATCGTTTCAAGATGTCTCTCTAAGTTTAGGTATAGCAACAATAATAATAATAAAGTTTGTAATGACGTAGGTATTTCCTTCAAGCCACAATTTAGAATGACCCTAATTTCTGCAGGCGCAACATTTATATCGGTATGAACGAAAGTCTCGAATGTTCCCGTCAAACGCGCCGACCGAAATTTCAAGATAAGCGCCGAGAATGAAAAACGGGGCTTTTCCTTGACAAAAACCCGCGTTTCTTTGATGAAGGCGCCATTTGCCGCTAGCAGAGTGTTATTTTATTACGTAATGAATTTTTATAGTTTAGTTACCTACTTATTAAAATTCTTCTTCCTTTCGAGATCTACTCAAGAAGCACTCGCGATCGACCGTTTGGCACCTCTGGTATAGATAATCGTGCCCCGAAAAGCAATAATCTGAATTACCTAGAATATCTGAAATTTTCGAAGCTAACTACAACAGAAACTATCTTACCCTTCTTAACAACAACACAGACCTATGTTATTCCCTTATATTTGGGACTCAATAATTATGAATGTACCTTTGAACTTCCAATAGTAGAAAACTTGTTGTTCTTCTCTTTCTTTAAAATTCATACCTGTTTTTCTATATTTGAGACAAATTGTACAACTGTACCTCAGTTTTAAGTTACAATTTGGAAACGTCTGATGATGATAGAAATATCGAAATAGCTATTATGTTTGTTAATTCAATATTTTCCTTCTAAATTTGTGACACTCTTCTCAAAGTAAACCAAAATCATCCTATGATCAAATATCACGTAGTAACCGTCGACTCAATCTCAATTATGATAATTAATCAATATGGTCAGAAACTTCAATTAAATTGATTTTTAATGTATTTATTTCTTATCTTGTCACCTAGGAATTTATCCCTATAATCGCATATAAAAATTTTTACGGAATATATATTGAATTGAATTTATTATACGTATTTTTAATAATGAAAACAAGTAATGTGTTTTTGGAATTTTACTTAATAATTATTATTCGTAACGCGTTTCACCACACCGCTTCTTCAGACGAATGAATGTACAGAAAATAAGAATCAGAATATAAATATAAATGTTCTCAAGTAATTAAAAGCTTATTGGGTTGATTATTCTTAAGTGGTTATTTATTACAGGTATATCGAATAAAATTAAGGAATAGATTGCTCCCTGAAGAGATTTGATAGAGGTGAAGGGCTTAAATCGACATGTTCATTGATGAGTCTACCTGAGTGTTTGTATTTATTGATTTCTGAAGTTTACCAAAGATCTACCTTCCAATATTTATTATCTGTATGCAAAATTTCAAACTGTGGGTCAAAGCAGTGATAATTTTCTAAGAGATGATTCGCGTAATTTGAATCTGATTTTTATTTGAAAAACTGCGTTTATGTTCCGATATTCTAATATTGAAATTTCTATGTGTTCTACCAATGTAGAAATTATCACAGTCATTGCAATTCATCTATAAACACCTGATTTATTGTTTTTACCTGATTTGGTCTTATTACTTTTTATATATTTGCCTAAATTATTATTAGTTTGGAAAGCTATTGAAATTATTGCTACTCAGGAATGATTTCAGTTTCTCACTTGTAATGCCAACGTAGGTTAAGGTGTTGAATTTTGTTTCAATTTTTTCAACAAGTTCAAACACTCAGGTAGACTCATCAATGAACAAGGCGATTTAAGCCCTTCACCTCTATTGAATCTCTTCGGGGAGCAATCTATTCCTTAATTTTATTGGATATACCTGTCATAAATAACCACTTAAGAAAAATCAAGTCAATGAGCTTTTAATTACTTAAGAACATTTATATTTATATTCTCATTCTTATTTTCTGTACATTCATTTGTCTGAAGAAACTACGGTGTAGTGGAACGCGTTACGACTCATAATTATTAAGTAAAATTCCAAAAAACACATTACTTGTTTTATTACTGATAATGGAATTTTATCAAGTAAAAGCTTCCCAAATTCAAATACGTATTTTTGCTACAAAATATGTAGATATCCATGAGTCAATATAACAACAACAATAAGAATAATATACGGCAATTACAAAACTGAACCTTACATAAAAAAATGGTCGATCAGACACAGAACTTACAGATACTCAGTTACAATAATGAAAGCGCTAGCTAGATGACAACTGAAACATAAAAACCTTGCATTGTGAGATAACTAATCGCAATTACAACTATTTTCCCATACCCTAAAAAGGGTTGTTAAGAAATTCATCCGTTGAGTAATAGCACTTGTCGAGAAGTCTAGGCTTTATTCTACATTTGAAAATTGAAGAGGATTTTGTTTTATGTTCAGCAGACAGCTTGTTCCAGAGTTTGGAATCTATGTAGAAAGGAGACCCTTCAAACCTGCTGGTGCGATGCGGTGCAGCACGGAGCTCATTTCAAGAGCAAGTAAAGCACTCATGTGACTCCAAGTTCGCAGGTAGTATCGACAGGTTAGCTTCAACTGACAGCAGTAATTTAAATATATAAATGGATGGAAGGATAAAATGTTATGTTGCCTAAATATGGGTCTATAGCTGTCTAACGGTCCCAGCCCAAAAATCAGCCGAATGATCTTCTTCTGACAGACAAATACTCTACCACTTTCAGTTGAATCGCCCCAATGTGTGACGTTGCTGAAACGGAAGCTTTAGACCATAGAGTAGCAAACGGGGATGTACCGATATTTCTGTTACAGACATAAAAGTCATGATCATGGTCGCTCGGCCTGAAGTAGAATTTCAAAGCAACAGTTTTGGCAATATTCATAATTAAGCCATTATCTCGAACTTAGTTGAGACCAGCGAAACCTTTTGGTTGAGATCCTGGAGAGTCGTAGCTGAGACAAGAGAGGTGTCATCCGAAATAACACCATCTCATCGTCCTTAACTATGTCGGCCAGTTCATTTACGAAAATTAGAAAAATCAGAGAGCCCGAAATTGACCCTTGCGGAACACCAGTTAAAACTTCAAATTTTTCACTCGGACGAAGGACATTCTTTGAGTCAAATATGACCTCAACCACTCTTCAGTTATTCCCCTGAACCCCAAAGAATAACATTTTGTCAAAATGAAGTTGAAGGCACCTCGAAAGAAAAGACCTGCAACAAGGAGGCCTCTATCGAATGCGCTGAATATAGAATTCACAAAGTCAAACGCTGCTGTTTCGGTCGACAAACCGACCCTATATTCATGCTGCCTGGCAAAAAGCAAATCATTTCGGTTCAGGAAATCAATTATTCTGTCATAAAAGACTCTCTCAAAAATTTTGGGTAATGAATTCAAGACAGAGATTGGCCGATAATTAGATATTTCTGTTTTATCTCCCTTCTTATAAACAGGCACGACTTCTGATTCTTACAGAAGCGTTAGGAAAACACCGGTTGTTGCCGAGAGGTTAATCAGAAAGACTAGAGGCTCAACGACAGATTCGGAGATCTCCTTCAAGACCCTGATGCCTACACCATCTGGCCCGGTAGAATTTTTGTTCTTGAGTGCATTTATTATGGTTGCAACATCCTTCGAGGCTACTGGCTTGAAAAAGAAAGTTTTTTCAAAAATTTCTCAACCTGGGGCTGATATGCACCAAAATGAGCTTCCAATCGAGAAACTGCACTGCTAGAGAAAAAATGAGCAAAGCCGCCAGCCACCTCGTTACTTTTCAAGGCTACGTCCTCTTTCAGGATATTTATATTGTTTCTAATTCTATTTATACCTAGACTATTGTTCACCACTCACCATACACTCTTACTTATATTATCGCTACTATTAATAATTTCTCGATAATATGCCCATTTCACCTGAGCAATCAATTTCTTATGATTTTTCTTATGAATTTTATGAGATTCCATTACCCGTGAACTCTGTGTTTGTTTAGTCCAGGAAAAAAGGGATTTTAGTCTTTCGCTCCTCTCTGCGAGAACAGCTCGGTTCTTTGAGACCCAGTCCCGCTCTTCATTACATCTACCCTGATTAGTGTTAACAGTGATAACCGGACAACGCTCTTCTATGGCACTCATCAGAAGGTCAGGAACATACCATATCCCACGTCTACAGATTTACACTTGTATAATACTAAAAAATCTAGGAATACTAGAACAGAAGAAGAAATTGTGGAAAAAGGAAATTGACGTTTTAGTTTTGAATGAACCTTGTATAAACGGAATAGCAAAAATTAGCCGAATGATCTTCTTCTGACAGACAAAAACTCTACCACTTTCAGTTAAATCGCCCCAAAGTGTGACGTTGCTAAAACGGAAGCTTTAGACCATAGAGTAGCAAACGGGGATGTACCGATATTTCTGTTACAGACATAAAAGTCATGATCATGGTCGCTCGGCCTGAGGTAGAATTTCAAAGCAACAGTTTTGGCACCATTCATAATTAAGCCATTATCTCGACACCAGCCCTCGAACTTAGTTGAGACCAGCGAAACCTTTTGGTTGAGATCCTGGAGAGTCGCAGCTGAGACGTGAGAGGTGTCATCGGCAAATAACACCATCTCATCGTCCTTAACTATGTCGGTCAGTTCATTTATGAACATTAGAAAAATCAGAGGGCCCGAAATTGACCCCTGAGGAACACCAGATAAAACTTCAAATTTTTCACTCGAACGAAGGACTTTCTTTGAGTCAAATATGACCTCAACCACTCTTCAGTTATTCCCCTGAACCCCAAAGAATAACATTTTGTCAAAATGGAGTTGAAGGCACCTCGAACGCGATTGAAGTCGAAGAAAAGACCTGCAACAAGGAGGCCTCTATCAAATGCGCTGAATATAGAATTCACAAAGTCAAACGCTGCTGTTTTGGTCGACAATCTGACCCTATATCCATGCTGCCTGGCAAAAAGCAAATCATTTCAGTTCAGGAAACAATTATTCTGCCATAAAAGACTTCTCAAACATTTTGGATAATGAATTCAAGACAGAGATTGACTGATAATTAGATATTTCTGTTTCATCTCCCTTATCATAAAGAGGCACGACTACTGATCCTTACAGAAGTGTTAGGAAAACACCGGTTGTTGCCGAGAGGTTAGATGCTCAACGACAGCTTCGTAGATCTCATTCAAGACCCTGACGCTTACACCATCTGGCCCGGTAGAACTTTTGTTCTTGAGTGCATTTGTTATGATTGTAACATCCTTCGAGGCTACTGGCTCGAAAAAGAAAGTTTTTTCAAAAATTTCTCAACTTGTGTACTCCTGGGGCCGATATGCACCAAAATGTGCTTTCAATAGAGAAACTGCACTGGTAGAGAAAAAATGGGCAAAACCGCCAGCTACCTCGTTACTTTTCAAGGCTACGCCCTCTTTCAGGATTTTTATATTGTTTCTAATTCTATTTCTACCTAGACTATTGTTCACCACTCGCCATACACTCTTACTTATATTATCGCTACTACTAATAATTTCTCGATGTGCCCATTTCACCTGAGCAATCAATTTCTTATGATTTTTCTTATGAATTTTATGAGATTCCATTACCCGTGAACTCTGTGTTTGTTTAGTCCAGGAAAAGAAAGATTTTAGTCTTTTGCTACTCTCGGCGATAATAGCTCGGTTCTTTGAGACCCAGTCCCGCTCTTCATTACATCTACCCTGATTAGTGTTAACAGTGATAACCGGACAACGCTCTTCTATGGCACCCATCAGAAGGTCAGGAACATACCATATCCCACGTCTACAGATTTACACTTGTATAATACTAAAAAATCTAGGAATACTAGAACAGAAGAAGAAATTGTGGAATTGACGTTTTAGTTTTGAATGAACCTTGTATAAACGGAATAGCAACCTTCAATAAAATTTCATTTCAATAAATATAATGGATGATGATTTTTCGTGAAAGAAAATTCTTGGTCTGACCCGATTCCTCACTACACATAAAAATAAACTAAATTTATCTACTTTATATAGTTTTGAAATTGGAAAACGTTAAACTGGCATGCTTCCCGGATATCAATAAAACAGCTGAGCTGACGTCCTTGAACTGAGGGCGTATCCTTCCATGTCCTGTAGCCTATGAAATGTCGAACGGAATTCACCCTGAAAAATCCTGAAAGCAAGTTGGCGAATCGGATGAAGACCGCATTGCGGGTCAAGCCTAAGAGTCTAGTTGAGACTTTCATTATACAAACAGTTGTTTTCTGTCTTCGAAATAACACAGAAATTCGAATAAAATCGTGAATAGCTTTTCTGTAAAGTGTCGGATTATGGCTTAAAAGTTAATTTCATTCAACATGTGCCACAATGAATGGTGATATAATCGATTCGAATAAACACGCTGTTTCAGTAAGTATAAAGACGTATCTACTTCGAAATCAGCTATTTTTTGATGAGTCTGAAGATTATTTCTCTATCAAGATATTTACGGACTTGATTATAGGTTAATCGACACTTTTAATAAAGCAGAATATTTGTTTTTCGTCGATGTCCTTTAAGAAATAATCAGTTAATACATGGGGTGTCTCTTGGAAATTGTCAGGGCCGGCCGTAAATATCTCGAATAGTCATATATTTGGTGCTCTTTCGTATTGAATTATGTGCATTTTGTGAAGTTGTTTGGATTTCGTTATGTAGTATGAAAATTATGTTATTTATAACGCGTTCCGATGTCCCTGTGCCTTCATCAGTAAAGTACACAACAAAAACTGAACTAAGGCACAACAAATATCATACATTCCGTCAAAGAAGTAGCGAGAATTGATTATTTAAACAATCGGTTTAAAGCGAATGTCAAAATTCTTGTGGTTGCAAAGTTGGAACAAGTATTTTCTATACTGACGAAGTATGAACGCGATCTGTCATTCAGTTTGATTGTATCGACCGAATTTGTCAGTTCTCACAAGTGTGTTTTGCGATTTTTACAATGGATGAAATTTTGTCTCAAATGTTGTATTGCAAACGGAATGTCGTGAGCCGAATCGCTCAAAATGTCAATTTTTGGATGATCGCACCGAAATGTATAGAGCTCATAAGAATGATATCCGGAATCAACTTCAGTTGCGTAAACAGAATGAATAGAATAATGTAAATATAAAATATCTGAAGGGTGGGCCGACTATTGTTGAATCTAAGGAAAAAAATAGTACCCTCCTCGGTGAATTATCTGTCTATTATCAAAATACCGGTGGAATGAGAAGCAAACTCGATGCAGTGTACTTATGGTTGGAGCAATGCACTTTTCATATACTCATACTGACGGAATTTTGGTTGAATACGATTTGTCACCGAAGCATCCTTAGGGTGCCATGGAATTGGGGAACGAAATGAAAGAGGAACCATGCTCTTAGACTTTCTATTAGAAAACCGCTTATGTGCGATGATTTCTTTTTTCCAAAAACCTCCGCAGAGAAGATGGACATGGTCGAGCCCAGATGGTAACACCAAAAATGAAATTGACTTCATTATAGCTGACAAAAAGGAAGTTATTAAGGATGTTCCGGTCCTTAACAAATTTTCAACTGGAAGTGACCACAGAATGGTGAGGGCTAAATGTATGATCAATTTAAAACGTGAAAGGAACAACCTCGTAATGACAGAAGTGTTAAAAATAAGCATTTCGTGAAACTTTGAGTGAGAAGCTTTTGTGCAATGAAAACATGAATATCGATCAGCACAACGACAACATTACAACATCAATAAAACAAGCTATGGACAAACATTGTAGCACTTTGAACACGAAACAGGAAAGAATCAGTGAGACAACGAAACGCATGAAGAAGACCAGAAGGGAACTATTAAGCAAGGACACAGCAGACAAGAAAGAACTGAAAATACTTAACCGCGAGATATCTCGCCAACTTAGGAAGGACTCTCGACAGCACAATAAAAGCTTGGCAGTTCAAACTATAGAACAAAATAAAAGCATGAAGGTACTACGACGGACGACTTCATTAGGAAAACGTAACATTCATAAACTAATGGATCCATATGATTCAATTATAACAAATAGAGCCGAAATAGTGAAGGTTGTCGAGGACTTTTACTCCAATTTGTATCGAAGCCTGAATCGCGAGAACGAGGAAGACAATCGCATACCTCATGTTATGAATCAGGGTTCGGAGGACCTCCCAGAAATAACAGCTGATGAGGTCTGAAAGGCACTATAAGATATGAAAAACAACAAAGCTCCAGGGGAAGATGTAGTAGTTGCGGAGGCTTTGAAGATAGGCGGTGAAAATCTGATTCGTGAAATAAATAAATGTTTAGCTGAAGCAAAAGTACCAGAGTCTTGGCATAATGCTATAATAATAATTATGTACAAGAAAGGAGATCCCACAAATCTCTCGAACTATAGACCTATAAGCCTTCTATCGCACTTATACAAAGTCTTCACCAAAGTAATAACAAAGCGCCTCACAAACAAACTGGACACCTACCAACCTCGAGAGCAGGCCAGATTTCGGGCAACATTTGGTGTAAATGATCATCTCCAAACTCTCAAGACTTTGATTGAAAAGAGCATAGAATACAACTTGCCTCTGGTTCTCATATTCGTGGATTACGAGAAAGCCTTCGAAACCGTGATACAGGCGATTATGCCTAAAGCGTTGGCTGACTGTAGAATAGATCATAGATACACTGCCATCATTAAATATATATATGAGCATGCCACTTCACAAGTTTGCCTTTACAATTCTACAGAAAAATTCATGATCGGACGTGGAGTGAGACAGGGTGATACTATTTCCCCGAAGTTGTTCACAAACCTATTGCAATATATGTTCAAGCAATTGGAATGGGATCAGAGGGGAGTAAATGTGGATGGTGAGCGATTAAGTCATCTGCGTTTCGCCGACGACATCGTCGTTATAGCAAACAGATTAGATGATGCAAATGAGATGCTCTTGCAGTTGTCTAAGGAATCCAGTGAAATCGGATTGAAGATAAATATGTCGAAAACTAAGATGATGACCAACTACCAAGTCAACCAGTTTCCATCGATGGTGAAATTGTTGAACAAGTAACGTCATACAAATATCTAGGGCATGAGATAACTATAGGCAGGGACAACCAAACAACAGAAATAGGAAGGCGAATAAGGCTGGCATGGGCTGCATTTGGAAAACTGAGAGATCTGTTCAAATCAGAGATACCGATTTGTTTGAAACGTAAAGTATACAATCAATGCGTTTTACCAGTTTTGACGTACGGTGCAGAAACCCTGACCCTAACAACGAAATCAGCTAATGAAATATGTGTTGCTCAGCGTAAGATGGAGAGAGCTATGTTAGGCATAACACTACGGGACAGAATTCCCAACCATATCATACGCCAACGAACTAGAGTCCAGGATGCTCTAGAGAGAGTTGCTAATTTAAAGTGGAACTGGGCCGATCATCTAGCAAGAACCACGGACGGTAGATGGACAAAGCGTTCTTGGAGTGGCGTCCCAGAGATGAAGCCCACAGAAGTAGAAGACGTCCACCAGCTCGTTGGAAAGACGATATCAAGCGAGTGTGTACGAACTGGATAAATCCGGCCCAAAATCGCGAGGAATGGAGATCGTTGAGGAAGACCTATGTTCAGCAGTGGACTAGGATGGTTGACAGATGATGATGATGATGACGATTTGTCTGGACTCTGAGGTTTGTTCGTCAAGATATGCTTTATTTCGATTTCTTAGGTGCAGGGCTAGTAGTTCAAAATCTGACGGTGGTGGTGTGCGAAAATTTTAAATCACAAGGTGGAATATGTTGAGTGATTGGTCTTGCTAATTTCTGATAGAAATCGCGAATTTATTATCTAAGGCGTCTACATACTGCCGCGTCCGCCGCGCTATTGAATCATTTCAAGAAGATAGCATGCATGACCTGGCTGTCGAAATTTGCGTAGCTGTGGATAAACCTACGGAGTCTGCACTATCATTTTGCGAGGAATCATTTGACAGCTGATTATGTTGGACTTAATGAGTATTTGTCTGGGTGCGATTAGTCTTTTGACGCTAGTATCCTTAATTCTTCCGTTTCTAAATTTTACAGCTGTATATTTTTGGCTTCAATAGATTTGTACCTAAAGTTGTGAAGAAAAATGGGAAATATCCAATATGGTTTTCTAGAGGTTTGATTAAGTTATTTATTCTTAATAATATGCTTATCGCAGATTCAAGAAATCTGATAGCACCACAGACTACGATCATTTTAAAGATCTGCGGTCTGATTGAAAGTTACCATCGGACCGGCTGTACGCTGACCATCTCTACAATATTGAGAACTCGATTCATTCTAACCCCCAAACCTTCTGGAGATTTATCAATTCTAAAGAGAAAACATCAGAATTTCCCAACTGCATGGAATATGATGGTGTCACTAGTGAGAATGGGTTTCAGGTTTATACAGCAAAGATGTTGTTTCAAATAAAATTGAATATGATAGCTCTTTAAACATTGAAAGCTACCAATTCTCTCCTACAGAGGTTCTTGAAATTGTAAAAAACCTAAAACCAGGGCTTTCTACTGGCTGTGATGGAATACCATCCATAGTTCTAAAGAATTGTGCCTTCGTTCTGGCAACTTCAATTAGTAATTTGCTCAATATTTATTTGGGTTGTGGCAAATTTCCCGCACTATAGAAACAGAGTTTCTTTATTTCTTTGTGTAAAAACGGTTCAAGATCGCTAATTACAAATTACAAAGGTATATGTTTACAATCTGCCTTACCTAAATCACTTGATTGCATGGACTGTAATTACCTATCGTGGAAGTGCTTGTCTGTTATCATAAATGAGCAAAACGCTTTTCGTAAAGGCCGTTCTACTATAACTAATCTTGCACTCCACTTGAAATATATAATTGACTGCTTTGAGGTGGCTTTCCAGTTAGACTCTGTGTACAATGATTTTTCTAAGGCTTTTGATCATAATATTTTGTTAAGTAAACTTGAAGCTCTAGGCAAAAGAGGTTCCTCGCTTTAGTGGCTGGCAGACTTTTTATGTGGTAGAAAGCAGGTTGTTAAATATAGAAACTTTTATTCTAGAGAGATTTTTGTACCTTCTGGCGTGCCCCAAGGTTATCATCTGGGTCCACTGCTATTTAACATTTTCATTCATGATATAAATAATTTTATTTCAATTAAGTTTCTTATGTTTGCAGATGATTTGAAAATGTATTCAGTTGTAAAGAACTCACAGGACTCAATGCTTCTGCAATCTCAGATTGATGTTTTTTTCCATTGGATTGAAATTTATTGTCTTAAATTGAATTTTGATAAATGTAAGATTATCTCGTTTTATAGGTCTGTTCAGATTAGGCAGTTCAAATACAGTTTTGATCAAAAGGATATTGGAGAATATTCGCGACCTTGGAGTAACACTGAATACTCATTTGAATTCTAAGGAACATATATCAGCCTTTTGTTCAAAATCATTCAAGATACTCGGTTTTGTGTTGAGAAATTCGAAAGAATTCTCTTCGCAAACTATCAGGTTATTGTATTGTTCTCTCGTTAGATCCAATCTGGAATACGGTTCTATTATTTGGTCCCCATTCCTTATTGGTGATATCGATTTTTTGGATAAAGTACAAAGGAGGTTCTAACGTCATTTGAGTGATGAACACTTTCAGGTTGGATTCTGTGGAGAACCGGCGGAAGTATCTGATTTGTGTTTTTGCATGGTATAGTGAATGGTTCTGTTTATTGTATTGATTTGTTATCATCAACGTGAAATATTCGTCTTCGATTGATCTCTTTTAAAATATGTAATGATTATCTTCTGAATATTAATCGAAAGTTCTGTTAAGGATTGTTTGTGTTGATAGTTGTTTCTGTCGAAAGGGGAACAGAGTAAGCTCTATGAATCATAGAGTTATACGGCACCGCGTTGGTGGCACAAATGACCGAACGAGTCCATTGGGATCGATGCGTCTGTGAATGTTTCCTTTCTGTAAATTTTATAACCGAGATGGTTATTTGAATTTATGATGGTTGAGTCTAGGAAATTAATTGAGTTATTACCTTCTATTTTGGCAGTGAAGCTAATGCGGCAATGTATTTTATTCAGGAAATTTAAAAATTTCTGAATTTGTCTGCTTGAACCACGGAAACCAACTAAAATGTCATCTATAAATTTACATTATCACTTCGGACTTGGACCAACTATCTACTATGTAATCTATGTCATAAAAAGGAATCCTTCTTTCCATGAGTTTGTCCGGGTTATCATGTTATATGGCACAACATGTGAAATCGAGTCCTTCAGAATATTTTATCGTCCATTTCTTGGAATAAGGCAAACACAAAAATCAGAAGAAACCGAAAAACTAGGGAATTCTGGTGAATTCTCGTCAACCATGAATTGTATGGTGCCGGTAACTCCAAACTTTGTGCCATATGTATTTCATGAGATACTTTGTCAGCAGTTGCCATGAACTATGTGGCTCCAGTGATCCCAAAATTTGGGAGAACCATATGCATTTCATAGGATACTTTGTCCAGGTCAATTCAGTCAGTGATATACACAGGACCAAATTTATATGGAATCACTCGGTATTTCACATTATTGATTGTTTGTAACCATGTATCTTTGACTACCTGTGAAGAATGAAGTGTTTTGTTCTGAAAAACTGGATAGTATAATATGAAATGTTGAATTATCACCACATGTTCGGGATATTGTACTCATTCGTCACTGAGATTTGATACGTGGAGCTACAATCTCTGCAAAATAGGCTGAGAAGAAGTCGTAGGAAGGTCACTTCTGAAAAACAAGACCCTGATGCGTCGCACCCATACTCCAAATGCAATTTTTGGAAGCAACAGATATCAGTGTATCAGTCGAAACGATACGTCAAATACTTCGTTCAAGAGGTTCATACAGGAGAAGGCCCTTAGGAGTTCGAGAGCTGACCAGACAAAAAAAATTAACAGACTTAATTGGTGTATGGAGCACCAAAATTGGAATATTGAGAATTGGCGATATGTTCTTTTTCGGATGAGACCAGAATTGATGTTCGATCAGATGACCTCCTAATTCGGGTTTTAAAGGGTCGTGGAAGACAAGCTAGACTCCGAGCAGAAAGACAAATTCCGAAACACCAAGGGGGCAGTGTGATGTTTTGAGATGACATTATGCTGGGAGCCAAAACAGATTTGATTTCTTTTCTTTGGAGTGAAACGGCTAGAAATTACGTAGACCTAGTACTGAAGATAATGCTCCTCAGCATACCAGCAACGTCGCTCGACATTATTTTGACAGAGGGAATCGCTATCTTGGACTGACCGGGTTGCTCTCCAGACCTAAATTCTATTGAACATTTACGGGATGATCTCAAAAGGAAAATTAGGTCGCGCCAGGATAATCCAAGAATCCCACAACAGCTCATCCAAGCCGCCACAGAAGAGTGGCAGAATATCACCCCAGAGGAGGTCGAAAACCTCATCCAAAGTATGCCTAAACGGATTCAGGCTTGTATCAGGGCAGGTAGAGGTAGTACAAGCTTTTGAGGTCGAGATAAAATCACCTACTCCATGAGAAAACAATTTTCAATTTTTTTACTACATGCGGAAAGAGTCTCTTATTTTCTTTTATTCGTTTCTTTCTTAAAACAAACATTAATTTATTTCCTCTTTCAATTGAAATATCTCAAAAGGATCAATTCTAATAATCGTTCGAAATTTCCGAAATCCCTTAGCTAATAATAATATCGGGTGATTCCATATAAATGTGTGTATATAGGTCACAGTTACATTACTTTCAGTATTCATCATTCAGCTGTCAACAAATCACTCAGTTCCCAACAATTCTAAATAAGCATTAGGTTACCAACAATTCTAAACAAGCAACTAATAAATTAGTGTTATGTTATTTTGTTAAATATATATTAATTACAAAAATAACAGTGTTTTGTGGTGTGTATATAAACTAATTACCCGACCATTACAAGAAATTCAGAGAACACCAAACAACCTCTATCAAAAAATACAAGATTCGACCTTCAAAACCACTACATAGGAAATAACCACCCTTTTCCTGGTATGGGTAACTCGGAGGGCCCGAAGAGTAGAAAATTGGAGTACCTGGAATCCAAAGAAATCCTCAAATCTCTACACAATTCTAATGTAATAGGATAATATGTAATAATGAATGACCAAACAGACTTGGGTAAAACCCTACTATTTGATATCTTTGGATGAGCCTTTTATACCTTTACTTTCATAATATTAACATCTACTGTAGTTTTTAATTCACTTTAAATGCCAATGTACTTGTTATTCAAGATTATTCTCTGTCTGGCCATGAGAGAAAGCTCGAAACTGCAGTAACAGTGTATTATTTGTATTTGTTGGTATTAAAACGTAGTAGTGTAATCTCGTTGTTTTCACTAACTGTTTTCGGTGATCAATAAGTTCCAAATAGATCGTGCAATTCATTTGGCAGCTGTATATTTGCGGATACCAATTTAATTGCCAACATTTAAAAAAACTGTTGACAAGTTGTCTCACACAGCGCAAGAAATTCCAGAACAGCGTTTACTCTTTGAATAAACTTCGTATTTGAGTAACTTCTACATTTCGTGAGTGTTTATTGGTTTCCCAGATATTATTAATTTCAAAGCTGGAATCGATCGATTTCTTCTATGTTATGGCCTCTGCGTGCGTATTCTACGCTATCCAACAATTTTTGTTTCTATTTATAGGTTATGTTTATCATAAACTCCGTAATGGAGGGCATTTTCAATAATTAAATTTTATGTCTTAGCATAATACGCATAAGTGAACCAAGGATGCATGAAGTCAGTCAGTTAGTTTAATAGACGAACTATTAGTAAGGAACTCCTACATTCAATCTTGATTCAAATCGCTACTTAACATATATTGAAGGATTCGTTTTGAAATTTTTATACTATTGATTCAAATACTAACGTAATTATTCTCAAGTAATATCGAAAAATCATTGAACAAACGATTTTAATATTTGTTTCTGTCACAAACAAAATGTTAGGAAATAACCGCATCACATAATATAGACTATCCCAGAATTAGGGGCAATATTTCAACTGCGTACCTATAGTTAGTCTGAAATGAGAGTAAAAGGTATTAAATTAAATTAAACCAAATTCACTCGACGTTTTTGAGTGATGGAGTAATGAACATTCAAATATACGAACTTCCACATATAATATCAATATTTTTTTTCTCTCGTCCTCAATAGTGAATTTATGTAAATGTAAACAAATTTGAAAAAAAAATTAACAAAAAAAAAACTTTGCGCAGCTTATCAACAATGTCTTGCGGGCGTCTTGTGAAAAGAGTAATCGATCCCTGTTTCCTAATGGCGATCCAGGAGAGGTCGTTGAGAGGTTCAACTAACATTTTGTGAATATTGTTGGACACTCTTGTAATGGTGGGGCATTCTGCCCGTGGCCTCTTTAGGTCGTCCTGTTCGCTTGGAGAGGTCCTTTTACATGTTCGAGATCTCTCAGGCCGAAGTACTTTCAGTAGTTAAAAAGCTTAAAAATAGCAACTCTTCAGGCTATGATAACATACCTATGAATATTATCAAAAGGTCAATACAGGCTATAATCAGGCCCCTAACTTTCATAATCAATAGATCTTTCACTGAGGGAATTTTTCCATGTGCATTGAACGTTGCTGTGGTTAAGCCACTCTATAGAAAAGGGGATACTGAAAATTTTTTTCAACTATAGACCTATAAGTCTTCTTCCATCGTTTTCCAAGGTATTCGAAAAGCTCTTTGTTGAAATGTTCCTTCACTTTCTCAAAAAATTTAGAATATTTTGTTTCTCAGCAGCATGGTTTCATTTCTGGTGAGGGTACGGATACTGCAATTTAAGAACTTACTGAATCAATTTTGGAGGCGCTTATAAGGGGGGGGGGGAGATCCCACTGTGCCTATTTTCAGACTTAAGTAATTTTGATTCACTAGATTATAAAACAATTTTAAGAAGGTTAGTGGCAGTTGAAATTCGTGAAATGCAACTAGAACTTTTCAAAAGCTATCTCGGAGACAGGCGACAGGTGGTGACAACGATCCTTGATGGAAAATATTATGTATCTATGGATACAACAATCAATGTGGGAGTACCTCTAGGAACCATCCTTGGTCCACTACTCTTTATCATTTACATTAATGATCTCCCGAGTTTTCTCAGTGAAGCCACTCATAAGACTGTCTTCTACGCAGATGATTCAAATGTTTTGGTTTCCAATAAAGATATTACCCTAGACATACATGAAGGATGCTCTCCACAATGCACAATCTTGATGTTGTAATAAAAAATTGAATCTTAACATGGACACGACTGAATGTGTTTTTTGATAGTAATAGACTACTTACCATCGACTCTGAGAGTCTGAAAGTATATGTGATACAGGGTTGTCGTACTTACACGATATACCCTACCTACCTACCTATGTAGGGTGTTCTGTAGCATATATAGATATTATCTTTCCGCACAATATACATTATTTTAGTCAAGGTTTGGGTTGAGCTTATTTAGGTTCTTCTCTATAATATCAATGTTATTCAGAATTGCAAGTTTATTGGTTGTTACAAAAAAAAAAGAGTTACAAATGGTGTTAAACTTAACTAAGAGGTGACTCTGGATGTTGAAGCGTGGCACTGGATGTCCCCAGCATACTTTTCATAAGTACGTAACCACTAATCGCAAGCACGATGACAAATTATTGTCAGTTAGTCGATTGCGATATTTTCACTTAATTATCTTCATTTCAGAAAATGCAGACTCGCACAAGTAAGTTGACCCAAACATTGTCGTCAGTTGAAGAGCGATTTACCTTAAATTCGAATATTTATCTTCAGATATAAAACACCAGAAATTTGTATCAGATGCTGTAGCTTTGAGATGTATATCTGATATAATCTGCACCAATCCATTTTCAACAGAACATGAGTTCATATTAAACTGACTTGCTATTTCAGTAATTCATTCCTCAATACATGAAAAAAGGGTAACTTATAAATGATGTTATATTTGCCAATTTACAGCAATCATAAAAGCGTATTTCAAATTGTCTCAAAATATTTGATAATTCAGCCTCATACGTATCATAATTTAACTGAGGAATCCTTGCTTTCAAAGACGGAAAATATTTCAGTTCCTTTCTTGTCAGTTGACCTATCATAAGTTGCAACTTACTTTCGAATGCGTTTACTGCGCTAATTATCCCAATAATAGTATTTTCTCCACATTGAAGCTCTAAGTTAATGGTGTTTACGTGCATTATCATGTCAGTCAAAAATGCCAAATCAGTGAGCCATTTTTCCTTTTACAACATACGAGTGTCATCATCTCTTTCGTCTAGAAAAGCTGTTATTTCGGGCAATAATTCTTGAAACCTTTCTAGGAAACTTCTGAGACTCAACCACCTGACGTTCGTGTGAAGTGTCTTCAGCTGACTCCCTATCTTCGAACTGAAACTTAAAAAGCCGCCGTTGCAAGCTATGTGCACGGATGGTATTCATAATTTTCGTTGCCCATAATTTCCTCCGTGTTTAAAACTTTTGAACACAAAACTTGTTGATGTATAATGCAACGGAATGAAAAGCATTGAGGAAAATCTTCATTAGCTCGACACAATATCACAATACCGTTTTTATTTCCAGTCATTGCTGGAGCTCCATCGGTTTAATGCACACTAATTAATATATTGGTAGCTTGTAGATTTTTACAAAATTGAAGAAAACGTCATATATATCTTCACCACTGGTCTTCTTCCTCAGAGGAATGATTGTCAAAATATTTTCCTTAGCCAACATGTCATTCAATACCATCCGAATAAAAATACACAGCTGGGTAGTGTCTGTCACATCGGTGGATTCGACGAACTGTCAAGAAAAGTATGTACATTTCATGATATCAAGTTTCAGTTTATCTGCCATGTCCTGACTCATGACTTCAATACGCCTTGTGACAGTCGGACGAGATAACTAAAGTTCTCTAATAGCAGACATGATTCCTGTTTCATTTTTAAAATCTCCAAATTAAGTCTCATCCGCTTCAGTAAATGCTTTCTTCACAACTGATTCATCTTCGCATGGTTTCTTGTGTTTCGCCAATATATGAGATATTTAATTAATTAATTACGACCGTAGCAGCTTTTGATTGTAAGGCTGGTATTGTGAACATTGTTTGTTCTTTTTTCAACCAAGATATGAAATCACGTACTTTTCGTTTTCTTAATTCACTCTGTGGCAGAAAATCCATTCCATAGTTTTTATGAACCGATTTATGATGCCTCTCTAAGTTACCACGCTTAGGTATTACAACTGACGTACAACAAATAAGACAAATGCACTTATCCTTCACCATACAAAACAAAAATTCCTCCTCCTAATCATTTTTATAATGATACGTTTTAGATTTTTTCGCTGCACTCATTTTGTACTACACTCGGAGGCAAAATTAGCGGAACACTCGAAAATTTAACCAAATTCGAAGTCCGATATTTTTCCTAATTTTCAACCGATTTAGATGATTTGTTCGGCAAGTTATAGATCGACTCTTCTGCTTTGTAGAAATTATAAGAGAAAACAAATAAAATTTGAAAAAAATTGTATACGGGGTCAAAACTAAAAGTATTTTTTTTGTCAAAAATTCGTAACACCCTGTGGAATTTCGTGGTCCGAGTTGAAACGTACAATTTCATGGTTTGTCAAGACACATCTTCCTACAGTAACGCCCTTCTTGTTTTATGCATTTATCTCTATTTTTACAAGAGATATCCAATTTGAAGCGAAAAGTCACAAATTTCAAGAATTTATTTTTAATCTTGCGTAGGTGCATAACATCGTAGGTTAGCCAAAAAATAAAATCAAAATTAGAGAAGCGGAAATCTAACGAAATGAAAATTTTTGAAATTCACTGGCCAATTTCACGCTCCGGGAGAACTCGAATTACACTGAAAAAATCGTTGATTTTGCACCTTTATTTTTGAATTTTTTTGTGTGACACTCTATAATAATTATCATTCCTGTCCAAAATTGAAAGCAGGTGTGTTTCCTGGCGATACACTCGTGAAATGAAATGAACATGTTGAGAAAAATGTTCATGATGACCCACAAAAAAAAAACAATTGATTTTAGTAGCGAGTATGACCCCCCCCGAGCTCTTATTACAGCGCGCATACGATTTCGCATACTCCCAATGATGTTGTCTATCATCTGTTGAGGTATGTTGTCCCACTCTTCCACCAAAGCTAATGTCAGCTCTTCAAGGTTGCCTGGATTCCGTTGTCGAACCCTTCTTCCTAGAATGTCCCAAACGTGTTCGATCGGGTTTGAATCCAGTGACCGCAACGGCCAGTCCATTCGTGTGATCCCAACTTCATTGAGATATTCTATCACTATGCGTGCGCACGTTATCGTGCATAAAAAGGAAATTTTCCCCTTTGTAAGGTGCAAAAGGTACAACATGGGCCTCCAAGATTTCTGTTATATACCGATGGGCATTAAGTGATCCATTGCCAATAATCTCGAGTTCTGTTCGTACTCCCAAGCATATGCCACCCCATATCATAACTGACCCTGCGAAGTTCGCTTGATTGTACCGTTCCCCTCGATGCCTCCATATTCTATCTCTACCATCCACGAAATTCACACAATATCGGCTCTCATCACTAAATAATACTCGTCTCCACTGATTGATTGTCCATGCTACATGCTCTCTAGCAAACGCCAATTTTGCTACCCGATGGGCTCTATCGAGTCTTGGTGCTCTTGCTTGCGCGTATGATCTCAGACCAACTCCATTTAATCGTCTTCTGACTGTCCTCACACTGACGTTAATGTTATCCACTGCTTGTAAAAGGTTACGTGCCTGAACAGCAGTAAGACGAGGATTTCTTATGGTTTGATTGACGATGAAACGGTCATGTATAGCGCGGGTTGCCCGATTTCTTCCTTATCCTCGCCTCCTCACGTACAATCCAGTTTCCCTGTAACGTCGGTAGATTCGATGGATAACCGACGTCGAGACACCCAACATGGTACCGTCTCAGCGGTAGGTGCGACCTTACTCGATCAATGTAACTGCCCTTGCTACTGAGGTTGGTGGTAAATCTCTCATTCTGAATGAAAAATACCGTTTCGAATCGTAAACAGTATAAGAATCACAGAACTAATCTAACTGATCGAATTTGCATCAAATCAAAGAATGGAAAACTCTCATTCTTTAAACAAGTGCAAATGTGGTCATAAACGAAAAAACGTGTGTTGTATGTCATATTTGATAAAAAAAGGTGTGCACATGTGTAAATGAAAGGTTTTATCTATGGTCCCAGAATTCGGTTGTGTATTTTAATACCTACCGACTGTTATCTCCTATGAATTCCTAAGTTGCACCAAATTAACCAAATTGTCATCAATAACTAATGCAATTCGATCATAAAAATCGCAAGCGACAATTTCGACACGCCTGAGTGATAATAAGAAAATTCCAAATTGATAGACCAATTTTAATGACAATTTCTTGATTCAATGGAATTTCTCCAAAATAGTGATTTTCCACTTGAAATTAAATATATATTTGCAAAAGAGAGATAAACGCATGAAACAAGAAGGGCGTTACTGTAGGAAGATGTGTCTTGACAGACCATGATATTGTACGTTTCAACTCGAACCACGAAATTCCACAGGGTGTTACGAATTTTGACAAAAAAACACTTTTAGTTTTGCCCCGTATAAAATTTTTTCAAATTTTTTTGTTTTCTCTTATAATTTCTACAAAGCAGAAGAGTTGATCTATAACTTGCCGAACAAATCATCTAAATCGGTTGAGAATTAGGAAAAATGTCGAACTTCGAATTTGGTTAAATTTTCGAGTGTTCCGCTAATTTTGCCTCCGAGTGTATTTAATAATAAACTATGTATCGACTTAGTATTGCCTTCAAGTTACCATTCAGAGTGACTCCAATTCCTGCAGGCGAAACATTTATAGCGGCAAGAGTAAAAAACGCGGCTTCTCTTTGACAAGTACCACGCGTTCCCTTGATGAAGCCGCCTTTTCTCGCTACCAAAGTTTTATTTTATTACTTCATAAACTTTAGTAAATTAGTTATCTACTTATTACCAAATTTTTTCTTCTCGAGATCTACTCAAAAAGTACTTGCGATCTACTGGTCGAACGCGATCTACCGTATGAGAACCTCTGACGTAGGGTGTAGAATAATTAATCTTGTACAGCTTCAATATAAATTTTGATATTGTCACTTAGTTTATACAGCATTTTGAGTTCTTCCATCTAACAAATTTATTCGATATTGGTTCGATTCTATTCTTTGTTCCATTCTCGACCCAAAACTTGAACTTAATGTAATTAGAGATCACTTCGCCTTTCCAGCACTCTTTTTTGAACTGTAGGTTTAGTGAAATTTTGTTGTATTTCATCTGCAGTCTATAAAACTTAGTCCTGCCCGATAAGCTGTTCTAATGAGTAATATTAATGCTTTATTTATTTTATGGAAATTCTTTCTAAAACGAAAATGGAGTAAAAGATATTCTATACTTTCCACAATTTTATTTTCACAAAAACGACCGGTTTCGACCGTCAAGTAATTTTCAAGTGGAGTCACCCTTAATAGCCAGCTAGACATTCATAACTCTCCACTACTTAATTCGTAATTAAGCTAGTATCTTTATAAGTAAGTTCGTTTCTTGTAATTGACCACTTGAAAATGACTTTAAATTGAAAGTGGTCGTGTTTGTATAAACAAAATTTAGGAAAGCATAAAATATATTTTACTTCATCTTTGTTGAAATTGCATTTCCATGAAATAAATAAAGCATCAATATTATTCATTCTAAGATTTTGTGAATATGTGATAAGTCGTGAATAACCTGACTATTTCCTATTCAACACTTTGTCACTATCATTTATAGTATCACTTTTACAATTGCTGTAACTTGGTATAGCTAAACTGTACCTTCACATTTGACAGATGACAACTGAGCTTGACTATTTAATGAATGTTGAAAGAATGAGAACTGAATGAATGAGTCCGAGCGAATCTTTGTTTTCGCATGAATGTAACTGTGGCCTATATATATCCTGAAACCGAATAGACCTGGACGAAGTATCTATTGAAATACATTTGGTTTTCTCGAAATGTGGGGACACAGGTGTTACATAATTCAGGGTTCGCAAGAATTCTCTAGTTTTTGAAAGTTATGAATTTTGTTTCGCTTATTCTAAAAAGTAAACCATCAAGATATTCTGCGTGGCTCGATTTCACATGTTATGTCACATAATATGATAACCCGAACTAATTCAATGAAAGAAAGATTAGATCATTACATAGTAGATAGGTGGTCCAAGTCCGAAGTTATAATGTAGATATGTTCTTTGTTTAATTCCTATCGCAGATTATAGACGTAACATAGAATTGAAAAAGTAGTCGGTGGTGTATAACAGAGTACAGATACATTACTAATAATTTAATGAAGATATATGTCATTCATAAATTTGGTCCCTTTCAGTACCATGAAATCAGACCAATAAGGAAAGTCAAAATACGACATTGTAATTATTGTTTCGATAATTATCATATGAACTTTTGGGTGTTGAATTAATTCTCATGGGTCTTATACAGTGTAATTTATTGCATAATATCCTAACTATGGCATAGCTCGAAAACAATAATTGTTAACGATTTTGAACGAGCTTAATCAAGTTAAGGATCTAACACTATATATCCAATTTAATTAATTCACTGGGACAGCCCAATACCTGCGTAATAACTTAAGCCAAACTAATGATGTACGTTACGGAAACAGTTCGACGGAAATAATCTGACGGGACGAACGTAATCAGTTTTTATTCAGCGATGTTGACATGTTTCAAGGCGACTTGTGTACTCTTTTGGATAAACATTTTCAATAAGTGAAGTTTCGGGGATGATGTGAATTAACCACTATAATTAATGGAGGTAAAATCTCATAAAATTGTGTTTTAAAGATTGGATTTCTAATATGGATCCTTAAAGTATAATACAGAAAAAGTTGATAGGGCCTATTTCAAACGTCCTTACTTAAAAAATATAAATTGATGCCAGAAAAATTCAACAGAATTATAAAGACTAACGATAAGTATATTTTTAACGCTTGATATTGTCTTCAATAATATTTGTGAAAGAAAATTATAGCGAATACAGAAACCATGGATATGTAAAGCTAATTTCAATAAGATTATACGGGATACGTTCCAAGGAGAAGAAATAAAAATAAATATATAAAAAATAATTTAATCAAAGTTTTTACAATATTGATTGATTATTATCTTCAGGCTCACGCAAATGTTTGAAGAATTTTGTAATATTTCCTTACTTGGAAGTTTTTAAAAGCTCTTTCAATTCAGACTGATATTCAGCTGTGGCATTAGAAATTTTACTCTAAAAAATAAGACTCCGTTCTACAGGCGGTTCAATTTCGGTAAAGATTTTTCAAATGAAATGTCATGTTTCCAGTGCTTGTTGGAGCCTCTTTTTGAATAGGCTCTGAATTTAACATTTCCTGCAAGTCAAATAATCATCTTTAGATTCAAGCAACTCACTGCTTTCATCTATTCGAATCCATCTCAACCTATTCCATTGGCAATTTCGCCAATGTTTGCATTTAAAGTCTGAATTTGCTTTGTCATTTTTCGCAGTCTGAACAGGCCACAGTTTTTCTAATATGATTTCAATGTGTATATGGGTTCAATTCTTCCACTGATTCTCTTATGTTGTGGGTACATTTTGCTATGTCAAATTTCTTCCAGCATTCCTTTAATATCAGGATCACATTCCATATCAACCAATATGGATATGGCCTGGATTTTTCTCTGGTCCATAGGTTGAAGAAAAGACGTCGACTTGAGAAGTAAAATGTTACTTTTATATATATATATATATATATATATATATATATATATATATATATATATATATATATATATATATATATATATATATATATATATATATATATATATATATATATATATAACTTTTGGTTCAAGAAATTCTCTTGCGTTCATGAAAAATTGGCTGAATATTTTTCAATTATGATAAAGAACCCTCAGCTACTACTTTGTTTTTCACACAAGGAATTACTTATTTAAAACCGAAAAGTGATAATACTATTGATCCGTCTCAATATAGACCAATTGAAAAATTCTAACTGCATGTATTACCCAAAAAGTTATGCACATTTGGAGAATTATAATATTTTTCCGGACAACAAAAGGATGTAGAAAAAACACATTGGTACTAAAGAGCAACTTGTAATTGATTCTGTTGCTTTGAATCAAGCTCAAACTGAGGAGAGAAATATTCATACAGCCTTCATTGTTTACCAAAAGGCTTTTGATAGTTCTCCCCATTCATGGCTTCAAGAAATTTTGGAAATTTTTAAAATTGATAAGACACTTCGTCTTTTTCTTGAATTTGTAATGAAAAATTGGAGAACCAATCTTCATTTAAATATTTCAAAACAATCGTTAAAATCCGAAGTAATTCCAATCAAAAGAGGCATTTTTCAAGGTGATTCTTTAAGTGCTCTTTGGTTTTGTCTTTGCCTTAATCCATTATCTCATGAATTAAATGCTACTAGTTTCGGCTTCAAAATAAAGAGTCTATCAACTGAATTCAAATTAAGTCACTTAATTTATTTAGATGATATTGAATTATATGCCGGAACCAGATCTCATTTAAAAGTCTACTTGAGAATACTTTCAACTATTCCAATGATATTCATATGAAATTTGGGCTTCCAAAATGTAAAAATCTTTCTATTGAAAAAGGAAAGATCACCTCTGATTATATAAAGATTTCCACTATCGCAATCGAGCCAATGCATCAAGGAGATACATATAAATATATTGGATTTTGTCAAGAGAAGACAATTAACCATAGCAGCACTAAAGAAAATATTAGAAGTTCATATTACAAAAGACTTAGAATTATCATCAAGAGTCATTTAACTAGTAAACACCTTTTTCAGAGCTATCAACTCCTATGCAGTTCCTACTCTTACATCTTCTTTTGGAATTATTAAATGGTCTAAAACTGATCTAAATGAATTACAATGTCAAACGAGGAAAATGCTTTGTAAATACCATAAGCACCACCCAAAGTCAGCTGTTCAGAGAGTTACACTACCTAGACATCTTGGAGGTCGTGGATTAACTGATTTGAATAATCTTCATAGTAAACAGATTTTTCATCTACGTTCCCATTTTCACGATAAACAGAGAACGTCTAAATTACATGATATTGTTGTTGCTTCAGATTATAATCTTACACCTCTGAACTTGACAATGCAAAAAGTAGATTTTGATATATTTGATGATAATTCTAAGAGAGAAAGTTGGATGCAGAAGGAATTACACGGAAAGCACCCTAAAGAATTGAAAAATGATTATATTGATGAAATCGCATCGAATAAATGGTTAGTATCTGGAGAATTGTTTGCTGAAACAGAAGGCTTGGCAATTCCGATCCAGGATCAGGTAGTTTTCATGAGGAATTATAGAAAACACATCATCAAACAAACTATAGATGATTCTTGCCGTAGATGTTTCTGTTCTTCAGAAACAGTTTTTCATATATTATCATCTTGCTCAGTCCTTGCTTCAACAGATTATTTAGAAAGACATAATGCCGTCGCTAATATTATTCATTTTAATCTAGGAATTAAACATGACCTAGTTTCCAAAAGAAAAAAATTTTACACCTATGAACCTGAGATTATTTGTGAAAATGAAAATATAAACTTTATTTTGATAAAACAACTCTTTGCAGATTTCTAAATATATGATGCTTGGCGACGAGATTAAAAAATGTGGAAAATAAAAAAAATATTTATTCTACCGATTATTATTTCCACAACAGGTGTTATTCCTAGAAATCTTCACAAAAGTATTGAGATTTTAGGTCTGAAGAAAAATTTGTTTGACCAGTTACAAAAGATAACAGTCATCAAATTTTGTAATATTCTTCGTAGGTTTCTTTCCGAAAAATTAATGAGGTAGGTTTTCCTTTAGTTTATACTGCTCAGAATCTCATTTCATATTTTATTTATTTGTTTATATAAATATAATATAATTAACTGACAATTTTGTCATATTTATATTCAGAGCAGTATTCTATTCGATCGTTCACCACTTCACACAAAGGAAACTATTAATGAGTATCATTCAATGTTACTTGACTAAGATCCGTACACTGGATTTTTCCGGGAGAAGGCCTCTGACACTACTCATTGGTACATTGATATCATTGTCTGATGATGCTATAGTATGTATATATTCTGGTAGATTGATATATTCTCATAACATTCTCATAACTCAGGAAATGTATATATATATATATATATATATATATATATATATATATATATATATATATATATATATATAACAGAATATCTATTGGCAATGTAACAGGGGAACCATACTATCTTGTATATGATTCAATAAACGAGTGAAAAAACCTGAGGAAAAAACTTGTTTCCCTGTCGCTATTGCACTAGCAATAGCCCGTCTGTTTATGTCGTGTTAGTGTCGTGTGTACAAAAAGAGTACCAAAGATTTTTCTGCTTAGTCGCTTCATTCTCTTTTGCATTCCATGATTTCTAAACGAAGACCAGGGTGAAAAAAAGGGGCATGCGACAGGAATCTGTAACAATAGAAAAAGAAAACCAGCAGAAAAATATTTCAACAATCATACTTCTTATATGTCTAAACGAATCTGAGAAAAGATTTTACATAGCAATCAAGGTCATGAAAAGGACTAAGCAGATAATAAAAAAAAACATAAGCTGCGATATTTCCTCAAATTCCATCTCTGTTTGACCGAGAGGGCCCCGATGGCCAGGTTCAGTCTTCCAAGTGATGCCGATTATGATCTATAGATGTTTTAGAATCATTATGGACCCAATAATCTGGGTTGAAATCGCCCATATATTATTTCTTCGTGGAACTTGCTCAATTTTGAGAAAACTTTGCAAAAACATTTTGGCAGTTTATATTACAATACACAGTTGCAAGTTCGCAAGAATGACCTGGTGCATTGCAGTGAACTAAATGAAGCAATATATTAATTTTTACAATGAGAGAATGCTCCGGCTGCTCAATAGAGTCACAAGTATCTTGAAATATAGCCAAGCACCTATCTCTGAATCCTCAGTCAAAATTCAAACAGTTTTAATTTTTCGATCAATATTCACAGAAAAAACTTATCTAAAACGCTGCAGGGGGTAAAATCAAGGCGATATATTTATCCTTAGGAATCCTCCAACAAGATAATAATTATCCCCTTCGGGTTATTAAATGAGTTTTTACTAATTTCAGACGTATGAGTATGGGGCCTTGTTTTCAGGGCCTAACCTAGTACTGTCATTTCGATGGATAAAAGGTATTCTCACCCCCTCAATGCATCCGTTGTATCTAGTTTCAAAAAAACTATTTTCAATTACAAGAAATCAAACAGAACGAGGCTCATTGAAGTAGAAAGGAAAAAACACAAGAGAACAACAAGAATATTTAGATATTTAGGAGAAATCGTAAATAGAAGTAAATAACGTGGACTTGAAAGATAAAACAAGTTACCCAAAATTATTTACGGGTAAACTAGCAATCAATCTTTTCAATTTTATGTTCAGTTAATGAATGTATATATCCTCCATTTTCTGAAGATATTCTTTCAGAAATACAAGATTAAATCATCTTCCTCCTTGAGGTAGTCCAAATTCAACAATTGAATTGACAGAATCATCGGAAATTGTAAGGGATACATGAATATAAAATACTAAGAGTGAGAGATAGGAATTGAAGAGCGATAGAGTCAACATGTAAAGAGCAGTTATGCACGTTATATAAAATATCTATGAAGTCTAAATTCTTTAAAATCTCTAAATGCATTAGAACAGGGGTGCTCTAACTTGAACAGCTGGCGATCTACCTCAATATTCATAGACTACTTACGATCGACTCTGAGAGGCTGCAAGTATGTGTGATGCAGAGTTGTCGTACATATATTCTATCTAGATAGGTAGGTAGATATGGTGCTACCTACCTATCTAGATAGAATATACCGTAGCGTATATAAATATTAGCTTTCCGCACAATATTCAATATTTTAGTCAAGGTTTGCGTTAGGTTTAGTTAGGTTCTTCTCTGAAATATCAATAAAAAAACTCATAGTGACTCAAAATTGCGAGTTTATTGGTTGTTACATATAGTGTTAAAATTAACTAAGGAGTGACTCTGGATGTTGAAGCGTGGCACTGCATGTCCTCAGCATACTTTTCATAACTACGTAACCAGTGAGCACTAATCGCAAGCATGATGACATATGATCGTCAGTTAGTCGATTACGATATTTTTACTTAATTTCCTTCATTTCAGAAAACGCAGACTCGCACAAGTAACATTTGCATTTGGGAGGCTTTTACTTGATAAAATTCCATTATCAATAATAGAAAACAAGTACTGTGTTTTAAAGAACTTTACTTAATAATTGCGATTCGTAACGCATTTCACTACACCGTAGCTTCTTCAGACATTTATATATTCTGTACATTCATTCGTCTGAAGAAGCTACGGTGTAGTGAAACGCGTTACGAATCGCAATTATTAAATAAAATTCTTTAAAACACAGTACTTGTTTTTTATTATCGCACAAGTAAGTTGACCCAAACATTGCCGTCAGTTGAAGGGCGATTTGCTTTAAATTCGGATATAAAACAAACAAATTTGTATCAGATGCTGTAGCTTTGAGATGTATATCTGATATAATCTGCACCAACCCATTTTCAACCGAACATGAGTTCATATTAAACAGACTTGCTATTTCAGTAGCTAATTTCTCAATGTTTTTACAACTCATAAATGATGCTACATTTGCCATTATACTGCAATCATACAAACGCATTTCGAATTGTCCCAGAATATTTGATGATTTAGCCTCATACGCATCATAATTCAACTGAGGAATTCTTTCTTTCGAAGACGAAAAATGTACCAGATCCTTTCTCTTCAGTTGATATATCATAAGTTGCAATTTACTTTTGAATTCGTTTACTGCGCTAATCATCTCAATAGTAGTTTTTTTACCTTGAAGATCCAAGTTAATGGTATTTAAGTGCATTGTGATGTCAGGCAAAAATGCAAAATCAGTTACCCATTTTTCGTTTTTCTACTTCTGAGTGTCATCACCTCTTCCGTTCAGTAAAACTGTCATTTCGGGCAATAATTCTTGAAACCTCTCTAGGAATTTACCGCGACTCAACCACCTGACGTCCGTGTGAAGAATTCAATCAGAGCAACTTAAAGAGCCGCCGTTGCAAGCTACGTGTACGAATGGATTCACAATTTATGTTGCAATGCTATTAATTTCCTCCGTGTTTAAAACTTCTGAACCCAAACTTGTTGATGAATAATGCAATGAAATGAAAAAAATGAAGAGAAATCTTCATTAGCTCGACACAATGCCACAAAATAGTTTTGGTTTCCAGTCATTGCTGGTGCTCAATCGGTTGTAATGAACGCTATTTTATATATTGGTACCCTGAAATTTTTTTTACAAAATTGAAGAAAACGTCATATTTATCTTCGCCACGGGTCTTCAGCTTCAGAGGAATGATTGTCGAAAATTCTTCCTAGCCAACATTTCATTGAATACCATCCGAATAAAAGAAAAAGAGCTGGGCAGTATCTATCATATTGGTGGATTCGTCGTGTAAAGAAAAGTATGTAAATTTCATGATATGTTTTAGTTCATCTGCCACGTCCTGACTCATAACTTCAATACGCCTTGTGACAGTCGGACGGGATAACTGAAGTTCTCTAATAGCAGACATGATTTCTGTTTTATCTTCAAGATCTCCAAATAAAAGTCACCCTCTCCAATAAATGCTTCCTTCACAACCGATCCATCTTCGAATGGTTTCTTTCTGAGAAACTCTCTCTCTGTGGCGGAAAATCCTTTTCATAGTTTTTATGAACCGTTTTATGATGTCTCTCTAAGATACCACGCTTAGGTATTGCAACTGACGCACGACAAATAAGACAAAAGCTCTTATCTTTCACCATATGAAAGTCAAATTCTTCTATCCAATCGTTATTGAAATTATACGTTTTAGATTTCTTTGCTGCACTCATTTTGTACTATTTAATAATTAATTTTGTACCGACGTAGTATTGCCTTCAAGTTACAATTCTGAATCACTCAAATTCCTGCAGACGCAACATTTATATCGAAAATTTATAAACGAAAATCGAATGTTCCCGTCAAACGCGCCGACGGAAATTTCTAGAAAAGCGGCAAGAATAAAAACGCGGCTTTTCTTTGACAAGTACCGCGTGTTCCTTTGATAAAGCTACTTTTTCCGCTAGCAGAGTGTTATTTTATTACGTAATAAATTTTTCTAGCATCATTCTAGCATCAAGAATGATGCTAGAACTCAAAAGAACATCGGAAGAAATAGGATTGGAAATGATTCTGACAAAAACTAAAATAATGACAACGCAGGACGTCAATGTTATAGAGAAAGTGAATGAATATCTATACCTTGGACACACTATAAAGATAGGTAAAGACAATCAAACTGCAGAGAAGACTGCAAGAAAAATAAGAATGACTTGGGCTGCTGTTGGAAAACTAGGATTTGTCTTGAAAAACAAACAAATCCCCATTAACCTCAAAAGAAAAGTTTTTAATATGTGCGTTCTCCCAGTGTTAACGTATGGCATGGAAACCATGACTCTCACAATAAGATCTGCTAACAAACTTAGAACCACACAACGCGCAATTGAAAGAACTATGCTTGGAGTGAGCCTGCGGGATCACATACGTAATGAAGAAATAAGGAGAACAGGCGTAGAGGACGTAATCACGAGAATAGCTGCATTGAAGTGGAGATGGGTTGGACATGTAGCAAGGCAACAGGATGTAAAATGGACTAAGCGAATAACTCAATGGAGACCACGCTTATACAAAACGGGAGTGGGGCGCCCCCAGAGAAGGTGGCTGGATGACATAAAGGAAAAAGTAGGAAGAGGATGGTATAATATAGCACAGGACAGAGAGAGATGGAAGCTAGAAGGGGAGGCCTATGTTCAGGAGTGGACAGAGAAGGGCTGAAAAGAAGAAGAAGAAGAATAAATTTTTGCAGTTTAGTTACCTACTTATTGAAAAATTTTTTCTTCTCGAGATCTTCTCAAAAAGCACTCGCTATTGACTGGTCGTTAGCGATCCACCGTTTGAGCATCCCTGCATGAGAACATATCATCGGTGTGACTCTATCATTTTCTGCCTTGAATCCAGGGGCA
Organism: Cryptolaemus montrouzieri; assembly: GCA_013387265.2. Taxonomy (NCBI): domain Eukaryota; kingdom Metazoa; phylum Arthropoda; class Insecta; order Coleoptera; family Coccinellidae; genus Cryptolaemus; species Cryptolaemus montrouzieri. Next base: position 4,739,819 of record JABFTP020000083.1, on the reverse strand, counting down.
GACTTTTCGCTTTTGGACATGAAAGTTTCATCTAGCATTCTCTTCCAAAAAAGTGTAGTTTTATCTATATTTAATACTTGCTCAGGTTTGTATCCTCCATCAGATACTAGGTTTGCAAACTTTTCTGGACATATTTCTGCTGCAGCAGTGCCAGCAGATGCAGCTTCTCAAATGATTTTAATGCTATGATTGTCGCACCTTAAATTGATTGAACCAACCTTAAATATGCTTAAAGGCGCTTCACCTTCTCCAGGCTAATTAGACCATTCAGAGGTACTCTTTCTTGGTTGCGATCTTCGATCTATAATTACAACGCCCCTTCAGTTTTTACTATTGCTGGATCACGAACAGTTTTCGCTGACAGTGAAGTTGAAGCTACAGACGACCTTATTTTATCTTCGAATTTTTTTATCGATCGTATAGTTAATTCGTTAACATTGAATAAGCGTGATATGGATGCAAACGATTATCCAAGGCGTAAACGATCAAGTTTTCTTTTTCCACTTCAAGCGGTGATTTTTTTTATCAAAATTCGTTTTTCACTTTTTCTGGCGACATTATAAATTTGGAAGACAACGGTAGACACATATTGTTCGATCACAATTTTTGTGAAGAATAGATAGAAAGAACTATAAAAAACGCAAAGCGTCTTTTACCACACAACGGAACGTCTAATAGGTGACGTTTAATAATATATTTTATGCATTAAGGAATGAGGACTTTTTACTTGAACATTTTGTTTGATTACATTCTCAAAAACAGCGACGCGGCATAGGCGGTTTATGTCAAAGGAAAATCCGAAACAATGAAGCGGCGATATCATTAAGAATCATACACTCGGAGGCAAAACTAGCGGAACACTCGAAAATTTAACCAAATTCGAAGTTCGATATTTTTCCTAATTCTCAACCGATTTAGATGATTTGTTCGGCAAAATATAGATCAACTCTTTTGCTTTGTAGAAATTATAAGAGAAAATAAAAAAAATTTCATACAGGGGCAAAACTAAAAGTGTTTTTTTTGTCAAAAATTCGTAACACCCTGTGGAATTTCGTGGTCCGAGTTGAAACGTACAATATCATGGTCTGTCAAGACACATCTTCCTACAGTAACGCCCTTTCTGTTTCATGCGTTTATCTCTTTTGCAAATATATATTTAATTTCAAGTGGTAAATCACCATTTTGGAGAAATTCCATTGAATCAAGAAATTGTCATTAAAATTCATCTATCAATTTGGAATTTTCTTATTATCACTCAGGCGTGTCGAAATTGTCGTTTGCGATTTTTATGTTCCAATTGCATTAGTTATTGATGACAATTTGGTTAATTTGGCGAAAATTAGGAATTCATAGGAGATAACAGTCGGTAGGTATTAAAATACACAACCGAATACTGGGACCATTGATAAAACTTTTCATTCACACATGTGCACACCATTTTTTATCAAATATGAAAAACAACACACGTTTTTTTTGTACATGACCACATTTGCACTTGTTTAAAGAATGAGAGTTTTCCATTCTTTGATTTGATACAAATTCGATCGGTTGCGGTATTTTGTAATTCTTTTACTGTTTACGATTCGAAACGGTATTTTTCATTCAGAATGAGAGATTTACCACCAACCTCACTAGCAAGGGCAGTTACATTGATCGAGGAAGGGCGCACCTACCGCTCAGTCGGTACCATGTTGGGTGTCTCGACGTCGGTTATCCATCGAATCTACCGCCGTTACAGGGAAACTGGATTGTACGTGAGGAGGCGAGGACAAGGAAGAAATCGGGCAACCCGCGCTATACATGACCGTTTCATCGTCAATCAAACCATAAGAAATCCTCGTCTTACAGCTGTTCAGGCAAGTAACCTTTCACAAGCAGTAGATAACATTAACGTCAGTGTGATGACAGTCAGAAGACGATTAAATGAAGTTGGTCTGAGATCATACGCGTAAGCAAGAGCACCAAGACTCGATAGAGCCCATCGGGTAGCAAGATTGGCGTTTGCTAGGGAGCATGTAGCATGGACAATCAATCAGTGGAGACGAGTTTTATTTAGTGATGAGAGCCGATATTGTGTGAATTTCGTGGATGGTAGAGATAAAATATGGAGGCAAGGAGGGGAACGGTACAATCAAGCGAATTTCGCAGGAACTGAGCAATACGGTGGAGGGTCAGTTATGATATGGGGTGGCATATGCTTGGGAGTAAGAACAGAACTGGAGATTATCGGCAATGGATTACTTAATACCCATCGGTATATAACAGAAATCTTGGAGCCCCATGCTGTGCCTTTTGCTCCTCACATAGGGGAAAATTTCCTTTTTATGCACAATAACGCGCGCCCTCATACTGCGCGCATAGTGATAGAATATCTCAATGAAGTTGGGATCACACGAATGGACTGGCCGTCTCGATCACCGGATTTAAACCCGATCGAACACGTTTAGGACTTTCTTGGAAGAAGGGTTCGACAACGGAATCCAGGCAACGTTGAAGAGCTGACATTGGCTTTGGTGGAAGAGTGGGACAACATACCTCAACAGATGATAGACAACATCATTGGGAGTATGCGAAATCGTATGCGCGCTAAAATAAGAGCTCAGGGGAGTGATACTCGCTACTAAAATTAAATGTTTTTTTTGTGGGTCATCATGAACATTTTTCTCAACATGTTCATTTCATTGCACGAGTGTATCGCCAGGATACACACCTGCTCTCAATTTTGGACAGGAATGATAATTATTATAGAGTGTCACACAAAAAAATTCAAAAATAAATGTGCAAAATCAACGATTTTTCCAGTGTACTTCGAGTTTTCTCGGAGCGTGAAATTGGCCAGTGAATTTCAAAAATTTTCTGTTCGTTAGATTTCCGCTTCTCTAACTGACTAACCTCCGATGTTATGCACCTACGCAAGATTAAAAATAAATTCTTGAAATTTGTGACTTTGCGCTTCAAATTGGATATCTCTTGTAAAAATAGAGATAAATGCATAAAACAAGAAGGGCGTTACTAAAGGAAGATGTGTCTTGACAGACCATGATATTGTACGTTTCAACTCGGACCACGAAATTCCACAGGGTGTTTTTTTTGACAAAAAAAACACTTTTAGGTTTGGCCCCGTATAAAATTTTTTTCAAATTTTTTTTGTTTTCTCTTATAATTTCTACAAAGCAGAAGAGTTGATTTGTAACTTGCCGAAAAAAATCATCTAAATCGGTTGAGAATTAGGAAAAATATCGGACTTCGAATTTGGTTAAATTTTGCCTCCGAGTGTACTTTAGGCGTAGTAGTAATATTAAACTTCCATTTGAAGACGCGTTTACAAAGGATAACGAATCCTATTTTTTAGTACATATGTATGTACCGATGTACCGTCAAGATTCGCAAACAAATAAATTTTTAGCCGCAAATATAGGAATTGGCTCGCTTTTTTCTTATCCACGAATAGTGAAAACGCGAATGGAAGCGCGAATAAGGAAATTTTACTACATAGGTCCACTAACTAACAAGGCCTACTTTAAACGTCCTTGAGTAATAAAAAAATGAACTAAAAATATGAAGTGATGCCGGGTAGATTAAAAAGAAGTATAATTTGAAAAATATAACGAATGATATTTCTAGAATAGTATATCTGGGAAAAAAAAAATCAAGAAATAATGCAAAATAACCCTGATGCGTCACTATGTGACGCACTTCCCGATTCCATCTAATATGATTTAAATCTATTTTGATTTTATGTGAAGAAAATTGAATCATCATAAATGCAGCTTATTGATGATGAAATGTGAGATCAAAACAATAAAATATGTATATTTAGACAATTTCACTTCCAGGACAACTTTGAGTACTGCATTCCGTAAGTTAATAGCTCAAAACTCAAGAAATGCGCGACGCCTGAGATCACATCAAAGTTGGAATTAACCTACTTAATATGTCGTTGGCTCGTCTCGACAAAACAGTGATGGTCAATCCCATTGTGAGTAGGTAGGAATAGGAACCACGAAATGGTGGATGCAGTGTAGTTGAAATTCCGCTCAGAAATTGTATTGTAATTGAGACAGGTTTCATATTATTCCTCTAGATCTTTTGTTTACTCACTGAAATAATATACTAATTCCATAAATTTCGATGAATTGAAAAAAGGAATCTTCATCAAAAAGAAACGCGCTCTTGTACAAGTGAACGATACTCAAACTCATTAAATCGCCGTTCAATTTCGTTCCCGAATAGGTTTAGCATTTTCGTTTCAATTTTTTATTTTACCTACTGTCCAACAAATTTTTGCTGTAAATATTCCAAACGAACTTATTCTCTCCTGTTTCATTGTATTTCTCAAGAAAATTTTAGCTAAGCTGTAATCGTCATTATACTATTAGAACTGGGGTGCTCAAACGGTCGATCGCGAGTGCGTTTTGAGTAGATCTGGACAGGAAAAAATTTTAATAAGTAGGTAACTAAACTACAAACATTTATTACGTAATTAAATAACACTTTTCTAGCGGCATAAGCCAGCTTTATCAAAGGAACGTGCGATACGTCAAAGAAATGCCGCGTTTTTTCTTTTTGCCTCTTTTCTATAAATTTCGGGCGGCGACTTTGACAAGAAGATTCGAGACTTTCGTTCACGCCGATATAAATGTTGCGCCTGCAATAATTTGAGTCATTCTGAATTGTAACTTGAAGGCAATACTACGTCGATACAAAATTCATTAATAAATAGTACAAGATGAGTGCACCGAAGAAATTTGGAACGTATCATTTTTGTAACGGTTGGGAGGAAGAATCTTTTGTATGGTGAAGAATAAGTAACTTAGAGAAACATCATAAAACGATTATAAAACTATAAAATGGATTTTCTGCCACAGAGTGAATTGAGAAAACGAAAAGTCCGTGAGAGAACAAACCACGTTCATAAGACCAGCCAAACAATCAAAAGCTGAATATCTCATATATTGTCGAAACACAAGAAACCATTCGAAGATCGATCAGTTTTGAAGGAAACATCTATTGAAGTGGGTGAGACTTTATTTGGAGATTTTGAAAATGAAACAGCAATCATGTCTTCTATTAGAGAACTTCAGTTATCTCGTTCGATTGTCACAAGGCGTATTGAAATCATAAATCAGGACATGGCAGATAAACTTAAACATTATATCATGAAATGTACATACTTTTCTCTACAGTTCGACGAATCCACGTATATGACAGACACTGCCCAGCTGTGTATTTTTATTCGGATGGTATTCAATGACATGTTGTTGGCTAAGGAAGAATTTTTGGCAATCATTCCTCTGAAATGGAAGACCCGTGGAGAAGATATATCGATATCTTCCATTTTGTAAGAAACGTCAAGAAAATACAGTGTGTTCCAACGAAAATTTGACCCCCCCTATAACTCCGAAATGAGTAACATTAGCGAAAAACACCAAGACACGTCGATTTTTGTTTCGAGGGGGAGCATTTTTCGAAATAATTCGAAACTTCTCAGATCAACCCCCTACCCCCAGCAACCCTAACTTTGAAATTCATCATAGGGAATAAGGGTCGAGTGGCACCTAACTGAAAAGGTCTGTCAATTCTCCACCTTGATTTGTCATTTTTAGAATTTTAAATTAACATACAGGGTGTCCCAACCAAGGGTGAAGTTGAATTCCTGGAAATCCCAAATACTAAATGAAATAGATTTATTGTGGCATAATGCAAGCGCAGGTTTATGCTCGGTCTAGAAAAACGACCTACACTTGTGAATTTGGAGTTGGTGCAATCAACCCCTATTTCCAGCATCCCCAACTCAAAAATCATTCGATCGATAATAGGTCAAGTGGCACCTCGTTGGAAAGGTACTGCAATTTTCTCTTCGAATTTGGTATTTTCGAAATTCAGAATCATCATACAGGGTGTCCCGAAGCAGGAACATTGAAAATCCAAATAACTTTTGAAACTGGTTCATTTCGGTATACGAGAACATGTTTGATCCGAGAATAGGACTTTCTTGTGTGGTTATAGAATTTTTGCAATCAACCCCTTCCATTCAGCATCCCCAACTTGAAAATCATACAAATAATTCAAGTGGCATATCTTCAGAAAGGTTTTTGAATTCCAGAATGATTAAAGCATTTCATTCAGTTCGGCTCTCCATACAGGATGTCGCTTTCGAAAAATTCAATATCGTCATTTGAAATTATCAACTAAAATTAATGCGAAACTGTTAAAAGTATTGGGGTACGATGTGTTGAGCATCAATTACGAAAAAATAAAGCTGATTTCTGCATTGAAAATGTTCACATTTTTTCATTTCCATCTGGCGTGCAGTCATCTGTTATTTCTCATTTTGCAATGAAATATTATTATTATTCAGATCAGTTCCTCATTATTGTTGTTGTTCGTCAGTTGAAATTAATCTGAAAATGGTTTGTTCCACTGAGGAAAGGGTCGAAATTGTATCGACGTATTTTCGAAATAACAGTTGTGCCAAAGAAACGGCAAGGATATTCGATAGGAACCATCCTGAAAGAGAAAGGGAGTCAGTCACCAGTACGTTAAATATTTGGTTGACAAATTCCTAGCTACGGGTTCGGTGGCAAACAAAAACATGAAGTGGCATGTCCTGTCAGAAATGAGGCAACGGAAGTGGCAGTAGTGGGTCATCTACAAATGGAGAATACTACTTCGATCAGAAAACTATCTCGTCTGACTGGTGTATCAGCTACAACTGTCCATAGAATCGTGAAACATCACAAATTTCACCCTACAAGGTAAAATTAGTGCATGAAATAAACGAAGATGATCCAGATCGTCGTTTACAGTTTTGTGAAAATCTAAGTGAAAACCTAAACGCTAATCCAAATTTTCTGAATAACATCTGTTTTTCTGATGAAAGCACCTTTATGCTCAGTGGTGAAGTGAATAGACATAATTGTCGATATTGGGACACACAGAATCCTCATTGGTTTAGAGAGGCCCACACGCAAAGGCCTCAGAAGTTGAACGTTTGGGCAGGAATTTTTGGCAATCATCTAGTTGGGCCTTTCTTTATTGAGGGTAATCTGAATGGAAATGGCTACCTACAGTTGTTAGAGGAACACATACATCCTAGATTGACAGAAATTTTACAGAACGATCCAACTCTTTCTGAGGACGAAATGCGTTTTCAACAAGACGGTGCTCCTCCGCATTATGATGCTCGGGTGCGCCAATATTTAGACGAAAATTTCCCAGGAAGGTGGATTGGTAGAAGAGGACCTGTTGAGTGGCCAGCCAGGTCACCAGATTTAAATCCCTAGATTTTTTTGTGGGGCCTACTAAAATCTAAAGTTTATGCCACAAGACCAGAAAACCTGGAGGAGCTGCGGATGAGGATTATCACAGAATGCCGACTTTTGACTCCTGAAGTTTTCGCTAATGTGAGAAGAGAGTTCGAAAATCGTCTGTATAACTGTATGGAGGTGGGCGGAGGTCATTTTGAACAATTGTTGTAATAATCAAGTTAGTTTTTGTTTTCAATTGAATACAAGTTCAATAAATCTCGTTTTCCTGTTTAGATGAGCATCCAATCAGTTTCTCTATCATCCCCTCATCCTGATCCTCACGCCAGAAACCTCGATTGCCAAACTGAAACCAATGCCTCAGTGATTCAGAAAATAGAAAAATCTTTCTGGAACTTTGCCACTCAACCTGTAATCACTTGTATGATTTTTTCAGTTGGGGATGCTGAATGGAAGAGATTGATTGCAAAATTCCATATTCACGCAAGAGAGTCTTATTCTCGAATCAAACATAAACATGTTCTCGTATTATACCGAAATGAACCAGTTTCAAAAGTTATTTGGGTTTTCAGTGTTCCTGCTCCGGGACACCCTGTATGCTGATTCTGAATTTCGAAAATACCAAATTCGAAGAGAAAATTGAAATACCTTTCCAACGAGGTGCCACTTGACCTATTTTCGATCGAATGATTTTTGAGTTGGGGATGCTGGAAATAGGGGTTGATTGCACCAACTCCAAATTCACAAGTGAAGGTCGTTTTCTAGACCGAGCATAAACCTGCGCTTGCATTATGCCAAAATAAATCGATTTCATTTAGTATTTGGGATTTGCAGGAATTCAAGTTTACCCTCGGTTGGGACACCCTGTATGTTAATTTAAAATTCTAAAATGACAAATCAGAATGGAGAATTGACAGACCTTTACAGTAAGGTGCCACTCGACCCTTATTCCTATGATGAATTTCGAAATTAGGGTTGCTGGGGGTAGGGGTTGATCTGACAAGTTTCGAATTATTTCGAAAATGCTCCCCTCGAAACAAAAATCGACGTGTCTTGATGTTTTTCGCTAATGTTACTCATTTCGGAGTTATAGGGGGGGTCAAATTTTCGTTGGAACACACTGTATATAAATTAGTGTGCATTTCAACCGATGAAGCACCAGCAATGTCTGGAAACAAAAACGGTTTTGTGGCATTATGTCGAGATTTCAATTCATTTTCTCATTGCGTTGCTTTACACATCAACAAGTTTTGTGTTCAAAAGTTTTGAACACATAGGACATTATGGTCATTGCAACAAAAAATGTGAATTCCATCCCTACGCGTAGCTTGCAATGGCGGCTCTTTAAGTTGCAGTTTGAAGATAAGGAGTCAACTAAACACATTGATTTAGTTCTTCATACGGACGTCAGATGGTTGAGTCGCGGAAAATCCTTAGAAGGGTTTCAAGAATTATTATCCGAAATAACAGCTTTTCTAGACGAAAGAGGTGATGACAGTCAGATGTTGAAAAACGAAAAATGGCAGACTGATTTGGCATTTTTGAATGACATCACAATGCACTTAAACAACTTGGAGCTTCAAGGTAAGGTAGAAACTATTATTGAGATGATTAGCGCAGTAAACGCATTCAAAAGTAAATGGTAACTTAAGATAGATCAACTGAAAAGGAAGAATCTGAAACATTTTCCGTCTTTGAAAGCAAGAACTCCTTAGTTGAATTATGATACGTATGAGGCTGAATTATCAAATATTTAGGTACAATTCGAAATGCCTTTATATGATTGCAGTAAATTGGCGAATATAGCATCTTTTATGAGTTATCTTTTTTCATGTAAAAACATTAAGGAACTAACTACTGAAATAGCAAGTCAGTTTAATATGAACTCCTCATGTTCTGTTGAGTTAGTGCAGATTATATCAGATATAAATCTCAAAGATAAATTAGATACAAATTTATGGTATTTATATCTGAAGATCAATAAACGAATCCAAGGAAAATCCCCCTTCAACTGACGGCAATGTTGGGGTCAACTTACTTGTGCATTTTTTGCATTTTCTGAAATGAATACAATTAAGTCAAAAGGCATTAGACGGATGGAAGGGCGGCATACCAATTAACGGAAAATGTGTAAATAATCTGAGATTCGCGGATGATACGGTCCTCCTGGCAACAAGTGAGGAAGAACTGACTGAGCTTGTTAGCAGAGTGGAGAGAGAGAGTACGGAACTTGGCTTGGAACTGAATGTTTCTAAAACAAAATCATGATCGTGGACAGGATGAACAACAATCAACCAGAAAATAAGCAAATTGATAGGTTTGATGTAGTGCAAGAATATCTTTATCTGGGATCCTTGACAACAAACGTAGGAAACGTAGAACGAGAGGTTAAACGTAGATGCGAACTAACCAAGGTAGCTACGAAAAAATGAAAAAATTTGGGCCGATCGAAATATCGCTATTTCCACTAAAACCAGGCTTATGAAGTGCCTCATCTTTCCAATTCTCACAAACGGCTGCGAATCTTGGTCCTTCGAATGAGCGAAAGAAGAAAAATCGACGCGACAGAAATGATGTGTTGGAGAAAGATGCTTAAAATCCCATGGACACAACGCCGAACGAATACATCGATTCTGAAGCAACTCCGCATAAAACAAAGACTTTCAAGTGCAATTCAACTCAAAATATTGAGATACTTCGGACACATCATGAGAAGAGGACCAGAGAATTTGGAAAAATCATTATTCAGGGGAAAGTAGATGGAAAGAGAGGAAGAGGAAGGTCCCCAACACGATGGATGGATCGAATTACAGAAACAACAGGCCGACCCATGCATTCTCTAGTTGTAATGGCACAGGATAGAAAGGAATGGAAAACTTTCATTGATGACATTTCATTAGTCGCTACATCCTCAGGAGAGGATAAAGAATGAAGAGAGATCGCAATCGACTAACTGACAACGCTTCAACACAACAAGTCACTCCTTAGTTAAGTTTTACACCAAATGTAACTCTTTTGTTTTGTAACAGCCAATAAACTCGCAGTTTTGAAGAACCTAACTACACCTAACCCAAACCTTTACTAAAATAATGTATATGGTGCGGAAAGCTAATATCTATATATGCTATGGTACACCCTTCCTAGGTAGGTAGGTAGGTAGGGTGTATCGTGTATGTACGACACGTTGCAGCCTCTCAGAGTCGATCGTAGGTAGTCTAAAAATATTGAGGTACTTCGCCAACAGTTCAAGTTTGATCACCCCTGCATAAGAAGATCAAATATTCCAGAAACGAGACATGCATTTTGTTTTGGAAGAATTATTGCTCCAGCAGTTCGTTTCACGAACAACCTGTAATATAATTTCAAATCTACATTTCTTCTAAATTGGATAGCTGTAAATTAAATCCATGGGGACCTCACTAGGGCTGAAATATTCAGGAAAAAGTACAGTTTCCAAAATGTTTGTTGGCGATGGATGTCTTCTTCTATATCTGCTTGTTATTGTTCATTCGACCCCTAATATTTTTTGTATTTCGGTTTCGAAATTCTGTGAATCATGTTTCACTTGGTCAGTATTTCTTAGTTGTAGTCAATGTGAAGTATTGTAATGTAAATTGATTTCAACCAAGATATTATAACCTTGCCTTGCACTGATCTGTGCTCGTGAAGAAAATTCACTTCCTATAAATTATGAAAATTCTATCCAGTTTGAGGGGACAGCTGTTATCGTTCGTAAATTTCCACTTAACTCAGCAAAATACCTGGCTTAGAATGTACTTATTTGATGATGATTCCATTCACACGTATTACTTCAAAAAACGGATTCTACATCCCTAATTGACTTCAAACATGGTGCCATGAGCACATTCAACATTCCGAACCTCACCACCTTGGCTCTTCACCCACACAAAAGCCCAAGTTCAGGTGACCACATGATTTTATCGTGCTCGCTGTCCGTGAGAGAACAAACCACGTTCATAAGACCAGCCAAACAATCAAAAGCTAAATATCTCATATATTGTCGAAACACAAGAAACCATTCGAAGATCGATCAGTTTTGAAGGAAACATCTATTGAAGTGGGTGAGACTTTATTTGGAGATTTTGAAAATGAAACAGAAATCATGTCTTGTATTAGAGAACTTCAGTTATCTCGTTCGATTGTCACAAGGCGTATTGAAATCATAAATCAGGACATGGCAGATAAACTTAAACACCATATCATGAAATGTACATACTTTTCTCTACAGTTCGACGAATCCACCGATATGACGGACACTGCCCAGCTGTGTATTTTTATTCGGATGGTATTCAATGACATGTTGGCTAAGGAAGAATTTTTGGCAATCATTCCTCTGAAATGGAAGATCCGTGGCGAAGATATATCGATATCTTCCATTTTGTAAGAAACATCAAGAAAATATATAAATTAGTGTGCATTTCAACCGATGAAGCACCAGCAATGTCTGGAAACAAAAACGGTTTTGTGGCATTATGTCGAGATTTCAATTAATTTTCTCATTGCGTTGCTTTACACATCAACAAGTTTTGTGTTCAAAAGTTTTGAACACATAGGACATTATGGTCATTGCAACAAAAAATGTGAATTCCATCCGTACGCGTAGCTTGCAATGGCGGCTCTTTAAGTTGCAGTTTGAAGATAAGGAGTCAACTAAACACACTGATTTAGTTCTTCATACGGACGTCAGAAGGTTGAGTCGCGGAAAATCCTTAGAAGGGTTTCAAGAATTATTATCCGAAATAACAGCTTTTCTAGACGAAAGAGGTGATGACAGTCAGATGTTGAAAAACGAAAAATGGCAGACTGATTTGGCATTTTTGACTGACATCACAATGCACTTAAACTACTTGGAGCTTCAAGGTAAAGTAGAAACTATTATTGAGATGATTAGCGCAGTAAACGCATTCAAAAGTAAATGGTAACTTATGATAGATCAACTGAAAAGGAAGAATCTGAAACATTTTCCGTCTTTGAAAACAAGAACTCCTTAGTTGAATTATGATACGTATGAGGCTGAATTATCAAATATTTAGGTACAATTCGAAATGCCTTTATATGATTGCAGTAAATTGGCGAATATAGCATCTTTTATGAGTTATCTTTTTCATGTGAAAACATTAAGGAACTAACTACTGAAATAGCAAGTCAGTTTAATATGAACTCCTCATGTTCTGTTGAGTTAGTGCAGATTATATCAGATATAAATCTCAAAGATAAATTAGATACAAATTTATGGTATTTATATCTGAAGGTCAATATACGAATCCAAGGAAAATCCCCCTTCAACTGACGGCAATGTTGGGGTCAACTTACTTGTGCATTTTTTGCATTTTCTGAAATGAATACAATTAAGTCAAAAGGCATTAGACGGATGGAAGGGCGGCATACCAATTAACGGAAGATGTGTAAATAATTTGAGATTCGCGGATGATACGGTCCTCCTGGCAACAAGTGAGGAAGAACTGACTGAGCTTGTTAGCAGAGTGGAGAGAGTACGGAACTTGGCTTGGAACTGAATGTTTCTAAAACAAAAATCATGATCGTGGACAGGATGAACAACAATCAACCAGAAAATAAGCAAATTGATAGGTTTGATGTAGTGCAAGAATATCTTTATCTGGGATCCTTGACAACAAACGTAGGAAACGTAGAACGAGAGGTTAAACGTAGATGCGAACTAACCAAGGTAGCTACGAAAAAAATGAGAAAAATTTGGGCTGATCGAAATATCGCTATTTCCACTAAAACCAGGCTTATGAAGTGCCTCATCTTTCCAATTCTCACATACGGCTGCGAATCTTGGTCGCTTCGAATGAGCGAAAGAAGAAAAATCGACGCGACAGAAATGATGTGTTGGAGAAAGATGCTTAACATCCCATGGACACAACGCCGAACGAATACATCGATTCTAAAGCAACTCCGCATAAAACAAAGACTTTCAAGTGCAATTCAACTCAAAATATTGAGATACTTCGGACACATCATGAGAAGAGGACCAGAGAATTTGGAAAAAATCATTATTCAGGGGAAAGTAGATGGAAAGAGAGGAAGAGGAAGGTCCCCAACACGATAGATGGATCAAATTACAGAAACAACAGGCCGACCCATGCATTCTCTAGTTGTAATGGCACAGGATAGAAAGGAATGGAAAACTTTCATTGATGACATTTCATTAGTCGCTACATCCTCAGGAGAGGATAAAGAATGAAGAGAGATCGCAATCGACTAACTGACAACGCTTCAACACAACAAGTCACTCCTTAGTTAAGTTTTACACCAAATGTAATTCTTTTGTTTTGTAACAGCCAATAAACTCGCAGTTTTGAAGAACCTAACTACACCTAACCCAAACCTTGACTAAAATAATGTATATGGTGCGGAAAGCTAATATCTATATATGCTACGGTACACCCTTCCTAGGTAGGTAGGTAGGTAGGGTGTATCGTGTATGTACGACACGTTGCAGCCTCTCAGAGTCGATCGTAGGTAGTCTAAAAATATTGAGGTACTTCGCCAACAGTTCAAGTTTGATCACCCCTGCATAAGAAGATCAAATATTTCCAGAAACGAGACATGCATTTTGTTTTGGAAGAATTATTGCTCCAGCAGTTCGTTTCACGAACAACCTGTAATATAATTTCAAATCTATATTTCTTCAAAATTGGATAGCTGTAAATTAAATCCATGGGGACCTCACTAGGGCTGAAATATTCAGGAAAAAGTACAGTTTCCAAAATGTTTGTTGGCGATGGATGTCTTCTTCTATATCTGCTTGTTATTGTTCATTCGACCCCTAATATTTTTTGTATTTCGGTTTCGAAATTCTGTGAATCATGTTTCACTTGGTCAGTATTTCTTAGTTGTAGTCAATGTGAAGTATTGTAATGTAAATTGATTTCAACCAAGATATTATAACCTTGCCTTGCACTGATCTGTGCTCGTGAAGAAAATTCACTTCCTATAAATTATGAAAATTCTATCCAGTTTGAGGGACAGCTGTTATCGTTCGTAAATTTCACTTAACTCAGCAAAATACCTGGCTTAGAATGTACTTATTTGATGATGATTCCATTCACACGTATTACTTCAAAAACGGATTCTACATCCCTAATTGACTTCAAACATGGTGCCATGAGCACATTCAACATTCCGAACCTCACCACCTTGGCTCTTCACCCACACAAAAGCCCAAGTTCAGGTGACCACATGATTTTATCGTGCTCGCTGCAGGCACTGTTGAATGAAAAAATTGAAGGGAAATCTTCATTAGCTCAACACAATTCCACAAAACCGTTTTGTTCCCAGTCATTGCTGGTGCTCCATCGGTTGAAATGCACACTAATTCATACATGGTGTTACATAATAGTATGTCACAACTTGAGGGAGTAAATCTACGTGTAATTTTAATAAAAAAAGTTCATATAAACATAGGTCCGCAAGAGATTCCTTAAGGAGCTACAGGGTGTTGAAATTTCCAGAAAAAATTAGTTATATCTTCAAAACTCCAGCAGTATAAGAGATATTCAGCCCACATTTGAAATGCAAGCTATTTTTTACAGCCTCCATCAATACACGTTCTAAATTTCAATTAGAATCGACAAGGTGTTTTCTTTTCCAAAGCCATGTCTCCTTTTGCCCTTTAAAACTTTTTTGCAGTAGACCACTAATCAGCGTACAATCAGTATTCGTAATCTTTGTTCAAAATAAGAAACTTTTTTGACACCTGTAATTTTTTCGTACCTCTGACCCTTCTCGAGCAAAAAATTATTAAACGATTGTATGCATTCGCTGAATTGAAGGCACTTCTAATTGAAAAAATGACTAGTAGTCTTGAGTTTTTTCCTTTATTTATTTATTTTGACAGTTGCTGAAGTTTAACCAGTGTCTGCTCGAATTGTTTGATAAATTAACGTTTGGTTTTAAGACTTTGGAAGTTATTGCTGTAAACAAAATGGCTAGTTTTACTCATGACGAATTGGTTGATAACCATTACATGTACGGTCTGGCTAACGGAAACACAACAGAAGCTAGGCGATTGTCGAATGCGCTTTCCAAATCGAGTAACAACAGACAGGCGACCATTTTCAAATATCAACAGAATGTTGAGGGAAACTGGTACTTTTACTGCAAATAATCATTTAAAAGGTGAAACTCAAACTATGAGAACTCCAGATATTGGGGAAGCACTTTTTTTTGTATTGGTTTGTATCCTCATGTGAGTACAAGAAAAATTGTAAATCAATTGAATATTTTACATGTTCTAGTTTGGAGGATTCTCTACGACTTTTTTTGTAGCCGTTTAATTTTCAACGCGTCCAAACTCTACTTCCTCGAGATTTTCCTTCAAGGCTGAATTTCTGCCGATGGTTCTTAGATAAAATTAGAGAAAATGCTCATTTTGACAGTGAAATAATGTTCACAGACGAAGCTAAGTTTTCGAGAACTGCTATCACAAATTTTCACAATAATCATTATTAGGCTGAGAAAAACCCTCATTTGATTGAAGAATCTCATCATCAAGAACAGTTTTCACTCAATGTCTGAGTCGAAATAATTGAAAATTATTTGATTGGGCCATTTTTTTGCCTAACAGACTAAACGGTTCCGCTCATCGGCAACTCCTTGAGGAGGAGTTATCTTTATTGCTTGAGGATGTGCCTTTTTTGTTGAGAAAAACAATGTGGTTCATGCATGACGGCACCAGCACATTTCAGTGGGGAAGCTAGGGAATTCTTGAATAATAAATAAATATTATTCAACAACCGATGAATAGGTCGAAGTGAGTCAAAACCATGGCTTCCTAGGTCTCCAGACTTAAATAGTTTAGACTTTTTCTTATGGGGATATCTCAAAAGTTTAGTTCATACCACTCCAGTGAATACTATAGAAGAATTGAAAAATCGAATAATAACCTCATGTGACACGATAAGAAATACCTCAGGAATATTTCAAAGAGTGCTTGATAATATGTTTGAAAGGGCAAAAGGAGACATGACCTCGGAAAAGCAAACACTTTGAGAATTTCAGTTAAAATCTAGGACGAGTTATGATGGACGCTGTAAAAAACAGCTTGCATTCCACATTTGGGCTGAATATCTCAAAAATTGCAGGAGTTTTGAAGGAAAAACTAATTTTTTCCGTAAATTTCAACACTCTGTAGCTCCGTAATGAAGCTTCTGCGGACCTATGTTTATCGGAACTATTTTTCTTAAAATTGCACGTAGATCAACCCCCTGAAGTTGTGACATACTATTATGTAATACCCTGTATATTGATAGCTTGTAGTTCCTTACAAAATTTACGAAAACTTTATATATATCTTCGGCAGGTGTCTTCCGCTTCAGAGGAATGATTGTCAAAAATTCTTCCCTAGCCAACATGAATACCATCCGAATAAAAAAAAAGCTGGGCAGTATCTACCATATCGCTGAATTCGTCGAACTATAAAGAAAAGTATGTACATTTCATGGTATCAAGTTTTAGTTTATCTGCCATGTCCTGACTCATGACTTCAATACGCTTTGTGAGAGTCGGAAGAGATAACTGAAGTTCTCTAGTAGCAGACATAGTTTCTGTTTTATTTTAAAAATCTCCCTATAAAGTCTCACCCGCTTCAATAAATGCTTCCTTCACAACCGATCCATCTTCTAATGGTTTCTCGTGTTTCGGCAATATATGAGATATAATATTTTAAATGAAGCGATCGTAGCAGCTTTTGAGTGTTTTGCTGGTCTTGTGAACATGGTACGTTCTCTTTTCAAACAAGATATCAAATCACGTACTTTTCGTTTTCATAATTCACTGTGTTGCGGAGAATCCTTTTCATAGTTTTTATGAACCGTTTTATGATGCCTCTCTGAGTGACCACGCTTAGGTATTGCAACTGACGCACGACAAATAAGACAAATATACTTATCCTTCACCAGGCAAAAGAAAAATTCTTTCCTCCAATCGTTAATACAATGATACGTTTTAGATGCAGGCGAAACATTTATATCGGCGTGAACGAAAGTCTCGAATGTTCCCGTTAAACGCGCCGCCCTAAATTTCTAGAAAAGTTGCAAGTTCTTTGACAAGTACCGCCCGTTCCTTTGATAAAGTCGCCTTTTGCCGCAAAACGCAAAGCGTTTTTTTATTGCATAGTAAATTTTTGTAGTTTAATTACCTACTTATCAAAAAGTTTTTTCTTCTCGAAATCTACTCAAAAAGCACTCGCGATCAACTGGTCAATCGCGATCGACCGTTTGAGCACCACTGCCTTAGAACAATTTTTTCTGATTAAGATCGTGAGCAAGAGTTCTCGAAAAGTCATAGGGTTAAGTTATTTCAAGGAAGAAACTCATTTTGTCAATCCGACCCTGGAATTTGATTTTCGTCAACAAGCAGTATTGTCAACATTAAATATGTTATTTGTGCAACGAAATTTCGAGGAAATCGGTCCATGTGTTCGATTGGAAAATTCGATCCAAATCCATAAAACAGTTTCTATGTGGAAAACGAATAACGTTACCTTGTATTCTAAGTGCCGAATCGAACTACCTCATGTGTACTCTAACTACAGTTAAGCTATGTACTATTACTCGTGAATCACCCTTTATATCTTCCCTACGTATTTCAGCATTTGCATCACCTAATTACCTGAATCTTCATAAAATTCCTCTTCAATGTCTTTCCCTTCTCCTTGGTTGGTGCATGTATACTAACTACCATTATTGCTTCCTAGTTCTTATGGTATATAACCGATTCGATTTAGAAAACGTATCCCATTCGAAATTACGGACCATAAATGTTCTGCCTCATGAGATTCAATTAATAACGTTGTAATGATTTTGTTTCCAGAATATCTAAAATTGGAGAAATATTTCAATTCTACTAGAACTAAGAAACTCAAATAATGAAGTCGAATGAGATTAAATTATAGCAAGACTAGTTGAAAGAAAATTACAATTGATACTACCTATTAATTACCTATGCCTAGCTAGATCAGAGTCCCTTTATCTCAGTGTGTGAGATCTTCGTCTAGAACCTACGTCTTAGATAAAGCCTTAGGAATAATACTCATCACTTAATTCAACTAGCTTTATTACAAGATAAATATCGAAAGCACAGTAACTTATTAATAAATTACTTACTCTAATCAAGGTAACTAATACAAAAAAACTTAACCACAGAGTTTAACCAATTGCAATAAAAGGAGTCTCAGACAAGATGAATTCAAACTACATAGTACAAGTTTTCTATTTAAAACAATCTGAGCTTTTCAGCAAAATGAAACTCAATGATAGAGCTCAGTCAACAATTAACGAAGACAGAAGAGAAGAATTTGATCATAAAGAGAAACACTCAGGAATGAGATTGATTCCCAAGATCATTGGATTTGGTGTTCCACATCAGTTTTCTGGTATTTCTGTATCTTACAACTTACAGGTTACTTGATTGGCTGAATATGGTTCGCAAGGTGACTGCCCCAGGTGGCAAGACTAGTTCCCTAAAGACGTGTTACCCCAGTCGTGAAATATCAAGTGTTGGCATAAAGAGGAAAACTCAGAATATCTTGGCGGTGAAAAAAAAATCTATAACAATACCATATCTCAGACGAGTGGAATTTATCCAGATAATCAGAGAATACTTAACTTCTAATACTGAAAATTATTCACTCCAATCGCTACAACACAGCTCCAATGAAATTACAAACGTTTCCGAAGATTTCTAAATGGAAAGAGAGTGAATCTAATGAATTCCAAACTAGACTCGGTTCCATGAAAAACTATTGATTTTCAAAAAAAAAACTAATTAATAGTGAAATTATTCTCTTCTCAACAATAAAGTGAAAATGAAACATAGAATGAGTACTGCATTCCGTTCTCCCACAGAAATGAGAAAACGATCTTCTTTCAAGTACTGACTTCACAATTAACTGGTGAACAACCTAGATCAATACTAGCGACACCTTACGGATATAACTATAATTTTCATCGGGTATCATTACTTGTAGGTTCTTGATTCGAATTTCAAACTGTTTCAATATTCAACTTGATGAAATGAGATTGAAATATTAAAAAATTATGAAAACTGAGTTTAAAAGATATAAATGATTAATTCGAGAAATTATCTACAATGTAGAATGCTGTATTAAAAGATTCATTTTTGAATTGAAAATTACTCGAATATTTATTTGAATTTGGGAGGCTTTTACTTGGTAAAATTCTATTATCAATAATAAAAACAAGTACTGTGTTTTAAGGAATTTTACTTAATAATTGCGATTCGTAACGCGTTTCACTACACCGTAGCTTCTTCAGACGAATGATTATGCAGAAAAATGTAAATGAGAATATAACTATAAATGTTCTTGAGTAATTAAAAACTTATTGGTTACTTCTTCTTATATATACAACAGGAGGGACGTTGCAAACATATATTTGAAGGTAATCCATACGGAATTATTGTTTAGATTGCACCCTGTTGAGTTTGATATTTTAGACTGTGAATCCAGATACGATGTCAAAATTTTAATTCATAAAAAGTTTCAGCAACAGCAAAAGTTGAATTCACTTGAATTCAAAATTTCTCCACCCAAACCTTCAACTGATAAATTTTCAGACCATAAATTTTTTGAAAGATTCACTAATTTAACTGATACCGATTTTACACAACCACAAAAAGATCTATTAGAAAAAGGATTCAAACATAATTTACATCCAAAACATAATAAAACTAATTTTGAACAGTTAGGCATAGACTCCGAAATTATTCTCAAAAACTCCAAAGATAATATTTTAGCCAAACATCAAACAGCAAAAATCATCAAAGAAGACTTTTCGAAATTATCACCTCATTGCAATTCCGATTATAAGATAATAAAAACAATTCGTGAAAATAGTACCAAGAACGATTTAGTATTCACTAAAGCAGATAAAGGAAACACCGTCATTGAGATTAGTAAAACCGATTATATTTCTAAAACTGAAGAATTCTTAACAGCCGGAAACTATATAACATCAACTAAGGATCCTACCGCAAAATTTCAGAAAGTTGTTAAAA
Source organism: Cryptolaemus montrouzieri (assembly GCA_013387265.2). Lineage (NCBI taxonomy): Eukaryota > Metazoa > Arthropoda > Insecta > Coleoptera > Coccinellidae > Cryptolaemus > Cryptolaemus montrouzieri. Next base: position 4,719,486 of record JABFTP020000083.1, on the reverse strand, counting down.
ACATAATTTCGACAACAAAATCATTAATTACAGACCAAGAAAATATAAATTCATTAACTCCAATCCACAATCCCCGAATTATATTCGTTGATAAAACTTCATAGACCTAATTACCCTAGTAGACCTGTTGTTTCTTATGTAACGGCACCTTCGTTCAAACTTTCAAAATTCCTCAACGACTTGCTAATAAAACATTGCAATTTTAAATCTGAATTTTCGGTCAAAATTCATACGAACTTATTGCCAATATCAAAGATGCCACTATACTACCTAATTCCAAACTTATTTCTTTCGATGTTAAGAATCTATTTCCCAACATTCCTCCAAAAGATACGTATTACTTAGTTGAAGAATTATTAGAAAGGAATCATGTCAATACTATCATCAAATCAGATATTCTTTCATTATTAAAAATTTGTTTAGATCAAAATTATTTCCATTTCAATTACAAATATTATACTATTGAAGACGGCTTGATTATGGGCAATCCGTTAAGTCCTTTGTTAGCAGAAATTTCCATGAATAACTTAGAGAAATTAATTCATTATTATCCACTCAGTAAATATTGTTTATACGGGTATCGCTATGTAGACGATATCATTATTTGCTTCACAGGAACAGATAGACAGTTGAAAATTTTCGAAAATCATATAAATTCATTACATCCAAAATTGCATTCACAACCGAAATAGAAAGCAATAATTCGATAAATTTCTTAGACGTAACAATTTCGAATGAAAATGGAAAACATGTTTTCGCAATTTACCATAAGCCGTCACATACAGATATTATAATACATAACTCGTCGTGTCATCCATATCAACATAAAATGTCAGCATTCAATAGTTTTATTCATAGATTGATTAACATCCCGCTATCACCAGAAAATTTCAACAAAGAACTAAATTTGATTAAACAAATAGCCAAAAATAATGGTTACAATCCCAAACTAATAAATAATATTTTGAATAAAAACAAAGTAGAATCGCATTGAATGAAGTTTACCCTGTCGATAAATTTAAACAAAATTCAACACCTTAACCTACGTTGGCATTACAAGTGAGAAACTGAAATCATTCTTAAGTAGCAATAATTTCAACATAGCTTTCCAAACTAATAATAATTTAGGCAAATATATAAAAATAATAAAACCAAACCAGGTAAAAACAATAAATCAGGTGTTTATAGATTGAATTGCAATGACTGTGATAATTTCTACATTGGTAGAACACATAGAAATTTTAATATTAGAATATCGGAACATAAACGCAGTTTTTCAAATAAAAAATCAGATTCAAATTACGCGAATCATCTCTTAGAAAATAATCATTCTTTCGACCCACAGTTTGAAATTTTGCATACAGATAATAAATATTGGAAGGTAGATCTTCGGGAAACTTTAGAAATAAATAAATACAAACACTCAGGTAGACTCATCAATGAACAAGTCGATTTAAGCCCTTCACCTCTATTGAATCTTTTCGGGGAGCAATCTATTCCTTAATTTTATTGGATATACCTGTCATAAATAACCACCTAAGAAGAAGTAACCTATAAGTTTTTAATTACTCAAGATTTTTTATAGTTATATTCTCATTTACATTTTTCTGCATAATCATTCGTCTGAAGAAGCTACGGTGTAGTGAAACGCGTTACGAATCGCAATTATTAAGTAAAATTCCTTAAAACACAGTACTTGTTTTTATTATCGAATATTTATATTTGAAAGTTTCAGTAACGATGGGAGAAAATTCATATAAACATAGTAGGATATTCTTTTTGGGTACTCTGTATAATATTACTTACTAACTCGACGAAGCAATCTGGTTATACCCAGTGAACCAAAATTAAATTTTCATAATATTGAAGTGGTTCATTCGCAGATTTGGCGTTTCCTAGAGTTACTTGAAACATATAAATGTATCCATTTTATAATATTAGCGTAAGTTCGATAAGAAAATCATAAAAAGCTCTTCAGTAATGAAGTCGAATGATTCAGAGCGACCTAAGTCTGTGCATCGTTTAGTCGATATATAAAATGAACGTGATGGTATAGAAATAGCTGATCTGAACAACCGCTAAAAATATATTGAGATTTCGCCAGTTTCAGTTTCCTCCACTACGCTGGACCAAAGTGATCTCGGCCGGTTTCGAATATAATGAAAGTGCGTGGTTAGATCAAAAATAAAGAAAAGTGGTTAAAACGGCTTTCATTGTGCATATAAAATTGGTAATTTATAGCTGAAGCTGTGAAAGAGTGCAATCAGTCATTTTCTGTTTATACAAAGGAAACGGTGTAAACAAACTTGACCTATTTCACGTTACCGTTGCGTTCGTTATTATCTGATTGTATTTTCCGAAAGGAGAGTGAGTAAAGTGTAAAAATCAACCTACGTTGAATTGTTTCAAATCGTTCGATTTGATATGAATTCAAATATCAAATATTCTCTAAGATATCTTTTTAAAACAACACGATTGAGACGAGAAAAACAAAGCGGGAAATAATTATTCTTTCCGCTCGAACAACATCAATAGAATTAAGATTATTTCGACATGAACATTAATTTGTTATTAGTTCTGCAGAGTGCAGATTTCGAATAGAATATTCAGTGAAACTTCAGGCATTTTTATGATATGATAAATAAAAGAGAATTTGATTTATACTTATTTACTATATTTGTAACGCGTTTCGACGACAAATACAAAATAAAAACAAAAGTGAGGTACAATTTGAATATAATTTACGCAATCGGATTGAAAGTGAGTAAAACTATCTAAGGAAAATTCACAGAACTATTATCTTAATCATACAGCCGGAAACAAATTCAGTAAAGGAAATGATTCTTAAAATCTACCTGTTAATTCAATAATATGAAGAAAAGTTTAAATCAATTGATTTTACATGATTCCCAAAAATTAATAATGAATTTTTATGAATGTAAGATTTTGAAATTTTGCTTGAAATTATAATTTTTTTCAATTGAATGGTTTGCGTTATTATAATTAGTTTTTCATTGACGGAAAGAAAATAATGTACATTAACCCATTAGTGCATGTGAAAGAAAATTTTGATTTGATCCTGATTTTTTCGTGTAATGGATATAATTTTACTGTTGAAACGTGGTTCTGTCGGTTCAGAAAAAAGGACTATAGGCATAAGAGCATATTTGGTTCAAAAATTCGTTTATTTTTTTCTACTCATGAAATATTGAAGATAGTAACACATTTGAATAAACCAAATACGATAACAATACCATCATAGTTTTTGGCATTATTTCTTTTGAAAATCGAAAAAACAGTTTTTAGGGAGTAAGCCAATATTGCACTTATTACATATGAACTTCGAATTTTTATGGCAGATTTTACATTTCCTGTCACTTTCAGAGTATTTGACCAAATGTCCCACATTATCGAGTCTAACATCGTTATTGTTGACAAACTGTCGGCAGTTTCTGTTTGATCTGGTCCCATATTTTTCCAGAAAGCTCACAGCTATGCGACGTCTGAATATTAGAAGATTTGAACAGTTTGGATCTTCAGGTCTCAGTTTCCTCATCAAAATCCAGCCATTTATCACACTCACATCGAACAAATACTGAAAAATGGGCTAGTGCCATTTCTTTGCCGCATTCTCGATTGGTACGCAGCTACTAATACATCCATCTTATCAACCCCTCCCATGTATTTATTGTACTTTCCCCCCTTGGGTAGAAATTATTTACGTTTTGAAGGAGTTGTCAAAAATGCTGCTAAAAACCATATTCCCAGAGACTTTCGAAAGGATTATATACCTGGATGGTTAGAGGAATCAAATGTTTTTTTTTAAGAATTATCAGCAAAATCCATCCAGAGAGAAAGCCGATGCACTCCATAGTTCTTTGAATGATAGCAGAAAGAATAAATGGAATGAGTTGATGAATGGTATGCATTTTCGTCACTCTAGTAGAAGTTCCTGGGATTTGTTGAGGAAATTAGGCAATGTTGATTCCGTTTCAAAAACTCCGTCTGATATGAATCCGAATTCTGTAGCATCTAGGCTTGTTAATGTCTCTAAAAGTGTGAAGATTAGTAGATATGACAGGAATAGAATGAAACGAATCTTACATAAAAGGAATGGGGATGCTATCACGCTTGATGATTTATCGAATCCTTTTGAGGAAGAAGAGCTCAAATCTGCAATAAAATCTACTAAAGTTCGTAAAGCTCCAGGATTTGATGGCATTTTCCTGAATTTTTTAAACATCTAGGAAATAACACCAAAAAGTGGTTACTATCCTTTCACAATGAAATACTCAGCTCAGATAGTATTCCCGTTGAATTTAGAAAGGCTAAAGTTATTGCCATTCTCAAACCTGGGAAAAATCCAGAACTTCCTATTAGTTATCGACCTATCAGCTTTCTTTCTGTTTCTTTCAAAATTTTAGAAAGACTTCTTTATCAGAGGTTGGACCCATCATTGACAGAGCTCTGTCCACTTCTCAGGGAGGTTTTCGAAAAAACTGGAATTGTTCTGATCAGGTTTTAGGTTTATCCACTTTCATTGAGACAGGATTTCAGGGTAAACTTAAAATAGGCGCTGTATTTGTAGATCTCTCTTCGGCATACGACACAGTTTAGAAGGATGGTTAAGTTTATGAAATCTTTGAAGTAGTTCACTGTGGAAAAATTGTAAAGTTGATTGAAAATATGTTATCTGATAGAAGACTTCGACTTTTTGTGAGAAAAGATTTTACACTCTAAATGATGGCTTACCTCAAGGATCTGTTCTTGCACCTCTTCTCTTCAATTTATATATGTCTGACATCCCTGAAACTTCCTCTACAAAGTTTATTTATGCTGATGATATTGCTTCGAAAACTGAGGTTTCTTGTTTTCATCTGAATAATCATGAGAATGATAGGCAACTAAGAGTATTCTTCAATCAATCACTATCAACTCATAATTTCACGCCAACATATCTTGGTGTAAAGCTTGATCGTTCTTCGACCTTTAAATTTCATATTGATAAATTATGTCAGAAGTTGAAAACAAGAAACAATATACTACATAAACTAGCTGGATACAATTGGGACGTCGGAGTCTCTACTTTGCGAACTACTGCTTTAGCTTAAGTATATTCAGCTGCAGAATACTGCTGTCAGGTGTGGTTGAATAGTGCTCATGTCAATAAGATTGATTCTCAGTTGAACTGTTCTATGAGAGTAATATGTGGATGTATCAATTCAACTGCTACCCCATGGCTTCCGGTTATTTGTAATATTGTAATATAGTTCCTTCCCATATTCGCAGGAAATTAGCTCCTAAATCGTCTAGGGATAAGTATTACTCATTTCCAGAAGTTTTTCCGATAATACACGATCTTCAAAATCCACCTAACCTGAGATTGAAATCTAGGAAACCTATTTGGTCGATTGACTTTTTGCGTACAGGGGTGAAGGCTGTTGATCTTTGGAAAACTGAATGGCAGGAAGTTGATGTTTTGAATAAAGTTCTCATAGAGGATCCAAAAGGGTTGCAGATTTCGATATAAGTAGGAAAAATTGGTGTACATTAAATCGTCTCAGGATACGACATGTGGCCCAACTGAAGAAACAATAAGTCATTTAGTTCTCGATTGTCGTATTTACCATTTTACGGGTAGTTTTTCAAGAAATTCAATCCATTTCAGATAATTTCTTTAACTGGGTAGAGAAATTTGAGTCTATTGAAAGATTATTTTTTTTCTCCCCCTTAGTGTTTATTTTTTTTCCATGGTGTATGTTGATAAGGCAAGGGCTACACCCATGTAGGGCTTCATTCCCAAAAGGTGTATGAGATGTTACCTGTTGAAAACCAGAGGAGCTAGTTAATTTCTTAGATTCAAGTGAGTTTAGATATATGAGAGTTAGATACGTTTTGATATTATATATTTCTCCTGTTTTTCTTTTTCCGTTGTTACAAATTTTTCTTGTCCCAATCCCCCTTCGTTTTCACCCTTGTCTTCGTGAAGAAGTCCTGGAAATCATGGAGTGCAAGATGACAATGAGAGAATAAAGCTGCTAAGCACAAACATTTTTGGTACTCCTTTTGTACACATGACCCTAACACACCATAAACAGACAATCTATTGCTAGTGCAATAGCGACAGGGAAACGAGTTTTTTCCACAGGTTTTTTCACACGTTTACTGAATCATACACAAGATAGTATGGTTCCCCTGTTACATTTCCTGTGCCTGATTAAGGAACGGACATGGTCTGTTTCTTCTGCTGGTATTTCTTCGCTTATTTTTTAACGATTGTGTTTTTTCTGACACACACCAAAATTATAGCTATAAGCACAAATATTGCGCTTCGCTAGATGAAACATTAGATCAATACCAGTAAAGTAGTTATCGAAATAAAGTTTACTTATTCTCTTCCAGTCCTGCTAATCGAATTAGAGATAAAACTACATCGCCATCCAAACCAAATTGTTTTTCATTATCAGATTTACCGGTGTATATTTCGAATGCTAAAATATACCCTCCACTTTGCAAAGGGCCCAATTTTTAAAACCAAAACTGATTGGCTTTCCTTTGATATATTGTTTCGCATAATGCTTTCCATAGTATGGTATCATGATCTCGTCAATCGATAGATGCTCATCTATACCGCCGTGCTCTCGAAAATTTTGATTCAATGGGTCAATAAGTGGTCTCAATTTGTGAAGTTTGTCTGTTTGTCTCTTTCTTGGGAATGAGATTGACCACCTGTTTATGAGAGTTCTTTTGGCTCTTCTTTATCTATCCAGTGACTGCTCGTACGAATTACCGAGATCACTTTTTTCTAAATCGGGTAATCTTTCTCGCAAATAATGTTTGCTCCATAGTAGATGCTTTTGCTACCCCAAGTCGTTCATTCAAGGAGTTAATGTCTCACTTATTGAATTGAGTTGTTTGCCTTCTTCTTTTTCTTTGGGTTGTTATACTTATTTTGATGGTGTAGGTCATATTCTTGAGTGCAGTCCAGGATTTCATGTAATATGTAGGTCAATTTTAAATTATATAACTTAATATTTCATCTTTATAATTTCAATATGGATAAATTGTTTTGTTATGAACTTTTACTAAGCTCTGTTTGCCTCAAGTTTTCAAATGGGTTGTACCGTATATTACAGTGTGCACAATGTAAAACATATGTGCGCATATAAATAAATAAATATTTTAACCAGAAATTGAAAGAATTACACATAACTAAATAACTCACACATAAGAAAAATAAAAACGCATGACAATATATCCAGTGAATAAAAACTTGAATTATCATAGACAATATTTCCACAAATATTTCAAATTTCAGTTTCCATGAGTAAATGTGTGTTGAAAAAATAAAATAAATAATAAAGCAAAATCGTAGCTGCATATTTTTGAAGAACGATGACATTGTTAAATGATCTAAACTAAAATATTAAAATTAAGGTCATCCGTCATTCAGCCCTGATTTATATTTGTTTACCTACGTGGTCGAATAATTTATGTCCAACGATTTCCGACACTTACTGTTGCTGCTTTCGAATGCAATTTTCCGAGATATTTAAAAAAGAAAGAAAAATCCATGAAAAATATCATCAGAAATATTTCGAAATATTTGAAAATATTTCCACTAATAGATTATTGTTTTTGCTCGTTGTTCTAGTTGGATGGATAGAAAAGATACAGTTTCAAGAAGAGCAAATGATTTATAGCTGAATTCATTCTGCATAACTCAATTTTCGAAATAAATATTTCACGGTCCAATAAATAAAATTTTAAATAATCTAGTTGAAATATCAAATGGAATTTTCACTCAGAAAGAAATGTGTTCCAATTAATGTAGAAATTACATAGTCGAATTGTTGCGCGAATTTTATTCATTTAGTTAAAAGTTAATTACGTAAGTGAGCTTTTCGGAAAATACTTTCAGATAATATCTTAGATTTAAAGTGTTAATTGAAGAAGGAACGTATAACATTAAAATGGACAACGTCGAAAATAACATACTTAATGATATGGAGAATTTGGAGGTAAGTATTTTTGACCCTCTTGACGATACTATTGTTGAATGATAAATATAAAATATTTGATTTACCCTTATTTTCTATATTTGTAGAACGTTTCGGCAACACAATATCTTCGTCAGACAAATACAAAATGAAAACTGAACCAAAGTACAAACATTTATACAGGATGTTTGAAAATGACACTGCAATATTTAAGAAGGTGATTGCTAAAGTCATTTCATGAAAAATGTTCATATAAACATAGGTCTGCAAATACTCTGCCGATTTACATGGTGTTGAAGTTTAGTCGAAAGGTGTAGCTAAATTTGAATTATTCGTGAACCGCTAGAGATTGAGGTAAAATTTTGGGTGTATCGAAAACTTTCAAAAACGCGCAATTTTCAATACAATATTTTGTTTATTTCACCAGTGGCACGCTAGGGCTCAACGCAGATTATTCTGAAGGAAAAAACTAGCCACCCACTCGTTTTTACTAAAGTAGAAACTATTTTTCAATTTTCCAATTATTTTTGAAGTAAAACGCTCTCCTGACATTTTTTGCACGACGCTTAGTTTTTGAGTATAAAACTGTTGAAAAGTTTTCTAGGATTGCTTGCGATTCCATTGATAATACCTGGGCTATGCTGTCATAGGTGTGTTCAAAATTGATTAACGTCATTGTCATTTAAGTCTTTCTGTTTTTCCATAATTTCGAATCTATTCAATTTGTGTTTCAAATCGGATATGAATCGTTATTCGAATACTGAGATGACCGTCGTGCACTTCGTGTAAGGACGTGATGAAGGAAATGCATTAGAAGCTAGGCGGTTGTACATTAAAAGATTTCCAAACCGTATTGCTCCCGATAGAAAAAACTTCGAAAGCTTTCATAAACGCCTATATGAAAAAGGCAACTTGAGACGATATGAAGGAACAGGAAGGCCAAGAGAAGCAAGAACGGTAGAGCTGGAAAATGGTGTCTGCCATGGAACTGTTTGTCAAATTCTTCATGAAAATTTGTTGTATCCATTCCACCTACAACGCGTGCCAAGCACGTTATACCGATTTTTCTGCCTGTATTGCGTATTGTCGATGTCTTTTACGTAAGTTTACTCAAATTTCCCAATTTTATATGCTGATTCTGTTTACTGAACAAACAAGTTCTTCAGGAAATTCCATAGGAAATTTTCATAATAATCGTATGTGGTGTGAATATAATACACATCAAACATATGAGAATCGATTTCAATATTAGTTCTCGTTGAACGTTTGGATCGGCATTATGGGTGACTGCCTTATCAAACCAGTATTTCTACCAGAGAGTCTTACGGGGGAGGTGAACCGCCACTTTTTGGAACACATGCTTCCAGAATTTTTGAGGGATGTACCTTTGTCAATTAGGTAAACGATGCGGTTTTTGCACGATTGCGCTGCTGGTCATTTGAGCCAGCTTGCTCGTGACTTCCTAACTCAAGAGTATGGAAATCGCTGGATTGATCGAGGTTAGTTTAATTTTGGCCTGCACAGTCCCCAGACTTCAAACCCCTTCTATTTCTTTCTGTGGGGTCATTTGAAGTCTTTGATTTACACAACCTCCGTGGAAAATGTGGAGGACTTAAGAGTTAGAATCATCGATAGGAACAGATCCTGGTGTTGAAAGTGTTCGCCAATCGATGAGGAGAAGACTGGAATCTAGCATCTGTGGCGGAGGAGGTCACTTTGAACAGCTTTTGTAATTTTTAAAGAAATATTGGTGTGGCTCAAAAGTCTGTGTTTGGCACTTGAATTAAACTTTTGATAATGATAAAAAGAAATACACTACTGTGGAACCTGGTAAACTTCCTAAATATAAATGGCATGAAAATAGCTAAACCAAATCCGTAATCACACATTTACAAAAGCGCAACAGCAACGCTATACCACGCTTATACTGGGTGATTCACCAGTGGCGCGGTGCTCTGTAGCTCGTTCACTCTTGAAGATTTCATTTTTGTTCGAACAGTATTTCAATTAGAAAATAAGAATCTACTTTAGCAACTTATTTTGCAGTACAGAGGGTGTCCCAATTTTCTATAAAAAAATCTTGAGTGGTTTTTTCCAGATTGGAAGACCACTTTTTTGTTCAAGACTCAGGAGCGGCCTAAACTCTGCTACAATGTCTTTAAGTAATAAGTTTTTTGGTGAGTAGTTTCGTCACAATATTTTTTTTTCAGTAAAAATTCATGAAAATAGACTCTCACATCATCGCATGCTCCTTCGGCCAGATAAGATGAATACTTTTTTCCTTTCGTTTTCTTATTGCCCAATGATAGCTTTATTGATGAATTGAAATAGATTATCCTCATTTTATACAGGAGTGACTCAAAAAAATTATTGAATATTGTAATTTTAAAAATATCATATTCTGCTTTTTCAAATGGAACACCCTCTATTTTATTATTCATGTCAACGCATAAAATATTGTTCTATATTTTGCAGAAGTAACCTTATCCTTTTCTTCGATCTTTTCGAATTATTCGATTATTTGTAAAAATTTTGATGAAAATTCTACAAACCGTATCAAACTCATCAACATGTATCATTATTTGCACATAAGTTTTTTCTGTAATGATTCAAGTAGTAAAAAATTAAACCTAAACAAGATAATTCTTTTAACGAATGATAAAATCAAGATGATTAAAACGTAAATAGAGGTATGTGTTGACTTTTTTTTTATTTGTGCCTTCTGTAAGGTGTCTGGACATATCGTATTCTACATTTTACATGGTGAACTCATCAGTGTTTCGTTATTAAACATTGGTAAAGTGAGGTTTGCACCCAATTTTCTCAATTGACTGCCGTTAACTTCTCCAATTAAGAATTGGTTGAGATGATTCCTATTCTGGGTGAGTGTGATAGAAATTCTTCGTTAGAAAGTAGAGTTTATGCACAAAGGTTTCCTAATAAGAGGCATCCTGATGCAAGATGCTTTGAATAACTTCTAATTAGATTTGTCAAAACTGGTAATATCGCTTACCAAAAACATGAAAAACAAAAAACAGCTACAGCTGAAGACAAACAGTTATCATGACAGTGACAGATGACCCATATAAAACCCAAAGAGAGATTTCTCAGTTAACAGATATAAGTCAAACTTCCGTCCAGAGAATCTTGAAAGTGAATAAATTTCAAACATATCATGTACAGCTGCACCCGGAACTGAACAATCAAGACTATGAAATTTGAATAAATTTTTGCAATTGGGCAAGTGACAAAGTAGCGGAATATCCAAATATGTTTAGCAGAGTTCTCTTCTCGGACGAGGCAACTTCCCTCAAGAATGGGCTTGTTAACAGGCAAAATTTTCATTATTAGGCCACGGAAAATCCACACCTCATGAGACAAATTGATCACCAGCATCGTTGGTCCTAGAATGTAAGGGCCGCTATAGTAGATGGATATCTAATTTGGTGGCACTTTTTCGACGGGCACCTCAATAATGAAATGTATTTCTGCAAAATCATCTACCAATGTTACCTGCCGATGGACCAGAGCATATAAGACAAGATTTGTCGTTTCAACAGGATGGAGCACCGGCACATTACTCACATCAGGTTAGGGAGCATTTGAATCATGTATTTCCAAACAAATGAATGGGACGTGGTGGTCCTGTTAGATGGCCAGCTAGGTCTCCGGACCTTACAAGTCTAGGCTTTTTCTTGAGGGACTATATTAAGAGCATCGTTTACCAGATTCCTTCTGAACACAGTTGGATATGAGACAGAGAATAGTCGACGCATTTCAGTCAGTTAATCCGCAAATGTTGTCGAGAGTTCAACGGTCTTTCCGCAGAAGGATTGAGTTGTATCTACAGAGAGACGGGCAACATTTCTAACACTTATTGAAATAGTTCAACACCTTGTACATCAACTCACCAAAAACCAATCTATTACATATTTCATACACGACTACCTTAAAATATCTCCATTTCTCTTATCAAGTATATGTACTAATAAACTCTTCTTCTTTTATTATTTTAGTTGATTTTTTATTTCGAAGATGGTCGAAGATAAAAATAAGGTTACTTCTGTAAAAATATGGCACAGCATTTTATGCGTTGACATGAATAATAAAATATAGGATCTTCCATTTGAAAATAATCAAGATATGATATTTTTAAAATTACAATATCCAATCATTTTCTTGAGTCACCCTGGATAAAATGTGGATAATCTATTTCAATTCGTCAATGAAGCTATACTTGGGCAATAACAAAACGAAAGGAAAAATGTATTCATCCTTTCTGTCCGAAGGAGAATGCGATGATGTGAGAGCCTATTTTCATGAATTTTCACGGAGAAAAAATATTGTGACGAAACTACTCACCAAAAAAACTTATAACTTAAAGACATTAGTGCAGAGCTTAGAACGCTCTTGAATCTTCAACAAAAAAGTGAACTTCCAATCTGAAAAAACCTTTTTTTTGTTTTGGACACCCTCATTACTTCAGAATAAATTGCTGAAGTAGATTTTTACTCTCTAAATACAGTACCGTTCGAACAAAAATAGAATCTTCAAAAGTGTTCGATTTACAGAGCACCGCGCCACTGGTGAACTACCTAGTATATAAACAACACGCTACTAAAGAATGATGATGAGGTAAAAATTCTAGGCTTAACATGGGATAAATGTTTGAGTTGGAACACCCATATCAAGAAATTGAAGCATGATTGCAGCAAAAAAATTAATATTTTGATGGTCCCAAATAACAAAAATTGGGGTGCCGATCAAAACCTTCTCAGAAAATCGTACTTTGCTTTTGTGAGAAGTGAACTGGAGTACGGTAGCATAGTCTATGGTTCAGCGACGGAATCTAGACTCCGAACATTGGGAACAATTAATAATAATGACGCTAGACTGATTTTGGGTGCGTTCAGAAGCAACCGCATTCCAGGAGTGCTAGCGGAATCAGATGTTATACCTCTATATGTTCGAAGACAGAAATTCTTCTTACTTATATTGCCAGAATAACCAACAACCCAAGTATTCAAAGCTATACTACTTACAATGCGATCCAGCGGAATTTTCGTTAACATTCAGTTATTAGCTCTGTCCAGAATTTGAGTTTAATTGGAAAATTATAAGAACATCTTCAATTTCTTTCAACATAACATCACGATAATTTCGCCGTGTCGTAAATTCTCTCCTAACATCGACCTCGTCTTTGTTGGTATCAAGCCTAAGATTCCAGCTTACATAAGAAAACGTTCCGATGAGCACATTTCAAATTATTTCGCAAACTCAACCATAATCTACACTAACGGATCAGTACAAAATGGCAAAGCTGGTTGCGCCATTAGAATCCCTGTGCTCAATTATACTGACTATGAAAGATTACCTGATGACTACAGCATTACATCTGCCTAAGCCTTTGTGATCTATTTTGTAATTCAATTTATGAAGCAAAGAGAGTTGCTAATCACTGTTATCTGTTCTGATTCGTTATCTTGTCTAAAGGCCCTAAAGGGAAGCAGTAATAACACCCTGATCAACATAATAAGAGATGAACTATTCTCCAACACCAATTGTATTTATCGTATCGTTCTATTATATACTCCATACCATTGTGGTATCAACGAGGAAGCTGACTCGGCTGCAGTATATATGGATCTTCCAGCTAAGGTACCAATCGACAACAGAGACTTTTTGAGTAAAACTTGCAATCAAATGGAATGCTTCTGGAATAGAGACTTGCTCTCAAACGCGAACATATTTAAAAAGTATAAGAAATAGCTTCCACGACAGAATTCCAGCGGTTTATTTTTCAAGAAGGAACCAAATCATAATAAACAGGTTAAGGATTGGATATACAAAAATGACCCATGTTCACCTCATCACCAAGGAAGAGGAGACAATTTGTGATAGCTGCCAGACTGATTTAAGTGTCAGTCACATATTTTTGGAATGTCAAAAGTTTAACGACGAGCGTTCCCGCCTGGGAATGCCCAGAAATTTGATGCCTCTTTTGGAAAGTACGAGTGGTTGTACCGAATTGTTGAGTTTCTTCAGGATTGTGGACTTAGCGATAAGATTTGATGTTTAAAAACTAAAGTATTCATTGTTTCAGTGTAATTAATTGATACGTAACTAACTGTGTAGTGATATGTAGTCGCTAATACACCCCAGGACACATGCGACTTGAAATAAGTAAACGAGAAAAAATACACAACGTTCCATACAATGGAATGTAAGGTCTTTCTTGTTTTATTATTTCAACATTTCTTCACTCAAAAACTTTGCACCGTACAGAATAATTACAGGAGAGCTTCTTTTTCTCGAAGAGTTATTGTAAAATTCAAAAATATTTTTTACTTTTGAGAAATTCAGGAGTATCTTTAGTTTTTTCTTCGAGAATAACCTACGTTGTACCCACGGTGTATTCAAAGTATTGTTTCGTATTAAAAAATATGTGTCTTTAAAAGTTTTCGACAGCCCAAATATTTTACCTCAATATCTCAAGAGGTTTACGAAAATTTCAAATCTAACCGATCTATTGATTAAACCTAAACACCCTGTTATCGGTAACGGACCTATATTTATATGAATTTTTTTCATGAAATAACTTCAGCAAACACCTCTTTAAATATTGCCCTGGTTTTTTAAACAGCCTGTATATGATCAACAACTTTTGATTGGAACTGAGTATAACTACCATAGGTTAATTCACACAATTTTTATCTAAATCACCCAGCCAAAAAGAAACTACGTATAAGGAAATTATTGTCAAAATCTACCTGTTCATCCAATAATGCATAGGAAGGTTTATACAGTGTGTTCCAACGAAAATTTGACCCCCCCTATAACTCCGAAATGAGTAACATTAGCGAAAAACACCAAGACACGTCGATTTTTGTTTCGAGGGGGAGCATTTTTCGAAATAATTCGAAACTTGTCAGATCAACCCCCTACCCCCAGCAACCCTAATTTCGAAATTCATCATAGGAAATAAGGGTCGAGTGGCACCTTACTGTAAAGGTCTGTCAATTCTCCATTCTGATTTGTCATTTTTAGAATTTTAAATTAACATACAGGGTGTCCCAACCGAGGGTAAAGTTGAATTCCTGCAAATCCCAAATACTAAATGAAATCGATTTATTTTGGCATAATGCAAGCGCAGGTTTATGCTCGGTCTAGAAAAACGACCTACACTTGTGAATTTGGAGTTGGTGCAATCAACCCCCTATTTCCAGCATCCCCAACTCAAAAATCATTCGATCGAAAATAGGTCAAGTGGCACCTCGTTGGAAAGGTATTTCAATTTTCTCTTCGAATTTGGTATTTTCGAAATTCAGAATCAGCATACAGGGTGTCCCGGAGCAGGAACACTGAAAACCCAAATAACTTTTTGAAACTGGTTCATTTCGGTATAATACGAGAACATGTTTATGTTTGATTCGAGAATAAGACTCTCTTGCGTGAATATGGAATTTTGCAATCAATCTCTTCCATTCAGCATCCCCAACTCAAAAAATCATACAAGTGATTACAGGTTGAGTGGCAAAGTTCCAGAAAGATTTTTCTATTTTCTGAATCACTGAGGCATTGGTTTCAGTTTGGCAATCGAGGTTTTCTGGCGTGAGGATCAGGATGAGGGGATGATGGAGAAACTGATTGGATGCTCATCTAAACAGGAAAACGAGATTTATTGAACTTGTATTCAATTGAAAACAAAAAACTAACTTGATTATTACAACAATTATTCAAAATGACCTCCGCCCACCTCCATACAGTTATACAGACGATTTTCGAACTCTCTTCTCACATTAGCGAAAACTTCAGGAGTCAAAAGTCGGCATTCTGTGATAATCCTCATCCGCAGCTCCTCCAGGTTTTCTGGTCTTGTGGCATAAACTTTAGATTTTAGATGGCCCCACAAAAAAAAATCTAGGGATTTAAATCTGGTGACCTGGCTGGCCACTCAACAGGTCCTCTTCTACCAATCCACCTTCCTGGGAAATTTTCGTCTAAATATTGGCGCACCCGAGCATCATAATGCGGAGGAGCACCGTCTTGTTGAAAACGCATTTCGTCCTCAGAAAGAGTTGGATCGTTCTGTAAAATTTCTGTCAATCTAGGATGTATGTGTTCCTCTAACAACTGTAGGTAGCCATTTCCATTCAGATTACCCTCAATAAAGAAAGGCCGAACTAGATGATTGCCAAAATTCCTGCCCAAACGTTCAACTTCTGAGGCCTTTGCGTGTGGGCCTCTCTAAACCAATGAGGATTCTGTGTGTCCCAATATCGACAATTATGTCTATTCACTTCACCACTGAGCATAAAGGTGCTTTCATCAGAAGAACAGATGTTATTCAGAAAATTTGGATTAGCGTTTAGGTTTTCACTCAGATTTTCACAAAACTGTAAACGACGATCTGGATCATCTTCGTTTATTTCATGCACTAATTTTACCTTGTAGGGTGAAATTTGTGATGTTTCACGATTCTATGGACAGTTGTAGCTGATACACCAGTCAGACGAGATAGTTTTCTGATCGAAGTAGTATTCTCCATTTGTAGATGACCCACTACTGCCACTTCCGTTGCCTCATTTCTGACAGGACATGCCACTTCATGTTTTTGTTTGCCACCGAACCCGTAGCTAGGAATTTGTCAACCAAATATTTAACGTACTGGTGACTGACTCCTTTCTCTTTCAGGATGGTTCCTATCGAATATCCTTGCCGTTTCTTTGGCACAACTGTTATTTCGAAAATACGTCGATACAATTTCGACCCTTTCCTCAGTGGAATAAACCATTTTCAGATTAATTTCAACTGACGAACAACAACAATAATGAGGAACTGATCTGAATAATAATAATATTTCATTGCAAAATGAGAAATAACAGATGACTGCACGCCAGATGGAAATGAAAAAATGTGAACATTTTCAATGCAGAAATCAGCTTTATTTCTTCGTAATTGATGCTCAACACATCGTACCCCAATACTTTTAACAGTTTCGAATTAATTTTAGTTGATAATTTCGAATGACGATATTGAATTTTTCGAAAGCGACATCCTGTATGGAGAGCCGAACTGAATGAAATGCTTTAATCATTCTGGAATTCAAAAACTTTTCTGAAGATATGCCACTTGAATTATTTGTATGATTTTCAAGTTGGGGATGCTGAATGGAAGGGTTGATTGCAAAATTCTATAACCACACAAGAAAGTCCTATTCTCGGATCAAACATGTTCTCGTATACCGAAATGAACCAGTTTCAAAAAGTTATTTGGATTTTCAATGTTCCAGCTTCGGGACACCCTGTATGATGATTCTGAATTTCGAAAATACCAAATTCGAAGAGAAAATTGCAGTACCTTTCCAACGAGGTGCCACTTGACCTATTATCGATCGAATGATTTTTGAGTTGGGGATGCTGGAAATAGGGGTTGATTGCACCAACTCCAAATTCACAAGTGTAGGTCGTTTTTCTAGACCGAGCATAAACCTGCGCTTGCATTATGCCAAAATAAATCTATTTCATTTAGTATTTGGGATTTCCAGAATTCAACTTCACCCTTGGTTGGGACACCCTGTATGTTAATTTAAAATTCTAAAATGACAAATCAAGGTGGAGAATTGACAGACCTTTTCAGTAAGGTGCCACTCGACCCTTATTCCCTATGATGAATTTCAAAGTTAGGGTTGCTGGGGGTAGGGGGTTGATCTGAGAAGTTTCGAATTATTTCGAAAAATGCTCCCCCTCGAAACAAAAATCGGTGTTTTTCGCTAATGTTACTCATTTCGGAGTTATAGGGGGTCAAATTTTCGTTGGAACACACTGTATGTAATTATTCCAAGGACCGGCATTTTGAGGCTGATAGTAGAATTAAAAGTAACTTTTTGATATTAGGTCCGCAGCAAAGTTCTCACTGTTTTTTTTTATGAAAATACAACTACATTGCGAAAAATGATTACAAATGAATCATTCAAAATATAGCCTATCGCTAGCTACAATTTTTCCCATTTTTCTGGCAGAGCTCGAATACCGTGACGGTATAAGTGTTCGTCTTTTGAGGCTATCCACGAATCAAGCAATTCTTCGAGCTCTTCATATGAGCGGAACTGCTGATCAGCCAGACCATGTGCCATCGAACGGAACAAGTAATAATCGGATGGTGCAATATCTGGGGAATATGGCGGGTGAGGTAGAACTGAGCGTTTCCAAGCAGGTTTTAACGGGTTTGGCAACGTGAGGGCGAGCTTTGTCATGCTGTAGAATTACTTTTTCGTTTATCTGCTCGTATTGTGGCCGTTTTTCTCTCAGTGCTTTGGCCAATTGCATCAATTTAGTTAGATACCGTTCTCCAGTGATGACTTCGTTCGGTTTCAACAGCTCATAATGAATAACACCGACTTGATCCCACCGAATACAAAGCATAACTTTCGCAGCGTGAATATTCGGCGAGGCGATGACGTAGAAACATGACCGGGTAGTCCCTAGGTTTTTTTTCTTTTGGATTGCTGTAATGAATACATTTTTCATTACCCGTCACGATGCAATGAAGAAAACCCTTTCTTTTCTGCTGCTGGAGCAGTTGTTCACAGGAGAAAAAACGACGCTCAACGTCTGTTAGCTTCAAATTATAAGGAACCCAAGTTTTTTGCTTTTGAATCATTCCCAACGCATGCATTCGTTAGAAATGGCCTCGAGGGTAATTCCTAAGGCTGAAGCAAACTCTCCTTGCGTTCGGCACGGATCCTCATCCAGCAGTGCCTCCAATTCAGCGTCATCGAAGATTTTTGGCCCTCCTTTACGGGGACTGTCGTCCACATCGAAATCACTGTTTTTGAAGCGACGGAACCCTAGCATTTTCGTAAACCTTTTGGAGCTCTCTATGAGCTTCAGCCGCCGTTGGCTTCGAATGAAAGAAGAAAATCAACACTTCCCGCAAATGACGATTATTTGGCACAAAAGCAGACATTTTCCCGCAACTAAAAGTATATGACGCAAAACAAAATCACTAATGTGTCACAGTGGTTTGTTTACCATATGTTTAAGCTTTGTTCAAGACGTTCTTGATATGTAAAAATCGACCAGTACTTACTGCTGGAGTCATCTATTGACAAACAGCGCGAACTTAGTTGCGGACCTAATGATCGAAAAGATTTAGATTAAATTCACTTCTCAAAAGTAAATATAGAGTGTGCTTTAACGAAAATTTTGCAACTCCCTCTATTTTAGAATAGACTGATTGTGGCGGATAAAGCTGGGATACGGTAATTTTTGATTGGCGGAAGACTAATTTCTGGTTGGTTCTCACCACCAAAGTCCAAAGAAAAGTGGGTCAAGTAATGTATCTTTGGAAAAATCTGTTAATTCTCTATTCAAGAATAGTATTTTCATGTACATTAATTTCGCACAGAAGGTTAAAACACAACGAAAATTTGTGATCCAACGGAAATTTGACTGCTTCCGGCGGGAAAAGCTGAGACACGTCAATTTTTATTCGGAGGAGGAACAATTTATGAGTTAGTTCGGTGCGAGTAAAATCAACCCCCTACCCTTAGCAGCGCGTCGAAATTGCTGTTAAGGAAAATAGGTCGAGTGGAATATCTTTGGAAAGGTCTTTTAGTTCGAAAGTTTTATTTCAATGAAAATTCGACAATGCCAAAAATGAAGTTAAATGACTGAAATGATTTCCTCTACCTCCATACAACGATATTCTTGAATTACATTCTAACATTCTGAAGAACTGATGTCAAAAGTCTACATTCGGTTACGATTCTTCTCCGCAGCTCTTCCAAAATTTCAAGTTGTGTAGCATAAACTCTCAATTCAAAATGACCCAATGAGAATAAACCTGAAAGATTCGTATCAGATGACCCGACTGGCCACTTAACAGATCCTCTTCAGTCTATCCACCGCTCGGGAAAATTTTTGTCCAAATATTGTCGCACACGAATATCGAAATGTGCAAGAGCACCATCTTGTTGGACGTATATCATTCTCTGAAAGATTATCATCATTTTCCAGAATTTTTGAGTATTAATTCTCCCAACAACTGCAAACAAGTTCCTCCATTGGGATTACCTTCGAAGAAAAAAGGTAATACAATATGGTGTCCATAAATTCCAGCCAAACAATTTTATTTTTGAGTCATTTGTGCATATCTGTGTAAACCGATGAGTATCCCCATATCGACAATCATGCCTGTTGACTACACCGTTGAAAGTAAAAGTACTCTCGTCAGAAAAACAGGTATTACACAGAATATGTGAATTATTATAATAATAATAATGTTTATTCAGCATCACAAACAATAATTATGCTAATAAAATTAATTTTTCTTAACAAACATTGCTTACCACCATAAAAGTTTACATCATTTGTCTGTGGGACAGAATTCCAACCTAACCTAACCTAGAAAATGATTGCATTAACTAATTAATTAAGAACAGATTAACAAATGTTTTCAACATATAGATGTAAAGATATGATCATTAAATGGACAAATAAATTTATATATATATATATATATATATATATATATATATATATATATATATATATATATATATATATATATCTATAGATGTAAAGGTATGTGTGAGCTCAGGAAATGTAACAGGGGATCCATACTATCTTGTATATGATTCAATAAACGAGTGAAAAAACCTGTTAGTGTCGTGTGTACATAAAGAATACCAAAGATTTTTCTGCTTAGCCGCTTCATTCTCTCTTGCATTCCATGATTTCCAAAAACAAACAAGGGTAAAAGGAAGGGGGTTTGGGACAGGAATCTGTAACAATGAAAAAGAAAACCAGCAGAAAAATATTTCAACAATCATACTACATAAATGAAACAGATGAAACAGATGAAACAAAATGACTAACGAAAACCAGGGAAAAGAGAGTGACAGATAACTCGAAATTACTGAGAAATCTAATAAGAATTTACTCTTTTAAGTCTATATATATATATATATATATATATATATATATATATATATATATATATATATATATATATATATATATATATATATATATATATATATATATATATATATATATATATATATATATATATATATATATATATATATATATATATATATATATATATATATATTTATCCTATATATAAGATTTGAATTGTGGAAGCCGCTACTTGATTTATATCCATGATATAAATGAGATAAAAACACCAGGTTTAACTTTAATCTACACTTTATTTGAAAAAATCCGACGACGTTTCGCTGACACAGCAGCTTTATCAAGAATGACAAACAGAATTAAGAGTATGGTATTATAAACAAATCGTAGAACAAGTTGGATGAATAATAGGAATAGGATCCTATTCATAAAGACTATGAAATATTTAACAGTTTAACATTCTGCGGTTCTGCAAGTATAAATATTAAATCCTTTCTCGTCAAACAAAATCTCAATATAACTTTCAAAACTTCTAATTACTTAGGTAAACGTATTAAAAATAATAAATCTCGTGTTGAAAAATCAAGTAAATCAGGAATCTATAAACTCAATTGCGGTTCTTGTGATAAAATTTATATCGGTAGGACCTATAGGAGTTTTGGCATAAGAACATCTAAACATAAACGTAGCTTCGATAAAAATAAATCTGATTCAAATTATTCAAACCACTTAATAAAAGAAAACCATTCATTCAATAAAAATTTTGACATATTACATATAAAATCAAAAGTTTAAAATTAGATCTCCTAGAAGCATTAGAAATAAATAGATACAAACATTCGGATAAGCTTTTGAATGAGCAGGTAGATGTGAATTATTCCCCTTACTTAACTTGTTTAATTAGTTTTCAATTACCTTTCATACTAACTTTACAATGGCTCGGTGTGGGTTTTTCCTGTTATTCATCTAACTTGTTCTACGATTTGTTTACAATACCATACTCTTCATTCTGTTTGTCATTCTTGATAAAGCTGCGGTGTCAGCGAAACGTCGTCGAACTTTTTCAAATGAAGTGTATATTAAAGTTAAACCTTGTGTTTTTTATCTCATCTATATATTAGATCTTAGGGACCTATTTTAAGTGATTGAAAAGAAGTGGTCCAAGGTGATTGCACGATTTTTGACCAATCGATTTTTTTATTTGTGGTTTAAATTGACTTTTTCCTTGTCTGAATTGATTTTCACTGGTATTATTATTTATGAGGTTATTTTGGCTGAACTGATACCGAACAAAATCAAGTGCAAACAGTGAAAACTTTTGCCTCATCGAATAAATCTTCAGAAGCGTAAGTTAGGTTTCTCCTTTACATCAATTTCGAAATTGTTTCTGCATAACTACAATCCGCTACCCCGCCCCAAGCAAAAATACCATATGAAAGGTGTGGTTCAATTAATGCGTAGTAAATTCAGCATGTTTTGACCACCTCAGAGATTTGATATTTTTAGCAGCACTAATTGAAATGGTTCCGCCCTCAGGCTCAATTTCGAGACTTCCGAAAAAGGGTTGGTTTTTTCAAGGATAGTAAAGGCCGAAAAAAGGTATTTTTTACATTCATTGTAAGTTTCTTGTAGGCAAAAACTGCTCGACTCTTCCAAACGTAGTGTGCGATTTCGCCTTGAGCTCCAGCCACGAAGGAGCCTCAAAGAAAATCGCAGTAGCATCCGCGAAACTGACTATTTCCCCCTTAACACCGATTGAGAATAGATTATTAAGATAGATTAAAAAGAGTATAGGTCCCAGCACCGTGACCTGCGGTACTCCGCAAGTTATTCAACTGCCCTAAAACCCACACTTTCCAATGTCCTCATCATGATCTACTGTAGCAAAGGCTTTTGCCTGATCCACAAAAATGCACAATGCTGGTATGTTTTTTATCCACAGCATTTGTTATTGAAGTCACTAGTTTGGCTATTGCATAATTTGTACACATGTTGGGCTGAAAACCGTATTGCATATCAGACAACAATTTAAATTTATGTATATATATAGTTCAAAATGCACTTTTTAATAATTTTTTCAAATAATTTAGCCAATGAGGATTATTGTTAATATTTCCACTCAAAATTTCATAAAACTGCAAGTGACTACCAGAATCGCCTTCGTTTATTTCATGAACTAGTTTTACTTTATGAGCATGAAATTGGTGATGTTTCACGATCTTGTTGACTGTTGAAGCTGATTTAAACGTAATAATTTTCTGATGGTAGAAGGTGGACGAAAACTACCGCTTTAGTTGCTTCGTTCCGTATAGGCCGATGTTGAACTTTTTGTTACCCATCGAACTCGTAATTAAAAATTTTATCATCGTTCGCCTCCGTGGCACAGTGGAGAGAGGTACCCGCTTTGATACAGCTGGTCGCTGGTTCGATTCCGACAAAAACCTGGATGTTGTGTTTGTCCCTTGATGGGTTATAAATAAGTTACTAGAAAAATGTCACACATGACAAATCTATGGCCTATAAGGTCAAGGAAGAAAGGGCGTGGGCAAGCTCCTTTCTTGAAAAAAGAGAAGTTATTCATCAAATAAACACCTCAAAAAAGTCTTGGGAACACTTCTGAATATCGATATATCGTATCCAGAACGATCAATATGGATGAGTTTTTTAAGAAATGAACACCTGCATCAATTTCTCACCATATTATGTAGAGTGCCGCAACAGATTTCAAATTTTTTTTATAAAAAACTAAAAATGCAACAGATGCGACGCTGCTTTATAATCATTTCATGTATTCAGTGTTTGAAATCAGTTAGTTGGCACTTTGTTTCTGTTGTAAGCACAAATAAAAGATTCAAGTTTTGTGATTCGACCATAAAAGACGACATTTGACTAGAGAAGAGATGTTACGAGCTGTTGGCATGCTCCTAGCTGGGAGCTCACAACGGGAAGTATCCAGGAATCTGGGAAGTAGTCCAAGTGTCATAAACCGTTTATGGTCGCGTTTCAATGAAACAGGTATTGTAGAAGAACGCCATACAGATCGTTTCAGGATTACTACAGTCGCCCAAGACCGATTTTTGGTTTTACAACCCAGAAGAGATCGTACTACCACAGAATCTCAATTAGCTCAAGAGCTATCACGAGTTCATAATGTACAAATTTCCGACCAAACTGTGAGAAATCGACAGCACGAAGTTTAACTACACTCCAGACGTCCTTTAACAGTTCCACAACTGACCCATGGAAATCGTGCTGCTCGTTTAGCTTGGTGCCAAGAACACGTAAACTGGGATCAAGAGAGGTGGGCCACAGTTCTCTTCAGTGATGAATCTTAATTGAGTTTTTATCCCGATTCGAAAAGAATTCGAATATGGAGGGAACCTGGAAAGCAAAACCGTCTCCAGCATGCTCTAGAAGTTGTTAGACAGGGAGGCGGATCATTGATGTTTTGGGGAGGTATACGCCTTGGTGGAAGAACTCACCTCGTTTTCATACAGAACAACCTCACAGGAAATTCTTACGCAAATGAGATAGTTTTACCTGTAGTAGTACCGTATCTCCAAGCAATGGGTCAAAATCCACCCTTCCAACAAGATAATGCCCCTCCTCATCGTGCAAGAGTTGTCTTGAACGTTCTTGAAGAGAATGATATCGATCTTCTACCGTAGCCATCCTGCTCCCCAGATATGACTTCCATCGAGCATGTGTGGGACACCCTAAAAAGAAATCTCCTGCGTCAAAACGTCTTCCATCATGAACAGGAGCTTCGATAAGCAGTTCAGGGGGCTTGGAATTGCTTAGGCCAAAATGTAATTGACAATTTAATATTGATTATGCCGCGACGATGCCAAAGAGTCATCAATAACAGAGGAGGACCTTCTGGGTACTGAAAAATATAAGTGTTTCCATATCGTTTCAAAAATATTAGTTCAGGGGTTCTACCAAATTTTTTTTAAATTTTTTTATAATAGGTGCTTTGGAGAAGTCAAATATTATTTTGTTTTCTTGAGAATACATTATATACAATACATCCTAACAGAAACCGAAAGATTTCCATAAATTCGAATCATCGGATTCATATTTTGAAGATATTGGTAAATGTTTCCTAGACTTTTTTGAGGTGTTTATTACATGTTTTTCTGGATGGTTCACATTGATAACCATTGCAATTTTCTTTGGCACAACTATTTTTCTATAATAAATTCAACGTTTGTTTAACCAACGGTAACTGTGATTACAAGTATTGCGAAAAGGAAAACAAATGTGGAACAGATTTATCATTACCTGATGATTGAATTGTGCTTTCTCTATAAAATATTGATGTTTATCATTATCTCAAATCATTACTTTTTCGTGGGAGTTAGAAACTTAGAAGTGTTGAGGACACCAATCGTTACTTGGGAATGATAGCAGAGAATTAGAATTGTATCATTGAATTGATGTCTGATGAGGAAATTTTGCGAAATTTATTTGATTTTAAGCATTGTTGAATTGTCGTTGAAAAACAAACTGACATTTTTAAATAGGAAATTAAAAGACGTTTTCAAAAAATTCACTTCCACAATAATGAATTTGAAGTTAGGAGCTGCTGTAGGTAGGGGGTTGATTTCACATGCTCCGAATTAACTCAACATTGGTTCCCCTTCAATCAAAAATTGTTGTGTTTTAGCATCTTCCGCTGAAATTAGTCTCTCCTGACAGACAGTAAGTGTGCTTGGACTTTCTGTGTTATATTAGATGTTCATAAAAATACCATCTTTTAATAGCGATTCAAAAGAGCTTTCCAAGGAAACGTCACCCAACCCACTTTCCCAATAATTATCTTCAACTTGAGATATGCTGAGGTAGGGGTTGTTTCCATAAACGAAACTCAAAATAATAAATGATTCCACTGGCTCCTTTTTGAAAAAGCATTTTGTAGCTCCATTTAATTAAAGGATATAGAGCTTAACTGATTTCTCCAGCTTTCAAGTTACGCCTGACACCCGTCCTAGATTGAAATTGTGGATCTAAGAAACAACAATTATCGGTCTTGTAACGTAAATAGCTATTACAGTCAAGTCTGCAGTTTTAATCAAAAAAATTAAATCTCTTCAGAAATTGTGTGAGAGAGGAATAAACGAATTTCTTACAATATCCATGACATATGGCTGTGGTCTTTTCTTTTCGAGCGGCTTAATGTTCACGAAAAGTACAACCACAAATAACCGTTCGACTGACTTGTTTGGCAATGTTCCATGATCCTCTTTGTGGTCGTCCTAGATACCTCAATCGATTGTTCGGAGATGTTCTAAGCTTTTAAGCTAATATCTCTGCGGGTTTCCACACAATACAAAAAAGTTTGGAGAAAGAAAACTAAGTCAAGCTGACATTGTTACGAGTTGTACTATTTTCCATCAAAATGCTTAAAGCATACGTTCTACTATACATACAGGGTGTCCCAAAATATTAATAACTCAGCCACAACTTTATACTATTTTTTTTTGTAGGACCCAACCCTTCTGAACTATTCACCCTCAAAATTGGGAAAAAAATTGTTTTTAGTCGATGAACAATTGGAAATTCCGAAAATAATTGAAACTCTTTCATTTTCTATTCAGTTCGATTTCGGAGAGCATACGGTGAAATACCTCTAACGTTTACTAACCCCCCATTTCAAATAATCTGGAACTCTTTTGGATTTGATAAGATTTTCGAATTCTCATCAACCATCAACAAGTGTTCGGTTTTTTAAAAGCGCTTCTCAGGCGAACCTGTTACACTACATGAGGTGGCGCCTGGGAAGAATTGAGGTGTCTGTTTACTCGCTTCTTCAAGAGGGCCAAATTATAGGATGTTGGGAAGATGTTGGACGGAAGCGAGTTCCACAGCTCACCGGCTCTGTAAACAAAGGGATTCGTATAAAGAGAGGTTCGAGGGGCGCCAAATGTACCGCCTTATGAAGAGAACTCCTTACCAGCCTAGTGTTGCGGCAAAACATGAGTTTTCCGGGAACAAGCTCTTTCATCTCCTTGGAGCACCTTCCGTGGAATTATCTGTAAAACAGAGAAAGGTCAGCAACTTGTCTTCTGAGAGTCATCTGTTGGTGATCGCGGGTGATCTCCGGGTGGTCTATAAGGCGCACAGTCCGTTTTTACAGACGCAACGAATGTTTGGGTGCAGATCCCCATACATACGAACAATATCCCAAAGCCAATCGAATCTGCGCCTCATAAAGAAGCAACAACTGAGATGACGTGAAGTATCGCTTGAATCTGAAAAGGAAACTAAGTTCAATTGATGCAGACTTAGCTATTGCCGATACATGTTTATGCCAGCAAAACCCGGAGTTGACCGTTATTCCGAGACGGCATCGAATCTTTGGATGCGATTCGTTGGCCTTGAATTGTTAGAGGAGGTTCTCCAGCGGGGATCTTTCTAGAAAACGTAGTTGCTTGCGTCTTGCTCGCGTTGAAGCTCACCAGGTTCAACTGAATCTATTTCGATGTTGTCTGTAGTTCAGAGTTTAAGTTATTAATTTGTTGACATCTCTGACGCTGAGATTCCGTAGCTGTAATACTGAAAGACGAAACCAGGGTACAATCGTCTGCAAAACTGAAGATCTTGTCCTCTGTAGATGACAGAAGATCATTCATCTGAACAGAAACAAGGTTGGCGAAAAATTGGTTCCCTGAGGTACTCCTCGTAGCAACCGGAAACAATCAGATGTTATACCGTCGAACACAATTCGTATTGATCTATTTGAAAGAAAGCTTCTTATCCAACCCCGCAAAATTTCGGGAAACCCATATGCAGCAAGTTTATTCTACAAAGCTGCATGCCAAACACAATCGAAGGCTTCAGAGATGTCGTTGGCTATTGTTCTAGATTCCCCATGCTTTTCTATCGGTGATGTACAACCATGAGTGAAGTAGGCAAGCAGATTTCCTGTCGATCTCCGCCTGCGAAAACCATACTGACGGTCGTTAATAATTCCCAGCAACTTTAGATATTTGATGAGTTCATCGTTTAGTACTCACTACATCACTTTGGACAAAATAGGAAGAAGTGCAACAAGGCGTAGTTTTGGGGTAAGGACTTCTTTCCTTTCTTTGGGATCGGTTGAATTCTTGCTATTTTCCAGCTGCTTGGCTTTCATAAAAAATCTGAAACAGACGACTAAGAATGGGTGCCACTTCGGGAGCACACTTTCTCAGGACGATTGGCGGTGTTTCGTCTAGACCAACTGCCTTCTTGCAGTTCAGCTGCTGGAGAGTCCGTCTCACAATACGAACTCTGAACTTGATTTCTGCCATGGAAGAATTTGTAGGGTGGAATGTTCGATGGTATTGCGTTAGATGAATCTAGTACAGAATTCTTTGAGACAAGTGAGTAAATGGATCGGCTTTCTCTTTCGAAGATGATGCTATACTTCCGTCTTCTCTAACAAGATGCAAAAATTGACACTGACAGTCTTCGCCATAGACCAGAACTTTGTATTCCCGCTTGCCTGTTTATTAGTGTTAGTTTATTAGTTACCCCTTTGTTGAAATTGGCCTTCACTCTTGCAGTTGTTAGGTTATATACGTTCCATATTGGTACGAAGGTTGATCTTGTTTCCTCTGTTGAATTTATGTTCCATAACTTGTAAGCTCTGTTCTTGGCTGCAGAGTTTCTTTCGCAGTCTTTGTTGAACCATAGATTTTGTGCTGTTGTTCTTTTCATGGAGTGATCCATTCCTACACGAACGATTTCTGTAACAGATTCAGTGTATAGTTTGATATCAGGATCTGAAAGGCAAACATCACTGAATAGAAAGCACGAAAATAATTCACGCAGTTCATCCCAATTAGCACAGTTATATTGCAAAATTCGTCTGGGTGGTTTAGGTTGTTAGTTTGGCGGCAGCACAATGGTTCCAGTAGCAGATATAAGGTTGTGGTCTGAGTTGCCTAGCCGTGCTGAAACCATCACTCCAAAATTATCTGGATCTGAAATGAAGAAAAAGATCCAAGGTGTTCGGGAAATCGGTTTGGATGATTCGTCGACTAGCTGCGATAGATTATGGCTGATTGCGAAAGTTTCAGCCTGTCTTTCCGCTTTATCTGTTCTATTGGCGTGGCGGAGCCAGTTGGTGTTGTGCACATTGAAGTCACCCAGTACAATGACCTCAGCTGCTCTGAATCCAATCTACCTTATCACCTATATACTGAAGCGGTCTAAGGAACAGAATATCGTTTGGCGAGCGATATAGCATAAGAACAGTGTTTTATCCTGCACACAAATTTGAACCACGCAAGGTACAAAGCATCGACTTCCATCGTGTCCTCTCTCTGGCATGCAACATCTGATCTGGCGAGAACACAGAGGCCCCCTTTAAACCTAAATCTCATATGTAACTTATACCTATTAAAACGTTAATACGCTGTGTCGGTTGTTTGACTTATTTGGGTTTCGGTTAGGGCCAGCACTTGGGGTTCTGCGTTGAGAAGATGCTGGTAGACTGCATTAACATTCACGTTGTTGTGGATTCACTCGTAGAGTGCTCGACTTACCCGCATCATGAACCCCTCGAGTACAGTCGTCCACAGTTCTAACTATTCTGGTTTTGGTGGAGAGAAGCAGATCATTAATCGGCAACAGAAAAAGAGTTGGCTAGATTAACGATCCCTGTATGCCAAACCCTATCAAATACCTTTGAGATATCGAGAACGCCATGCTCTTCGATTGTTGGTGTCCACAAACGCGCGTAGCGTATGCAAGTTGATCGTTATCTACAGAAACCGTATTGTTGACCTGTTACTCGAGATATTTTTTGATCTCAGCATTCTTCACTATTTTTCCATGTCTTTCGACATAATGGGCAACAATGTGACTGAACGATATTTTTGGGGTAGGCATTTGTTCCCTCTTTTTGAAATCGAACTCTCGCAACCTTCCAACACTCCGGAAAGGTCTGGCTCTCATACGAAATCTGAAACAGGCTATTATAAACAGGTGCTCACTCTTGAGTACATTTCTTCAATGTAGTTGGTGGTATTCCAACAAGATCCGTTGATTTCTCAGTTCAGTTGTTGAAGAACATACCTTACTAGACGCACTCTGAGCTTTACTACAGGCTTATTCGATTGAACATGTAGGATGCTAGTTGGCACTGTATTTGATGTATCTCATTTCGAGACAGCATGGTCTCTCGACCATCTTCTGCTGACAAGTTCAAATTGAAAAAAAAGTCATGTACGGGGGCAATCCCCGTCTTCTATGTATCGTTATGACATTGAAATGTGATTTAGGTTAGATTTCAAATACTTAAAGAACAAAGAATGGTCATAATCTTCTAAGAAATACTTCCACTCTTCTTTGAGGCTGAAGTTCAGTTCAAGTCTTATGAAATGTTGGAATCTTGCAATATTTCGAGCAAAGTCTCAATTTTCTTGAAAGAAAAGTTCGAAGAACTTTCTTTAATATCTTCAAATTCAAACATCAATGTAATTCGAATCTTAACTATATATAGGATAGGGTTAGCCCACAAACTTTCAAATAATTTCAAGGAAACTATTGATTCTGAAAGAACGCCAGTTACAGGTGCAATCGAATACTTTGAAATTTTATGCAGCAACTGACGCAGCTGTCAAATAAAATTGAATTCCAGAATGATTCGACAATGTTTGAGTATGCATAGACAATTGAAAATGGAATCTAACCTAAACTCTACAAAGTGCTGGAATTTTCAAGATTTGTCTGGTTTATAGAGTAATTCGAGAATTTCAAATAAGTAACTTCTGAAACCAATTATAACGAATGTCAGAGATGAAAGTTCATAGTAATTTGTTGGAATAATTCTTTCATCTCGTCGTTTTTAGCCTTTTTCTGTTTTCTTATCCGGGTAGAAAATTGAAATTCATGGTCCTTATTCAAATCAGGACAGTTAAGTACGGAGGAGAATCAAAAAGATTGAAACTGCTGATTTGACATCACCGAACTCGAATTTGGAATTAATATCTTCCTTTCGGTTACTTGTACTACTTATTTCCCTTTGGCTACAGACAACTGGCGGAATCATTTACTGACAATCTTTTCCTATGCTCAAAGAATAAAAAGAGTTGTTTGGAATAATTATTAGAGCTCTTGGCAAATAAATTTCTATGCCTGAAGTGTGATTAAATAATTCGGTTTTGAATATATATTCGAACTTTTCTAATTTAATCCTATACCCGCTCATTTGGAGAGAAGTTGAGATTTAGAAATTGAATGTATCTCTTCGAATCAGAATTCTGTGAGCACAATCGGGAGATGGTATAAAAAGACCACAAGATCACCACCCTACCGTAGTCAGTTTTACTGGTAGATACAAATAGGATCAATACTTTTGACCTACAAATCGATTTTCAAGAGATTGAAATTTACGTTACGAATTTGGATTTCTCTTGTATCGCATAATCCAATTTCTCGAAGAAATTGTAATCCGGGTGCCAGTATAGTAGTATAGGATCACTAGACTATAGCAAGAAATTGAACCTGTAACGATTATAGTAATTAAAATCTGAGTACAAAATTAACTGAGTTTTAGAAAATACTCAACAAATTGGCTACAAACAGTATGATGTGACCGGTGACATCATAGCAGGAGTAAAGCTCTTGGCCTGACATCAAAATCTGAGTCGGGGTTTCACCCCGACGAGTTGCCCATATATCTGTTCATGCAATCAAACTGATTTCATGAAAAAATATAAATCCACCACCCGGTAATTAATAGCATTGCCAGGCAATGATTATAATCAAAACATATCCTGGAATAATTATATATTAGGACAACGTTAAATGTTATGAGAATATATCAATCTACCAGAATATATACATACTATAGCATCATCAGACAATGATATCAATGTACCAACGAGTAGTGTCAGAGGCTTTCTCCCCGGAAAAATCCAGTGTACGGACCTTAGTCAAGTAACACTGAATGTTACTCATTAATAGTTTCCTTTGTGTGAAGTGGTGAACGATCGAATAGAATACTGCTCTGAATATAAATATGACAAAATTGTCAGTTAATTATATTACATTTATATAAACAAATAAATAAAATATGAAATGAGATTCTAAGCAGTATAAACTAAAGAGAAAACCTATGACTCTACCTCATTATTATTTTCGGAAAGAAACCTACGAAGAATATTACAAGATTTGATGACTGTTATCTTTTGTAACTGTTCAAACAAATTTTTCTTCAGACCCAAAATCTCAATACTTTTGTGAAGATTTCTAGGAATAACACCTGTTGTGGAAATAATAATCGGTAGAATAAATATCTTCTTCATTTTCCACATTTTTTAATTTCGTCGCAAAGCATCATATATTTAGAAATTTTTTCATTGTATTTATTTTGTATATTATATGTGTCGGGTATAGCAATATCAATTATATATGTTATTTGATTCTGTTCATCATTACGAATGATATCTGGTCTATTGTGTTTTACAGCTCTGTTGCAAAGAATTGTTTTATCAAAATAAAGTTTATATTTTTCATTTTCACAAATAATCTCAGGTTCATATTTGTGAAATTTTTTTCTTTGGGAATTAGGTCATTTTTAATTCCTAGATTAAAATCAATGATATTAGCGACGGCATTATGTCTTTCTAAATAATCTGTTGAAGCAAGGACTGGGCAAGATGATAATATATGAAAAACTGTTTCTGAAGAATAGAAACATCTACGGCAAGAATCATCTATATTTTGTTTGATGATGTGTTTTCTATAATTCCTCGTGAAAACAACCTGATCCTGGATCGCAATTGCCAAGCCTTCCGTTTCAGCAAACAATTCTCCAGATACTAACCATTTATTCGATGTGATTTCATCAATATAATCATTTTTCAATTCTTTAGGGTGCTTTCCGTGTAATTCCTTCTGCATCCAACTTTCTCTTTTAGAATTATCATCAAATATATCAAAATCTACCTTTTGCATTGTCAAGTTCAGAGGTGTAAGATTATAGTCTGAAGCAACAACAATATCATGTAATTTAGACGTTCTCTGTTTATCATGAAAATGGGAACGTAGATGAAAAATCTGTTTACTATGAAGATTATTCAAATCAATTAATCCACGATCTCCAAGATGTCTAGGTAGTGTAACTCTCTGAACAGCTGACTTTGGGTGGTGCTTATGATATTGACAGAGCATTTTCCTCGTTTGACATTGTAATTCATTTAGATCAGTTTTAGACCATTTAATAATTCCAAAAGAAGATGTAAGAATAGGAACAGCATAGAAGTTGATAGCTCTGAAAAGGTTTTTACTAGTTAAATGACTCTTGATGATAATTCTAAGTCTTTTGTAATATGAACTTCTAATATTTTCGTTAGTGCTGCTATGGTTAATTGTCTTCTCTTGACAAAATCCAAGATATTTATATTTATCTCCTTGATGCATTGGCTCGATTTCGATATTGGAAATCTTTATATAATCAGAGGTGATCTTTATTTTTCAATAGAAAGATTTTTACATTTTGGAAGCCCAAATTTCATGTGAATATCATTGGAATAGTTGAAAGTAATCTCAAGTAGACTTTTAAATGAGATCTGGTATATATATATATATATATATATATATATATATATATATATATATATATATATATATATATATATATATATATATATATATATATATATATATATATATATGGAGGTTGACTGGAATCAGGTGTTTTAATTCAAATTGTTGTGAAGTGATTTTAGCACGTGACAACACTGGAGGTCATTTCTGAAGAATAGGCCAGTGATGTCGCACTCCGTTTATCGACCCTTATTTTCGTTTCAACTTCTACTTCACAAATTTGATCACATTTTCAGATATTTCGTCCATTTTATAAACAAAACTATTGATGTATTTTTTCGTACGAATCATATTTTAGGAGATATTCAAGATCAAAGAAAAGGAGAATCGCTTCTTTCAAGAGAACCCTTATCTCTTGAACGGGGTCAATACATTTCGGTTGCGACTAGTTTGTTTGCTTTTATTGTTGCGAAAATGAAATGGCCTTCAGAAAACATTAGTCCGTGAGAATTAGGATAAATTAGACAAGGTAGAAGCTTACCAGTCAGGAACTCTGACCGTGGAGCTCATTCCTTAGTGTTGTGAGACGATTTTTGAGCAACAATATGGATGCAGTAATGATCTTCTAGTCGCCTATACATTGTTTGGTGCCAGCATGTCATTAAAAATTCATTTCTTCTATTCATATTTGTTATTTTTGCCTGAAAGTTTGGGAGTTTATGTTTTTTTTTTCATTTAAAGTACGTTCAGTGAGTGTGAAAGGAGATGAGACCCATATACAGGGTGGTATACTTTTTTGTGTCTGGACTTCGAGGTTCGATAGAAAATCGAAAATGCTGATTACTTTCAGAGCAAACATACGTCCGGAAACGATTCGTTTTCAATATACAGGGTGTCAAAGTTTGAATTTAGAAACTGAATAATGAATAGCTACGGAATCCTAGAAAGTAAAAAGCCGAAATTTGTCACATCGGCTACTAATAATTGGATTATCAGTTAACACTGGAGGTCATTTCTGAAGAACGAGTCAGTGGTGTCACACGCTGTTCATCAACCCCTTTTTTTCGTTTCAACTTCTACTTCACAAGTTTGATCACATTTTTCGGATATTTCGTTCATTGAAGTATTTTTTTCGTACAACTCATATTTCAGGAGATTCTTGGGTCCAAAGAAGGGATGAATCGCTTTCTTCAAGAGAATCATTTTGTTTTGAACGGAGCAACACATCCCGGTTGCGAATAGGTTGTTTGCTTTTATTGTTTCGAAAATGAAATGGTCTTCAGAGAACATTATTCCATGAGAATTAGGAAAAATTAGGCCAGATAAAAGGTAGAATAGAATGAGAAGAAGATGATATCAGTTTCGCGACAATAAAATCTAATCTAATCAATCATAACCCGCAAAGTTTTCGCTGTATGTGTAGATATAATGAAGAATTTATTTTATTCAAGGAACAATATTCAACTTTCCGTAGAATGTTAACACGTACAGCGATAATTTCGCGGGTTATGAATAAGGAGCGTAGTCCTTCGACATACCGTAATCTAGCAGACACTGCGTGTAGCGTTGCGGTGAAAAGTCGAACTAGTGTGACTGTTTGAGGTTTTATGTTTATTTGCTCTTCGTTTTCATGGTTTTCCCGTGGCGTGGTGGTGTGGGTAGCTTCTGTGTCGATCTTTTCTATGGCGCTATAACATACGGATGTTTCGTTGCGCTCCAACGGATTGAGATGAGGTAGAGGCGGTAGGGACTGGTTGTTTTGAATAAGTGGGCAATGCTGACGAGGTCTAATGAGACCGAAACTGCAGTCCATTGGTTCTATTCATGACAACTGGCCGTACCGTACCACTTCTCTGTGGCCCCGGTTGACGGTGGATTTGAGGGGTGGATCGGGAAACCAGCTGCTTCAAAGAAGGATTTTTAACATTCTACGGAAGGTTGAATATTGTTCCTTGAATGAAATTGTTCATTATGTCTACAATGGAATCAATTAAACTACACTCGGAGGCAAAATTAGCGGAACACTCGAAAATTTAACCAAATTCGAAGTCCGATATTTTTCCTAATTCTCAACCGATTTAGATGATTTGTTCGGCAAGTTATAGATCAACTCTTCTGCTTTGTAGAAATTATAAGAGAAAACAAAAAAAATTTGAAAAAAATTTTATACGGGGGCAAAACTAAAAGTGCTTTTTCTGTCAAAAACACCCTGTGGAATTTCGTGGTCCGAGTTGAAACGTACAATATCATGGTCTGTCAAGACACATCTTCCTACAGTAACGCCCTACTTGTTTCATGCGTTTATCTCTATTTTTGCAAAATATATTTAATTTCAAGTGGAAAATCACCATTTTGGAGAAATTCAATTGAATCAAGAAATTGTCATTAAAATTCGTCCATAAATTTGGAATTTTCTTATAATCACTCAGGCGTGCCGAAATTGTCGTTTGCGATTTTTATGTTCGAATTGCATTAGTTATTGATGACAATTTGGTTAATTAGGTGAAAATTAGGAATTCATAGGAGGTAACAGTCGGTAGGTATTAAAATACACAACCGAATTCTGGGACCATTGATAAAACTTTTCATTTACTCATGTGCACACCTTTTTTTATTAAATATAAAATATAACACACGTTTTTTGGCATATGACCACATTTGCACTTGTTTGAAGAAGAAGAGTTTTCCATTCTTTGATTTGATACAAATTCGTTCGGTTGCGGTGTTTTGTAATTCTTTTACTGTTTACGATTCGAAACGGTATTCTTCATTCAGAATGAGAGGATTACCACCAACCTCAGTAACAAGGGCAGTTACATTGATCGAGGAAGGGCGCACCTACCGCTCAGTCGGTACCATGTTGGGTGTCTCGACGTCGGTTATCCATCGAATCTACCGACGTTACAGGGAAACTGGATTGTACGTGAGGAGGCGAGGGCAAGGAAGAAATTGGGCAACCCGCGCTATACTTGACCGTTTCATCGTCAATCAAACCATAAGAAATCCTCGTCTTTCTGCTGTTCAGGCACGTAACCATTTACAAGCAGTGGATAACATTAACGTCAGTGTGAGGACAGTCGGAAGACGATTAAATGAAGTTGGTCTGAGATCATACGCGCAAGCAAGAGCACCAAGACTCGATAGAGCCCATCCGGTAGCAAGATTGGCGTTTGCTAGGGAGCATGTAGCATGGACAATCAATCAGTGGAGACGAGTTTGATTTAGTGATGAGAGCCGATATTGTGTGAATTTCGTGGATGGTAGAGATAGAATATGGAGGCATCGAGGGGAACGGTACAATCAAGCGAACTTCGCATGAACTGAGCAATACGGTGGAGGGTCAGTTATGATATGGGGTGGCATATGCTTATGAGTACGAACAGAACTGGAGATTATTGGCAATGGATCACTTAATGCCCATCGGTATACAACAGAAATCTTGGAGCCCCATGTTGTGCCTTTTGCTCCTTACATAATAGAAAATTTCCTTTTTATGCACGATAACGCGCGCCCTCATACTGCGCGCATAGTGATAGAATATATCAATGAAGTTGGGATCACACGAATGGACTGGCCGTCGCGGTCACCGGATGTAAACCCGATCGAACACGTTTGGGACATTCTTGGAAGAAGGGTTCGACAACGGAATCCAGGCAACGTTGAAGAGCTGACATTGGCTTTGGTGGAAGAGTGGGACAACTAATCTAACCTCAACAGATGATAGACAACATCATTGGGAGTATGCGAAATCGTATGCGCGCTGTGATAATAGCTCGGGGGGGGGGGCGGTGGTGGTCATACTCGCTACTAAAAACAGATGTTTTTTTTTATGGATCATAATGAACATTTTTCTCAACATGTTCATTTCATTTCACCAGTTTTTCACCAGGATACATACCTGCTCTCAAATTTGGACAGAAATGATAATTATTATAGAGTGTCACACGAAAAAATTCAAAAATAAATGTGCAAATCAACGATTTTACCAATGTACTTTGAGTTCTCCCGGAGCGTGAAATTGGCCAGTGAATTTCAAAAATTTTCATTTCGTTAGATTTCCGCTTCTCTAATTTTGATTTTCTTTTTTGGCTAATCTCCGATGTTATGCACCAACGCAAGATTAAAAATAAATTCTTGAAATTTGTGACTTTTTGCTTCAAATTGGATATCTCTTGTAAAATAGCGATAAATGCATAAAACAAGAAGGGCGTTACTAAAGGAAGATGTGTCTTGACAGACCATGATATTGTACGTTTCAACTCGGACCACGAAATTCCACAGGGTGTTACGAATTTTTGACAAAAAAAACACTTTTAGTTTTGCCCCCGTATAAAATTTTGTTCAAATTTTTTTTGTTTTCTCCTATAATTTCTGCAAAGCAGAAGAGTTGATTTATAACTTGCCGAAAAAATCATCTAAATCGGTTGAGAATTAGGAAAAATATGGGACTTCGAATTTGGTTAAATTTTCGAGTGTTCCGCTAATTTTGCGTCCGAGTGTATTTGCAACCGAAATGTATTGACTCTGTTCAAAAAATAGTGATTCTCTTGAGAGAAGCGATTCTCCTCGTCCTTTATCTCAAATATCTTGTAAGTTGGAAATGGACGAGATATTCGAAAATGTAATCGAATTTGTGAAGAGAGCAGAGGTGTAGAAGTTAAAATGAAAGAAAAATGGTTGATAAACACCGTGTGACGCCACTGGCGTATTCTTCAGGAATGACCTCCAGCTTTAAATGAGAACCCAATTATTAGAAGCCGATGTGCAAAATATCGGCATTTCACCACCTAGGGTTCCGTAACTATAAACATTTTTCGTTTTTAAAATTTGAACTTTGACACCCTGTATACCGAAATGTTTCGATGCTCTATCGAACCTCGAAGTCCTTACACAAACAAGTGGATCACCCTGTACACTGTGAAAAAACAACGTGTATTGAATTTTTAATATCTTATGAAAAAATCCTCACGAAATTTTTCCTATATATAGTTAAATTCTCGTTTCTAACTAAGTAGCATTCTCAATATCAGAGTTGACATCAATAAAAAACGCTAGACCAATACAATCAATGTACCCATTAAAACAAAGAGAATAACGACACAAACTCAAACCGAATTCGACGTTTCTATCTAAGGATCTAGGGATCTAGGGCAACATAAAACATATGAATAGAATCTCTCGTCCATGTAATATGTAGAATGTTGAAGAAGGGTGTTCCGCCCAACTGCTCGCAATTAATCAATGCTAGGGGTGAGCTATTGATCGGTCTCTGTCAACATTGCGACCAACCTGTTCGTAGACGTATTAAAAGAAGCGAGAAATTACGTAGGTTACTTCAACATCAGTATGAAAGAAATGGAAGCAATATTCATTTCACGTTTTTGTTTACCGAGTCAACATAAAGCGAATCGTTCTTTGCTTTCATACATTTTTTATCAGTTTTCGTTGCATCTGGAAAATCGAGATGGTTTCGGAGACTGAATAGATACAATATACGAACGTGTGTACATATAATGAAACATTCGAATTTAATATTCTCCTTGAGTTTCTACACAATACAATCAAAAGTACAGTATAAGATAATAATAGAAACAAATGATGTTTTTTGAGGAATTTTACTGAATAATTGTGATTCGTAACGCGTTTCACTACACCGTAGCTTCTTCGGACGAATGAATGTACAAAAATTATGACAACTATATATAGATACAACTGAGAATATATATACAAATGTTCTTGAGTAATTAGAAGCTCATGGAGTTGCTTCTTCTTGAGTGGTTATTGATGATAGGTATATCCAATAAAATTAAGGAATAGATTGTTCCCTAAAGAGATTCAATGGAGGTGAAGGGCTTAAATCGACTTGTTCATTAATGAGTTTACCTGAGTGTTTATGTTTGTCATAAATGAACAAGTTGATTTAAGTCCTTCATCTCTATTGAATCATTTCTGGGAGCAATATATTCCTTAATTTTATTGGATATACTTGTCATCAATAACTACTCGAGAAAAACCAACTCCATAAGCTTCAAATAACTCAAGAACATTTGTATTTATATTCTCAGTTGTATCTATATATAGCTGTCATAATTTATGTACATCAATTCGTCTGTAGAAGCTACGGTGTAGTGAAACGCGTTACGAATCACAATTATTCGGTAAAATTCCTCAAAAAACATTACTTTTTTTTTTTAATCCTGATATACCTACGAATTTTTCAGCCCACCTGGTACATATAGTATTCAATTTTTTCGTGGTAGGGTTGAATAGAATACGTGTTTACTTATACATTGATTTTCAATTGATTTTCATATCTATATTTCAGTTCACATAATCAGTTTACTACTGTTTATACTTTTCATATACGGGGATAATAAGAAACATAACATGCACGCGTATTCTTTCATCAGACTACAAAAATTGAAACCAACTGACCTTCCTAAGCGGCTAAATTTCTGTGGAAATTTATTAATTCGGCTTCAAGAGGATGACAAAATTCTGCAAAAAATTATATGGTCTGATGAAGCCAAGTTCAATGAAAATGGAATAACAAACAGGGGAAATCGACATTTTTAGGCAACAGAAAATCCACATTTCATTGAGGTTATTGATTTCCAAAATAAATTCAGCGTGAACGTTTTTGCAATTTTAATGAATGATTTGTTGGCTTATCACGTTTATGAGGAAAATCATAAGGGAAAAAAATAAATGGAAATTTTGAGAGGAACATTAGCAAATTTTTTAGATGGATTACCAATCAAAATTCTGTGGGATTGTTATCACCAAATGGATGGTGCACCAGCACATAAAACACGAGCTGTAGATCGGCAGCTGACAGAAATGTTCGAGAATAGATGGTGGGGTAATCAAGGACCAAATTGATGCCCTCCGCGTTCTCCGGACCTGACACCCCTTGATTTTTATTTATGGGGCAAAATCAAGAGTGAAGTGTATCTTATTCCTGTAAGAACTAAAGAAGAGTAACTAGAGCGCATTATTCATAATGCTTTTCGTAATATTGATCCTGAGGGAACTAGGAGGGCAACTTATTATGTTCGTATACTAGCTGTCAAGTGTATCGAGCAAAATTGAGCACATATCGAATATGTATTCAGATCGTAAATTAGTTTTCTCCTATGATTCTTGCTATCATTTATTCGTAATAATGTAATTATCTTCGATGATTTTCGTTTAGTTCCTACAATTTTCATTCATCCGAATTGTAGAAAATGGCTTCTAATGCTTCGAAATTTTATTTTATACATAGACGGAAAACTGGGAAATTGGTTATTGAATTGCCTGCAATTTCTACCAACTATTTTTCGTCATTCTAAAATGAATTAAAAAGATTAAATATATTTTCGTTTGAATAACCAGTGGTTTCATTCCAAATGTGTTGTATTTTTTGGATCTTTTCAATCTGAAATAACGACAATTCTTGTTGAAATATCAAATTCGAATGAACGAAGTAACAAGTACATTAATTTTAGGCACCTGTCAGGTGATCGTTGCCAGTTCAGCTACTTGATTCAAATATTTCAGAGCATTCTCTGTTAGTTCTTGCAAAATCATCAAAATTCAATATATTCCCAAATTATTTCGGAACTATAAGAGATGGGTATAGTACATGCTTGTACAATTTCATCTGAAATTTGACGCTTCATCTAATGGCGATATAAAAATTGGCACGTGCAATTTAAAAAAATTGAGTTATTGCTGTTTGAAAAAGGCCCAATTGAAAAATTCATATAAAACAACGCAATAAACATTTGACAGGTGTAGATTGCTTAAAAAATCTTTGATCCTTCTTCTATTCACCCAAACAAAAATTGTGTCTGTAGTGCAAAAGATCTACGAGCTACAATTTTTTGAAATGTTCCTCAAAAATCGAGTTTATAACAAAAATAATTAAATCTGTTAAAAGTTTTGACAGATAAGTGCCAACAACTTGGGTATTTTATGCCTTGCTCAAATGTCGGTTCTAGATGTATAATAAAAAAGGTAGATTGCCATTTGAAATAACAAAGTGATGACCCACTTCCGGTATAACCGGAAATGGAATCACTTGGAATCGCTAGTTATGGCCGCGTATTGTGCTCTCCTCCGATCGTATTTCGACAAAGAATTCACAATTATTAGATAATTTGTAGTTTACTTTTCATATTTTCTTGTTCGCCTATGAGAAAGTTATGATCACTTTTGCAAACATACCTGGGATACTTTTTCATTACACGATAGAAAAAAAGTATGCCGAAGTTCTTACTGAAGTAAACCAGCAATACTTCATAAAGGATATCCCTCCAAATGTGAACGTTCGATTTTTCACCCATTGAGCTGAAAGGGCACTGGATAATTTTACGTCATAAAATAAGTTGGCAACTCCGAATCGGCGCAGTCGGGCATATAGCGTAGGTCTTAGACGTCGCCAGCTCCGTAAAACAGGAGCGTATCTTTTCCCTGCAAGGACGAATTTTAGCTAGACAGAATGTCGTAGCATCTGATATAACACTGCGGAAGTATACATTGAATAATCCTGAATGACCTGATTTAGTATTCTGTACGTTTTCTTTATTCAAGATGTTCATTCTCATGTTTATATCTTCCTTTGCATAATACCAGACATGACACATAGTGTGGAAATGCTTTCACGACTATGCAAAAGGATAATTTATATTATGAATGCTTAACTTAGCTTAGAGGCTGTATTATGTTGTTGAAAATAGTGAATTCATTGCAACGTTTCGATTTAATCGTGCACTATAATGAAATGTTTCAATCGACTCTATGAAAAATGGACCAACTGAAAACAGTTGAGCCAAGAATCTTACTTTCTCTCATATTGAGTTTTTCATTCAATACTCTCAGGAGTAAGCAGATATGGTTTCTCGAGTTTACCTGAACACAAACAGACGTTATACTGTCGTCGTTACCACTTCCATAGATCTATATGCATAATGCCAAACCATTTCTGAGGCTTTGAACATGACTTGAGCTACAGCACATGGTTCACTGAGCTCTTCTATTGTCAAGCTAGATGTGAAGTAGGTCAAGGTCACCACTTGGTGTTCGAAAAACGTACCGACCTTCATTCATGATGCTCTCAAGATATTCTATCTTCA
Organism: Cryptolaemus montrouzieri; assembly: GCA_013387265.2. NCBI lineage: Eukaryota > Metazoa > Arthropoda > Insecta > Coleoptera > Coccinellidae > Cryptolaemus > Cryptolaemus montrouzieri. Next base: position 4,676,901 of record JABFTP020000083.1, on the reverse strand, counting down.
AGTATTCCTGTTTGAATATTCCTCCTATTGGGCTGAGTACCTGATTTAACCATTGCAGTATACAGGGATATCCACCGGGACCGTCCGTTAAAAACTTATTAAGTTCCAATTACAATATCAAGCTGAAATTTTATACGCGGCCATTACTTGCGATTTCCAATTGGAGTGAAATATTTTCGAAGTGATACCATTTCCGGTTATACTGGAAGTGGGTCATCACTTTGTTATTTCCAATGACAATCTACCTTTTTTATTATACATCTAAAACCGATATTTGAGCAAGGCATAAAATACCCAAGCTGTTAATTATTTTTGTTATAAACTCGATTCTTGAGGAACATTTAAAAAAAATGAAGCTCGTAGATCTTTTGCAGTACAGACACAATTTTTGCTTGGGTGAATAGAAGAAGGATTAAGGAAATTCTTAAGCAATCTGCACATGTCAAATATTTATTGTATTATCTTGTATGATTTTTTCAAGTTGGCCTTTTTCAAACAGCAATAACTCAAATCTTTCAATCGTCATCAGATGAAGCGTCAAATTTCAGATGAAATTGTACCAGCATGTACTATACCAGTCACTTATAGTTCCGAAATAATTTGGGAATATATTGAATTTTGATGATTTTGCAAGAGCTAACAGAGAATGCTTTGAAATATTTGAATCAAGTAGCTGAACTGGCTACGCTCACCTGACAGGTGCCTAAAATTTATGTACTTGTCACTTCTTTCATTCGAATTTGATATAACAAGAATTGTCGTTATTTCAGATTGAAAATATCCAAAAAATACAACACATTCGGAACAAAAACACTGGTTATTCAAACAAAAATATATTTAATCTTTTTTTAATTCATTTTAGAATGTCAAAAGTTGTGGGTAGAAATTGCAGGCAATTCAATAACCAATTTCCAAACTTACCGTCTATGAGTAAAATGAAATTTCGAAGCATTAGAAGCAATTTTCTACAATTCGGACGAATAAAAATTGTAGGAACTAAGCGAAAACCAACCATCGAAGATAATTACACTAATACGAATAAATGATAGCAAACATCATAGGAGAAAACTAATGTACGATCTGAATAAATGTTCAATCTGGGCCGCATTTTGCTCGATACACTTGACAGCTCGTATACGAACATGATGAGTTGCCCTCCTAGTTTCCTCAGGATCAATATTACGAAAAGCATTATGAATGCGTTTTAATAACTCTTCTTTACTTCTTACAGGAATAATAAACACTTCACTCTTGATTTTGCCCCATAAATAAAAATCAAGGGGCGTCAGGTCCGGAGAACGCGGAGGCCAAAAATTTGGTCCTTGATTACCCCACCATCTATCCTCGATTATTTCTGTTTGCTGCCGATCTACAGCTCGTGTTTTATGTGCTGGTGCACCATCAATTTGGTAATAGCAATCCCTCAGAATGTTGAGGGGTAATCTATCCAAAAAATTTGCTAATGTTCCTCTCAAAATTTCCAGGTATCTTTGTCCATTAAGATTTTCCTCATAAATAAAACAAATCATTAATTAAAATTGAAAAAACATCCTCGCTGAATTCATTTTGGAAATCAATAAACTCAATGAAATGTGGATTTTCTGTGGCCCAAAAATGTCGATTTCTCTTGTTGGATATTCCACTTTCATTGAACTTGGCTTCATCAGACCATATATTTTTTTGCAGAATTGTGTCATCTTCTTCAAGCCGAATTAATAAATTTTCACAGAAATCTAGCCGCTTGGGAACATCAGTTGCTTTCAATTTTTGTAGTCTGATAAGAGAATATGGGTGCATTTTATGATCCTTAAAGTTCCTTTGAATGGAAGTATAACTCAATCCAATATCCATTGATGCTCAATGGACCCATGTGGATTGGCACGAAAATACACTACCGTATAAATTTGATTGTCGTTGTCCTCGAGAATTGGTTTTCTTCTAGTTTCTATGTATTTTGTTCCTCCAAATTGCAGTTCCAAGATATTGAATTGCCTGCAAGTTCTATACACCACTTTTTGACATTCGCCATAAATTGAAAAGAGATTAAAAATATCCTCGTTTGAATAATCAGCCATTTTATTATCAATCTGGTGTTTTTTAAAGATTTTCACTTCAAATTACCAACAATTCTTGTTGAAATATCAAATTCGAATGAACGAAGTGACAAGTACATTAATTTTAGGCACCTGTCAGGTAAGCGTAGCCAGTTCAGCTACTTGACTCAAATATTTCAAAGCATTCTCTGTTAGTTCTTGCACAATCATCAAAATTCAATAAATTCCCAAATTATTTCGGAACTATAAGAGATGGGTATAGTACATGCTTATACAATTCCATCTGAATCGTGACGCTTCATCTGATGGTGATATAAAAATTGGCTTGTGCAATTTGAAATAATTGAGTTATTGCTGTTTGAAAAAGGCCAAATTGAAAAAATCATACAAAACAACGCAATAAATATTTAACATGTGTAGATTAGTTCCTTGGTCCTTCTTCTATCCACCCAAACAAAAATTGTGTCTATAGTACAAAAGACCTACGAGCTATCATTTTTTTAATAAAATATAAAAGTATAATAAAAAAGGTAGATTGCCATTTGAAATTACAAAGTGATGACCCACTTCCGGTATAACAGGAAATGGTATCACTTCGAAAATATTTCACTCCAATTGGAAATCGCTAGTTATGGCCGCGTATAAAATTTCAGCTTTCAGAATATCCACCGGGACGGACGGTCCCGGTGGATATTCCTGTATAACGCAGATCTTCCTTGTACATGTACTACTTATCAAAAGTAGTCACAATATCGTGAACAGCCTCGTTAGTTTGTGGACGAGGTAAAAATTTGAATAGTATTATTTTAATTATTTGAAAAAAAATATTCTGTGAGTTCTATTTTTCTATGGTTCAGGTAGAATTTGAAGAAATGATACGCCAAAATATTTGCATCCTAAATATCTTGAACACAAGGAATTCAGGATGATGATGACTTCGGGATTCGATCCTTTCAAGCGAATTTTTATCCTAGGTGCAAATAGTAGTCTGGGAAAATAAGTTATCTTTTCTTATTGTTGGTATTCAGATGAGAAAAAATCAACAAGTGTACCACGTCATCTGAGTCAATGAAAACCGTACTGATTTTTCGTATTCTGAGACATAAAATATTCTATTTACAGTAAAATATTCATAAATGATTGGTTTATCACTTGGCAAAGGTTTCACAAATATTTATTGAAAATACTCGACATATGTTTCGGGTTGTTAGCCCATTATCAAGAGTGATACAGTACTAAATTCAGAATGAGTGATTTCATTATGTATAACGGCATTCACAACAGGAGGTAAATTGAAGTCTAGTTGGTCCTTGAAAATTGGCTGGTTTTTCCTATGAGCGGACGTTATTTCAATAATCTCCAAGATGTCCATCGTTTTTCCTTCATTACCTGGATGCATGAGTTCGATATTCTCGAAATCTATGAAATGATTTTTGTTGATGCAGTGGTCCGAAAAACTCGTAGAATTTTTATTTTGGAAAATAGATCTTTTTTGTTCTTCAACTCTCTCCTCGATGCATCTTCCGGTTTGGCCTATATAGAATGTCTCACATTCAATGCAGTGTATTTTATATACTCCGCTTTTATCTAATAAATTTGTTTTAACTTTATCATTAACTAAGAATGATCCCAAATTCTTTTCATTAGTGCTGATGGTGTTATTATTATTTCCGTGTAATCTGTTACATACCATATTGTTCAACAAGTTTTGTCGTTCGATAAGAGAGGCATTGCTACTAGTCCAAATTTATTTTTGTTTTATTGGTACAGTCTTCATATAAATGTATTTGAAGGTTCATTTCAATCTGTCAATTCATTCTTTGTTTACAAGTTATTTAGTTCTATTGTACAAAAATACTGTGAGTATTTTTGTACAATAGAAAAATTGAATATCGTGAAATGATAAAATTCTTATTTTTGGAAGGTGTAGCGCCAAAAGAAATTCACGAACGAATGTTAAGAGTGTATAATGATTGTTCACCTACAATTAGAACAGTAAACAGATGGGTTGCTGAATTTAAACGTGGTCGTACAAGCCTTGAAGACGATCCACGTGAAGGACGTCCAGAAAGCGCATCAACACCAGAAATCATAGCCAAAATACAGGATATGGTTTTGGAAGATCGTCGATTGACTGGGAGGGATTTAGTGGAGACTCTACACATCTCATTGGGCAGTGTGAGCCTTATTTTAAGGGAAATTTAGGGTTTTAGAAAGCTGTGTTCACAATGGGTGCCGCATTCGCTAACAATGGAACAGAGACACATTCGAATGCGACTTTCTCAGCAACATATGGAGCGTTTTAAAAAGAATAAAGTGGATTTTGTGCGTTAATTCATCACTATGGATGAGAATTGGGTCTATCACCATGATTTTTATTCAAACAAGAGGCTAAAGAGTGGTGTGAACCTGGTTGTTCAGCTTCGAAACGAGTTTGTGTCCGGAAATGGGCATAGAAGATTATGGCATCAGTTTTTTTGGATGCGAAAGGAATTTTGTTTGTGGATTACTTGAAAACTGGTAAAACAATTAATTCTGCTGTTTTGATCAAAAAATTGTTTTTGCTTCAATCAATGAAAAATATTAGGCACATTTTCATTTCAAAACTATACTACTTATCTGATAAAGCTATAGTGTAGTGAAAGTTTAAAGATCATTGTTTTATCCAATTAAAAAATATATTTTGTTTACATCAACACACAAGATCAATTTTTTTCAACCACTATAACTAGGTAGCTCGTTATTATTGAAGACCTATGTTTGTAACATTTTAACGTTTTACATCTCGTTTGGAGAGTTTTATTGGCTGGCAAATTTCTTCGGCGCAGGCAGGCTTCGTAAAATGATGTGATACGAGCGAACGGATCTTGAACTTGAGGCAGATCATTGAGAAAGCCAGGGAACATTACTTTCCCGTTTATATCTGCTTTTTATACTACTCCAATGCTTTTGATAACGTCAAGTGGCCTAAACTCTGGGAAATTCTGCATTCTATGGGAGTTCCCTACCATCTAATTTTTTTCATTCAGAAACTGTATATGCCCAACTCAGCTCAAGTAAGAATTGACGGTAATCTGTCTGATCAAATGGCAACCAGAAAAGGAGTACGTCAAGGATGCGTATTATCTCCGATGTTATTTAACATCTACTCCGAGTTTATAACGAGACATGTACTTGACAACTGGCATGGCGGCATAACTATTGGTGGTAGCAAGATTTCTAATTTGAGGTTTGCTGACGATACTACCCTTCTTGCTGCTTCAGGAAGAACTGTTAGCTTTGCTGAGTAACCTAGAACAGCATAGTGCAGCGTATGGTCTTAGTATTAACTATAATAAAACCAAGGTTATGATTGTCGACAGGGAACATAACAACTATCCTGAAATGAAGTCTGTTGGCCGTTGCCAAATAGTTCAAAGTTTTGTGTATCTGGGTTCTTTGATCGAAAATTCTGGTGGCTGTGGAAATGAGATTAGACGACGTATACAGAAAGTACGGACGGCCATGACGAAGCTCACTAAAATATGGCGTGACAATAATATCACCAAAAGAATCAAAATGTCGTAAGTTCAGACTCTTGTTTTCTCTATATTTCTATATGCTTCTGAAACTTGGACTATTGAAAAGTAGACCGCGCTCACATTGATGAATTTGAAATGTGGGCTTGGAGGAGAATTTAAATGAACTTGGTAATCCAAAGTGGCTCTCGTCCATTGTATTCACGCGAATTCTGACGTTCTTCGGTCACATTCATAGACACAATAATATGGAGAAACTTGTTGTCCAAGGTCATGCTCCGAATGGGCGACGTCGTGGCCGTTTCCCTACAACGAAACAGTTGATGGATGTGAGTGTCACAAAAGCCACCGAACTAACTCGAAATCGCAAAAGATGGCGTGCTACAATTTCGAAAATAATTAATAATCTTCGTATCGGCAGCTCCGACTTAATGCGTTTTACGAGTTCACAACATGTCCGTTAAGACATTGTGACTATGATGATGATTTTCATAACGATTTGATTCATAATACGACTAAAACTTGTATGAGCAACGCAGTCGCTTTGTGATCTATTTATTTTGCTATCATTCTTATATCTAATTCTGCATATCCTAATTCCTGCACTCCAATTTACCAGTGATAGTCTATTTTGGGCACTATTATATTGAATGGATTTCTATTAACAACAACTTGTCCAAAAATAAACGTCAAGGTATAGAAAGAAACAAATAATCCTATAACTCTATCCTAACCTTATTCACAGAAAATTTCTGCATATCAATCATCATTAAGAGGGTGTTCTTCTACCCTCGTTATCAGATTTCCTAGAAGATATGATGTAAACTATTTAATGCATAGCATCAAGCAATGGTTTTGATCCTGATATCATTTACTGCAGATTAAAACGAAAATAATCACATTCAGCCTACTAATATCACGTAATAAAATCTGTGGTATCAGAAAATTTTGCTTTTTCGATATGATTCGGACATATTAGTGAAAAGGCAAAATACAACCGCTGAAACTTAAAACCTTGACTTGCATTAAGACTAAAAAATAGTCCTCAGTTTCATTGAAATCTAAAAAGTCAAATCACAACCCAGATGAATCGGGTGTTTATAGGTGAGTTTAACCAGACTGCAATAAAATTTACAAAAGTTAGAATTGTCGTCCCTTAAGAAACAGGTACAAAAAACAACTCACAGCCTTCATGAAAAATCAACGAGACTCAGCTTTTACGAGCATCAACATTCGAGAAAGATATCCTTCCTTAGTGTCCTAAATTCAAAAGTAGGGTTTTCGAAGAGCAAAAACATAGCTACCTGGATTCGAAATCATGAAATCATTGCATATTTATGTCGAATGTTTTATTTGGTGTTTGGAGCGGAAAGTTCTTCTGAATTTTTAATCGTGCAATAGGGAAATTGATTCCTTTAATTTTTTGGAAGTGAGATACATTAATTACTATGGACAGGCATCATTGAAGTGTAGTAGGAACAGATCAGTTGAAATACTTGAGGGTGGGGCGACACGAACAGAAGTTGAACTATTTAAAGCATTTTTTCGGGTTTGATGGACGCTATAGAGAAGAATAGAGTATGAAAAAATACATATGGGTAGACATTCTATTGCAACAGTAGGGGAGACCGGGGATGGTTGACTAGTTTTTTACTAAATAGTAAATATTTTTTGCGTTTAGTATATTTAGACAAGAAAACCATATGAATCGATTGAAAAACTCTTCAACTAATAAAAAATATAACAGTTACTTATATATAAGTATAAATGGTGATAATGTAGTGCGTTTTATAGAACACTACTTCTTAGTCAATCTGCCCCTGGTCCGGGGTAGGTAGACCATACACCAGGGGTAAGTTTTTACCCTGATTGAATATTTTCAATTGTAGCAGCCAACCGTAGTGACGAATTAAGTAACTCCGATATATCATAGATTGTTATTGTTTTTCCTGGAATACTAGCTAGCCAGTTGTCACTAGCTCTGTTGAAATACTTTTTTAGAGGTCCATGAACAGATCTATCGAGAGGTTGTAGTTTGTGGCTACAGTGTGGTGGGAATGACAAAATTGTCACCCCATCATCTTTGAAGTAATCCAACACTCCGATCGACAAATGAGAGCCGTGATTATCTAAGAGTAATAGAATAGGTTTTTCTTTACTAGGTTTAACATGTTTTACGAAATGTGTGGCATATATGAAGTTTTCCTCTTTCATCCAGCCAGACGGATTTGCATCACCTTCTGATCCTAAGGGACCACCTCTAATAAAATGGGACTTGTAATGTACCCGTGGAAATACAAAGAATGGTGGTACCATATTTCCAACAGCTAAGATTGCTGCAGCCACTGTCACTAGAGTACCCCTTTCGTCAGATGTCATTTACCAAGATTTTTGATCCCACGACGAGCTATTACTCTAGTAGGTACATGGACGGTTATAAGACCATTCTCATCTACATTCCAAATATCGCCAGGGGTCAGATTCACACGTTGGTAGACAAAGATGAAGTTAGCGAAGAATTAACTAACGTTGTTTTTATTAAACGAGGTAGTTCTTGATAGACTTGTTGCTTGAGGTGATAGGATTGACAGAGAATGATGCCATTGGAGAAAGGAACCCAACCAATCTTCACCATCCAACAATTTTGTTCTTCACGAATCAGACATAGCTTTGTTATTTTTCATTGCAACCTCATAAGCTAATTTTCGAGGCTCATATGGCGTTAATCCATAATAAAAATCAGCTGCCTTCTTCGAATAATTGGCTAGAGCTTCCTCTTCTAGATTAGTAAAAACTTGCCTGTTTTTTATGTATCCTACTGAATCCAGCGTTAATTCTGCTCTCGTCAAGTTCGGATTATGGTCTAATTTTTCTTTTAGCTTAGCAACGTAACGATGTAATGTTTTATATGCATTATCATATTGTTTTGATGTCGCATTAACACTTTTCCCCTCAACTGACTGCATGGCAAGGCTTTTATAGGTCCTCATTGTTCTGTAACAACGAAATTGCTACACTTATTTGAAAGTCCCATAAAAGTTTACTTATGCGTCGTTTTCCATTCCATATTTTATTGGGGTTCGTTGACTAATTATAGTGCAAAAAAATGGAACAGATTCATTCCAGATCAAAGACTGTCATCTTTGATCTAAATGAACCTACACCAGTTTTTCGCACTAATAGTCTTGGGGCGATAGTCTTCTCTATTTTTCAGTGGCTCACTCTGTATCTTCTACAGTTTTCAATCAAAAAAAAAATTCTTCCAAGGGAATGCAGACAAGGATAATACGTTTCTTTCGAGTTATCACTCGACCCATCCACGCTCTTCCAAATTTTCAAGGGTTGTCACCCCTGCTCCAGGGGTAGAAATTCGAGATGAAGATAGTACTTGGATCTATTCCATTTTACCTCACAGAAACTTGAATAGTCTCAGGGAAATAGTCTTCCCTATCTTTCAGTTGCTCACGCTGTATCTTTTACAGTTTTCAATTAAAATGGAAATTCGTTCAAGGCAATATAGACAAAAATACCATCTTTCTTTTGAGTCATCACTCGACTTATCTTCCTTATTCAAAATGTTCAAGGATTGCAACCCCCGCACAGGGGGTTGACATTTCAGGCAAGTATTTTACCCCAAAAGATGTCCCCTTGAAACAAAAATTGACCTGTTTTTGCGTTTTGATCAAAAATGAATATCTTGGTAGATATAGCCTGTGTTTAGTTTTCATTGAAGCACCCTGTATATAATGTTTTGGTAGTTGAACGAAAACATATTTTACTATTTCCAATAATTACTATTGAAGCAGTGTTCAGACTTTTCAACCATGGATTCTTTTATTTTATTATCTAACTAGCTGACCCGGCAGACTACATACTACCTCAATCTATAAATAAAAGACCTTAACTTTTGTATGAAAAAACTTGAAACAAACAAAAGGAATTCGTAATTAATAAAAAATGAAGTTCTATTAATAATCTCGATTGATAACACATGAGGTTGCTTACTAAGAAAACAGAGTTTTCCTGAAATACTGGCTATTCATAATATATCAATTTGATATTAACAGACAAACAGTTATGATACAGTTTGTTTATCAATTTAAACCTTTCTGATAAACTATATTTTCTGTTTTTTTTTTGTGGTGCGTAAATAAACACGGGTGATGGTTTTCCGACGCGCGAACACGCGACGTATAGTTGTCCATGCGCGAAACAGGGAAACTCCAAATTAGATCAAGAATCAAGACATCCTCTCCTTTGTATTTTTACTCTATGATTATTACCCTAATGATTTTATTCATCACTTTTTTCACAGCAGAGTCGAGGTTGATCAATGTTACGCAGCATAACACGTGATCCTACATGTAACTGCAAATTATTGGGTGGTAATCCAGGCAATTTCAGTGAATTTAACAATTGTCCAATAATTATTTTCGATATATATTTTAGTACAAAATTGAATTTATGTAAAAATATTATGGTATAGTACCTCGAAATTGGGCATTAAATTATCCTGTATAATACTTGTAGCGCCAAACGATGTCATCTAGAAACAGCTGTTATATTTCTGAATGTTGGTCAAGAAGTGCTTAGAATAATTTTCGATCCCAGAGACTGAAAAGAGGAAAGGGTCTAGTGGTGGGACCAATTGTGGCAATTTTACTTTTCCTCCAGCACAACATAATCCAGTAGATTCACCACTGAAATTTAAGCCTTACAATATTTACAAATTATTGTCATTTCCCCAATTGTTTTCAATTTGTCTGTACAATAATCTATTGCCTGGCCATAGTGGAATACAGCTCGTTCCAGCAGTGCTCCTGAGGCACTGCGTCTGCGGGATCGTTCGATTTCATTATTTCGTACTCGCTGTTGTAATGTTCGTTGTGCACGAACTCGTTGCATTCTGAGCCTATCTACTTCATCGTCAGTCACTAAAGAACGCAATTGACATAGAAACGCCTAGTTTCTTGATCGGTGTCTCTCTAGTCATCGATGCGGTTAGCACGCGACTGACTACGACGTCAGGTCGTCTTCTCATCTGCATCGTAAATTGTAATTAATCAAAGTGAGAACAGATCTCGCGCACTTAGCAGCAAAGTGTCACTTTCACAAAATTTCAATAAAAAAAGGACACAACTTGAAATGTCACTACCACAAAGGATTACCAAAGTAAATAAAAATAGGTAAAAAAACTTTTTAAGTTAAACGGTTTTATGTTAAACATACATTGCACTGTTTACGATAAATGTACTAAAACCAAAAATAATAAAATAGATACAGTCGTGGGAATTATAAACATTTGCATAGACTAGACTAAAATAAAACCGTGGGGCACGTCAATTGTGTACAAATTATCGACTTAATGTGCGATAGAAGAATCGTTTAATTCGTCGTTAGGCAGTTGGCCCGCAGACGGTGAGGAAATTATTTACTATTTTCTTGCTCATGGAAATTCTAATAGTTATACACTCCATGTAAATAAAAGAGATGTTTTAACTAGTTTATCGTTGGACATTCACACTGCTGGCTGGCGAGGAATCGTTTCACTGCTTGTTGTTTGTCTTTAATCGGCAAAACATATGACAAAAGTACTACTCGCTCACCACTATGAAACCCTAAAACTCGCTTATAATCGAGCTTGCTAGCTTGTTTCCACATTCTAGCCCTACTTATCACACGTCCATCGTTGTCGGTTGCACAACTGCCTAATAATTATAGTGTAACATTACAAAACAAACATTTTAATCAACGATTGTAGACAATTGACGTGCCCCACGGTTTTATTTTAGTCTAGTCTATGCATATGTTTATAATTCCCACGACTGTATCTATTTTGTTATTTTTTGGTTTTTAGTACATTTATCTTAAACAGTGCAATGTATGTTTAAAATAAAACCGTTTAACTTAAAAAGTTTTTTTACCTATTTTTATTTTCTAGTTTTTAGTTTTTATTTCGCATTCTTTTTAATTCATTTAGTGCTTCATTATTGCAAGGTTTCTTGCCCGTTAGTTTATTGCAATCCAACTCCTCTATACGTAGTCCCTGCAAAGATCTTACTATACTAAGAGCCACGTAGGCTTGACATGTATACAAATTGTGTTAATAGCATTCTCGAATGCCTGCAGATTATTAGCTCTGCATTGCTGGGTACGCTCTCGTTGTTTACTTAACCTCGTAACGCGATGTTTAGGCGTTTCTGAACCCAACTGCTGTCTTTGTCTTTCACGGCTTTGTATTGATCTTACTTCATATTCTTCAGGCGTTTCTGACACTACCATCTGTGTATATTGCTCCAGTTGTTTTGTTAACCTGGCTTCATATTCTTCAGGCGTTACTGACGCTACCATCTGTGTATATCGCTCGCGTTGTTTTGTTAACCTGGCTTCATATTCTTCAGGCGTTTCTGACGCCGTCATTTGTGTATATCGCTGACGTTGCTTCTTTAACCTGGCCTCATATTGCTCAGGTGTTTTTGACGCTAATTGTTCCCGTCGTTTCTGTAATCGACTTTTTCTATCACCTTCACTTTCTTCAGCTCGTTTTGCTTGATACTTTTCTTTCGCTTTTGAAGCCTTCGTTTACGTTGTGCTGCAGTTTCTGTTTTATTTATGTTTGTATTTTTATATTTTTTTTACCATTTTGTTCCCACGAGTAATGGACATTTAAACGGTCGACCCCCCCAGAGGTCCAATAAAGGGGCAAGGCTATGTACAACAAGATGCGCCTGAGTCTTGAGGGGAAAACGCTAACGACATATCATTTTTATCCACCCTAATGCCATACAGTTCTCGGCGCGTTTTAACCTTTCACCTTAACTTGGGTGGTGTACCGCTAACGACGCATCATTTTTAGCCACCTTAACGCCACACAGTCCTCAACACGATACAAAATCTTGACTTGGGTGGTGAATTCAGGCTGGATACATTGTATTCTACTGGTTGAGCACTTTCATTTGATACCCATATTGATAGGATTGATAAAACCTACGTTATCCTCCATTTTGTAGCGGCCGCCATCTTGGATTTCAATTTTTTATAGTATATTGTATTCTGATTGTTGAGCCCTTTCATTTGATACCCATATTGATGGGATTGATAAAAGCTATGTTATCCGCCATTTTGTAGCGGCCGCCATCTTGGATTTCAATTTTTTATAGTATATTGTATTCTGCTTATTGAGCCCTTTCATTTGATACCCATATTGATGCGATTAATAAAATATAAATTATCCGCCATTTTGTAGCGGCGGCCATCATGTATTTATAATGATAATGAATAAATATAATTGTATTGTCACCAAAATCCAAAGTGTATACAAAATTTCAGATTAATCGGTTGACAGAAAGAGGGTGAAATTTGAATTACTAAATTTGACCCAAGAATAAATAAAACAAACGGGGTGAGCTAAATAAATGAGATATCGATCGATATACAGGATGGATCATATTGTCAAATATCAAATATAGTTGCGTTCATAAATATAATTTGTGACAAAATGTCAAAACAAATGACAGAACTAAAGATTTATCAATCTACATAAAAATAATCTGATAGATAGTTTACTGTTGTTAGCCGAATTTAAGTTTATTTGAACATAATTTATTGAAAAAATACAAAATCCAAATTACTTATTCATTTCAAACTGAACTTTCAATTCGATTTCTGAACGACGTGGGGCACATCAAAGGAAAATCAAAATTGTTGTTTCAATTCAATTCCGAACAGTTCCATATTTTATTTTAAACCTTCTCTGGATTTCCACAAATAATTAATGACCAAAATTAGCCAAATCGGTCCAGCCGTTCTCGAACAGCAATCGATTTACATATATATAGATAGATTATGATTATGTTGCTATGCGATTGTGAAGGTATACCTATTGAAGACATTTCTTTATCTGTTTGTGATGAATGAAAGAGAAAATTAAAAAAATATTTAACTTAGATACGAACACAATAAATATGAGTAGATAAATAATCGAATGACAATTTATAATGAAGTTTTTGCGAATGCGTCGCTTCAAAACTTGGAATTATTTCACGTTCTAGGAGTGATATTACTTTTTTTTTTTTTTTTTTATTTGAAAGAAACAATATTGTCGCATCAACCAATTTGGTTATTAGCGACATTACAAAATTAGTGATTAACTATATGGATTTATATACGTTTATACAGATTTGTAGCTTTTAGGTAGTTCAACGATATTACTTTTACGATCTAACAATTACACAATCACTCATTGTAATGAATTGATATCTACCTTGTTGACTTCCTTGGTGCTTTGAATTTGTTCTTGTTCTCATATTCTCTAGAGAAAGTTGCCATTCTTAACTAAATTTCTCGAAACTTCAATATCTCCTGGTGGCGACACCGCCCCTGCACGCTCTGCTAAAACTACCCTCATTTTATCAAACCTGCTTTCCTCGCTCGATAACGGGGTTGTTCAGTACCACTAGCGCACATATTCTGGCATTCTGCCTTTCAGTCCTGCAATGATGATGTGCCGGTATGCTGAAATAACGCGGTGATATTAAATCTAGTCAATTTGTTTTTGCTCAATGTTTCTTTCAATATAAGAATAACTGATCGCTCCAGATATGGTGACAGAAAACGGACAGGTATGTCACAAACGTATATTTACAGTGATGAATAATTATAACCTTGATTGGACTTTATATTTCTAAGATTCATTAATCAGTTATGAATTGATTGCAAAGGTGTTGTTTGAATTATGTTTTTCGCAAAAGAAATATTCATTCGTTTTTATGGTTGTATGGGAATTTTTGGTTACCACAGAAAATGAAAGGACAAATCCATTTACGTCATTCAAAATCATGATCAATCACAAATTTCAATTCAGAAGTTCAGTTATGATTTAAGTTTGGATAATATTTTATATTAATGAGATTGGCTACATCATTAAATCCGGCAGGTAGCGCATGACTGAAATTAGTCGGACGTCATGGCATACCTATTGATATTACATAACCAAATTCACAATAAAAGAAAGTATTCTCCTATTGTTTCATACAGGGTCTGGCAAATGCATCGAAATACAGTGATGATTTATATTTGAATTTGGGAGGCTTTTACTTGGTAAAATTCAATTATCAATAATAAAAAACAAGTACTGTGTTTTAAGGAATTTTACTTAATAATTGCGATTCGTAACGCGTTTCACTACACCGTAGCTTCTTCAGACGAATGAATATACAGAAAAATATAAATGAGAATATAACTATAAATGTTCTTGAGTAATTAAAAGCTTATTGGGTTGCTTCTTCTTGAGTGGTTATTTATGACAGGTATATCCAATAAAATTAAGGAATAGAGGTGAAGGGCTTAAATCGACTTGTTCATTGATGAGTCTACCTGAGTGTTTGTATTTATTGATTTCTAAAGTTTCCCAAAGATCTACCTTCCAATATTTATTATCTGTATGCAAAATTTCAAACTGTGGGTCGAAAGAATGATTATTTTCTAAGAGATGATTCGCGTAATTTGATTCTGATTTTTATTTGAAAAACTGCGTTTATGTTCCGATATTCTAATATTAAAATTTCTATGTGTTCTACTAATGTGGAAATTATCACAGTCATTGCAATTCAATCTATAAACACCTGATTTATTGTTTTTACCTGGTTTGGTTTTATTATTTTTATATATTTGCCTAAATTATTATTAGTTTGGAAGCTATGTTGAAATTATTGCTACTTAAGAATGATTTCATTTTCTCACTTGTAATGCCAACGTAGGTTAAGGTGTTGAATTTTTGTTTCAATTTATCGACAGGGTAAAGTTCATTCAATGCGATTCTACTTTGTTTTTATTTAAAATATTATTTATTAGTTTGGGATTGTAACCATTATTTATGGCTATTTGTTTATTCAAATTTAGTTCTTTGTTGAATTTTCTGGTGATAACGGGATGTTATCACCACAAAATTAAACACCTTAACCTACATTGGCATTACAAGTGAGAAACTGAAATCATTCTTAAGTAGCAATTATTTCAACATAGCTTCCAAACTTATTATAATTTAGGCAAATATATAAAAATAATAAAACCAAACCAGGTAAAAACAATAAATCAGGTGTTTATAGATTGAATTGCAATGGCTGTGATAATTTCCACATTGGTAGAACACATAGAAATTTTAATATTAGAATATCGGAACATAAACGCAGTTTTTCAAATAGAAAATCAGATTCAAATTACGCGAATCATCTCTTAGAAAATAATCATTTTTCGACCCACAGTTTGAAATTTTGCATACAGATAATAAATATTGGAAGGTAGATCCTTGGGAAACTTTAGAAATCAATGAATACAAACACTCAGGTAGACTCATCAATGAACAAGTCGATTTAAGCCCTTCACCTCTGTTACCTTAATTTCGATAAACATACGAGTGATATGAGATATAGCTAGAATTTTTAAATAGACCATATACAAGGTGTTCTAAAAAGGCACAATAATATTCAGGGTGCTGATTACTGAAGTCATTTCATGAAAAAGTTCGATACTCTACCCAGGCGGGCGTTCGTTGGCACTTCAACTAAAAACATTAATCTTTTGTTGGGTTTTTGAATTTTTATAATTTAGCACAAAAGACCTAGATTGCCTGGGGAAATATGGAAAAGAACATATTCAGGAGACTCAGATAATCATTTATTCGATACTGTATCCAATTTCCTTTTTTTGTTCTTTCCCAATCTATCCATTTGTTATCCCGCAATAATTCTTTAAAAGAGTATTTGTTGTTCCTATTATAATTAGTTTCAAACTATATTCCGGGCTGTGCGTTTCACAAGCAGGTAACCTATAGTTTTCAACAATTTCATTTGTCATCCAATAATTGAAAACAAAAATCACAACAAAATCCTTCTTGAAATTGGGTTTCAAGAATTCATTCTCGAAATTTTCAATTAATTTCTAGAATAGAACGTAGTTAACTAAAACCAAACGGACAACAATATCGTGTGCATAAGATAGACCTCCACGGCTCTAATTTTTTATCACATTATAACTTTCTTCGACAACCATTTCCTCGTCGAACACTAATTTTGATTTACAAAAGTCACACTCAATTTTTCGTATTACCTTATAGCTGCAATATCCTGCCAAATAAGTAACAACTGGCATCTCAAATTGAACTTTTTCGAAAACGTTTTCGTCAAGATGAATATCTGGCTCAAAGGAATTATCACAAAATTTCTGTTCTTCATGACAATCGTCAAAATTTTCCGAAAAGCTAGTTATGGAAATATTGCCAAAATTTTGAGACGTTGATCGTAAAAGCGATTGAAATATGATAGTTACCACCTGATCATAGTCTATATTTTCCGAACCTATGTTCCAAAGAGTCTGTCTGAAATTTCCCCAACAAAACATAGTCTATGTTGAGTTCTTCAAAACAATACTGAATAAAATCTATCATGCCATGTAGAGTATACGATAATGCTATATGAGTTTGAGGAGTAAGTTTATGAGGAAAATCAGAAGATTTTCCACAATCCAGCCAATTGATCATATCGCTCGAAAATGTCAATTTGGTATCATCTGGATTTTTAGAAGTTATTGGCATTTCCAGTTCATCTCTGAGTCTCTGTCCTTTCAGAGGAGTTTTCATGTTTACGATTTTCCACCATGTAACTATAATATTTTAAATTACTTCCAAATTTCAATAAAGCTTTTATAACAAATCGACTGAAAATTTTCAAAGCTAACATTACATTTTGGCGTTCGAAACTACTAGGAAATAATGCCTTGAGTGATAAAGAATATCCAAATTTCAAACGTTTGTCGGGACCTAATTTATGCAATTGTATGAGTGAATTGAGATTGGCTATTTTCTTTTCACCAGTCTTGAAATCTGGAAACGTTAAAGTCTTACTTTCAGGAGTTAGCCAATTAGTTCTAATACATTTATGTGTGTGGACTGAGTCGAATAAAAAAAGAGAGTGGTCATTCATTATCCGATGGATGAGGATAAACTATGCTCAGTTTTTTTTCGGGGAAAAGTTATTCATGGCTTTACTATTAATAGCATTATTGTCACTAATATCACAAAATACTCTGTAACCTATATCTTCAAGTTTTGAAACGATTATTTTTATATACTCAAAAAGTGTATCACTCTTATTTGTCGATGCGGGAAATATATGAATAACTTCTTTAAAATTTTGATGTCACACTAGTTATCACGAAAGTATAGGCTGATGTACATGCAAACAAATCAGTATATGAAGTCCCCACAATTTTTCCACCTTTGAAATCTAAGTGGGAGGATTGACTGTGAATTTCGTCCATAAGCAGCATGACATTTTTTTCGTGTTCTTCTAAAAGTTTGAAAATAATACGTGCGTAGAAAAGGAAAACATGTTTATCTTTGTTAGTTGAATCTGTTAAAAACTTATTACAAATGTTATTTAAAGTGAATGGATGTGGCAGAATCGAACAAGCTGAGTGTAGTAAAAATTTATGAGCATGCGAACTTATAGTAGGCATAATAGAAGACAAAATTAGAGTGCTAGTTAAGTAGCGATCTCTTTCTTTTGGTGTTATTAGTAGTTTCAGTTGTTCAGAAAAGAATTTGAAACAATTACTTTTCCCTAAGTTTTCGCCTATAGAGTCCAAAATAGTTGTCAAATGATTAACTATACGTTTCAAATTTTCATCGTTATCATTAAGCTTTGGGGAACTCTTCAACGATACTGTTTCAGAATCTATTACTTCCAAGCAATTTTTTAACATTTTTAAGTTGTTGATGTCGCATGGTGTACTCACTCCTTTAATCTTCACAAAAATTTCCTGACCGTAAAAATATGTTTCCATTTTTGAATTAGAATTGATAAAAATACCATCGGTTGTTGAGGGGCCTGGAGTATAATCTAATCCTAAAAAAGGAACTTTCCCTTTCTCGATAACTTTAAGCCACTTAGGATTGTGCAGCAATCGATCTAGAGGTACTAAAAGTTTATCTCTTCCCTCCCTTTACGATTTTGATGTTGTTTTGATAAATATTTGGGGCAATCCGGAAAAATAGCTGGTACTGCCCCTTCTTTCAAGTGAAGACGTTTTACTGGCACAGTAGAGTACTTACCAGTTTCTTTATCAAATTTTGTAGTATCCCTGTTCAAGACACCTGTTTGAAAATGTTATCCACATACCTTACTGTACTTCAACGGTTGAAAATGATCTCGGGGAATAGACTTCAACCATTTACCTTTCAAACTGATATCTTCCGGAAAGGAAAATAGCACCACTTTCGGTGCATCTGCATAACCGTAGTTTCCTGAACAACCGTGAACACAACACCTGAACGATAATATCTTAAAGACACTAACATTCCCACAATAAAAACATCAAAAAAATTTAGGTTTATAAACGAAAAGTTTAACTAAACACCAATACGCCTTTTCTAATCTTACTCATAATTCAACTCACTGAAATTCGTTCAAATTTATAATTGACGCGAATTATTCGGTAAACACCTCATGTCTTATAAATGCATTAGTATATAAATTAAGCACTAGAAACACTTAATTTCGGTTACACTGTACCACCTGTTGTGCTTTCATTTCGCATGCTTGTTATGACTACTAGAGAATTGTGACGTCGTGATACGTCACAGCGCTCATGCCTTATTATTACGGTGGTAACGATTTTAGTCATCTTGCTCGTAAACAGTATGGAAATCGTTGTATTCGTCGAGGTGAACCTTAATTTGGGCCTACACGGTCCCCAGACTCTAACCCCGTCGATTTCTTCATGTGGGGTCATTTACAGTCTTCGGTTTCCACTACCCGCGTGGCAAATGTTGAGGACTTAAGGAGTTCGCCAATCAATGAAGAGAATCTTGCATCCGAGCTGGAGCAGGTCACTTTGAAAAGCTTCTGTGATGTTTTAAAAGTTATTGCTGATACTCAAAAGTCTCTGTTTTTCCCTCGAATTAAACTCTTCATTTTCAAACAAAGGTTATTAATTGATTAAAAGAAATACACTACGACGGTTCATTGAATCGAAGGCTATGTGTCGTACAGTGATATTTATGGACATTCGTTCCAACATTTTTTCAATCATAAACTTAGCATCGTATGGAAAAATGTCAAAAGAGCTTTTTCTTTGAAAAGTGAATGGAAAATTCCAAAACATCTTTCATTTTTGAAAAAATCAGTATCGTCCTAGTTGTGCGTTGTACCCATACGCACGCCACTGGTGAGTCCAAGATATTGTTTCGTATTGTTAATTTTGCATCTTCGGAAGTTTCTGACACTCCCAAAAATTTTACCTCAATATCTCTAGCGGTTTACGAAAAATTCCAGTTTAATTGCATCTTTCGATTAAATTTTGACACCCTGTAAATCGGTATCGAAGTATTCGCGGATCAATGTTTGTATGCAATTTTAATTAGGTGTGAAGCTAAGTTCTCGCTGTTTGTTAATAGATGGCTCCAGCTGTAAGTGCTGGTATATTTTTATATATTGAGAACTGGTAATAAGTGATCTTGTTTTTGCGTTATATACTTGTTAGAAAATGTCTGATTTTGCGCAAAAATCTTCGAAGACGCTGAATTGGAGGCATTGCTCAATAAGGATCCGTGCCAAACGCAAGAAAAGTTTGCTTCAGCCATAGGAGTTACCCGCCAGGCTATTCTCAAGCGATTGCATGCGTTGAGAGTAATTCAAAAGCAAGAAACTTGGGTTCCTTATGATTTGAAGCCGAGAGACGTTCTTTCGCCTGTGAACAACTGCTCCAGCGGCAAAAAAGAAAGGGTTTTCTTCATCGTATCGTAACGGGGGATGAAAAATGGATTCATTACAGAAATCCAGAGGAAAAAAAAATTTGGGGACTGGCCGGTCATGCTTCTACGTCATCGCCTCGGCCGAATATTCACGCTGCGAAAGTTATGATGTGTATTAGGTGGGACCAAGTCGGTGTTATTTATTATGAGCTGTTGGACCTGAACGAAACCATCACTGGGAACTGTATCGAGCTCAATTGATGCGATTGAGTAAAGCACGGCGCGAAAAATGGCAACAATACGAGCAGATACACGAAAAAGTAATTCTATAGCATGACGACGTTCGTCCTCCATATTACCCAGATATTGCACCATCCGATTATTACTTGTTCCGTTCGATGGCACATGGTTGTCTGATCAGAAGTTCCGTTCTTATGAAGAGCTCGAAAAATGGCTTGATTCGAGGATAGCCTCAAAAGACGAACACTTCTACTGTCACGGTAATCGAGCTCTGCTAGAATGATGGAAAAAAGTTGTAACCAGCGATGGGCAATATTTTCAATGATTCATTTTTAATCATTTTCACAATAAAGTTGTATTTTCATAAAAAAACAGCGACCTAATACATAAAATGACTGCAACATCACGTAATTGAATATTGTCGTGTCTTTTTCAAACACTCTGTATATTTTCATATATTCAACGATATGAAAGACGATGGAATCCCTCCATGATGGGTGCTGGTCTCTAAATAGTCTCTAAATTTGCCCCCTCATAAGGGGGCAAAGATAGAATTTAACTTCAACACCCTGTATCTCGAGGAATGCGGACTTTCAGACATACAGAGTGGTCTAATTTCTATAGCGGAAAATTTTGAGACTGATAGAAAATCGAAATATAATATGAGTTTGTTATACAATCTATATTCGAAAATGCTTCGTTCAAGATAAACAAAGTGTTGAAGTTCCAAAAATTTTTCAGTATTTTCTTCATTTGAAGTTTTCAGCCACAAATTGAGATACAGAGTGATGGTTTTTTGTGTATTCAACTGGTCATGCTGCACTTTTCCTCCCCAACTTTTTTGTGGTACACCAATCACATGTTCGAAAAATAAAACGAACGAATAGATCGAAGATTTCACCAAATTTTCTAATATTTGTTCTTTTCTATATCTGCCACCTTTTTAATATTATTTATTGAAAATAATTCGATGGTTGTATTCATATCGAAATAATTCAGATATTTTGGCGACAATTAAAATAGTTGATGAGATTTCAAACTCAAATTTGATACAGGGGTCATCTACAGAGCACTAGATAATAATGTGAAAGTATACGGGTTGATGTATTTTATCAGTCATACCACCTTTTGGCGCCTTGAACGCTTGTGATACACTACTGACCTATTATGTGACTCAAACCTGAGTAATTGTTCCAACTGAAAATTTTCTGTTCTCTGGCATTTTTTCGTACCCACCTTTTCCGAGATAAAATTCGTCGTAGTCTCTTCCATTTAAAAACGCGTACTTCAAAGGATATTTCGACGATTTCTATCTCGAGAATATGGAAAAAATATAATGAACAAAAAAGTTTTCAAATTGAAAAAGTAATCTAATTTGGTCGACAGAATATCTCAATAACGCATCAGAAAGAGTTTGAGGGGCAAAAATGCAACATCACCCGCAGAAAAAAAATGTTACCTTGTACACTTTCGCATAACTTCATCTTATATAGTTCTGCGATTTCCATATAAAATTCAATTATAAAAACAGTTTGTGAAATAATTAACCTATTCGATTTTGTTAATCATACGCGATAGTGATGCACCACAAAAAAGTTGGAGAGAGAAAACCCATGCTGACCCGTGAAAAACTATCACCTTGTATATTGCTATTGTGTCATTTTTCGGCTGAAAATTCCGAAAATTGTAGTTATCATGGAGAAAATACTAAAAAATTTTCGAAACTTGTATTTCTTCAACGAAACATTTTTCGAATATAGTTCATACATCGATTCTCTCTATTTGTCTTTAAATTTTCCAGTATAGAAACTGGATCACCCTGTATATTTGAAAGCATACCTGAAACACCCTGAATATTCGACAGATAATCAATACATTTTAAATTAGATATGAGTTCGATCAACAGATTAAAGATATTTCCTGACTGTTTAGAATAAGATAGATTTTCAATTATACAACATACAAAAAGGGGAATTATATAACCGGAAACGGATATAAATGTCGAAAAGCAATTGTAATTTATAAAACGCAGTTTGTTATTCATGCAAATTGGTAAACCAAGGTTTGCTGAAATCATAGTAGAAATATACATTTAAACACTAGTAATACTATTATTAGAAAACCTTGATATAGTTTCTGAATTCGATTATTTTGGAATGACGTTACATGAATCTGTGTAATATCAATGGTGGAATGGAAAATGAGTAATCTAAAGGTGCTCTGCTGTGGCAAACATCTGTTCAAAAAAAAAATTAAATGGACACGTCCACATATCCCTTGCGTACTAGAGATACAGTAAAAACCTTTTAAATACACATATAGATGAATATAACGGTCTATAATAAATATTTCAATTTTCTCTGGAAAAGGTTAAGCAATTCTAAATGCTTTTTTCCATTTTCTTCGTTTTTCGACACAGTCAAAATGTAATTTCAAATCGATAATAATGAACGAAGTTGCTAACTATAAGTTAATTCGATAATAGAATTCTAATCCGGTTGAGTACATTCCGTATCTAGAATTGAAATTCAGCAATATTGCTGAAATTTATTGCCGAGTAATAATAATAATGATCGTCTAGGGCGTGCTGCAGTTTCCCTGAACTGAACCATAGGGAAATATCGCTGAAAGCATCACTTATAAATACTGAAATTCGGAAACTGATAACAAATATATAGATGAATTAATAATTCATTGGGTGAAATATTGCGTTCCAGAAAAATATAGGGGGGAGTTGTCTTGAAACCGCCATGTTTGTTTGGCTCTCAGCAGGACAATCTTTTAAAGAATGATAGAAAATGGTGCTGTGATAGTTTTCCGAACTACTAGAATGTTGAGAATATTAGAGAACTGTTGTAACATATTTTTTTATTGAAAGGCCATTTCATGGGCATCGTTTCTGGATTTATACACCCTAGTGTACATGCTGCACAGATTTCCATGTTTCGAACTGTAACTATGTAAAGTCTTATGAATAGAGGAGAATTAATTTGTTTTATAGTAACTTGCAAAGTTTGAAAATTTTCGGAATCAGTCAAGTGCCAATATCTTGTTGGTTTTTAAGTTTTATAAAATAATTTTCACTATTTTCTACCTAGAATCAAACTACGAACGGTTTTCAAGTGCTAAAACAAACTTACGATTTCTGAATATGAACCAAAACAGTTCTGATTTCGTTGAATAAAGTTTTTTTTGCGTTTTTGAGATATATCTTATGAGTACTAATTTTTTCATCCAGGACATGGAAAACCGAAACCTGTATAACTTTTCCCAAATTGCTTCTAGTAACTTCATATCCATTCACAGAACTTTGACTGGATGATTGAAATAGTTTAAGTATGTTCAGTAGTTATTATTAGTCTAAACGCTTGGTTCAGCAAAATCCGATTGGTTATCTGAACGATGTGTTAGTGTTTCGTTTCTGTTGCAGCTTTCATCAATAATTTCATCATTTTGATTTTTCCTTCAAGATCCACAAAATCTACTTTTGGTCCCTCTATTTCTTGATTATTTTCCATATTTTTCTGTAGGTGCAAAGTCAGGTTTCAAATATATATATGCTCTTTGGTTTTGTCTTTGCCTTCATCCATTATCTCATGCTACTAGGCTTCAAAATAAAAAGTCTATCAACTGAATTCGAACTAAGTCACTTAATTTATTTAAATGATATTAAATTATATGCCGGAACCAGATCTCATTTAAAAAGTCTACTTGAGATTACTTTCAACTATTCCAATGATATTCATATGAAATTTGGGCTTCCAAAATGTAAAAACTTTCTATTGAAAAAGGAAAGATCACCTCTGATTACATAAAGATTTCCAATATCGAAATCGAGCCAATGCTTCAAGGAGATACATATAACTATCTTGGATTTGGTTAAGAGAAGACAATTAACCATAGCAGCACTAAAGAAAATATTAGAAGTTCATATTACAAAAGACTTAGAATTATCATGAAGAGTCATTTAACTAGTAAAAGCCTTTTCAGAGCTATCAACTCCTATGCAGTTCCTATTCTTACATCTTCTTTCGGAATTATTAAATGGTCTAAAACTGATCTAAATGAATTACAATGTCAAACGAGGAAAATGCTTTGTAAATATCATAAGCACCACCCAAAGTCAGCTGTTCAGAGAGTTACACTACCTAGACATCTTGGAGATCGTGGAATTAATTGATTTGAATAATCTTCATCGTAAACAGATTTTTCATCTAAGTTCCCATTTTCATGATAAACAGAGAACGTCAAAATTACATGATATTGTTGTTGCTTCAGATTATAATCTTACACCTCTGAACTTGGCAATGCAAAAGGTAGATTTTGATATATTTGATGATAATTCTGAAAGAGAAAGTTGGATGTAGAAGCTATTACACGGAAAGCACCCTAAAGAATTGAAGAATGATTATATTGATGAAATCGCATCAAATAAATGGTTAGTTTCTGGAGAATTGTTTGCTGAAACAGAAGGCTTGGCAATTGCGATCCAGGATCAGGTTGTTTTCATGAGGAATTATAGAAAACACATCATCAAACAAAATATAGATGATTCTTGCCGTAGATGTTTCTGTTCTTCAGAAACAGTTTTTCATATATTATCATCTTGCTCAGTCATTGCTTCAACAGATTATTAAGAAAGACATATTGCCGTCGCTGATATAATTCATTTTAATCTAGGAATTAAACATGACCTAATTCCCAAAAGAAAAAAAATTACAAATATGAACCTGAGATAATTTGTGAAAATGACAAATATAAACTTTATTTTGATAAAACAATTCTTTGCAACAGAGCTGTAAAACACCATAGACCAGATATCATTCTTACTGATAAACAGAATCAAATAACATATATAATTGATATTGCTATACCTGACACACAATATATACAAAATAAATACAATGAAAAATTTCTAAATATATGATGCTTGGCGACGAGATTAAAAATGTGGAAAATGAAAAAATTTTTATTCTACCGATTATTATTTCCACAACAGGTGTTATTCCTAGGAATCTTCACAAAAGTATTGAGATTTTGGGTCTGAAGAAAAATTTGTTTGAACATTTACAAAAGATAACAGTCTTCAAATCTTGTAATATTCTTCGTAGGTTTCTTTCCGAAAAAATAATGAGGTAGAGTCATAGGTTTTCTCTTTAGTTTATACTGCTCAGAATCTCATTTCATATTTTATTTATATAAATGTAATATAATTAACTGACAATTTTGTCATATTTATATTCAGAGCAGTATTCTATTCGATCGTTCACCACTTCACACAAAGGAAACTATTAATGAGTAACATTCAGTGTTACTTGATGAAGGTACACTGGATTTTTCCGGGGAGAAAGCCTCTGACACTACTCGTTGGTTATCCTAATATATAATTATTCCAGGATATGTTTTGATTATAATCATTGCCTGGCAATGGTATTAATTACCGGGGATATTTATAGTCCTACCAATAATTTGAATGTGCTTTAATGGACTGGTGATTGATTTATATACTCAACACAAAACACTGGTTATTGTCATTAATATATATTGACAAAATAACATAACACTCATTTATTAGTTGCTTATTTAGAATCGTTGATAACTGAATGTTTACTTACTTCGTTGAGAGTTGAATGAATGAGTGAATATAACTGTGACCTATATATACCATTGACTGAATTGACCTGGATAAAATATCCTATGAAATACATATAGTTCTCTCAAATTTTGGGATCACTTCCGCCACATAGTTCACGGCTACCGCTGACAAGTATCTTATGAAATACATATGGTTCTCGCAAAGTCAGGAGTCACAGACGCCAT
Organism: Cryptolaemus montrouzieri; assembly: GCA_013387265.2. Classification (NCBI taxonomy): domain Eukaryota; kingdom Metazoa; phylum Arthropoda; class Insecta; order Coleoptera; family Coccinellidae; genus Cryptolaemus; species Cryptolaemus montrouzieri. The sequence goes on along the minus strand of JABFTP020000083.1, from coordinate 4,650,520 downwards.
ATAATTCATAGTTGACAATAATTCTAAAGAATTCCCTAGTTTTTCATAGTTCTGTTTTTCCTCGGATTTTATGTTTGTTTATTCCAAGAAATGAACGATTGAGACATCCTGAATGGCTCGATTTCACATGTGCCATATTACATGATAACCTGGACGAATTCAATGAAAGAAAGATTCCTTTTCATTACATAGTAGATAGTTGGTCCAAGTTCGAAGTGCTTATGTAAATTTTTTTGTTCAATTCCTATAGTTAATCATAGGCGTAACATGGAGTGCTGAGTAGGTACATTACGGTGCCAATCATTAAATGATATTTTTAGTTTTCTTTTAAATGGACCAAAAACGCCAACATCCAATGGTTGTACTTTATGTGACGTGTGTGGTGGCAAAAAAAGATAGATAATCCTATTGTCACGACAATAGTTGACTGCTTCAATAGAAATATTCGACTCGTTGTCACAAATGAGTAGAATTGGATTATCTTTAGTCTAAGAAATTTGTCCTTGAACACTGTCAGCCAGCCGCTCTTTGCCTTGGGACGGGGACCCCATTTTGAAAAGTGGTGTTTGAAATGGACTTGACGAAAAATATAAACAGAAAGAAGATCAGCACCTGTTACTGTCACTATTCCACAAACCGTTAATAGTTCTCCACGTTCAGATGACACAATTTGTCTGACTTGACTGTATTAATGCTTCATCCAAATTTGCTGCACGATCATAGCGTAACATTACGCGCTCAAAATTATCAAAAAATTCTGCCACTGCAGTTTTATTGAATGCAGAACTTCCTGCGATGCTTGTATTTTCACACTTTCTAAGGGTGAGCTCCTGATTTCTGTTTCTGAAACCTGCTCCCCAATCTTTACCGGCATGTTTTTCATTCTTTGCATCAAAAAAATTCTATAAACTCATAAGCTGATGATGAAAGTTACTGCAAGGAGAACCCATAATGCTTTTTGCTTCAAGTCAACAAATCTTCTGAAAAAATTTTCTTTTGTTGGCAATAAATACTTGAGAATATATTTTGATCCATACAGATTGAAAAGTGACGATTGGTTTTGTTCAGACGCTTTCATAAATTTCTCAACACGATGTTGCAGAGTTGCAGATTTTCATTCATTTCATAGATAGAGATGGATATGAGAGGGGGATCGGTATATTAGGCGTTTACTATATTAGGCGTATAGTATATTAGGCGTTAAGTTTATAAGACGTTGGATATATAAATACCAGTTAACTTGTTATTTTATAATACAACCTTAAGGATTTTTCTAATAGATAATAACTTTGAAGTAACTTCAGGCGGTTTTCAGCCTATCTCCATCTGAAATACGTCTTTCAGTCTGGGGCTTGAATTCACAATATTTTACCAATTCCTTGGGGGCACTTTGATACACATCAATGTCCCCCGTGCAGTATCTTAGTTTGCCAGAAGATTTTTTCAAAATGCAAATTATACGAAAAACAAACTAACTGATTTATTTTGAACAAAATATCTGAATACATAATATTACATGTCTTAGCCTACCTTTGGTATATATAGATCGTTACAAGATGATATGAAAGACCAGGAACACACTTTTACATTTTAAATTGATTTTAGTTGGCAGCACTCGAAACACGTTATGACTTGTCAAAAGGTGACTGGTTACTGGCGCGAATGCATAGAATGTGTTCAAACATTTCGGAGATGTCACCACTCGACTGTATTCACTTGATTATTTAATGCTCGTGAATCTATGCCTATAGATACACGAACATCATTGTGTCCCATATCCCTATTGATGAAAAGAATTTGGGTTCCTTGTTAGTTGAAAATGAATATAAATTAAAATTATTGCATAAAAACAGGGTAGATAATATACATCGCATTGAATGCGAGACTTTCTATATGGGCCAAACCAGAAGATCTATCCTCTGGTTTGTTTGAAAGTCGTATAGATTGAAATCATTTATAGATTTCGAGATAATTGAACTTATACATCTATGTAATACAGGAAAAAAGTTGGACATTTAAGACATGATGCAAATCACATCCGCTCGTAAGAAAAACCAGTTAATTGGTAATGAGCAAATAGACTTCGATTCATCTCTTGTCGTTATATTTGAGTAAAACCACTGATTTTGTCTTGTTTAACTCTTAACAATGATAACCCAAAATATATATCGAGTATTTTAATATATTTTTGATACCTTTGCCAAGTATTTTAATTAATCATTCAAAAGGGATATACTAAATTTAGCTTTGTTGGGACTTACTAGGGTATCTTCTAATCTGAGTAGTTCTGATGTACCATAAACTTACTATTTAGAACAATATACATAACACAGGTGAGCAGATATTTGTCGACGCAGATAATAAGATGATAAATTGAAGCGTTCAGACGGTCGATGACATAATTATTTTTTTGAAAAACCTTTTACCTAATCAAGTCGACTAAATTACACTTCCAAAACGTCAGTATCGCCAACGAAGTAATTTCTACATGGAAAATGACCTGCTAAATCATGTATGCAGAAAACTAAGTTAATGAAAAAACGTTTTCGCATGGCATTCCAACTTCATGTGATTAATAATAATTCCTTCCGTTATATTTCATGCAAAGTAGGATTTGGCTCGGATCCAAATGTGTCAAGAATTTATTCGTTCGTGCCGAAACGGAATCTATCGATCTAGGCGGGTTAATACGTTCGCAATTCATTTTAAAAATAACGGAGACGCTTTGCATTCACAAGCTGTCTGCATGGTTGGATTCGTACAAAAATATTCGCAGAACTTGAAAGCAACAATATGTTTTCTCTTCATTTAAATAAAGTATTTTATGTAATCAGAGGATTTAATCAGCATAGAGCCTCATTTCACAGAGTACCTTTCCCTTGAAATTTGTTCTTCTAAATATAAATATATTACAAAATTTGGATACCCTTTTTCTGAAAAAAGTTGATTGGAATCCAAATTTTCTTGAAACATTATGGAAACTGATATATCACAATTGATTTCCTAAGCTACTTCTTCTTGACAAGTTCAGAAAAGAGTTTATCTTCACGGAGCTTTCCCTTTATTCCGTGGAAAAAGTTGTGTTCACATAAAATAGCCCTCTAAAAACCATTTTTAGGTCAAATAAAATTTTCTTGTCACTTTTTTCTTCAAGGAATGGCATCATCGACCATTTTTCCTAATTCGAACCTCAATTCTTCACTTTGATCGTGAAAATATTATCAGCATCATCGACCATTTATCCAACCTCAATCTTGTATTTTGATTGTAAAAATATTATCATGAAAAATATCGAATTGACTTCCAGAACTATGCATAGCATACTATAGAGCATTGCAAAAAAAATTAAGGTTAAAAAACTCTTTATAAACAAGCTTCTATTCAAATGCGATAAAAAGAAAAAATAAACTTTCACAATGAAATTTTTACTGTTGCTTATAACGTCATTTCAAACTTAACACATTTGACACAATTTATATGTTATAATATAGAAACTTGTCGCGATATATAAGTATCCGTATTTATTGCTGCCTATTAAAATTTTAAAACAAAAAAGTAAGTAAATACGAGTACTTATATCTCGCGACAAGCTTTTATATTAAAACATATAAATTGTGTCAAATGTGTTGAATTTGAAATAACTTTATAAGTTAACAATAAAATATTTAGCATAAAAGTTTATTTCTTTCTTTTAAGCGCATAAAAATGAATGCTTTTTTTCAAAGAATTTTTTTTGTAGTTATTCTCAGCAAGCCCTTTTATTTGATACCCATATTGTAGGAGTGCATTAAAAATAATTGGTCTGCCATCTTGGGTACGCCGCCATATTGGATTTAGAATGACGTCACACAGTTGACCATGCATTGTCATCCAAACTAAATGTGTATACAAATTTACAGCTCAATCGGTTGAGGGCAAGTGCCTTAAGATTAAGTTGTAAGATTTCTAATTTAACCGAACGCCTGAAGATGACGTTGAAACGTCGCCACAATCAAAATGGACCACAGAATAAAACCCGTAAGATATCAAATCATGGATACTTCCGTAAAAATTTAAAATTTAACATTCCATTCCATTCCAGTATATAGAAGTAGCTCTTGATAAAACACTTATTAAATGGATAAAATTAGTTATCGCAAATACAGAGTCTCGGGGATTGCCAGCAGGAGATATTCTCAGGGGCAGTACTACCTCCTCTTCTCCGGAGAGGTTAGTACCCAAGCCCGCCACAAGCCTTGTCGATGCTGTCTGAGTACTTTGCGGTGAATTATGTCGAGGATCTTGTACTCATTGATTGGAAAACATCAGCACCAAATACGAATTTGAGCAGAAAACTCTTAAAATGACTGGGCGATGGCGCAGAGACCTATGCCATCATCGTAGGGTAGCCTGCACTGAACAAACAGAATAAACGGAATGCAATAAACCAAATCAAAAGAAAAGCGTGTCAAGCTTGATATCTACACCCACGGCCCAATTTGGATGTCTGCTGGTCCTCCCACTCTACAGATAATGGCCGAGGAGACGGCCATGACGACCTCATTGAAGTTGTGAAAGGGATACATGCGAAGGGAAGAAGAATGAATTCTGGACACTACGTTTCTTAATAAAATTAGAGAATTCTGATCTGATCCTACCCTAAGGGGAGATCGATTGAGATCTTCTCGTCGTTTCGACTAACTCTTTAGAATCGTAATTTGTCAGAAAAACTATTTGATCTACGTCCCATGCCTTACTCGTCCCACAGTGCCTCATCTGGTTCACAGACGGTCCTTGAACTAGGTCGGGTACGAGCATCAGCATCCATCTTCCCAAGGCTACAAGAGTGCATGTCACTGTATCACACGCAGTAGTAGACGCTCATCTAATATGACTGCAGTAAAATCCACATATGCTCTGATAGCCATACAAAATGCCATGGGATACATGAAAAAATCGAGGGTTAAATCCAAACTAATTGAAGAAAGGAGCACTATGATAACTTAGTACAGCCAACAAAGTTACTCTACTCTCGAGTTCAGAGTACCTTGGTAACAAAATGAATCAGAAAAAAGCAGAAGATACTAAGCCGCCTATTCTGAATATTTCATGGATCGCTATGCTCCCTTTTCTCTAAAACAGGAATATTACCGAGGACCAAAATTACTCATGCTAATAAAGGGTCTTCAATTAGAGAAGAGGATACATGAGCTATTGTCTATTAGGATGATAGTTGGCCTAATGGAACACCAAGTCAATAAACACCTACACATCATGACACAGTCGGAAACGACACAATGCCGTTGTTACCTAGAAAATTATGAAATAACAGAACATACAATCTTTTCCTGTACTGTTCATAAAGCGGCCAGACTGAAGATTTTAGGCACTTAAACACCAAATGTCCGCATAATCCAGGAGGCCCCCTACAACAGTATCCCAAGCTTTTCTGCAAGACTGATGACAATGACAATAACACGAAAAGCACAATGGATCCGAATGCTTCCTATAAGTGCACCATACATGGAGAGGAAGAAGATATATATGTATAGAAATTTTGTATATTTTTAAAAGTGATGAAACAGGTTGGTTTTCCTGCAATTTATCATCTTGTTAAGAACCAACCTGTATTGAAATATTCTGCATTCAACATAAACATCTGAAGATTGTCGCAGTGGGTTTTGATTATTTAGATAGAAGAATTTGAAAACTCTTTTCGTTCCATTAAATATCAATGCGGAAATATACGAAACTTCAAGAATACAAACTGTTTTTGCTACTCCGTAATATGAAGCACATGCATAACAGTGATTTTGCTGTTTTCAATCTGATAAATCGTCAATATTTGAGACAAAATTTTCCAGGCTGTTGGGTGAGGTGACTTTTTCTTCACTCTCAGCTGATGGGAGTAGGCCATGCCTGTCATATCACAGTTGTGGTCGCCCAAGATGATTTAATGTGTGTGTTCACTCATTGTTTCTTGAGGGAGGCCAAATTGAGCAATTGGAAAGATCTTCGATGGAAACGAGGTCCATAGCACCCTAACCCTGTGAATGAAGAATGTTTATAGAGAGGGGGCCTGGTGTTGCTAGTTGGACCGTCAGCTGATGAAGTTTTTCCTCAAAACTAGTTTTTCTTGGGAAGTGCATTATGTGATTACCTTTCTTCAGAGCCTCTACCATGTATCGGCAAGAAAGAGAAAGATCGCGTGTTATCTCCGGGTACTTGATCAGGTGTACTGCTCTCATCCGAACAATTTCTAATAGATGTAATTAATGTAGAGTGTGGAGCTCCACACATAGGAACAGTATTCCAGACCGAGTCTTACCTGTGTTTTGTATAAAAGCGTCAGCTCTGATGGTATGAAGTGCTGCTCAACCTTGTGAAGAAAACTGAGTTATCAGAAGCACCTTTAGCAATGGCTGACAAATGGTCATTCCAGCAAACTCTGTTGTAATACTGAGTAGATTCATGTTCGTTTCTGAGACACACCGAAAACCTTGCATGATTAAATAAGATTCTCCAGCAGTAACGTGCGTCTTGTTCCCGTTAAAATTGACCAAGTCTGAGTTAAGTGATATGTTTTGTTGGTATCTTTGTCGGTGTAACTCCTCAGCTGTTTAAGGGTGTTGACTAGAAAAAGAGGATACCAGGGTACAGTCGTTTATAAACACAAATATTATATTCTCAGTGGAGTGGGGTAGATCATCCATCTGCAATAGAAAAAGAGTTGACGACAGTATAGAGCTCTGGGGTACTCTTGCGGTAACTTGAAATGATTCACTCCTTACACCATCAACTACCTCCTGAATCGAAATCACTTAGATTTTTGTTTTGAACCAGTTGAAATACGTTGTTTATTGAACCTCAAGGAATGACGTTCATGAACTCAGAAACCGTATTATTGACAGTTGCAAAACTATTAGAAGTAGTCTCAGGATTTCGAAACGGTTCGCAAATTTTCTATACGAAGATGTAAAGCAATTATTTATGCTGATGGGGACATTTTCAACATTTATTACAATTTTTCATACAAAATTGAATATAATACCAAATAGCAAATGCTAATAAAAGTAGTCCAGTAATTTTCTGATTCCGAGTTTCCCTCTTCTCGGGCGAAACACTCCATTGCAAGATTTTCAAAAACACATCACAATGTTTGTTTGCTGCAAAGGTACTTATATGTAAATGTAATTCGAACTCTGAATCACCTGATATGTTGATTTATGTCAATCACTCAACCCCCTATTATTAGAAGAAACGTCAACAATTAGTCACATTGAAATTTTCAGTTGTAATTTGGAAGTCACGGTCATGAGGGTGACAGACCCAAAAAGGGTGGCACACAGACGCGCCGTCGCGACGCAAGTATTGAGCGGTGACGTAACAAGGCGTCGCCTGAATACTTCCATAACATACCCATCTCAATTGCGCGATGATTATAGTGCCATTCATTCGAAAATTAGGGCGACTTATAAAAACGATTTAAAATTTGTGAAAGTCTTCGAGATATGAACCATCAGATTCAAGCAATTTTTACTGTAGTAATTCGATCAGAATTATATATGTTGACGTTTCTTCTATCATTATTCGTGAAAAAATGTTACCACTTGCAAACTTTTGAATTATGAGTGTTTTAAAACTTTCAAAATTCGTTTTATAACGTAAAATTGAAATTACGTTAATAGGACAAGAGAATATTCGTATACACTTACCTGTTGAATCATAGCACATGTGCAGGTTTACCCTTCGTCGTGAATAATAAATATGAAATGAACAGTTTTCGGGTTGAGAATGTCCTTATGTCTTAGATTATTTCGAATGGTATGTATATTATGAATATTGCACGATTAGATGTTCTCTGTTCATAGAATAGAATATCATGTTTGTACAATAAAGGATGAGTGAGTTAACAGAATGAACTTTATTTCTAATTCGAAATTATTATTTTGTGAGGTTATATAAGATACGATGATGTTCGAAAAGGATCCTCTTATATGTAGGATAATTTAGTTGAAAAAGTTCATTAAACCCATTTGGTCCACTGTACGCAAATGGGACACTTTATGAATTATATTACTAGAGACTTTCAGTTGTGTTATTTGATAACTTCTGCGTTTATACAACTGCTAGATTTTGTTGTGAGTTAGTGTTGACTTGCTTATTGTTAACTCATATATTTTATTCTGAGTTTCTGATGATTATAAATTACTATCAATTTCTTAATACTTTTTTTGCTCTTATTTTGCTGCTCACCCCGTTCAGGGACAATGGGTTTTTGTGGGGTCAAAAAGTAATTCGAATTTAATTTACTGGAAACTAAGCTTCTAATGGATCCTGATTTGGTACTGCATCTTTTACGTATAGCGCCTAATTAGGCTTGACACAGCACCTGAAGATATTAGTTATCACATTTATCATAACATAGATATTATAATAATACCCCTGAAGTAGGTGAACTAACGGATGAAGAAAACAAGAATGAAAATAATTGTGATCCTTCCGACCTGCTTCAAGAGGTACCAAGTGAAATTTATTTATAACATGACAAATCTCAAGTCGAGATAATTAGAATATGCCCCTTTAAGAACGAATAAAAAATCAAAACCTTCGAATCCAAGCCATCTAAAATAAAGAAAATAACTTCAAACGTTCAACCAATATATAAAAGATACAATTGACCCTAGTGTGAATGAAGAGCATGGTTCTGGAAACCGTCTAGATCAGGGGTGCTGGCGATTTACCTTAATATTTTAGACTACGTATGATCGACTCTGAGAGACTGCAAGTATGTGTGTTGCGGGGTTGTCGTACATACACGATACACCCTACCTACTCACCTACCTAGGTAGGGTGTACCATAGCATACATAGATATTAGCTTTCCGCGCAATAACCATTATTTTAGTCAAGGTTAGGGTTAGGCTTAGTTAGGATCTTCTCTATAATATCAATAAAACACATAGTTGTTCAAAATTGCGAGTTTATTGGTTATTACAAAACAAAAAACATATGGTGTTAAACTTAACTATGGGTGACTTTCGATGTTGAAGCGTGGCACTGCATGCCCTCAGCATACTTTTCATAAGATGGTACGTAGCCACTGAGTGCTAATCGCAAGCATGATGACATATGATCGTCAGTTAGTCGATTGCGATATTTTGACTTAATTATCTTCATATCAAAATACAAACTCGCACAAATATTGCCGTCAGTTGAAGGGTGATTTGCGTTAGATTCGGATATTTATCTTCAGATACAAAGCACCATAAATTTGCATCAGATGCTGAAGCTTTAAGATGTATATCAGATATAATCTGCACCAATTCATTTTCAACGGAATATGAGTTCATAGTAAACTTACTTGCTATTTCAGTTGCTAATTCCTCAATGTTTTTACATGAAAAAGAATAGATCATAAATGATGCCATATTTGCCAATGTATTGCGATCATAAAAACGCATTTCGAATTGTGCCAAAATATTTGATAATTCAGTCTCATGCGTATCATAACTCAACTGAAGAATCCTTGCTTTCAAAGATGGAAATGTTTCAGATCCTTTCTCTACAGTTGATCTATCATCAGTTGCAATTTACTTGAATGCGTTTACTGCACTAATCATCTCAATATTAGTTTTTCCTTTACCTTGAAGCTCCAAGTCAATAGTGTTTAAGTGCATTGTGATGTTAGTCAAAAATGCAAATCAGTTAGCCATTTTTAGTTTTTCAACATCTGAGTGTCATCACCTCTTTCGTCTAGAAAAGCTGTTATTTCGGGCAATAATTCTTGAAACGTTTCTAGGAATTTTCCGCAAGTCAACCACCTGACGTCCGTGTGAAGAACTAAATCAGTGTGTTCAGCTGAATCTCTATCTTCCAACTGCAACTTAAAGAGCCGCCGTTGCAAGCTACGTGCATGGTTAGAATTCACAATTTTTCTTGCAAGGCCCATAATTTCCTTGGTGCTAAAAACTTTTCAACACAAAACTTGTTGATTTATAATGCAATGGAATGCAAAAAAGGAAGAGAAATCTTCATTAGCGCGACACAATGACTCAAAACCGTTTTTGTTTCCAGTCATTGCAGGTGCTCCATCGGTTGTAATGCACACTAATTCATGTATCGGTAGCTTGTAGTTTTTTACAAAATTGAAGAAGACGTCATATATATCTTCGCCACGGGTAATCCCCTCCAGAGGAATGATTGTCAAAAATTTTTCCTAAGCCAACAGGTCATTGAATAATATCCGATTAAAAATACACAGCTGGGCAGTGTCTATCATATAGGTGTATTCGTCAAACTGTAAAGAAATGTATGCACATTTCATTAGTTTATCTGCATGTCCTGACTCATGACTTCAATACGCCTTGTGACAGTCGGACGAGATAACTGAAGTTCTCTAACAGCAGACATGATTTAATTTATTCTTGAAATCTCCGAATGAAGTCTCACCCGCTTCACCATATGCTTACTTCACAACCGATCCATCTTCGAATGGTTTCTTGTGTTTCGCCTATATATGAGATATCGTAGCAGCTTTTGATTGCTTGGCTGGTCTTACGAACATGGTTTGCATGATATCATGTTTTAGTTTATCTGCCATGTCCTGACTTATGACTTCAATAGGTCTTGTGACAGTCGGACGAGATAACTGAAGTTCTCTAATGGCAGACGAGATTTCGGTTTAATTATTAAAATCTCCAAATAAAGTGTCACCCGCTTCAATAAATGCTTCCTCCACAACCAATCTATCAACTATCTGGAACACCAGGAATATATACGAGAGGTATAACAGTATGAGGAACAACTCTGCGAGAAAAAATTGATAAATCAACATGGAATTTTTCAAGTAGCTGATCACCATTTCAAATTTTTATTGCTCGCAAACTGCAGAAAGACTGCAAGAACCTATAAATCACAAGAATCCGCCCGCCCGTGTGAGATTTTCCTCTGGAAGATCAACGACTATCTCGTCGTGTACGTTACAGAAAACCACGTGTGTTAGCGGCTTAACTCCAATCTAGATAGTGAACCAACTCCAATCTAGATAGTTGGGCGTAAATTGAAATATTGTAGATGCAGCAGGCCGTGTATGTTTAGGAAGGGTATCAGTGCGGAATAATCGAGAGAGGCCATGGTTCCAGACTCGCCTTCACGTTTGATAGTCGTGTTTCAGTTGCCCAATTCAATTTTCACATCATGACTTACATTTTTTCAGTATTGTATCGTAGAGATGTACAACGTTTCATCAAGTTGTCAAGATATGCTTTATCTATGTCGTTAGCAACGAGCAGAAAGAAATATACACATTTTCGAATGTATATTGTTCAATATTTTGTAAGGCATTGAACTTTCGACTACGATCCCTATTTTTTTCTAAGATATACAAAATTTTGGATGAAATTTATTTTATTACATGATTTCCAAGACTTCTAATTTCAAAGTATAATCAAATTCTGAATGGTACTAGTTATTCGGAGTTAGTGGCGCCGCCTTACACAATAGCTCAAATCAGTGAAATGCACTTCTTTGGTTAGAAATTTGAAATGATCATTTTGGATGAAATTGATTGTACCTTATTATTTGCTTCGATATTCAACCATATATATATACCTTCGCCACGGTTAATCCCCTCCAGAGGAATGATTGTCAAAAATTCTTCCTTAGCCAACAGGTCATTGAATACTATCCGAATAAAAATACACAGCTGGGCAGTGTCTATCATATCGGTAGATTCGTCGAACTGTAAAGAAAAGTATGTACATTTGATTAGTTTATCTGCATGTCCTGACTCATGACTTCAATACGCCTTGCGACAGTCGGACGAGATAACTGAAATTCTCTAACAGCAGACATGATTTCTGTTTTATTCTTAAAATCTCCGAATGAAGTCTCATCCGCTTCACTATATGCTTACTTCACAACCGATCCATCTTCGAATGGTTTCTTGTGTTTCGCCAATATATGAGATATCTTAGCAGCTTTTGATTGCTTGGCTGGTCTTACGAACATGGTTTGCATGATATCATGTTTTAGTTTATCTGCCATGTCCTGACTTATGACTTCAATAGGTCTTGTGACAGTCGGACGAGATAACTGAAGTTCTCTAATGGCAGACGAGATATCGGTTTAATTATTAAAATCTCCAAATAAAGTCTCACCCGCTTCAATAAATGCTTCCTTCACAACCAATCTATCAACTATCTGGAACACCAGGAATATATACGATAGGTATAACAGTATGAGGAACAACTCCGCGAGAAAAAATTGATAAATCAACATGGAATTTTCAAGTAGGTGGTCACCATTTCAAATTTTTATTGCTCGCAAACTGCAGAAAGACTGCAAGAAACTATAAATCACAAGAATCCGCCCGCCCGTGTGAGGTTTTCCTCTGGAAGATCAACGGCTATCTCGTCGTGTACGTTACAGAAAACCACGTGTGTTAGCGGCTTAACTCCAATCTAGATAGTGAACCAACTCCAATCTAGATAGTTGGGCGTAAATTGAAATATTGTAGATGCAGCAGGCCGTGTATGTTTAGGAAGGGTATCAGTGCGGAATAATCGAGAGAGGCCATGGTACCAGACTCGCCTTCACGTTTGATAGTCGTGTTTCAGTTGCCCAATTCAATTTTCACATCATGACTTACATTTTTTCAGTATTGTATCGTAGAGATGTACAACGTTTCATCAAGTTGTCAAGATAAGCTTTATCTATGTCATTAGCAACAAGCAGAAAGAAATATACACATTTTCTAATGTATATTGTTCAGTATTTTGTAAGGCATTGAACTTTCGACTAAGATCCCTATTTTTCCTTTAAGATATCGAAAATTTTGGATGAAATTTATTTTATTACATGATTTCGAAGACTTCTAATTTTAAAGTCTAATCAAATTCTGAATGGTACTAGTTATTCGGAGTTAGTGGCGCCACCTTACACAATAGCTCAAATCAGTGAAATGCACTTCTTAGGTTAGAAATTTGAAATTATCATTTTGGATGTAATTGATTGTACCTTATTATTTGCTTCGATATTTAACCATATATTCGAAGGTATTCTGTAGAAGTTATACTGATAAAATAAAAGAATCTAGTTGAATATTGTTTCTTTAGAACATAAACTTAAATTTCATCTATAAGACTTTCACAGAATTATCAAATTATTTGTTTCACTGCCTGGAGATAATTTAACTACCAAAGAAAGTACCACAGAATAGATAAAAGAGTAAAATCTTATGGTCTTCTTGTTTTGCAATTATTTATGAACAATCAAAATTAACTCTGATATACTTGATAGAATAGATACAATGTTCATTGCAAAACAAAAAAGATATATACAGAGATGGTTTCTTGTGTTTCGCCAATATATGAGATATCGTAGCAGCTTTTGATTGTTTGGATGGTCTTGTGAGCATGGTTTGTTCTTTTTTCCAACATACTATCAAATAACGTACTTTCCGATTTCTCAATTCACGCTGTGGCAGAAAATCTTTTTCAAAGTTTTTATGAATCGTTTTATGGTGCCTCTCTTAGTTACCACGCTTATGTCTTGCAACTGACGCACGACAAATAAGACAAATGCGCTTATCCACCATACAAAAGAAAAATTCTTCCTCCCAATCGTTTTAGATTTTTTCGCTGCTCTCATTTTGTATTATTTAATAATAAACTTTGTATCGACGTAATATAGCCTTCAAGTCTCGAATGTTCCCGTCAAACGCGCTGCCCGAAGTTTCTGGAAAAGCGCAAGAATAAAAAACGCGGCTTTTCTTTAACAAGTACCGCGCGTTCCCTTGATAAAGTCGTCTTTTGCCGGTATCAGAGTGTTATTTTATTGCGTAATAAGTTTCTGTAGTTTAGTTACCTACTTATTAAAAATTTTTTTCTTTTCGAGATCTACTCAAAAAGCACCCGCGATCGACCATTGGAATACCCCTGACTTGAACTGAAACAGCAGAAATCTCGTTCACAAAACTAAATTCTACCAAAATATAAGAATTCATCGCGTTTATAGAGTTGCATCGTGAAAAACAATGACGTCATTGCACTTGTTTCGCTTATATTCTAGGGGTGCATACTTTATAAGGGTGGAAATAACCAGCACCTTGCACAGACTATAGGCGAGGGTGAATTTCCCCGGCATTAATAAAAGAGACACACTTCAATAAGTCTGGGAAGTAAATCACTCAAGTTTAGTATTAATTTTCACAATTTATCATGATGTCATTCGTTGACGTTCATTTTCCTACAAAATGAAAATTGATTTCATGTTGTAAAAGAATGGCATTATGATTTCAAGACACTTAATTTATTCTAATTCATAGATTTTGCTCACGCAAGAATACTGTGTTATTCCGGGTGATCGTACATGGCTTAGCTGCTAGATAACACTATTCGTTTTCATGTACAGGTTGTTTTATGGACTAGGCTCGAATATTTCAATCGCAATAACTGTTGAACGCACAGACAAATTTTCCCGATATTTCGTACAATAAATAACATGGCTGAAGTTAATAATAATGTCTGAAAACGAAAATTAAATTACAGGGTCGGAATGAAAATATTTGTTCTTTCCTCGAAAAAAGTGAACAAGCACCCTGTATGTGTTTTTTCGAGAACTCTTGCACACGATCTAAATCAGCAAGAATTGTTCTAAAAAATGAGCCTACTTCAAAACTTGTTGCATTCCACTAAATATTTTTATTGTGGTATGATTATGCGGATAACTTTGATTTGATTTGACTTTTAACAATTCAGCATTGGGTATTTATCGCTTTTGTCCCGGGAATACTTCAGCTAATCCTCTTCCCACAGAATGAAATCGAGAAAGGATTACAGGGGCGTATTCCGAAAATTATTCTTCAATTTTTTATTGCAAAAATACAGTATGTGTCTCATCTCCCAGGAAGTTTTCTAATCCCATGGATATATCACAGAAACCTTTCCTTTTGAAGGGTTGCTGTAGATTAAAGCAGTACCTGACTATACAAACATTCTCTAAGAGACATTTCGATTAATATTTAGAAGATGATTAATGCTTCATATAAAAGACATCAATCGAAGACGAATATTTTACGTTGATAAAAACTCAAAATAAAACTGAAAGATTCATTCAAAAACGTAACATTAGTACAGATCAACCACTAACAAAATAATAAATAACTGAAAAAAATTAATTTAGCGAAACGTTTTCAAAGTTTTCAAAAATTATCGTTCCTCTCGTATACATATCGTCTAGCGAACTACCAGTTACTCAACTGATTTTCTATCAAGATTCGAATAAAATCACAACAGAATTCTTGAGGTAACCCCACGCAAAATAGTTCAGACACGTAAGGTCAGGAGAACGCGCAGGTCAGCTCTGGGGATCCCCTATTTGAATCCAGTGTAGCAGAAATACATTATTTAGATATTTCGCCACTTCATTCGTGAAATGGGAAGATGCAACGTCGGTAACCCAAACGAGCAATCACTCTAATACCTCTCCTCTGCAACCTGACAACCAGCTGGAGCGAAGCTGAATGACCCCAGACTAAGATGGCGTAAGGAATTTTTGATTGAACCATAGCATGAAAGGCAACTAGGAGTGTCGATGCGGAAACAGAGTTTAGCAAATTACGCAGTGCGTATACACCACTTGATGCTGAAGAAACCACCTGGCCTGCGTGGGCTTGGCGAAGAAATGGGTCTGTTCGTTCAAGAGTTATTGCAATTAGAAAATTAGAATCAATTCCATAAAACAGCCTGTACATCGAAAACGAATAGCGTAACCTTCTATTCTATGTACGATTACTCATGAATCACCCTGTACATAAAAATTTACAACATGAAAAAGTGATCTTGTTGTACAAACTTGCATAGTGCTGCAGAAAATGTTGCATTCATTGCGGCAATACAAATGGTACTTACATATTTTGGTTATTTTGTTTTTGAGTGAATCCGCGTAATGTTTCACTTTTTTCTTTATGAATTCTTCGCATATTCACTGTAGCGTCAAGTAGAAATTAGGAATTTGGAATGCTATTTTGACATATAGTTGTGTTTTTAATGCTATTGTAGTTTAGTCGATGTTTTTTTTGTTTGGAACCAACATTTCATATATTTCTGTTATTGTTGTGTTTTTTTGAATAATTAATAAAATCAATATACCTTATCGCATCACTAGAACTGAAAAAAAATGATGCGACGAAAATTACACATATACCGAATGAGTCTCAGATATTTGAGGTCACCATAAGTTTGTTTGTTTGTTATTCCTTTAACGTGCTCTATTTCCGCCTTTCGGCCAATGACACGCCGGGGAATTCTGTCACCTCACTAACCCGGAAATTTTGCCGAACCCCTCTCGTGTCGAGGGAAGAGATCTTTAATGTCCAATACATCTCAGTTAGACAGGACCGACGGCTTTACATCTCCTCCGAAAGATGGACTTTCAAGCGATTCCCAGAATCCGAAAAATCGCACCGACTTTGTGGGGATTGAACCAAGGTAACTCTGCGCAGGAGACGAGCATCATATCCCATACGCCACCGAGCCGGCTATGTCACCATAAGTGTCACCACTTAAGGGTTAATAAATAATATAGTTTTTGTTGAGGCATTAAAGGCATTGAACTATCGATTTTTTCGCATAGTAAGAAGGATTTTAATGCAGTTTGGTGCGTTAAATTCGTGAGAATCTCTAGAAACTTGGTTAACTAATCTAATTATTAAAGTAGGTCAAAGGAACGAATATGTTTTTTTCACTAAGTACTAGAGTATGATCACTTAATTGTAACAATAAGCTCCTCGGCCTTACAGTTTCCTAGTTTTTTCTTAATATCACATAGAAAAATTCATATCTCGCCATCAACTACATGAAAAAATATATTGTTTTATAAATATCGTAGGATAATGAATGATCTACAAAGAAAGCCTGTCACGATTTTTTCGTAAACATAACCGTTTAAAAGATATTAACGGTTGAAGTTTGATTATTTGAAGGTAGATTTTCTCTTTTCTTATACGAGGTGATTCACCAGCGGCACAGTGCTCTGTAGCTTGTACACTCTGAAGATTTCATTCTTGGTCGAACGGTATTGTATTAAGAAAGTAAAAATCTACTTCAGCAATTTATTTTGAAGTAAACAGGGTGTCCCAATTTTATACAAAAAAATTTTGGGAGGTTATTTTCAGATTAGAAAACCACATATTCGATTCACTAGAAAATTAATAATTTCAATTATAGTATAACCGTTTAATTATAGCGACCAACTACGCTACATAGTGAATTATTTAATATTAGAGATTCATATTATAAATTCATAAGAAGTAACATATTTGATGAATTGAAATGTTACAGCCTTCAAATGCATTGAATTCTGCTGAATGAATCTCTTCACTTACAACAAGCTGAAAATCATCGATATTGATTTAACTTTAGTATTTCTATGATGTCTTCTATGAGACAACCAAAAATCGCAAAATACTGATTTAAAAAGGATATCTTCCTTTCGGTTGAATTCAGAAGGCGATGATATGAGAGAAAATTGTTCAGAATTTTATTTTCCACAATAATAAAAATAGAAACACACATTATGCCATTTGAAATAACAAAGAAAATGTCAACTTCAATGTCAAATATATTGATTGAAAATAATTCAGGAACTTAGATCAAATTACATTAATTCCAATCGGTCATTCCTTTTCTCAAATACAGGGTTATCTACGAACGCTGCAACCCTCTCACAGAAAACATATTTGAAGTGTACGAAAGTCATTTATTACGCAAGTATAGACATATTTAACAATAATTTCATAAAAGATGCTCGAATCGACTACATTTATTATCGATCCATCGTTTCTTCCGTTAACGCAGATGGTTGGCGCTCTTATGGCCTATTGTTCACGCTTACCGTGTCTTCAAATTTTCTAACGATTCTTGAAATCGTTGATGTTTTTGGTATTCGACCGTCACACTATGAGAATTCGAGAATTAAATCATCTTTCACTGTTTCAAACGAACGCGTTTCGTAATAACGCTGAAGAATAAAAGCACGGTGTTAACGGTAAAAACTGTTGGCAGCATCACAGTGATTGTATGAACACACAACGCAGCTTCATCGGCGCTCTTGTGTCTAGAGATCGAGGGTATATCAGACTGTGTCGAGGGTTGCAGCGTTCGTCGATAACCCGTTCCTTTTAATGTCCCATTTCGCGTGAACACCCGGTATACTTCAATATATCTAAACTCCACTAAAATGAATATCAATTTCCGATTTCGATTGTGCGTTGTTTTCTTGGCGCACTGTATTTCTAGAACCTCACACTCAATTACTGGAAAAGCTAAATGTTTGGATAGAAATTTTCAAAAGAGCACTAAGTTGAACCTCTGTCTATTCCAGATGATTTGAATACCGAAATTCATCTCGATATGTTGGAAAATCCGCTTAACCTGTTGTTTCTTCGGTCAACTTAGACATTCGAAGCTTTATGAATTCCTAGCAAGCTGAAAATCAGTGATATTGTTTGAAATATGATTGAAAATGAAATTTGAAAGTTCCCCATCATTTCCCTGTATGGAAAAATAATCATACAAGGTCAAAGGTAAAAAAATGAGTTTTTCGTGAATATCATCAAAACGGCAAGATTCATCATGAAATACTTCAAGCAAAAATTGTAAATCATAAAATTATCTACAAAAAATGTATCAATACTTTTATTCCTACGAGCTGCCATTTAGGAGATATTTTTTCGAATTAAAAGCGTCCTAAACTCTGCTATAATGTTTTTATGTTATAAGTTTTTTTGGTGAGTAGTCGTCACAATATTTTTTTTCCGTAAAAATTCATGAAAATAGGCTCTCACATCATCGCATGCTCCTTCGGCCAGAGAGGATGAATTCTTTTTTCCTTTCGATTTCTTATTGCCCAAGGAGAGCTTCATTGATGAATTGAAATAGATCATCCTCATTTTATACAGGAGTGACTCGAAAAAATTATTGAATATTGTAATTTTGAAAATATCATATCTTGATTTTATCAAATGGAACATCCTGTATTTTATTATCTATGTTAACGCATGAAATATTGTGCCATATTTTTGCAGAAGTATTCTCATCTTTATCTTCGACCATTTTCGAAATAAAAATAAACTAAAATGATAAAATCAGAGGATGTGAAAGAAGAGTTTATTAGTATATTTCATTATACTTGATGAGAGAAATGGAGATATTTTAAGGTAGTCGTGTATGAAATACGTAATACGATTAATTTTTGGTGAGATGATCTACAAGGTGTTGAACTATTTCAATAAATGTTCGAAATGTTGCCCGTTTCTTTGTAGACACAACTCAATCCTTCTGAGAAAAGACCGTTGAACTCTCGACAACATTAGCGGACTAACTGACTGAAAGGCGTCGAGTATTCTCAGTCTCATATCCAACTGTGTTGTAGAAGGAATCTGGTAAACGATGCCCTTACTATAACCCCTCAAGAAAAAATATAGACTTTTAAGGTCCGGAGACCTAGCTGGCCATCTAACCCTATCCATTTGTTCGGAAATACATGATTCAAATGCTCCCTAACCTGATGTGAGTAATGTGCCGGTGCCCCATTCTGTTGAAACCACAAATCTTGTCTTCTATGCTCTCGTACATGAGCAAGTAACATCGGTAGATCATTTTGCAGAAAATCTAAATACATTTCACTATTGAGGTGCCCGTCAAAAAAGTGCGGCCCAATTAGATATCCATCTACTAAAGCGGCCCATATATTCAAGGACCAACGATGCTGGTGATTCATTTGTCTCATGAGGTGTGGATTTTCCGTATCGTAATAATGAAAGTTGTGCCTGTTAACAAGCCTATTCTTGTGGAAAGTTGCCTCGTCCGAGAAATGAACTCTGCTAAACATATTTGTATTTTCCGCTACTACTAGTCTATATTGTTCAGTTCCTGGTGCAGCTGTACATGATATACATGAAATTTATTTACTTTCAATATTCTCTGGACGGAAGTTTGACTTATATCTGTTAACTGAGAAATCTCTCTTTGGCTTTTATAAGGGTCCTCTGTCACTGTCAACGAAACTGCTAACTGGTTGTCTTCAGCTGTAGCAGTTTTGTGTTTTTCATGTTTTTTGTAAGCGATATTACCAGTTTCGATAAATCTAATTAGAATTTTTTCAAAACATCTTGCACCAGGATGCCTCTTATCAAGAAACCTTTGTGCGCAAACTCTACTTGCCAACAAAGAATTCCTATCACACTCACCCAGAATAAAAATCATATCAACCATTTCTTCTTTAGAGAAATACATTGCAGTGAACTGAGTTCAAACCTCACTTTAACAATGTTTGATAACGAAACACTGATAAGTTCACCATGTGTAATGCACAATGGACACCTGACAGAAGGCACAAATATAAATCATCTTGATTTTATCATTCGTTAAAAAAATTATCTTGTTTAGGTCTCATTTTTCACTACTTGAAACATTACAGAAAAAAAACTTCTGTGCGAACAACGATGCATGTTGATGAGTTTGATACGGTTTACGAATATTTCTAAAATGATCGAAGATAAAGATAAGGTTACTTCTGCAAATATACAGTGTGTTCCAACGAAAATTTGACCCCCCCTATAACTCCGAAATGAGTAACATTAGCGAAAAACACCAAGACACGTCGATTTTTGTTTCGAGGGGAGCATTTTTCGAAATAATTCGAAACTTCTCAGATCAACCCCTACCCCAGCAACCCTAACTTTGAAATTCATCATAGGAATAAGGGTCGAGTGGCACCTTACTGAAAAGGTCTGTCAATTCTCCACCTTGATTTGTCATTTTAGAATTTTAAATTAACATACAGGGTGTCCCAACCAAGGGTGAAGTTGAATTCTGGAAATCCCAAATACTAAATGAAATAGATTTATTTTGGCATAATGCAAGCGCAGGTTTATGCTCGGTCTAGAAAAACGACCTACACTTGTGAATTTGGAGTTGGTGCAATCAACCCCTATTTCCAGCATCCCCAACTCAAAAATCATTCGATCGATAATAGGTCAAGTGGCACCTCGTTGGAAAGGTACTGCAATTTTCTCATCGAATTTGGTATTTTCGAAATTCAGAATCATCATACAGGGTGTCCCGAAGCAGGAACATTGAAAATCCAAATAACTTTTGAAACTGGTTCATTTCGGTATACGAGAACATGTTTGATCCGAGAATAGGACTTTCTTGTGTGGTTATAAAATTTTTGCAATCAACCCCTTCCATTCAGCATCCCCAACTTGAAAATCATACAAATAATTCAAGTGGCATATCTTCAGAAAGGCTTTTGAATTCCAGAATGATTAAAGCATTTCATTCAGTTCGGCTCTCCATACAGGATGTCGCTTTCGAAAAATTCAATATCGTCATTTGAAATTATCAACTAAAATTAATTCGAAACTGTTAAAAGTATTGGGGTACGATGTGTTGAGCATCAATTACGAAGAAATAAAGCTGATTTCTGCATTGAAAATGTTCACATTTTTTCATTTCCATCTGGCGTGCAGTCATCTGTTATTTCTCATTTTGCAATGAAATATTATTATTATTCAGATCAGTTCCTCATTATTGTTTTTGTTCGTCAGTTGAAATTAATCTGAAAATGGTTTATTCCACTGAGGAAAGGGTCGAAATTGTATCGACGTATTTTCGAAATAACAGTTGTGCCAAAGAAACGGCAAGGATATTCGATAGGAACCATCCTGAAAGAGAAAGGGAGTCAGTCACCAGTACGTTAAATATTTGGTTGACAAATTCCTAGCTACGGGTTCGGTGGCAAACAAAAACATGAAGTGGCATGTCCTGTCAGAAATGAGGCAACGGAAGTGGCAGTAGTGGGTCATCTACAAATGGAGAATACTACTTCGATCAGAAAACTATCTCGTCTGAGTGGTGTATCAGCTACAACTGTCCATAGAATCGTGAAACATCACAAATTTCACCCCTACAAGGTAAAATTAGTGCATGAAATAAACGAAGATGATCCAGATCGTCGTTTACAGTTTTGTGAAAATCTAAGTGAAAACCTAAACGCTAATCCAAATTTTCTGAATAACATCTGTTTTTCTGATGAAAGCACCTTTATGCTCAGTGGTGAAGTGAATAGACATAATTGTCGATATTGGGACACACAGAATCCTCATTGGTTTAGAGAGGCCCACACGCAAAGGCCTCAGAAGTTTGGGCAGGAATTTTTGGCAATCATCTAGTTGGGCCTTTCTTTATTGAGGGTAATCTGAATGGAAATGGCTTCCTACAGTTGTTAGAGGAACACATACATCCTAGATTGACAGAAATTTTACAGAACGATCCAACTCTTTCTGAGGACGAAATGCGTTTTCAACAAGACGGTGCTCCTCCGCATTATGATGCTCGGGTGCGCCAATATTTAGACGAAAATTTCCCAGGAAGGTGGATTGGTAGAAGAGGACCTGTTGAGTGGCCAGCCAGGTCACCAGATTTAAATCCCTAGATTTTTTTGTGGGGCCATCTAAAATCTAAAGTTTATGCCACAAGACCAGAAAACCTGGAGGAGCTGCGGATGAGGATTATCACAGAATGCCGACTTTTGACTCCTGAAGTTTTCGCTAATGTGAGAAGAGAGTTCGAAAATCGTCTGTATAACTGTATGGAGGTGGGCGGAGGTCATTTTGAACAATTGTTGTAATAATCAAGTTAGTTTTTTGTTTTCAATTGAATACAAGTTCAATAAATCTCGTTTTCCTGTTTAGATGAGCATCCAATCAGTTTCTCCATCATCCCCTCATCCTGATCCTCACGCCAGAAAACCTCGATTGCCAAACTGAAACCAATGCCTCAGTGATTCAGAAAATAGAAAAATCTTTCTGGAACTTTGCCACTCAACCTGTAATCACTTGTATGATTTTTTGAGTTGGGGATGCTGAATGGAAGAGATTGATCGCAAAATTCCATATTCACGCAAGAGAGTCTTATTCTCGAATCAAACATGAACATGTTCTCGTATTATACCGAAATGAACCAGTTTCAAAAGTTATTTGGGTTTTCAGTGTTCCTGCTCCGGGACACCCTGTATGCTGATTCTGAATTTCGAAAATACCAAATTCGAAGAGAAAATTGAAATACCTTTCCAACGAGGTGCCACTTGACCTATTTTCGATCGAATGATTTTTGAGTTGGGGATGCTGGAAATAGGGGGTTGATTGCACCAACTCCAAATTCACAAGTGTAGGTCGTTTTTCTAGACCGAGCATAAACCTGCGCTTGCATTATGCCAAAATAAATCGATTTCATTTAGTATTTGGGATTTGCAGGAATTCAACTTTACCCTCGGTTGGGACACCCTGTATGTTAATTTAAAATTCTAAAAATTACAAATCAGAATGGAGAATTGACAGACCTTTACAGTAAGGTGCCACTCGACCCTTATTCCCTATGATGAATTTCGAAATTAGGGTTGCTGGGGGTAGGGGGTTGATCTGACAAGTTTCGAATTATTTCGAAAAATGCTCCCCCTCGAAACAAAAATCGACGTGTCTTGGTGTTTTTCGCTAATGTTACTCATTTCGGAGTTATAGGGGGGGTCAAATTTTCGTTGGAACACACTGTATAGCACAATATTTTATGCCTTGACATGAATAATAAAATACAGGGTGTTCCATTTGAAAAATACAAGATTTTATACTCCTGTATAAAATGAGAATAATCTATTTCAATTCATTAATGAAGCTATCCTTAGGCAATAAGAAAACGGAAGGAAAAAAGTATTCATCCTCTTTGGCCAAAGGAGCATGCGATGATGTGAGAGCCTATTTGCATGAATTTTTACGGAAAAAAAATATTGTGACGAAACTACTCACCAAAAAAACTTATTACTTAAAGACATTATAGCAGAGTTTAGGCCGCTTCTGAATCTCGAACAAAAAAGTGGTCTTCCAATCTGAAAAAACCACGAAAGATTTTTTAACAGAAAATTGGGACACCCTGTTTACTGCAAAATAAATTGCTGAAGTAGATTTTTATTTTCCAAATACAATACCGTTCGAACAAAAATGAAATCTTCAAGAGTGTACGAGCTACTTAGCACCGCGCCACTGGTGAACCACCCAGTATATGTTATAACTCAATGAAAAAAGATCAATATGAATCAAAAAATTCATTTATTTGTGGGAAATTCACAGCTCTACAAAATTGTCTATTATAGTTATTCGATTAATTTGAGCGTTTACGAGATATTCATCATCAAACATCAATACAATTATTCAATGTAGATTAATTATTGATGAATAAAATTATGTGACGGTTATAAGACTTATTTTGAATGAGTTATTTTATTATGTATGCAAGATCCGTTTCAGAATAACTGAAAATACGGTACTAAATGGGCTGAAAGTAAAAAACATAGATGGCGTTAGCTTCAGAGGACAAAATTAATTCTTCTGAATTAATGGACTTCAAAGCGAAAAAAAATTTATGTATATGTTGTGGGAAAAATTTCAAAACACGCACTGAACAAACGTCATAATAATGAATAGCAAGACTAAGATTTTGAATTATTAAAGATAAAATTAAAAAAGTATTATTAGAATGAAAACATTCAAAAAATGTTTGAATATAAAACTTCTTATAATGGAAACTGAAATTTCTGTGAATTTCCCAAAACCTCATTAATTAAATTGAAATTTTTCGAATTATTGATCAAAAACTGGAAAATAGACATTGATGATTGACGATGAATATCTAGTAAACGCTCAACTGAATCGAAAACTTATAAAAGACCATTTTGTAAAGCAGTAAGTTTCCTACAAAACTATGAGTTTTATGATTCATAATAATTTTTTTCATCGAGTTATAGCATTCATAAGAAAAAATTTACCTTCAAATAATCAAATTTCAACCGTTAATATCTTTTAAACGGTTGGGTTTACGAAAAATTCGTGAGGGGCTTTTTTGTACAACATTCATTTTCCTACGAAATCCATAAAACGATATATTTTTTCAAGTATTTGGAAGCAAGAAATCTTTTCGGGACGTAGGGTCTGCTAGTAAGTAAAATAAGATAAATTAAAGTTAAGAAGTCAACAATTACATTATTTCAAGAAATAAAATTATAAAACACTTAAAGTTCTCTTAATAGTAAAAAATAACAATTAAAACTACAATTTCAGATTTTTTATTACAGTACCTACTTATTATATTCGATTTTATTTTTACTTATTTTAAATTAAGTTTCATTATTCTTGTAGTACTTTAAGGTATTTTTGTTTGATTACCTGGCGCGTAAAAAAACAGCAGGCGATTTTCCAATACGGTAACAGACAACATACACTTGACCATGCAAGAAACCTAAATTATTACCACAAATACTTAACGACTACCCCTGGGATTTGTTCATGGTCTTAGCGAATGCAAGCCGTACTGGAAACTTCAGTCGTTTAAACTCGAATGGTACGCCACTCGGAATCATTGGGATGCGGGGTATCAAAAAGTCTTCTCCTTTATACTTCACTTTCGATATGATTGCTTCTATGACGTTATTAAGTAATTTTTTATCGAAAATCTTGTGCCGTTACAAAGTCGCGATTGGTTAATATTTCGCAACATTATAACTACAGATCCAACCTTATCTTAGCAAATCGAGTGAGTTTGAAAATTCTTGTGGATAGTTCACGACATCTTCTTGATTTATAAGTCCTCATTTCACCAGGAATGTCGTCTCGAATTTTGAAATTTATTTATTTTGTATCAGTGTCAAACAACCAATCATGGTATAAGTAATTTTGAGCAACATTTGGAACCACTTTTTGAATGAGTTCAGCTTTTCATTGAGTTAACTGGCAATGCAGCTAGTCAGTACGTCTATATGAAATTTTCCATTACCAATATCAATGAGTTATTTGGAAAACGTGTGTTTGAATTGATCATTTTGCATTATGACACGCATATTCCTGCTTAAATGTAATACCTGCTCATTATATTTGTGGCTCTCAAATTGAGTAATATTATAGATGCTCTCCAGAGAGACGTTTACATTTCAACTGATATTTTATCACCAATAAATTGTAAGGTAAGGTGAGACTTTGTCAATCAATTTTTTGAAATTCTCTCTACGTAAGAAACATCCCTGTACTACAAGGAATTAAAAAAAAAAGAATTAGGGAAATCAGTTGAGCATTTATCGAGATTTGCGCTTAGCAACACATTCAGCGATTAATTTTTATATTATAGATGTATTCGCTTTCTGCATTGATACACAAACTTGTACGCGCCAACAGGTTGTCCAACAACTTCTCTGCCTTCTTTTTTTCTAATAGTCTTTAGCGCGTTAGTCACCGAACTTTCAATGGCCACAATCGAATTATGTCGTTTTTCTTTCGTCGTCAAATGCAGCTTAGGGAACAGATAGTAGTCGCACGGAGCCAGATCGGGTATATAGGGTGTATATTGCAAGACAATAATGTGTTTTTTCAGCAGAATTCAGTTACAATTCTTGAACGATTTTACGGTGCATTACCGTGCAAAAAAATCTAACTACTGTTTTCTCGTCATTCGCCGAATACGACGAATTCTTGCCAATAATTGCTTCATGACGTCCAAATAAGTCTCCGGTTACTGTCTGGCCTCTAAAAATGAATTCTTTTCCTTTACAATCATAAAAATAAATCAGCATAACCTTCACTTTTGACGTCTCCAAGCGACGTTTTTTGCATCCAACACTTTTCATTCAGTACTTTGCCGCTTCGATTCGGGCTCATACTGAAAATACCACGTCTCGTCACCTGTCACAATCATTTTCAAGAAGTTTGGGTCCCTTCCAGAACTTTAATGATGTCTTCGCTATGCTCAATTCGATTAAATTTTCGGTTTTCGATGGGTTTCTGTGGTACAAACCTCGAACTTACCTTCCTAAGGCCCAACTTTTCGGTCAAAATATACAGTTGTTGATAGAATGCCTGATTCCATTTCAATTAATTTCTCCGATGAGGGAGGTCTTTCTAGCCGTTTCGAAACTCTTGAACCTCTGGTACACTTACGTACGGGACCTACAATCATTACCAATTACTCAATTGCACCTCTTTGTTTAGATTTCATTTTCCGACCGATGTTGTAAATGCACTAACAAACATGACACAATAACTTAAGTTGTTTGAATACAAATGTCATGACATTTTTAACAGCTGTCAATAAAGTACCAAGTAATTGACGGGTACTATATTGCAACAGATCGCACTAGTAGTACTGTTTTCTGAAAATAGTTCGGTTAATTTTGGATGGGGGTGTATAATTCCTCTATGTCTATTTTTCATGGAGTGAAATGCTATACACTAATTGAAGTAAAAACTCGAAGATTTGATTATTTATTGTATCAATAACAAAATTGAGTAAATGACTATAATTCGTAAGCTATAAGGGCACACGAATTCTCTTAATAATTTAAAATCTAATCTTCTTTCTTTCATCAAAGTGAAGCTACAGATCCTGTACGGCTATAAAATTGAACATGCCAGTCGAGCAGTTAAATTCTGCTTTTACTGATTCACAAAGGTTAAAGCGGAGATGATTTACATTTCAGATTGATATTAATACTTCCTTAAGCTTGAAAATTCTATCGAAGTTTCAATTCTTCTGAAATTAGATTATGCAAACGTACACACAACTCCCCAAGTCGAACTAATGAAATTCTCTCGTTCGTATCGTTCGCGCCGAGGGAGTTATAAGTACAACGTATATTTTCACCCCAAATTACATCTAGCGAATCTCAGAGTTGATCTACCCTATTATGTATGTGTCATGCCACGAATATCATTTGTGGATCAGAGACGTTTTTACCATCCCCATTACCAGCGTTATGATGTTGATTTTGTCTGTAATAACACATTTTCTTTGTAGTAATAATCTCATGAGGGTTCTCAACGATGCATATCGATCGAAATTAATTAAATTAGTGGTCTAAGTAATATGATGTTATTAACTTGCAAATTAATTTTTACTACAACATCGTGTTGGATATTTTATCTCGTTTCACTTAGGCAATATACGATATGCACAAACTACTTTGGAGTAATGCATTCTTTTCGGAATTAACTTCGATCCAACGGAGACAGATCGAGTAGATAGAACGATTATTGCAAGGCAATAATGTGTTTTTTTTTTTAGCAAAATTGAGTTACAATTCTTGAACGATTTTACGGTGCATTATCGTGCAAAAAAATCCAACTACTGATTTCGCGTCATTCTTGCCGAATACGACGAATTCTTGCCAATAATTCCTTCATGTCGTCCAAATAAGTCTCCGGTTACTGTCTGGCCGCATGGAATGAATTCTTTTCCTTTACAATCATAAAAACAAATCAGCATAACCTTAACTTTTGACGTCTGCAAGCGACGTTTTTTGGGGTTTCCTGCATCCAACACTTTCCATTCAGCACTTTGCAGCATCGATTCGGGCTCATACTGAAAATACCACGTCTCGTCACCTGTCACAATCATTTTCAAGAAGTTTGGGTCCCTTCCAGCACTTTAATGATGTCTTCGCTATGCTCAATTCGATTGAATTTTTGGTTGTCGATGGATTTCTGTGGTACAAACCTCGAACTAACCTTCCTAAGGCCCAACTTTTCGGTCAAAATATACAGTTGTTGAAAGATTGCCTGATTCCATTTCAATTAATTTCTTCGATGAGGGAGGTCTTTCTAGCCGTTTCGAATCTCTTGAACCACTGGCACACTTACGTACGGGACCTACAATCATTACCAATTACTCAATTGCACCTCTTTGTTTAGATTTCATTTTCCGACCGATGTACTAAATGCACTAACAAACATGACACAATAACTTAAGTTGTTTAAATACAAATGTCATGAAATTTTTAACAGCTGTCAATAAAGTACCAAGTAATTGACAGGTACTATATTGCAACAGATCGCACTAGTAGTACTGTTTTCTAAAAATAGTTCGTTTAATTTTGGATGGGGGTGTATAATTCCTTTATGTCTATTTTTCATTGAGTGAAATGCTATACACTAATTGAAGTCAAAACCCGAAGATTTGTTGTGACAACCCTGCATCACACATACTTAGAGCCTCTCAGAGTCGATCGTAAGTAGTCTAAAAATATTGAGGTAGATCGCCTGCAGTTCAAGTTTAAGCACTCCTGATCTAACCTATACGTAGACATGCTATTGTGCTATTGCCAAAAAACTACTCTGTAGCTTTTAATATATCTTTAGATATAAAATTCACTTGGGAAAAGGAAATTTTTTGAAATTATTTCTACGTAAGAAACATCCCTGCACTACAAGGAATATTAAAAAAAAGAATTAGAGAAATCAGTTGAGCATTTATCGAAATTTGCGCTTAGCAACACATTCAGTGATTAATTTTTATATTATAGATGTATTCGCTTTCTGCATTGATACACAAACTTTTACGCGCCAACAGATTGTCCAACAACTTCTCTGCCTTCTTTTTTTCTAATAGTCTTTAGCGCGTTAGTCACCGAACTTTCAATGGCCACAATCGAATTATGTCGTTTTCTTTTCGTCGTCAAATGCAGCTTAGGGAACAGATAGTAGTCCCACGGAGCCAGATCGAGTAGATAGAGTGAATATTGCAAGGCAATAATGTATTTTTTAAGCAAAATTGAGTTACAACTCTTGAAACATTTAACGGTGCAAAAGAATCCAACCACTGTTTTCTCGATATTCTGGCCGAATACGACGAATTCTTGCCAATAATTGCTTCATGACGTCCAAATAAGTCTCCGGTTACTGTCTGGCCGCATGGAATGAATTCTTTTCCTTTACAATCATAAAAACAAATCAGCATAACCTTCACTTTTGACGTCTGCAAGCGACGTTTTTTGGGGTTTCCTGCATCCAACACTTTCCATTCAGCACTTTGCAGCTTCGAGTCGGGCTCATACTGAAAATACCACGTCTCGTCACCTGTCACAATCATTTTCAAGAAGTTTGGGTCCCTTCCAGCACTTTAATGATGTCTTCGCTATGCTCAATTCGATTGAATTTTTGGTTGTCGATGGGTTTCTGTGGTACAAACCTCGAACTAACCTTCCTAAGGCCCAGTTTTCTGGTCAAAATATACAGTTGTTGAAAGAATGCCTGATTCCATATCAATTAATTTCTCCGATGAGGGAGGTCTTTCTAGCCGTTTCGAATCTCTTGAACCACTGGCACACTTACGTACGGGACCTACAATCATTACCAATTACTCAATTACATCTCTTTGTTTAGATTTCATTTTCCGACCGATGTACTAAATGCACCAACAAACATGACACAATAACTTAAGTTGTTTAAATACAAATGTCATGAAATTTTTAACAGCTGTCAATTAAGTACTAAGTAACTGACGGGTACTATATTGCAACAGATCGCACTAGTAGTACTGTTTTCTAAAAATGGTTTGGTTAATTTTGGATGGGGTGTATAATTCCTTTATGTCTATTTTTCATTGAGTGAAATGCTATACACTAATTGAAGTCAAAACCCGAAGATTTGTTGTGACAACCCTGCATCACACATACTTAGAGCCTCTCAGAGTCGATCGTAAGTAGTCTAAAAATATTGAGGTAGATCGCCTGCAGTTCAAGTTTAAGCACTCCTGATCTAACCTATACGTAGACATGCTATTGTGCTATTGCCAAAAAACTACTCTGTAGCTTTTAATATATCTTTAGATATAAAATTCACTTGGGAAAAGGAAATTTTTGAAATTCTTTCTACGTAAGAAACATCCCTGCACTACAAGGATTATTAAAAAGAAAGAATTAGGAAATCTGTTCAGCATTTATCGAGATTGGCGCTTAGCAACACATTCAGAGATTAATTTTATACTATAGATGTATTCGCTTTCTGCATTGATACACAAACTTGTACGCGCCAACAATTTGTCCAACAACTTCTCTGCTTTTTTGTAATGGTCTTTAGCGCGTTAGTCACCGAACTTTCAATGGCCACAATCGAATTATGTCGTTTTCCTTTCGTCGTCAAATGCAGCTTAGGAACAGATAGTAGTCACACGGAGCCAGATCGGGTGGATAGAGTGAATATTGCATGGCAATATTGTATTTTTAGCAAAATTCAGTTACAACTCTTGAAAGATTTAACGGTGCATTATCCTGCAAAATAATCCAACTACTGTTTTCTAGATATTCTGGTCGAATACGACGAATCCTTGACAATTATTGCTTCATGACGTCCAAATAAGTCTCCGGTTACTGTCTGGCCGCATGGAATGAATTCTTTTCCTTTACAATCATAAAAACAAATCAGCATAACCTTCACTTTTGACGTCTGCAAGCGACGTTTTTTGGGGTTTCCTGCATCCAAAACTTTCCATTCAGCACTTTGCAGCTTCGAGTCGGGCTCATACTGAAAATACCACGTCTCGTCACCTGTCACAATCATTTTCAAGAAGTTTGGGTCCTTTCCAGCGCTTCAATGATGTCTTCGCTACGCTCAATTCGATTAAATTTTTGGTTGTCGATGGGTTTCTGTGGTACAAACCTCGAACTAACCTTCCTAAGGCCCAGTTTTTTGGTCAAAATATACAGTTGTTGAAAGAATGCCTGATTCCATATCAATTAATTTCTCCGATGAGGAGGTCTTTCTAGCCGTTTCGAATCTCTTGAACCACTGGCACACTTACGTACGGGACCTACAATCATTACCAATTACTCAATTACATCTCTTTGTTTAGATTTCATTTTCCGACCGATGTACTAAATGCACCAACAAACATGACACAATAACTTAAGTTGTTTAAATACAAATGTCATGAAATTTTTAACAACTGTCAATAAAGTACCAAGTAATGGACGGGTACTATATTGCAACAGATCGCACCAGTAGTACTGTTTTCTAAAAATAGTTCGGTTAATTTTGGATGGGGGTGTATAATTCCTTTAAGTCTATTTTTCATTGAGTAAAATGCTATACACTAATTGAAGTCAAAACCCGAAGATTTGTTGTGACAACCCTGCATCACACATACTTAGAGCCTCTCAGAGTCGATCGTAAGTAGTCTAAAAATATCGAGGTAGATCGCCTGCAGTTCAAGTTTAAGCACTCCTGATCTAACCTTTACGTAGACATGCTATTGTGCTATTGCAAAAAAACTACTCTGTAGCTTTTAATATATCTTCAGATATAAAATTTACTTCAGAAAAGAAAATTTTTTGAAATTCTCTCTACGTAAGAAACATCCCTGTACTACAAGGAATATTAAAAAAAGAATTAGGGAAATCAGTTCAGCATTTATCGAGATTTGCGCTTAGCAACACATTCAGTGATTAATTTTTATATTATAGATGTATTCGCTTTCTGCATTGATACACAAACTTTTACGCGCCAACAGATTGTCCAACAACTTCTCTGCCTTCTTTTTTTCTAATAGTCTTTAGCGCGTTAGTCACCGAACTTTCAATGGCCACAATCGAATTATGTCGTTTTCCTTTCGTCGTCAAATGCAGCTTAGGGAACAGATAGTAGTCCCACGGAGCCAGATCGAGTAGATAGAGTGAATATTGCAAGGCAATAATGTATTTTTTTAGCAAAATTGAGTTACAACTCTTGAAACATTTAACGGTGCAAAAGAATCCAATAACTGTTTTCTCGATACTCTGGCCGAATACGACGAATTCTTGCCAATAATTGCTTCATGACGTCCAAATAAGTCTCCGATTACTGTCTGGCCGCATGGAATGAATTCTTTTCCTTTACAATCATAAAAACAAATCAGCATAACCTTCACTTTTGACGTCTGCAAGCGACGTTTTTTGGGGTTTCCTGCATCCAACACTTTCCATTCAGCACTTTGCAGCTTCGAGTCGGGCTCATACTGAAAAAACCACGTCTCGTCACCTGGCCCAACTTTTGGTCAAAATATACAGTTGTTGATAGAATGCCTGATTCTATTTCAATTAATTTCTCCGATAAGGAGGTCTTTCTAGCCGTTTCGAATCTCTTGAACCACTGGTACACTTACGTACGGGACCTACAATCATTACCAATTACTCAATTGCCCTCTTTGTTTAGATTTCATTTTCCGACCGATGTACTAAATGCACTAACAAACATGACACGATAACTTATGTTGTTTAAATACAAATTTTAACAGCTGTCAATAAAGTACTCAAGTAATTGACGGGTACTATATTGCAACAGATCGCACTAGTAGTACTGTTTTCTAAAAATAGTTCGGTTAATTTTGGATGGGGTTGTATAATTCCTTTATGTCTATTTTTCATAGAGTGAAATGCTATACACTGAAGATTTGTGCATTTATTGTATCAATAACAAAATTAAGTAACTGACTATAATTCGTAAACTATAAGGTACACGAGTTCTCTTAATAATTTAAAATCTAGCTACAGATCCTATACGGCAATAAAATTGAACATGCCAGTCGAGCAGTTAAATTCTGCTTTTACTGATTCACAAAGGTTAAAGCGGAGATGATTTACATTTCAGATGGATATTAATACTTCCTTAAGCTTAAAATTTCTATCGAAGTTTCAATTCTTCTGAAATTAGATTATGCAAACATACACACAACTCCCAAAGTCGAACTAATGAAATTCTCTCATATATCGTTCGCGCCGAGGAAGTTATAAGTACAACGTATATATTCACCCCAAATTACATCTAGCGAATCTCAGAGTTGATCTACCCTATTATGTATGTGTCATGCCACGAATATCATTTGTGGATCAGAGACGTTTTTACCATCCCCATTACCAGCGTTATGATGTTGATTTTGTCTGTAATAACACCATTTTCTTTGTAGTAATAATCTCATGAGGGTTCTCAACGATGCATATCGATCGAAATTAATTAAATTAGTGGTCTAAGTAATATGATGTTATTAACTTGCAAATTAATTTTTACTACAACATCGTGTTGGATATTTTATCTCGTTTCACTTAGGAAATATACGATATGCACAAACTACTTTGGAGTAATGCATTCTTTTCGGAATTAACTTTTGATCTTTTTTTCGATAACACATGATTTTGAGTGTGATACTTTATAAAAATGTTTAGTTGTTTCGATTCCTTCTACTAATACAAATGTATAATAATTATTTAGACAACAACCATAACTCCGAGGATCACTGATCCCATTTTTTCATTTAAAGCCTTCTCTCTGCTGTTTTCAAGTACTTTTCTGGTTTGTTGGATAATTTCTGTTAAGTCTTATTTCATTAGTTGATCTAGTTCACGTCATTTCCATTCTCCCCGATATCAGCGCCAGATCGTTTTCTTCAATAATCTGAAAAGATAACTTCTTGTTCACTTTCTCTCCTTTTCATGAAGGGGTAAAAAATATCCATAAACTTTTAGTGTGTCTTGAATCCCCCTATCGAATAAATTCATATTAACGTGGGAAAATGTTTTACTTTACTTTACTCAGAAATTGAACCAAAATATCGAAAATTCAAATTTATTCAGAAGTTTAGATATGTATGTTGAAAATTATTTTTCCAGTAAACCAAAGCATGAGGATAATAGAGATAAAAATATTGCTCATAAGAATTAAAATGTAACTAACAATGAAGAATGGCAGTAGTATAGCAGGGCCATGGAGTTTGTAGTTGAGACAAAGTGACATGATATAATATTGTGGAGATTAGGTTAGGTAAGGTTAGATTGTTATTTGTTGTCAGGTTAGGTTACTGCCTTTGCTATATTCATGTATCAACTATATATATATATATATATATATATATATATATATATATATATATATATATATATATATATATATATATATATATATATATATATACAGTGTGTTCAACGAAAATTTGACCCCCTATAACTCCGAAATGAGTAACATTAGCGAAAAACACCAAGACACGTCGATTTTGTTTCGAGGGGAGCATTTTTCGAAATAATTCGAAACTTGTCAGATCAACCCCTACCCCAGCAACCCTAATTTCGAAATTCATCATAGCGAATAAGGGTCGAGTGGCACCTTACTGTAAAGGTCTGTCAATTCTCCATTATGATTTGTCATTTTAGAATTTTAAATTAACATACAGGGTGTCCCAACCGAGGGTAAGTTGAATTCCTGCAAATCCCAAATACTAAATGAAATCGATTTATTTTGGCATAATGCAAGCGCAGGTTTATGCTCGGTCTAGAAAAACGACCTACACTTGTGAATTTGGAGTTGGTGCAATCAACCCCTATTTCCAGCATCCCCAACTCAAAAATCATTCGATCGAAAATAGGTCAAGGGCACCTCGTTGGAAAGGTATTTCAATTTTCTCTTCGATTTTGGTATTTTCGAAATTCAGAATCAGCATACAGGGTGTCCCGGAGCAGGAACACTGAAAACCCAAATAACTTTTTGAAACTGGTTCATTTCGGTATAATACGAGAACATGTTTATGTTTGATTCGAGAATAAGACTCTCTTGCGTGAATATGGAATTTTTGCAATCAATCTCTTCCATTCAGCATCCCCAACTCAAAAATCATACAAGTGATTACAGGTTGAGTGACAAAGTTCCAGAAAGATTTTTCTATTTTCTGAATCACTGAGGCATTGGTTTCAGTTTGGCAATCGAGGTTTTCTGGCGTGAGGACCAGGATGAGGGATGATGGAGAAACTGATTGGATGCTCATCTAAACAGGAAAACGAGATTTATTGAACTTGTATTCAATTGAAAACAAAAAACTAACTTGATTATTACAACAATTGTTCAAAATGACCTCCGCCCACCTCCATACAGTTATACAGACGATTTTCGAACTCTCTTCTCACATTAGCGAAAACTTCAGGAGTCAAAAGTCGGCATTCTGTGATTTTAGATGGCCCCACAAAAAAAAATCTAGGGGATTTAAATCTGGTGACCTGGCTGGCCACTCAACAGGTCCTCTTCTACCAATCCACCTTCCTGGGAAATTTTCGTCTAAATATTGGCGCACCCGAGCATCATAATGCGGAGGAGCACCGTCTTGTTGAAAACGCATTTCGTCCTCAGAAAGAGTTGGATCGTTCTGTAAAATTTCTGTCAATCTAGGATGTATGTGTTCCTCTAACAACTGTAGGTAGCCATTTCCATTCAGATTACCCTCAATAAAGAAAGGCCCAACTAGATGATTGCCAAAATTCCTGCCCAAACGTTCAACTTCTGAGGCCTTTGCGTGTGGGCCTCTCTAAACCAATGAGGATTCTGTGTGTCCCAATATCGACAATTATGTCTATTCACTTCACCACTGAGCATAAAGGTGCTTTCATCAGAAAAACAGATGTTATTCAGAAAATTTGGATTAGCGTTTAGGTTTTCACCGAGATTTTCACAAAACTGTAAACGACGATCTGGATCATCTTCGTTTATTTCATGCACTAATTTTACCTTGTAGGGGTGAAATTTGTGATGTTTCACGATTCTATGGACAGTTGTAGCTGATACACCAGTCAGACGAGATAGTTTTCTGATCGAAGTAGTATTCTCCATTTGTAGATGACCCACTACTGCCACTTCCGTTGCCTCATTTCTGACAGGACATGCCACTTCATGTTTTTGTTTGCCACCGAACCCGTAGCTAGGAATTTGTCAACCAAATATTTAACGTACTGGTGACTGACTCCTCTCTCTTTCAGGATGGTTCCTATCGAATATCCTTGCCGTTTCTTTGGCACAACTGTTATTCGAAAATACGTCGATACAATTTCGACCCTTTCCTCAGTGGAATAAACCATTTTCAGATTAATTTCAACTGACGAACAACAACAATAATGAGGAACTGATCTGAATAATAATAATATTTCATTGCAAAATGAGAAATAACAGATGACTGCACGCCAGATGGAAATGAAAAAATGTGAACATTTTCAATGCAGAAATCAGCTTTATTTCTTCGTAATTGATGCTCAACACATCGTACCCCAATACTTTTAACAGTTTCGAATTAATTTTAGTTGATAATTTCAAATGACGATATTGAATTTTTCGAAAGCGACATCCTGTATGGAGAGCCGAACTGAATGAAATGCTTTAATCATTCTGGAATTCAAAAACCTTTCTGAAGATATGCCACTTGAATTATTTGTATGATTTTCAAGTTGGGGATGCTGAATGGAAGGGTTGATTGCAAAAATTCTATAACCACACAAGAAAGTCCTATTCTCGGATCAAACATGTTCTCGTATACCGAAATGAACCAGTTTCAAAAAGTTATTTGGATTTTCAATGTTCCTGCTTCGGGACACCCTGTATGATGATTCTGAATTTCGAAAATACCAAATTCGAAGAGAAAATTGAAATACCTTTCCAACGAGGTGCCACTTGACCTATTTTCGATCGAATGATTTTTGAGTTGGGGAGGCTGGAAATAGGGGTTGATTGCACCAACTCCAAATTCACAAGTGTAGGTCGTTTTTCTAGACCGAGCATAAACCTGCGCTTGCATTATGCCAAAATAAATCTATTTCATTTAGTATTTGGGATTTCCAGGAATTCAACTTCACCCTTGGTTGGGACACCCTGTATGTTAATTTAAAATTCTAAAATGACAAATCAAGGTGGAGAATTGACAGACCTTTTCAGTAAGGTGCCACTCGACCCTTATTTCTTATGATGAATTTCAAAGTTAGGGTTGCTGGGGTAGGGGTTGATCTGAGAAGTTTCGAATTATTTCGAAAATGCTCCCCTCGAAACAAAAATCGACGTGTCTTGGTGTTTTTCGCTAATGTTACTCATTTCGGAGTTATAGGGGGTCAAATTTTCGTTGGAACACACTGTATATATATATATATATATATATATATATATATATATATTTATTTATATCTATATTATATATATATATATATATATATATATATATATATATATATATATATATATATATATATATATATATATATATATATATATATATATACACTGGTTTGTCTAGTTCTATACAAAGTTCGGAAACATCAGTCAGTATATATATAAACAGGGTGCTTCAATGAAAACTAAAAAGGGGCTATATCTACCAAGATATTCATTTCTGATCAAAACGCAAAAACAGGTCAATTTTTGTTTCAAGGGAGACATCTTTTAGGGTACCCTACTTGCCTGAAATATCAACCCCCTA
Organism: Cryptolaemus montrouzieri; assembly: GCA_013387265.2. Taxonomy (NCBI): domain Eukaryota; kingdom Metazoa; phylum Arthropoda; class Insecta; order Coleoptera; family Coccinellidae; genus Cryptolaemus; species Cryptolaemus montrouzieri. The sequence goes on along the minus strand of JABFTP020000083.1, from coordinate 4,612,416 downwards.
AGTGGGGGTTGCAATCCTTGAGCAGGGTGAGCAACTGAAAGTAGGGAAGACTATCTCCCTGAGATCATTCAAGTGAGGTAAAATGAAACAGACCCATCCTGATCAATGACGGTCATCATCAAGTACCATCCTCATCTCGAATTTCAAACCCTGATCCAGGGGTGCCAACCCTTGAAAGTTTGGAAGAGGGTAGATGGGTCGAGTGATAACTCGAAAGAAAGGTATTATCTTTGTCTGCATCCCTGTGAAGGAATTTTCATTTTTGATTGAAAACTGTAGAAGATACAGAGTGAGCCACTGAAAAATAGAGAAGACTATCGCCCCAAGACTATTGGAGTATTAGTGCGAAAACCTGGAATAGATTCATTTAGATCAAAGATGACAGCCTTTGATCTGGAATGAATCTGTTCCATTTTTTTGCACTAATACTTGACTAGCTCAGGGCGATAGATAGTCTCCTCTATTTTTCAGTAGCTCACTCTGTATCTTCTACAGTTTTCAATCAAAAATGAAAATTCGTTCACGGGGATGTAGACAAAGATAAAACCTTTCTTTCTAGGTATCACTCGACCCATCTACCCTCTTTCAAACTTTCAAGGTTGGTCACTCCTGCTCTAGGGATTGATATTTGAGATGAGGATGGTACTTGATGATGACTGCCATTGATCAGCATGGATCTGATCCATTTTTCTTCAATGAAACTTGAATAGTCTCAGGGAAATAGTCTTCCCTATCTTTCAGTTTCTCACCCTGTATCTTTTACAGTTTTCAATTAAAAATGGAAATTCGTTCAAGACAATGTAGACAAAGATACCACCTTTCTTTTGGGTCATCACTCGACTCATCTTCTCTATTCAAAATGTTCAAGGATTGCAACCCCCGCTGAGGGGGTTGATATTTCAGACAAGTTTTGTACCGCAAAAGATGTCCCCCTTGAAACAAAAATTGACCTGCTTTTGCGTTTTGATCTGAAATGAATATCTTGGGAGATATAGCCTCTGTTTAGTTGTCGTTGAAGCACCCTGTATTTACTTTTCTATCTATTTATCAATCTTGGAATAATCTTTATCCGTAGAACAGTCATTCAAAATATTGAACAGTTACCATGTTTATTCAGTTTTACATCAGAATATTTCTAGGCATTGAATCAGATTTTTGTCTTGAACTTTAACACTACTGATATATTTTTAATTTTGCTCTTATGCCAACAGTGTACCTACTGAACTTTGGTATTCATTCATTCATTAAAGGTCATTTATTCGAATAGAATATACAAATTTGATCAGAAGTGTCGAATGAAATTAATGAGTTTCATGTTTTGGATTTCCACTTATATATCAATTATTACTCGTTTAAGATATTCCTAACAATTCTAAAATTATTCAATGAGTAAAATGTTGAGATTAATGGCCGAATTGGCCTCTCCTGGGCAAGAACGTTCTTTATGCCATTATAGAAGATACATATCAAGCAAACATATTCATATCTAACCAAACCTTCCAAACTGATATTTTCATACTGACTGTGATGATAGACGCATGCATTCATGAAGCGTCAAGAACGATGTGTGAATTGCCACTAAGAAGAACCTCTTTCACATGTGCGCCAAGCTTCCTCACTCTTCACCAAAACTCTGCTGGGGAACTATCGTGATAGTTAAAAGGGACCTTCTATATCAAACCCTAGGTGAAAGTTTTTCAAAATTCAAAACAACCATATGAAAAAATGTTGACACAATGTGAGTGAAAGTTGTTATTCAAATGCTAGTTTGCACAAAAAAAAATGAATTATTAATCTAACCCAGGGGTGGTCAAACGGTTTTCTAGAAATTTCGATGGCGCGTCGATACAAAGTTTATTATTAAATAGTACAAAATGAGTGCTGCGAAGAAATCTAAAACGTATCATTTCAATAACCATTGGGAGGAAGCCTTTTATTTTGTATGGCGAAGGATAAGTGTATTTGTCTAATTTGTCGTACGTCAGTTGCAATACATAAGCGTGGTAACTTAGAGAGGCATCATAAACTGGTTCATACAAACTAGGAAAAGGATTTTTCGCCACAGAGTCTATTAAGAAAACGAAAAGTACGTGATTTGATATCTTGTTTGAAAGATGGACAAACCATGTTCGTAATACCAGCCAAACAATCAAAAGCTGCTACGATCGCGTCATTTGAAATATCTCACATATTGGCGAAACACAAGAAACTATTCGAAGATGGATCGGTTGTGAAGTAGGACTATATTGAAGCGGGTGAGACTTCATTCGGAGATTTCAAAAATAAAAAAGAAATCATGTCTGCTATTAGAGAACTTCAGTTATCTCGTCCAACTGTCACAAGGCGTATTGAAGTCATGAATCAGGACATGCAGATAAACTAATGAAATGTGCATACATTTCTTTACAGTTCGACGAATCCACCTATATAACAGACACTGCCCCGCTATGTATTTTTATTCGGATGGTATTCAATGACATATTGGCTAAGAACAAATTATTGACAATTATTCCTTAGAAGGAGAAGACCCTGATGTTTTCTTCAATATTTGAAAAAACTACAAGCAACCAATATATACATTATTGTGTATTAGAACCGATGGAACACCAGCAATGACTGGAAACAAAAACGGTTTTGTGGCATTGTCTCCGGATAATGAAGATTTCCCTTCATTTTTTTCGTTCCATTGCATTATACATCAGCAGTTTTGTGTTTAAAGTTTTGAAAACGGAATATAATATGGGCATTGCAACACAAAGTTTGAATTCCATCCTTGCACGTAGCTTGCAACGGCGGCTCTTTAAGTTGCAGTTAGCTGAACACACTGATTTAGTTCTTCACACGGACGTCAGATGGTTGAGTCGCGGAACATTCCTAGAAAGGTTTCTAGAATTATTACCCGAAATAACAGCTTTGCTAGACTAAAGAGGTGATGACACTCAGATGTTGAAAAACGAAAAACGGCTAACTGATTTGGCATTTTTGACTGACATCACAATGCACTTAAACACCATAAACTTGTTGCTTCAAGGTAAACGAAGAACTATTATTGAGATATTAGGGTAGTAAACGCATTCCGAAGTAAATTGCAACTTGTGATATATCAACTGAAAAGAAACGATCTCAAACATTTTCCGTCCTTGAAATCAAGGTTTCCTCAGTTGAATTATGATACGTATGAGGTTGAATTATCAAATATTTTGGGACAATTCGAAATGCGTTTTTATGATTGCAGTAAATATGCAAATATAGCATCATTTATGAGTTATCCTTTTTCAAGTGAAACATTGAGGAATTAGCTACTGAAATAGCAAGTCAGTTTAATATGAACTCATGTTCTGTTGTAAATGAGTTGGTGCAGAATATATCAGATATACATCTTAAAACTACAACATCTGATACAAATTTCTGAAAAAAAATATCCGAATCTAAGGAAAACCGCCCTTCAACTGACGGATATGTTTGGGTCAACTTACTTGTGCGAGTCTGCATTTTCTGAAATGAAGATAATTAGGTCAAAATATCGTAATTGACTAACTGACGATCATATGTCAACATGCTTGCGATTAGCACTCAGTGGTTACGTACCATCTTATGATAAGTATGCTGAGGACATGCAGTGCCACGCTTCAACATCAAAAGTCACCCCTTAGTTAAGTTTGACACCATATGTAACTCTTTTGTTTTGTCGCAACCAATAAACTCGCAATTTTGAATAACTATGAGTTTTTTCATGGATATTATAGAGAAGAACCTAACTAATTCTAAACCCCAAACCTTGACTAAAATAATGTATACAGTGTGTTCCAACGAAAATTTGACCCCTATAACTCCGAAATGAGTAACATTAGCGAAAAACAACAAGACACGTCGATTTTTGTTTCGAGGGGAGCATTTTCGAAATAATTCGAAACTTCTCAGATCAACCCCTACCCCCAGCAACCCTAACTTTGAAATTCATCATAGGAATAAGGGTCGAGTGGCACCTTACTGAAAAGGTCTGTCAATTCTCCACCTTGATTTGTCATTTTAGAATTTTAAATTAACATACAGGGTGTCCCAACCAAGGGTGAAGTTGAATTCCTGGAAATCCCAATTACTAAATGAAATAGATTTATTTTGGCATAATGCAAGCGCAGGTTTATGCTCGGTCTAGAAAAACGACCTACACTTGTGAATTTGGAGTTGGTGCAATCAACCCCTATTTCCAGCATCCCCAACTCAAAAATCATTCGATCGATAATAGGTCAAGTGGCACCTCGTTGGAAAGGTACTGCAATTTTCTCTTCGAATTTGGTATTTTCGAAATTCAGAATCATCATACAGGGTGTCCTGAAGCAGGAACATTGAAAATCCAAATAACTTTTTAAAACTGGTTCATTTCGGTATACGAGAACATGTTTGATCCGAGAATAGGACTTTCTTGTGTGGTTATAGAATTTTTGCAATCAACCCTTCCATTCAGCATCCCCAACTTGAAAATCATACAAATAATTCAAGTGGCATATCTTCAGAAAGGTTTTTGAATTCCAGAATGATTAAAGCATTTCATTCAGTTCGGCTCTCCATACAGGATGTCGCTTTCGAAAAATTCAATATCGTCATTTGAAATTATCAACTAAAATTAACTCGAAACTGTTAAAAGTATTGGGGTACGATGTGTTGAGCATCAATTACGAAGAAATAAAGCTGATTTCTGCATTGAAAATGTTCACATTTTTTCATTTCCATCTGGCGTGCAGTCATCTGTTATTTCTCATTTTGCAATGAAATATTATTATTATTCAGATCAGTTCCTCATTATTGTTGTTGTTCGTCAGTTGAAATTAATCTGAAAATGGTTTATTCCACTGAAGAAAGGGTCGAAATTGTATCGACGTATTTTCGAAATAACAGTTGTGCCAAAGAAACGGCAAGGATATTCGATAGGAACCATCCTGAAAGAGAAAGGAGTCAGTCACCAGTACGTTAAATATTTGGTTGACAAATTCCTAGCTACGGGTTCGGTGGCAAACAAAAACATGAAGTGGCATGTCCTGTCAGAAATGAGGCAACGGAAGTGGCAGTAGTGGGTCATCTACAAATGGAGAATACTACTTCGATCAGAAAACTATCTCGTCTGACTGGTGTATCAGCTACAACTGTCCATAGAATCGTGAAACATCACAAATTTCACCCCTACAAGGTAAAATTAGTGCATGAAATAAACGAAGATGATCCAGATCGTCGTTTACAGTTTTGTGAAAATCTAAGTGAAAACCTAAACGCTAATCCAAATTTTCTGAATAACATCTGTTTTTCTGATGAAAGCACCTTTATGCTCAGTGGTGAAGTGAATATACATAATTGTCGATATTGGGACACACAGAATCCTCATTGGTTTAGAGAGGCCCACACGCAAAGGCCTCAGAAGTTGAACGTTTGGGCAGGAATTTTTGGCAATCATCTAGTTGGGCCTTTCTTTATTGAGGGTAATCTGAATGGAAATGGCTACCTACAGTTGTTAGAGGAACACATACATCCTAGATTGACAGAAATTTTACAGAACGATCCAACTCTTTCTGAGGACGAAATGCGTTTTCAACAAGACGGTGCTCCTCCGCATTATGATGCTCGGGTGCGCCAATATTTAGACGAAAATTTCCCAGGAAGGTGGATTGGTAGAAGAGGACCTGTTGAGTGGCCAGCCAGGTCACCAGATTTAAATCCCTAGATTTTTTTGTGGGGCCATCTAAAATCTAAAGTTTATGCCACAAGACCAGAAAACCTGGAGGAGCTGCGGATGAGGATTATCACAGAATGCCGACTTTTGACTCCTGAAGTTTTCGCTTATGTGAGAAGAGAGTTCGAAAATCGTCTGTATAACTGTATGGAGGTGGGCGGAGGTCATTTTGAACAATTGTTGTAATAATCAAGTTAGTTTTTGTTTTCAATTGAATACAAGTTCAATAAATCTCGTTTTCCTGTTCTGATGAGCATCCAATCAGTTTCTCCATCATCCCCTCATCCTGATCCTCACGCCAGAAAACCTCGATTGCCAAACTGAAACCAATGCCTCAGTGATTCAGAAAATAGAAAAATCTTTCTGGAACTTTGCCACTCAACCTGTAATCACTTGTATGATTTTTTGAGTTGGGGATGCTGAATGGAAGAGATTGATTGCAAAAATTCCATATTCACGCAAGAGAGTCTTATTCTCGAATCAAACATAAACATGTTCTCGTATTATACCGAAATGAACCAGTTTCAAAAAGTTATTTGGGTTTTCAGTGTTCCTGCTCCGGGACACCCTGTATGCTGATTCTGAATTTCGAAAATACCAAATTCGAAGAGAAAATTGAAATACCTTTCCAACGAGGTGCCACTTGACCTATTTTCGATCGAATGATTTTTGAGTTGGGGATGCTGGAAATAGGGGTTGATTGCACCAACTCCAAATTCACAAGTGTAGGTCGTTTTTCTAGACCGAGCATAAACCTGCGCTTGCATTATGCCAAAATAAATCGATTTCATTTAGTATTTGGGATTTGCAGGAATTCAACTTTACCCTCGGTTGGGACACCCTGTATGTTAATTTAAAATTCTAAAATGACAAATCAGAATGGAGAATTGACAGACCTTTACAGTAAGGTACCACTCGACCCTTATTCTCTATGATGAATTTCGAAATTAGGGTTGCTGGGGGTAGGGGTTGATCTGACAAGTTTCGAATTATTTCGAAAATGCTCCCCTCGAAACAAAAATCGACGTGTCTTGGTGTTTTTCGCTAATGTTACTCATTTCGGAGTTATAGGGGGTCAAATTTTCGTTGGAACACACTGTATTGTGCGGAAAGCTAATATTTATATATGCTTCGGTACACCCTACCTAGGTAGGTAGGTAGGTAGGTAGGTAGGTAGGTAGGTAGGTAGGTAGGATGTGTCGTGTATGTACGACAACATGCAGCACACATACTTGCAGCCTCTCAGAGTCGATCGTAAGTAGTCTAACATATTGAGGTAGATCGCCAGCAGTTCAAGTTTAGGCACTCCTGATCGAACCTATTCGTAGACATGCTATTGTGCTATTGCCTAAAAACTACTCTGTAGCTTTTTTAATATATCTTTACATTACGAACAGATATAAAATTCACTTTGGAAATGGAAAGATTCTAACCTAACCTAATCTAACCACAGATATAATTCTTCTATTTTGTGTATTACTTATCTAAAGAAGCCACTATGTAAAACGCGTAAAAAGTAGTTCAATATAGTGAAAGTCTGAACAACATTGATTTATTCAATTAAACAATGTATCTCAAACTAGCTGATCGGACAGATGTTCAATCCAAAATTCCAAAATTTGTCTTCAATCCTTTTGGAAAATTCGATTTTCATGATTCTTCCCGGTTTTCCGGCTCTATTTGTCTTTGTCCCAATTGTTTCAACCGGAAATGTTTCCAGAATCTTATCGAACATGAATACAAAAATAACGATTTTTCAAATTTGATCGAATTTCTTTTTTCATTGTATGCAATCTGATTTTTCTTCTGCAAATCTTGCGAGTCCTTGAATAACAAAACGAAACAAAACAAAACAAAATTAACCAAATATGATACTGATATTGTTATTGTATGAAAGATATATACAAAAATTAGAATTTTCGCAAATTGTCCGAATTTTTCAAATATTTTCGTAATAATACCGAATTCATCCTTCTTTAAAAATCATCATCATAATGAACAATAAAAAAATCGAAATCTTCATTGGAGAAGCAATACTCAGCCTTCCATAATTATCCCGTACCTCGAAGGAGCTAGCATACAAAAAGTATTGTTTTTGAAGCTTTTCCGAATTGTCATCGTGACTATCCTGGTTTTTCTAGACAATGACGAGCAAGAAAATCAATCATATCATTTCTATCGTCAGATAAAAGATATATATTTCTTCTAAACTAATGGAGTAGATTTTTCATAGATCTTTTTACATTACAGACAGATGGAAATACGTCCTTCCTGCGGGCAGCTCGCAACGGCCAACTAGAAAAAGTTTTGGAACATTTGAAAACAAACATCGACATCAATACAAGCAATGCGGTAAGTGAATAAAAGTGTCAGAAATAAGCATGATCTGAAATGTCAATTATAAAACAAAGTCACTTATATAACTCGTGAACGCCTAGACCGATTTTCGTGGTTTTTTAATTTGCTGTATTGTCTCCGTCCCAAACAGCTGAATAGCTATTAGAAACATTGGTAAATTGACTGAAATAAATAATGATATAATAATAAACAATGTTAAAATTAAATAAAAATAATCATCCTGTAAAGAAAGTTCATGGGTTTCGTACACCATAAATTACCTCCTCAGATTAAAACAGACGTATTTACATAAAGGTTTGGAATCGACAAGGTATAACCACAATATTCGAATGATCTAATACCTCAGATATATATATATATATATATATATATATATATATATATATATATATATATATATATATATATATATATATATATATATATATATATATATATATATATATATATATATATATATATATATATATATATATATATATATATATATATATATATATATATATATATATATATATATATATATATATATATATATATATATATATATATATATATAAAATAAAAAATATTGAGATAAGTAATGGACAACTGATAGAATACATCGATACTTTAAAACAAAAACTTTCAGTATATACCATTAGACTACGTGAATATAAAATAAATTCAGATAGAAAATTCCAAAACAAACTATTCAAAAATAATGAAAAACATTTTTACAAAGTTATCTTAGATTCAAATGAAAATATTTCTGGAAATGGAGTTCCTAAATTTGATATTCTAACTGATTATTGGTCTTCAATTTGGGCAGTGCCAAGGCAACCCAATTCCAAAGCAAGTTGGATTTTAAATGAATAGTCTCGATTTTCTAGAATAGAATGCATGCAATTTGAAAAATTTTCAAACGAAGATATAACATCAGTTATTAAACACACAAAAAATTGGAAATCTCCAGGTATTCATAACTTTTGGTTCAAAAAATTCTCTTGCGTTCATGAAAAATTGGCTGAATATTTTTGATTTATAATAGAGAACCCCTCAGCTACACTTTTATTATTCACACAAGGAATTACTTATTTAAAACCGAAAAGTGCTAATACTATTGATCCGTCTCAATATAGACCAATTACTTGCCTTCCAACATTATATAAAATTCTAACTGCATGTATTACCCAAAAAACTTATGCACATTTGGAGCATTATAATATTCTTTCCGAACAACAAAAAGGATGTAAAAAAAACACCTTGGTACTAAAGAGCAACTTGTAATTGATTCTGTTGCTTTGAATCAAGCTCAAACTAAGAAGAGAAATATTCGAATACATTCTTCATAAATTACCAAAAGGCTTGTGATAGTTCTCCCCAATCATGGCTTCAAGAAATTATGGAAATTTATAAAATTGATAAGACACTTCGTTTTTTTCTTGAATTTTTAATGAATAATCTGAGAACCAATCTTCATTTCAATATTTCAAAACAATCGTTAAAATCCGAAGTAATTCTAATCGAAAGAGGCATTTTTAAAGGTGATTCTTCAAGTGCTCTTTGGTTTTGTCTTTGCCTTAATCCATTATCTCATGAATTAAATGCTACTAGTTTCGGCTTCAAAATAAAGAGTCTATCAACTGAATTCAAATAAAGTCACTTAATTTATTTAGATGATATTGAATTATATGCCGCAACCAGATCTCATTTGAAAAGTCTATTTGAAATTACTTTCAACTATTCCAATGATATTCATATGAAATTTGGGCTTTCAAAATGTAACAATCTTTCTATTGAAAAGGAAAGATCACCTCTGATTATATAAAGATTTCCAATATCGAAATCGAACCAATGCATCAAGGAGATACATACAAATATCTTGGATTTGGTCAAGAGAAGACAATCAACCATAGCAGCACTAAAGAAAATATTAGAAGTTCATATTACAAAAGACTTAGAATTATCATCAAGAGTCATTTAACTAGTAAAAACCTTTTCGGGGCTATCAACTCCTATGCAGTTCTTATGTTTACATCTTCTTTTGGAATTATTAAATGGTCTAAAACTGATTTAAATGAATTACAATGTCAAACGAGGAAAATGCTTTGTAAATATCATAAGCACCACCCAAAGTCAGTTACATTACCTAGACATCTTGGAGGTCATGGATTAACTGATTTGAATAATCTTCATAGTAAACAGATTTTTCATCTACGTTCTCATTTTCATGATAAACAGAGAACGTCTAAATTACATGATATTGTTGTTGCTTTAGATTATAATCTTACACCTCTGAATTTGACAATGCAAAAGGTAGATTTTGATATATTTGATGATAATTCTAAAAGAGAAAGTTGGATGCAGAAGGAATTACACGCAAAGCACCCTAAAGAATCGAAAAATGATCATATTGATGAAATCGCATCAAATAAATGGTTAGTTTCTGGAGAATTGTTTGCTGGAACAGAAGGCTTGGCAATTGCTATCCAGGATTAGGCTGTTTTCACGAGGAATTATAGAAAACACATCATCAAACAAAATATAGATGATTCTTGCCGTAGATGTTTTTGTTCTTCAGAAAGAGTTTTTCCTATATCACCATCTTGCTCAGTCCTTGCTTCAACAGATTATTTAGAAAGACATAATGCCGCCGCTAATATTATTCATTTTAATCTAGGAATTAAACATGACCTAATGGCCAAAAGAAAAAATCTTACAAATATGAACCTGAGATTATTTGTAAAAATGAAAAATATAAACTGTAAAACATAATAGACCAGATATCATTCTTACTGATAAACAGAATCAAATAACATATATAATTGGTATTGATATACCCGACACACATAATATACAAAATAAATACAAGGAAAAAATTTCTAAATATATCAATCATCAAAGCTTTTTATATTCTTCGAAGGTTTCTTTCCGAAAAAATAATAATGTAGAGTCATAGGTTTTTTCTTTAGTTTATACTGGTCAGAATCTCATTTCATATTTTATTTATTTGTATATATAAATGTAACAAAATTAACTGACAATTTTGTCATATTTATATTCAGAGCAGTATTCTATTCGATCGTTCACCATTTCACACAAAGGAAACTATTAATGAGTAACATTCAGTGTTACTTGACTCAGGTCCGTACACTGGATTTTTCTGGGAGAAAGCCTCTGATACTACTCGTTGGTACATTGATATCATTGTCTGATAATGCTATAGTATGTATATATTCTGGTAGATTGATATATTCTCATAACATTTAACATTATCCTAATATATAATTATTCCAGGATATGTTCTGATTATAATCATTGCCTGGCAATGGTATTAATTACCGGGTGGTGGATTTATATTTTTCATGAAATCAGTTTGATTGCATGAACAGATATATGGGCAACTCGTCGAGGCTAATATATATGAAAATATATATATATATATATATATATATATATATATATATATATATATATATATATATATAAACAATAAAGAAGAATTCTCTGAGACTGTTTATTTGTTCGGTGTGTAAATTGACAACATTCATTAATCCTCGTCCTCCTTCTTTTCGCTTCAAAGTTGTTGTTATCACAGTCGACTTTGGATGATGATTGTTGTACTTTATCAGTATCATTCGGGTCTGCCTTTGAGTACCATCCAGTTCTGTCTTAGTCCATCTGATTATTCCAAATGAGTAAGGCAACACTGGGATGGCGTAGGTGTTAATTGCCTTGACTAGATTCCCCGAGTTCAACAATGATTTCAGCAGTCTTCAGACGCTGACTGTATTTTGAACGAATCTTCTCCTTTGACTGCTTAGGTCTAGCAATCTGTTGGTATTCCAGACATTTGTTGATTTCGCCATCCCTCATACACTGTATAATATCACCATTTGGAGGTTGTGTTTCACCATCTATGACTTTCAGGATCTGTCATTTGTCAATTCGGAATTCCATATCCACATCTACCAAGAACCTACTAGCAGTTTCCAGCAGATCATCCAAATGCTTCTTGTTCGAAGCATATAATTTGATGTCATCCATATACAGTAGGTGGGAGATTATGGGATAGTTCCTATCTGCTTTTATCCTAAATTCGTATCCTGTTTTACTGATCATTGAAGGAAATGGGTTTATAGCCAAACAAAACCATAGTGGACTCAAAGAGTCTCCTTGAAAAACTCCTCTACGTATGGGTATCTCGTCGGTTTTAATTGATTTATTATTCATGTTGACCTGCAGAGACGTCAGTGTCATTGTTGTCTTCAAGAATTCTACCAGGATTTGATGAATTTTGTATATCTACAATACTTCAACAAAACAAGAATGGGCGGTTATATCGAATGCCTTCAGATAATCGAGAAAAGCTGAATGAACATGCCGATGCTATCCGTGTGCCTGTTTCATTATCACAAAATCGATGATGAGTTATTCCTTGTACCCGTGGTGATTCTTTCTGCATCCCTTTTGCTCCTCAGCTAATATATTATTGTCGTCAAGGTGTTCGTTTATTCGATTAGATATGCATGATGTGAGTATTTTTTAGAGCATTGGCAGACCAGTGACTGGCTTATACTGGGACGGATCCGGTGTTCTATCGTTCTTAGGTAGCATATATGTTAAGCCTTGTGTTAGGAAAGTGGGTGTTTCTCTGAGATGTTGAAGAACATACGTGAGCTGTTTCGCTAGGGCTCCATGGAGCTTATCAAACTTCTTGTACCAGAACTTGTGGATATTATCTAAACCTGTGGCCTTCCAATTGTTGGTCGCTCTAACTGCTGTTGCGATTTCTTCCTCCGTTATTCCTTCGAAGTCCTTATGTTTGATATTAAGGCGTTGTTTTTCATTCCTGATTCATTCCGCATCTTTATTGTGTTCTTTGGGGTTCTAACATAGCGATGACCAATAATCGGTCAAGCACTGTGCGTCAGGTACTACTCTGTTATTGGTGGTCGCAGTTTTGTTATTTCGCTTATGAAAATTGGCCGCACTTTGGAGAAATCTTTGGTTTTGGTGTTTCTTTCAGTGCACTTGAAGTGTCTTGAGGGCCTCACTGCTTTTGCTTGAAAGTGTCCATATAAATGTCGATGTGTTGTTTGTGATCAGGGTGGTTTGTGTTCGTACCAATTTTCCTATAAATTTTGCGTATATGTGATTTCAAGCGCCTTGAGGGTTTTCTGTTTCTCAGGAATTCTGAGAGGCGACCGATTTCTGCTCTAATATTATCAATATCCTTCTCCAGTCGTTTTTGCCATGGTGGTTTTCTGACGCTTTTTGGCTCAGCTTGAATCAGAGTTGTGGAGATTTGTTGTTTGTGAAGTCGAAGAACCGCTACTGCTCCACAGTAAATCAAAGTGTGAATCTTCTCCAAGGTGTTCTGGTCGGTATATTCTTCAAACACTGAGTTTACGCTTGCTAGGATGATATTGGTGTTCTTGTTCGTCTTGAGTTTGGCTAGTTTAGGTCTTTTAGTTGGGTTACTACCACTGAATTCAGTTATTGCTCTGTTGAGTTCTGATCTTGTTATTTATTATCGTGGACTTATGCACTATCTCAGCTAGTAGCTGAATATAATTTACCTTCCCCAGATTTAGCAATCAAAGGGAATAGGCTCGGTTACAATATACTTGACATAAATTTCCTAACTATCCTATATGTATTAAGAATTACAGATTTTTGCATTTCTATATAGGTATTCTTATGCAATTCTAATTTCTTAAGGCTATCATGCAAAGTTTTGGGTATCAAACCAGTCGGGGATACGATTACAGGAACAATATCTATTTTATCGAGGTGCCACATCTGCTTGATCTCAATAGCAAGGTCTGTGTATTTTGTATTTGGACATTTTCTCCTGGAACAGAAACAGAAATGTTTTGAAAAACGTAAGCAGACCAAACCAACCCGAAACAAAAGAAAAACGATGATAAAAACATAGTTCACTTCACCACCCCTCAAAGAATGTAATGCATTCATGAAGACATTCACCCCCGGCGTGTCAACTGAAGCCTCGGGTAGACCGTCCCTCAAACCAAAAACTCTGTTCGATATAAAGTGCCCCGACATGAATGCTTAAAACTCTCCTTACTCAGCTTCAGATGATGGTCACGAATGCGCTGGTCCAAATCAAGGTGAAAAAGTTTTCCGAGATCCGAATAGCGAATGGAGAGTACAATAAGTTATTATTAGGTCTCCCCGAGAGCGACGATCGACGAATGAGGGAAGGCTGAGCAGTTGTTTGAAAATTTGGTGAAACAGCCTTAATAATACCTCAAATGTACGTTTGCCAAACAATTGTTCCTCTACAAATTAAATATGTACGTTTTCCCGTCATAAATCACAATTAATCATTAGCGTATCCTTTGTGTCCATCATAAATAAGCTGCATTGTGAACGATCTCGACACCGGCTATTTGGGTTTAAGAGTCATCTGCCTCTTTTGAGACTTACACTCCGAACCTGGCTCAAATTCTGCACTGCAAATGGAATATGTCGAAGTACCAATGATAGTAAGACGCCTCACCTGCTCGAAAAGCTATTCTAACTGATGTGATTCACATGTTGTCTCTTCCCGAAAAGTATAGCTTTCAAGAATACCGAGGTTCCCAGTTACCTAAGAGAATACCACAGGGATGAACAACGAAGTTCCAGTGGCTGATGATGTACCACTGCGGGATAGAGAAGTGCAAATTTAAACCCGCATCTCACGTCTTCAGACATCTTTTCGTGTGTGTGAACCCGTCAATACACAAAGCCTTAGGTGAAATGTGGTGGTAAATTTGCCTAGTTCTGATTCGCCATCAATATAGTCAACTGAATAACAACGCTTAAGTGAAAGAGATAGTGACAAAGAATTAGGGATAAATTTGTACATTTTTAAATGATTGCTTGAGCTCGAAACGCGTTTCCACGTTGCAAATGATAGTCATGAATTTTCTTCAAATATTCAATAGCATAAGAGTCGAGGAAGACCAATCGATTTCGATCTGATATTCATAAAACGCAATTTAACTCGTGATGAGCATGAATTTGCGAGTTTCCCATAAAAAAACTTTGCAAAAAGTACTAAAGTTGACTTCAGAAAATGTATTTGAGAAAATGTTTTATGAATTACTTGAATTTATTATTCCAGTAGTTATACCATAAATTTACCATGACGAAGGTCACGTTCTCGTGAGGGCGTCACTCAATATTCAAAACTGCCAATAAGCAAAGCCGTTAAAGAGTTGTTTTTTTGTTCATAAACCTTAAATTAAATTTTTTTGTAATTAAATGTTAATTTTCAGAATGGT
The DNA here is from genome assembly GCA_013387265.2 of Cryptolaemus montrouzieri. Lineage (NCBI taxonomy): Eukaryota > Metazoa > Arthropoda > Insecta > Coleoptera > Coccinellidae > Cryptolaemus > Cryptolaemus montrouzieri. The sequence goes on along the minus strand of JABFTP020000083.1, from coordinate 4,597,059 downwards.
CTTAATGCTCTGCATTTAGCTTCAAAAGACGGCCATGTCGACATAGTAGAGGAGCTCTTGAAAAGAGGGGCAATAGTGGATGCAGCTACGAAAAAAGGAAATACAGCTCTTCACATCGCTTCTTTAGCTGGTCAAGAAGAAGTGGTAAAATTATTGGTTCATCATGGAGCTTCCGTTAACGTACAAAGTCAAAATGGATTTACACCTCTCTATATGGCAGCGCAGGAAAACCACGACAATGTCGTTAAATTCTTGTTGGCTAACGGTGCGAACCAGAGTTTATCTACAGAGGTATGTATTATAGTCAAATCACGTAGCTATTAAACCTTAAAAGTTCAAAACTGAATACATCAAAGAGAAATACAGGAATTTTTGCTCCCAAATATAACTTCTTGAACTCAACTATGTTATACACCATTTCACTAGCAATATTAGTTCAATACTTTATTCGCCCTTTTATTCGTTTGGAGACACATTGAAAGCTCACAATTCGCTCTCTCGATATTTTGCCTGGAGGAAGAAATCGGTGTATGTATGACGACTAAATGTCATGTATTTAGTCTTTTCAATGTTGATATATAAAACCCATTTGCTGTGCCGTCATACTCATCATTTTTGTAGATCCTGAATAGTATCGCCCGACAACTTCGAAAATTGTTTGGACGATAAATTTCGATAATCCCAACACTGGTCTGTCTGATGTTAACTGGAGAGAGCTCTCGGATAAAGATGTCAATTCAATGTGGACTAGCTTTATAGAGCTACTCAATTCTACGACTTCTGCAAAAACCACCTGTAGGCCAATCAATCAAAATAATACCGCCAAACCTTGAATATCCCGATTGACTTTCAAGGTGATTAGATTCGAAACAACCCCATGGCAGAGATACCTTTGCTCTGGGACCATTCCAATTCATTGGTATCGATTATTTGGAATAAGAAGAATGAGCTTGAATCTAAACTTACTTATTACTTATTCTTCAAATACATCCGTTCCTCTATGAACACGAAGGTATCACTCCCAACTCTACGTAACACTACCGATCGAAGAAGTGGGCTTGAAACTGCTGAAATCCTTGCCGAGACGTTTTTAACAGTCCATTGTGATGACCCTACAACTCATCTCTCCCAGTTGAAAACACCTCGATTATTTTCATCCATAGTGATCTTACTTTCAGCGCTAACGTTGATCTCATCCACTTTCTATCATCTTTTCTAGATAACTTCGTTCTTACTTCCTTCCAAGCAGTTGGTTACTAGCATCTGTAACACTCTTCCACGAAAAAATGACAGACAAATTATCTTCCTTTCCGAAGAGTCTACGGGATGCTCATAGGCACGATATACACTTGGAAAGAGTTTTGTCAATGTGTAAATTCCAATTGAGTCTCTGATCTAGGATAAACCCTAGATACTTAGCCTGTTCCCAAAATTTCAGAGTATGTCCATTCAGAAAGGGACCTTTAAGTTCAACTTTCTACGTCTTTCGAATAGAATTAGAATGGTTTTGTCTTGATGAATGCTGAGCCCCTCTTCAACACACCAATCATTCACGATGTTAAGGGCTTTATGCATCAGGTGTAAAAAGATTCCATCATGCTTTCCCCTAATGATGATAACTAGATCATCAGCATAGCCTTGTGCGTTGAAGCCAGCATTGTTCAGTCTTTCTAAGAGGCCATAAACAACTACTGACCATAGTAGCGGCGATAGGACACCTCCTTGAGGACATCCTTTCACTGCTGACACCGATATTTCAGTGTCTCCAAAAGTGGCCGTTATGAACCGGCCCTTGAGCATTTCTTTGATTCATTAGATGATGGGTGTTTGGACACCCTTGTTGTTTGCACCATTGCTGATGGATGTATAGGAGATATTATCGACGGCTCCTTCAATGTCTCCAAATAGAACTAATGCTATTTCTTTAGTCTCTAGTGCTTCTTCCACTTCTTTGACTAGATCGTGTAGGGCATCAATTGTAGATTTGCCCGGTTGGTAGGCAAATTGTTTTTTATGCAGTTTTATAAAACTTCTCATATGGTTGTCGAGAATTTTCTCCATTGATTTTAGGAAAAAGGAGGTTAAGCTTATCAGGCGATATAATTTAGGCTCATCTGGAGACCTCTTGCCCATTTTCAGTATAAATAATACTTTGACTTTTCTCCATAACTGGGGTTTGTAGCCCAGTGAGTAGCTGGCTTTGTATATAGCTCTCAGACATGGGGCTGTATATGTGTTGCCTCTTTTCAACATGACCAGATGGATTCGGTCCGCCCCTATTGATTTGTAGGGTTTGAAGCTTTTGGTGCCCCACTTTACCTCATCTAGGGTGAAGATTCGGCCCTCTAGATTTCTTTCCCTACTGGACCTATACAGTTCTAGCTCCTGTTGTTTGGTGCTATTGACGGGGAGTATTTTGGAGTCCGGGAAGTGGATATTTAAAGGTACCCTCAAGTTTCCGCCGAAGTATTTAGAAGACTCTCCTCCAGGCTCCTTAATAACACCAAGTTCATTCGAATGGTGTCTGGCTGAAACCCTTTGAATTCATGCAGCTGGGGAAGATCATTAATCCCCTCGCAATAGGATCTCCATGGTTGTCGTTTGGATTTTCTGGAGTCTCTGTTGTACTTATTTAAAGCTACTCGGTAGGCGTCCCATTCATCGTGTTTTGGCTCTAGCTTTGAGTTGAGCAAGCTCCTTGTTCCACTAAAGCGTATCCCTTGAGGAGTATTTTTCCCCATTGGGCAGCTCTCCTCAAATGCTTATATTAGTGTTTGGATTAGGTGAGTAAAAGCATTTTCCAGTTCTACTGTGATTATATTATATTCGAGACCATCCAGTTCAGACTTCAACCTCTCTTCAACGAGATCCCAGTCCGCCCTTTTTGGTGCTCTATATTCCACTTTTTGAATCTTATCTGAGTCAATTTCGAAATCAGTCATTTGGTGGTCCGACATAGATATTTCGTTCATGACGCGCCACTTCTTAATTGATTGTAATATAAATGGCGAGGCAAAAGGGTAAGATCCAGAACCTCTTTCCTAACCGCATTTATGAAAGTTGGTTTATTACCCTTATTTACAATGTCTATGTTATTAGAACAGATGTATTCCAAAAGATATTCACATCTCTCATTGACGTCTCTACTGCCCCATACGGTGTGGTGTGCATTCGCGTCGCAGCTCAGGATCAAATGTTTGTTTTCCTTGTGGCACCAGCTTACGAGTTTTTGTACCTCTTCTGGTGGTGGGAAGGATGTTTCTCCTGGGAAGTATGCTAAGGCCATGATGATGTGCCTCTTACCCCTTATCATTGGCACCTCTACTAGAGCTGTTGCTAGATCTCTAGTGAAGAATTCTGGAACAGAAGCAAATTTTATATTCTTTCTTAGCATTAGTGCTGCTCTTGGATTTACAAACCTGTTATTGTAGACTATTTCTTATGAATTAGTTGGGAGACCTCTAATTTTTCCCCTCATTAATCTAGGGCTCTTGAATAATCCCTACTTGTATTTGCCTTGTTGTGGCCAACCTGCTGAGGGTGCTTGAAGCAGTCTTTGCATGATGCAGGTTGACCTGAAGGCATTCGAATTTGTTAGCCCTTAGGATGAGATTTCCCCACCGGCAGCTGTATTGAAGTTCCCTTGGAGTGGTGTGCTCTAAGTTCCCCCCTCTAACTGCTTCGATGAGTTCGTCCCCTCCGGTTGGCTAACTGTAGTTGAGGTCGCGGTTGGGGCCTCTGTGGTTTTTTCGGGTTTGCTTTTGAGTCGAAACAGAATATTTCCAAATCTATAGCTAACCCGATAGCCAATATTTTTCAGCTTTTCGACAGGATTTTGGGCCTAAAATAGTTCCAGGATTTTCTCGTTAGAGTAGTCCTGGCTTCCTATGAGGATTTCTGGGTGAGGCAATTCTGCCGCATTCACCACTTTGAGGCTAGCACCGACCCGGGGTTTCAATTGCGACTCTATGCTTTTCAGCCACTGTGCAGTGATCTCATATGCGCACGTGAGTCCCAGCCACCCTGGTCTACTGTGGCGCTGAAGGAATTTAAGCTTCAGTTCCGTCTTCAACCCCTCCTCTACCACTTTATGCAAGATGAACTCCTCTAGGGACATAACTTGGTCCCCTGTTAAGAGTTCACACGGAAAATTTTTGTGGAGGATTCCTACCTCAATTCCAGACACCCCTAGACTAAACAAAGCCTCCTGTATATATTTTGGAGCAACGGGTGCTTTCTTTTCGGGGCGTTTTTGCTCCCTTCCTTTTGGCGTACTGACATCGAATCGAGCTCTTTTCGCTCCCTTATCTTGGGGATTTATTGGCTGTAAGGCTCTAATTCTAGCCTGTTCTGCCATCATCCCCATCTTTAGGAGAAATGTTATCCTCTTACGAGCAGCTCCGCCGAGTGTAATCCTCGGCTTCTCTTTGGGTGCCTTTGGATTTTTCCCTTCAGAGCTGCTTTCGAGTAAGGCGTTTTCAGTTTCTATGTCTGGCATTTCTTCCTATTCCAGTTCCATAGGTTCTTCATCGCCTTTTGAATTTAGTCCTTGTGAGGCAGGACCTGCCCTTGTTTTTTTTATTTTCATTACTCATCTTGTTCCCACGAGTAGCGGAGAAATAACGGTCACCTGCGGCAGAGCCCCGCATTACTGCAGCAAGGCTAAATTGAAACCGAAGGATGCCTGGTATCCTACTAGTCCTCCCACTAGCCACTCAGCCATCGGCGTATGCTGCTTCACCTTGGCTTGGGGGAGTTTTTATTGTGCTCTCCATGCACTACGTCAGGGCGGTTAAACCGAGACCCTCCGTCTATCGTTGCCGACAAGTGAGGTATGGCAGTTTGGTGAGGCTGTTAGAAACCTCTCAAAAACTGGTATCGTTATATTCCGTGCAAGCCCTAAACCACGATACGACAGCCGGGCGGAGTGGATTCTTAGTTTAGTCTCACCCAGGACCTTTCCGGCATGGGTGACCCTGCCAGTAATAAATTACGACCGGCTTAGCTCCTGAGTTCATCAACAAAGCCCCCTCACCACGACAAGGTCAGAATCACCGAGGGGGATCAAACACATAAAATTGATCAATTTTTTACACAAAAACTGTGGCAAATAAGAAAAAAAATCAACGTATAGAACCTGAAAAGTACATCTTGTATAATTTCATAATTGTTTCTGTGATCTGATCATGTAGATTTCAAAAAGTAATCTATATCCCTTTCTTTTTTTACATCAATGTAGTATACTATCTAAGAATTTAATCGACTATCATTTTCCAGCAACTAACAGTCTGTATATTTTTCTTCTTCTCTTTATAATCAAGCTTTTGCGTTCATTACTATTTCGAATTTCTGAGTGATTCATTTTAAAAGCTTTCTATTATCTACCTCATCCAAACATAGTTACATTCCACGTTGCGTAATCGTAATTGAAATCTTCTTCATGGTCGCATTTAATTTTCAGGATGGATTCACACCGCTGGCCGTGGCTATGCAACAAGGACACGATAAGGTAGTCACAGTGCTTTTAGAAAACGACACTAGAGGGAAAGTTAGACTTCCCGCTTTACATATTGCAGCTAAAAAAGATGACGTGAGAGCTGCGAAACTTTTGTTAGAGGTACGTTTCAATGAATAAATATTTTAATTAAGAATAGATGTCGAGAAAAATTAATAATCCAAATATATGTATGTTTGTACAATTCTTTCGCAATCTGGAAATGTTTATAGTATGGTAATATTGTTCTGCAATGCATGAAACATATACAACTGGTAAAATATATGCAGTATGATTCAAACGTTCCATCGGAGTACCTTACGTTGACTGCTTGCAGCAGCTATACATTTCTTTGCGAATTAAGAATGAGTTTTCTATCGTTTGAACCTGAATCGTACATAAGCTTTCTCTCTAGTTGGTGATGATGACAGATTTACCATTGTTTGCTCCCTTATGAAATGTGGGATTTCTTTTTTAATGCTGCTTACATTTAGTGAACTGATGATATTGCCTAACCCAATATCCCAATCTGAGCTTAAGTATCCATTCCCTTTAACTTATAGTTAATAATAGAGTTAATGCACTATTCTGATAAATTGTTCTTCGGAGTCGTTCTTCATTTCATAGCCTTCAATACTACAGTTGTAGTTGGGATTGGATCCAACCATCTTCACTGTATTCCTTGGGGTCTTGTCGCCGAAATACGCCTTCAATCTGTCATTTATCAGTCGAGTGCGAAGCAAACAATGCTGTACCATTCTTTACTGTAACTATTTCGCCATATTTTCAGGCCCCTATTTGAGAACCTCTGGATAAGACCATTACGCAGAAATTTTCGTCATTCAATAAGCTATAATCACATACTGAAAATCCGAAATTTCAAGTCTTAAGGTCATTTAGTTCATTCACTCACTCCCTCACTCATGATCATCAGAATAGAACGAGTACTTCCCATAAACTCAGAGAGCTGAAATTAGGTACAGAGTTAGGGTTTTATGACAACATAAAGAGAAAACTATAAGAACAGGGATAATCGAAGATCTGGAATACCTGGTTACCCTGACTAGAAAACACAAGAGCCCTACCAAACTATTAGAGATCGACATACCGCCTTCACAAAAAATATTCAACTTAGTGGACCGCTTCATTTGATGTCAAAATTCGAAGGTCTGAATTATCTGATGAAGAACCCTCAGCTGGTCTCAGCTGAAAAAAATCGACTCTCATTGCAACAATCCAGCATAGTGGTACACATCTTCCAATTTAATCTAGCCTATAGCATCATTAACGGGAAAAATAGATTTCCAGCAACCCCGTGAACAAGCTGGATTTAGATCTGGGTTCAGTACGCTGGATCATATTCATGCAATTGAACACCTAATAGAAAAGTGCAATGAGTATAATTTAGATCTTTATATAGCCTTTATAGACTACCAAAAGGCCTTCGACAGTATAGAAATTTGGGCAGTCCTTAATTCTCTTAATGCATGTAGAGTGGACAGCAGATACACGAACCTGATAAAAAACATCTATTCTTTCGCCATAATGCATGTCCAGTTATGGAATAAAACCAACGACATTCCAATAAAACGAGGTGTTCGACAAGGAGATACAGTGTCACCGGGGCTATTTATTGCAGCTTTGAACGAAATCTTTAGAGAAATGGATTGGCATAAGAAAGGAATCAACATTGATGGCGAACTTCTACATCATCTACGCTTTGCCGACTTGAACAACCATTCAAAAAATGTTGGCCTAGAAATGAACATCAGCAAGACGAAGATAATGTCTAACACAAACAATAACCCCGTAATCCACGTAGGTCAACAACTAGAGAATGTCGAAAACTACATATACCTGGGACAAAAACTAACTACTAAAAAAGACAACATGACTGACGAGATTACACGAAGAGTGTACTTTTCGTGGGCGGCATTTGGCAAATTAAAATATGTCCTGACATCAGACATACCCCACAACCTCAAGGAAAACCTCTACAACCAATGCATTCTTCCTGTGCTTACATATGGAGCCGAAACATGGTGTCTTACTAAGAAGTTGGCCCAAAAATTGACGAAAACCCAAAGAGCCCACGAGAGAATAATATTAAATATTAAACTATCAGATCGCATAAGAAATACTTGGATAAGAGAACAAACCAAGCTGACAGATGTCATCGAGAGGGCAGCTCAACTAAAGTGGTCATGGGCAGGTCACGTAGCTCGAAGAAATGACAATCGGTGGACGAAGAGGCTCATGGAATGGAGGCCAAGAATGGGGCATAGGAGTATCGGCAGGCCAAACACAAGGTGGAGAGACGATATTAAAGAATCAGCGGGTCTTCTTTGGATGAGAGAAGCTATTAGCAGAAAGAAGTGGTTCAATATGGGAAAAGCCTACATCCAGCAATGGATTGAAATAGGCAGATCGTGATCGTGATAGCATCCCACAGTCACTGCTTGGCGAATGCCTCCCCTACTGCTTTTAATAAGCATATAAATAAAATTAAAGGAAATCTCAGGATAAGACTAGACTGACTTTTATACTTATACTTACAAGTTTACAAAAAGAAATAGCTAATGGGCAATACGAAAAACTGTTGCTAATGTACAACAATCGGAACCCAAAAAAAGAAAGATTTGTAACAATAACAAAACTACTCCTAAAAAGAAAAAATTATCAAATCAGAAAATCTAATGAAAAACTCTATGTGCCCACGTTTCTACAGAAAAAGGTGAAATCCCACCAAGAGCATTCTGTGAAAAACTAGCCACCATTGCACCAATCGGTCCCCAGAACCGCTAAATATTGACGATGCAAATTGCCACTTGGAAAACGTTGATTGAATAACTAGTCGATTGTAGGTTTGATGAAACTGCGTATTTCAATAATACTATAATACTTATGTATAGGCGGGCCTGAAACAAACAGCATAAAAAATATTTTCCGTACAGACAGACTTCTAATCATTGATAGAAATTTGTCTGTACGTCTATTTTATGTTAGACCGGTGGACGATTTGAATCTCCGCAAGGAAGAGAGCAGCAGTCAGCATGGTGAATGCTGGCTGCTGATATGATGTGGCCCCGGTTGACGGTGATTATGGAGGGTGGATCGGAAAACCAGCTCCTTTAAGGAGGGATATTTAACATTCTACGGAAGGTTGAATTTCGTTCGTTGAATGAAAATTCTTCAATTATGGATTTTACACCATCTCACAAGGCTCCCATTGTGAGTTAATTTCTGACCAAAATTCATCGAATACTCTCGAACAACCTCCGTATTCACGTGATATGGCTCTGGCCGACTTTTTTCTAAAACTCAAATTATCACTTCGGAGTACTCGTTTCGAATCGTTAGAATACATAAGAGAGAATTAACGGCGATAATTGAAGTCGATGTTAGAAAAAGAGTTTTGATGATTGGATTATTCGCTGGAGTAAATATATTATTTCGTTAGAGGCCTACTTCGAAGGCGATAGAATAAATTTGGATGACTGTAAGTATGTTCTTTTATTCCTGTAACCATGTTCTATTATTCCTGTTGGATAATATACAGGAGCTTCTGCCCTCGACCATGTCAACACCTTCAGTCAAGAAAGTACCAGGAATTGGTCAATGAAACGCAAAGTATTTATTTTTCATCCAATTTTATTGTATAGCCTTCAAAGTAGACCTCTTCCAAACTAGAACATTGACGCCAGTAATTAATCCGATTATCAAAACGCTTTTTCCGATCTCGCCGCAAATTCTCTTTTATGATTTCTATCGATTCAAAGCGGGTACTTCGAAGTGATAATTTGAATTTTGGAAAGACATAAATGTCGACCGGAGACATCTCAGGTGAATACGCTGGTTGTTAGATGGAATTTTTATTATTATTCTTAAAGGAAGATAAGGGCTGAGGACAGGTCATATTGAGCCTAATACAAGAACGAATTCAAATTTCAACAAATGGTACAAAACAACTGTCTGTGCGTTTGTGAAGTATTTAGTTCTCCTCATTATGAATCCTAAAATTCTTGATGCTGCTGTTGAAATATAATCAATATGGACGTCAAGTATTAATTTGGAATCGAAGAAAATACCTGAAGCTGAAAATTAACACCACCAAGGGAGTAGGTGAATTCGATGTTTGATTTCTTTCGAGTGAACGTAATAAGGAAGCACTTAGTTGTATTTAAAAATAGACCGTTTTGTTGACAGAACTGTGAAAAACGATCCAGATCAGAATGAAGATTCTCACAATCGATCAGAGAATTTATCAGTAGGAAGACTTTCAGGTCATCTGCGAACATTAAAAACCTCGAAAACTCAAAACATTCCTTGATCGGGTCTATATATATTAAGAACAGCAGGGATCCAAAGTGGGACCCCTGTGGTACTCCAGACAAAGAAATGTAACTCTCAGATTCGAATTCCTCGACTAATACGAATTGGAATAGATTCCTCAGGTAGGAAACGAACCACCGCAGAAGAATGCCCTTCACTCCGACCTCTGCAAGACGCTGTACCTAAACGGCATCCGTCTGCGCCTGATTGTCCAAACCGTCTGTAGGTACTCACTATAGATAGACATGTTCGTTTCAACAGACTTCTCTTTCAAGAAACCATGTTGTTCAGGTATGATGAGATGTTTTACGAATGGAAATAAATAATTTTATATCAATTTTTCAAACAATCTGGGAATTAATGATAATTTGGATATTGGTCGGTAATTTTTGACGTCTGACTTTGAATCACCTTTAAAGATCGGAATAATAATTGCAATCTTCCAACTACTAGGAAACTTACCACTCGCCAAGGGCTGGTTGAATAATAAGCACAGAGGTACAACAATAGTTTCATCAGATTTCCTCAAAAATACAGCAGGAATCAGGTCGGAGCCAGTGCCATTTCTTAGGTCAATGCAACGTAAGGCCTCGCCGATTTCATCTTCTGATAGATGAATCCAGTTGAACACATTATATTTTGCTGAATCTAATATGTTGTCTATATTGAGGTGAAACGTTTCAGGTTCAAATCTGTTGTTATAAAGAACATCAAACTTCATTGACTGAAAATTAACAAGATTCAACATAAGCTACATCCAAAATGGCAGGCCACTCGTTCACTAGAACTGATAAATTAAAAGTTCTGCACATTGCCTCATAGGGTAGAAAACTCAATAAAGAAGAATCAGTGGAATTTTTCAGATCACTTTTCGATGACAACTTCGAGATAATGAACTACCACACTGCTCCATGTAAATCCCTAATTTTCGATGTACTCAGAATAAACACCTCAAAAAAGTCTAGGAAACACTTCTGAATATCGATATATCGTATCCAGATCGATCAATATGGATGATTCTTTTTTAAAAATGAACACCTGCATCAATTTCTCGCCAAATTATGTAGAGTGCCGCAACAGATCTTAGTTTTTTTCATGAAATACTAAAAATGCAGCGCTGCTTTATAATCATTTCATGTATTCAGTGTTTGAAATCCGTTAGTTGGCACTTTGTTTCTGTTGTAAGCACAAATAAAAGATTCAAGTTTTGTGATTCGACCATGGAAAGACGACATTTGACTAGAGAAAAAATGTTACGAGCCGTTGGCATGCTCCAAGCTGGAGCTCACAACGGGAAGTATCCAGGGTTCTGGGAAGTAGCCCAAGTGTCATAAACCGTTTATGGTAGCGTTTCAATGAAACAGGTGGCATAGAAGAACGCCATACAGGTCATTTCAGGATTACTACAGTCGCCCAAGACCGATTTTTGGTTTTACAAGCCAGAAGAACTCGTACTACCACAGCATCTCAATTAGCTCAAGAGCTATCACGAGTTCATAATGTACAAATTTCCGACCAAACTGTGAGAAATCGACTGCACGAAGGTCAACTCCACTCCAGACGTCCTTCAAGAGTTCCACAACTGACCCATGGAAATCGCGCTGCTCGTTTAGCTTGGTGCCAAGAACACGCAAACTGGGATCAAGAGAGGTGGGCCACAGTTCTCTTCAGTGATGAATCTAGATTTAGTTATTATCCCGATTCGGGAAGAATTCGAATATGGAGGGAACCTGGAAAGCAAAACCGTCTCCAGCATGCTCGAAAAGTTGTTAGACAGGGAGGCGGATCAGTGATGTTTTGGGGAGGTATACGCCTTGGTGGAAGAACTAACCTCGTTTTCATACAGAACAACCTCACGGGAAATTCTCACGCAAATGAGATAGTTTTACCTGTAGTGGTACCGTATCTCCAAACAATGGGTCAAAATCCACTCTTCCAACAAGATAATGCCCCTCCTCATCGTGCAAGAGTTTTCTTGAACGTTCTTGAAGAGAATGATATCGATCTTCTACCGTGGCCATCCTGCTGCCCAGATCTGAATCCCATCGAGCATGTGTGGGACACCCTAAAAGGGGGCTTGGAATGACTTAGGCCAAAATGTAATAGACAATTTGATATTGAGCATGTCGCGACGATGACAAAGTGTCATTAATAACAGAGGTGGACCTTCTGGGTACTGAAAAATATAAGTGCTTCCATATCGTTTCGAAAATATTAGTTCAGGATTTTTATTTGTGTTTTACCAAATTGCGTCATTTTCAAATTTTTTTTTATAATAGGTACTTTGGCGAAGACAAATATCATTTTGTTTTCTTGAGAATACATTATATACAATACATCCTAACAAAAACCGAAAAATTTCTATAAATTCGAATCATCAAATTCATATTTTAAAGATATTGGTAAGTGTTCCCTAGACTTTTTTGAGGTGTTTGAATAGATAGATATTATCTTTTCGGTGAGGGCTGCCTAGCAGCCCGGCCACTGCGATTAGTGGTCTATTGTGGCACATTCTGTCCTAAATTTCATCCACGAACTCCATCATTCTCGTAAAGGATACAAGTTTCGTGGGTGAGAGCTTGATATGCTCAGTCAGCTTCCGTGTGTAAGATTCAAGTTCTTCCATCCTGACCCTACCCCCAGCTGTGCACTCGCACATAACATGTTCCATTGATTCTATATCTTCTTAACATAGTCTACATGAAGGATCCTCAACTAATCCTAATTTATTTAGGTGTTTCTTGAGGCGACAGTGCCCCGTTAATATGGCAGTTAAAACTCTCAGTTCCAACCTAGACAGTTTAAGCCAGGCCTTGACTTTTCTAGTGGAAGGTCCACTGATGGCACGTCGAGCGTGTCTGAGACCTGGGAGGCTCATCCAATGCTCACGTACCCTCAAGTCCAGCCAACGGTTGTTTTCCATCTTTGCAGTTTCCAGGGGAATTCCGAGCTTAGGCTCAGGTCCAAATATCCCCCTCTTCCTTGTAAACGGTACCACAAGGGTTTCGTAGGGGTTTCTCTCCTTCACACCACCCCTGAATTGCAGACATAACCTCCTGTAGTCTGTCGGAAACATCGCTATCATCTCCGACAGCAAGAATGACTAAATCATCAGCGTTTACTTGTACATAAACATCCAGTGTGCCAATTATTGCCAGAAGATCATCAGCTAGCAGAGACCAGAACAGAGGGGATAGTACTACTCCTCCCTGTGGGCAGCCCCTGCCAGCCACCAAAGTGACTACTTCTCCTTTCAATGAAGTGTTGATCACTCTTTCACCTTTAGCATGTTACTAATCCATTTCGCAATAATATTTGGTACTCATCTGGCTCTAACAGTCCCACACAGTAAGTCAGTGGGGACCGCATTAGACGCACCTTCAATGTCCATGAAGGCTGCAGCTGCAGTTTCCTTGTGGTCCAGAGACTCTGTGATCCTCCCGACTCAGTTTTTAATTGCCATATCGGTTGATTTACCTTTTTGATAGGCGTATTGATGTTCACTCACTGTTCCCTGTATTCAGAATAATACTCACATTCAATAGTTTATGAACTGCATACCTAATACTTGGTTTTCCCAAATCCGATGCATGGAAAGGAACCCCTGTTTTCTAACTTCAGGTAGTTTCTGATAATCTTTACTGTTTCACTTAAAATGTCATAAATATTTCAAGCTCGGTGTTCGCTGATGATATGTATCGCCATACTAATTAACTGAAAGAACGCTTTTTAATTTTGAATGTCAACATTCTTGATTATTGGATGGAAACATTTCCGAAAATTTATCTCATCAATACTTGTTCACAAGCTCGGAGATGAATAAAATAGTCTCGAATGATCCAAAATTGTATCCAACGTATCTGCATTAATTTCGGAACGTAATATCCATCACAAAATATTTTCTTTTTTTCTAGAATGACCATAATCCCGACGTGACGTCGAAATCCGGATTCACCCCTCTGCATATAGCGTCGCATTACGGCAATCAATCGATAGCCAATTTGCTGATTCAGAAGGGCGCAGACGTCAACTATTCCGCTAAGCACAACATCACTCCACTCCACGTGGCAGCCAAATGGGGAAAAAGCAACATGGTGGCCTTGTTGCTGGAGCAAGGTGCTCACATCGAGGCGAAAACCAGGGATGGATTGACACCATTACATTGCGCTGCAAGAAGTGGACACGAGCAAGTTGTAGATATGCTGCTAGAAAAAAGCGCGCCAATTAGTTCAAAAACGAAGGTGAGTGTTGAATGGCAGAATTGAAAACGAATTGCAAACTAATCAGTATTATCCGATTTTTTCGAAATTGAAAGATATATTACGTTACCACATTTCGCTGTCAAAATTGGTTCAAGTTTTCACTTCAAATTTCGAAGCTGATCCCTAAGTTTCCCCTTGACATCTTTGACCACACCCCTATTTGATGATCTGTTTTGATAGTTTTGATAAAATTCGATTAGTTTAGCATTGTATAATATCAGTCTGTCAGCTAATAGTGGAACACCCCCAACCCCTGTTAATGAAAGACAATGCAAATGCATCGCTTTCATGTAAATTGCAATACCTGAATTATCTTATTTTCTCCCCCATGTTAATTTCACCTGAGACCGACTGAAATCGATCAAATGAAAAGCCATGTGATCGTCTAGTAACTGAACTTGCCTTGAACTTCTCTTTATAAGTTTGCTGTGTTGTGTATTTGTAGTAACCTACTCAAGTTCTTTTATGTGAGGTTTGATGTGATACGATCAATTCCTCGTCGCTTATACCATAGGTAAGGAAATTAGAAGATCAAAAAACAGATTCGGTAACAATGTCTATTTGACCCTTGGAGCATTAGTATTGAATTTTTATCCTTACATTCTTTGGCTTCTTTGAATGAATTAAATGAAATATCAGATTATTTAGATACACGCCCAATTAGCACTCACCCATATTTTGAGTGGAAGTTTGTACATTAGATTATTATAAACAGACCTAATTGGTCCTCACCCATATCAAGAGTGGAAGTTGGAATATTTAATTACTTAAACAGGCTCAATCGGCCCTCATCCATATTCTGGATAGAATTCGGATATGAGATTATTATAGACAGGCCTAACCGGCCCTCACCCATCTTATGAGTGGTAACTGACTCTATCTAAGGGTTTGGTAATATGATATCATGTTTTCTGAATAGGTCGTTGCCCTGATACTTAAAACTCTGGAAGATTTGCTTTTAAAATTCTAAGGAACACGTCCACAACTGACAACTTGCAAGCGTTTATTCGCTCGCGTATTTTTAATCGAATTCAGTAATTCGTATAGTATTAAAACGTTATACAGGGTGCTTCAACGAAAACTAAACAGAGGCTATATCTACCAAGATATTCATTTCTGATCAAAACCCAACAACAGGTCAATTTTTGTTTCAAGGGGTTAATCTTTTGGGGTACAATACTTGCCTGAAATATCAACCCCTTGAAAATTTTGAATAGGAAGATGGGTCGAGTGATGACTCAGAAGAAAGGTGGTATCTTTGTCTACATCGTCTTGAACAAGTTTCCATTCTTAATTGAAAAGTGTAAAAGATACAAGATGAGCTACTAAAAGATAGGGAAGACTATTTTCCTGAGACTATTCAAGTTTCAGTGAAGTAAAATGGAACAGATCCATGCTGATCAATGGCAGTCATCATCAAGTACCATCCTCATCTCGAATTTCAATCCATAGAGCAGGGGTCCCCTTCCCTTGGAAATTTGGAAGGGAGTAGATGGGTCGAGTGATACGTCGAAGGAAAGGTATTATCTTTGTCTGCATCCCCGTGAACGAACTTTCAACTTTGATTTAAAACAGTAGAAGATACAAAGATAACTGAAAAATAGAGGAGACTATCTATCGCCCTGAGCTATTCAAGTATTAGTGCAAAAAAATGGAACAGATTCATTCCAGATCAAAGGCTGTCATCTTTGATCTAAATAAATCTATTCCAGTTTTAAGCACTAATACTCCAATAGTCTTGGGGCGATAGTCTTCTCTATTTTTCAGTGGCTCACTCTGTATCTTCTACAGTTTTCAATCAAAAATGAAAATTCTTTCACGCGGATGCAGACACAGATAATACCTTTCTTTCGAGTTATCAGTCGACCCATCTACCCTCTTCCAAATTTGCAAGGGTTTCACCCCTGCTCCACGGGTTGAAATTCGAGATGAAGATGGTATTCGATGATGACTGCCATTGATCAGCATTGATCTGTACCATTTTACCTCACTGAAACTTGAATAGTCTCAGGAAATAGTCTTGCCTATCTTTCAGTTGCTCACCTCTATCTTTTACAGTTTTCAATTAAAATGGAAATTCAAGACAATGTAGACAAAGGTACCACCTTTCTTTTGAGTCATCACTGACCCATCTTTTCTATTCAAAATATTCAAGGATTGCAACCCCCGCTTAGGGGGTTGATATTTCAGGCAAGTTTTGTACCCCAAAAGATGTCCCCCTTGAAACAAAAATTGACCTATTTTTGCGTTTTGATCAGAAATGAATATCTTGGTTGATATAGCCTCTGTTTAGTTTTCATTGAAGCACCCTGTATATTGAAGCAGAGGTATGCCCGTAAAGCCATACGTGATTCTTTTCGCTCCACTGAGCGCCAACGAGCAGTATTAAATTTTTGTTTTGTTTTGTTTTCGCAATATCAATTATATTGTGTTACTGACTGCGGATCATATCGCGGATTTGCCAACCAGGGAATCATGCCATCTGATCATACACCTGTATGTACAACAAAGTCACATATATTCCACCAATTCAGACATTCTGCAAAATTACCGACAACATTCAAGCTTCAATGCCTGTGGGTTCATACATGCGTATCGTCCCTAGAGCCATTTATTTATACTAATTTATTTTGTATTTATTTATTGTTACAAACCATAGGAACCCCTACAGGATAGACTCAATTACCGGGGTTCACAGAAAATGATAACAGAAAAATAAACAGAAGTGAAACTGTCATACGAAATGAAATTTTTAACCTTCAGGAGAGAAAGAAAAAGACTCACCTAAGATTACAGAATCAAGTAAAATATCATGAAAACTAAAAACTACTACAGTGAGCATGATTCAGATCTAATGAGATATGCAATAAGATTTTTTTTGAAAGAAGAAAGAGGTTCATGAAAAATATCTATACTGGCAATATGCCAATTGTACAGACGCATAATTCGCAAGAAAACAGAATGAAAAAATAAACTAGTACCGGCCTTCGGAACATAGAAGAGTGCATTTCGACGACTAGGATACACGGAAACATTGAAAGTGAGATAATTAACAAACGGAAAACTGAAAGAATGATTTAAAATTCGATAAAGAAATACAGTGTCGAAAAGGACTCTTCTCTGCTCCAGGATTAAAATTTTGTGATGACGCAAACTCAATTGATAATTATGGCTAGTTGCAACTTTTGACTCTGGACTTTATATTCTGTCAATATACTTGTAATAGTGAGGGGATCAAACAGGTGCAGCATATTCCAAATTACTCCTCACCAACGAGAAATATAGCATTTTTAAAGACCTTGGATCACTGAAACTTTTAGTAATTCTTAGAACGAAACCCAACATTTTGAAAGCCTTAGAAACTATATGATCAATATGATACTCAAAGCACAACTTAGAATCAAGATATATACCTAGATCCTTAATTTGGTTTACCCTCCCAATTACAAGCCCATCAACAGAGAAAACAGCATCGAAGACATTGACATTCTTTGTAAACCTTATCTGCTTACACTTATCAATATTTAATTGAAAATAGCTACATTGACAGAAAGAGGAAAGTCTGTCAAGATCACTCTGAACCGCAAAATATCATCATAGGACCGACTAGCACTAAATCATGTTTTGTATAAAGAAAACATTCCGAAATATCATTAATGTAAATTGAAAATAAAAGGGGGATCCAGATGTGACACTTGAGGAACACCAGAGGTGACACGAACGAGTGCCATTGAGTGCATACTGCAGTGTATCCGACAGATACGATTCTATCCGTTTCAGTGCGGACCCCACCACACCAAAGTTCTCTAGAACCCACAACAAAGTTGCATGATGTACCTTATCGAAGGCCTTAGCCATGTCTGTGTAGACGGCATCTACTTGAATACCATCATCGAAACTACTACTTATGAAATGAACGTGAGGAGTTAAATTAGTTAACACCGACCTACCTTTGAAAAACCCATGTTTAGATTGAATCAACTAATGAGTTATGATATAATACGTACGAGATTATTACACCTGAATACAGGGAAAGTTCCCTTATTGAGCTTAAGAGTATCGAAAATCAAATCATTAATTGAAAGTGAGATCTTCCCCATAGTTGGATACAATGAAAATATAAATATCTTCGTTACAGTTTAATTATATTCTGCTAAGTTATAAAATGAGATAAATATAAGTACTGAATAAATGAATTATGATATTTCAAATAGATAATTGGCCTAATTATAGAAGCAAGGATAAGAATCAATATTAAATATTCTCAAATTCAAATGTATCATTCATCAGATTATAACCAAAAGATTTGGATTGGCAAAATGGTTCAGTAACATTTCACTAAGATCAATAAGTAAAGCTTGAAATCAATATTAAACTTCATAACATTTCAACTTCAAATTGTTACCAAGTTATTGAAATCAGTATACAATAGTTAATTGGGTTTCAATAATGTAGCAAGTTAGGTAAACAAATGTCGAAATCAATATTAAAGGATTTGAATACACTTCACATAATTTGTCAAGTAAGGAGAACAACTATGAAAATCAATGCGAAATAATTCAGTACACTTCAAATTTTACCAAGTTACGAAAGCAAAGTTTTTAAATAAGTCTATGAAAATAACTCTTCGAAATAAATGTTAGAAAATGTCAGTGCAGTTCAAATAGATCATTTGCCAAGAAAAAAATATGTGAAAATAATTTGGAATTTGAGAATTTATTATTTTAACTCGCCCTCCGTGCGTTTAGAAATTACGTAGCATATACTTCAAGGAATTCGTGAAAATTAAATAGTGAACAGAAATATTGAAGGAAATTCAGAAAGTAATGAACTGTGGGACACAGCGGGAACGGTGCTTCTTCATCCCCTGTCGGGCTTCTCGTAGAAGACAATCTGCGTCGTCCATTATTCTGGACTCATGTTACGCACGATTAATTAACTTCAAATTTAAATCCGATTCACACGTGTGGGTAAATTCACTGAGCTTCGAAAACTGAATAACTGAATAATGAGAGTACTGCACATCGGAAGAAAAATAACTCAATAATAATGATAATTCCTTAACGTCGCGATCGTGATCCTTATATATGCGTGACCCAGAAGCCCTTACACCCTCAGTGCCCTGTGCCCTTGATACTCAAATACCTTTTTAGAAACGCGTTCCTTCGTCAGGACGTGGGATTTGCTATTTGAGAAATTACCAGATGTCGTCTGGAATCGTGGGTACGAAAGGGTGTTTCAATTGCCTTCGCTCCTAAAGGCGAATAGCGTTTTTGCTGGATTTCTTATCTGAGTTAAGATTAATTCCTTCTTCTCGATATTCACGCTGTTGGGTGATTTTAAGCTGATTTAAAAATACGTAATATTTTACTATATTGAGAATTTTAAATAAAATTATTGAATCATTCTAGGAAATGACCGTCTTTTCACTGTAATTTTGAATTCATATGAATCATATAAAATGTTATGCAGGTAGATCTACAAAATACAGTTATCGTAATTGATAATAAAATTCAATTAGATAAAAATCAAGAAATATATGGATAGTTTCAACAATTTAACAAAAAAAAAATAGACCCCGGTTCTGGGTCGTCCCAATAAATAGATGAATAATATGTTTGAAATACAGCAAATCCAGCAAAATAGTTGTTAAAACAAACTACAGAAAATCCCCCATCACCAAAGTTCGAGGGCGTTTTGTTAAGTCGATGACTTTTTGAATAAAACAAATTCTTTCGGCAAATAAACAATTTATTTTTCAACATAGCTTGATACATGTAGTCCAGCGTTCTCCTAATTTTTTTATCCCTTCCAAATAATAGATTTTCTCAAGACTCTCAAAATACGCGTTTGTTTCGGTAACGACTTCCTAATTCGACTCAAACCTCTTATAGCCCAGCCATTTCTTTAGGTTTGGGAACAAAAAATTCTCTCTCTCTCTTCAGCCTGTGGATATCTACTCTTGGACAAAGGCCTCTTCCAAATCTTTCCATCTCTGTCTATTTAAAGCAATCTGAATTCAATTTTTTTCTGCTGTTTTCTGGATATCATCCCGCCATCGTTTCGGAGGTCTACCAACACTCCTCTTGGTTTGTCTTGGGCGCCATACCATTATTCTATGAGTCCATCTGTTTAGTTTTTGATGGGCTACATGTCCAGCCCAGCGCCATTTGAGTTCCGCTATTCTTCTCAAAATGTCCGCTACGCGTGTTCTTCGTCTTATTTCCCCATTTTTGATCTCATCTCGCAAACTAACGCAAGTATCGATCTCTCCATTGCTCGTTTTGTCACCTGGAGTTTGTTTGTGTATGCGCGGGTGATAGTCATTGTCTCAAGACCGTATGTGAGGACTGGCATAATACATGCCTCAAACGTTTTCTTTTTGAGATTTATTGGGATTTCTCGAGATTGCAACACCTGACCCAGTCTTCCAAATGCAGCCCAACCTAGTCCAATTCTTCTCGATATTTCAGAGGTTTGATTTTCCCTGCCTGTACGATTTTATGCTCTAGATGAATGTATTCTGTAACATTTTCGATCTCGTGGTTACCGATACTGATTCTTAAATTTTCAGAACTCATAACTTTCGTTTTATTAAGGTTCATCTCGAGTCCATATGTCAAGGCAGCCTCATATAGTTCTTCCAGCATCGTGCAAAGATTTTCGGCCTCATCACTTGTAAGAACCATGTCGTCCGCTAATCGAAGATGGTTCAGACGTACACCATTTATATTTATGCCTCTCGTTTCCCACTTCAAACTCTTGAACACGTCCTCCAGAACCAATGTAAATAATTTTGGAGAAATCGTGTCTCCCTGTCGTATGCCTCTTTTCACGGGGGTCTATCACTATTTGGATTGTGGCGTTTTCGAATATGTATTGGATGAGATTTTGAATATCTACTGCCCACTCTTGCGTTATCTAGTGCTCTTAGTGTTACCCAAGTTTTAATCAACTCAAACGCTTTCTTGAAGTCTATAAATGCCATGTGCAATATCACATTGTACCCTGAGGTTTTTTCGATGAGAGTCCGTATCACTTGCAAATGGTCTACTGTACTGAAGCCTTGCCGAAAACCAGCTTGTTCGACGGATTGATAAGCGTCCATTTTGTTGGTTAATCTATTTGTCATTATTTTCGTCAGTAATTCGTACAAGTGCGATTAAAGGCTTATGGGGCGGTAATTTTCTATGTTATTTCTGTCTTCCTTCTTATACAGAACAATGACTTGAGCATTATTCCATACCATTAGTATTCTTTCTTCATGTAGGCATTTGTTGAGAAGGATCCGTACGTTATCCAACAGATATTCTCCTCCCAATTTCAACATCTCGATGGTGATCTTATCTTCACCGGAGCATTTTTGGTTCTTCATCTGATTGAGCGCAATTTTCAGTTCATTTGTATCAATTTCATTAATGTCGCCGGGAGCTAAATCTGGAGAATATGCTGAATGGGGTAGCAGTTCGTATCCCAATTCGTGGATTTTGGCCATTGTGACTAAACAAGTGTGCACACGTGCATTGACTTGATGGAACAGCACTTTCTTCTTCGCCGAATGCGGCCGTTTTTGCTTCTAATCAACGTCGAATCTGTTCAAAAGCTTTGAAGAATATTCACCTGATCGTTTTACCTTTCTGGAGGTAACCGATGTGAATGACACCGCGTGCATCCCAAAAATCTGTGACCATGACTTTGTTGGCTGACAGACTCTGTTCGTCCCTTTTGGTCCTATTTCGATTGTTCCTTGGTCTCTGGCGTATTGTGATGGATCCATGTTTCATCCACAGTGATAAAACGGCACAAAAACTCGTTCGGATTACGGCTGAACATTGCTAAACACTCTTTCGAAGTGGTCACACGATTGCGCATGTCCAAATATTCACGCGCTTTCAATCTGCGATCATCCAATAGCATTTAATGGATTTTATCGACGATTTCCGACGTCATCACTTCTTTCGGGCCACCTGAACGTTCGTCGTCACGACCTCAACGGAACTCTATAAACCACATTGAACCATTGAAATTGATGGTACCGAGTCCCCATAGTATTTATAAAGTCTTTCCTTAGTTTCAGTGACGGATTTTTTACGTGAAAAGGTAATGCTTAAACAGCACACGAAATTCACTATTTTCCATTTTCGTGATAATTCACGAGGTTGTCTGCTTTAAACAGCCATCGAACACCAACTGCACGACGAAGCTTGCTTATAATTAGAAAGTTGCCCGCTGTTGCATTTGAAGTAACTACGCGGGAACGTCAAAAAGTCACTGACTTATTAAACCGCCCTCGTATCAAGTAGAGAATCCTGCATCTTATAACAGACTTTCTTCAAATGAAAATTTCTCAATTTAACTTTAGAAGTCTTCATTGGGAGATTCCGAAATGCTTCTTATAACCAGTTTTTTTTTTTGAAGCGTTGTTTCTTCAGTCGGACATCAGAAAGAATAAAAATAGGTAAAAAAACTTTTTAAGTTAAACGGTTTTATGTTAAACATACATTGCACTGTTTAAGATAAATGTACTAAAAACCAAAAAATAATAAAATAGATACAGTCGTGGGAATTATAAACATATGCATAGACTAGACTAAAATAAAACCGTGGGGCACGTCAATTGTCTACAAATTATCGACTTAATGTGCGATAGAAGAATCGTTTAATTCGTCGTTAGGCAGTTGGCCCGCAGACGGTGAGGAAATTATTTACTATTTTCTTGCTCATGGAAGTTCTAATAGTTATACACTCCATGTAAATAAAAGAGATGTTTTAACTAGTTTATCGTTGGACATTCACACTGCTGGCTGGCGAGGAATCGTTTCACTGCTTGTTGTTTGTCTTTAATCGACAAAACATATGACAAAAGTACTACTCGCTCACCACTATGAAACCCTAAAACTCGCTTATAATCGAGCTTGCTAGCTTGTTTCCACATTCTAGCCCTACTTATCACACGTCCATCGTTGTCGGTTGCACAACTGCCTAATAATTATAGTGTAACATTTCAAAACAAATATTTTAATCAACGATTGCAGACAATTGACGTGCCCCACGGTTTTATATTAGTCTAGTCTATGCATATGTTTATAATTCCCACGACTGTATATATTTTATTATTTTTGGTTTTAGTACATTTATCTTAAACAGTGCAATGTCTGTTTAACATAAAACCGTTCAACTTAAAAGTTTTTACCTATTTTTATTTTCTAGTTTTTAGTTTTTATTTCGCATTCTTTTAATTCATTTAGTGCTTCATTATTGCAAGGTTTCTTGCCCGTTAGTTTATTGCAATCCAACTCCTCTATACGTAGTCCCTGCAAAGATCTTACTCTACTAAGAGCCACGTAGGCTTGACCTTCTTCAAACAGTTTCGCACCTAAGTATACGACTGCGTGATCCACAGTGCTGCCCTGCATTTTATGTATTGTAGAAGCCCATGATAGTATTAAAGGCAACATTCTTCTTTCAGCTGTCCCATAATTGTACTTAGCTGGAAACTGTATGGCTTTCGGTGTATAAAATGTACTCCGTCTCTTGCGAAATCAATTCGGACGGAAGGTACATCTGTTGCATAGATCTGAGTTCGACGAAATTGAGGCCAAACGATTTCGGTGATGTAGCCTATAGCGCCATTTACTAATCCCTTTGAAACGTCAATATTGGACCGTAGCATGACTTTTGCCCCACAAATATTTCCAGTTCCGCTGGTAAACCCCAGTTTTGTTGATATCAGCTAGTATTATTGTAGCTATATCCACATTGTCTGCATTTCGTGTGGCGTGTACTAGCTGATCCTGCGCTTTTATTTTGTAAATGCGAGCACCATTATTTCTGTACAAATTCAATACAGCAGAGTTGTGGTCGTTAACTTGCTGATTTGTGGGGTATACCCTTAACGCTTTGTCTATTGCAAACTCATCACTCGTGTCTTGAAGAAATCTTCCCACTAAAATACTAAAATGTTGGGTTGATACCCATATTGATGGGATTGATAAAAGCTATGTTATCCGCCATTTTGTAGCGGCCGCCATCTTGGATTTCAATTTTTTATAGTATATTGTATTCTGCTTGTTGAGCCCTTTCATTTGATACCCATATTGATGGGATTAATAAAACATAAATTATCCGCCATTTTGTAGCGGCGGCCATCTTGTATTTATAATGATAATGAATAAATATAATTGTATTGTCACCAAAATCCAAAGTGTATACAAAATTTCAGATTAATCGGTTGACAGGAAGAGGGTGAAATTTGAATTACTAAATTTGACCCAAGAATAAATAAAACAAACGGGGTGAGCTAAATAAAACCGTTTAAAAAGTAAAGTCTGCCATTTTCTCATGGTTCAGTTTCGATGTTCTTCGTCGAATTATGCGATTCTGTATACGTAGCCATTATTCCTGAGTCGTCTTCTGGGTTCGTGTCTCTCCTAGAATGATAGTTCCAATTAAAATTCTGAAGGCGTTATTGTTTTTCGTCGCCCTCATTCGTGTTTGTATATTAATGCTGCATCTGATTAAAGACTCTACGGGCCCATCGGAATCTTTGAAATCTGTGGTTTTCAGTCATACAACAATATTAATCAGTGATGGGCATCCACCTAATGAATAGAGTTGCGGCAATTTCAGGTTTTACTCGAAAAAAGTTATTGAATGCAATAATTGACTACAAGTGTTGTATATCTTTGAAAAAGGAATAAAATTACTGCATCCAATAGGGGTAAAATATCGTATGCTTCGTATTTAAAAAGTTCACATTATAACTCTAAAACCGCTGAGCTAGAAAAGAATTCTTTACACAGCGTTCGAAAAAGTGCCTGTAGAATTTCAAATTATTGTCATGTAACTTTCGTGATGATCGAGTTATCCGCGATGGACGACTTTCCTAAAATTCGAGAAATTTTTGACGGAAAGGGATATCAGAAAAATTTTAGCACCACTAAACTAGTCTATGAAAATGAGATCCAGAGAGGGGGGGTTCATTTTTCTCTATCTGCTATTTCACATAGCTGCCGTACAAATACATCGAAATTTGCCCATGTACACGTGAAAGACTGATATATAATACTTAATTCTCAGCCGAAACCTTTCATGAAACTAATGAAATGAAGTCTTAGCTTAATTCAAAGATTATCCTCATGATTTTGTATAATCACTTTCAGTAGATCTAATTTAATTTCATTATCCAATTTAAGTTCGTTTCACACTATGAACAAACTCACTGAATTTTTTCGATTCAGTTCCTTTTCGATTTTTGAAGCATTCCATCAATAAATAGATTTGTAAGAACATAATTAACATAATGCTTATATCTTTTGAAACGCGATGGTGTATCATGTAGAAAATCATTGTGAGAAACGATATATACTACACTTATGCAATGTTAAAATATTCAAATGAATTCAGCTCGTTATCTTTGCTATTATTGAGAAATTTGACGCTTCATTTATTTAATGAGAATTAATTTTCAACGAAGATGTAGTAAAATATATTTTTCTACGAACTCACTCGATCATCTCATATCAAACGCATAAGTATATTGAATCTGATTCAGTAGCAAGTATGTTCCGTAAAATTAATCGGAACGATGAATCCTTACCATTCACTATGATCTATTATCTTTTAGGTGAAACTATACCAATCCTTAGACACAGGCAAAGACTTTCTCAAATCGGAATTGCCAGCATTTTTCATTGATGAAATTCTCACTAAAAACAATGCAATTGTAATTTATACAGATGGGACTAAAATAACAAATAACAAGGATGTTCCATTCTCTTGTTTCTATTGAAATTTCCATAAGTTTATCAAAAATGGCGAGTATTTTTACTGGAGAATGTGCTGCTATTAATGAAGCCATAAAACTTGCTCTGATCAATAAATCAAACTATGAAAACTACATAACGGTATGTCACAACTTGGTTAGGTAAATCTACTTGCAATTTTAAGAAAAAAGTTCATATAAATATAGGTCCGCAAAAGTTTCGTTACGTAGCTACAGGGTGTTGAAATTCCCGGAAAAATTGGTTTTTCTTCAAAGCTCCTGGAGTTTTTTAAATATTCAGCCCAAATTTGGAATGCAGGCTATTTTTTACATTACACATTCTAAATTTTAACTAGAATCTACAAGGTGTTTTCTTTCCCGGAGCCTAGTGTTCACGTTCAACCAAAGAGATCTCAGATATATCTCAGATTGATTTCCATATCGCTTTCGAATATGAAGTGTTCTACAAACACCTTTAGATTCATGATATCGGTTTGTAAAGCAATAATATGCTATATACTGGATAACATGTCACATAGTGAGTAATTTTACTTTCAATTATGTTTCTACAGAGGAGAATTAACGGTGTTCAAATGATGTATAATTAGTTAAAATTATGTGTGAAATTCACACCCGATTGAAGTGAATCCTAACCTTAATTGTGAATTTCAGGATAAAGAAATAAATACAGATTTTCAGGGTGGGATAAAACAGAGTGTTTCAAGTATGCAGTCGTTATTTCTACAGCAAACTTCTTTTAATAAAATTTGAAAAAAAGCCCGTAAACATATATACGGTGATTCTGGTTCACTTTGTAAAGAATATTACAAAATTAGGTGGAAAATATTTAACAAACGTAATAGCTATTTCGATATTTCTATCATTATCAGAAGTATACAACTTGTGGATTAAAACTATGGTGAAGTTATACAATTTGTCTTAAATATAGAAAACAGGTATGGATTATAGAAAGAGAAAAAAAAACAACTAGTTTTCTACTATTGGGATATACAGGGTGTTGGAATGTCACAACTTGAGGGGGTAAATCTACGTGCAATTTCAAGAACTACAGGGTGTTGACATTTCCGGAAAAAATTGTTTTTTTTTTCTTCAAAACCCCTGCAGTTTTTAAGATATTCAGCCCAAATTTGGA
Source organism: Cryptolaemus montrouzieri (assembly GCA_013387265.2). Lineage (NCBI taxonomy): Eukaryota > Metazoa > Arthropoda > Insecta > Coleoptera > Coccinellidae > Cryptolaemus > Cryptolaemus montrouzieri. The sequence continues at coordinate 4,570,054 of JABFTP020000083.1, read as the reverse complement.
ATGCTAGCTATTTTTACAGCCTCCATCATTACACGTCATAGATTTTAACTGAAATTCACAAGGTGTTTTATTTTCCGAGGCCATGTCTTCTTTTGCCCTTTCAAAGTTTTTTGCAGTACGCCACTGATTAGCGTACAATCAATTTTCATCATCTTCGTTCAATTCAGGAACTTTTTTGACACTTGATTTTTTCGAATCTCCAACCGTTCTCGAGCAAGAAGTTATTAAACGATTGTATGCTCTCACTGAATTGAAAGCACTTCTAATTAAAACAATGACTAGTTGGCTTTGATTTTTTTCATTTATTTATTTATTTTGACAATTGCTAAATTCTACTCAGATTGTTCATTAAATTAACGATTAGTTTTAAGACTTTTGAAGTAATTGCTGTAAAAAAAATGGCTAATTTTACTAACGCAAAATTGGCTGATATCCATCAAATGTATGGTCTGGCTGACGGAAACACAACAGAAGCTAGACTTCGAGTAACACCAGACAGGCGAACATTTTCAAATATCCACAGAAGGTTGAGGAAAACTGGTACTTTTAATGCAAATAATCATTTAATAGGTGCAACTCAAACTATGAGAACTCCAGATATTGAGGAAGCAGTTTTGAATTGTATTGATTTGAATCCTCGTGTGAGTACAAGAAAAATTGGAAATCAGTTGAATATTTCACATGTTCTAGTTTGGAGGATTCTCCACGACTTTTTATTGTAACTGTTTCATATTCAATGCGTCCAAACTCTACTTCTTCGAGATTTCCTTTCAAGACTGAATTTCTGCCGATGGTTCTTAGATAAAATTAGAGAAAATGCTCATTTTGACAGTGAAATAATGTTCACGGACGAATCTAACTTGTTGAGAACTGCTATCACAAATTTTCACAATAATCATTATTGGGCTGAGGAAAACCCTATTTGATTGAAGAATCTCATCATCAAGAACAGTTTTCACTAAATTGTCTGGGTCGGAATAATTGAAAATTGTTTGATTGGGCCATTTTTTTGCCTAACAGATTAAAAGATCCCGCTTTTCGGCAACTTCTTGAGGGGATTTACCTTTATTGCTCGAGGATGTGCAACTTTTGGTGGAACATAATTTAGTGGAGATGCTAGGAGTTCTTGAATAATACATTCAACAAGCGATGGAAAGGTCGGGGGGGCCTCAACCATGGCCTCCTAGGTCCCCAGACTTAAATAGTTCAGACTTTTTCTTACGGGTATATTTCAAAAGTTTAGTTTAAACAACTCCAGTGAACACTGTAGAAGAATTGATAAATCGAATAATAACCTGTATTATTGCAGGTGGAGGACACTTTCAGCAATCTATTTTGTTTTTAATTGTTCTTTTCTTTAGTTCGATATTGAATGAGTATAAGTTGAGTCGCAGAAGACGAGCTATCAAAATGAAAGCATATTTTGGGCATACCTATCGAGTATTTATATTATTTTTTTATTTAGCGAATAACATACAATTGAAATAATTCAAATTCAATAATTTTAACTCGAAAACGGTTGGAGAAACGAAAAATAACAAATGTCAAAAAGTTTCCGAATTAAACGAAGATGACCGAAATTGATTGTACGCTGATCGGTGGCGTATTTCGAAATGTTTGAAAGGGCAAAAGGAGACATGGCCTCGGAAAAGAAAAACACCTTGTAAATTTCAGTTGATAACTAGGACGGGTAATGATAGAGGCTGTAAAAAAATAGCTAACATTCCTAATTTGGACTGAATAGCTCAAAACTGCAGGACCAATTTTTCCGTAAATTTCACTGTGGTAGGTAACTTTATTATAGAACCTAATAGTGTATAGTAAAATGAAATAAGACACTTTTGTCACTCTTCTACAATTTATTTAATAATCGCGACTGGTTTCGACCTTACGGTCATTTTCAAGTGAATAACAATATACCTAACAGATGAGTAGTTAAGTACAAGTACAGAGTGAAAGTTATCTTAGATATTGAGTAGTGGGGATGCATAAAACTCTAGTTGGCTGTAAAGAGTACTGAATTGTGGGGTTTTACATAGCTTGTTAACCCCCAAACTTTCCAACAAATTAATCTCTCTCCCCTTGTTACATTTATGAAGGATCTAACCTAACCTAACCTACCTGAATTCCTTTCTTGTTCGATCTCTAAAATTTCCAATAGATTGAGTTTTTGTCTATTATTTTCATTGAGTAAACTTTTGAAATTTTGAAAGTTATAAAGTAAAACAAAATGAGACACTTTTCCACAATTTATTCAATATTCACGACCGGTTTCGACCCTACGGTCATTTTCAAGTGAATAACAATGTAATACATGAGTAGGCAAGTACAAGTACAGAATTAAATTTATCCTAAATATTGTTAGTGGGTTTTACATAGTTTGTTAATCTTCAAACTTTTCAACAAATTCATCTCTCTCCTTTGTTACATTTATGAAGGATTTTAAGATTGTTCAATGATATCGAGTGGTTGGTTGATTTTATGTGTTCAAATATTGGCGCATTTTTATCTGCGGAAATATGTTCCTCAAGTCTAGCTTCAAAATTTTCCCTATTGGTCGGACATAGGCCACCTGACATTTATTGCATTTGATTTAATAAATTGATTGCTTGAATTTATCGTTCTTTTGTTTGGGCATTGAATAATAATCTGCTTAATTTTGGGCTGCTTCAGAATGAAGTTTTATGTTGAATTTGGAAAAGTAATTACTGATTTTGTAAGTGAGTTCGCCGGTATATCTGAGACTAGTGTTTCTTCTTTCCGGGGTTTCTGATGATGTTAAGTTCAGTTTGGAAATTTTCTGTCGAGAGGGAATAGGGTAAGCTCTATGAATCATGGAGTTATATGCAGCTAGTTTGTGGCTCAAATGATGGAACAAGTCCATTAGGATCGATGCGTCTGCGAATGTTTCCTTTCTATACATTTTATAAGTGATATAGTTATTTGAATTTATGATGGTTAAGTCTAGGAAATTAATTGAGTTAATACTTTCTATTTCAGCAGTGAAGCTGATGCGACAATGTATTTCATTCAAGAAATTTAAAAATTGCTGAATTTGTCTGTCTACGAAAACCAACTAAAATGTCATCTACATATCTGTACCAGAAAATAATGTGTTCTTTAGAGAAATCTGTGTTCAATATTGAGTTTTTCTCTAAATTATCCATGAAAATGTCAGCTAGTAGGGGGCTAAGAGGTGATCCCATTGGAAGATCTGAATTTTGTTTGAAGAATTTAGATTGAAATTGAGAGTAACTTTGAGATAGTGACATTTGAAGTAGGTTGCTAAGTTCATTGGTGATATATGGCCTTGTGTTAGACTCGGATAAGAGGAGAAAGACACTAATTCGTTGGAATGTTCAGGTACATATTTTTGACATCGAAAGACACTAACTTAACTAGAGCTTAATGTTTCCCCACTACTAAATATCTAGGATGACTTTCACTCTGTACTTGTACTTACCTACTCATCTGTTATTTGTTGTTATTCACTTAAAAACGACCGTAAGATCGAAACCGGTCGTGATTATTAAATAAAATGTGGAAAAGTGACAAAAGTGTCTTGTTTCCTTTTACTTTGAAGAATACATGTCATAAAATAAATAGATCATCAATACTATCAACACCCTATACATTCAAAAATATTTTTAGTTTGTAGTCTCTACAAGACTACAAATTAGTGCGCAAAAAAATCGAAAAACGGCCGTGAGGTATGCGTAATCTTCCTTCGCGAATGTGGTAAGCCACCCGGTATGTCCACAGTGCATTTTGATACCATTGAAGAAACATTCCTAAAGCTGACAATCTTATTTTGTGTGATAAATGAAAAGGGTTACTTCAACTGTTGAGATGCTGTCACAATACTGTATTGAGTCCTACTGAATAAAAATATGTCTTTCAGAATGGATTAGCGCCACTACATATGGCGGCTCAGGGAGATCATGTAGACGCCGCCAGAATCCTGCTTTATCACCGAGCACCAGTAGACGAAGTAACCGTAGACTACTTGACGGCACTTCATGTTGCAGCTCATTGTGGTCACGTGAGGGTGGCGAAGTTACTTCTCGATAGACAAGCGGATGCAAATGCCAGAGCTCTAAATGGATTCACCCCTCTGCACATCGCTTGTAAAAAGAACAGGATCAAAGTAGTTGAGTTGCTTTTGAAGCATGGAGCATGTAAGTGTAAAATTTCATAAGAGCTCTTCCCATCTCCATATTTTACAGGATATTCAGTAAGGTGGTAAAATTATCATGATTTGCTTTCATCATCAAAATTGAGAAATAAACCATTTTAGTTCATCATGTAATCTAAAATATATAAACAATTTCAAGCTCAATGCCAACAGAAAAAAATCTCGGTGGCACACATACAAACTAAATGAAAAAATGGATAAGCCCCAAGTAGACATAATCATGGGAAATGAATTCGAAGAGCATCACCGAAGGATATTCTCCTCATAGTTTTCCGTTAGAATAACTTAATTTGTAGATTACTTTCAAGCCTTCAGTATCAACATACATCTCTACAAAGGCATCATCATCATTTGTTGAAAGCAATTTATTAAAATTTCTGTTCATCAATGATTTACGTTGTTTGCTTACGTTTCTGTAGTTCTCATACTTACTTTATACAGGGTGTTTCCGAATAAGATGTCATAAATGAAGGATGCGAATCCCTGAATGATTTGAGCAAGAAAGTTCGAAGAACCAATGGTCAAAAAATGCTTCGTTGCCGAGATACAGGGTGTTAAAGTTGAGAAAATTTTTCGATTTTCTCTCGATAAAACCTAGACTTCTCAAGATTTCGGGCTCAAATTTTCCACATAAGCTATTAAACACAATTTGAATCACCAGGTGAGGCCAAATTTTGGAACAGTATACAGGGTGATACTTTTTCATGGGCCATGTTCCATTTTTACCCTCGAAACTTTTTTTTGGTACGCCACTGGCACTAACAAAAAATAAAATCGAATAGATCATTCAATTTGAAATTTTTTTTGACTCCTGCATTTTGATCGTAACTATCACCGTTTCTGAGATATTAATTATTGAAAATAATCCAATAGTTTTCCCATATCGAAGCCATGGAGATATTATCTTAATAACTGATGCAATTTTTCAGGAATTGAGCTGAAATTTACATCAGATATCTCCTTATTGTATGTTTATGACAAAATGAGGCAAAAATTCTGACAGTATACAGGGTGTTATTTTTTACGTGCATTTTCCTCTTTTTGCCCCCTGAACTTTTTTGTGGTGCGCTACTGGTATATTCTGAAAACAGAATCAAACAGATTATTCAAAGTGAAAACTTTTCTGTTCCTTGTATTTTTCCGTATCTGCCACCATTTTCGAAAAATTAATCAACAACGCCCGAACAGGCTACCCCTTTGCCTCCGTATATTTTTTCGGTGCATAACTGACGTTTTTCGTAATCAGAAACGGATTTTCATTCAATTCGGATAATTTTGTGCTCATCTTGATCCTCATGTCTTTCACCGTTTTGAATTGAAAATCATCAGAATTTATCGTGTCTTCCTCATATCAGAACACGTTGGTGATTTCAAAAGGCTTAGTAGGCTCTGATACAATTTCGCAAATGAAATCATAGAAAAAAAACTTGACACTTCAATGATTGTAAGTTTTGTCATTCAGTTTGTTGTGCCTACATTTGAAACAGCTGTAAGTAGTAACCAATAATCTTTGAAATGGTTTTCACTAATGCAGAAATGGCCGATATACATTTCATGTACGGTGTGGCTGAAGGAAACGCAGTGCACGCAAGGCGTTTGTATCAAGAACGCTTCCCTAATCGAATCATTCCTGATAGGCGTACGTTTTCTGACATCCACAGAAGATTGAGAGAACGGGGTACATTCAAACCGAATCATGACTTGAAAGGGCAAATCGGACAATAAGGACCCCGGAAATCGAAGAGGCAGTCCTAAATTGTATAGATAAGGATCCTCAGCTGAGTACAAGAAAAATTGGAAGAGAGTTGAATATCTCATTTGTATTGGTCTGGAAAATTCTCCATGATTTCTTGCTTTTCCCATACCATATTCAACGCGTCCAAGCTCTACTACCCCGCGATTTTCCTCTGCGACTCAATTTCTGCCGATGGTTCCTTCATAACATTGCTCATAATCCCCTTTTCGATAGCGAAATCATCTTCACAGATTAGGCGTCCTTCTCGAGAAATGCAATCAGGAACTTTCATAACAATCACTATTGGACTGAAGAAAATCCCCATATGATTGAGGAATGTCACCATCAAGAACAATTTTCGGTTAATGTCTGGGTTGGAATAATTGGGGATTTCCTGATCGGGCCATTTTTTTGCCAGACAGGCTGAATGGAGCCTTATATCGCCACTTTCTAGAAGAGATTTTACCTGTGTTGCTAGAAGATGTGCCGCTGCAAACTAGAAATAGAATGTGGTTTATGCATGACGGAGCACCACCGCACTTCAGCATGGAAGCTAGAGAATATCTGAATATGATATTCAATAACCGCTGGATAGGGCGTGGTGGACCAGAAGCTTGGCCTCCAAGGTCGCCAGATTTAAACAGTTTGGATTTTTTTTCTTTGGGGACATCTGAGAAACTTGGTTTATAGAATTACAGCATCATGTGACGTCATCAGAAATACCCCAGGAATATTTCAGAGGGTGCGCACTAATATGCGGAGACGAGCAGAAGCATGTATTCTTTCAGGTAGAGGACATTTTCAACATTTTCTTTGATTTGTTCTGTTTGTTCAATTTTTGTTTTCATCATTATGAGTTTTTGTTATTGAAATCATTCGCGATTATTTATGTTGTTTATTCATTCACTTCCGATTTATACACTCAATAAAACACATTTTGAATTCGAATTCAATGATCAGGAAATGATATCACCCTTTATACTTTCTCATAAATCCTACCAATCTAGTGGTGCAGATCTTAAAATGTGAACTTCGTTTGAAATTCGAGCTCAAGGTCTTCACAAATTGCCGAAATAACATGAAAAATATCTTCAAGCTTTCAATACGGAAGGACTATACGATTACTTTTCTTGATTAATATCTCGAAAATGGTGGCAGATACCGAAAAATACAAGCAACAGAAAAGTTTTCGCATTGAATAATCTGTTTGATTCTGTTTTCAGAATATACCAGTAGCGCACCACAAAAAGTTCAGGGGCAAAAGAGGAAAATGCACGTGAAAAAATAACACCCTGTATACTGTCAGGAATTTTTGCCTCATTTTGTTATAAACATACAATAAGGAGATATCTGATGTAAATTTTAGCTCAATTCCTGAAAAATTGCATCAGTTATTAAGATAATATCTCCATGGCTTCGATATGGGAAAACTATTGGATTATTTTCAATAATTAATATCTCAGAAACGGTGATAGTTACGATCAAAATGAAGGAGTCAAAAAATTTCAAATTGAATGATCTATTCGATTTTATTTTTGTTAGTGCCAGTGGCGTACCAAAAAAAGTTCCGAGGGTAAAATGGAACATGGCCCATGAAAAGTATCACCCTGTATACTGTTCCAAAATTTGGCCTCACCTGGTGATTCAGATTGTGTTTAGTAGCTCATGTGGAAAATTTGAGCCCGAAATCTTGAGAAGTCTAGGTTTTATCGAGAGAATATCGAAAAATTTTCTCAACTTTAATACCCTGTATCTCGGCAACGAAGCATTTTTTGACCATTGGTTCTTCGAACTTTCTTGCTCAAATCATTCAGGGATTCGCATCCTTCATTTATGACATCTTATTCGGAAACACCCTGTATGTTCAATACCTATCGAAATGAATTCAGAAAAATGCAAGGAGAATTGAAAAATGATTGAATGTGTATAACGTAATGCTTCTCCCAATTATTCCAATTTTCTTAGTTTATAGATATGAACTACATATTCTTACAAAAGTGATTGCTTGAAATTTGTTGCCATATTTGTAGTTTTGGAAATGAAGAATTGTACTGAAACTTTTGTACCGAGGAAGAAATTTATTTCACATCATTATTTCAAACATCAAAGTTGATAACTAATATATAGTTGGGCATTTCACAAGAGCATGAATTGATGATGAGTAGAATGGAATTTAAAAAAGGCAACCAAAGCATATATAGGGTGCGCCAGAGAAAACCGCACAATTTTTTTTTCATTGGATAGCCAGAGAACTATATTTTTCAGAAATTGTATCGATATTTCACTCCCGGTGAAATCCAATATGGCTGACCCATTCGCAAACGAGCAATATTTCAAGATTGCTGGAACGTTTTTTTTTTCACTAAAGCATTCGAATGGGGCATCCAGTCGATAACTCTGTATTTTCTTCGTTAGGAAGAAGATCAGGATGACTGTTCCCCAAATATCTCAGAGATGCCAACTGTTAAAAATATCTGCGAGAATAATAGTATGACATGATTTTGTTCAACAAAATACATCAGTAAAAACATTCAACAAAAAGAATCAAGTACTCAGAATGCAAAAATGACCCCCATTGCCATCCACAACCATCTGCAGCCGTCTTCTCCAGCTCTCTATGGATCTCGAAATTACTTCTTGATCAGGATTGTTTCAACATTCTTGAATTTTTTGCCTCAGCCACTCACAATTATTGGAAATATTACCATTTTTATTCACCATTTCTTCCAAATGGCCCCACAAAAAATAGTCACGGATTAAGATAGAGAATATTTCGGGGCCATTGTACTGTTTCGATGATATCGTCTACGTGTTGTCTTAGATAATTCATAGTATAGTGACTGGTATGACATCTGGCTCCAACCTGAAATCAATTGAAATAGATTTCGTTTAGATACAACTAGTTTGGGCCACCCTGTAAACTGCCAGCCAGTTGAGAGTAAGTAGCGTTTTTTTGTGATATAGTACTGGTTGTTCATTTCTTTGACAAACGTTGTCAGAAGAATATGGAAAAATTGTAGAATTCCAAAGAAGATTTGAACCAATAAAAATCATCCAAGAAGCTACTCAATTTCTCAACCCTTCATTTTCAGCTGGTGGCAACTGTACTTATTCATGTCATACAAAAAACAGCAATCATTCACCTGTATGAAAGTGAACTGAGGAGTTAACGCCTCAATAGTTGGTAACATATGATCGAGAATTATGTGACAATAATTTTCCGAATCTAATCTTATAACTTGTTCTATAAAAATGATATTTTATTTAAAGTTACTCGAAATACCCGCAGAGACCATTACATGCCATTACAATTTTTGCCTTTCTCTCTGCAAAAGAATTAAAGGCACATTCCGATTGATATCATTCGTCGGAACACAAATTCTGTGATCCTGGCTGTTTTTTGGTGGGGCAACACCTAAAATTATTCGTATCTGAACCAGATATCGTCACGTGTTCTAAATCTATTTAATAAATTTCTGCATCGCTCGAATCTGCGCTGTTTCACAGCTTGAGTCAATTGAAAAATAAAGTGCCTCCGTAAATACTCAAGACCCAAATCGTGTCTTATTACTCTTCTCTCAGAGGTTTTTGAGATTTGGCTTCTTTGAGACATTTGGGAAGCAGTCAAGCTGGTTCCTGGAGTTCTGATAGGGCTGACTGCTAATGCAGAAATTCGCTGATTGTTAACCTGAAATTGTCAATTTAGTTTGAAATTAAAAAAAACTGGAGTGGATGCTTGAAACAGATTATGAAAAAGGCGAGTACCTGTGTTCTAACAGTTCTGTCTTCTTCCTAAGACCCTGTTGTCCGAATTTTTTCCTCAAGATAATAGATTATACTTCTTTTGTAATTAGGGGCTGGAAATCGGCGTGATATTTGCCTAGCGGTAAAGCCACGCACAAATAAACATTCAATGAAACGCTTATCCTCATTTGTTAAAACCATTGTTAACAATTTCAAACGTCAAAAACAAGCAACACTACGATAAAATTCGAGTTTAAACTAGATGTCGTCTAAAACTCGATGAAATTTCATTATTTTTTTTATCATAGAGTTAATGCATGCAGTCTATGTTCAGAGGTTTCACAACGGAAACGGAAAATGGTTAATATTTGAGAAAGTCGGCCATTTTGAATTCGAACGGAAATTAAATTTTACGTTGGTTTTAGTAAAATATGGTTCTTTGTCTTCTTAGAACATCCATGAAATACACAACAACTTCAGGATTGCCAGCGCCATAAGGTGAAAAAAATATTTCGATTTCAGCTGAAAATCAGAATGAAAAAAATTCTTCACGCTACTTTTTTACCAATAGGAATATTTTTAAGATCAATATGACAAATTGTTCAGAAAGGACTGAATTATCGACTAAATGCCCTATTCGAATTTGTTAGTCGCGAAAAGCTTTCCAGCGATCTTGAAATATCGCTCATTTTCGAATGAGTCAGCTATTTTGGATTTCACCGGAAGTAAAATTTCGATACAATTCCTGAAAAACCTAGTCCTCTGGCTTTCCAATTAAGCAAGAACAAAAGATCTATCTCTAAAATTGCGAAAGTTATAACGGAAAAAAATTGTCTGGTTTTCTCTGGCGTACCCTATATATTAACATACATACTTTTTTACATTCATTCAAAAGATTTGTAGATGTGTTTGACGAAATTCTAATATTATATATACTATTAGTTCAAATTATAACGAAAAATATCATGTACGGGGGCAATCCCCAGTATTCTATGTGTCATTATGTCATTGAAATATGACTTAGGTTCAAATACTCAAAGATTGAATATAATCTTCTACGAAAATTTTCACTCCCCTTGAACTTGAAATTATTTCGATTAAAATCTCAATTTTCTTGAAAGGAGAGTTTGAAGAACTTTTTGAATATCTTCGAATTCAAATAGGAATGTGATTGAGTTTCCAATTATATGAGAAATAGAGTTAATCTACAAACTTTCAAATAAATTTCAAGAAAACCATCAATTCCGAAAGAATGCCAGTTACAGGTGCCATCAAATAATTTGACACGTTATGAAGCAACTGTTCAGTTTGAGTTAGTATGAATTGAGTATACATAGGCAATTGAAAATGGAATGACCTAATTTCAGTAGTAACTTCTAAAAACAATAACCAAGAATGTCACAGATCTCGCAATTTTATCTTTTTTCCTAGTTTTTAATTGAAGTGGAAAATTGAATTACACGTTTCTTATTTGAATCAGGACAGTTAAGTACAGAGGGATACCAAAAGATTGAAACTCCTGATTTGACATCGTCGAATTAATATTCTTCTTCTCGGTTATTTGTACTACTTACTTTGCTGATTTGGCTGCTGGTAAATGACAGAATATTTAAGTAATCGAGTAATTCGAGGGTTTCAATGTAGTAACTTCTTAAAATAATAACCCGGAATGTCAGAGATGAAGGTTCATAGTAATTTGTTGGAATAAATTAATTCAGCTCGCAGTTTTATCCTTTTTCTGATTTTTCAATTCGAGTGGTCAATTGAAAATCATAGTTCTTATTTGAATCAAGACTTAAGTATGAAGGAAATCAAAAGATCGAAACTCCTGATTTGACATCGTCGAACTTGAAATTAAGCTTTTCCTTCTCGGTTTTTTGTACTATTCGTTTCACTGATTTGGCTGCTGGTAAATGGCAGAACCTTGAAATTCTTTTTGTCATGCTCGGAAATTAATATGAGTTGTTTTGAATCATTATTTATGTTATAGATGATTGAATTTCTATACCTATAGTGTGATGGAATGATTCGATTCTTTAATTTATACTAAAACCATTTCATTTTCATCCTATGTCAGTTCAATTAGAGAAAGGTCAGATTTCAAAATGGAATTCATCTTTGAATTAGATGTAGAGAATAGTCTTGACATTCGTATTATAAATGGGCCGAAATCCATAAAATAATAGTCGTGCTGCTCTAACATATGAATATAGAAGGTATTACATGAAAGTGTTCAATATTATATAAAGATCAATCGAGTATAAATGGCAACGAACATAATAAGGCGTTCGGTATAAATAGAGTTGGATATGAAAGGGCGTTCAGTATATTAGACGTCTAGTATATTGGGCGTTTGGTATATTCGATAAGTATATACACACCACAAAAATTGTCGCATCATCTGGTATTCTAAATTCCACAATCGATTAAGTAGATCGATCGCAGTTTCTTTGTCAACATATGTTTTGGACATATGAGAGAGAACAAATTTTATCTATGTAGTAACATTTATTTCCATATGATCTGAAAGGCGTCTGAAACAAGAATGAGTTTATTTGACTATCAGTATTCATTCAATTTCTCGTCAGTTTTCACGCTAAATTAATGCAAGCTTTCTGTGTTTCTTGTTGATTTTCGTATCTTTGAATTTATTGTAATGGCTGCTGAACGTCCTGGACGCTATTCAAGTGATCATGAAGTGGTAAGAATTGTAACACTTCTAGAGGAGGGGCGAAGCCAACGTTACGTGGCTAACTTGTTGAATGTTAACCAAAGCACTATTTCAAGAGCAATTAATCGGTACCACGAAACAGAGGAATATGGAAGAAGGGCCGAATAGAGAAATCGGATAACAACACCAGTTGATGATCGTTGGCTTCGTTTAACTGCACTAAGAGTTCAGCACTATACGGCTAGAATGCTACAAAATGAACTTGTACTTTCTAGAAATGTGCATATTTCATTGCAAACTGTTACGAACAGGCTCAGAGAAGACGACATCAGACAAAGGGTGGCTTCTACCGGCCCGCGGATCACCAATAAGCATCGAGTTACAAGACTTCAGTTTGCGAGGGAACATGCAAATTCCAGAATGATCGATTGTTCTCTTTTCCGACGAGTCCAGGTTCTGTCTTGTATCACGCATGCCTGTACACAGACGACCTGGGAAACGGTATCAGCAATGCAATATCCTTGAACCCCATGTTGTACTCTTTGGCCCATTGATTGGCGAAAACTTAATTTATATGCATGATAATGCTCGGCCTCATGCAGCTAGAGTAGTTACAGAATTTCTGCAAAATACCGAAATTGATATTTTAAGATGACCAGCCAGAAGTCCCGACTTGAATCAAATATAACATGTTTGAGACAACATGGGGTGGCAAATTCAGCAACGTAGGATGCCTTGTAGAACACTCCAACAACTAGAAAATCTGCTTCCTGCAATTTGGAACTCAGTGACTCAAGAGTACATCCAAAATTTGTTTGAGGAGCTTCCGAGAAGTATACTGGCAGTAATTAGGGCCCGAGGAGGAAACACTCGGTTTTGAAAATGTAACCAATCGATGCTAGTTGATTGGTTTCTTCACGAATGTTTGAGATGGTAGAATTTTTCAATTTTTCAGTAACTCGAAAATTGTTGATCTTTTCCATCATAAACTCATCTCTTTTGAATGATATCTTCTTATTTTACACTTCTGAAAGTTACTAAGCGACTCTTGAATGACCAACCAAAAAGTTCATATAGTATTGTCGTAAAAGTAAGGTGACGCAACAATTTTTTGGGGAGTGTATATACGTTGGATATATAAAAATAAGTTATTAAGTGAACTAAATTCACAACTAAAATCATAAGAATGAATTCAGAGGTTCTCTTTCATCTTCGAATTGAAACAAAATCTTAATCATATTTATGAGCACACGTTTGGAAGTTATTTCGTATATATGAATTTCAGGCATTGGTGCAACAACTGAAAGTGGATTGACACCTCTACATGTAGCCAGTTTTATGGGGTGTATGAATATAGTCATATATCTTCTACAACATGATGCCAGTCCTGATATTCCGACAGTACGAGGTGAAACACCTTTACATCTTGCAGCAAGAGCGAATCAGGTAAATATTCAACGAATGTCAGAGCTTCGGCACTCATTCATGCCACTTCACACAAATCATGTAAATAACATGAAGAATGGTCATCACAGCAAAGTCGAAAAATGATGCGATTTCAAAAAACGTGTTAAAATTCTCTTACTCTTCGAATTATTTGAGTCTTATTTGAAAAATAGCTTCAACGAACATTTGACAATGCTCCTGAAACAAATGAATGCTCAAAATTACCTTCTCCTACCGCTATACAATCATTTACACGATTCTCCAATTATCTTCATTTGGAAGAACTTCTGGTGTTGAAAATCTGCCTTCGGTGACGATACCTCTCCGCAGCTCTTCCAAGTTTACAGCTTGTGTGACATGAATTCACGATGATCCCATAAGACATATGAAGAAATCCACAGGACTCAAATCAGGTTACCTGGCTGGCTACTCAACTGTTTTTCTCATACCAATCATTTGACCTGAGCAGTTCGCTTCCAAATATTATCGAACAGAAACATCGAAATATGATGGACCTTGCTCAAAACGTCCCTCATTCTCTGAAAGAGTTTCATCTAAAATTTCATTGAGCCCGGGACTTATCAATTCTTTCAACAACTGCAAATAAATGTATCCATTGAGACCCGCTCATCCAGTCGAGTAAACTGTATGCACCTTAGTCTAACAAACTAAAACTGTGATTAAAAGTATCGCGAAAATGAAAGACAAATATGAAACATATTCATCATTACCAGATGGTTGTAATAAAAACAATTGTGTTGTTTATCAATATTTCTAATTATAACATTTCCTTGCGAATTAAATAACTGGAAGTGCTAAGGACAAGAATCGTCACTTAAGCACAAAAATTACACACAACCAAATTTATATGGAATCACTCGGTATTTCACATTATTGATTGTTTTTAACCGTGAATCTTCGACTACTTGTGAATAATGAAGTTTTTTGTTGTAAACTGGATAATACGATGAGAAATGTTGAATTATCACCACATGTTCGAGATATTGAACTCAGTCGTCACTGAGATTTAAAACTGTGACTATCAAAATTTATAAAATCGTATAATCATAATTGAAAATGCCTAACGCTGGATTGTCCGATGTGCAGAGAGGGGAAAGAACTGCCCTCGTAAAAGAAGGCATGACACGTGTGATGAGCTGATTCTTTATTATGCATAGAATCTTCAGCACATAAAAATAATCAAAATAAGACATGTCATTCAGGTTATGTTTCTTTGATTATACTTCTACTTTATGATATTTTTACTTTCGATAGTAGCGTATGGGGTTTTGCATCCACAAATGCATATTATGATGATGAGACATACGTTCCCAAGTAAGAATCATTTTGTCATTGAAAG
This sequence comes from Cryptolaemus montrouzieri, assembly GCA_013387265.2. NCBI lineage: Eukaryota > Metazoa > Arthropoda > Insecta > Coleoptera > Coccinellidae > Cryptolaemus > Cryptolaemus montrouzieri. Next base: position 4,554,903 of record JABFTP020000083.1, on the reverse strand, counting down.
GAATTTCAACCAGAGCGAATCACAGAATATGTATCTCTTAGTAACATGGGTCGAGTAACGTGATTCTTTAATAATTTCGAAACTAATTGCATCCCTAATTTTTCCCAAACTGTAGGATGAAATGCCTTCCAATTAAAACAGCCCCTTCTGGTTTTCAGGTTGCACCTTCGGGAAACGTCGATTATCACAGTTTTCCGTCAATTTTTCAAAAAAATTCGATCCTTTTTTACAGCTACTAAGTGAATCCTTGTTGTGTCGCGACAAAATCAACATTTCCACTATCATCAAGAGTGAAAAAGGTTGGTGGACTATGTAAGGCCACTGTAACGAATAAACTTTAGTTTATTTACTGGATATACGAAAGAAACAGATTATTGAATTGAATAACCCGCTACTACTTGTTAGGTTCGATCATAATGAAAACAACGAAATCACACTGCTACATTTTACTACTAATAATTACAAAATATGCACTATTACTGCAGTTTCATAGCTCATAGTCAGGCTGAGATAAATCTCAAATAACAAGTACATTGTCATTTATAGCAAATTGAAAAGGACAGTAGATGTTATGAAAGTAAAGGTATAAAAGACTCATATAAAGATATCAAATATTTGGGTTTTACCCAAGTCTGTTTGATCATTCCTTATTATTTTATAAGGATTGTGTAGAGATTTGAGGATTTCAATGGACTCTAGGTAGTCCAATTTCCTGCTCTTCGAGACCACATGCATAATCTCCAAGTTGTCCATACCGGGAAATGGCTGGTTATTTTCTATGAAGTGGTTTGCGAACATCTTGTTCAATCTTGACAAAGACTGTTTAATGTTATCTCAATCCGTTCTTGAATATTCGACCAGTTTGTCCTATGTACACACAACCAAATTCATACGGAATCACTCGATATTTTGAATATTACCTCAGGGATTTTGGAAATTTCGAAGGATTGTTAGAATTGCTCCTTTTTGAGATATTTCAATTGAAAGAAGAAATAAATTAAGGTTTATTTTAGGAGAGAAACAAATAGAACAATATAAGAGACTCTTTCCGTATGTATTAAAAAAATTGAAAATTGTTTTCTCACGGAGTAGGTGTTTTTTCTCGAACTCGGTAGCTTGTATTACCTCCTCTGGCCTTGAAACAAGCCTAAATCCGTCTAGGCATGCTATGGATTAGGGTTTCGACCTCCTCTGGGGTGATGTTTTGCCACTCTTCTGTGGCAACTTAGATGAGCTGTTGTAGGGTTCTTGGATTATCGTGGCGCGATATAATTTTCCTTTTGAGATTATCCCATGAATGTTCAATAGGAGTTTGGTGTGGAGAACAAACTGGCCAGTCCTAAATAGCGATTCCCTCTGTTTCAAGATAATGTTGCGCGAGGTTGCTGGTATGCGGAGGAGCATTATCTTCATGCTTCATGGGCTTCTGGTATTTCGGATATTGTCTTGTTGCTCGGAGTCTAGCTTGTCTTTCACGACCCCTTAAAACCCGAATCCGGTGGTCATCTGATCGAACACCAATTATGAACTCATCAGAAAAAAAACCATTTTGCCAATTCTCAATATTTTAATTTTGGTGCTCGATACAACAATTAAGTCTGTTTATTTTTTTTGTCTGGTTATCTCTGGAATTTTTAAGAGCCTTCTGCTATATAAACCCCTTGAACGAAGTCTTTGACGTATCGTTACGTTTGATACACTGATGCCTGTTGCTTCCAGAAATTGCCTTTGGAGTATGGGGTGCGACGCACTAGGGTGTCTTCTTGCAATTTTGCACGAGAAGCGGTCTTGTCCTTCAGAAGTGATCTTCCTTCTACTCCTTCTAGGCATATTTTGTAGAGATTGTAGCTTCACATATCGGGCGTAGGTTTTTGGAATCACATCCCGTGATACCCCCATTGTGACCGCTATATCCCTCTATGTTACCCCTTCATTAACGAAAGCAATTATTCGACCCCTCTGCACATCGGACAATCACAGTTTCAAATCTCAGTGACGACTGAGTACAATATCCCGAACATGTGGTTATAATTCACATTCTTAGCCTACTATTCAACCACTGCATAGAAAATAAGCACCTTTTTCCTGGTATCGACAATTTGAAGATCACGCATGTGGCCCCGAAAAGCAGGAGTCCATTGAAATCCTCATATCTCCACAAAATCCTAATGAAATAATAGTGAATGACCAAGCATACTTAGGTAAAACACAAATATTTGATATTTTCAGATGAGTCTTTTATACCTTTGCTTTCATCTACTGACCTTCTCAATTTATGAACGCCAATGTACTTGTTATTCAAAATTACTCTCCGTCTGACGATGAGCGAAAGCTCGAAACTGCAGTAACAGCGTATTATTTGTATTTATAAGTAGTAAACGTAGCAATGTAATCTCGTTGTTTCCAAACACATTATTCATTAACGCTTTGTTTTATTGTGTAACATATAAATTATTTAACCCTCAATTCGAATTCGAGTCAAATAATTCAAAAAACAAGAGAGAAATTTACAAAAACCGGAAATATATCGGATGTTAACATCCTATTTTACGAAAACGAAACATTTTTCGACTTTACTGTGATCACAATTCTACAAATTTATACTTGATTTATTCGCAGAAGCAAAAATGATTAATTGATGCAAGATCCCTGCATAACTAATAAAATTTTGAACTATCTCAAAAATTCTTTACTTCTTCAACAATATTTGAATTGTGGAGGCCGTTACTTGATGTAGATCCATGATATAAATGAGATAAAAAACACAAGGTTTAACTTTAATCTACACTTTACTTGAAAAAATTCGACGACGTTTCGCTGACACAGCAGCTTTATCCAGAATGAAAAACAGAATGAAGAGTATGGTATTATAAACAAATCGTAGAACAAGTTGGATGAATAACAGGAAAATCCACACCGAGGCATTGTACAGTTAGTATGAAAGGTAATAAAAACTAATTAAACAAGTTAAGTAGGGGTGAGTAATTCACATCTACCTGTTCATTCAAAAGCTTGTCCGAATGTTTGTATCTATTGTATCTATTTTGAATTCGAATCATGTTAACCACATAATTAAATCAGAAATATCGAATCTGTTGGACGTTTGCATTGAACAAAATTATTTTTCTTTCAACAACATCTATTACAGTAATGAAAATGGTTTGATCATGGGAAATCCTTTGAGTCCACTTTTAGCAGAGATTTTTATGAATAATATTGAACAGAAAATTCATACACATCCACTCATTTCCAAATTTCTTTATTGGTATAGATATGTTGACGACATCTTAGTATGTTTCATTGGAACTACTCGTCAATTAGACTTATTTCTTAATTTCATTAATTCCATCCATTTGAACATTAAATTCACGATAAAAATTGAATTTGAATTTTTCGGACTTAAAATCACTAAACAAAATAATAATCATGTTTTTTCGGTCTTTCGTAAACCTACACATACTGATACAATTATACATAACTACTCATTACATCCAATTCAACACAAAGTTGCAGCTTTAAACAGCATGGTACATCGGTTACTCAATTTACCTTTATCAGTAGAAGATTATAATAAAGAGTTAAACATCATCAAACAGATAGCCATTAATAATTCATATAATCCGGATATGATAGATCTAATCATTCGTAAAAACTCTATCAGAAAGCAATAAATGAAGTATATCCTATTCATAAAGACTATAAAATATTCAACAGTTTAACATTTTGCGGTTCTGCAAGTACAAATATTAAATCCTATCTCGTCAAACAAAATCTTAATATAGCTTTCAAAACTTCTAATAACTTAGGTAAACATATTAAAAATAATAAATCTCGTGTTGAAAAATCAAGTAAATCAGGAATCTATAAACTCAATTGCGGTTCTTGTGATAAAATTTATATCGGTAGGACCTATAGGACTTTTGGCATAAGAACATCTGAATGATGAATGATTCAAATTATTCAAACCACCTAATAAAAGAAAACCATTCATTCAATAAAAACTTTGACATATTACATATAAAATCAAAAGTTCAAAATTAGATCTCCTAGAAGCATTAGAAATAAATAGATACAAACATTCGGACAAGCTTTTGAATGAACAGGTAGATTTGAATTACTCACCCTACTTAACTTGTTTAATTAGTTTTATTACCTTTCATACTAACTGTACAATGGCTCGGTGTGGATTTTCCTGTTATTCATCCAACTTGTTCTACGATTTGTTTATAATACCATACTCTTCATTGTGTTTTTCATTCTTGATAAATCTGCTGTGTCAGCGAAACGTCGTCGAATGTTTTCAAATAAAGTGTAGATTAAAGTTAAACCTTGTGTTTTTATCTCATTTATATCATGGATCTACATCAAGTAACGGCCTCCACAATTCAAAAATTCTTTACTTCTTCAACAATAGTCGTATCTTTATTGTTACATTGTTTAGTAGAAAAGCAAAACCAATTTTGGATATAGCATATTAGGCTTTCGAGCACTACTAAAAGTTTCGTTGCATTACAGACGGACATCATCAGAATTCTTTTACGAAATGGAGCCCAAGTTGATGCTCGTGCTCGAGAACAGCAAACTCCTCTTCACATTGCATCCCGGCTTGGAAATGTCGATATAGTTATGCTCCTTTTGCAACATGGTGCAAAAGTTGATAACACTACGAAAGATATGTACACAGCACTTCACATTGCAGCGAAGGAAGGACAAGATGAGGTATGTCAATAATGAAACATCTCTTGAAATTGGTGTCTTCTTTCATTTCTTCTTAAACAAGTTGAGTTCAGTCGGTTGCTGAAGATAACTCTTTAATATGCTTCTTCCATCAATTCATGACTTCTCTCTCTTTTCAGGTTGCTGCTGTACTCATCGAGAATGGCGCCTCATTAAATGCAACGACGAAAAAAGGATTCACACCCTTACATCTGGCTGCGAAATATGGACACCTAAAAGTTGCAAAGCTTCTAGTTCAAAAAGAAGCACCAGTCGATGCCCAAGGGAAGAATGGCGTCACTCCGCTTCACGTTGCATCTCATTATGATCACCAGAACGTTGCCTTACTGCTCTTGGACAAAGGAGCATCGCCACATGCTAATGCCAAGAACGGCCATACACCTCTTCATATTGCTGCTAGAAAAAATCAAATGGACATTGCCCATACATTATTGGAATACGGTGCTGAACCAGATGCTGAAAGTAAAGCTGGATTCACCCCGTTACATTTGAGTTCTCAAGAAGGACATGCTGATATATCGGCCCTTCTGCTAGAACATAAGGCTTCACCGAGCCATCAGTCGAAGGTAATTTCAAATCATTATATTTTACTGAAAGTATTGTTCTTCGGGTATATACAAAAGATTGGTAAATAGCAAACAATTTCCAAAGGAGTTATAGAACAGACCGTCTATAGCAAACTGAGCCAGGTATTCAATATACATATATATTTAACTACTTTATACATTTCTTCGTAAAGAATATTAGTAGAGTTGATAATTTGTACGGGATACATCCATTCAAACAATAACACCAATATTATTATACACTTAAATAATTATAGTACAATAGATTCCGAACGTAAAACAGAAAAGACACAACAAATAAGGACATAATATTTTAAATCAGAAAATTGAGAATAACAACTTCCTAACATTCTCCAAGCTGTAGAGTAACAAATGCACTAAAATTAGCCAATGACTTGGAAAAAGAATTGACGCTATCACAGACTGAATTTGCGACTGACAATGTGCGATGCAAGAATGATCCACAAGCACAATTTGTTTTATTAATAGTGACTCTGAATAAGGGAGTTCTTCTTGTTAGTCTACCAGGAAGATTAAAGGGAATTCACTGCAGAAGACCAGGGCAGTCAACAAGGCCCTTTATTAGTTCAAAAAGGAAATATAAATCCGCAATCCTCCTACGCGTCTGCAATGATCCAACACAAAGCTCTGCACCTATCGCACTTAATAACTGCCCAGTAATTAGCGAAGGCGAACTTCGCCTATATAACTAGTATTTGAGAAATTTTCGTTGTATCTTCTCCAATATATTGGAGTCCACATTGTAAGAGGGTGACCAGACCGGGGAGCCATATTCCATTACAGAACGAACTAACGCACAGTAAATCCTCTTCAGGGTAGACTAGTCGAATAAAATATCGTCTTTTTTTCTGAAAAATGTGATAACTCTGCATTCCCGGAGGTTTAGATACAAAAATTTTTTCTCGGCCCGCGCCTGAAACTGTGAAATCACAATCGTCCAATGATTCAATTCGAGAAAAAATCTTTACATCATCAGCAAACAATAAATAATTTGTTGAAATAAAAGAATCTATGTCGTTAACGAATATATTGAAAAGAATGGGACCCAAGTGTGACCCTTGTGGAACACCATACGTTTCCGGTATAGGACTCGAGAAATAGTTCTTATATTTTGCAATTTGTATTCGACCATAAAGAAAACTGCGCAACTGCGCCAGCAGTGGACCAGATACTCCCAAAGCCGAAAGTTTAGCCAACAGTAAGTTATGATTCACGCGATCGAACGCCCTACTGAAGTCTGTATACACAGCATCCATCTGCTATCCCGAAACAAAACATTTAATCACTGCTCAACATATAGAAGTAAATTAGAAACAGTGGACTTGCTCTTCATAAAACTGTAGTGTTGAAAAACAATCACGATAAGTATTTACAAACTAAAGAGTCCAACAACTTAGGAATAGTTGATTGTACGGCTATTCCTCTATAATTTGAAACCACAGATCTGTCACCAGATTTGAAGATAGGCATCACAAAGCTTTGTCGCCAATTATCTAGAAAGTAACCTGCTTTCAAATAGTTATTGAACATTTCACTTGAAGGTTTCGCCAAAGTTGAAGCACAATTTTTTAAAACGTATGAGGGAACCCCGTCCGGGCCCGCAGAACTATTATTCACCTTCAGTCCCATCAACAGATCACAAACCTCAGAAGTAGAAAATTCACAGGATGATGCATCGACGGTACTATTGAAATTGTACAGAGGTGGAACCACCACATTACTACAATAGACACCAGAAAAAAACTGACAATATCACTCCCATCTGAGCGGAACGCTTCATCATACTCCATTCTTGTAGGAAGACATAGAGTTTTGCGTTTCGAACTCAAATATTTCCAAAAACACTGTGGATCAGATGAAATTTGACTTTCGATATCTTTTATGTAAGAAAGATACAATTTCTCATTTAACTTATGGCACTCGGAGCGTAATGAGCAAAACTTCGCATAATCTGATCTCGATCCATACTGCTTATAGCGTTTATGTATCCTGTTCTTCTGCACGAGTGTATTCAGCCTTCTGGAATACCATACGGAAAACTTACTAGGAGTAATTCTTTTCAAGGGGATGAATCGATACAATCCTTCATATAGGTTATTATAAAATTTGGAGATACATTAATTCACTCTTTGATCTTGAAGGGACCAGTCACAAGACGCCAGATATGAATTAAATCCGATATAATATCCTTTCTTGAATTCAAGCTGTTGAAGATCATAATTCAAGTCCGCTCCACTCAGAACAAATGGTACAGATATTTCCAATACCGTATGATTGATAGAATTCTCAAATACTAAGTCATTTGCTGGACAGATACTCACACACTCGATATCAGTAAATACAAGATCAAACAATGAATTCGCGGCACCACTCTCTGCACAAAGAACGAATTCATAACCTCTCCAGGATGCTTCAGTAACATTGAAATCACCACACAAGCAAAACTTAGTATCCGGATAGGCCATAGAAATCTCTTCTATTGCCTGACTGTGTGCAAAGTAGGTAGCTTCACTTGATCTAGGAGGAATATAAGTCCCGCCCACGATGAATCCGAACTTTTCCGAACTCAACAGTACAAATAAGTGCTCCACAGTGTCTACCGATTGCTTTACATGAGCTTCTATGGATGAACGAACCAGAATAATAAGAATAATAACTCCACCGTTTATATATATATATATATATATATATATATATATATATATATATATATATATATATATATATATATATTAGAATTTCGTCAATCACATCTACAAATCTTTTGAATGAATGTAAAAAGGTATGTATGTTAATATATAGGGTTCGCCAGAGAAAACCAGACAATTTTTTTTCCGTTATAACTTTCGCAATTCTAGAGCTAGATCTTTTGTTCTTGCTTAATTGGAAAGCCAAAGGACTAGGTTCTTCAGAAATTGTATCGAAATTTCACTTCCGGTAAAATCCAATATGGCTGCCTCATTCGAAAATGAGCAATATTTCAAGATCGCTGGAATGGGACATTCAATCGAAAATCCAGTCTTTTCTGAACAAGTTGACGTATTGGTCTCAAAAATATTCCAAGAATTGGTAAAAAGTAGCTTGAAGAATTTTTTTCATTCTGATTTTCAGCTGAAATCGAAATAATTTTTTTTCACCTCATGGCATTGGCACTCCTGCAGTTGTTGTGTTTTTCATGGATGTTTTAAGAAGACAAAGAACCATATTTCACTAAAACCAACCTAAAATTTGATTTACGTTCGAATTCAAAATGGCCGACTTCCTCAAATATTAACAATTTTTCTCGTGCATTAAAAGAGTTCTCGCGGTCTTAATGAATCAACTGCGTAATTCAATCACTAGTTTGAACCTTTCCCATCATTTTGAGGGTCGAACTCGAATATTGATTCAGAATTGTGCCAATTGTTGTCATTAATGTTTCTCTTCTTCACCATCATATGCACTTCCAGTTGTGAAACCTCTGAACATAGACTGCATGCATTAACTCTATGACAAACAAAAAATAATGAAATGTCATCGAGTTTCAGACGACATCTGGTTTAAACTCGAATTTTATCTTGGTGTTGCTTGTTTTGGATGTTCGAAATTGTAAACAATGGTTTTAACAAATGATGATAAGCGTTTTATTGATGGTTTATTTCTGTGTGGCTATTCTGCTAGGCAAATATTGCGAAAATTTCTAGCCCCTAATTACGAACGAAGTACAATCTATGATCTTGAGGAAAAATTTCGGACAACAGGGTCATTAGGAAGAAGATCAGGATGACTGTTTCCCTAATATCTCAGAGATTCCAACTGTCAAAAACATCTGCGAGAAGAATAATACGACATGATTTTGTTTAACCAATTACATGAGTAAAAACATTCAACAGAAAGAATCAAGTACTCAGAATGGAATATGATCTCCACTGGCATCTACAACCATCTGCACCATCTTCTCCGGTTCTCTATGCATCTCGAAATCACTTTCTGATCGAGATTATTCCATTATCCTTACATTTTTGCCTCAGCTCCTCCCATTTAATGAAAATAATACCATTTTTACACCATTTCTTTCAAATAACCCCACAAAAAATAGTCGCACGGTTTAAGATCAGAACTATTTGGGGGCCATTGTTCTGGTTCGATGATATCGTCAACGCGCTGTCTTAGATAATCCATAGTATAATGGCTGGTATGATATCTGACAACATCCTAAAATTAATTGAAACAGATTTCATGTAGATACTTCTAGTTTGCGACACCCTGTACACTGACGGCCAGTTCAGAGTAAGTAGCATTTTTTGCGATAAAGTACTGGTTGTTCATTTCTTTAACTAAGGTTGTCGGAATAATATGGAAAAAATTGTAGAATTCCATAGAAGATTTCAACCAATAAAAATCATCCAAAAAGCTACTCAAATTTTCAACCGTTCATTTTCAGCTGGTGGTAATTGTACTTATTCATGTCATACAAAAACAGCAATCATTCATCATCACCTGTGTGAACAACTAAGAAGTTGACGCCTCGATAGTCAATTTGATCGAGAATTATGTGACAATTTTCAGAATCTAATCTTATGCCTTGTTCTATAAAAATGATATTAGATTTAATGTTCTTCGAAATACCGGCAGAGACTATTACATGCCTGAAAAATTTTCGTCTTTCCTTCTGCAAACGAATTAACGGCAGATTCCTCTTGATTTCATTCGTCGGAACATGAACTCATTCAAGCTGCTTGTTTTGGGTTAGTTTTAATAAAATATGGTTCTTTTTCTTCTTAGAACATCCATGTAAAACACAACAACTTCAGGAGTGCCAACGCCATGAGGTGAAAAACATATTTCGATTTCAGCTGAAAATCAGAATGAAATAAATTCTTCACGCTACTTTTTTAACATTACTCGGAATATTTTTAAGATCAATATGTCAAATTATTCAGAAAAGACTGAGTTATCGACTGAATGCCCCATTTGAATATTTTAGTGAAAAAACCGGTCCAGCCATCTTGGACTAATTCTCATTTTCGAATGAGTCAGCCATATTGTATTTCTAATGAAAAACAAGTACTGTGTTTTAAGGAATTTTACTTAATAATTGAGATTCGTAACGCGTTTCACTACACCGTAGCTTCTTCAGACGAATGATTATGCAGAAAATGTAAATCAGAATATAACTATAAATGTTCTTGAGTAATTAAAAGCTTATTGGTCGCCTCCTCCTAAGTGGTTTTTTATGACAGGTATATCCAATAAAATTAAGGAATAGATTGCTCCCGAGAAGATTCAATAGAGGTGAAGGGCTTAAATCGACTTGTTCATTGATGAGTCTACCTGAGTGTTTGTATTTATTTATTTCTAAAGTTTCCCAAAGATCTACCTTCCAATATTTATTATCTGTATGCAAAATTTCAAACTGTGGGTCGAAAGAATGATTATTTTCTAAGAAATGATTCGCGTAATTTGAATCTGATTTTTATTTGAAAAACTGCGTTTATGTTCCGATATTCTAATATTAAAATTTCTATGTGTTCTACCAATGTAGAAATTATCACAGTCATTGCAATTCAATCTATAAACACCTGATTTATTGTTTTTAACTGGTTTGGTTTTATTATTTTTATATATTTGCCTAAATTATTATTAGTTTGGAAAGCTATGTTGAAATTATTGCTACTTAAGAATGATTTCAGTTTCTCACTTGTAATGCCAACGTAGGTTAAGGTGTTGAATTTTGTTTCAATTTATCGACAGGGTAAACTTCATTCAATGCGATTGTACTTTGTTTTTATTTAAAATATTATTTATTAGTTTGGGATTGTAACCATTATTTTTGGCTGTTTGTTTAATCAAATTTAGTTCTTTGTTGAAATTTTCTGGTGATAGCGGGATGTTAATCAATCTATGAATAAAACTATTGAATGCTGACATTTTATGTTGATATGGATGACACGACGAGTTATGTATTATAATATCTGTATGTGACGGCTTATGGTAAATTGCGAAAACATGTTTTCCATTTTCAATCGAAATTGTTACGTCTAAGAAATTAATCGAATTATTGCTTTCTATTTCGGTTGTGAATGCAATTTTGGATGTAATGAATTTATATGATTTTCGAAAATTTTCAACTGTCTATCTGTTCCTGTGAAGCAAATAATGATATCGTCTACATAGCGATACCAGTATAATCAATATTTACTGAGTGGATGATTATGAATTAATTTCTCTAAGTTATTCATGAAAATTTCTGCTAACAAAGGACTCAACGGATTGCCCATAATTTAACATTTTTCTGCATAATCATTCGTCTGAAGAAGCTACGGTGTAGTGAAACGCGTTACGAATCGCAATTATTAAGTAAAATTCCTTAAAACACAGTACTTGTTTTTATTATTGATAATGGAATTTTACCAAGTAAAAGCCTCCCAAATTCAAATATTGTATTTCACCGGAAGTGAAATTGCAATACAATTTCTGAAAAACCTAGTCCTATGGCTTTTCAATGAAGCAAGAACGAATGATCTAGCTTTGAAATTGCGAAAGTTATAACGGAAAAAATGTCCGGTTTTCTCTGGCGCACCCTATAGAAAACTCGAATAAGTAGTTTTTACTGTATATGCAATAGAATTCAAAAGAAAGCCTCTTCTGAGTTTTTCTACTCTTAAAATACATCTACAAAATGGTTTTCTCATTTTTGCTTCAGAATGGTTTAACACCTATGCACTTATGTGCTCAAGAGAACAAAGTTGCGGTTGCCGAAATTCTGCACAAAAATGGAGCAGATATAGATGCGTCAACGAAAGGAGGTTATACTCCCCTACACATTGCCAGCCACTATGGCCAAGCTGATATGGTAAAATTCCTTCTATCCAAAGGCGCCAATGTAAAAACCACAACGTCTATTGGATACACTCCTCTTCATCAAGCAGCTCAACAAGGACATACAAATATCGTCAACTTGCTATTGGAAAATTCAGCAGAACCAAACGCAATTACGAATGTAAGCTTCTTTTAGAATTCTGAGTGCAACTTTTATAACTTAATTATTTTGGCAGAATGGACAAACTCCACTTCACATAGCCCAAAAATTGGGTTATATTACAGTAATCGATACCCTGAAAGAGGTTACGGAGCCAGTTCAATCGTCGCCTATTTCAGAAGAGAAATATCGCGTGGTTGCTCCAGAGGCAATGCACGAAACATTCTTGTCGGATTCAGAAGAAGAGGGTAAGTGTGAGCTTCTCAGTGTATCGTTGCTTTAGTCAAATCATTTCGCCATTACCATTGCATGGATAATCCTCTAACTTTTGCACAACGTCGTTAAAATATGAATCCGATTCAAAAAATATAACGAGCATGATAACATTGTCTCGGGTTTTTGACATCCCTAGCTCTAACATTTTGTAAACAAAAAAATGGAAGAAACAATGTATACATTAACAAAGATAATAGTTACTACTTCAAAATAATACCTAATATTGACTTCAATGCATTCAACAGTTTTCTTGAAAATTTCTTGCGTATATGCCATTTTCCAGTTATGAGATTAAATAATAGGAAGTCATTAGAATGGTTAACTCAATATTGATTTAATTTAACAAGATCCTACGTTCTAAATGACCCTGAATAGATCATTTGTCAATATGTGATGGTCCATGGTCTGATGAATTTTCGGATTGCTGTTATCTTTCCCGTTTTTCCTTCGTTGTATCTTTTTTTATACCTCGAAAAACTCTTTGTTCGAGGGCAGCAATCGTTATGCAAGTGTGAGGATAAGATCTATCTCGTGTCCTACTACACTATCTAAAAAACTTCTTCACCTATTTACTCTGCATTTCGATGCAGAAATAGGCCACTGATGCGAATAAATATTTCCTATTAGCTTATGATAACTTAAACTTGTTCTCACCTCATTTCTTCCTTCTTCTCGTCTTATTTTTATTTCACTGAAACACCCTCAACCGCGGTCTATGAAATACATATTAATTACACCTGAGACCGACTGAAATCGGTCAAATGAAAAGCCATGAGATCGTCTAGTACCTGAACATGTTTTGAAGTTCTTTTTATGAAATAGGACCAGTTGTGTTGTGTATTTGTAGTAACTTATTCAACAAGTTCTTTTATGTGATCGGACCAATACCTCGTCGTTTAAACCATAGGTGAGGAAATTAGAAAATAAAAACAAATTCGATAACAATGTCTATTTGATCTTTGCACCATTTGTATTAAATTCTTATCCTTGCATTCTTTGGCGTCTTTGAATGAATTTAATGAAATATCATATCATTTAGATATAGGCCCAATTTGCCCTCACCCATATTTTGAGTGGTAGTTGGTACATTAGATTATTATAATCATACCTAATTGGTTCTCACCCATATTACGAGTGGAAGCTGGAATATTTTATTATTAAAAACTGGCTTAATCGCCCCTCACCCATATTCTGGATGGAATTTGGATATGAGATTATTATAGACAGGCCTAACCGGCCCTCATCCATCTTATGAGTGGTAACTGCGTCTACCTAAGGGTTTTGCTAATATGATATGTTTTATGAATAGGTCGTTGCCCTGATACTCCAAACTCTGGAAGATTTGCTTTTGAAATTCTATGGAACACGTCCACAGCTGACAACTTACAAGCATTAATTCGATCGCGTATCTTTAATCGAATTAAGTTATTCGTATAGTATTTAAAACGTTATATATGGAACTAGAGGAAGCCCGTAAAGCCATACGTGATTCTATTTGCTCAATTGAGCGCAAACGGGCCGTATTAAATTTTGATTTGTTTTGTTTGCGCAATATTAATTATATTGTGTCACTGAGTGCGGATCATATTCTATTCTCATATCGCGGATTTGCCAACCAGGGAATCATGCCCTCTGATCATACACCTGTATGTACCACAAACGTCACATACATTTCTCCAACTCGGACATTCTTCAAAACATTCATACCGACAACATACAAGCCTTAATGTCTGTGGGTTCATACATGCGTATTGTCCCTAAAGCCATTCATTTATACTAATGAGCCATGACATAATTCGTAGGCGATTATTACACTTGAAGACAGATAAAGTTCCCTCATTGAGCTTAAGAGTATCGGACATCAAATCAATAACTTGAAAGTAAGATCTTTCCCATAGTTGGATACAATGAAAATATAAACATCTTCGTTACAGTTTAAGTATGTTCTGCTAAGTTATAAAATTAGATAAATAGACATACTGAATAACTGGATTATGATATTTCAAATAGATAATTGACCCATTTATAGAAGCAAAGATAAGAATCAATATCAAACGTTCTCACATTAAAATGTATCATTCAACAGATTATAAACAAAAGATTTGGATTGACAAAATGGTTTAGTAATATTTCAATAAGATCAATTTTCTGAGTTATAAAGGTAAAGTTTCAAATCAATATTGAACTTCCTGACATTTCAAATTCAAATAGTTACCAAGTTATGGAAATCAGTATACAATCGTATCATTGCGTTTCAATAATATTTGATAAACAAATGTTGAAATCCATACTAAAGAATTTGAGTATACTTCAAATAATGTGTCAAGTTAAAACAACTGTGAAATCAATATAAAATAATTTCAGTACATTTCAAATTTTTACCAAATTAAGAAACAAATGTTTCAAATTAGTCTATGAATGTAACTCTTTAAAATAAATATTAGAAATTGTCAGGGTAGTTCAAATAGATCATTTGTCAAGAAAAAATACGTGAAAATAATTTTGAAATTGTGGAGTGATTATTTTAATTCACGTAGCATATACTTCAAGGAATTCGTGAAAATTGAATAGTGAACAGAAATATTGAAGGAATTTCAGAAAGTAATTACCTGTGGGACACAGCTGGAACGGTGCTTCTTCTTTCCCTGTCGGGCTTCTCGGAGAGAAACAATCTGCGTATTCCTTTCTTCTTTCAAGAAAAAAAATTATATAAACATAGGTCCGCAAAAGCTTCGTTACGGAGCTACAGGGTGTTGAAATTTCCGAAAAAATTGGTTGTTTCTTCAAAACTCCTGCAGTGTTTGAGGTATTCAGCTCAAATATGGAATGCAACCTATTTTTCACAGCCTCCATCATTACACGCCCTAGATTTCAACTGAAATTCACAAGGTGTTTTCTTTTCCGAGAACATGTCTCATTTTCCCCTTTCAAACTTTTTTGCAGTACGCCACTGATCAGCGTACAATCAATTTTCGTAAGCTTCGTTCAATTTAGAAACTTTTTTGACACTTGCAATTTTTTCGTGTATCCAACCGTTTTCGAGTGAAACAGTATTTTGAATTTGAATTAATTCAATTGTATGTTATTCGCCAAATGGAAAAAATAAAATAAAAATACTCGATAGGTATGCCCAAAATTTGCTTTTAATTTGATAGCTCATCCTCTGCGACTCAACTTATACTTATTCAATATCAAACAAAAAAAAGAACAATCAAAAACTAAATAAATTGCTGGAAGTGTCCTCCACCTGCATGAATACAGGCCTCTCTCTTTCTTCTCATATCATCACGCTCTCTTTGAAATATTCCAAGGGTATTTCTTATCGAGTCACAAGGGATTATTATTCGATCTCTCAATTCTTCTACAGTGTTCACTGCAGTGGTATAAACTAAACTTTTGAGATTTTCCAATAAGAAAAAGTCTGAACTATTTAAGTCTGGGGACCTAGAAGGCCATGTTTCTGGCCCACCCCGATTTATCCATTAGTTGTTGAATGTATTATTCAAGAATTCCTGAGCTTCTCCACTGAAATGTGCTGGTGCCCCGTCATGCATGAACCACATTATGTTTCTCACCATTAGTGGCACATCCTCTAGCAATCAAGAAATTGCCGATAAGCAGGACCGTTTAGTCTGTTAGGCAAGAGAAAATGGCCTCATCAAATACTATCCAATTATTCCGACCCAGACATCCAGTGAGAATTGTTCTTGATGATGAGATTCTTCAATTAAGTGGAGGTTTCTCTCAGCCCAATAATGATTATTGTGAAAATTTGTGATAGCAGTTCTCGAAAAGATAGCTTCGTCTGCGCACATTATTTCACTATCTAAATGAGTATTTTCTCTAATTTTATCTGAGAACCATCGGCTGAAATTCAGTCTTGAAGGAAAATCTCGAGGAAGTAGAGTTTCGGCGCGTTGAATATGAAACGGGTACAATAAAAAGTCGTGGAGAATACTCCAAACTAGAACATGTGAAATAATCAACGGATTTCCAATTTTTCTAGTACTCACATGAGGATTCCATACATTTCAATTCAAAACTGCTTCTTCAATATCTGGAGTTCTCACAGTTTGAGTTGCACCTTTTAAATGATTATTTGCAATAAAAGTACCAGTTTTCCTCAACCTTCTGTGGATATTGAAGATGTTCGCTTGCCCGGTGGCTCATTACGTAATTGATCGTCGAATGAGAAGGCTTCGGGAATGACGGATGTTAAAATTGGAGTCATTGTTGGAAGTTCATCTATCCATTCATTTTCCTCGACTAATTTTGAAATTTCCATTATATTGGTACATGTTCCGCCAGAGGAATGGAGGCATACTGTCGAACATTTGAGACCATCTTTTCTACAGCCACACATTTATTTTATTTATTTATTTATTTCAACATACAAGTTACGTATTGTATTGAATAAATGAAATTTACGTGAAACCCCTTCTAAAAAGTTACGAAATATAGAAATAGAGAACGCTTGTCTATCAAAATGCCGAGTTGGAAAAATTTTTGCTCCAAATTAATGATTATTCATTTCTATTTGGAAGAATTTATGCATGAAGATCATATAATATTTTACAGCATTGAGATTATCAGCATCTGATTGTAGTATCAATTAAGGTATTATTTTGGATGTAAGAACTGTTACCAAATCAATTTATTGGTTCATGTTTGAAAATAGTATCTGTTTCAATTCATTGATAAATTCCCCAAATAATTATTTGCTGTCACTGTGTGAGGCTTTGCTTCTTTAATAATGTTCAATAATCAATGTGTTCATAACTGTCAAATTGTTCTGACTAAAACAGGGGAAGATATTTTGGAAGGATACGGTTCTGCACTTCACGAGCAACACGTTTATCTGCCATATTTTAATGGTACAACTTTACTCACTCGTAAGTGAAATTTTATCAATAGAACCCAATAAAAATCATTTCATTTTCTTTCCTATTATCTATTTTTACAATTTCTTTCTAGATTTCGAATACCAAAAACGATGATATGTCAACAAAACCCATTGATTTTAAATTTCTCAGATTTATTTCGACCAGAATATCCTTCAACATGTGAGGATATTGCATAAAAAGTAAATAAAAACATTTTTTGTGATTCATTTGTGGATGTATTGCAGAAAATAAGTATAAATCGATTCGGGCATATTCTCAGAGGTCATGCTTTTAGCAGAACTACCCAAAATATATAATCCAAACACAGTGACCTCGGTTATCACAACAAAGTTGAATGAGTTGTTGCACCATCCTGTTGAAACCACATTTCTCTATATTGAATATCATTCACTATCCAAGCATTACCATTTCAAAGATATATTGTCTAGATACACCAGCACACCTCATGCACACCAAAATGGTCATTGTCAAGTATTCCCGTGAACTTTCCTAACCCCTTAGTTGAATCTTATATACCTTCAAAGCTGAATTATTTCATGAAATATGCCATGTTGTTGATCAACTTAGTTTTCATTCGTGAACTGAAATTGCTTCGGCAACATTTTCGTGAACAAAATCATTGCTTGTGTGAGTTGCAACTACAACTGTATTTTTCTATATTTTGATCTTCGACCTCTTGAAACTTTTGAATAATTTGACCAATCATGTTTCAGATCATTCCAAAGTATCTCATCTAATTTTCCACATCCTATTTAGCAGAACGTTGATTTTTCTAAATTCAATTGACGTTCAGGTATGTTCTAGGAAGCTATTTTTGTTAATGTTATACATTGCATCTCTTGATCTTCAAAATAGCCAGAATTCGATGCGGCAACTATCTTTATTTATTAAAGAGAAAGACATCTAATTTCAAATACTCAAAATGAGCTCAATCGGAATATGCTAATCATTTAATTAGATTCGAGCTAACAAGCATAAACCCAGCTGAGTCTTAGTGAGTTGTCAGTTGTCGCAATTCCCAATTTAAGGTATCCATAAATAATATCATCATTGTTATTTAGAAACGAGCTATTTTGATTTTTTCAAGTATTTAGTTGCACTCAATATCCTCACATTTTTAGCTACAATCATTTTTTCTTCTTTTACTTCCGTTCGCTGTTCAAGTCTTAGCGTAAAAGTACACTAGACGCCAATGTCAATGTTGAACATGGTGTTCATGAATATTACAAGGGTGGTCTGAAAAGTTTTCAGATACACGAGATATCTTTTCTGAATGTTTCTTTTTATTTTTTCAACATAGTCTCCTCATAGCTCTATACTCTTTAACCTGTGATGTTCACATATTTATAAGCCATCCAAATAGTACTCTCTGCAAAACAGTGATTCACGAAAGTGATGGCAACTTCCTTTGACCATAATCCGCGTCCTCCTCAAAAGAAGGAACAAAAAAGTCGCTTGGGGCTAGATCTGATGAGAAAGGCGGATAATCTAGCAGCTCAAACCGTAATTCATGGATTCTTGCCATGACAACCGCTTAGCTGTGGGACGGTACGTTGTCTTGTAAAATAGGGTTTTTTGTCCTGTGAATGTGGCCGTTTTGCTGCTCTCAACTCATCAAGCAATGATGCGTACTATGTTTCTGTGATGGTTTTTCCTTCTTGAAGACAATCGAATGAAATAAATCCATTATTCTTCTTTCTTCTTTCACAGCCTAATCTCGTCCACTGCTGGATATAGGCCTCTCTTAACCTCTTCCAATTTGACCGGTCTTGGGCATCCTGAATCCAATTTGTGGAGATCCTTTTATGTCGTCCGTCCATTTTGTTGGCGGTCTGCCTCTGCTTCTGAAGGCTTCGTGTCTAGGGCGCCACTCCAATATCCTTTTTGACCATCTGTTGTCTGACATTCTTGCGACATGGCCTGCCCAGTTCCATTTTAAACGTGTGACCCTATCTACAGCATCTGTAACCTTACTTCTTCTTCGTATCTCCTCATTTGAAATCCGATCTCTCAGGCTTATTCCCAACATGGATCTTTCCATGGCTCGTTGGGTCACTTTTATTCTGTTGACAGTCCTTTGGGTAAGTGTTAGTGTTTCGGAGCCATATGTCAGTACCGGAAGAACACATTGATCATAAACTTTGCGTTCAAGACTCATTGGAATATCAGACTTGAAAATGTGTCGTAATTTTTCGAAGGCAGCCCAGGTCAGTCCTATTCGTCTGCTTAGTTCACAGGTCTGGTGGTCTCTTCCAATTCGTATTTCGTGCCCTAGATATTTATATGAGGTTACAAATTGGATTTCTTTTCCTTAGTTTTAAGTTACAGCTGGGGACTAAGTTAGTCATGAATTCTGTTTTAGCGGTATTGATCTTTAATCCAACTTGTTGGGAGATACTTGACAACTCTGAGAGCTTTTCGTATGCCTCATCTAGGCTATCTGAGATCAACACAATATCGTCGGCGAAACGCAGGTGATTTAGCATTTCCCCATCCACACGTATGCCTTTATTTCCCATTTCGAGCTTTTTAAACATATACTCTAATAAAGTTGTGAAGAGCTCGGGATATATTGTATCGCCCTGACGGACACCCTTTCGATTTTAAACTGGTTTGTTTCTTCGTGAAGTCTCACTTTTGCTGTTGCGTGTTCGTGGATATGTCGTAGCAGGGAGATATATCGATGATCTATACGACAGTCGGCAAGAGCTTTAAGCATTTCGTAGTGATTTATGGAATCGAACGCTTTTCATAATCTACAAACGTGAGTACAAGAGGTTTATTGTATTCCACACATTTTTCTATCAGTGACTTTATAACCTGTAAGTGGTCGTTTGTTCCATATCCAGCTCTAAAGCCCGCTTGTTCTCTTGGCTAATATAAATCCAGTTTGTTCGTAAGTCTCGCTGTTATGATTTTAGTAAAAAGCTTATAAAGATGTGTAAGCAGGCTAATTGGTCTGTAGTTTTGTAGTTCGGTGATATTACCCTTTTTGTGCATAATAACAATGATGGCGTTGTTCCACTTCTCTGGGGTTGTTGCTTCATCTAGACATTTGTTTAAAAGTCGAGTTATGGACTTAAGTAGTTGTTTTCCTCCCATTTTTATAGCTTCTGCAACGATGCCGTCTTCACCTGGTGCTTTATTGTTCTTCATTTCGTTAAGCGATCTTAAAACTTCATTTTCAGTTATTGCTGGAATATCCTCTGATCCCTGGTTTACTATATGAGGTAAAGGAGGTGCATTTTTTAATATTCCGGCTTGGTGTTGGTCACTGTATAAGCTGGTATAGAAATTTTCGACAATTGTGATTATCTCCCTTCTGTCGTTTGTTACTTCTCCCCTTTCATTTTGTAATTTAACTATTTCTGTTTTTCCCAAACTCAGTTTGTTTTGAAGTATTTTCATGTTTTTATTTTCTTCTATGGTTTTGGTTATCCATTTTTTATTGTATTTTCTGACATCGGCTCTTACAGCTTTTGTTATATCTTTGCTTAGTTGTCTTATTTGGTCTCTATGATGTGAATGTCTTCCTAGCAGTTCTCTTCTTTGTTTCATTAATTGTTTAGTATACGTCGTTAACTTCCCCTCGTTGTTCATTGATTTCGGGCAATGTTTTTTCTGAGCTTCGTTGATTGATTTGACTATGTTGTCGTTTAATTTTTCAATGCTCATTTCATCAGGGTTTTCAAGATTCTCTTCTATTGTCTTCTGATATTCTTCGATGTCATCTACATTCGTCCACTTTTTATTATTTTGTTTGTTAATCAATTTCGTTCGCTCCTTTCTTAGATTCAGTGACACTATTGCTCTTACCATTCTATGATCACTTCCTACAGATAATCTATTTAGTACAGTTACATCAGTAATTATTGCTTTTTATCTGTAATAATAAAGTCGATTTTGTTTTTCGTCCTTCCATCTGGACTGCTCCATGTCCACTCTGCTTTTTGAAAGAATGTATTCATTGCTGTTAGTTGATTGTGTAGCAAGAACAGCAATAGAAGGTTTCCTCTGTCGTTTCTTTCTCCAATTCCATGGCAGCCCAAAGACGTTTCTGTTTCGTCTTACTTCTTACCAAGTTTGGCATTGAAGTCACCGGCTAGTATAGTGAAATATGTTAAGGAGTTTGACATTGCCTTAGTTACATCCTCGTAGAAGGCCTCAACTTCCTCATCTGAGTGAGTGGATGTGGGTGCATAGGCTTGTATAATTTTGATACTATATCGATCATTTAGTTTTAGTACCACATAGCAGACTCTGGAATTTATGCTGCTAATTTGAAGTATATTCTGGATGTGACGTTTATGTATCAAGAGTCCTACCCTCCCACGGAGCTGTCTTCCTCACATTTGTGATAATAGAGGTTTCCCGACTTAAGTAAGGTTTGCTGTTCTCTCTCTTACGTATTTCGCTTATTCCGACTATATCCCAATCTATTTGTTTCAGTTCCTCTTCAAATTCAAGGATTTTCTCTTCAGATGAAAGGGTTCTCGTATTATATGTCGCAATATACAGTTTTCGAAGGTAGCCTGGTCCAACCCGGGGATTCTTAGCACCCTCTGATCGTAGTCTGTGCCGACCGCTACCGTAGTCGGGGACTAGCGATCTGCCGGGCACTGAGGGCCTTGTATAGTTTTTGCTTGTCATTTTGGTTAGAGGTTTTTTAGCCGTTACCTATCACGCTGGCCAGTGCGGGTTGATAGGGGATCTTTTCAGGAATTACATTTCCTTAATTCCTGTAGTAACGGTTATCCCGCCGTGGCTCGGCCGTCAGAGCCTTCGTTGGTTGTTTAGCAGGGTATACCACGTGCAGGTGAAGGTTGACATTTGGGCTGGTTTTGATCCTGTACTACCATCGCCCCTTATACCCTTTATATCCATGACTATCCCAAAAACAGTCCACATCACTTTCCCAGCCGAGAAAACAGTTTGTGGAACCAGTTCCCCCTTGCAGTCCACTGTTTGGACTGTATATTTGTTTCTGTAGTATACTGACTTTTTCAAATTTCATCAAAAGTAATTAATCGGCGCCAAAACTCGAATTGATTGCGTCCAAACTGCACCAATACGGTGTCGGAAATGTTCATTCGATCTCGTTATTGGCCTATCACGAGAAACGCATCACCCAACACAGCTTTCTCATGTGTGAATGTCGATTTAATATATGACAAACATGTTCTTTTGACATGCGCATTACTTCTTTCATCTCTCTCATGTTAATTCAACGGTCATCTAGCACCATTTGGTGAACTTTGGGGTGCCCTCCTCGGAGTTTTTGGATGTCCCGAACGTTCATTATCTCCCAAGCTCTCACGTCCACGTTCAAATCCAGCTGCCTGAAATTTTTCTGTGAAAAGTGATGATGCTAAGTCTCCATACGCAGAATCCAACTCATCTTTAATTTGCATAGGCGTATTGCCTTTCAAAAACAAATATTTAATGATAGCAAGATAGTCGAATTTGTCCATTTTCACTAAAACACTCACATGAACTCACTCAAACGCCTGTTCCGTAACAACTGCGCTTGCAGAATGGCTAAAATTGTGGTGAATAACTATCAACAGATGTAAAATGAAAAGTCACTAGCTTTCATTTACGAGTGCTGCCATCTTCACGTAGAGGTAGGAAACTTTGCAGACAAGTTAAGTAGTCGATTATTTTATTCGAAGGTATGCTTGGACGATATATTTTACCGTCTCAAGAACTTCCAAGCAGTCTGAATTCCTAATCATCAGCTAAGTCGATTCTGTGCATGAGTGCTTTTATCCTATACCATACTTTGAGGGAACTGACAAGAATTTTCAGTTTCACTTACCCAAATACAATTCTCTGATACGCGTTTGATGAAAATTTTCAAATATGAGCTACGTTCAATATCAATTATGTCCATTTTTACTCACTTAACAGTTTGAAGTGCAATCTCTGAACAAGGTTACCTCTAGGAAAAGTGATGCACTCGTTATGTATGTCTCTTCGATTCTTGAGTATCTCGGATGACGGTTTTCAGACGAAGACGAGTTTTTTCTGAATTCAAGTCTGTCCAGAGCAATTCAGTAGTTCTACGTAGTTTTCGAAGATGAATGGGATTCAAGACCGTTTACTGCTGGTTGACTGTGAATCAAAATTCAAATGCTACCGTCGCTCAATCAGAAAGTACACCACGTTTTCTATAAGCATAAAATTCTGCCTGGAATGTAAACGTTAATAGCTGCAGACTCACTGATGTGTTCACCCCAGGATTGCTTCTATTTATTACTATTCCGAACTATCAGGAACTTTGAAACCATCGGTGAATATCGGATATCATCGACCTCCAGAAGGGTACCAGCTTGACGGGCCCAGCCTTCCTTCGTAGTTATGGATACTTGGAAGTGCTGATCTCGACCCGCTCCTTTGGGTATGATATCTGAGAGTAACCTAGAGTGCTGTATAATAGTATATCAGCCAAGTCCTGGGCCTTTCATCACTAATGGTTCTAAGAAAATTATTTTGTTTGATGTAGTCTATATGGAATCTATTTCACCTCGATCTCCTGTAAAAGATTGGGAGGAGGGTAATGGCGAAGGACAGACTCTCATAGTATGAGTTTCTGTAGATTAATTGTCTGCTGGCTCTTTTTACACCACGCTACAGTGCTGTATGATGATCATTTGGCATACCCAGTGCTTCTTACTTGGTTAACGCCACATGTTTTCCAGTATATAGATCTTCAAGTGATTTATCCTGCTAAGTCTCATCCCAAACAATCCAATCAAAGATATTTTGTTTCATTTATGCAAAAGATGTTTTCATCTAGGATATTTTCAATCAGTCGAACTTCCTCTTCTGGTGAAGAGCCCATTCAACATTTTTGGAACGCTCAGAGACATATTTTTTCTTAGCAAACAATTTATCTATAGTAATCAGTACCGTCTAACGGACATTTGAAATTATTGCATATGATTCTTTCTCGACAATTATAACTAGTTCATCCGCAGAATTTTGAACCCCTTAAAGAGAGGTCAACAGGAAACAGAGAATGTCTCTGTCGGCATTCCCTCTTTGCAACTCCCTAATTTAACACCTTTGTGGGACAAGGCTCATATAACGATTACAAACCCATGGTTTGATTACTCTTGCAAAACGCAGTTAGCAATATCCATTGATCATAAAGAGATTGACTTATATGCTACCTATATTATGCAAAGTGAGATCAGCTGATTTGCTAACCTGTTAGGTGTATTGAAGTTGGCTCAGGGGATGTTTGATCAGTGCACTAGCCCTGATTTAAGTATCAATAATCTCTTCCAAGTTTTTATAAGTAATCAAGAAAGAAACTGTGCTTGAAATCTAAACCTGCAGACTTGCAAACGTACTTGGCCTGGAAGAAGATGAGATCTAAAGGCAATTTATGCTTCTTGTCTCCTATGTAAGGCTATGAACAAAAACAAGAGGAGTACTTAACGTTTAGATGAGAACGACTTCTAGATTTTCTCGTCGCCTATGTGAAATATGCAGGCACAGTAAGCCTTGTTAGTTACCGATGACCCAAGGCTCACAACTCAAACGTCTGATTCTTAAGGACATCGACTTGACTACATATTCGGGAAAGATGCTAACGGCATTTGTTGGACAGTGTGGTTAGAATTGTGTATATACAGGGTGTAATTGAATTAGTGCCAAAAATTTCGAGAGGTGATTCCTCAAACCATTTATGACGAAAACTTCCCATTAACGTATGTCCGGAAACGCTTCGTTACCGAAATACGAGGTTTTGGAATCTTCAGACTTTTTCATGTTTTTCTTGTGATTAGTACAGGTTTTCAGATACTCAGTTCTGTATCAGGGGTGCTCGAACTTGAACTACTAGCAATGTACCTCAATATTTTTAGACTATCTACGATCTACTCTGAGAGGCTGCAAGTATGTGTGATGCAGGACTGTCGTACATACAAGATACACAGCCTACCTATCTAACTACTAAGGTAGGGTGTACATGACAGAACTAATAGTTATTCAAAATTGAGAGTTTATTGGTTGTCACAAAACAAAATAGTTAAATATGGTAATAAACTTAACTAAGGAGTGACTTTGGATGTTGAATCGTGGCACTGCATGTCCCCAGCATACTTTTCATAAGATGGTACATAACCACTAAGTGCTGATCGCAAGTCTGATGATATAAGATCGTCAGTTAGTCGATCGCGATATTTTGACTTAATTATCTCCATTTCAGAAAATGCAGACTCGCACAAGTAAGTTGACCCAAACATTGCCGTCAGTTGAAAGGCGATTTGTCTCAGATTCGGATATTTATCTTCGGATATAAAATAACAGGAATTTGTATCAGATGCTGTAGCTTTGAGATGTATATCATATAATCTGCACCAACTCATTTTCAACAGAACATGTATTCATATTAAACTGACTTGCTATTTCAGTAGCTAATCCTCAATGTTTTTACATGAAAAAGATAACTCAAACTTGTTATTTCTTTTAGCTCGACACAATGCTACAAAATCGTTTTTGTTTCCAGTCATTGCTGGTGCTCAAGCGGTTGTAATACACACTAATTTATATATTGGTAGATTGTAGATTTTTACAGAATGGAAGAAAACGTCTTATATATCTTCGCCAGGGTGTTCCCTTCAAAGGAAAGATTGTCAAAAACTCTTCCTTACCTAACATGTCATTGAATACCATCCGAATAAAAATACACAGTTAGGCAGTGTCTGTCATATCGGTGGATTCGTCGAACTGTAAAGAAAAGAATGCACATTTCATGATATCATGTTTTAGTTTATCTGCCATGTCCCGGCACAAGACTTCAATACGCCTTGAGACAGTCGGACGAGATAACTGAAGTTCTCTAATAGCAGACATGATTTCTGTTATATTCTTAAAATCTCTAAATAAAGTCTCACCCTCTTCAATAAATGCTTCATTCACCTTTGATCCATCTTCGAATAGCTTCTTGTGTTTCGCAAATATATGAGATACTTTAAATGACGCGATCGTAGCAGCTTTTGATTGTTTGGCTGGTCTTGTGAACATGGTTTGTCCTTTTTCAAACAAGATATCAAATCACATACTTTTCGTTTTCCTAATTCATTCTGTGGCGGAAAATCCTTCTCAGTTTTTATGAACCGTTTTATGATTCCTCTCTAAGTTACAACGCTTAGGTATTGCAACTGACGCACGACAAATGAGACAAATTCACTCATCCTTCACCATTCAGAAAAAAAAAATTTGACAAAGCTGCCTTTTGCCACTAGCAGAGTGTTATTTTATTACGTAATAAATTTTTGTAGTTTAGCTGCATACTTATTAAAATTAATTTCTTCATGAGATCAACTCAAGTTTCGTCGAACTTTCCATTCAAATAAAATTCGGAATTATTTATTTTGTCACATTGAATATAAGACTAATAGAAATAAGGTCTGTACACATGGATATTTCATTCCGTTTTATTATGCCATTCAGGAGAAAGAGAGCATTATATTCTAAATTTTGGTAGTACCGAAATTATGTTGGTGACACTGGAAGTTACTAACTATATACATCCCATCATTCAGGAGAGAGTATTGAATTTTACACGTTGGTAAAACTGACTTGCGACCTTGAGTAGCGATTGTAGGGTCGGTAGGAGAAGTGACTGGCTCCGCGAACTCCGGGAATAATCATAAGTTGTGCCGGCGATATCGAATTTGGCACTTTTATTAGTCAGATTGTCTTCCGAACTGGAATAGCGATCATTGGGTTAAAGGAGAGGTCTCAAAAATCGTCCCAAATCCGAAAATCAAGTCGTAGAGTAACGATTTTTCTCCGCGGACCCGATCCCGAGGAATCGTTCGACACCCGAATCCTTTCTCCCTGTAACCCCGTATAAGTATGTTGGATGAAAGAAAAACCCTTATTTTGACAGCTCGACGTTCGTTAATTTCTGACCGATAGAGATATTTGGAATGAGGAAAATGAGGTGAAATTTTACTGAAGTCCGCCGATATCCCTTCGTTGAATCGAAGATTTTCCAGTTTTCTCGGGGTTTTACGGGAATGAAACTATTACGGTTCAATATGCGAAACTCTAGGCTTACTCTCTGTCCAGGTTTTGAAACGATCGACCGCGACGAAAAAATTTGTATAGACATAAAAGTCCGACGAAATTATCCCTACCACTCGCGAAAAAATCGGAAACTTTTGTTTTTCGCTCTTTCGGGCCTTTTTTCGAAATTTCCGCTAGATCGATCGTTCCGATCGCCTTCCGACTGATCGAAATTTTTGATTCCGAAGAAATCTCGCCTTTTCGACTTTCCGTTCACTCTCGGCGACGTTTTGCCGAAATTTTTCGAAAAATCCGTCGTTCGAGCTAGTGGTTCCAAATTTGGTAAGGACTTTCCTCCGACCTTTCCCTACCGGCAAAAAAAATATCCTCGCTCTTTCGCCGCGTCCCTTCAAACTACCGTTATTTCCTAGGAAAATTCCCGAAAAAGGCCTTACGACTTTGATATTATATATCAATATAGAGTTGTCAATAAAAGAAATCAACATGACAGCCATCTACTAGTGAAATGAATCACCGAACGATCATTATGTTTCCACCTTACACATAAAATTGATCAATATTTTAAATGGAAACTGTGCTACATATGGAAAAATGCAAGAACAAAAATTAATTGAAAATTTCAATTACCTGAAGCGTACTGAAAAAAGTTGTAGGGGTAGAAAGGGAACGTGCCTTCTGAAAATAACCTAACCACCCTGTAGATTTTCATAATTGTTTTTGTAATCTGATTATGCAGAATTAAAAAGGTACCTTTGTGCCGAATTTGAACTGAGTATCTGAAAACCTGTAGTAATCATAATAAAAAAACTGGAAAATATTTCGGTAACAAAGCGTTTTCTGACATATGTTTATGGGAACTTTTCGTCATAAAACGGCTTGATAAATCGCGAAAACTTTCGCAATTATTCATTTACATCCTGTATATCAAGAAATAGTATTCAATACAATAGAGACGAAACTAGAGGATTTTGTAAAAGGCTGTACATCCTATCGAACCGTTACTACTATTGGTATTGACGACGATTGGTTCGTTTGCTTTGAAGAATATTCTCATTCAATTTTCAATCCTGAATAATGATATATTGATTACTGAAAATTCAACGCTAAACTGTTTTCATTATTTACAACAAACAAGAGCCATCTACAGTGTTAAGGGTACCAAATTACAATTAATCAGCCTGTCCAGATGAGGACGATGATATGATTCTGTAAAACTCACGATCAATGTTAGTTGAAATCCGGTTGCCCCAATGATAGATTATTCCAAAACTGAAAGACTTCCCATATATTATCTCAATTTACAACTTAGTCTACGGTGAAAAATGCAACTAAGTCGCAACTGCAGGTCGATTTGCTTTTTTCGAACTATAATAAAGGTTTCAAAATTTGCAGTTGGCATATCATCGTTCACGTCTTGATGGATAATCATCCAAAATGCACGAGAATGAACACAATTGAATTTCATTGAGAACCACAAACACCTTAGTACTCATAATCTATTTACTTATCATAAATATTCATTCGAGATGATATTGTAGAAGTACTTGATACGAGAAACAAGACTGTGGTGAGTATTTGTCAATTTTCAAAATTGTTAATGATTATTTCAACTGATAGAATAGAAACTCAGATTTCTGAGATTATTTTCAATAATATTGTGAACGTTTTCTTCGTTCACTAATTCAAAATAAGCTACTAATTTCCGAATATTTACAAAAAGAGCTTTGTGAGCATTCTCGTGAATTTACAGTGTGTATGTTAGATTACTACTCACCCTAATAATTAGGTAGTCTTTCAATTATGAAAAAACTCACGACAGGTCGCTTTTTTCCACTTTCTGCGGAAATTTGTTTGCTCATTCGATAACACCTGCAAGATCTACTTTGTCATTTTTCTAATGGAATGTATATTGTGTCATACATCACTGGAAATATATTGCACAGGAATTACTCTTTCTTGTTCCGTCTGAAGATGAAACATTACTGTGAAATGAAACGCAAGAACATTATGAATGTCATACAATGTGTTCCAACGAAAATTTGCCACCTCCTCTATCTCAAGATTGACTGATTTCAGCGGAAAAAGCTGCGGCATTTTAATTTTTGATTGGAAGAAAACCATTTTCTAAGTTGATTTGGAGAACGTAAAATTAACTTCCTGCCCTCAGCAGCGTCAAAGTCCACATTCATTATAGGGAAAGCGGTCGAATATGATTACTTTTGAAAGGTCTTTTAGATTTCAATTCAAAAAGAGTTTCTTCATGAACATGTAACATCACACAAAAAGTCCAAAAACAAAGAAAGTTTTCATTCCAAAAAGAATACGTCACCTCCTCTATGTCAAGAAAGACTGATTATAAAGGAAAATGTTGGACACCTCATTTTTAAATTGGAAGGATGTTACCAATTTCTGGGTTGGTTAGAAGCATGTGGAATCAACCCCCTACTCACAGCAGCTCTTTAGTTGAAATTCATTATTGGTAAAGTGAATCGAGTAACATATTCAGAAAGGTTTTTTAATTTTCTATTCAACAAATTCATCTTTATGAACGTTTAATATGAAGTAAACAGTCCAAACACAATAAAAGTATGTATTCCAAAGAAAATTCGATAATTAAAATCAAATTAAGTTCTGGAAATGTTTTCATCCGACATCCATTCACTGATGCAATTATAATTATCTGATATCATTCAAGTGATGATTCTTGTCCTCTTCACTTCCAAGTTTTCAATTCTCAAAGAAATGTAATAATTTGAGGTACTGATAAACATTAATGTTCTTTAGGGAACACCCAATTGTTTATATCACAATCATCTGGTAATGATGAATCTGTTTCACGTTTGTCTTTCATTTTAGCAATGTTTTAATCACATACCTCCTTCAAATTCTTAACGTTCACACAATTACAAAATTAAACTTTGAACTCGTGGAGATTATTTCGGAGTAAAAATGAATCAATTCAAATGACCAGAATCACAGGAGAATTGAAGGGATACAGGAATATAAAATACTAAAGAAATTATGGAGAGCGAAAACTTTGATCGGGGTGAGAAAGTGAAAGATAGCAATTGAAGTAAGATAGAGAGAACTTGTAAAATGCACGTTACTCCTTCGTAATAATGGAATATTCCTAGTTAATCTGTGAGGGATATTGGATGATCAAAACTACTTATGAGTAAATATAAGAGACACATAAGTTGAAGGCAATAATTGTGGCAGCTTCTTTTTAGTTTGGTTAACGGGATATTTTGATAATACTAACACTTGACTGTACTGAACCGACAATATATTCAACAATGTTCAATCAATAATGAATGGTTCATACAACCAAGAGCAATAATGCATTGCTGAAGAAATGGAAAATGAATGACAGAAATATATTCAATAAAGGCGCCAATAGCAACCATCGGAATAACAGAACAATCAATGTCATTTATCAGAAATTAACAGCACTGACTCTATGCTTCTCCTTGCGGTGGCGGTATGAACTAACGAAAAGGACAAGGTATGGCGCTAAATTCAAAAAATGTTCCTACATACTACGATTTGAAAGAATTCAAATCAAATAGAGATGTTATAAATTCAAGAACCTGGCATTCGACTTTGAAAGTCACATCGAAACTTTCCGAAGCGTTAATATCACAGATAGATATAACCAACGTGACAATTGAACGGTTGACCTTTTGAAACGCCACAGTTTCAGACCAGAATATAGAAACCTTCAGACTGAAACAAAAACTTTCCAATGATATATATTTCACGCCATACCCAGTTGAACAATATATCTATGACGTCATATTCTTGCAGGTGATATCAAAAGAACACATAAATATGATCAGAAGAAAAGTGAAAAGAAAAAACAATCCCCCCCTCTTAACGTTTTTCATAAAACTGAAGAACCACCTAACTATTAGGACGAACACAACATTTTACTGATAGTTAAT
The DNA here is from genome assembly GCA_013387265.2 of Cryptolaemus montrouzieri. Taxonomy (NCBI): domain Eukaryota; kingdom Metazoa; phylum Arthropoda; class Insecta; order Coleoptera; family Coccinellidae; genus Cryptolaemus; species Cryptolaemus montrouzieri. The sequence goes on along the minus strand of JABFTP020000083.1, from coordinate 4,523,447 downwards.
TGATTCCGCCGTTACTACGTGATAGTTAATCATGATGATAAGAAATTAAACTATGAATTATACTATCACGAGAGATTTTATTGAAAATCCGGATTGCAATTTCGGTCTCCCGACCATCTTCAGCTGACAGAAGTAGTGAACTAAAGTTGAAAATAAATACATACATAGATCGATAGGTACAAAATTTATAAGGGTGCAAACAAGAGGTAATGAAATGATTATGATAAAAGCAGGTATTGTTTAAAGATTTCGAGTAGAGACGAATAAACCGGGCCATACTTTGGGGAGTTTGTTGGAGTTTGAAAATTTCGATTGATTCCAAGAAATCTAACTTTCGTCCCTTAGGTATTCTGTGAATAATTTGAATTTGAGCTATGTATTGAAAATGATGGCCATTTTCCATACAATGTGAAGCAAAAGTAGATTCGTTTATTCTCTGGCTCTGACTGATTCTCTTTATATCTCGTTTTGAATGAACGACCAGTTTGATCTATATAGATGCCTTCACAATCCACACAGGACAACTTATAAACTCCATCATCATCATCATCTGTCAACCATCCTAGTCCACTGCTGAACATAGGTCTTCCTCAACGATCTCCATTCATCGCGATTTTGGGACGGATTTATCCAGTTCGTACACACTCGCTTGATATCGTCTTTCCAACGAGCTGGTGGACGTCCTCTACTTCTTTGGGCTTTATCTCTGGGACGCCACTCTAAAAAAGGCTTTGTCCATCTACCGTCCGTGGTTCTTGTTCCACTTTAAACTAGCAACTCTCTCGAGAGCATCCTGGACTCTAGTTCGTTGGCGTATGATATGGTTGGGAATTCTGTCCCGTAGTGTTATGCCTAACATAGCTCTCTCCATCTTACGCTGAGCAACACATATTTCATTAGCTGATTTCTTTGTTAGGGTCAGGGTTTCTGCACCGTACGTCAAAACTGGTAAAACGCATTGATTGTATACTTTACGTTTCAAACAAATCGGTATCTCTGATTTGAACAGATCTCTTAGTTTTCCAAATGCAGCCCATGTCAGCCTTATTCGCCTTCCTATTTCTGTTGTTTGGTTGTCCCTGCCTATAGTTATCTCATGCCTCAGATATTTGTATGACGTTACTTGTTCAACAATTTCACCATCGATGGAAACTGGTTGGCTTGGTACTAAGTTGGTCATCATCTTAGTTTCCGACATATTTATCTTCAATCCGATTTTACTGGATTCCTTAGACAACTGCAAGAGCATCTCATTTGCATCATCTAATCTGTTTGCTACAATGACGATGTCGTCGGCGAAACAAAGATGACTTAATCGCTCACCATCCACATTTACTCCCCTCTGATCCCATTCCAATTGCTTGAACATATATTGCAATAGGTTTGTGAACAACTTCGGGGAAATAGTATCACCCTGTCTTACTCCACGTCCGATACTGAATTTTTCTGTAGAATTGTGAAGGCACACTTGTGAAGTGGCATGCTCATATATATATTTAATGATGGCAGTGTATCTATGATCTATTCTACAGTCAGCCAACGCTTTAAGCATAATCGCCTGTATCACAGTATCGAAGGCTTTCTCGTAATCCACGAATATGAGAACCAGAGGCAAGTTGTATTCTATGCTCTTTTCAATCAAAGTCTTGAGAGTTTGGAGATGATCATTAACACCAAATGTTGCCCGAAATCCGGCCTGCTCTCGAGGTTGGTAGGTGCCCAGTTTGTTTGTGAGCGCTTTGTTATTATTTTGGTGAAGAGTTTGTATAAGTGCGATAGAAGGCTTATAGGTCTATAGTTCGAGAGATTTGTGGGGTCTCCTTTCTTGTACATAATTATTATTATAGCATTATGCCAAGACTCTGGTACTTTTGCTTCAGCTAAACATTTATTGAAAAGTTTCGTTATTTCACGAATCAGATTTTAACCGCCTATCTTCAAAGCCTCCGCAACTACTCCATCTTCCCCTGGAGCTTTGTTGTTTTTCATATCTGATAGTGCCTTTCGGACCTCATCAACTGTTATTTCTGGGAGGTCCTCCGAACCCTGATTCATAACATGAGGTATGCGATTGTCTTCCTCGTTCTCGCGATTCAGGCTTCGATACAAACTGGAGTAAAAGTCCTCGACAACCTTCACTATTTCGGCTCTATTTGTTATAATTGAACCATATGGATCCATTAGTTTGTGAATGTTACGTTTTCCCAATGAAGTCGTCCGTCGTAGTACTTTCATGCTTTTATTTTGTTCTATAGTTTGAACTGCCAAGCTTTTATTGTGCTGTCGAGAGTCCTTCCTAAGTTGGCGAGATATCTCGCGGTTAAGTATTTTCAGTTCTTTCTGGTCTGCTGTGTCCTTGCTTAATAGTTCTCTTCTGGTCTTCATCATGCGTTTCGTTGTCTCACTGATTCTTTCCTGTTTCCTGTTCAAAGTGCTACAATGTTTGTCCATAGCTTGTTTTATTGATGTTATAATGTTGTCGTTGTGCTGATCGATATTCATGTTTTGCACAAATGCTTCTCACTCAAAGTTTCACGAAATTCCGCTTCATCAGATATCTTTGCCCATTTGTTATTTTTAACCCCTCCTGTCATTACGAGTTTGTTCCTTTCACGTTTTAAATTGATCATACATTTAGCCCTCATCATTCTGTGGTCACTTCCAGTTGAAAATTTATTAAGGACCGAAACATCCTTAATAACTTCCTTTTTGTCAGCTATAATGAAGTCAATTTCATTTTTGGTGTTACCATCTGGGCTGGACCATGTCCATCTTCTCTGCGGAGGTTTTTGGAAAAACGAATTCATCGCACATAAGCGGTTTTCTAATAGAAAGTCTAAGAGCATGGTTCCTCCAGTATTGTTAAATTTACCAATTTTATCTTTACTATTACAAAATTCCTGGGAAAATTTGATGTGGGTATTGAGAGCTACTTTTTCATTCTGTTTTGGATTGACATTTGCAATATTTTCGCTGATAGGGCCAAAATATGTTAATGGAATATTTTTATCTCTATTAGTTGATTCTATACTTGGGTAAAGAGTATGATATGCTATTTGTGTTTGTTTTTCTCGAATCACTTTGTTTATATTTGAGGGATAACCATTGTTCTTAGCTATTTCTTTAATAGTAGACACTTCCCTGGACATATTTTTGTCGGATAATGGTGGAGAGAAAGCCCTATGAATCATTGAATTAAATGCAGGATATTTATGAGATTTTGGGTGCGTTGAGTCATAAAGGATGCAAATATCAAGGTGGATTTTCGATTTATATCAAAACTCAGTTTGTTATTTATATAAGTGATTGTTATGTCTAATAAGTGAATCTGATTATCGACTTCTATCTTTCTTTGAATTTAATTTTGGGAGGAATGCTATTGATGGCAACTTAAAATTGATGTTTGTTTGTTTTTCCTTTAACGTGCTCTATTTCTGCCTTTCGGCTAATGACACGCCGGGCAATTCACCTCAATAACCCGGAAAATTTGCCGAACCCTCTCGTGTGGAGGGAAGGGATCTTTAATGTCCAACACATCTCTGTTGGACAGGACCGACAGCTTTACATCTCCTCCGAGAGATGGATGCTCAAGCGATTCCCAGAATCCGTAAAATTGATGTAGTTGTCTAGCAATTCCTATGAAACATGCAAGTTTATCGTCGTTATATCTATACCAAAAATGTACTAATTTCAATTTGGAGGAATTGAATATGATTTCTCAAATATACGCCATGAAAATATCAGCTAGTAAAGGGCTCAATGGTGATCCTATCGGTAGACTGAGGTTGTTCATAGAATTTATTATTGAATTTGAAATAATTCTGTTGTAGGCACACTTTGAGCGAAAACATGAAATCATTTTGAAAAACCGGATTAACATGTGATTTCTTCAAGATGTCTGAGACCAATGGAAACATTCGTATCCTGAGATGTTCGAAAACATGTTATCTACATCCAAAAACTGATTAAATATGATTTGATTATAGTTTGAACCTGTTTCAATTTTTGTGTTAATTGAATTGAGTTTTAATAGTATATTTAGGTGTGAAATTTATTGAATTTTTAATACAAGATTCAATTCTTTTGCCAATTTATGTACTGGGCGTTGTCTATGTGAATTTTTATGAGGCCGTAAAGTTTTGGAGGTCCGGGATTGATATATATATATATATATATATATATATATATATATATATATATATATATATATATATATATATATATATATATATATATATATATATATATAACTTGACTAGTTTTGTTAGTATTGTCGTAATTAATACCACAAGAGTTCAGAGTTGGCCAGATATTTTTTTATGCTCGTTTTCGAATACGTAAGTGCAGGCAATTAAACCAGAACTGGGCGATAAAATCACGAGAGCGTAGCTCGAGTAAATCTACGTCCAATTTTCAGAAAAAATATTCATATGAACATAGGTCCGCAAAAGCTTCGTTAGTGAGCTACAGGTTGTTTAAATTTCCGGAAAAAATTGTTTTCTTCTTCAGAACTCCTGCAGTTTTGAGATATTCAACCCAAATTTACAATGCAAGCTATTTTTCACAGCCTCAATAATTACACGTCCAAAATTTCAATTGGTATCTACAAGGTATTTCATTTTCCGGAGCCATATCTTCTTTTTTCTTTATCTTCTTTCAATTTAGACACGTGTAATTTTTTCGCATCTCCAACCGTTCTCGAGCGAAAAATTATTAAACGATTGTATGCATTCGCTGAATTGAAAGCACTTCTAATTAAAAAAATGACTAGTAGGCTGTGATTTTTTCATTTATTTTTGACAGTTGCTAAAGTTGAACCAGTGTCTGCTAGAACTTTTTGTTGAATAAACGATTAGTTTTAAGACTTTTGAAGTTATTGCTGTTAGAAGAAATGGCTAATTTCACTAACGCCGAATTGGCTGATATCCAATACATGTACGGTCTGGCTGACGGAAACGTAACAGAAGCTAGCGATTACATCAGATGCTCTTTCCAAATCACCAGACGGGCGAACATTTTCAAATATCCACAGAAGGTTGAGGAAAACTTGTACTTTCACTGCAAATAATCATTCAAAAGGTGCAACTCAAATTATGCGAACTCCAGATACTGAGGAAGCAGCTTTGAATTGTTTTGATTTGAATCCTCATGTGAGTACAAGAAAAATTGGAAAGCAGTTGAATATTTCACATGTTCTAGTTTAGTGGATTCTATACGAGTTTTTATTGTACCCGTTTCATATTCAACGCGTCGGATACCTCTGGAGGATTACTTATGTAATATGCAAAATCTGGAAATAAATTGAAATTGAAACTCTACTTCATCAAGATTTTCTTTCAAGACTGAATTTCTGCCGATGGTTCTTAGATAAAATTAGAAAAAATGCTCATTTGGATAGTGAAATAATGTTCATATAATGTAACTTTTCGAGAACTGCTATCACAAATTTTCACAATAATCATTATTGGGCTCAGGAAAACCCACATTTGATTGAAGAATCTCATCATCAATAACAATTTTCACCAAATGTCTGGGTCGGAATAATTGAAATTTATTTAATTGGGCAATTTTTTCTGCCTAACAGACTAAACGGTTCCTCTTATCGGCAATTTCTTGAAGAGGAGTTACCTTTATTGCTTGAGGATGTGCCACTTTTGGTGAGAAACATAATGTGGTTCATGCATTATGGAGCACCAGCACATTTTAGAGGAGAAGCTAGGGAATTCTAGAATAATATATTCAACAAATGATGAATAGGTCAGTGTGGGCCAGAACCATGGCCTCCTAGGTCGCCAGACTTAAATAGTGTATACTTTTTCTTATGGGGGTATCTCAAAAGTTCAGTTTATACCACTCCAGTGAACACTGTAGAAGAATTGAGAAATCGAATAATAACCTCTTGTGACACGATAAGAAATACCCCAGGAATATTTCAAAGAATGCGTGATAATATGCGAAGAAAGTCAGAGGCCTCTATTCTTGCATGTGGAGGACACTTCCAGCAATTAATTTAGTTTTTAATTGTTCTTTTTTCAGTTTGATATTGAATAACTAAACGTTGAGTCTCAGAAGTTAAGCCATCAAAATAAAAACAAATTTTGGGCATACCCATCGAGTATTCTTACTATTTTTCTCATTTATCAAATAACATACAATTCAAATAATTCAAATTCAATAACTTTTCACTCGAAAACGGTTGAGGATGCGAAAAAATTACAAGTGTCAAAAAAGTTTCTAAATTGAACGGAGATGACGAAATTTGATTGTACGCTGATCAGTGGCGTACTGCAAAAAAGTTTGAAAGGGCAAAAGGAGACATGGCCTCGGAAAAGAAAACACCTTGTGAAATCTAGGATTTGTAATGATCGATGCTGTAAAAAATAACTTGCATTCCAAATTTGGGCTGAATATCTAAGAAACTGTAGGAGTTTTGAAGAAACAAACAATTTTTCCGGAAATTTCAACACCCTGTAGCTCCGTAACAAAATTTTTGCGGACCTAAGTTTATATAAACATTTTTTCTTAAAATTGCACGTCTCAACTTGAGAGATACCATTATGTAAAACCCTGTTAAGGTCGAACTGGTCGTTCATTCAAAACGAGATATAAGGAGCATCAGTCAGATTACAATAACCAGCGAACAGACGAATCTACTTTTGCTTCACATTGTATCGATAATGGCTATCATTTTCCACCCATAGCTCTACTTCAAATTATTCACAGAATAGCTAAGGGACGAAAGATAGATTTCTTGGAATCAATCGAAATTTTCAAATTGAAACAAACCACCATAGAGATAATCTTCTGAACGACCAGTTTGACCCAGCTCATTCGTCTCTATTTGAAATCTTTAAATAATACGTGCTTTTATCATTGTTATTTTATTACCTCTTGTTTGCACCCTCGTTAATTTTGTACCTACCGATCTATGTATGTATTTATTTTCAACTCTAGTCCCATAGTTGTTGTCAGCTGAAGATGGTCGAGAGACCGAAATTGCTATCCTGATTTTCAATTAAATCTCTTGTGATAGTATGATACATAGTTTAATTTCTTCATCAACAACGTTTTACACTCTGTATGTTTTAATTTTGGCCAGAAACAATGAAAAAAGAAATGATATTCTCAATGATTTTAATTCCTCAAGTATAAATTCGAATATTTTTTTGTAGGTGAAGATACCCTTCTCGGCGACCAAACCTACAGATATCTCACAGCGGACGAGATGAAATCTCTAGGCGATGATTCTTTGCCTATCGATGTTACGAGAGACGAAAGGATTGATTCTAACCGTATGGTGGGGAGCGATGATGTTAATGCATATCCACCTAGACATATTGAAGACTCGATCAGTCCTGAACACATTCATCCCAATTATGTCGAATACATCAAGAAAACTCCTGATAACATCGATATTTCCAGACATCCAGTAAATATTGGGTAAGAAAATATATTATCTCCTCCCAGCAGGAGTTTCACCGAAGATATACCCTCTCGTGACATTTTCCCAGATTCTTTGATATACTTATATTTCGACTATTTAGTTGAAAATATTTTATCATCTTCTTGAACAAACTTAATGCACGTATTACTTATGTAACGAAAAATCCCAAATAGATGAATTAAAATATTTTATGCACTATGACACCTAATCACATTTAATTATGTTATTGTTTTTTGTTGCTGCAGGAAGTTACACTGGAAGAAGTGAGTATAAGAAGTTTTTATGAATTAATTCCTCTGCATTACACTTAACCGATATTTTGAATTTTGATATTTTAGAGGGTAAAATAATAGTTGCTCGATTCAGAAATCTGGTCGATCTATCATGTCATCTTTGTACATAATCGAAAGAAGGACGTTTTTATTTCTCTTGGGAATGAATTATACCAGGGTACAACCTTTCTCGAATCCGAGCATAGTGTTTATCGATCTACATCTCTTTATAACAAATTCCGATGATAACTCCCTCCCTTTTTACGTTTCCAAGAAAAAGAGTCCTTTTTTTCAAATATTTGGCTAACGGAATACTTTTAGACTATTATGTTTCTACCTGTGTTATATATACCGGGTGTACCTGGAAACAGGCTCGCCCCTATAACTTTTTTCCTGTCCAATATTTTTCAATGAAATTTTCTGAACTTAATTAAAAATTCATTTCAACTTGAATGGCACTGACAGTTCATCTGAAACGTTTCTGGTTTCAAAGGAAATTAGCCAAAGTTTCGATTTTCAAATGGCTCACCCTGTGTATATTTTTTGAGAAATCGAATCAAACTCTCTTTGTCTATGCATTCAGCATATTTTAAGACGAATTTGCTGAATTTTAATTTTTTTTTGATAAATTTGTTTTCAAGTCAAGGTGGCTATTACGACAAAAAAAACTGCGTGATTTATTGACTGATTTGGATTCATCACTGAAACTGTAGAATTCCTTCTTTTATTGGCTTCGTAACATTCCAAACATTGTTTCATTAAAAAAACCTTATTTCCGCAAGGTATAATAGAGGCTCATTAGCACTATAATATGCAGAATATTTTTACGAATATTTCGATACCAAATTGATAATTTTCCGTTGAAAATTACCATTTGTAATCCTGGACATAGTATAATACTCGTTTTTCAACTCAATATCTGAAGTGCTCTGGAAATGCATCGAAATCCTATCACAGATCAAAGAATTTTTTTATTCAATTTCAAAAGTCATAAGATAAGATTGTGTTGCATCTGAATCGGTGAGTTGGTATAAATTGTTCAGAGTTTTTGAATTTTCACGGCAGAAAAACAGACGAAATGCTGTACACACAGAATGAAAAAGTAGATATGCTACTCATTTATGGCGAATGCCGAAAAAACTCTACAGCATCAGCAATTTTATACGCTGAACGCTATCCAGAACGGCAACATCCTTCAAGGCACTATTTTCCAAAACTGGAAGTGAAGTTTCGTCAGCAACCGGTTGTTGCAGATAATCAAATTTTCATAGTAAGCGAAAATTCTGAAATTGATGTATTAGTGTACATCAATTTGAATTGTACGGCATCTACCAGAGAAATCGCACAAGAAATAGGGATGAGTCATCAGAGTGTTTGGAGAATTCTTAAGAAGCATAAATTTCGCTCGTTCAAATACAATCTTCATCAAAACCTTTATGAAAATGATAATGGCCGAAGATTAGAATATTGCAACCAGTTTCTTCAAAAGATGGAAATGGATCCAAGGTATCCTTATAAAATTTTATATTCAGATGAATCCCGATTTACTAACAACGGAATGTTCAATAGAAACAATACGCGCTATTGGGCCCACGAAAACGAGCATTTAGTACGTGAGGGTAATTTCCAGGAGCGATTTGGATTTAATGTATGGATGGCAATGGTAGGGCGACATCTCATAGGTCCAATCATTTTTGATGGACCATTAGCAGGGGAAAGATATTTAGGATTTTTACAAAACGAAATAAGCGAACTGATTCATGGTTTACCACTGGCTGTTGCTAATAACTTAATTTTCCAACAAGATGAAGCACCAGCGCACAACTGCAGGGAAGTTGTTCAATACCTAAATAATAATTTAAATGAAAGGTGGATAGGCACCAACGGCCCGACAAGATGGCCAGCTCGATCGCCCGACTTGTCCCCATTAGATTTTTTTTGTGGGCCCATGTGAAAAATCGTATTTATAGAACTGCTTCAGAAAATCTAGAGGATTTAGAGAATTGAGTTCGGGGAGCAATAAATGAAATTTTTCCAAATCAAGTGGATAATGTAGTACGGGCTACCATTCGCCGCAATAGGCTGTGTCAGGTAGAGAATGGGGGTCTTTTCGAAAACCTGTTGTGAAGTTATGCTCAATTGATTTGATGACATTCCATCCATGGTCCATTTGTGTATTTTGTGTTATTTATGTGTTTTGAGTCGTCATAGCCACCTAGACTTGAGAACAAATTTATCAAGAATGATTTAAAAATTCGGCAAATACATCTTTAAATATACTGAATGTATAGACAAAGAGAGTTTCATTCGATTTCCCAAAAATATACAGGGTAAGCCATTTAAAAATTGAAACTTTCGCTCATTTACGGTGAAACCGGAGCGTTTCAAATAAACTGTTGGAGCCATTCAGCTTGAAGAAAATTTTTAATCAATTTCAAAAAATTTCATTGAAAAATATGTTATAGACATTCTAGTTGTGCTGTAACATACTCCTATGTATCTATTGCTTGAAACCACATCTTTAGAAGGCTTCTAATTTCTCGTTGGCAGTGATGAATTCAGAGTGGGTAGTACGTATTTTTTGATTTCTTGTTGAATTTCTCAACGAAAAATCTTAAGAAAGCCAGCTTATCTATGCTCCGACGCTCTTCATGAGTTTCGAAATCATCGAATGATATATTTTTCAGCGAAAATCTAAACCTCTGTTGATTCATTGGCAAGTGAAATGCCTTAATGGCAGTAGCATTCTTTTTTTCTGCAATCAAAAAGGTTGGCATACCTTATGTCTGCCATATGAAGTAGTCCTAGAAGAGCCTTCATTTCCACTATATCTTTTCGATGTGCATCTCTTTCAGAAACAGATTGAATTTTTCATTCGTGAAGTGAACTTTAGATTAACACATTTTTTGATCGAAGAAACACGACCATATATCTGAAGGAGATTTCAAGGAATTCGCTAGTTTCTTTAGTTCTCATTCTTCTTGTTGGTGCATATTTCATCCATTTGGTTATTTTATTCTTCCAATGAAAAATGGGCCAGAAAATACCTAACTCCTAGCTCTTTCCCACTGTGTAATCTAACCCGCCTCACAGACTTCTTCAGGTTCTCCATATTCGACGAATTCTCAATCGGTATCACTTGATTCTGATTCCCTATTATATCTGACTCGTCGTATTCCTCTTCATCATCAGTATCTGTGGCGGATTTTTCAAGTTCGTCATATCCGTTGTAGACGAGATTGCACTTCTGCATAACTGAGTCTGTTCGAGCTAAAAAACGTATTTCACTCAAAATCAACAAGGTTCAGAATCAAATCACTCGTTAGAATACCTGAATCGAAGATTGAATCCCAAGAAATGTTTATTCACAAAAGGTCGTACATGGATTTTTATACCAAACCACTCTAAAACCGGTACATGTAATCCAAACGAAGTCTCACGCTAATCTGAGGTTCAACGAAACGAATTATGAGGACAGTGGGAATTAAAGTGGCATCTGGCGGTTGAAAACACTTTAACAACGTTTTACAGCATGGTCCAGAATTCTGGACCCTGGTGTGACCACTGAAAGGTTGAAAAATAGATACTTATTCAGCTACCAAATATTTGGAAAATTCATATCAAATTATTCTATTTTGGATATCTAGCCGTATTAAGTCCAAATATATCTAAGGTAAGCAAGGAGGTTGCCAGTTGATATTTCTCCACTGAAACCGATCTGTTGATTCCTTTTGAATCAAGATGTTCCATGATTTCATTATTTTCTCATAATATTGCATATAATAGAGAACATTCCTTTGATAACGACAATTGCAATTTCCTACTACAAGAACTAAGTGGTTAACTTACAGTAGGGATCATATCAATTGGTCCATCATGGATATCGACAGTTGGGTCTATGACTCTTTGTAAATCCTCTTGGTCAGAAGTTTCTGATAGAATGAAAGGGTATCTTCGGCAAAATCACTCACTTCCAGCATTTTCGCGCCCATGTATGTAGTGATTAAATGAATTGGTGTTTCGACCCCAATTTTACGCCAGGTGCAATCAGGATTATTCAACAGTTCTATCTTGTACAGACGATATGTGAGCTTGCTATGCCCTGTCTCTATCTGTGCCAGGAGCCGTTTATTAGTTCGACTGCATCCAAGAGCCAACCTTGTGCAAGTTTTATTGACTGATGTATACAGCATTTCCTTGGACTGGCAACAACCTCGAGCATTTAACCCGGTGTCCTTATGTTTTCTGCTAGGCCGTCATCCAGCCTTTTCTCAATAACTCAGACTGACATCCCCTCTGCGGGTTCAGGTCCTGTTAGAGTATTCTTAGCATCTAGATAAGCCAGCATATCCGCAATATCATTTAGTCTGATCCCGATGTGACCCTGAACCCAGAGATGTTTACCGTCAGTTGTTCCAGTACTTGGACGCACTCCCAAATCACCTTAGAAGTGATCATGTGTACGCCTGGCTATCGTAGCGGTTCCTAACTCACTCGTAGTACCCAGTTCTGTCAGCCTTTGAGCACAGACCAGTGTTACCATAATCTGGACTGGTACACTTTTGTATGTTTATGTAATGGGAGGTTGAACCCCCCATTTCTCTGACAATAAACTCCGCTCCAGATCCCTCTGTAGTATCCGTTTGGACCGTGTAGCAGATGTTATCTCTATCTTGTGCAGAATCCTTCCTTTCCTCCCACTCTTTTCAAGATGGTATTTTCTCCTCAATCTTATCACTGAAGTGGAGTCTCGGCGTGCTTATATCCAAATTCATCCGAAATAGGTCGGAACTGTTGATAGCTTGCTAATAGCGTGCCTCCTGTTCTTAGCCTATAAGCAATCAAAACTGCCTGCTAATGATTCGACCCCTGACAATGCACTTAGCTTCGCAGTAGAAGGGTTTCTGTTAGCGTCTATCACACTTCTCACCATCAGTGGTCTGAGCCTCTCTTAAGCCAGCTTCGTCGTCTGTTTTTATATCCTCGTCCATTGAGTTTTAGGTGAGTCTATAAAGCAGAACGGTTTTGAAGAACCACATCAGTACGTATAGTTTCAAGGACCACGTGGTACAGAAGGTTCTCTTAAATGTAATAAGTGCAATAAAAACCTACTTCCTATCTAGAATTACCTACAAGTACTCAACCGATTATTTCATGCTGAGTCTTGATCTGAAGAGAATGGGCCTCGAACATGAAGGAATCGTATGCTTCCTTACTTATCCCATCTTTACCCCCAGACCCGAGGACGCACACCAACGTTTCGCTCTGTTCGGAGTTATCTAAAACGTATTCATGTATCTCTGTAGTTCCCTTCTTTTGCGAAAATGACCAAGTCGTCCGCGTATGCTTGAATATGGACACCCCGTCGAAGTGGCTTTCCTAGTATGCTATAAGAGAGCAGTTTTGAGGTACACATCCCTTTCTCTCCTTTGGATAGTTCTCTTAAGAAAAAGGACTATCTTCTCGAGCGTCCATCCCTGAGCATACTGTTAATTCTGCGTATTGAACCCACCATCGAAGGCGGAAATGAAAATTCTGAAAGTTGTTAATAACTGCTTTGCAAGACAAAATTGACGATTCCCATTCGACCGCTACAGGATTTTATTTGCAACCATTTCGGCTACTATGATTTTCGTCTCTTCTCTTGTTGAGTTGCATTTGTTTCCAAATAGTATAAAGTTAGATCTGAGTAACGTTCATATCCTGCCAACATTCCAAATCTGCCCCTCCCAATATTTTTTTTGGAGGTTTAATTTGTAAAGCTCAGTCTTTGTTCTAGTGATAATATCATATGTAAAACTTAGCTTCACGAAAGTTTCTTTTCTAGCTTCCTTGTGTCATTCTTGGTGGATGCACGTGGTGGAGCAATGCGCGGTTGTCGTCATTCAGGTGTTCGAGTCATAGTACCGCCTCGCTGTGCTCCAAGTCCGACGAGAATAACGTGCAGATATGTAAGACCACAGCGGACACCTCATCCACCGCCGTTGATGGAAGGTGAAGCTCTAGCTAGTCGAGTATTAGAGTTGGGACCTGTAGGAGCTAAATTTCTGGGCCCGGTGATTATCGAAGTACCCCATTTTGCTGCTCTCAGAGGAAAAGAGCGTGAAATCGTTATCCTACGTTCTGATAATGGTGAATCGTGGAAAGAACATACCATCGAAGCTACTGAAGATGTGTTGAATGAAGTACTCAGGGAAAGTTTTGAGGCAGACGGTAAGTTTCAAAAAATTTTTTATCAATAAAATATACTTCTAAAAATCTTCTCCTATCATTTCCTCTCCTATCGATCCAGAAAAATTACTTTTAGACCACCCATTTCGATCTCAACCGATTAGTGACCCTCGATAGGAATACATTCTTCATTTTTCTGTACGGAAGACAAGCAATATTTATTTATTTTATATAGTTTTGAAACCGTGTTGGACTAACTAATTCTGGGGAAGCTCTGAAAAGATCCTCTATTGTAAACGAAAGTTCGAATGAAAAGGGGTATTATATTATGTTTCCACCATCGAAGGATCAGTATAGCTTTTTTTGAAATTTTCACCGTACAAATTTTCTATATCGACCCTTCCCGGTCCTCAGCCTGTTAACTGTGACAAAGAGGTAAATTGTCTGTTGAAAAACAGTTCTCTACGGGTTCTTTTTTTGATAGTTAGGACTCTTAGAAAGGAAGCTGTTACTGATTTCAGTCAATATAACAGTAAGGTTTGTGATGTAATAGATGTCGAAAATTATGTCTTCTTAGTTTTTCTTCAGTGCAGTTGCTGCTATTTCTATGTGAAGAGAGCTGTGGTGGCAATAAATTTATCATTTTCTGTCCGTGATGGCTTTATGTAGCCTGCGAGGTGATGGCATGTTTAGTGGAGCTGTACGTTTCCGTTCTAAAAATAGCAAGATTGCTGCCACATTGGGCTTGTACTTTCCTGTCGAGAAAGAGAGTACAAGGTCTATGATTCCTCTGTGATATTTTGATGCTCTTTTACTTGGCATGATGGACTGCGTCTTTTCAATCATTTGTTTCTTATACACAAATATTTTTCAGCTGGTACTCTCTGTGTCGTTTCTGAAGAGATTTTAGAATGAAGATAATGGAGAGCTGTATGTATTCAGATGAACCCATCTCGCTAAAAATGTTGATCAATTTTATGATGATGCCCATGGCGTCATCGGTATTGTTTTCCTTCTCCATGCATCGTTACCTTAGAGCCTGAAATCCTTTGATTTCACTCCAAGATCTGCTATCCTAGTTTATTATTAGGTAGTACCGCAGGTGGCGTTGTCTTGTAGGAAAACCAACAGTTCTTATATTTTTTTCGATATTCGATTAGGACCGATCAAGAATAATTCTTGAGTTTTTCGACATTCTACTTTCTGGCATTGGTTGGCCAACTAGAGATTCATTTTTGTGAACGTTTAGCTACCTACTTCTGTTACTACTCTTCCAAAGAAAATGTCGTAAGCACATTCTGATCCTGCAATCGGTGCCTCTTTTTCTTTTACACCCAATTCATTACCTCCATCATTGAAGTAACCCAGACCTACGCTAACAGTAACACTGTTGTCCAAGCTAAGCATTTCATACTGTGCTCACAATCATGGCGTATTCTAAAACCTGCCTGCTATGATACGAGTCATTTAAATTCAGCTTCACTGTCATGCGTATTTTAGATTTATACTTTCCCTAGCGCTCTGATCTATGCCTCATAATTCAGAGGGATAGGCAGTGTCTACCTATACTTAAACTCATGGACTCTTCAGGAATTTTGAATATGTACTTTGCTCCACACTTGGGTGAAATTATTTTAGCGCTTTCTTATTTTAGGCAATAGTGTGTTATAAAAAATTACACATGACTATAATGAATTGAAAGAGTACTAATGGATCATGATATTTGGCATTCAACGAAATTAGGAGCAACAAACGAATCGAACAAATTTCTTGGCATATTTATAATTCCCTCACATCCATACAAAACGCGTGCATGTAATTTATGTATGATGACAACAGGTTGGGAACTTTTCGAATGTACCCTGGTCGAAGTGATTCAGATCAGGGGATCATAGAGGCCAAGCTACTGGACCGCCTTACTGAATAGTAGGAATAGAAAAATGAAAAAAGCCGATGAATTCTCTTCTATTTTCAACATAAATCCATTTTCAAAATTTTAATCGATTTTCAAAATAATGTGCTAGCATCTAAAAACAGCATACTTTTCTATACTACAATAAGATTGAGAGATAGATAGCAACAATTTGATGAACAAAAATTGAATGAATCAAAAAATAAACAAATCGACAATAATATGGTCTCTAAACACCAAACTTCAACTGTGGTATAAGCAAAGAAAATCGAAAAGTATTATTGGCACAAATATTCGGTACTGATCAACATTTAGTTATAATAAAGTTGATATAAATCAGTGTTACACAAATGAACGAAAAAATTTTATCTTTTGAATTTGAAGTTAGTTTTGTTCACATAAATCGTGATTTAAATGTGAAGGGCACAGGGGGGAACGCGTAATATCATGCAACGAGCAAAAATGATATTATAGTAACATCTAGTAGAGAATTAGAAGATCTACAATCGCACTTTTCATTCTGGTGAAGAGAACGTGAGCTGCGCTGAAATCTTTAAAGGGGGAGCATATAAATCGTTCGAAAAAACAGCCTCAAGAGAAAAGAGTTACTGTAAGATGAACACTCTTCTGTGACCTCAAAAAAGCCTTCGATTGTGTCGTGCATGATAAGTTATTATTGAAACTTCACTATGACGGATTTTATTACTCGGCATGTGATCTGAATGCTTCATATGTCCGTAATAAGGTACAAAGCGTTTGTACAGGTGAAAGTTGTTCTGGGGTACTGGGGTGGAGGAGGGAGTACCACAGGGTTCTGTCCTGGGTTTCCTCCCCTTTCCTCTGTATATAAATGACCTAACCCGGTAACAGAGAAAACAGTTTCATTCTGTTTGCAGATGATACTGCCGTAACTAAAGAACTGAGCAGCTTGGACAGTTTGCGGGGAGAAGGTTTGCAGGGTGTGCGTAGTGAGGTGACAGATTGGTTTGCTGCAGACAGTTTGTGTCTAAATCAATCGAAAACTAAAGATTTTTATTTTTCAATGAGATATTTAGGGATTTTTAAAGCCTGAGAAAGTATCAAATTCCTAGGTGTCTAAATGGACCAAAACTAACTTGGTCTTATCAGTGTGAAGGCGTAGATAAAAAGGTGGCACTACGAAATATCTCCAACAGTGTGTTGGCAGAGATAATCAGAGTAGTCTACTTTTCGAATGTTCATCAGTGGCAATTTCAAAAAGGAATGCTTGCAATTGGTCTTCGAACAATTTGAATTAGGTTTTTTTATCTTGCCATTTCTATTTCATAATTTATCTTTTTCAAATGTGATTTTTATTATTATATATATATATATATATATATATATATATATATATATATATATATATATATATATATATATATATATATATATATATATATATATATATATTCTTTTGAAAAGAGAGGATTCACAAAAATTCGACTAATTGTATTTACAATAAATGCTTATATCTATAATTTTGGTGTGTGTGAGAAAAACACAACTGTGAGCTCAGGAAAATGTAACAGAGGAACCATACTATCTTGCGTCCCTGTCGCTATTGCACTAGTAATAGCTTGTCTGTTTATGTTGAGTTAGTTTAGGTTAGGTTGGATTGTAATCAGGGCGTTTTGTGTTCGTACCAATTTTCTTATTAATTTTGAGTATATGTGATTTCAAACGCCTAGAGGGATTTTTGTTTCTCAGGAATTCTGTGAGGCGACCGATTTCTGCTCTACCATTATCAATATTCTTCTCCAGTCGTTTTTGCTATTTTTGTTTTCTGACGCTTTTTGGCTCAGCTTGAATCAGAGCTACTATTATTATAATTATACTTTGTTATAGTACCCCAAATTTACTTATATTACTATTATTACAGTTATGTATTACTAGGTATTACATTGATCAATTGAATAAATTATGTTTAAATGAAATATTTAGTTATTGTTTTCTTTTCAAAATTATCATGGGGGCTATAATATGAAATATGCTAAAAGGTGATGATTTCGTTTTTTACTCTTCGCCATGGGGTAATATCAACTTACACAAAAATATTTTGGGAAATGATTGAAAAAGTTCCCCGATCGCTACCATAAGGAAAAAGAAAATCCAGTTTCAATCAAATTTCTCTCATCAAGATTACAGCCCTGCACTCAATCAAAATTACTCCGAATTACTTAATTGATTTGCCCGCGAAAATCTTCAGGACATAACTCTGTTCTCTCTGTTACCGCCAAACCCATTTATAAAAACTCCAGATGTATCACATATTATCACCACTACACCTCAAGTTGTCCCTTCCGTTTCACCCTTTTCCCTGAAATAAATGTTGTTTTGATCAAATTTCAAACATCTGTTCCGCGTAAATGTTGCATTTGCAATATTTTCCTTAAAGGGTCTTTTGTTAATTCTTCAAGACACCTTCACCTTTCTGTCGATTATAATATAAGGGTTAAGGGTTCCGCAAAGTTCCTTTCTATTCTTGTTTTGATCTCAAGACGCAGGTAGATAGGGTTAATAACATCTCTTGTGGGACGGTTGAAATACAGAGTGGAATTGCACGGAATGATTTCTGTCCATCTGCTAATGTTACACCTTGAATTTTGCATCTGGACCGGCAATTTAAGCGTTTTTACGTAGATCCATATCTAAAGAGGGACAGCAAGATTATCCTTTACTTTAAGAACTTCGGACAATATTAAATGATCTCCTTACTGCTGAAATCATCAAGATCTAGTATATATACAGGGTGCGGCAACGAAAACGTAACAAACTTACTATTTGGTTCGCAATAAAGTTCTCGCTGTTTTTTTCATGAAAATACAACTTAATTATGAAAAATGATTACGAATGAAACATTCAAAATATTTCCCATCGCTAGCTACAATTTTTCCCATCTTTCTGGCAGAACTCGAATACTGTGACGATGGAAGTGTTCGTTTTTGAGGATATCCACGTATCAAGTCGAACTCTTCATATTAGAGGAACTGCTGATCAGCCAGACCATGTGCCATGGAACGGAACAAGTAATAATCGGATGGTGCAATATCTGGGAATATGGTTACTCACAGAATAGGAATCAATAGGTTCATATAGGTGGTAGTAGTAGTAATGGATTATTGAATATAGATTGTGGAGTATCTCAAGGTACGGTGCTTGGTCCCCTACTATTCGTCGTGTATATGAATGATCTTTTACTCGTTGAGCTGGCTGGTGTGGACAAAGTGTCTTGCGCCGACGACACTGTAGTGTATGTAACTGAAAAAACATGGAATGAAGTATATTCAGAAGCTTCCATAACTATAAACCAAATAAAAGAATGGATGGATAGCAACCTTATTTCACTGAATATGAAGAAAACCGTTCATCTGGCTTTTTCAGCTCATAATTCCACTCAACCAGTCAATCATGATTTGCAGATTCATTCAGCTTTATGTAGAAGTGAAACATCTTGTAGTTGTGTTGAAATTGAAAAATTAATCGAGTTAAATAGTTAGGAATAATTGTTGATGAGAATTTGAGATGGAACCATCACATCTGCCGCATTTTGGTTCTGTTTTCAATGCATACCACTTCCTCCCAAACTCTCATTTGGTATTTTTCTCTCATTTTGTTGATCGGAATGTTTCTATGAAACAGTTTCCCAAGATTAACTCGAGGATCTCACCATTCACATTCCCCTCTTGCACATTTCCCGCACGTTCCCAATCAATGTGCTATCACACAGTTCAAAACAATTAGGTCCCTTTCATACAGCACTTTCTAAGTTCATGTTTCTGTCTCATCTTACCCATCTAGCTAGGACACTTTACCCTCATATAACTGAGACTGCATGTTCAAGTATATGAAGTGTAAATAAGAGCTTATCAAAGATATCACGATGGTAAACTTTCTGGAAAGGGGTATACGTGGAGGAATATGCCAATGTTCCAAGAAATATTCTGAAAGTATTAACAAATATATGATTGACTTAAACCCTCAAATTCCTACAAAATACACGCTCTTTACTGACACTAATAATCTCTATGGCTGTGCAATGAGTCAAAGTCTTCCCTATGGTGGCTTTGAATTTGGTGATACTGACTTTTACGTTACTACGATTCCCGATTAAAATCCAGTTGGTTATTTTCAGGAGGTAAACTTTGAATATCCCAAACATATTCATGATCGTCACAGTGATAAACCCTCTGTCCTGAAACTCGTACTCCACCAATTTCCAAACAGAAAAAATTACTCACGACTCTATATGATAAGGAATCTCTTTGTTATTCTTCCTAATAATCTCTTATTGCGCTTCTCATTTCCTAGATCATTTCCGCCTTTTCCTTCTGTTCCTACTTCACACTTCACTGAAGAACTGTTATTTCGTACTCAATCTCTGTCTTTCTTACCTCATCAACGTCTCTTATTACTTGCAATATCCCTTTCGTATTCCTTTCGCCTTAACAAACGACTTTTCTCACTGAGAATTTGAACCTGCATATTCTTCCGCCCTGTCGTTTCGCCAACTACTTACGCTATTCCCTGTAGTTCTTTATACCTGTTCTATACTCGCTAGATAGATGTACATAAGGAGTAGGTACCAGAGATATTTCTGCTTAGCACCTTCAATTCTCATCTTGCACTCGATGATTTCCAGACGAAGACAAGGGTGAAAGGAAGGTACAGGAATATGTAGCAATGGAAACAGGAAACCAGCGGGAAAATATTTCCTGACTCTTATATGTCTAAACACACTTGAATTAAAAAAAAGATTTAACATAGCAAGCAAGGCTATAAAAAGGACTGAGGAGATAATCAAAAAATACATAGCCTGCGATCTTTCCTCTTTCGCGGAGATGTTCTTCCTTCGCAGTGTGAGTCTCCTGAAACATAATCACTTCCTTATTCTTGCTTGCCAATTTTGAAATATAATCCCCCAAAATCCATTCAATATTCGAACTCAACAAAACAATTCCCTCTCTGTTTGACCGAGAGAGCCCCGATGGCTAGGTTCGGTCTTCTAAGTGCTGCCGATTATGATCTATAGATGTTCACTATGAAACCCATAATTTGGATTGACATCTCCCATATATTATTTTTTCGTGGTTCTCGTTTTTCTTTTTTTTATGATTAACCTTCTGTATAGACTCGTGTAAGCCTTAGGACAATAGCAAGATGATTTGATTTGATTTTGATTTCGATTTTGTTATCGAGCACATTTCTTCAAGGAAGAGGGTCGCATTACAGTTTGAATGATTCCTCTAAATTAAACTTATCTGAAGACCTGAATGGGAAAAAGATGCATGAAATGTACAAAAAGAAATTTGAGAACAATTCTGTATCATATTAGGGACAGAAATCAATGTTGAACACATATTTCAACATATCTTTCGGATATCCAAGAACGGATACATGCAGTACATGTAATAAATTCTTAGTGAAAATTGAATCCTGGGAAAGGGGAAAGAGAAAAACCAAATATGCCATCACTTACTAACCAACCTTCAATATTGGCACTAGAAAAAAACGATGAGAGAACTTTCTAACACCAACAAACTCCGCAAGTTGAAAGCTGGAAATAACTCAAAAATTTGTGCAAAACTGACATTGAGTCAGAATCTGTATGATTAAACAACCAAGAAGGACTAATGACGTGTATTTCAAAAGATAGCTCTGTGTATATACTTTCAATATTCACATCCGCGCCTCCAACAATGTTTTCAGGAAATATGTAGTGACATTTCCCTTTTATTCCCACAAAGAGATAATTTTGAACACATTCTGCACATAACGAATCAGATTTCTGAGTTGTGTGCTTAGAGTTAGATAGTTGGAATTTATTTTGTGATAATTCCGAGGTAGTGCTTACCCCTATTAGAGACTCTATGTCTTGCATGTGTAATTCCGACTCGCTCACGTAATCATGGTTGAGATGTAACGATAGAAAGCTGTCTATGTTCATTTGTCGAAAGAGATGAATTCCATTCAGTTCAGAAGCCAACAAGACATCATCGTTCATCAGTAGAAACATCAGTTCAATATCGGTTCTTTCAGCATCGAATTATTTATACATTGCCATGCTCATGTCTTGTAGCTCACTCAATTTATGTTTCAGATTTGAACCAATTGGAGGACACTTCCAGTGGACGCATAACCCGAATAATAACGCAAGACTTTCCCCAGTACTTTGCTGTGATATCTAGAATTAGACAAGAGGTACACGCTATTGGACCAGAAGGTGGTATGGTTTCCAGTACGGTAGTTCCTCAGGTTCAAGCTGTATTCCCTCAGGGGGCATTGACTAAGAAAATCAAAGTGGGACTGCAGGTAAATCTTTTTAAACCAAGGAAAGGTGTATCTTTCGAAAAACTGCGACGAATTACCGTAAACCATATACCTAAGAAGAAACGATGGTCGCTTGTGTGGTAAAAATCGAACTTGATGAAACTTGTATGTTAATTCTTCCATTAATGAATTTCCATGGTGATTTGGACATTAATGAGTTGTCACTGTAGAATATTTCTTCTCATCCAAGTCATATTTTATTTTATAAGGTATGGTTATATTTTGTGTACTTTAGAACACTTGTATGCAATGTACACTTCGCTTAGTACTAAAACTTCAATATTTGTTACTTCAGCCCGGATATAATCATCATTTCGGTTCCTAATCTCAGTTCAATTTGTCGTTTGAAGAAATTTAATATCCAAGAATTTCTGAAAAGAAACGAATTTGATATATATATATATATATATATATATATATATATATATATATATATATATATATATATATATATATATATATATATAAAGTGTTTTTTATTCATTTTTTGGGGTTCAAGGTTTATTAAAACATTTAAACAGTATCTGAAATAGTTTCTTACAAATAAAAACCAAAACGTAATTTATATTTTTTGTAATGTTGTAGACTAAATACTGAAGAAGGTACGAAAAAACTCCCGAAACGTCTATTTCAATACTGTTTAAACAAACCTTGAATCCCAAAAATGTGAACCCAACATCGAAATAAAGTATATACTGGGTGATCCACCAGTGGCGCGGTGCTCAGTAGCTCGAACACTCTTGAAGATTTTATTTTTGTTCGAACGGTATTGTATTTTGAAAGTAAAAATCTACTTCAGCAATTAATTTTTGAGTAAACGGGGTGTCCCAATTTTCTATAAAAAAATCTAGGAGGTTTTTTCAGTTTGGAAGACCACTTTTTCGCTTAAGCTTCAAGAGCGTCCTAAACTCTGCTATGATGTCTTCAAGTAATAAGTTTTTTCCTTCCGTAAAATTCATGAAAATAGGCTATCACATCATCGCATGCTCCTTCGGCCAGAGAGAATGAATACTTTTTCCTTTCGTTTTCTTATTGCTTTATGGATGAATTAAAATAGATTATCCTCATTTTGTACAGAAGTGACTCAACAAAATTATTGAATATTGTAATTTTGAAAATATCATATCTTGATTGTTTCAAATGGAACATCCTGTATTTTATTATTCATGTCAACACATGAAATATTGTGCCATATTTTTGCGGAAGCAACCTAATAAATATCTTCGACCATTTTCGAAATAGAAAAAATAGACTAAAATAATAAAATCAGAGGTTGCGAAAGAAGAGTTGATTAGTACATATCATTATACTCTATCAGAGAAATGGAGATATTTTAAGGTATTTGTGTATGAAATACGCAATAGATTGGTTTTTGGAAAGATGATCTACAAGGTGTTGAACTATTTCAACAAGTGTTCGAAATGTTGCCCGTTTCTTCGTAGACACAACTTAATCCTTCTGAGGAAAGATCGTTGAACTCTCGACAACATTTGCGGATTAACTGACTGCAAGACGTCGACTATTCTTTGTCTGATATCCAACTGTGTTGTAGAAGGAATCAGGTAAACCATGCCCTTAATATAACCCCACAGAAAAAAATCTAGACTTGTGAGGTCCGAAGACCTAGCTGGCCATCTAACAGGACCACCACGTCCTAGCCATTTGTTTGTAAATACATGATTCAAATGCTTCCTAACCTGTTGTGAGTATTGTGCCGGTGCTCCATCCTGTTGAAACCACAAATCTCGCCTTATATGCTCTGGTATATCGGCAAGTAATATTGGTAGATGATTTTGCAGAAAATCTAAATTCACTATTGAGGTGCCCGTCGAAAAAGTGCAGCGCAATTAGATATCCATCTACTATAGCGGCCCATACATTCAAGGACCAACGATGCTGGTGATCTATTTGTCTCATGAAGTGTGGATTTTCGTGGTGTAATAATGAAAGTTGTGCCTGTTAACAAGCCCATTCTTGTGGAGGGTTGCCTCGTCCGAGAAAAGAACTCTGCTAAACATATTTGGATTCTCCGCTACTTTGCCCAATTGCAAAAATTAATTCGATTTTCATAGTCGTGATTGTTCCTGGTGCAGCTGTACATGATATGCATGAGATTTATTCACTTTCAAGATTCTCTGGACGGAAGTTTGACTTATATCTGTTAACTGAGAAATCTCTCTTTGGCTTTTATGTGGGTCATCTGCCACTCTCAACAAAACCGATAACTGGTTGTCTTCAGCTGTTGCAGTTTTTGGTTTTTCATGTTTTTTGAAGCGATATTACCCGTTTCGGTAAATCTGATTAGAAGCTTTTCACAGCATCAACCATCAGGATGCCTTTTATCAGGAAACCTTTGTGCATAAACTCTACTTGCCAACAAAGAATTTCTATCACACTAATCCAGAATAAAAATCATATCAACCATTTCTTCTTTGGAGAACTTCATGGCAGTCAATTGAGAAAATTGGGTTCAAACCTCACTTTAAAAATGTTTAATAACGAAACACTGATAAGTTCACCATGTAAAATGCAGAATATGATATGTCTGGATACCTGACAGAAGTCACAAATAAAAAAATGTCAGCACATACCTCGATTTACGTTTCAATCCTCTTGGTTTTATCATTCGTTGGAAAAATTATCTTGTTTAGGTTTCATTTTTACTACTTGAATCATTACAGAAAAAAAACTTCTGTGCGAATAATTTTGCATGTTGCTGAGTTTGATAAGGTTTGTAGAATTTTCATCAAAAATTTTCACAAATCATCGAATATTTCTGAAACGATCGAAGATAAAGATAATGTTACTTCTGCAAAAATATAGCACAATATCTTATGCGTTGACATGAATAATAAAATACAGGGTGTTCCATTTGTAAAAAATCAAGATATTATTTTTTAAAATTACAATATTCAATAATTTTTTGGGTCACTCCTGTATAACACGAGGATAATCTAATTTAATTTATCGATAAAGCTATCATTGGGCAATAAGAAAACGAAAGGAAAAAAGTATTCATCCCGTTTGGCCGAAGGAGCATGCGATGATGTGAGGAGAGCCTATTTTCTTGAATTTTTACGGAAAAAAAAATATTGTGGCGAAACAACTCACCAAAAAAACTCATTAGTTAAAGACATTATAGCAGAGTTTAGGCCGCTCCTGAATCTTGAACAAAAAAGTGGATTTCCATTCTGAAAAAACCAAAATAAATTGCTGAAGTAGATTCTTACTTTCTAATCACAATACCGAACGAAAATGAAATCTTAAAAATTGTACCGAGCTACAGAGCACCGCGACACTGGTGAATCACCCAGTATATATATATATATATATATATATATATATATATATATATATATATATATATATATATATATATATATATATATATATACAGTGTGTTCCAACGAAAATTTGACCCCCTATATCTCCGAAATGAGTAACATTAGCGAAAAACACCAAGACACGTCGATTTTTGTTTCGAGGAGAGCATTTTTCGAAATAATTCGAAACTTGTCAGATCAACCCCTACCCCCAGCAACCCTAATTTCGAAATTCATCACAGGGAATAAGGGTCGAGTGGCACCTTACTGTAAAGGTCTGTCAATTCTCCATTCTGATTTGTCATTTTAGAATTTTAAATTAACATACAGGGTGTCCCAACCGAGGGTAAATTTGAATTCCTGCAAATCCCAAATACTAAATGAAATCGATTTATTTTGGCATAATGCAAGCGCAGGTTTATGCTCGGTCTAGAAAAACGACCTACACTTGTGAATTTGGAGTTGGTGCAATCTACCCCTATTTCCAGCATTCCCAACTCAAAAATCATTCGATCGAAACTAGGTCAAGTGGCACCTCGTTGGAAAGGTATTTCAATTTTCTCTTCGAATTTGGTATTTTCGAAATTCAGAATCAGCTTACAGGGTGTCCCGGAGCAGGAACACTGAAAACCCAAATAACTTTTTGAAACTGGTTCATTTCGGTATAATACGAGAACATGTTTATGTTTGATTCGAGAATAAGACTCTCTTGCGTGAATATGGAATTTTTGCAATCAATCTCTTCCATTCAGCATCCCCAACTCAAAAAATCATACAAGTGATTACAGGTTGAGTGGCAAAGTTCCAGAAAGATTTTTCTATTTTCTGAATCACTGAGGCATTGGTTTCAGTTTGGCAATCGAGGTTTTCTGGCGTGAGGATCAGGATGAGGGATGATGGAGAAACTGATTGGATGCTCATCTAAACAGGAAAACGAGATTTATTGAACTTGTATTCAATTGAAAACAAAAACTAACTTGATTATTACAACAATTGTTCAAAATGACCTCCGCCCACCTCCATACAGTTATACAGACGATTTTCGAACTCTCTTCTCACATTAACGAAAACTTCAGGAGTCAAAAGTCGGCATTCTGTGATAATCCTCATCCGCAGCTCCTCCAGGTTTTCTGGTCTTGTGGCATAAACTTTAGATTTTAGATGGCCCACAAAAAAAAATCTAGGGATTTAAATCTGGTGACCTGGCTAGCCACTCAACAGGTCCTCTTCTACCAATCCACCTTCCTGGGAAATTTTCGTCTAAATATTGGCGCACCCGAGCATCATAATGCGGAGGAGCACCGTCTTGTTGAAAACGCATTTCGTCCTCAGAAAGAGTTGGATCGTTCTGTAAAATTTCTGTCAATCTAGGATGTATGTGTTCCTCTAACAACTGTAGGTAGCCATTTCCATTCAGATTACCCTCGATAAAGAAAGGCCCAACTAGATGATTGCCAAAATTCCTGCCCAAACGTTCAACTTCTGAGGCCTTTGCGTGTGGGCCTCTCTGAACCAATGAGGATTCTGTGTGTCCCAATATCGACAATTATGTCTATTCACTTCACCACTGAGCATAAAGGTGCTTTCATCAGAAAAACAGATGTTATTCAGAAAATTTGGATTAGCGTTTAGGTTTTCACTTAGATTTTCACAAAACTGTAAACGAAGATCTGGATCATCTTCGTTTATTTCATGCACTAATTTTACCTTGTGGGGTGAAATTTGTGATGTTTCACGATTCTATGGACAGTTGTAGCTGATACACCAGTCAGACGAGATAGTTTTCTGATCGAAGTAGTATTCTCCATTTGTAGATGACCCACTACTGCCACTTCCGTTGCCTCATTTCTGACAGGACATGCCACTTCATGTTTTTGTTTGCCACCGAACCCGTAGCTAGGAATTTGTCAACCAAATATTTAACGTACAGGTGACTGACTCCTTTCTCTTTCAGGATAGTTCCTATCGAATATCCTTGGCGTTTATTTGGCACAACTGTTATTTCGAAAATACGTCGATACAATTTCGACCCTTTCCTCAGTGGAATAAACCATTTTCAGATTAATTTCAACTGACGAACAACAACAATAATGAGGAACTGATCTGCATAATAATAATATTTCATTGCAAAATGAGAAATAACAGATGACTGCACGCCAGATGGAAATGAAAAAATGTGAACATTTTCAATGCAGAAATCAGTTTTATTTCTTCGTAATTGATGCTCAACACATCGTACCCCAATACTTTTAACAGTTTCGAATTAATTTTAGTTGATAATTTCAAATGACGATATTGAATTTTTCGAAAGCGACATCCTGTATGGAGAGCCGAACTGAATGAAATGCTTTAATCATTCTGGAATTCAAAAACCTTTCTGAAGATATGCCACTTGAATTATTTGTATGATTTTCAAGTTGGGGATGCTGAATGGAAGGGTTGATTGCAAAAATTCTATAACCACACAAGAAAGTCCTATTCTCGGATCAAACATGTTCTCGTATACCGAAATGAACCAGTTTCAAAAGTTATTTGGATTTTCAATGTTCCTGCTTCGGGACACCCTGTATGATGATTCTGAATTTCGAAAATACCAAATTCGAAGAGAAAATTGCAGTACCTTTCCAACGAGGTGCCACTTGACCTATTATCGATCGAATGATTTTTGAGTTGGGGATGCTGGAAATAGGGGTTGATTGCACCAACTCCAAATTTACAAGTGTAGGTCGTTTTCTAGACCGAGCATAAACCTGCGCTTGCATTATGCCAAAATAAATCTATTTCATTTAGTATTTGGGATTTCAGAATTCAACTTAACCCTTGGTTGGGACACCCTGTATGTTAATTTAAAATTCTAAAATGACAAATCAAGGTGGAGAATTGATAGACCTTTTCAGTAAGGTGCCACTCGACCCTTATTCCCTATGATGAATTTCAAAGTTAGGGTTGCTGGGGTAGGGGTTGATCTGAGAAGTTTCGAATTATTTCGCAAAATGCTCCCCTCGAAACAAAATCGACGTGTCTTGGTGTTTTTCGCTAATATTACTCATTTCGGAGTTATAGGGGTCAAATTTTCGTTGGAACACACTGTATATATATATATATATATATATATATATATATATATATATATATATATATATATATATATATATATATATATATATATATATATATATATATATATATATATATATATATATATATATATATATATATATATATATATATATATATATATATATATATATATATAATCTAAATATCAGTTAAACGTTATATACCAAATAATAATCACATAAGTAGAAAAGAGAAAACCCCGTAGCCAATGCGATAATTTCGGATTGGTATCGCCGATACTGCTTTTTAGGGAGTTTGTTCAAAGATTGAATGCGATATTTTTCGGTGATGCGCCTACGGTTCGTTTTTATACAGTTAGAGAAGGCAAAACCTGGTCGTTTTGAAGTTATCTTGAGAAATCTTAGCGGGGCATGCTCTGACAACACAACGAAAACTTAGGAATAAGTAAGAAGCTATGAGCTGGATCAATTGGCATGACATTTTCCATAATTCGACATCATCTCATCGCTCGACACTCAGAACAAATAACCTTTGATTTGTATTTCATTAATATACTCATGAAAACTCATTATATACAAGGTGTCCCTAAGTCGTTGTCCTTAAATGGTTACTGCTAAACTAATACCGATAGGTGAATGGGGTTTCCACAAAGTGCTACTAGTATTTGATGAAACAACACATACAGTAAATGAAACTGATAGTGTGCTTTTCAAAATCATCAATTTTCAAGTTCTCTTCGAATCTCGATTATCCTTCAACATGGAGCATTCGTGAAAAATACATCCTACATAATTTTCATGTAGATTAGTTTAAAACCAGGGGTGTAGGTTGCAAATTATGAATTAAAAACTTGTAGTTTTTTCAGTGGAATATCCTGTCTTATAATCTTTGGTTAAAATTTAAACCAGTTTGATTTGAATGTCCATTATATTTGAGTAATTTACAATTAGCTTCAAGATTTTAAATAAACAAAAAAGACAGCCATCTGAAAATATTCAGGGGGTGAAACAAAGGAGACGTCTTTGTCTTCAGGAATCCTTCTTTTGGTTGCTCGTGGACGAAACGAGTTGTTGGAGCCTTTACTAATTTTAGAGCTTGTATGTAAGCCTTGGAGTTCCAACCTATGATCATCAATTTGATTAGTGAAAATTATTCTCATCAAACTATGTTCACTCCCCTTTGAAACATTATTTGGGGTTTCGTTAAACTTTTCAATGGAATAAAATTCGGAAATATTGTTTATTATTTATTGTTACAGATCGAAATGAGAGACAAATTAAATTTATGTTGATATACAGGGATCTTTTACAAATTTCCATAATCACATTCAAAAGAGAGAGGGCACTATATTCTAGACGTCGGTAGTGCCAAAATTATGTTGGTGAAATTGAAAATTCTTGTCTATTCCTTTCTCACTGTTCTTATTCAGAAGAGAGAGAGCACTATACTGTACAAGTTGTTAAAACTGACTTACGGAATACTAACTCCGAGAATAGTCATAAGTTGTGCTATCGATATCGAATTTGGTACTTTTGTTAGGCAAATTGTCATCCGAACTTGAATAGCGATCATAGGGGCAAAAGGAGAGATCGTTGGACACGCTCCCGTGTTTTCGGCCTTTTCTCGGAAATTTAGATCTCAAAAATCATTCTCAATTTGTACCTTACGTCGTAAAGTGACTTAAATCGATTTCTCTTTGCGGACCCGATTTAGAGATATGTAGGAATCATTCGATACCCGGTTCATTTCTTCCGCTAACACCGTAGAAGTAGTCGGATGAAAAAAAACCCTTATTTCAACAACTCGATGGTAATTTCTGGTGTTGAGAATTTTCGGAATGGGGAAAATAGAACGAAATTCTGCCGATAACTCTTGGCTGGATAGGAGATTCTTCCGTTTTTCTCGGGTCTTAGGCGGACCAAAATATCGCGGCGCAACATGCGAAACTCGAGACTTTGTCTTTGTCAGGGTTTCTAAACGATCGAAAAGTTCAGTGAAATTATTTCCTCCACTGGCGAAATATCGGAACCTATTTTATTTTTACTGTTTCAAATCTTCTGAAAGACCGAAGTTTTCGATTCCGATGAAATCTCCCCGTTTGGACTTTCTGTTCGATCTCGGCGATGTTTCTACGAAATTATCGAAAACTCCTCAGGGCTTCGTCTTTCAAGTTAGGGGCTCTCAATTTCGCTCGGACCTTCCTTCGTCCTTCTCTACCATAAAAGTGGTAAGTAATTGTATGTCAAGTAATACACGTTACATGGTCTTATTTTTTGGAGAACGAAATATGTTATTTCAATGTTAGAAATCAGATTTTCCATTAATTTATGAAAAGGTGGCCGTGGTAAAATCGATCGAGGCAGTACAGTGTTATGAATCATTCTTATTATTTGTTAATTCATTAGATTTTTTTCGAAAATCCATCATTACACTTCTTTCTCGATATTAAAGAATTTACTTCGCTTAAATAATTTGAAGATATCAAAGTCGCCTTTGGAATATTTATTGTCTGTCAGATTTCGATAACTAGAATAACAATCAGTGTGGTTAATCGAAATAAGACCACGAATGCAATTTTCGACTTTTGGGGGAGGAATATAATATTCCCAGCTGTTTCATAGTGAGTGAAGCAAGGTGAATAATCATGAAGTGCTAATTATTCTACATTCCTGAACTCATTAATAACATAATTTTTTAGATATCCAGAACCAAGCCAACCTTGTACCAAAATATTGTGTAAAATGAAAAGAAAATCTGATCAATTATGGATCATTTGGAAAATCTCGTCAAAAAAACTGAAGAAAACCTCAACAGGATATCGATGAAATTAACACATAAGCATTAATTTATATGAAGCTATACATTTTGCATATAACTTGAAAAGTGTACCGCTTGACGAAAACTTGGTTACGTTAGGTTAGGTTAGATATCGATGAAATTAACAATTAGCATTAATCGATATGAATGAAACTATACATTTTGCATAAAACTTGAAAAGTGTGCCGCTTGACGAAAACTTGGTCAGGTTAGGTTAGGTTAGATATCGATGAAATTAATACATTCGCATTAATTGATATGAAACTATACATTTTGCATGAAACTTGAAAAGTGTACCGCTTGCCGAAAACTTGGTTAGGTTAGGTTAAGTTAGATATCGATGAATTTAACACATTAGCATTGATTGATATGAAACTATACATTTTTCATATAACTGGAAAAGTGTACCACTTGACGAAAACTTGGTTACACTTATGGATTCCCCGTTAAAAAATGTGTAAGACACACTTTTCATCATTGCGACATCTTAAAGGATAACGGAGATACGAGAGGTTCTCGAAATTATAAATTTTTATAATCACCCTGTATCTCGAAAACGAAGATGCTATGAAAACTTCATTCAATGCATCTATTTTCCCCAGAAAAGTAGCAACCCTTTGTGGAAACCGCATCCTCTTATCTCTATCAGTTTAGAAGTTGACATTCAAGGATAACGAATTTGGAACACCCGTTCTACCTGGTAAAACTGCAAAAATAACTCACTGAAGTCAATATTGTACAACCCCTGTACGAACCTGCTCTGAACGTTCCGTTAACGGAACCAGAAGCCACTGGTCAATGTTGTCAGTAAGATCCTGCAACTTATACCAACTTTCAAATCGAATTTATTTCAAATTCTTCGATCTATTCTCCTAAAAATGAAAACCTTCGTAGATGCGATACCAAAATAAGGAAAATGAATATTAAATATCGAATTTGTTTGACGCGGGAAATTGAAAATTAATTTTATATACTTTTCACACAAACCGTTTATTAACGAAAATCAGTTGAAGTAATTCCCCTTTCGTGAAGACAATAATTTATTTTGATATGTATTTTCAAATTTGAACCAGAGTACTTTTCTGATAAAACTAGAAAATTCTTGAAAAAAATATTCTACTTAGAGATAAAGCGTAATAGCGGTGTCTTCACGAAGAACGTACAGGAATGTCCAAATGAAGTCAGATCGAAAGGGAAAGTCAAATTCGTTGGAAAATTTTGAGAATGGTTTGATGTTCCTGAGTTTGGTACTTTTTCCGTACAGGGGTGTATTGACGGCAAATTTCTGGTCAACAAAACGCCTAAGGCGGATCGTTATATGAATGATAATTTTCCAATGAGTTCTAGTTTCATGTAATTATGTATATAAAATTTGATCGACTGGTTAACTTCCAATAACTCAAATTATCAATCCGCCAAGGAAGACAATCCACCAGATTTAATTCAGGCAAAACCAATCAATTGTTTATGATAACGGCTCCAAACGTAGAACACTCACTTCGCCGCAAATATAACAACTTTCGAGTAATTTTAATTAGAGTATGGCAAAAATGAGGATTATATTGGTTGGACTTAAAGATCTAGTTTTGATTCACTGTTTTTCTGTTATTGTATGTTGAAACAGCTATTATCAGTTAAAGTTAATTTGGAATTACAATAAGCCTTTTGTCATTTCTTCTCGATGCTTATGAAGCTTATATCATGTTTCACGTAAATCTAGATTCGAGTCAGGCTGAAACATTCAGTTTTTCTAGATTATCGAATAAAACTCCCTAGAGGAAGTTCTCGAAATACTTCTTCAAGGGAAGTCAAGATAACAGGCCAAGAACTGGATCACATCATATACCGAAGTTTCCTCTTTATTGCAACTATAAATAAGAGAAACTGGACACTAGTTAGAGCTACAGCTCTGACTAATATTCGCAAATACTGGCCGTCACTTAATGCAAATCCATTTTGAATGATTTATAAAAGAAAATTTGATTTACTATATTTAAAACGCTTTTCTTTCATTGCGCTTTCATCAGACAACAACGAAATGAAAACTAAACTAAGATGCTACAATTTATGGTATATATGATTTACAATATTGGAATGGAAGTGAATAAAACTACCTTAGGAAATTCACAGAAGTATTATCTAGATGGCTCAGCCCGAAACTGAATTGAAAAATTAACATATATTATTAAAAATAGCTCTCAATAATGGATAAAATCCAAATGTTTCAACTGAAATACTTAACAAAAACGGAAAACGAAAAAATTAAATTGGTGCTTCCTTAATTTGAAGATCAACACAGATGTAGCAGCCCCTCATAGATTGGGAAAGTTAACTATAATCTGAAACATTTACTGGAAAACTTCTCATTCCGAACCAACAATAATCTATCGAAAATAATAAAATCAAAATAGATAAAAGAAAGAAATCTGGTGTATCTAAACTTAGCGGCGGTAGTTGTAGTAAGATGTACAGCATGTCCCATTTTGGGGGTGCCACCAGGAGCATCTCTGTTATTATTTAGGATAAAGAGATGGGGTTTTCACGACCCTTGGCTACTTTTTCGAGAAAAATTCATAGAGCTAATCAGAATTATTCTAACTTCAGTGGTTTTTGAGTTATTCGCGAATCTTGAAAATTTCCGGATTTCTTTTTTTCCCGATATCTCGGTTCTTATGGAAGATAATTGAAATCTGTTTTTACGTTTCTGAAACGGTTTTCTGAGTAGATTCCAGTAACGTACTCGAAGTTTTTTTTTCATTAATTATGACAGATATGACATAAAGTTGCATTTTTTTAAATACGAACATAGTTTTATTTGGCATATTCCGATTGCCGTTTTTTTTCCTTTTCAAAAATATATAACATGATGACAAAATTTCCACCCAATTTGAAGAAAATAACGGAATAATGATTTACCCTAATGGCTGGGCGAAGGAACACACGTGAGCGGACGAACCATAGAACATTTGTAGTTATTCGATGAAAACGATCAAAATAATGCAAAATCTTCTTGACCGAAATAATGGAGCTAGGCTGCTCCTAAGATTCCATCGTTATTTATGACATCCGCAATTTCCGATTTTATTTTATTTTTGAGATTGTCGTTTAGTTTCTAGAGTTCTCTGAGAAATACCTACATGAGAATAATAATAGGCACCTAATAATTTACTCAAATTTACTTCTCATAATGATTTACATATATTGCTCGAACTGATTTCCATCATGTTGTAAACATAAAGTGCATCTTCGGATTATATCTTCTATGGCCCTAGTCAAATGTAGCGAGGATCTCCTCAGATCTTCGAATGCTTCATTTGTTGCATTCTTCAATTGATCGTAATTGGCGTATTGCCTCCTATATATCTTATTTTTTAAATAACCCCAAAGAAAAAAATCTAAAACGGATAGGTCAGGAGACCTAGGTGGCCATTGAATTGGGCCATTGGTACCGATCCATTTATTTTCAAAATTTAAATCCAAGTAGTTCCTCACCACGGCCGAATTATGGCAAGGAGCACCGTCTTGTTGGAAGTAATATGTGTTGAATTGAGCAAGAGGAATGTCATCTTGCAGTTGTGGCAGACAAATATTTAAAATTTCGAGATATCTCTGTGCATTCAAGTTGCCATCAAAGATATAGTAGGCTAATTTGTTGCATATTACGAAACACGACACATTGAAACCGAACCTCCCCTGCTGCCGTCGAGCTACTGCTTCGTGTTGGTTTTCGTTTGCCCAGAATCTATTCGTATGGCGATTAAAGATTCCGGCTCTGCTGATTCTTGACTCATCATACCAAATGATATGTCGCCCAAAACGAGCTTCACCTCTGATTCTCCCTAAATACCAATTGCAGAACGCCGTTCTCCTCTCTGCATCCCTGGCATTGAGATGATGAATTATTTTATGTTCATAGGGATGATATTTATACTTTCTCAAACTTCTTTGGGCTCTGCTTTTTGACACACCCACTTCGCTCTCAATTTGCCGACACGATGTACAACGGTTAGCCTCAACAGCTGCTAACACGTCAAGTTCATTATCACCTCTATTCCGTTTATTGTAGTTTTTATTTCTTGGTTTCTCGAACGAACCATAATTGGAAAGATTTGCTTCCATTTTGGCGAAGAACTTCCTGTTTGGTTGAATTCTTTGAGGAAATCTATTGGAGAGTGTCAGTCAGGTATTTAATATTGATTAGAATTACTACTTCCATTTCCATTGTCGAACTTACCTATTCAAATATTCTTCTGATGCACGGACTGCGTTACAGTGACACAGAAAGTACACCTTCAGCATATCAACTTTTTCGAAATTTTCGTATCTTCTATTTTGTTCCATAGTGTGAATTGCAGAAATCAACTTAACAATCCAAATTCAACAACGAACACTAATTTTACGAATTCAAATAGACACGAAGCCAATATATCCACAGATAATGAATAATAATAATTATTGGTCGTACTATGGTTTTTAATGAACGTGCATAGATGAAGACTTCTGTGTTCACAGAGATCATTCAGACATGGAAGATATAATCCGAACATGCACTTTATGTTTACAACATGATGGAAATCAGTTCGAGCAATATATGTAAATCATTATGAGAAGTAAATTTGAGTAAATTATTAGGTGCCTATTATTATTCTCATGTAGGTATTTCTCAGAGAACTCTAGAAACTAAACGACAATCTCAAAAATAAAATAAAAAGCGGAAATTGCGGATGTCATAAATAACGATGGAATCTTAGGAGCAGCCTAGCTCCATTATTTCGGTCAAGAAGATTTTGCATTGTTTTGATCGTTTTCATCGAATAACTACAAATGTTCTATGGTTCGTCCGCTCACGTGTGTTCCTTCGCCCAGCCATTAGGGTATATCATTATTCCGTTATTTTCTTCAAATTGGGTGGAAATTTTGTCATCATGTTATATATTTTGAAAAGGAAAAAAACGGCAATCGGAATATGCCAAAAAACTATGTTCGTATTTAAAAAAATGCAACTTTATGTCATATCTGTTATAATTAATGAAAAAAAAACCTCGAGTACGTCACTGGAATCTACTCAGAAAACCGTTTTAGAAACGTAAAAACAGATTTCAATTATCTTCTATAAGAACCGAGATATCGGGAAAAAAAGAAATCCGGAAATTTTCAAGATTCGCGAATAACTCCAAAACCACTGAAGTTAGAATAATTCTGATTAGCTCTATGAATTTGTCTCGAAAAAGTAGCTAAGGGTCGTGAGAACCCCATCTCTCTATCTTAAATAATAACAGAGATGCTCCTTGTGGCACCCCCAAAATGGGACATACTGTACATTGGTAGAACCTGCAAAAATCTCAATATAAGATTCAATGAACATCGTTATAATTTCATAAATAAAGTCCCACATTTATCTAATAGAAAATTTGATATTAATTTTTGGAAAACCGTTATATATATATTCTTTTGAAAAGAGAGGATTTACAAAAATTTGAATAATTGTATTTACAATAAATGCTTATATCTATAATTTTGGTTCGTGTCAGAAAAAACACAAGTCTGAGCTCAGGAAATGTAACAGGTGAACCATACTATCTTTTGTATGATTCAATAAACGAATTAGAAAACCTGAGGAAAAAATTCGTTTCCCTGTCGCTATTGCACTAGCAATAGCTTGTCTGTTTATGTTGTGTTAGTGTCGTGTGTACATAAAGAGTACCAACGTTTTTTCTGCTTAGCCGCTTCATTCTCTCTTGCATTCCATGGTTTCCAAACGAAGACAAGGGTGAAAGGAAATGGGTTTGGGACTGGAATCTGTAACAATGAAAAAAGAAAACCAGCAGAAAAATATTTCAACAATCATACTTCTTATATGTCTAAACAAATCTAAGAAAAGATTTTACATAGCAAGCAAGGTCATGAAGAGGACTAAGGAGATAATAAAAAAAAACATAACCTGCGATATTTCCTCAAATTCCCTGTGATGCCGATTATGATATATGGATGTTTTAAAATCATTATGGACCCAATAATTTTGGTTGACATCGCCCATATATTATTTGTTCGTGGAACTTGTTTAATTTAAAGAAAAATTTGCGAAAAAATTTTGACAGTCGTTCGAAAAATATGACAAATGTCATATCAACCCGTTGAAATTATTAGATATAAACTCCCCAACATATTATTGAAAGGTTGATTCTGAAGATAATTCTCCATAAATTAATTTGTTTCATTTGAATATCAATTCTGTGAATTTACTCACTTTCATTCCAATGTTGTGAGATCATATAAAAATACTTGTACGTTAATTCAGTTTTTATTGTGAATTTGCCTGATGAAGGGCAGTGTCGTCGAAACGAGTTACAATTGAAGTACATAAGTAATAATAATTTTTTTATTTATCATTTTCACACTCAGATGTTTAACTGCAATTCCAAGGGGTTAGATACTACCCTTCGATAGAATTTGATGACCTAGTATTGTTTTCCCTAGCGTATACGTTCTAGAGAAGGTTAATTGCGCATTGCTTAAGTTGAAGTTAAACAGGTTCAACCCATCCCATTCTAATATTTCTCAAAAATTACTATAAAGTAAGATCGAAGAGGACCTAGACTAAAAGAATACTGAAATTTCTGATTAAAACAGTTTAAATATATACTTAGGGTATATGAGCACCAGTTGGATTGGGAAGATGGCCAATCTCAGTTGCCCTTTATATATGTTTCAAATAGTTTCTCGAAAACTAATAATCAAAACTGCCAGTTAGCATTGATTTTCGCCAGATCCAGTTCGAAGTTCTGATTTCGTGACTATTAGAGGGAGCGAACAAATATTAATCAGTTTCAGGCAATATCACTCTTTCACCATTACTAACACGGTTGTATCTGATATGGATAAGAATTTATTGTGTCTAGATTATATGATTTATGCTATATTGAAGCTTAACCTGGAATTATTCGATATTCTGATACCAATACTATAGTAATTATGCTGTGCAATATTAGTCTATATAAAATTACTCTGACTTATAAAATGTTGATTCGCAATGGGAATAAAATGAGATACGTATATGTTAAAAGAGTTTATGAACACTTAGAACTTCGTCAATCTGTGTCTTGGAAGGTTTTCATAGAATCACTTGCGATAACAATCCTGGTGGTAATGATTGTGTTGAGAATCTTCAATTGTCGAATATATATCCAGAATATCCATGCGCAAATCAACCATGATATATTCTAAATTTTGATATGACTTTAGTTGTATTATATTTTGTTCAACTGAAATTATCTTTCAAGTCAACGTAAATCTTATTCAATTAATGAAGTATTGAAACATGGAATCACTTGATACGATTACAATTCTGATGATTATGATTGGTTGAGAATCATCAAGTTGCAAACATACATCCAAAATATCCATCCGCAACGATTATATATTCTAAACTTTTACTATTACTTTGGTTATATTATATTTCATTTAACTATAATTATCTCTCTATCAATCGCTGAAATCAATCATTATGAAAGTATAAATGAGATAACATGTTCTTGGAATCTTGAAAACGTCTGGCAGAAGTTATCGCTAACGGCAGAAGTCTGGCAGTCGATTAGATAACATATTCTTGAAATATTTAAAGTATCTGGCAAAAGTAATCGCCAACGGAAGAGATCTGGCAGTCTTAATTTTCAAATCTCGAAAATACTCTCTGTGAAACGAGAAGACTTACACTAGGCATTCAAGGAAACAGTAATGTTTTCATGCACCCTTAGCACCTGGAACCAGTAGTTTTGGGTTTTCAAACTAGAAAGGCTGAATACACTTAAAGTACATGCTAACAATACTTCATCACATACACACATATGTGTTGTTGCTGAAAGAATAAGTGACGTTTAGAGTCTGATCTAATTAGTGTAGAATGCTGTAACTTAGCAAACTCTGTGACCTTTCAAATATAGTAATATAAATTCCGGAAATCTATTTGACGAACTTCATAACAGGATTTGGTTACCAAAAACATAAAAACAGATAATGTGTTTGATTATGTCGCACAAGTTCGCTATCTTCATAATGAGTAAATTATCTCAAGAACCACAATCATAAACTTTATCGACTTTAAAATATTACGTACTCCCCATGAGCGATATTTTTATAAAAGATATTAAGAAATCTTAGAACATGGCAGACAATAATTGGTACCTGCTAATTCCATTACAATTTTCAGTTTTTTTTGTCGGTACTCCCTCTGAATTGCACCTTCTTTTATTATTCCTCGATATATTCTACAAAAGATGTCATTGCTGGAAAAACAAGAAATATATAAGTTTTGAAAAATTTAGAATCGAATAATCGTGCATTAAATTACTTGTTTGAATTCAATATGGTACGAAATATAATTTAGAAATTCTCTGTCTGTATAATCTATATTGCATGTATGAAAACTATACAGTTTCAAAGGGACCGGAAGTGAAATAATTTTTTCCAACACATATTTCATTATTTTTCTTAGAATTCCCTAAATGCTTTCATTGCATACAATCATGTATTCAGATACATATTATGAAATAAATGCCAAAACTAAGCATACAAGTGAGTCGAGAGGGTTTTCATATAAATCTAGAAAACTATTCATACTACCGAAAATGTTTTTGAAATGAAATATTTTAAGAATATTACCACGATTCTGAGCTGAATTAAACTGAGTTCGAATCAAACTAAATCCAGAGTACAGATTGGCACTTCGCGTACCGTTAAATCATATTTTAGATTGATATCAGAGATAACGTTGACGAATGCAGAACACTGATTGCACAGGTTATGGTAGATGGCACTGATGAGTCCCCAAAGAGGACGAAACTGCAGTCTGTCATTCCATGTTACGAAATTCAGAACACGTCATGGTAGATGACACTGATGAGTCCCCAATTAGGACGAAACTGCAGTCTGTCATTCCATTCTGTGATATTAAATTGGACTGCATTGTTCAACGTCGATCTTATATATCAATCTTAAAATTAATAAAATTAACATCATAATATTACCAAGAGGTTTTGTATTTGTAGTGTGCAATTATGTGCTATGTAAATTATCTGATTGGGTATAATTTCCATGAAACGTCTGCAAAGTTTTCAGTTGCTTAATTAACCCAAACTCATCACAAAAAAGATTTTCAAGTCATTACTGCTTGATAGTTTCGTATGACTGTTGACATGGTTTTAACTACGTAAAAATATCTTTGTCAAATCCACTAGAGTGATTCATTTCATTCATTTATAATTTACCCAAGTTGGATGTATCATTTATTATCAACTATCCCAAAAATTCGATCGTTTCTAGGCACTTGACGTCCTTGCTTCTCGGGCAACTTCCAAAATTTGCTATGTCAAATGTCGATATCAAGAAAGGATGTCTGTTTTGAATACAGTGAACTTGGGGAACTTGAGCACTGCCTTTTCGAATGAATGATGTTTTTTTCACCTAGTTCCAAAGAGACGAGCAGTTCTATTCAGATCTCATTAAACTCTTTACAATCTAAATTAGAGATTAACATTTGAATTTGGGAGGCTTTTATTTCATGAAATTCCATTATCAATAATGAAAACAAGTAATGTTTTTTGAGGAATTATACTGAATAATTGTGGTTCGTGAAGCGTTTCCCTACACCGTAGCTTCTTCAGACGAATAAATGTACAGAAAAGAAGAATGAGAATATAAATATAAATGTTCTTGAGTAATTAAAAGCTTATTGGGTTGCTTATTCTTAAGTTCTTCATACGAACTAATTGCCAATATCAAAGATACCATAATACCACCTAATTCCAAACTCATTTCTTTCGATGTTAAGATTCTATTTCCCAACAATTCTCCGAAAGATACGTACTAGTTAGTTGAAGAATTATTAGAAAAGAATCATGTCAATACTATCATTAAATCAGATGTTCTTTCATTATTACAAATTTGTTTACATCAAAATTATTTCCGTTTCAATAACGAATATTATACTATTGAAGATGGCTTGATTAGGGCAATCCGTTAAGTCCTTTGTTAGCAGAAATATTTATGAATAATTTAGAGAAATTAATTTCTAATCATCCACTCAGTAAATATTGTTTATACTGATATCGCTATGTAGACGATATCATTATTTGCTTCACAGGAACAGATAGACAGTTAATAATAATGTAATAATATAAATTTATTACATCCAAAAATTGGATTCACAACCGAAATAGAAAGCAATAATTCGATAAATCTCTTAGACGTAACAATTTCGAATGAAAATGGAAAACATACAGATATCATAATACATAACTCGTCGTGTCATCCCTATCAACATAAAATGTCAGCATTCAATAGTTTTATTCATAGATTAATTAAAATCCCGTTGTCACCAGATAATTTCAACAAAGAATTAAATTTGATTAAACAAGTAGCCAACAAAACAAAAATTCAACACCTTAACCTACGTTGGCATTACAAGTGAGAAACTGAAATCATTCTTGAGTAGCAATAATTTCAACATAGCTTTCCAAACTAATAATAGTTTAGGCAAATATATAAAAATAATAAAACCAAATCAGGTACAAACAATAAATCAGGTGTTTATAGATTGAATTGCAATGACTGTGATAATTTCTCTATTGGTAGAACACATAGTAATTTTAATATCAGAATATCGAAACATAAACGCAGTTTCTAAAATAAAAAATCAGATTCAAATTACGCGAATCATCTCTTAGAAAATAATCACTCTTTCGACCCACAGTTTGAAATTTTGCATACAGATAATAAATATTGGAAGGTAGATCTTTGGGAAACTTTAGAAATCAACAAATACAAACACTCAGGTAGACTCATCAATGAACAAGTCGATTTAAGCCCTTCACCTCTATTGAATCCCTTCGGGGAGCAATTTATTCCTTAATTTTATTGGATAAACCTGTCATAAATAACCACTTAAGAAGAAGCAACCCAATAAGCTCTCAATTACTCAAGAACGTTTATGTTTATATTCTCATTCTTATTTTCTGTACATTCATTCGTCTGAAGAAGCCACGGTGTAGTGAAACGCGTTACGAATCATAATTATTAAGTGAAATTCCAAAAAATACATTACTTGTTTTTATTATTACTAAAGATTAACGATTGAGTTATTGTGAAATGGGCCTTAAGAATGGAACCTCTTGCGCCTTGCATACAGAAGTACTATTGACATATCACACATATTACAGGTTAAGGTTTTGCGTTCAGAGTTAATGTGAGAAGCCTTAATTTCTCTCTAGTCATTTCGGGAGCTTCATCTGCAAACTTTTTCCTAGCAAGCGCTCGCTTCATTCTTGTCGAGGTATGCTCCCCCACTTTTTAGTTTTTATTTAATCTGCATGTTACTGACTTGATGGCTACCTGGCTATCCCTGAATATATTAATATATTAATTAAATAAATGTGAGGACAGTATCTTTTTTTCTAAATCCAATTTTAAGTTTTCATTAGGAGAGTTGATTCGCCATCTTTTCTTTATTGAGTCTGAGATATCTCAAATGCGATTGTTTCCGATTAGATATGTCAAGTTCGTATCAAACATATTTCAAAATATAACCCAATATTATGAGTTAATTGCCATCTATAATATTTTACGTCTATATTGTTCATTTATACTTGGATAATATATAAGAATAATAAAATGAGAACTATTGGGAATAAGAATAAAGTCCCTACATAGGGAGACTGTTCGTTTCTTCAGAACAAGACACAAGAAACAACGCAAATCCTTCACTCAAAATCGACATTTTCAACTAATCAAAAAAAATTACCTGATTCCTGATATCGACAACCGAGTAATCTTCAATTGGTTCCAAAAAAATGGGAAACTCTAATGCTGGAATATCAAAATCATTTTATAGGGATAATTGTCGAAATATGTTCAATTCAATTTGGGTAAAATCTAAATAGCTACTTTTTTTGAGTAATCATTTTTTGATTCAACAAATACCTTATTTCTATCAATATAATCTGCTAAAAACATACAGCAATAAACTTGATACCAATTTGATTTTTGTCTGTCAAATTTTTTTTCTAGTAGGATCAAATTAGAGGGAAACAATTTCAAATTTGACTTCAGAGATTAACCCAGTCAATTCAATTTTCTCTTAACTAGTAAATTTGAAGGAAATCTTTCTTTGCATAGGCTGCTTAATATGGTCTTTGACAAGGCGTCTTCATCCCAAGATCGCAATCCCTATACAACTTAGGTCTCAACAAGGTCAACAAAAATTGCTAGAACATGTAATTTTTTTTCTAGTGAATCAATAATGTCTTCGACAAGGTCAAACGCTGCACTACAAGTAGAACTGGCTTCCTTAAATCCGTATTGGTACATTGCAATGTTGAAAAACTCAACGATCCTGTTTCTCATAACTCTTTCCAAAACTTTTGGAATATAGAGGTCAAAGCTGTAGGCCGATAGTTTCTTATCACTTCTCTTTTTCTTTTTTTAAACAGCTTTTGCCTTCTTACATGAAGTTGGAAAATTTTCACTCCTCAGTGCATTATTGCTAAACCAGTCAATTCAATTTTCTCTTAACTAGTTAATTCGAAGAAAATATTTCTTTACATAGGCTGCTTAATATGGTCCGGTAGTTCATCTTTGACAAGGTGTCTTAATCCCAAGATCGCAATCCCTATACAACTAAGGTCTCAACAAGTTTATGTTGCTTGTAGACCTGGTTTTTAGAAAGGGCGTTCCTAGTGTTCTTAGGGCCTCTTATCCTGTAAATATAAATTTCCCATGCTCCTTAATTCCATTCATGTTTATAAAATTAGTTTTTTTTTATTTTAATCTAGAGTATTTTATGGTACTCTTGAGTTTTCACATCAATCTTACTCCAATTTTCTCTGGACCCTTCTGAACGATACCAATCCATTTCTTAATAATTTGCTGCATCAAATCATGAACTGTTATATTCCATCATGTTGTCTTGTTAATTAAGTTTTCAATGATTATATTGTTACTTCACCTAACCGCTCTGCCATCGTCTCAATACCTTTAATTCCCTTCTATGTTTTACAGTGATGGCACTACTTTTTCGCTTGTGCTAATGAATATCTATCATATCAACTCTTACTGTTTTGAAATGTGTTGGTTAATTTCGAGGGTTTATTACAGAGTCAACCTCGAGAATATTTCTATACCAATATAAGGTGTTATAAGGTGAACTCATGCAATATTATTATAGCTGTGATCGACTTAAAATATTGAAATGATAAAAGAAATCTATTTCCAGTTGATCTGAAAGCATTTTCATAATTTCTTCCTTCC
The DNA here is from genome assembly GCA_013387265.2 of Cryptolaemus montrouzieri. Lineage (NCBI taxonomy): Eukaryota > Metazoa > Arthropoda > Insecta > Coleoptera > Coccinellidae > Cryptolaemus > Cryptolaemus montrouzieri. Next base: position 4,478,780 of record JABFTP020000083.1, on the reverse strand, counting down.
AACAAAAAAATATATATATATTTCATACAGCTAAGACAACGTCATATACGTTGCATTAAATAATTTATACTTTGCCTTTAGATATCTATAACGCGTCTTACTTTTATTCTACGATCGGCCATAGCTTATTGTGTAGACTTGTTTATTTGAATTTGGGAGACTAGCTTGGTAGAATTCCATTATCAATAATGAAAACAAGTAATATGTTTCTAGGAATTTTACTGAATAATTGTGATTCGCAACTATATACAGATAAGAATGACAATATAAATACAAATGTTCTTAAGTAATTAAAAGCTTATTGGGTTGCTTCTTCTTAAGTGGTTATTGATGACAGGTATATCCAATAAAATTAAGGAATAGATTGCTCCCTGAAGAGATTCAATAGAGGTGAAGGGCTTAAATCGTTAAATTGTTCATTGATGAGTCTACCTGAGTGTTTGTGTTTGTTGATTTCTAATAAGTATTGGAAGGTAGATTTTTGGGAAACTTTAGAAATCAACAAACACACTCAGGTAGACTCATCAATGAACAATTTAACGATTTAAGCCTTTCACCTCTATTGAATCTCTTCAGGGAGCAATCTATTCCTTAATTTTATTGGATATACCTGTCATCATCTGGTAGACTCATCAATGAACAAAACGATTTAAGTCCTTCACCTTCATTGAATCTCTTCAAGGAGCAATCTATTCCTTAATTTTATTGGATATACCAGTCAACAATAACCACTTAAGAAGAAGCAACCCAATAAGCTTTTAATTACTTAAGAACATTTGTATTTATATTATCAATTGTATCTATATATAGTTATTTCTGTACATTCATTCGTCTGAAGAAGCTTCGGTGTAGTGAAACGCGTTACGTTCAGTAAAATTCTTAGTAACACATTACTTGTTTTATTGGTGTAGACTTGTATTATGTTTGCTGGAACTGCTGCTAAATTAGATACTCAGCATCATTCATGTCTAAAAGGAAGCATTCAGAATGAAGGAGTGTCGAAGTTATATTTGTCAACACGTCACCGTTGAATTGTGTTGAAGAAGATGATAATATTGGCATTCATGTAGTCGTCAAAGCGTAATTGAAATTTTTTAATTAAATAAAACAACAATATTCAAATTTTCACTATATGGACAAATTGATGGGCGTTTCAGTTCTACTTCACATAAAAATTACACATATAGCAGTGATGTTTTACCTATAAAACTTTTATCATAACTTCCAGTATAGAGTTCATAAATACCTAATTTATTCACCTTGTGAATTTTAGATATACAGTGTGTAATTATCTGCCTAGAGAGTTTTCTGTTCTCAAAGCTGTACTGTATTTTATATTTTATTTTATATTATATTTTTCATTCATATCTTTAACTATAGAGATAGCCTCATAGATTGCCTGTTTGTTTGCGTGAAAGTTTGCAGTTAATTATGTTAGAATTATAACCATTATTGACCTTTCTTTGTTTCATAATATTGAGCTTCGGAAATAATTTCTGACACCGGTATCGTGGTGAGTCAATGTATGATTTGTTATAAAACGAAATTTTATGTTGATATGGATGTGAATGGTAATTCCTGTATGGGATGGTTTAAAGAAAATAGAAAATTCAGGTATATGGTTAATTTTGGCTATAGTGAAGTCTAAAAGTTAATGGAATTCTCAGTTTTCATTTCCGAAGTGAACTATATATTAGTTTGAATTGAATTTATGAAGATACTGGAGGAATCTGTTAAACAACAGATTATGTCTTCCACATGTTTGAACTAATAAATGTAGTGCTCCGACAGAGGATGCTCATAAATTAATTTTTCAATGTTAACCAATAAAATTTCTGCTAGTAAAGGACTGAACGGATCACCCATTATCGAAAATGACTCATAACTTTTGATTGTATAATGGGATTCACATTATTATTTTACAAAGCTATTATAATGAATTTCAATTAATCATGAGAAGGAACACTGATGTTGAGATTGAGTACATCCGAGACATAATTTTAGAATTATATTGCACTACAGTATGTTGCATATTTTCTATTAGGTCTGAGAAATTTTAAATTGAAGATTTTGAACTGAAATTACCTGAGTGTCCAATGATGTAACATGTAACATATGAGACAACTGGTCTGACCAAAATAACATATTTCATGGAGCTTGAATTTTCAAAACAAGGTTGTCGAAATGTAACGATCAAAAAGTGTAAATAATTTATTATCGGCGTCCTCACAAAATAATGGCTGTGTTACTTTCTTAACACCATCCTAGTTATATTCATCCTCTAAAGACAAATCTTCGATACCTATATTCACTTTACCAGGGTCTATTGTGGTGTCTGTAAAATGGTTCAATTCCCATATTCAATTTTCTTCCTTATTCACATGGGTTCAGTTGTTAGCTGTCACAATTTTTTCATTTCGTTATTAAAAACACTTGAATATAAAGGCAGATATATCAAAAACTGTAAACCTAAAATCCATAAAGTAAACAAATCAGGTTATCATAAACTCTCTTGTTGAAGTTGTGATAAAATTTAAATCGATAGAACTTTTAGAAATTTCAACATACGGATATCTCAGTAAAAACGCAGTTTCGAGAAACAAAAAAAGCTCATTGGCACTATGCAAATTATCTACTAGAAGAAATCCATAGTTTTAATAATAATTTAGATTTTGATATTTTACATAATGATAATAATTGATCTGTAGGAACAATCAGAAATTAATAAAGAGAAAAATTCAGAAAATTACACTTAATATCGATCAGGCTTCAAATCATCATCATTACTTAACCTCTTCAGTTCTATAAGTTATGTACCTGGTTTCACTAAACTCCAATGTGATGAAACGGATCATTGTTTTATTTAATTAAAAAATGTATACCAATCTTCATCAATTAACGACCTCCTTAATCAAATTTTGTTTGAAATTCTTGAAATCATCTCAGCTCTAGATACAAAATTCCAGCGCTCAAACTGAAATATATCGACCCTCTTCTCACTTGCATAATTTTTCAAAATGTTGAACCAATCAATGAATACGTAGGCAAGCAATCTATCGCTGAATATTCATAATATGCCAAATATATAACGAATGTAAATAAGATAATATTTTTACATCAGAAGAGAACTAAGTACTCTTTCATAAAAGTACAAAAGAATATAAGTATAAATATTAGAAATTATATGCTAGGGTTTAGGTTAAGGCAAATGATATTAGAGTGAAAATCTAGTCACTATATTTTAAATGCTGGTAGGACGTTGAAGTGTATTTATTTTAAGTTAAGTTGATTCACAATAAAATTGAAAGTCAGTAAGAAGGAAACAGACTTTCATATCCTGTTAAGTAAATGAAAGAGATTTTAGCAAGATTATTTGATGTCTATCAATACTTATACCCAGAATTTGTGTGTATTATTCTTCCATCGTATCTGATATAAAGAAATCTCCCAAAATATCTGATATGATGCAACGTTGAAAAGTTATTAGCCATCGATGATTCCTGAAAAACCCCAGTAGTTTGACCTTAATCCTTGAACCGCTAAATGAATTTTATCGAATCGTCGATTCCTCAAATTGCAATCAAACAATTTTAGATTTCGATTCAATACACTAATTCTACAATTTTCACAAATTCGGGCGACTTATTCTGAGTTTTCGACGTGAAACTTTAGAATGAAAATGTAAAAATAAAGAAAGTGGAAGTCCATCTAGCGGTTTAGAATTTGTCAAAAAACGATCAATCATTTTCGTTCATTGCAAACAAAGTAGTAGTAGTAGGTTTGAGTCAGCTCCAAAACCTATGAAGAAACTTTCGATCCCAATACTTTGAAAGACTAATTCTCAAATCTCTTTCTGACAATCATATTGAATTGCCATTAAATACAAATTTTAGTGAGAGTTTCAAAGGCTTAAAACGGGGAGCAAATATTCGTTGATAAATTGTTCGAAGAATATATTCAAAATTCCAGATATTTTACAAATGCTTAAAATATCGATGGAAAAGTGAATGAGAATCAATTATGGGAAGCAAGCAGGACGCAGGTGACTGCGTTCATCAACGAACTGCATTTGTCATTCTGTAATTTATCATTATTTCGAGTCCAACAATTTGTCTTAAACAAGGAAGTTATCAAAGATAATATTGGAAACAGGTGTCCCCCAAGTTCTATAACAAACTTTTGGAGATGGTTCCTGAACCACCAAACAAATTACTGAGATCAGTTCCAACCCGCACGGGTTTCGAAATCACAATTTTCAACATACGAGAGCGATTCTGAGGTATTACCATAGATGGTATGAAATATATATCTCATTGTACAGAAGGTGACATTTATTATGAGGAATGTTCAGTTACTTTTTATAGATGTCAGAATATATTTATCTATAGAATTATTGTTTTGAAACCATAAACTCTCGAATTGTGAATTAACTCGATGAGGCGCACAGCCCGTTTTTGTACACTATGCAACATCCATAACGAATGTTTGGGGGCAGATCCCCATACATAGGAACAATATTCCAAAGCAGGTCGAATCTACGCCTCATATAGAAACTTGAGCTGAGATGACGTGAAGTATCGCTTGGCTCTGAAAGAAAAACTAAGTTTAGCTGATGCCGACTGAGCTATTGCTGATACATGTTTATGCCAGCAAAACCCGGAGTTGATTCCGGGAAGGTGCATCGAATATTTGGATGCAAGTTGTTGGTATTGCATCATTAGAGGAGTATCTTCAGCGGGGACCTTTGAAGAAAACATAATTGCTTACATCTTGCTCACGTTGAAGCTCACCAGGTTCAACTGACCCAACTCAAATATCATCTGTAAGTCCGAGTTCAAGTTATCAATTTGTTGACATCTCTGACGCTGAGATTCCGCAACTGTAATCGGCCGCAGACTACTTAAAGACGAAACCAGGGTACAATCGTCTGCAAACCGAAGATTTTGTTCTCTGTAGATGACAGAAGATCGTTTATCTGCAACAGAAAAAAGTCTGGCGAAAGAATAGATCCCTGAGGTATAAGCTCCATTTAAAGCGATACACATGTGCCAACGTTTTTTATCAAGTATCTTTCATAGACGCTTTCAGCGATGACCTTAGCTCTTCCTGCGAATTTCTTTTATGATTTTTATGAATCAAATCTGGTTCCCGGAGCGGCAATTTCAATCTGGAGAGAAGAAAAAAGTCAAACGGAGCTGAATCAGGCGAATAAGGCGGCTGCTCGATGGTATTTATCGAGTGTTTAGTCTTGAATTCGTTAATAACACTGGCTCGATGAGATTGTGCGTTATCGTCATGCAAAATCCACGTATTGTTTCGCCACAAATCCGGACGTTTACGGTGAAAATTTTCACGTAAACATCTCGAAACGGTTAGATAGAAGTCCTTACTGACCGTTTACCTTACGGAACGAATTCATTTATGATGAACCACACCACGAATATCGAAGAAAACAACCAACATCGTCTTGATTTTCGAACGATTTCGGCTTATTTTTTCCCACCCATTCCCATGGCTGTTGGCTCGTTAGTGTGTCGTATTTTTAGACCCATGTCTCGTCACCTGTTATGATCCGTCCTATAAACGTGGGATCAGAATTCGCACGATCTAGCTACCGGTACTGTTTTTGAAGATAATTCAGCTCTATGAGAACGAGCCGAGCGGCGACGTGCCGCATGCCGGATTGGTTCACCAATATCGAATGAGCGGATTCACGAGAGATGTTGGGATCACGAGCTATCTCTCTAACACTGCCACGAAGATTTTTGAGCATCATTCCCTTGATTTTTCGGACCTTATCGTCGGTTGAAGAGGTCGAAGGCCGTCCGGAACGAGGTCAATCTTCGACGATCGTCCGACCGTCTTTGAAGGCTTTATACCACTCGTACACTTGAGTTTTCGATGGAACAGAGTCTCCATAAGCCTTTTACAGCATTCGCGATGAGCAGCACACGATATTTTGTTCAAAACACAAAATTTGAGACAAACTTTTCGTACGATATTTTTTTCCGTTGTAAAATTCGCAGAGTACCACTGAGGTCGACTGTGAACAAACTAGTAGACATATCGCGCACATGTTTGGCGTAGTAATTAAGGACAGTCCTACCAACATATAGAAAGTTAAAATACTTAAAAATACTCAACGCGGGCAATTTAAATTAAAATATCCGGATACTTGTTTGCCACAGAGTATGATCTATGGTGCACGACAAGCTGCAAAAAAATACCTCAAAAGATTTAATAGTGATTCTGGGTTGATGAAATAGAATAGCAACCAACGAAGATGAAGTAAAATATATTCCATACTTTCCACAATTTTATTTTTAAAACACTACCGGTTACATCAAATCATTTTCAAGTGATCAGCTACAAGAAATGAACTCACTTCTAACCTAATTCGATATTGAGTAGTGGAGAAAATGTAATGTCTAGCTAAGGGTGATAACACTTGGGTTTTTAAAAAGTTCATTGAATTCCAAACATACTAACAGATCGATTCTCTTTCCTTTGTCGAAATTTTGATATTACCTAATGTTATTGAATGTTTTGTAGATTTTATATGTTCACATTTTGGAGAATTATTATGAGGATATAAATGTTCATCAAATCTGGAGTTGAAATTCCTACCAGTCTGCACAATATAAGCTACGATATACTCATTGCAAACAATTTTTGTATACTCCTGATTTTTCCAATTTGTCTGTATTTTAACATTAATTAATAATTTGCTCAAGTTCAGACCACTTGAGGAGAGGGTGGCTATTTTAAATTTGGAAGCATAAACATATCTGCATATTCTCCATTAATGAAAATATATTTGAATTTGGGAGGCTTTTACTTGGCAAAATTCTATTATCAATAATAAAAACTGTGTTTTAAGGAATGTTACTTAATAATTGCGATTCGTAACGCGTTTCACTACACCGTAGCTTCTTCAGACGAATGAATATACAGAAAAATATAAATGAGAATATAACTATAAATGTTCTTGAGTAATTAAATGCTTATTGGGTTGCTTCTTCTTAAGTGGTTATTTATGACAGGTATATCAATAAAATTAAGGAATAGATTGCTCCCGAAAAGATTCAATAGAGGTGAAGGGCTTAAATCGACTTGTTCATTGATGAGTCTACCTGAGTGTTTGTATTTATTGATTTCTAAAGTTTCCCAAAGATCTACCTTCAATATTTATTATCTGTATGCAAAATTTCAAACTGTGGGTCGAAAGAATGATTATTTTCTAATAGATGATTCGTGTAATTTGAATCTGATTTTTATTTGAAAAACTTCATTTATGTTCCGATATTCTAATATTAAAATTTCTATGTGTTCTACCAATGTAGAAATTATCACAGTCATTGCAATTCAATCTATAAACACCTGATTTAAAAACAATGAAAGCGGTGTTTATAGATTATGGAATACAACATTAATAATAATAAATTCTCATTTATATTTTTCTGTATATTCATTCGATAATTTGAAGAAGCTACGGTAGTGAAACGCGTTACGAATCGCAATTATTAAGTTAAATTCCTTAAAACACAGTACTTGTTTTTTATTAATGAAAGTATACATTTTCAATTTGGGAAATTCAAGGCATCAAAACATTTATCCGTCAAAAGTAACTCAACATTCTTGGTATTAATTCCACTATGGTTCAGGAATATCACCTTCTATACAATACAATATATATTTCATTCCATCTATGACAATACAACAGAATCCCTCTGGCTTGTTGAAAATTGTGATTTCAGGACCGAGAGAATCAAATTTTGAAGCTGAATATCTGCCAATTCGAAAAGATTAGGACTGTGTTGTTCTCACTAATTCGTCTTGAAATTGCTTCACCTCTACAAGTTTGTCATACAGCATGGACACCCTGTATTCCTCAAATCCAAAATTGCAATTGGTTTACTTGCTCCCACGTGTATAGTTTAATTTTGAAACATAAAGTTTCATCTATATTTCTTTTAATTTTCATTATGAAATTTATCTGATTCAATTATCACTTCTTCGTATAAATGTTTATAACCATGTTTAGTCATATTAACGTCCCTGACAAGGGATGTTACATAAGAAGGAAGTTATGTAGTAGGTATATTGAGAATGTACTGTGTTCAAATGTATTTAATTTCACTAGTTCATTTCTACACTAAACTGAATGTCAAAAGTAAGAGTGCCCAATAAAACTGAGTTGAATTAAAATACTAACTTTCATTACTAAATTAACTAAATGAAAAATATTTTGGGTACAAGACAAAATATACTGAACAGAAAGTGCCCAAAATATTTCACTCTGACAACAAAGCATGGTTCGGGCTATTATCATCTACGATCCATGATAACTCTAACATCTGAGGTTATTGGGCTCTCTGCTCAAAGTTTGCACAACTTATCTCATTTTTGTCTTTTTAGTTTGCACCTTGCTGATTTTCTGTGTTCTGTTGCCGTCGAACCTTGCTTTGTGTCGCTGCTTTTCCTGTCCTTTTTCTCCTTCTCTGCATTTTGCATTTTATGAAACGATGAGGTAAGTATTAGCTCTGTCAACTATTGTCAACATCAGTCAACAAAGGTAAATGCATGTCTGTTTTTTATTATTCTAGCTTTTCTTCTCCGATATAAGCAGAAGAGGATCAACACTTAGGATTCATATTCTAGGTTTGCATGAAATTCATTATATTTTAAATATTTTAATCCGTACTAACAATTATTTAATACATGCATACTCAAATTACCTTGCATAAAAGATAAAATGCTCTAATGTTGAGTGTCAATTAAATTATATTCTGAGTGTCAGAAATTTCTGGAATCAGCAATTAATTTTTTCTTTAAAGTGTCTATGTTTTCTCAAGAGATGAGAATTCCACTTTGTTTAGAGCAAGGGTGCTCAAACTTGAACTGCTGGCGATCTACCTCAATATTTTTAGACTACTTACAATCGATTCTGAGAGGCAGCAAGTATGTGTGATACAGGGTTGTCGTACATACACGATACGGTAGCATATAAAGATATTATCTTTCCACACAATATACATTATTTTAGTCAAGGTTTGTGTTAGGTTTAATTAGGTTCTTATGTATAATATCAATGATAAAACTCATAGTTATACAAAATTGCGCGGTTATTGGTTGTTACAAAACAAAAGAGTCACATATGGTGTTACACTTAACTGGAGTGACTTTGGATGTTGAAGCGTGGCACTGCATGTCCTCAGCATAATTTTCATAAGATGGTACGTAACCACTGAGTGCTAATCGCAAGCATGATGACGTATGATCTTCAGTTAGTCGATCGCGATATTTTGACTTAATTATATTCATTTCACAAAATGCAGACTCGCACCAGTGAGTTGACCCAAACATTGCCGTCAGTTGAAGGACAATTTACCTAAGATTCGGATATTTATCTTCAGATATAAAACACCAGAAATTTGTATTAGATACTGTAGCTTTGATATGTATATCTGATTTGATCTGCATCAACTCATCTTCAACAGAACATGAGTTCATATTGAACTGACTTGCTATTTCAGTAGCTAAATCCTAAAAGTTTTCACATGAAAAAGGACAACTCATAAATGATGCTATATTTACCAATTTACTGCAATCATAAAAACGCATTTCGAATTGTACCGAAATATTTGATAATTCAGCCTCATACGTATCATAATTCAACTGAGAAATCCTTGCTTTCAAAGACGAAAAATGTTTCAGATTCTTTCTTTTCAGTTGATCTATCATAAGTTGCAATCGACTTTTGGATGCGTTTACAGCGCAATAATAGTCTTTCCTTACCTTGAAGCTCCAAGTTAATGGTGTTTCAGTGCATTGTGATGTCAGTCAAAAATGCCAAATTAGTCAGCCATTTTTCGTTTTTGCAACTTAAAGAGACGCCGTTGCAAGCTACGTGCATGGATGGAATGGTAGACATGATTTCTGTTTTAGTTTTTTTTTAATCTCCAAATAAAGTCTCACCCGCTCACTTCAATAAATGCTTCCTTCACAACCGATCCATCTTCGAATAGTTTCTTGTGTTTGGCCAATATATGAGATATTTCAAACGACGCGGTCGTAACAGCTTTTGATTGTTTGGCTGGTCTTGTGAACTTGGTTTGTTCATTTTTTAAACAGGATATCAAATCACGTACGTTTTCTTAATTCAATCTATGGCGGAAATTCATTTTCATAGTTTCATGAACCGTTTTATGATGCCTCTCTAAGTTACCACGCATAGGTGTTGCAACTGACGCACGACAAATAAGACAAATGCTTCACCACACAAAAATTCCTCCTCCCAATCGTTATTAAGATGATACGTTTTAGATTTCTTCGCTGCACTCATCTTGTACTATCTAATACTAAACTTTATATCGACGTAGTATTGCCCTCAAGTTGCAATTCAGAATGACTCCAATTCCTACAGGCAAAACATTTTCATCGGCGTGAACGACAGTCTCGAATGTTCCCGTCAAAAGCGCGGCCCGAAATTTCTAGAAAATCGGCAAGAATAAAAAGACGCGGCTCTTCTTTGACAAGTACCGCGCGTTCCTTTGATAAAGCCGCCTTTTGCCGCTAGCAGAGTGTTATTTCATTACATAATAAATTTTTGTAGCTTAGTTACCTACTTATTGAAAAATTTTTCTTCTCGAGATCCACTCGAAAAGCGATTGACCGTTTACGCACCCCTGGTTTAGAGAAACTCAGTTCGCCATTGAGATTAAGCAATCCAACCTACCCGCTAAATGACTGAGTTATTGGAACTCTAATGACTGGAGTGTTACAATACTGAAAAGCTATATTCCATTGCTGAAGGTATTTCTGAATTCGGTACAAATTGATGAAAATTTTTTATAATCATTAAAAGATGAGATAAACACAGTAACTGCACATTCGATTTCCATCAAATCGTATTACATTTTTCAAGTTTGATTTTCAGATTTAGAAAATGGTCGAAATCTGCCCAGCTACGAAAATTATGACTGCATGACATTAACTATTCATACTCAAAATCTATGAGCTTATATCATTCTGATCGATTTCGTTTCGAATTTCGAACCTCATTTTCCTTGATTCAAATATTCTATGTGTCCCATATGTTCGATGGGATTGAGTTCTGGGCTTCATGCAGCCCACTTTATTGAAGTGACTTCGTGATCATGCATAAACAAAAATTCTCACTCATGTTTGCCACAAATGGTACAACATATTCTCCAAAAATGTCTGTAAGGTACCTATGAGCATTCAGGGTTCCATTATATGCAGATCACACGGGCTTTCAAAGAAATTCCTCAGCACACCATTGAACCTGCACCAAAACCATAAGTAGGTAAAAAGTTGCACAGGGCATATTTTTCATTTAGACGTCTGTACACTAGAGTATATCGATAGCAATGAAGAAGACAAAATCTCGACTCATCTGTTTACAAAACTCCCTCCCATTCTGCTTCTTACCAATTGACATGTTCCCTGGCAATATTCAATCGGCTCCTTCGATGTGCAGCGGTTAGATTTGGGCGTCGAGATACGACACAAGGCCTCAGACGAATTTGCTTGATAAATTTTTATATTTTTCAATACTAATTTTGTACCCTACTATTCTGTGGAAGCTGCATTTGACAGGAGCCTGACAGTGGCAAACTGTTGTCGAAAAAGAAATTCTTAAATAAAGATCATGCATAGATCGCCGATATTGCTCGAGGTTCTCCTAGCCCATTTCTCCTGCAAAACATGAGTTTTCCCGGAACAGCTCCTTGGAGCATCTTTTGTGGAAGTATCTGTAGAACAGAAAAAGGTCAGCTTGTCTTCTCAGAGCCAGCAGTTGGAGATCGCGAGTGATCTCCGGGTGGTCGATGAGGCGCACAGCCCGTTTTTTGCACACTATCCATTTCTATTCCCTCATAACGTGCTCCATTCAAATTTTCATCAGAAATTTCAAACGCCAAATGGCGACTATCTTTCAGTGCACACCACATATTGAAACCTTCCTTGATGCTGCACATCAATATGGCGTTGAGGATTCACATCGGACCACAAATGTTCATTGAAGTGAAGCGATTAAATGTCCAATCGCTAGTGATGCGGACTTCATCTGTCCATATGACTTCTCTAAAAAAGTCTGGGCGAGCGTTCTTAGTTATTTTCTAGATATCAATTGCAGAAATTTTGTAGGGTTCCTGTTTCTGCTTCAATTTGTCTACTCGAAATTGAAGGGTTGCCCGTTACAGCACTATCCCTTCGATTGTAGCTTCCTCTCTTTCACTTACATGATATTTTTTATTTCTTGATTTTTTGAATGAGCCACTATTGATGAGGTTCCCTTCCATTCTTCGTAAAATAGATTTATTTAGCTGGTGCCTTGCAGGATACCGATTGAAATATGTTTCGGCCGTTTATTTATTTATTTATTTATTTATTTTGGCTCTTTGGGTACAACAGGCCAAGGCCCAAAAAGTACCCACTTAATAGATATAAAAAAGTGAACTTAAATTATCTTAACGCTAAAAATTTAAAAGTACCTATAAGTATATAAAAGTCTAAATAATATGATTTTAAAAATCTAACGGTTGATTCCAAATTATAGTTATCAACAGCAGTGTGAACACATATAGTATAACAAATGAAAATGGAAAGAGACTATATCCTCTCATTTAAAACAACAGTATGAGAAGAATAGAAAAATATTACAGAAAAACTAGATAAAACAAGAAAAATATATAAAACACTAGAGAGACTATATCTTCTCATGTAAAAACAACAATATGAGAAAAATATTACAGAAAAACTAGATAAAAACAAGAAAAAACTTATAAAACACTAGATCTTATATGTCTGAATTTAAGAATTTGAATTTCAAAAGCTTCTTTACTTGGAAGAGTGATAAATGGAAAAATCGATTCCTGGCTGTGATCATTATGGAGTGTAATCATTTTATTTATCGGGGAGTTCTGAGCAGCATTTGTACGATAAAAAGATGGACGAAAGAGCATATGCGATCTTAACTGGCGCTGAGGAACACTGATTGATATTTGCTCCAATAGTTCGAAACAGTCTATAATATTGTTCAATATTTTGTACAAGAGGGTTACTGCTGCATCATATCCACGAAGAATATAACATTCCATCATATCGAACTTCATAATTTTCATAGTTATGATTTCTATTCTGAATCTTGAAACAACCAAAGTCTGAAGTGAACAAATTCTTAAATGTAATAGTTGGAACATACAACTAACAAGCAGCTATTTAGATATTTGAATTGTGGAGGCCGTTACTTGATGTAGATCCATGATATAAATGAGATAAAAACACAAGGTTTAACTTTGATCTACACTTTATTTGAAAAAATTCGACGACGTTTCGCTGACACAGCAGCTTTATCAAGAATGAAAAATAGAATGAAAGTATGGTATTATAAACAAATCGTAGAACAAGTTGGATGAATAACAGGAAAATCCACACCGAGCCATTGTACAGAAACCTTGTTAAAAATTAGTATGAAAGGTAATAAAACTAATTGAACAAGTTAAGTTGAATCTACCTGTTCATTCATTCATTAATTAACTTGTTCAATTAGTTTTTATTACCTTTCATACTAACTGTACAATGGCTCGGTGTGGATTTTCCTGTTATTCATCCAACTTGTTCTACGATTTGTTTATAATACCATACTCTTCATTCTATTTTTCATTCTTGATAAAGCTGCTGTGTCAGCGAAACGTCGTCGAAATTTTTTCAAATAAAGTGTAGATCAAAGTTAAACCTTGTGTTTTTATCTCATTTAGCTATTTAGATATTCAATAAACATTAATACATATACTAGAACTGGAATCGTAAGTATCAAATTCTAAGACTACAGTTAATTACTTTGGTCTAAATCGAATCAAACCATAGAAATAACCATGACCTTAGATAGGATCTTTAAAATCTGTGATTTTCAGTCATAGAACAATATGAATCGCTATGTGGGATATTGCGAATAAAGGAAAATGACCCTCCCTTGTCCCGGTTAATTTTGCATGAGGAATTCGGTGCCACAAATAGATGCCAGCTAGTAAATTTTGAGAATTCTTGGAATCAGTCGAATGCTCATATGTCGGTTTGTTTTTGGAGTTATGTAGAAATGATTTTGACGTTCTATAGGAACTTTTTGTTGAGGTATGAACTTATTTGATTTGATTGCGGAGGTCGTTACTTGATGAAAATCGATATACATATTTTCAATGAAATGAAACTAAAGTATTTAGATTTTCACTATATTAACAAAACTATGACCGGTTTCGCCACACTGTGGCTTCATCAGATAGATACAAACTAATGAACAGAGTTATTCCTTATATATTAGTCTTGTTTCCTACTTAATATTACAATTATTATTGTTATTGACTGTTATTTGTTTAATTATATTTAGCTCTTTTATGAAATTATTTTGTGACATTGGGATATTAATGAGTCTATATACCATACTAATTTATGTGGATAAGGATGTGTAGATGAGCTGTGAATAGTAATATCTTTATGCGATGGCTTATGAAAAATAGAAAAATCATGTTTGCCGGTAATTTTAGTAATAGTTAAATCCAGAAAGTTAATGGAGTTTTCTGTATCTCTAAAGTGAATTTAATATAATCGTGAATTTTGTTAATGAATGTTATGAATGACTCGTATTGTCTGTTTGTGCCAGTGAAACAACAAATGATATCGTCGACATATCAAAACCAATAAATAAAGTGTTTGAATAACGGATTTTCTTGGATAGTTTTTTCAATATTATCCATGAAAATTTCAGTGAGCAGAGGACTCAGAGGATTACCCATGATTTAACCTTTTTACTATTATATAAATTGAACCATTGAAGTTAAAATAATTTTGTACTAAACAAATTTCCAAAAGGTGTAAGATTACTGATTGAATTATCGGATTGACTTCATTAATTTGAGGGCGTTCTTGATGAGTTTCACTGTATCACTAGGTGGAACACTAAGGAATGATTAAACCTTTTACTATTCTATAATACTCCATTGAAGTTAAAATAATTTTGTTCTAAACAAACTTCTAAAAGGTGTAAGATTTCTGATTGAATTATCGGATTGACTTTATTAATTTGAAGGGCGTTCTTAATGAGTTTCACTGTATCACTAGGTGGAACACTAGGGAAGAGATTTACTACATCCCATGACATAAGTTTAGCGTTCGGTGGTAGTATCGTGTGCTGAATTTTATTTATTAGGACTGAAGAGTTTTTTATTGAGAATTTAGGTTCAAAATTAGCGTACTGTCGACTGACGACTATGAGAAAACGCCCTTCAAATTAATAAAGTCAATCCGATAATTCAATCAGAAATCTTACACCTTTTAGAAATTTGTTTAGAACAAAATTATTTTAACTTCAATGGAGTATTATATAATAGTAAAAAGGTTTTATCATGGGTAATCCTGTGCCCTCTGCTCGCTGAAATTTTCATGAATAATATTGAAAAAACTATCCAAGAACATCCGTTATTCAAACACACAGTTTCACTGGCACAAACAGACAATTAGAGTCATTCAAAACATTCATTAACGAAATTCGCGATAATATTAAATTCACTTTAGAGATAGAAACAGAAAACTCCATTAACTTTCTGGATTTAACTATTACTAAAATTAACAGCAAACATGATTTTTCTATTTTTCATAAGCCATCGCATACAGATATTACTATTCACAGCTCATCTACACATCCTTATCCACATAAATTAGCAGCTTACAATAGTATGGTACATAGACTCATTAATATCCCAATGTCACAAAATATTATATTGGTAGAACTTTCAGAAATTTCAAAGTTAGATTATCCGAGCAGAAACGTAGTTATAATTATCATAAATCAGATTCCAATTATTCTTACTCGAAGAAAACCGTAATTTAAATGAAAATTTCAAAATTTTACACAATGAAAATAACAGACAAAAACTGAATCTATTGGAAATTTTAGAGATCAACAAAGAAAAGAATTCAGGTAGGTTACTTAATAGTCAATTAGATCTGAATCCTTCTCCTTTGTTCAATCTTTTCAATTCATAAAGTAAGCAACTCCGATGGGTTTTCCAACATACCTCTTGTACCTATTGTAATATTAAGTAGGAAATAAGACTAATATATAAGGAATAACTCTGTTCATTAGTTTGTTTGTATCTATCTGATGAAGCCACAGTGTGGCGAAACCGGTCATAGTTTTGTTAATACAGTGAAAATCTAAATACTTTGGTTTTATTTCATTGAAAATATGAACTTATTTGTTTGCAAAAATATATCACATGTACACTTAATTTTTTTCGAGCGGCACTTGTTTTCATGATAAACTGATAATTGTATAACTCTTACCTAATTTTATCCAGGAATTCAATGGCCATTCACGGAATTTACATGAAATAATCGAAATAGCGTAAGTATGTTCTGTGCTCCCATTTTGACAGTTCAGAAATTAGTGACAATTCAGATAAATTATTTCTAATTTTTTCATCAAGTTACAACAATTGTGTGACTATAACATCGTTTGTAATAACAAACTGACGATGCCGTACGAAAATGTTGAACCCATATAGGCCTTGACGTTGAATACTAATATGAAACAAATGAGATAAAAAACACAAGGTTTAACTTTAATCTACACTTTATTTGAAAAAATTCGACGACGTTTCGCTCACACGGCAGCTTTATCAAGAATGAAAAACAGAATGAAGAGTATGGTATTATAAACAAATCGTAGAAGAAGTTGGATGAATAACAGGAAAATCCACACCGAGCCATTGTTCAGTTAGTATGAAAGGTAATAAAAACTAATCAAACAAGTTAAGTAGGGGTGAATAATTCACATCTACCTGTTCATTCAAAAGCTTGTCCGAATGTTTGTATCTATTTATTTCTAATGCTTCTAGGAGATCTAATTTTGAACTTTTTGATTTTATATGTAATATGTCAAAGTTTTTATTGAATGAATGGTTTTCTTTTATTAGGTGGTTTGAATAATTTGAATCAGATTTATTTTTATCGAAGCTACGTTTATGTTCAGATGTTCTTATGCCAAAACTCCTATAGGAGTTGATTTGTTTATAATACCATACTCTTCATTCTGATTTTCATTCTTGATAAAGCTGCTGTGTCAGCGAAACGTCGTCGAATTTTTTCAAATAAAGTGTAGATTAAAGTTAAACCTTGTGTTTTTTATCTCATTTATATCATGGATCTACATCAAGTAACGGCCTCCACAATTCAAATAATATGAAACACTTCTCACCGTAAATTATACCTTGGAAAAACTGCGGAAATTTTTTAGATTTTTGCAGGAATCAATTGATAGAATTAAGTCGAAGTTAGAAATCTCCTGACTGCAAGAACTAAGATATCCTCATTGTAAAAGGCTTGTATTCATTTCTTTTGAAAATACTTTGACTTTTAGATGCTCTTGTTTCCATTCCAATTAGATTACTTGAAATAGATATTGTTTCATCTATTTCATCAACTACATCACATTCTTCTTTCCTTGAGTCGTTAAATGTATCATGATTTGAGGTTTCCCTGAATGTATCGAATATACTCCTATGAGGTTGTAGCCTCACAGGAAAACGATGCAAATAAGCAACTTCTAGAGCTTTCGCATCATAATTATTTTGAATAAGTATAACAATCTTATCAAACTTCACAAAAATTTTTACGACAAGGACTGTTCATTATTACAAACAACAATTCCATTCATGTGTCAAAATGCACGTTCAAGAACACAAAAATTCGAGTTTGATTTTGGATAAATTGCATAGAAATAGGAAGGAAAGTAAGGTATTAGTGGATACATTTGCCCATAGAGAATCCTTGCGTTTCCATAGCAACGCAACCTTCACAACAAATAGCACGGTTTTAAAACTGTCAAGAACTGCCATTTTAGTACCTGTTTTAAAGTTTCTGCCGATAATAATTAAAATTTCTCGTTTTGGAAGCACCAGTGAAGTAGAAATTAATAGTTCTATATAGAATTCTATCTCCAAAAATACAAGAAAAACGCACAGCTCGATTTGGAATCAATTCAGTGTATTCTGCAAGGAACGAACGTTCGCTTTGGATATAAAGCATTCTATTGAAGATATTGCCGAAATTCTTATGGATTGGAGATTCATTATGAAACAAATGAATAGACAAGATTACAAAGAATATGTTATCAAAACAATGTGAAACTTAACTGCGAAAATGATGCAGAATATGTATTTAGAAAAATTCAACATGAGTTTCAACCCCTTTACCGATTCAGCATTCAGAAAGGCTCATGAAGCTCGCAATTCTAAAAGCAAGATGTTACAAGGGGATGTGGAAAAGCGCAAAGAAAGTTCCGTTGCATGGCTCTGTATTGGGACGAAAATGCCCCGATAGGTTTGTTGTAAATTTTTTTCCATATTGTTGCTTATGAATTAGCATGGCGTGGCGGTGAAGCTGCAACTTGCAAGGTACACTTTTTCAAAGTGGAAAAACTTAATAACGGAGAAGTGACTGGTTGTATTGAATATAACCCAGTATTCTCGAAAACTTGCCAAGGCGGTTCAAAAAAATGCTATGATAGTAAATGGCTAGTAAAAATCCAGAGTTATGTCCTGTGAGGTTGTTTCATAAGATATTGTCGAAAAGATCCGATCGTATTACAAGTGATAAAATATTTCTGGCTCCCAATCAATTTTGGAAAAAGTGTACTTCTGAGGGTTGGTACGAAAATATACCTTTGGGAATAAATGAAATATCCGAATCGACAAAAATTTCAGCAGAGAAAACTGGACTGGTTACGAAAAATAAAAAGTCAAATCATTCTCATAGATCCAGTGCTGTTTCGAACCTATCTGAGGCAGGTGTCAGTGAACAAGAATTGATCAAACTAACCGGACACTCCACGGCAAGCTCTATTAAGCCCTACCTGCAACTGAACAATGAGCATTATTTGAATCTTGTTTCAAATCTTCGAGAAACTTCTGCGATTCAAATAGAATCGACCCGGAGTGAAAAAATTGTATACAGGGATATCCACCGGGACCGTCCGTTAAAAACTTTTTGAGTTCCATTTACAATATCAAACTGAAATTTTATACGCAGAAATAACTAGCGATTTCCAATCGAAGTGAAATATTTTCGAAGTGATACCATTTCCGGTTATACCGGAAGTGGGTCATCACTTTGTTATTTCAAATGGCAATCTACCTTTTTATTATACATCTAGAACCGACGTTTGAGCAAGGCATAAAATACCCAAGTTGTTGGCACTTATCTGTCAAAACTTTTGACAGGTTTAATTATTTTTGATATAAACTCGATTTTTGAGGAACATTTAAAAAAATTGTAGCTCGTAGATCTTTTGCACTACAGACACAATTTTTGCTTGGGTGGATAGAAGAAGGATAAAGGAATTTTTAAGTAGTCTACACATGTCAAATGTTTATTGTGTTGTTTTGTATGATTTTTTCAATTTGGCCTTTTTCAAACAGCAATAACTCATTTTTTCAAATGACACGTGCCAATTTTTATATCGTCATCAGATGAAGCGTCAAATTTCAGATGGAATTGTATCAGCATGTACTAGACCCATCTCTTATAGTTCCGAAATAATTTGGGAATATATTGAATTTTGATGATTTTGCAAGAACTAACAGAGAATGCTTTGAAATATTTGATTCAAGTAGCTGAACTGTCTGCGCTCACCTGACAGGTGCATAAAATTAATGTACATGCCACTTCGTTCATTCGAATTTGATATTTCAACAAGAATTGTCGTTATTTCAGATTGAAAATATCCAAAAATACAACACATTTGGAATAAAACCACTGGTTATTCAAACGAAAATATATTTAATCGTTCTTTAATTAATTTTAGACTGTCAAAAGTAGTGGGTAGAAATTGCAGGCAATTCAATAACCAATTTCCAAATTCACCGTCTATGAGTAAAATAAAATTTCGAAGCATTAGAAGCCATTTTCTACAATTCGAATGAATAAAAATTGTAGGAACTAACTGAAAACCAATCATCGAATAGTTACATAATTACGAATAAATGATAGCAAACATCATAGGAGAAAACTAATTTACGATCTGAATAAATGTTCAATATGGGCCCCATTTTACTCGATACACTTGACAGCTCGTATACGAACATGATGGGTTGCGCTCCTAGTTTCCTCAGGATCAATATTAGAAAAGAATTATGAATTCGCTCTAGTAACTCTTCTTTACTTCTTACAGGAATGAGATACACTTCACTCTTGATTTTTCTCCATAAATAAAAATCAAGGGCGTCAAGTCCGGAGGAAGCGGAGGCCATAAATTTGGTCCATAATTACCCCACCATCTATCCTCGAACATTTCTGGTTACGAAAAATAAAAATTCTAATCATTCTCATAGATCCAGTGCTGTTTGGAACCTATCTGAGGCAGGTGTCAGTGAACAAGAATTGATCAAACTAACCGGACACTCCACGGCAAGCTCTATTAAGCCCTAACTGCAACAGAACATTGAGCATTATCTGAATCTTGTTTCAAATCTTCGAGAAACTTCTGCGATTCAAATAGAATCGACCCGGAGTGAAAAAATTGTATACAGGGATATCCACCGGGACCGTCCGTTAAAAACTTTTTGAGTTCCATTTACAATATCAAACTGAAATTTTATACGCAGACATAACTAGCGATTTCCAATTGAAGTGAAAAATTTTCGAAGTGATACCATTTCCGGTTATACTGGAAGTGGGGTCATCACTTTGTTATTTCAAATGGCAATCTACCTTTTATTATACATCTAGAACCGACGTTTGAGCAAGGCATAAAATACCCAAGTTGTTGGTCAAAACTTTTGACAGATTTAATTATTTTTGTTATATACTCGATTTTTGAGGAACATTTAAAAAAATTGTAGCTCGTAGATCTTTTGAACTACAGACACAATTTTTGCTTGGGTGGATAGAAGAAGGATCAAGGAATTTTTAAGTAGTCTACACATGTCAAATGTTTATTGCGTTGTTTTGTATGATTTTTTCAAATTGGCCTTTTTCAAACAGCAATAACTCAATTTTTTCAAATGGCACGTGCCAATTTTTATATCGTCATCAGATGAAGCGTCAAATTTCAGATGGAATTGTATCAGCATGTACTAGACCCATCTCTTATAGTTCCGAAATAATTTGGGAATATATTGAATTTTGATGATTTTGCAAGAACTAACAGAGAATGCTTTGAAATATTTGATTCAAGTACCTGAACTGTCTGCGCTCACCTGACAGGTGCATAAAATAAATGTACATGCCACTTCGTTCATTCGAATTTGATATTTCAACAAGAACTGTTGGAAATTTGAAGTGAAAATTTTGAAAAATACCAGATTGATAATACAATGGCTGATTATTCAAACGAGGATATGTTTATCTCTTTTTAATTCATGGCGAATGTCAAAAAGAGGTGGATAGAACTTGCAGGCAATTCAATAACCAATTTCCAAATTTGGCGCCTATGAAAAAAACAAAATTTCGAAGGATTAGAAGCAATTTTCTGCAATCTGGAGGAACAAAATACATAGAAACTAGAAGAAACCCAATTCTCGAGGACGACGACAATCAAATTGATACGCCAGCGTATTTTCTTGCTAATCCACATGCGTCCATTAAGTCATTATCAATGGATATTGGATTGACTTATACTTCCGTTCAAAGGATCCTTAAGAAACATAACATGCAACGTATTCTTTTATCAGACTACAAAAATTGAAACCAACTGACCTTCCCAAGCGGCTAAATTTCTGTGAGAATTTATTAATTCGGCTTCAAGAAGATGAGACAATTCTGCAAAAAATTATATGATCTGATGAAGCCAAGTTCAATGAAAGTGGAATAACCAACAGGAGAAATCGACATTTTTGGGCCACAGAAAATCCACATTTCATTAGATTTCCAAAATAAATTCAGCGTGAACGTTTTTGCAATTTTAATGGATGATTTTTTGGCTTATCACACTTATGAGGAAAATCTTAATGGACAAAGATACCTGGAAATTTTGAGAGGAACATTAGCAAATTTTTCAGATGGATTACCCCTTAACATTCTGAGGGATTGCTATTACCAAATGGATGGTGCGCCAGCACATAAAACACGAGCTGTAGATCGGCAGCTAACAGAAATGTTTGAGGATAGATGGTGGGGTAATCAAGGACCAAACTTATGGCCTCCGCTTTCTCCGGGCCTGACGCCCCTTGATTTTTATTTATGGATAAAAATCAAGAGTGAAGTGTATCTTATTACTGTAAGAAGTAAAGAACAGTTGCTAGAGCGAATTCATAAGTCTTTTGTAATATTGATCCTGAGGAAACTAGGAGCGCAACTCATCTTCGTATACGAGCTGTCAAGTGTATCGAGCAAAATGGGGCCCACATTGAACATTTATTCAGATCGTAAATTAGTTTGCTCCTATGATGTTTGCTATCATTTATTCGTATTAATGTAATTATTCGATGGTTGGTTTTCGCTTAGTTCCTACAATTTTTATTGATCCGAATTGTAGAAAATTGCTTATAATGCTTCGAAATTTTATGTTACTCAAAGACGGTAAATTTGGAAATTGGTTATTGAATTGCCTGCAATTTCTACCCACTACTTTTGACACTCTAAAATTAATTAAAGAAAGATTAAATATATTTTCGTTTGAATAACCTGTGGTTTTATTCCAAATGTGTTGTATTTTTTGGATATTTTCAATCTGAAATAACGACAATTCTTGTTGAAATATCAAATTCCAATGAACGTAGTGACAAGTACATTAATTTTAGGCACCTGTTAGGTGAGCGTAACCAGTTCAGCTACTTGATTCAAATATTTCGAAGCATTCTCTGTTAGTTCTTGCAAAATCATCAAAATTCAATATATTCCCAAATTATTTCGGAACTATAAGAGATGGGTATAGTACATGCTTATACAATTCCATCTGAAATTTGACGCTTCATCTGATGGCGATATAAAAATTGGCACGTGCAATTTGAAAAAATTGATTTATTGCTAGTTGAAAAAGACCAAATTGAAAAAATCATACAAAACAACTCAATAAACATTTGACATGTGTAGATTGCTTTAAAAATTCCTTGATCCTTCTTCTATCCACCCAAGTAAAAATTGTGTCAATAGTGCAAACGATCTACGAGCTACAATTTTTTTAAATGTTCCTCAAAAATCGTGTTTATAACAAAAATAATTAAATCTGTCAAAAGTTTTGACAGATAAATGACAAAAACTTGGGTATTTTATGGCTTGCTCAAACGTCGGTTCTAGATGTATAATAAAAAAGGTAGATTGCCATTTGAAATAACGAAGTGATGACCCACTTCCGGTATAACTGGAAATGGTATCACTTGATATTGTAATTGAGACTTAAAAAGTTTTTGACGGACGGTACCTGTGGATATCCCTGTATAGTAATTGCATTTTCAATAACTGCTCATTCCAATAAAAACTAAACATGTTGGTAATGAATGCTTTATGATTTTCTCGTTGAGTTTGTGTGCATTTCTCAATAAAGTTCATTTTGTACCTTTTGTTATTCGCAGAATTTTCTCAGAAAATACCACTTGAGCTCAGATTTAGCAGGATATTTTTCTGCACGTAAGTATTCGAAAACGAGCACAGAAAAATATCTGGCCAAATATGAGCTCTTGTGGTATTACTTACGACAATGTATTCACACAATTGTTATAACTCGATGAAAAAAATATTAAATGATCAATTTGAATTGCTAAACTAGATAAAATTAGGAGAATGTTAATAGAATTTTCGATTTTCTTTTAAAACACGCCTGCAAATGAATATTGATTGGACATGTGATATATTTTTGAAAAGAAAAAAAATCTTTTCAACAAAAACAAAGTTTCCTACTGTTCATATCGTCGCCTGAGATTGCAAGTGACCTATATCACATTTGTGGCGGTTTTGAGTTAGAAGTTGATTCTGGGGTTTTGAGACACTCTGATTCTATTTGTAACTTAAAATGTGACAGTCGGCCTACTTTCAACTACAGTTTGTCCTATGTATGTTTTATCGATTCGATATGTGTTGTACACCACATATTTCCCAAGTGAGACCCCTGGGGCACTCCAGATAAAAAAATATAACTCCCAGATTCGAATTGGGATCGATTCCTGATAGAAATCGAACCATCGGAGATAGCGGTAGATAGATAATACAGTGTGTTCCAACGAAAATTTGACCCCCTATAACTCCGAAATGAGTAACATTAGCGAAAACACCAAGACACGTCGATTTTTGTTTCGAGGGGAGCATTTTTCGAAATAATTCGAAACTTGTCAGATCAACCCCAGCAACCCTAATTTCGAAATTCATCATAGGAATAAGGGTCGAGTGGCACCTTACTGTAAAGGTCTGTCAATTCTCCATTCTGATTTGTCATTTTAGAATTTTAAATTAACATACAGGGTGTCCCAACCGAGGGTAAAGTTGAATTCCTGCAAATCCCAAATACTAAATGAAATCGATTAATTTTGGCATAATGCAAGCGCAGGTTTATGCTCGGTCTAGAAAAACGACCTACACTTGTGAATTTGGAGTTGGTGCAATCAACCCCTATTTCCAGCATCCCCAACTCAAAAATCATTCGATCGAAAATAGGTCAAGTGGCACCTCGTTGGAAAGGTATTTCAATTTTCTCTTCGAATTTGGTATTTTCGAAATTCAGAATCAGCATACAGGGTGTCCCGGAGCAGGAACACTGAAAACCCAAATAACTTTTGAAACTGGTTCATTTCGGTATAATACGAGAACATGTTTATGTTTGATTCGAGAATAAGACTCTCTTGCGTGAATATGGAATTTTTGCAATCAATCTCTTCCATTCAGCATCCCCAACTCAAAAATCATACAAGTGATTACAGGTTGAGTGGCAAAGTTCCAGAAAGATTTTTCTATTTTCTGAATCACTGAGGCATTGGTTTCAGTTTGGCAATCGAGGTTTTCTGGCGTGAGGATCAGGATGAGGGATGATGGAGAAACTGATTGGATGCTCATCTAAACAGGAAAACGAGATTTATTGAACTTGTATTCAATTAAAAACAAAAACCAACTTGATTATTACAACAATTGTTCAAAATGACCTCCGCCCACCTCCATACAGTTATACAGACGATTTTCGAACTCTCTTCTCACATTAGCGAAAACTTCAGGAGTCAAAAGTCGGCATTCTGTGATAATCCTCATCCGCAGCTCCTCCAGGTTTTCTGGTCTTGTGGCATTAACTTTAGATTTTAGATGGCCCCACAAAAAAAATCTAGGGATTTAAATCTGGTGACCTGGCTGGCCACTCAACAGGTCCTCTTCTACCAATCCACCTTCCTGGGAAATTTTCGTCTAAATATTGGCGCACCCGAGCATCATAATGCGGAGGAGCACCGTCTTGTTGAAAACGCATTTCGTCCTCAGAAAGAGTTGGATCGTTCTGTAAAATTTCTGTCAATCTAGGATGTATGTGTTCCTCTAACAACTGTAGGTAGCCATTTCCATTCAGATTACCCTCAATAAAGAAAGGCCCAACTAGATGATTGCCAAAAATTCCTGCCCAAACGTTCAACTTCTGAGGCCTTTGCGTGTGGGCCTCCTATTCTCGGATCAAACATGTTCTCGTATACCGAAATGAACCAGTTTCAAAAAGTTATTTGAATTTTCAATGTTCCTGCTTCGGGACACCCTGTATGATGATTCTGAATTTCGAAAATACCAAATTCGAAGAGAAAATTGCAGTACCTTTCCAACGAGGTGCCACTTGACCTATTATCGATCGAATGATTTTTGAGTTGGGGATGCTGGAAATAGGGGTTGATTGCACCAACTCCAAATTCACAAGTGTAGGTCGTTTTTCTAGACCGAGCATAAACCTGCGCTTGCATTATGCCAAAATAAATCTATTTCATTTAGTATTTGGGATTTCCAGAATTCAACTTCACCCTTGGTTGGGACACCCTGTATGTTAATTTAAAATTCTAAAATGACAAATCAGAATGGAGAATTGACAGACCTTTACAGTAAGGTGCCACTCGACCCTTATTCCCTATGATGAATTTCGAAATTAGGGTTGCTGGGGTTGATCTGACAAGTTTCGAATTATTTCGAAAATGCTCCCCTCGAAACAAAAATCGACGTGTCTTGGTGTTTTTCGCTAATGTTACTCATTTCGGAGTTATAGGGGGTCAAATTTTCGTTGGAACACACTGTATACATGCATTTGTAAGAGAAAAAATCGAAAAACTACTCAATGACCTGACGGCTCATAATATAGGTACTAGGAATTTCATTCGCTTTATACATACCTCATAGAGAAGATGGAATATTGTTGCCTTTCAATTTTTATAGAACGATATTATATGAATCATATCATGTCATTATACCTAATCTATTTATTATCTTATTGTGAAAAACTGGATCAAAGACTATGATTGTTTAGGTTAGGTTAGGTTAGGTTAGTGGAAATGGATGTATTAGTATCCAACAAAACTCCAGAAACCGGAAAAAGAACTACCAATACGAGTATAACAGAAGATGAGAATCATTTTACAGAGGAGAAATATTTAGAATGGAAATTTTGATAGAGAATCCTCAAAGCAATAAAAGCTCTAACGATAATTTCATAATATTGGGGGAAATACAAAATGAAGAGAACTCGATGCTTTCTGAAGATCATTCCATAATAGGGAGCGTTTCGAATGTAGACGAACCAGTGGTAAAAATTTCAGAATCCAACTCACCAGAATAAAAGTCCAGAAAAATATTGAGGACGCGTTAAGGGTGGAAGGGAAAAGAAAGAAAATATAAACGATAAAAATGTGTATAATACAAAGATCGTCATGGAAAAGTTAAAAGTCGCAGGGAAATCGAAGGCACATGTCGTCCTCACTGTTTTCTTTATTGCAGTGACAAAATAACATCAAAACAACAACAAAAAATCTTTGAAGAGTTCTGGAAACTCGACGATAAAAAAGCAAATTTTTATAAAACAGGTCATAACGAGAGATCCTGTTAGGCGAAGGAGGAAAAAGGTAGTCGAAGATGAAAGTGCACCAGGAGGAAAAAAGGTAAAAATAAAAAAAATACATTACAATATTATTTTCAAGTGGATTAGAGTGGAGATAGAGTTATTAGACTCTGCAAAGACTACTTCTTGAGTACTCTAAATACAAGTAGTAGGAGAATCTACTACTTTTTTGGAAACAAA
The DNA here is from genome assembly GCA_013387265.2 of Cryptolaemus montrouzieri. Classification (NCBI taxonomy): domain Eukaryota; kingdom Metazoa; phylum Arthropoda; class Insecta; order Coleoptera; family Coccinellidae; genus Cryptolaemus; species Cryptolaemus montrouzieri. The sequence continues at coordinate 4,451,521 of JABFTP020000083.1, read as the reverse complement.
AGTTCTAAACACGGAATCGTTATTAGCCCTCAGAAAGGAAAATCTGTATCAAAAAGTTCTAAGCAAAAATCGACGAGGTGATCAATCATATCAAGTGTTTCCTTGTAGTCGAAGCCCACTAAAGAAGAGTTTCATCTAGCAGAGAATAACTAGAATCAACATAAAATGTTCAAAAAATGTATGACATGTATGTGGAATCACTATCACCGGAAAAAATACCGGTAAAGAAACATACCTACTAGAAGGTATTCAGTTCAATCTTTTCTTCCACAAGCTAAAAAACGATTTATGTGACAAATGCGAGCTTTACCGTTAGACCTTAGAAAAATCTCCAGAAACTGAAGAAAGACATCAGTTACATTTAACGAATGAGAAGCAATGCAGGAAAGAAAAAAGAAGGATAAAGATAGTTTGAACGAGGATACTCTTTTCCTGATATTTGACCTCGAAAATACATTCGCCCTTTCGAAAACGAATGTATTTATCAACTTCTATAAGCGAAAGTATACAGCCTTCAGTTTAACTTCGTATTGTCGAAATAATGCTCTCGCAGATTGCAGCTTTTGGCACGAGGCCATTAATGGCTGCAATGCACACTTAGCAAGCGCTTTGATCAAAATTCTAAAAATTGCTGTTCAGGATCTCCAGAAAACTATAAAAATCATTCTGTGGTCCGACAGTTGCATTCAGCAAAATAAGAACTTCATTATGGCTTATTCTCTGATGAAATTTCTCAAAGAACACGATTCTGTTGAAAAAATTCTGGGCCCCTTTCACGAGTGAGCCTGATCGATTATCAAACTCAACTACACGCACAAATCTCAACGAATTCTGCGACATCGAGTTCACCCTTTCTTTAGTGAAAGAGCATTTCACTACACTGGATACAACATCTGTCCCCGTTCCTTTATCTACAATATTTTCTATATCCATAAGTTCCTGTTCTCTTCCATCCGCTTGGCTGACCGCTCAAGTCTCCCCCATCTTTAAAAATGGAGATTTACTGAAGGTTGAAAATTACAGTTCGATAATTCTGCAAAAAGTATTGGAGTTTGCACTCCTGAATTAGATTATTCCTGAAGATCAACACAATAGTGCACACATGACCTTGTTTGCTCTTGACCTGGGGCACAGTCATTTCAGAATTGAGATTCGACCTCTAATATTCGAAAAATCGTTTTCGATCCGTGGAAAAGGCAAGTCTTAATTGGAACCTTTCTTTAGCAACATTAAGGGAGGTTGATAACAAGTTGGAGTACTGAAGAAGGGCAAGGTAATCGTCGCGTAGTTTTTCCAGGAATCAGAAGAAGCTGCCGTAACAGTGCGTGAACTAGATCAATTATCGATCTGACTTAAGAGAGTCTTATACTTCCTTTTGCACAACTTGGAGAAAATGAGTTGAACCTCAACAACAGAGCATTGATGTCTGACCTTCAAATCATGAAACAAGAAAATCGACTTTCAATTTCTCTGATAACATCTACCTAAAATAAACTTTATCAGACTTATCTCTTCCGATGGACCCATTGAATTATTGAAACCACAAACTGGAATCTTAAAACTCAATAATCGATAGGACTTTTTCAATTCCACTGTCCACAACAACGTGAAGAGAACAATGAATTTTACAATTAATTTATTCAATAAAAGATGATTCCGAAACATGCATGCTTCAACTGCTTCAGTAAATACTACTGAAAGCTAACTGTGTTAGTTTCTTGAGAACTATTTTGTCTAGATGGATCAATAAGTCCCGAGACTAACCCAGAGATGGCGCTCGTAGTAAACAAGTAAACACGTCTTTCTAGAGTACTACCCTTTGCTTGAAACGTGTCAAAATTTTAAGTCGATCGGACCAGAAACAGCTGTGTTATCGAGGTTAGAGTAAAGTAGTTTTGTAGTTTGTTTGAAAAATGGAAAAAAACGAGTTTCGTGTTCTGATAAAACATTGTTTTTTAATGGATAAAACACCGTGCAAGCGAAACAATTGATTGAAAAATGTTATTCGGACTCTTGTCCATCAAAAGCAACGATTTGTCGGTGGTTTGCCGAGTTTAAACGTGATCCTACCGACACAAATGACGCGGAACGCTCGGGTAGACCTGTGGAAGCCGTTACACCGGAAAATGTGAGTGAAGTGACAAAAATTATAATGAAAGATCGTAAAGTGAAGCTCCGTAAGATTGCTGAGATGACACAGATATCATATGGAAGTGTATTAACTATCCTTCATGAAAAATTGAGCATGAAAAAGGTTTTTTCCAAGTGGGTGCCGCGATTGCTTTCGATGGAACAAGAACAGCAACAAGTCGATGATTCAGAAAGCAGTTTATCGCTATTTACTCGCAACAAAAAAGATTTCTTGCATCGTTACGAGACCATGGACGAAACATGGATACATCACTACACTCCAGAGTCGAATCGGCAGTCATCTGAGTGGCGCACAGCTGGCGAAAGCCGTACGAAACGTCCGAAAACGCAGCAGTCAGCTGGCAAAGTCATGGCGTCAGTTTTTTGGGATACGCATGGATTGATTTTCATTGACTACCTCGAAAAAGATAAATCGATCAACAGTGATTATTATATTGACTCACTGGTGCGTTTGAAGGAGGAAATCGCAAAAAAACGAAGGCACATGCAGAGAAAAAATCCTTTTTCACCAAGACAATGCACCCTGCCACAAGTCGATGGAAACAATGAAAAAATTTAACGAATTGGGCTTTGATCTGCTTCCCCACCCTCCATACTCGCCAGATTTAGCCCTCAGTGACTATTGGCTCTTTGCTCATCATGAAGAAATGCTCCAGGGAAAAAGATTTGGCTCAAATGAGGACGTCATCGCTGAAACTGAAGCTTAACTTGCAGAGAAGATAATTTTTTTTATAAACATGGTATTGAAAAATTGGAAAAGCGTTGGAACCATTGTATCACCTTAAAAGGTGTTCATGTTGATGAATAAAAAAAAAATTTGCAAAAAAAATGTTGTTTTCGTTGTTAGTCTCGGGATTTATTGATTATTGATAACTGGCGATAGTTTTTATGACGCGAATTTCTTTCCTAAGAATTTCGATAGAAAAAAGCAATGAAAATGCTATATGAACGATTGAGTTGAAAACGGCTAGTTTATGTTGCAAGGGATGAGAAGAGTCATGAGGAATGCAAATATCTGTGAAAGTAGGTTTTCGAAATATATCAAATTCGAAAGAGTTATTATTCGATTGTTTGTATCTGTTTCATACTTGAAATTGAATTTTGGGTGGATATTGTTGATGGAATTCAGAAAAAGATCAAGTTGTCTTAATGTATCAGTGAAGCACGCTAGTACATCATCAACATAATACCAACGGATTATTTGTGAAGCTCTGGGATTTTGAAAATTTTGTTTCTATATGACTCATGAATATCTCAGCAGACTTAAGGGAGAGTCCACAGCAAGGTCTCCAGACTGTTCAAAATATTTGTTATTGAATTGAAAATAGTAATGTTAAAGACAAAGATTGAGAAGAGATGATATATACTAACGGCCGATCCAATCTCGTTTCCCAGAAACATATGTGAAAAGTCTTTCATTGTTGAGCTACAGGCTGTTGAAGTTCACTTTTTTCACACTTCTGTTGGTAACTCTCGTAGTTTTCAAGGTATCTAGCTCCAATTTTCAAAAAGATATTTTTTTACTCATCAATTCATTATATGTTGCGATAATATACAGTAGCGTCATGCTACTTTTGATTACATCAAAATCATAGTGTAAGGTACCGGTGGCAATTAAGGCCCACCTAACAAAAATTTGCTTTAAATCTGAGTATAATGCGTATAGGACGTCAAAAACATGTTGTCTACATAGCTTGTACATGTTGCTGTAATAAATTGTGAGAAACAATTCAGAAAAGCATATTTTTAAATACGAAAATACACTTTTTTTAAACTTCTCTCATGGGCCTTATTATACTACGGTAGTATATTAAAGCCCATATAAAAAAAATGCTTTATTTTTAAAGTAAATCGCCCTAAATTAACCTAGAAATAAGTTAAAATAAAAGTAAATTGTTGTTTTTTACTTATTTAATCATTTTCCTTTATTTATTAAACGTGGGCCTTATCACCCTCTCAATAGTAATCGAAGACAATTCAGTTTCCAGGAACTAGTGGCCTTAACTAAAGTATTTGGTACAATCACAACATGTTCTCTAACTTAGAAAATTAAAATAATCAGTTCTTTTCTTATTAAACAAAACTATGTAATTAATCTTATATTAATTTTTAAGACTTAAAATCAGACTTTAATTAAAAATACCTAACTTAGTTCTTTAGTATCACAAGCATATTCCTAGACTCAGAAAATAGACTCAAAACAAAACAAAATATCTTCTGCAAACAAAATAAAAATAAAAACGATTAACAAACATATTATTCATACTGACACGGTAAAATATAGTTAAGTATTTTGTTTAAACACAGCAATAAAAAATATCTTTATCTTCGGTTGAAAGTCCGACACATTCTTCGTGGTACCATTTTAAACATTGGGCACATTGTCGCATGTCCGAAACACGACCTTCTTTGCAAGCATGACAGAACCATTCAGATTCGATTATTTTTGACTTCTTAACCTTACTGCTATCTTTTCCAGACTTATTCTTACGATCTTTAGTTTTCCGATTGGCTTTTTTCACCTTTATTACCTCATTTTCTTTTAGCTCCTCCCGTTTCTTAAAAAGGTCCCTAGTAATCCGTTGACCTCTATAATTGATGGCCTTTCTTCTTGGTTTGTTTTTGATAACAGCATAGTTTGGAGTTGGCATAAGTTCTTGAAACGGGGATTTAGTTTCCTTTGTTTTAAGACTGGCTAGCGGAGTATCATTGTCTGAGTCTTCTTCGGAGGTATATACATTGATTCTAGTGGGATTATTTATATTCAACATCTTCTGTATAGCATCAGGCTCAATATCCGTTTCTGAGTCTGAACTTAGAATAAGAGGACGTTTTGTCACAATACCAGATGTTGATGGTTTAGGCGATGGTGTTAAAGTTTGTGGTACTTTCACAGGAAGAGTTGATGTATCAATATCAGTTAAAGCCCTTACACCAATTTGCTTTTCTGGGGTAACAATGCCAGCAATAGTACATTCTTCGTTGTTTAGTATTGACGGTGAAACAGTGTCAGAACGTGACGTTACTTCAGGGTAGTCTATGTTTGCCTCAATAATAGTTGAAGTTTGTGGAGGAGGATGTTCGGTCAAGATCACTGGTGCAAATGCTTCATCTGGTAATACATCAGGGTTGAATGGTAACAATCCAGTAGCCCTGAATCCATTTATTATATTTTCATGAGTCAGTGCCCTCGACCAAGCTTTTGAGAATATTTTGTTGAAGCTCGATTTTGTCAAGCGTCTGTCAGGATTTTGATACATATATGTCATAGCTTCTTGATCCCAGTGATGCTCAAAAGACTTATTGACAGATTTATCGAGGGTTGAAGTTCATGGGTTGTGTTACTAGGCAAACAATAAAGCACAATATCATGCTTGTCTGCTTCTTCAACAATTGTATAATCCAGGTGCGAGGATGCTCCATCAAAGATTAACAAGACTTTTCCTGCGTTTTATTCTTTCCCAGATGCTTGATGAATTCAATAAATAGCTCCGTGGTCATACTTCCTTTTGGAGCCATCTTTATGAGAGATCCAGCTGGCAAGTTATCACTATATTCTGGTTTTTGCCTTTGGCCTTTGAAGATGATCATTGGTGGGATAGCAGTACCAACAGCATTAACACACATTGCTATCGTAACATTTTCCGCGTGCTCAGGTGCAATCAAATGGACTCGACGAGCTCCTTTTTGCGCCAAAACAGTTTGTTGATGATGAATAGTGAGTCTACACCCCTTTTCATCCATATTATAGAGTCGTTGAGGGTTCTGTAGAATATCTAATTCTTCATATAGGTCTTTCACTTCTTGGAAATGCTGAGCGACAATAGGACGGTTTAATTTCTGTGCTCTGCCTGGATTCATAAACTGGGCTTTTCTTTTGAAAATTTCTGGGTTCCTTTTCAAAAACGTTTTAAGCCAGTCTTTGCCCGCAATTCCAGAGTCTTTGTTGAAATCATGCTTAATATCATAACTCTCGCAAAATAAAATGCTTGTCTCCGTATGACTTTCGGAGTAACAGGTACACCAATGTTAGAAAATCGTATAATGCGTTGTACAAGATCTTTTTCTTGGTCAATTGTCAAAACGGAACGACGACCTAAGCGCTTAATAGTACTTTCGGACTTTATATGATTTCGGAGAGATCGTCTTGGAATATTGTATCGTTCAGCTGCAGCTCGTTGCGTCAGATGCCCTCGTTTTATAGCTGTCATAGCAGCCCGTAAATTGTTTTCTGTCCACTGAGCTCTCTTTGGAGGCATTTTAATCAAAATCTGTAACAATATTACACATATATTGTCAAAATTCACATAGTACATTGACCTAGAAAATAACGAACAATACAATCTGATACTTTAATATTAAGAGGCTAATAAGGCCCAAGTATCGTTACAATGGGCCTTATTAACCGCATGCCACGTTTTTACAAAATAATCCAAATAACCTACAAAATCATTCTCTGGTTAGGAAAAGCCATATCCTTTGTATTACGCGAGACATACTTAAGGTAATAAATACAGCGTTATTAGTCCATTATTAAATAAAACGTTAAATACTTACAGTTTCTTGGTATGAAAATTATAAAATTGCACAATAGCCAGTCACATCAAAGCATCGCACTTGACTGACAAGATAGCGGCGCTAGCGTCTGCTGACCAATACGGAATCATTCACACCGACATTGTGCACGTGTGCGTAAACAGTGAAGTGTCATAGGTATATTTTCCCGCGAAATTTGAAATTTGGGCCTTATTACCCCTTGGGCCTTATTTACCTCAGGTACCTTAGTGCTCCACTACTCATTTTAAGAATATTTATTGAAAGGTCTTTCTATTTAGAAACGTTTTTGTGTCATAAAATTTTTTGTATCGGAAGTAATTTTCGAATAAAAATATGATTTACATGAGAAGGCACGCGTATAATGTACGAGGGATCGGAACTGTCCGATAGTTTCTACGATATTCGAGATTGAATATCAGTGTCTCTTTTATTCAGTGGAAATTCGAATTACCTGTAACTTTTAAGGTCAACATATTACAAAATCTATGTAAAATCTAATCTTGCAGCTTTCCATAGTGACATACATGAGACTTATCATAGTTGAAGTTGATTTTTGTCAATAATACATATAGGAGGGATGCTAAATATACAGTTACTCAAACGTCATGGGTATCTGTTGTATCGTGAAGGTTAGGTCTTGAAACGAAAAAAGTTTTCATTTTAGTGGGGGGAAGGGTGTACAAGTTTTCAAAAATGTCAAAAAAACAGTCACATGGAAATATTCGAGCGTGTCATACATTCATAGTGTATACGCGCAACGTCTTTCCGATAATCGAGAAATTTTAATCTGGTGATTAATTAGAGGGTAGTGGCCGTGAAAATCAGAAGAAAACAAAAGATGTTATCCCAGCATGTCAATTATTCAGAGGAAAAATTGTCCTATTCAAATAACCGATGATTTGGATGCAACCAAAAGTCATGACCGATTTTCGAAAATGAAGAAAGAATGACCTTGAAATACTGGAGTGCATCAATTATGATGCAGATGGTTGAGCTTGATGTTCTGGTAATCCTCAATTAATCTAACAATTATATGGAAAGGTATTTCTTATCTGATAATTTGAAAAAGAAATGCATTGTGCTTGGTTCTTTTTTTATTTTTTAAATAACTAATGTAATAAAAACAATAATGTCAATCTTCATCATCACTGGATTCTTCTCTATGTTAGTTTCCACTTGGTCAATTTCCTTATCATCATCATTTATTATTTTTCATTCATTTTATGATATTATATTATAAAAAGAAAACGAACCTATATCTACAGTATTTCCGAGAATATCAAGTGTCACGACAATGTCGCCGTGTGCATGTGGAAATTGATTTCCGAAGTACCAAACCGGCCCTAATTGTCAACTAGTATTTTGTCATTCGGAGTCTATTGACGACATCTCAGTAATGATACGATTGTGTACATTTCTGCATAAGCATGCGGTGTATCTAGTTAGCAATAAATGTTGTAATTCTGATCGACAAGTTGGCCAGTTTCAAGCATCATAATTACCACATTTAATGTTCTATTAAATATTTCCATTCTTGCATTGTTTTAAGATGTTCCATCAAAAAGTTCTACTGTAGCTTAAACGTTGCTAGATTTTTTTGAAACTGACTTCACTTTGTAATAGTCTGAAATAGTCATGCATTTTTTAATGTTCCTGGAGTAAATTTTCTAATATTTTCACTAGTGTCTTCACCACAAAATACACATTGCTGCTTTGAATCACTAAATTTTCTAAATTCTTTTTCAACGCAACAAACAAATAGTTAATTGCGTCCACCGGTACTACGTGATAGTTAATCACGATGATAATAAGAAATTAAACTATGTATTATACTATCACAAGAGATTTATTGAAAATCATAATTGCAATTCCGGTCTCTCATCCATCTTCAGCTGTCAACTAAAAATGCTGAATTAAAGCTGAAAATACATACATACATAAACAATTAGTACAAAATTAATAAGGCTGCAAACAAGAGGTAATAAGCTAATTATGAGATGAGAGGAGAAGCAGGTATTATTTAAATATATCAAATAAGGACGAAAAAGCCGAGACATACTGGTTGTTCAGAAGGTTATCCATATGCGGAGTTGATTAGAGCTTGAGAATTTCGATGACTTCTAAGAAATTTAACTGTCGCTATTCAAGATTTCTGTGAATAATACGAAGTTGATTTTGAGGTGGAAAATGATGGTCATTTTCGATACAATGTGAAGCGAAAATTAATTCGTCGATTCTTTGGTTATTGTAATCTAATTGATGCTCTTTGTATCTAATTTTGAATGAATGACCAGTCTGCTGACCTATATAGATGCCTTCACAATACATACCGAACCACTTGTAAACTGAAATATTGGCTTGAATGAGCTGTTCTTGGATTATCCTGGCGCGATCTATTTTTCTTTTTGAGATTATCCCATGAATGTTCAATAGGAGCGATTCCCTCCGTTCCAAGATTATGTCGCGCGAGATTGCTGGTATACAGAGGAGCATTATCTTGCATAAAAATGAAATTTTCACGGTGGGCAACTCGCCAGAGTTTCACTATGAGCTCCAGCACTAAGTCCACGTAATTTGCAGCCGTTACACTAGCATGAAACGAAATCAAATGTGTTTTGTCTCCCAGCATAATACTTCTCCAAAAGATCACACTGCCCCCTTGGCATTTCGGAACTTGTCTTGCTGCTCGGAGTCTAGCTCGTCTTCCACGACCCCTTAAAACCCGAATCTGGCGGCCATCTGATCAAACACCAATTCAGGTCCCATCCGAAAAGAGAATATTTCGCCAATTCTCAATATTCCAATTTTGGTGCTCGATGCACCAATTAAGTCTGTTAATTTTCTCTTGTCTTGTTATCTCTGGAACTCTCAAATGCTTTCTGCTGTATAAACCCCTTGAACAAAGTCATTGAAGTATCGTTTCGACTGACACACTGATATTTGTTCCTTCCATAAATTGCCTTTGGAGTATGGGGTGCGAGGCACTAGGGTCTCTTCTTGCAATTCGGACAAAAAGCGCTCTTGTTTTTCAGAAGTGATCTTCCTACGACTTCTTCTAGGCCTATTTTGCAATGATTGTAGCTCCACGTATCGGACGTAGGTTTCTGAGATCACCCCCTGTGATACTCCCATTGTCGCTATATCCCTCTGTGTGCCCCTTTTTCAACGAGAGCAATTATTCGATCTGATCGGACAACCCAACGTAAGGCGTTTTTTCAATTATGATTATAGGCTTTTTTAAATTTCAAAATTCACAGTTCCAAATCTCTGTGACGACTGATTATAATATCCCGAACATGTGGTGATAATTCAACATTTCTTATCATACTACTATTTACACAAAAAAATATATATATATATATATTTTTTTTTTTTTTGTTTTTTCAAAAATTTTCACTTCAAATTACCAACAATTCTTGTTGAAATATCAAATTGGAATGAACGAAGTGACAATTTCATTAATTTTAGGCACCTGTCAGGTGAGCGTAGCCAGTTCAGCTACTTGATTCGAATACTTCAAAGCATTCTCTATTAGATCTTGCAAAATCTTCAAAATTCAATATATTCCCAGATTATTTCGGAACTATAAGAGATGGGTATAGTACATGCTGAAACAATTCCATCTGAAATTTGACGCTTCATCTGATGGCGATATGAAAATTGGCACGTGTCATTTGAAAAAATTGAGTTATTGCTGTCAGAAAAAGGCCAAATTGAAAAAATCATACAAAACAACGCAATAAACATTTGACATGTGTAGATTGCTTAAAAATTACTTGATACTTTTTCTATCCACCCAAGCGAAAATTGTGTCTGTAGTGCAAAAGATCTACGAGCTACAATTTGTTCCTCAAAATATCGAGTTTATATTAAAAGTAATTAAATCTGTCAAAAGTTTTGACAGATAAGTGCCAACAACTTGGGTATTTTATGCTTTGCTCAACTGTCGGTTCTAGATGTATAATAAAAAAGGTAGATTGCCATTTGAAATAACAAAGTGATGACCCACTTCCGGTATAACCGGAAATGGTATCACTTCGAAAATGTTTCACTCCAATTGGAAATTGCTAGTTATGGCCGCGTATAAGTTTGCAGCTTGATATTGTAATTGGAACCCAGTTCCGGTGGATATCCCTATATATATATATATATATATATATATATATATATATATATATATATATATATATATTTATATATATATATATATATATATATATATATATATATATATATATATATATATATATATATATATATATATATATATATATATATATATATATATATATATATATATATATATATATATATATATATATATATATATATATCATTGATATATTTTGAATAAATATATATATATATATATATATATATATATATATATATATATATATATATATATATATATATATATATATATTCCAAGTACCAAGGCGGAACTTGACGCGATAAGGAAGAGTTGTTGGTCACGAACTGATACCCTCCACAACAGAGGCGTAGCTCAGAAAGAAGGTCAGTCATCAACGCGGTAGCAGATGATTCTGAGAATTCCGGTGATGTAGAAGTAGATAACATCAAGGACCATCTAGCACGTAACCTGTTGAAATATAAAGGAGCACCTCCGAGCAGTAGACCCAAGATCCCGAAAATGACTCAGTCGAAGGAAATAATGGGAAATGTTGAGACAATCAATAATTTGATTCGAGAACAAATGGATGATTTCTCCACGCTTGATGACCTGGTAGACCTGGTCTACGCTGGGTCAGTTACAGTGTGTGAAATTCACGGAACTCTACCAACTGTTGAACGAGAAGAGAGGGAAGGTAATACTGCGTCGTGGAAAGTCCGCCTAGAAGGAAAAATCGTGAAGATGCGAAAAAAAATTGGTATCATACATACTTACCTCAATGTTGCTGTACCATCCAAGAAACTGAAGAGGTCTGTCTGTCAAGTGGCATCTGATTTCCGCATTAGAGCTAAGGATCAATCCTTCGACAGCAAGATGAAGGTCATTTGCGACAGACTGAAACAAAAAATTAAGGCTTTTTGTAAGGGATAGGTGGTCAATGCATCACCAGAAATGGTCTTGTATAATGAGAGTGTATTTCCTGCACTACCACCAGAAAAGGTTTACAAATATCTAGGTGTTCAACAAGCTCTGGATCAAAAAACAGTTGAAGTTAGGGAGTTCTTTGGGGCGAAGCTGTTTACCCGGGTCAAGCGAGTGCTTCAATTGGTTGAACTCAAAAGCTATGGTAACTGCACTCAACACTTGGGCAGTCCCGAGCATCACCTACTCATTCGGAGTGGTTGACTGGTCAATGACCGAATTGCGCAAACTTGATCAAAAAATTAGAACCATGCTCACCAGGTACAGCATGCATCATCCGCATTGCTCAGTAAGCCGTCTTTATCTACCAAGGGGTGAAGGTGGTAGAGGTCTTACCAACATAGAAAATAGTCATGCTCAAAGCCTGATGAACCTGAGGGGATACGCTGGGAAGAACTTACCTTTCTATAGGTCCATCCGACGAATAGATGATTTGACTCCACTCCAACTAGCTAGGCACTTCATGGACGATATCCGAAGGGTCTGAAAGGTGACAATGTGAATGAAAAGGAATCACTAACTCACCTGACTGCGGGATACTTACACGCGGAGACTGAAGGAAGAGTACTAGCCATTCAAGATCAAGTCGTGCCAACCTGATCATTCCAGAAGCACATTGCCGGCCTTGCTGTTCCCTCGGATCTCTGTCGTCGTTGCTCACGTCATCCTGAGTCAATACAGCATGTCACATCATCTTGCTCGATTCTTGCGCCCAAAGAGTATCTCAACCGACATAACGCGATGGCTAAGATCTATCACCAACAAATCGCATTGAACCTGGGACTCGGAAAGGTGAAGATGAAAAGCCACTTGTACATGCCGGAAACGATAATGGAAGATCAACATTATAAATTGTACTGGGACAACCCTATTATCACTGACCGTCCAGTGCCACATAATAGGCCAGATATTGCTGTTTTCTTCAAAACATAAATGAAAGCCATCCCAGCGGACGACAATATGAGTAGAGCATACACCGAAAAAGTCTAAAAGTACCGTGACTTGGCCTTCGAGATAAAGGAAATATACGGATTGCAATCTGTCATAGCTATGCCACTTATAATATCTGTCAACGGCCTGGTCGAAATCCATCTCGCAGAGAACACCAAGAAATTGGGGTTGGACACTTCCATCATTTCCGCAGTTCAGAGGACGTCATACTCCGCACAACCCATATTGTTCGGAGATTCCTCAATATGGGGTGATTCAATTATTTGGTGTATATATATATATATATATATATATATATATATATATATATATATATATATATATATATATATATATATATATATATATATATATATATATAGACCAAGAGATTTATTAAAAATCCGTTGATCAATGAATAATCCTTCCTGACAAGAGGTATTTCCCAAATCTGCCCGCCATGCACGCATCCCCCTAGAGCCACAATAGTGCAACTAAGCAGGATGCCGAGGAACGAAGCGGCAGACTGCAGTTTCGTCCTTATTAGGATCTCATCAGTGTCGCATAACGCTTTTCAGCATCCTAACAAGCTACAATACCCTAACGATTCCAGAAAGGACGTGTCTCGAACATACGTACATTGATCTACGGATTTTTGAATGATTCTTTTTGTCTCAAGTTTACATAGGTAGACTCCTCGCGAAGTTTGTCCTGGAAGATCATCAAATATTTACCGACGGGAAGTTTTATCCCGGAAACAGAGGCCCAGAGTACCATTTCAACGGGATTATTTCGCTCGTTTTGTACCGTCGATGTGATTCACGCACCGGCGAAATATGTTTCCAAGTGTTGGAATTTCTAACGTTCCCACATCTGTTTGTTATTGTTCGTATCTTTCTCGAAGTCCGGTAGCGGGTTCGCCTGTTTACTTCAAAATGAATTGCTGAAGTAGATCTTTACACTCTAAATACAATTCCGTTCGAATACTGCTCTGAATATAAATATGACAAAATTGTCAGTTAATTATATTACATTTATATAAACAAATAAAACAAAATGAAATCTTCAAGAATATTACAAGTGTACGAGCTACATAGTACCGCGCCACTGGTGAGCAGCCCAGTAGAATAAATATTTTCTTCATTTTCCACATTTTTTATCTCGTCGCCAAGCATATATATATATATATATATATATATATATATATATATATATATATATATATATATATATATATATATATATATATATATATATATAGCGACGGCATTATGTCTTTCTAAATAATATATATATATATATATATATTTCTGAAGAACAGAAACATCTACGACAAGAATATATATATATATATATATATATATATATATATATATATATATATATATATATAATGATTCAGTATCTCAGTAAAATGACTATAGCGTTCGATTTATCTGGTTTGGTTAGGTTAGGTTAGGTTTTTGATTTGTTTTCTAGTGATTTATTTGACATTTTGAATGTAGAGGGGTATACTAATAGGTCTGTGGACCATAGGAATGTTGAGCGACGAGTTTATGATTTGAATGAGTCCATAGGAATTATCGCATCTGTGTAGGATTTTTATCTATAGATATAAGTTACGGATATTGCTAAGATTTTTTATAGCGAAGTCTAGAAATTTCATGGAGCTATCAGTTTCAACTTCAACAGTTAATGTTATATGATCGTGAGTTTTATTGAGAGAGTTCAAAACTGTATATAATTGCCTCTTTGAGCCATTAGTCAATGAACGTGGAAAACTGACTAAAGTGTTTTTTCTTTTCATACTCCCACAAAATAAATATATCATTATATAACCATACTATTACGAAAATTCAAATTTTCTACGAAGGTAATGATTTTCCTTGTGGTTACATCAATGTTCAATCTCTTAGGCCCAGCCGATAGACCCAGAGTTGACCGCAAAACTTCTGGGCCATGGTGTTGCCGTCTCTCCAGTTGTAACAGTGGAACCAAGAAGGAGAAAATTCCATAAAGCTATAACACTTAGTATGCCGGCTCCAAGGGCTCATTCTCAAGGCATGATCAACCAATATTCTGGATCAGCACCAACATTGCGATTATTGTGTTCCATAACCGGTAAGTTGCATAACAATAATCTTGGATATTTTTTGTATGTATGAACTGTGGAGTTATCACGTTGAAAACTTATCAAAAATATATAGAGTTGAACTCTAATAGAATTATGAAATGTAATTATTAAGCTTAGCATATCATATAGAGTATAGGATAGAGAAACATCTACATTTTTCAAATGATTTCCAAGTCTAGGACGAACGATTGCTAGATATATCACATCTTCACGAATCATTATAAGATCACAAATTTTGAAGAGATTCAAGTACCAAGTAACTTCTAAATCTAACCAAACCTGGCAAGAGATTCTCTGAAGAAGCGCCTAAACTGAGCAGAGAAACAATAAGCAATGTAACAGGTTTAATAACTAGACCTCAAAGGCTAAAATAAACAATTACACACAATAATAATATTGATTTTTATGATGTTCATTTTCTAAGAAGATACAGTTCAAATAGATAATTGATTCCGCCGTTAATACGTGTCATGATGACCGACATTTCAAAATTGAAAAAGAGCTCAAAAATTAAGACAAAAGATCAAGAAAAATTTTAAGATATTCACAACGGGGTTTTGTTCATCTGTAAGACACGTTAAGTCCATTTGAATACTTTCACCCCCTCTTGTCTGACATTCCCAAGGGCACGGCCTGCAACTCAATCCAGGTGGTTCCGTTTTAGTCCATTGAAATGTTACAGTAAATATTAAGTATTACATTTTTTCGAGGGACGAGATTTTATTGTTGGACATACATCTCATCAGAAAAATTTTAAGACATAATTTGTGAAAAATCGCTTCATCTACAAATAAGTTTATATCACTTTCTGCCGTAAATGAAAAATTTCAAAAGTTATAAGCAAAAAAGTGGAAAAATTCTCATTAATTTCAATTTCATTCATTTTCAACGCTGCTACAACGCTCCAAAGTTGACCGGGTTTGTCAATTCTCACGAGAATCCGGTCAAAACGAAATGAATCACTTCGTTTGATCATTTTTTTCATAATCCCTATATACTAATAACCTTTTTTTTACATCAATACCTACAACTCAAATTATTCATTCAAACCCCTTTTCGCCGGCTCGGTGGCGTATGGGATATGATGCTCGTCTCCTACGCAGAGTTACCTGGGTTCAATCCCCACAAAGTCGGTGCGATTTTTCGGATTCTGGGAATCGCTTGAGTGTCCATCTTTCGGAGGAGATGTAAAGCTGTCGGTCCTGTCTAAACAGAGATGTGTTGGACATTAAAGATCCCTTCCCTCGACACGAGAGGGGTTCGGCAAAATTCCCGGGTTAGTGAGGTGATAGAATTCCCCGGCGTGTCATTAGCCGAAAGGCAGAAATAGAGCACGTTAAAGAAAAAACAAACAAACAAACAAACCCCTTTTCCTGCCACCTATAAGGTAGAGTCTTTAGGCGCGTTTTTTAACGTGTTATCGCCAGTAGGCCTACTCCACAAAAACATCGATCGTGATGTAATCCTCCACATAATTATATTTTTGATAGGTTATCGGTTGGCCTACTATGTTCTACTTTTTTTGATGGTCCAGGCTGTGGCTCATTATGTAATTGATCGTCAAGTGAGAAGGTTTGGCGAATGAAGGGTGCTTAAATTGGAATCATTATTGGAAGTTCATCTATCAATTCATTTTCTTCGACTAATTTTGAAGTTTTCATTATCTTGGTACTTTTTTTATGGTCCAGGCTGTGGCTCATTACTATCATTTAATAGGAAATCGAGGGTTCTACTTTCAATTAAATAAGTATTTAGATTTTCACTATATCAACAAAACTATGACTGGTTTCACCATACTGTGGCTTCATCAGATAGATACAAACTAATGAACAGAGTTTTTCCTTATATATTAATCTTATTTCCTACTTAATATTACAATAGTTACAATTACAAGGGATATGTTGGAAAACCCATCGGAGTTGCTTAATTTATGAATCGAAAAGATTGAGTAATGGAGAAGGATTTAGATCTAATTGACTATTAAGTAACCTACCTGAATTCTTTTCTTTGTTGATCTCTAAAATTTCCAATAGATTGAGTTTCTGTCTATTATTTTCATTGAAATTATCAGTAAAGTTATGGTTTTCTTCCAGTAAGTGATTAGAATAATTGGAATCTGATTTATGATAATTAAAACTACGTTTGTGCTCGGATAATCTAACTTTGAAATTTCTGAAAGTTTCACCAATATAAATTTTATTACAATCCCCGCAAGACAGTTTATAAACACCTGATTTAATACTTTTATCAATTTTAGAGTTGCATTTTTGATATGTCAGCCTAAAGAATTCTCAGTTCGGAATGCAATATTGAAATAATAATGCGAAAGGAATGATTTTAATTTTAGACTAGGATTACCAATATAAGTTAAGCTGTTGTATTTTGGAAATACTTCCTTGATTGCTTTTTGAAATTTTTTGCGATAAATCATGTTCTCAATCATAGTTGGACTGTAACCGTTATTGACTGCTATTTGTTTAATTATATTTAGCTCTATTATGACACAGGGATATTAATGAGTCTATGTACCATACTATTGTAAGCTACTAATTTATGTGGATAAGGATATGTAGATGAGCTGTGAATAGTAATATCTGTATGCGATAGCTTATGAAAAATAGAAAAATCATGTTTGCCGTTAATTTTAGTAATAGTTAAATCCAGAAAGTTAATGGAGTTTTCTGATTCTATCTCTAACGTGAATTTTTTCAGAGATCAACAAAGAAAAGAATTCAGGTTGGTTACTT
Organism: Cryptolaemus montrouzieri; assembly: GCA_013387265.2. Taxonomy (NCBI): domain Eukaryota; kingdom Metazoa; phylum Arthropoda; class Insecta; order Coleoptera; family Coccinellidae; genus Cryptolaemus; species Cryptolaemus montrouzieri. The sequence goes on along the minus strand of JABFTP020000083.1, from coordinate 4,433,886 downwards.
AATAGTCAATTAGATCTAAATCCTTCTCCTTTACTCAATATTTTCAATTCATAAAGTAAGCAACTCCGATGGGTTTTCCAACATACCCGTTGTACTCGTACCTGTTGTGATTTTAAGTAGGAATAAGACTAATATATAAGGAATAACTCTGTCCATTAGTTTGTATCTATCTGATGAAGCCACAGTGTGGAGAAACCGGTCATAGTTTTGTTAATATAGTGAAAATCTAAATACTTTAGTTTTATTTCATTGAAAATAAACACCTCAAAAAAGTCTAGGGAACACTTCTTAATATCGATATATCGTATCCAGAACGGTCAATATGGATGATTTTTTTCAAGAAATGAACACCTGCATCAATTTCTCACCAATTTATGTAGAGTGCCGCAACAGATTTCAGTTTTTTTTTATAAAAAACTAAAAATGCAGCAGATGCGACGCTGCTTTATTATCATTTCATGTATTCAGTTTTTGAAATCAGTTAGTTGGCACTTTGTTTCTGTTGTAAGCACAAATAAAAGATTCAAGTTTTGTGATTCGATCATGGAAAGACGACATCTTACTAGAGATGAGATGTTACGAGCCGTTGGCATGCTCCAAGCTGGGAGCTCACAACGGGAAGTATCCAGTGTTCTGGGAAGTAGCCCAAGTGTCATAAACCGTTTATGGTCGCGTTTCAATGAAACAGATAGCGTAGAAGAACGCCATACAGATCGTTTCAGGATTACTACAGTCGCCCAAGACCGATTTTTGCTTTTACAAGCCAGAAGAGATCGTACTACCACAGCATCTCAATTAGCTCAAGACCTATCACGAGTTCATAATGTACAAATTTCCGACTAAACTGTGAGAAATCGACTCAAGATGTCCTTTAAGAGTTCCACAACTGACCCATGGAAATCGCGCTGCTCGTTTAGCTTGGTGCCGAGAACACATAAACTGGGATCAAGAGAGGTGGGCCACAGTGCTCTTCAGTGATGAATCTAGATTTAGTTATTATCGAATGCTCGAGAAGTTGTTAGACAGGGAGGCGGATCAGTGATGTTTTGGGGAGGTATACGCCTTGGTGGAAGAACTGACCCCGTTTTCATACAGAACAACCTCACGGGAAATTCTTACGCAAATGAGATAGTTTTACCCGTAGTGGTACCGTATCTCCAAACAATGGGTCAAAATCCACTCTTCCAACAAGATAATGCCCCTCCTCATCGTGCAAGAGTTGTCTTGAACGTTCTTGAAGAGAATGATATCGATCTTCTACTGTGGCCATTCTGCTACCCAGATCTGAATCCCACCGAGCATGTGTGGGACACCCTAAAAAGAAATCTCCTGCGTCAAAACGTCTTCCATCATGAACAGGAGCTTCGATTAGCAGTTCAGGGGGCTTGGAATGATTTCGGCCAAAATGTAAGAGACAATTTGATATTGAGCATGCCGCGACGATGCCAAAGTGTCATTAATAACAGAGGTGGACCTTCTGGGTACTGAAAAATAAATATAAGTGCTTCCATATCGCTTCGAAAATACTAGTTCTGGATTTTTTTTGTGTTTTCGTCATTTTCAAATTTCAAATTTTTTTTATAATGGGTGCTTTGGAGAAGTCAAATATTATTTTGTTTTCTTGAGAATACAAAAACCGAAAGATTTCTATAAATTCGAATCATCAAATTCATATTTTAAAGATATTGGTAAGTGTTCCCTAGACTTTTTTGAGGTGTTTATGTTTATCGATTTTCTTCAAATAACGACCTCCTCGATCAAATTATCGAACGTTCTACCTTTTAGTGTTATGACAAGCACTATTGAAGTTGAAAAATCTCCTGTCGTCATCAGTCTCCTAGTTTTATTTCAACGCAAGTGTATTTCAAGAGAATCAGTTGTCTATATTGAACAATATCTGGCGTATAAGCACTTGTTCAGTTATTACTATTCGCTGAGGATAGCATGAGAAAAGGTATCAAGTCGTCTTCATTTAATGCTTTTACAGCACAAGGTCAATCCTCCGAAAACATGCATAGAAATTATTTTGTTGTCAATGGTGGTTTCCTATTACATTAAGCGGTTTGGGATAGAAATTCGTCACTAAACAACATTATTGAAAAATATCAGGTATGTGCAAGAACATTATGGACGATCTGCAACTATAACATTTGATGGTTACTCCGAACATCCAGATATTGCAGGAACGAAGTATTGGGAACATCTGCTTCGCAGGAAGAAACATCAATCTGCGGAAATTAAGTTTGATAAGAGTACCGTACCAACAATATCTCAAGAGGAATTTCTTGGTAATGAAAAGAGCAAATCAAACTTTATAGAATTACTTGTAATTGCTTTCACAGAAGTAGGTTTTCTCGTCAATCAAGCTGAATCAGATGCGGATTCAATCATCGCCTCTGCTGCATCCCAATTTCATGATTGCCATTATTGTGGACGCGGACATTGACATTCTTGTATTGCTCACGGCATTAGGAACAAGACAGCCAAACATTTTCTTTTTAAAACCTTCCAAATGACGCACATGTGGTCAATTGTATAGCTCTTCAAGTTTTATGCATGCAGATTTCATAGCACAGAATTTGCTTTTTATTCATGCTTTCTCTAGTTGTGATACAACATCAGCTCCCTATAATATAGAAAACCCAAATTTATAAGATATTGGAAAAATATCCTGAGCTAGCTGTTGGTACCACACTATTTCTCAGTGAGAAAGTTGATCTGATAATAAAGACGATTCTCTAGACGGCATGCGGTACAAAAAATTCTCGATAACAGTAACTCAAAACTCATTTAGTTTATCTTCACGGAAGATACAGTTCGTTTCCACAACCTCCTACTTTATCAACAGATACCGTCGTGGTTTACAAAATATAAAAATCCGTAATATTGGGGCTGGAAAAAGCATAGTAACATTTGGATGCCAGTCCAAGCTTACAAGCCTCCAGCATCCCTAGATATCATGAAATTAACGTTTTTCCGATGCAAAAGAAATTATGGGAGAATGAGTGACTACAGAAAGCTGGTCTCAAATACAAGACAGTATGTCTCCATTGTTCTGGCGAAACATGTACCAATATAATGAAAATTTCAAAATTAGTCGAGGAAAATGAATTGATAAATGAACTTCCAACAATGACTCCAATTTTAGAACCCGTCATTCCCCAAACCTTCTCGTTTTACGATCAATTACATAATGAGCCACAGCCTGGACCATCAAAAAAAGTAGAACATAGTAGGCCAACTGCTAACCAATCAAAAATAGAATTATGTGGAGGATTACATCACGATCAAGGTTTTTGTGGAGTAGGCCTATTGGGGATACCACGTTAAAAACAACGCGCCAAATGACTCTACCTCATAGGTGACGAGGATCTAACACTTGCTAATTCCCTATTGTTTCTGGTCAATCTAGAATGTCTTATATACCGGGTGACCCAGCGGATAGATAACAGACCGTAACTTTTTTGTTTGAGAAGCGAATTGAACAAAATTTTGCAGATTTATTAGAATTACGATTCTCCATATACAAGTGTCAAAAATTATCAATCAACTTCCGGTTTCACCGGAAGTGAAATAAAGTTTGTTTTATTAATGACACATTGTATGTATTTTCATGCCATTGCAACCGCATGAGGATTACCTTTTCAACGGTGTATCACTTTAATGCATTTCGTTTCGATAATTAAACACAAAACCGATAAATCGATTTTTATTAATATGACACGCGATATGAATTCTGGTATCGTTTGCTGCTCAATGTGATCTTAGATAGTAAGGGCTCAGTTATTTCGACCATATTCTTATGCGTTTTTCCATTTTATTCATGCTTAGTTGATGTTATATAGTTTCTGGCTGTTAGAATTCTTCATCATTTCACATAGAACGAAATTCGAATTTCGCTGATTTAAATTTGCGATTTACTTATTCGTTTCGGTAGAAATCTTCATTCCTGGACTAGATAATCATCTAAACTGATCCACCCAGTCAGAATCGCATCATCCCAGTGATCACAGATCTGTGTGCCACCAATATCTGACAATTCTACGATTTAATAATTTCGTTGCAGTTGCAATTACTGGTTGTCTCTTCGTCAATAAAGTTTTGTAGTGTCCATTTCACATTTTTTATTTTGCGGTAGGATCCTTAGTTGATGTTATATAGTTTCTGGCTGTTAAGAATTCTTCAGTTTTAGAAATATAATCTTATAATGACGGTGTTAATTGCTAATGAGGTGAATTGTTTTATTATATTCGGAATTGCAATGAGGTGATAATTTCGAAAAGTCTTCTTTGATGATTTTTGCTGTTTGATGTTTGGCTAAAATATTATCTTTGGAGTTTTTGAGAATAATTTCGGAGTCTATGCCTAACTGTTCAAAATTAGTTTTATTATGTTTTGGATGTAAATTATGTTTGAATCCTTTTCTAATAGATCTTTTGTGGTTGTGTAAAATCGGTATCAGTTAAATTAGTGAATCTTTCAAAAATTTATGGTCTGAAAATTTATCAGTTGAAGGTTTGGGTGGAGAAATTTTGAATTTAAGTGAATTCGTTGAATACGTTGGCATTAGAAGTGAAAACTGAAATCATTCTTAAGTAGCAATAATTTCAACATAGCTTTCCAAACTAATAATAATTTAGGCAAATATATAAAAAATAATAAAACCAAACCAGGTAAAAACAATAAATCAGGTGAGATTGAATTGCAATGACTGTGATAATTTCTACATTGGTAGAACACATAGAAATTTTAATATTAGAATATCGGAACATAAACGCAGTTTTTCAAATAAAAATCAGATTCAAATTACGCGAATCATCTCTTAGAAAATAATCATTCTTTCGACCCACTGTGATAATTTCTACATTGGTAGAACACATAGAATAAATATTAGAATATAAACATAAACGCAGTTTTTCAAATAAAATCAGATTCAAATTACGCGAATCATCTCTTAGAAAATAATCATTCTTTCGACCCACTGTGATAATTTCTACATTGGTAGAACACATAGAAATTTTAATAGTTATCGGAACATAAACGCAGTTTTTCAAATAAAAATATTCAAATTACGCGAATCATCTCGTAGAAAATAATCATTCTTTCGACCCACAGTTTGAAAACAGATAATAAATATTGGAAAGTAGATCTTTGGGAAACTTTAGAAATAAATAAATACAAACACTCAGGTAGACTCATCAATGAACAAGTCGATTTAAGCCCTTCACCTCTATTGAATTTATTTCGGTAGGACCTATAGGAGTTTTGGCATAAATCTATTCCTTAAACGTATTGGATAAAATACCTGTCATTATTAACCACTTAGGAGGAGGCGACCAATAAGCATTTTAATATACTCAAGAACATTTTATAGTTATATTCTCATTTACATTTTTTTGCATGATCATTCGATCTGAAGAAGCTACTTAACTTGTGTAGTTAAACGCATTACGAATCGCAATTGGATTTTAAGTATTCATCCAAATTGTTTATAATACAGTACTTGTTTTTATTATTGATAAAGGAATTTTACCAACGTAAAGCCTCCCAAATTCAGAATGTAAACCTATTGACATTTAAAGGTAGATATGCTCCTAATATTTGCGGACTGTCGTGAAAATTCCAGAAGAGCGGCAGAGCTTTATGCGGAACCATCCCAACCGTGATGAGGTTCCGAACAATTAGTTTTTTCGACTTGAAAGGCAGATTAGGAGACTCCCAGTTCAACCTGATGAGCAATTTATTATTGATGAAGCTGCAGAAACCAACCGTGTTAGCAATGGTTGAGATAGAATCTACTATTTCGCTGAGACAGATTGAGAATGATACTGGAATACCAAGGGGAACAGCCCGACGTATTTTGAAAAAATATGAATTCAAATCTGGGTCAATTCTTACAGTTCGTGAGAATCTAAAAAATACTGAAAGACCAAGAGCAGTATACTCAATTACAGTAAATGGATCGTTAAGGTATGAATGTTGATGTATCTGTCACTTGAAGGATTTGAATTTATATTTTTTCAAAATACGTCGGGCTGTTTCCCTTGGTATTCCAGGCTCATTCTCAATCTGTCTCAGCGAAATAGTAGAATCTATCTCTACCATTGCTAACACGTTGGTTTCTGTAGCTTCATCAATAATAAATTGCTCATCAGGTTGAACTAGGGGTCTCCTAAACTACCTTTCAAAAAAGTAATTGTTCGGAACCTCATCACTGTTGGAAAAACGTTCCGCATAAAGCTCTGCCGCTCTTCTGGAATTTTTACGACAGTCCCCATATATTAGGAGCATATCTACCTTTTCGTCAATAGTATACATTCTAATGTGAAATGGAAACTACAAAACTTTATTGACAAAGAGACAACCAGTAATTACAACTGTGACGAATTAATTGAATCGTAGAACTGTCAGATATTGGTGGCGCACCCATTTTCATAGTGAACACAGAATATTTTCTGGAGAATGTTTCTGTGATCACTGGGATGATGCGATTTTGACTGGGTGGATCAGTTTAGATGATTATCCAGTCCAGGAATGAAGATTTCTACTGAAACGAATAAGTAAAGGATTGCTACATGCCTTCATGAAATAAAAATGTAGTGTTTAATACTGAAAACAGAGAAATCCCAAATTTAAATCAGCGAAATTCGAATTCCCTGAAAAATCTGATATTATGTTAAATGATTGGGTAAAATGGAAAAACGCATAAGAATATGGTCGAAATAACTGAGCCCTTACTATCTGAGAGCACATTGAGCAGCCATCGCACCAGAATTCATATCGCGGCCATTTTAGTAAAAATCGATTTATCGGTTTCTGTGTTTAATTATTGAAACGAATGCATCAAAGTGATACACCGTTGAAAAGGTAATGCTGATGCGTTTGCTATGGCATGAAAATATATACAGGGTGTCATTAAAAAAAACAAACTTTATGTCATTTTCAGCGAAACCAGAAGTTGATATTATAATTTTTTCACATTTGTATATGGAGAAACGTAATTTCAATAACTCTGCAAAGTTTTGTTCAATTCGCTCTTCAAACTAAAAAGTTACGGTCTATTACCTGTCTGCTGGGTCACCCGGTATTTAGCACAGTCTACTTCTTCATAAGCTTTATCATCTACAATTTCTATTGAGCTAAGAGCTATCTCAGAGTTAACAGCTAACGTTTTTACATCGTACAAATTCTTTATATCGGGACAATATTTCAAATCTTTCTCTAAAACTTCTGTCTTTTTTCCATTGAAAAGAATATTTGAAAAAATTCTTATTCTAGGATGAAATTGAAATTCTGGAGTGTGTTCAATATAAGCCAACAATGAAGACTTACCGTTTTTGATGAGGTGTTTCAACTTATTCTGTTGTTTCTTGTATTGTTCATGGCATAGGTGCTTGATTTCTTCTCTTATATGCTGATCGAGAAGGTCAAATGCTACGGGATACAAACAAAACTTAAAGCCCATAATTTAACCCTTTGAAAAGCTGACAAAGGTAACACTATTACGAGTTTAGAAGTTGATATGTACAGTATGTCCCATTTTGGGGGTGCCACCAGGAGCATCTCTGTTATTATTTAAGATAGAGAGATGGGGTTTTCACGACCCTTGGCTACTTTTTCGAGACAAATTCATAGAGCTAATCAGAATTATTCTAACTTCAGTGGTTTTTGAGTTATTCGCGAATCTTGAAAATTTCCGGATTTCTTTTTTTCTCCATATCTCGGTTCTTATAGAAGATAATTGAAATCTGTTTTTACGTTTCTAAAACGGTTTTTTGAGTAGATTCCAGTGACGTACTCGAAGTTTTTTTTTTCATTAATTATGACAGATATGACATAAAGTTGCATTTTTTTAAATACGAACATAGTTTTTTTTTGGCATATTCCGATTGCCGTTTTTTTCCTTTTCAAAAATATATAACATGATGACAAAATTTCCACCCAATTTGAAGAAAATAACGGAATAATGATTTACCCCTAATGGCTGGGCGAAGGAACACACGTGAGCAGACGAACCATAGAACATTTGTAGTTATTCGATGAAAACGATCAAAACAATGCAAAATCTTCTTGACCGAAATAATGGAGCTAGGCTGCTCCTAAGATTCCATCGTTATTTATGACATCCGCAATTTCCGCTTTTTATTTTATTTTTGAGATTGTCGTTTAGTTTCTAGAGTTCTCTGAGAAATACCTACATGAGAATAATAATAGGCACCTAATAATTCACTCAAATTTACTTCTCATAATGATTTACATATATTGCTCGAACTGATTTCCATCATGTTGTAAACATATAGTGCATCTTCGGATTATATCTTCTATGGCCCTAGTCAACTGTAGCGAGGATCTCTCAGATCTTCGAATGCTTCATTTGTTGCATTCTTCAATTGATTGTAATTGGCGTATTGCCTCCTATATATCTTATTTTTTAAATAACCCCAAAGAAAAAAATCTAAAACGGATAGGTCAGGAGACCTAGGTGGCCATTGAATTGGGCCATTGGTACCGATCCATTTATTTTCAAAATTTAAATCCAATTAGTTCCTCACCACGGCCGAATTATGGCAAGGAGCACCGTCTTGTTGGAAGTAATATGTGTTGAATTGAGAAAGAGGAATGTCATCTTGCAGTTGTGGCAGACAAATATTTAAAATTTCGAGATATCTCTGTGCATTCAAGTTGCCATCAAAGATATAGTAGGCTAATTTGTTGCCCATTACGAAACACGACACATTGAAACCGAACCTCCCTGCTGCCGTCGAGCTACTGCTTCGTGTTGGTTTTCGTTTGCCCAGAATCTATTCGTATGGCGATTAAAGATTCCGGCACTGCTGATTCTTGACTCATCAGACCAAATGATATGTCGCCCAAAACGAGCTTCACCTCTGGTTCTCCCTAAATACCAATTGCAGAACGCCGTTCTCCTCTCTGCATCCCCGGCATTGAGATGATGAATTATTTTATGTTTATAGGGATGATATTTATACTTTCTCAAAATTCTTTGGGCTCTGCTTTTTGACACACCCACTTCGCTCTCAATTTGCCGACACGATGTAGAATGGTTAGCCTCAACAGCTGCTAACACGTCAAGTTCATTATCACCTCTATTCCGTTTATTGTAGTTTTTACTTCATGGTTTCTCGAACGAACCATAATTGGAAAGATTTGCTTCCATTTTGGCGAAGAACTTCCTGTTTGGTTGAATTCTTTGAGGAAATCTATTGGAGAGTATCAGTCAGGTATTTAATATTGATTAGAATCACTACTTCCATTTCCATTGTCGAACTTACCTATTCAAATATTCTTCTGATGCACGGACTGCGTTACAGTGACACTGAAAGTAGACCTTCAGCATATCAACTTTTTCGAAATTTTCGTATCTTCTATTTTGTTCCATAGTGTGAATTGCAGAAATTAACTAAACAATCCAAATTCAACAACGAACACTAATTTTACGAATTCAAATAGACACGAAGCCAATATATCCACAGATAATGAATAATAATAATTATTGGTCGTTCTATGGTTTCTAATGAACGTGCATCGATGAAGACTTCTGTGTTCACAGAGAGCATTCAGACATAGAAGATATAATCCGAAGATGCACTTTATGTTTACAACATGATGGAAATCAGTTCGAGCAATATATGTAAATCATTATGAGAAGTAAATTTGAGTAAATTATTAGGTGCCTATTATTATTCTCATGTAGGTATTTCTCAGAGAACTCTAGAAACTAAACGACAATCTCAAAAATGAAATAAAAAGCGGAAATTGCGGATGTCATAAATAACGATGGAATCTTAGGAGCAGCCTAGCTCCATTATTTCGGTCAAGAAGATTTTGCATTGTTTTGATCGTTTTCATCGAATAACTACAAATGTTCTATGGTTCGTCCGCTCACGTGTGTTCCTTCACCCAGCCATTAGGGGTAAATCATTATTCCGTTATTTTCTTCAAATTGGGTGGAAATTTTGGCAATCGGAATATGCCAAAAAAAAACTATGTTCGTATTTGAAAAAATGCAACTTTATGTCATATCTGTCATAATTAATGAAAAAAAAAACTTCGAGTACGTCAGTGGAATCTACTCAGAAAACCGTTTTAGAAACGTATAAACAGATTTCAATTATCTTCTATAAGAACCGAGAAATCGGGAAAAAAAGAAATCCGGAAATTTTCAAGATTCGCGAATAACTCAAAAACCACTGAAGTTAGAATAATTCTGATTAGCTCTATGAATTTGTCTCGAAAAAGTAGCCAAGGGTCGTGAAAACCCCATCTCTCTATCCTAAATAATAACAGAGATGCTCCTGGTGGCACCCCCAAAATGGGACATGCTGTACATTGAGAACAGAAAGACTATTTATTCCAGAAAAATTTATAGAATTACATGCGGATCCTACTAACAAATTTCTAAGTCAACTCGTATCTCTAATTGAAAAGTGTACGAATTTATTGCAAATTGATGAGCTGAAATTGAATGAATCCGAAAGCTCCAATTTATATTCACTACCCAAAATTAACGAAGTACATTGTCCCATGAGACCTATTGTTTCATATACCAGGTGAGTCAATAAGAAGGAACCTCTATATCTCGGAAACTATTTGAGATAGAAGCGAAATTTTTCTTATTATTGTTTTATAAGTATGTGTGCATTCCTTCAAATTATTTTCGTACATACAGGGTGTTCCATTTTTGCTCCAGGGACAAACATTGATTTTTTTGAAATGGCGCGCCCTGTATTTTTTATCATATTCTGATTTCAATTTAAATGCTCTCTTCAACGATATCTGTTTTGTGCCCAAACAACTATCGGTAGAGTTTAAATTGATTAAAATATCGATAATTTCGGGAATTTGGAAGTTTATTCAAAAGTTCTCAAATGCCCCATTTCGCATAATTTACGCATGATATTGTTTTTTTCTTGAGGTAGAAGTGTTGTACCTTATTATCAAATGAAGAAAAACCAATTTTTTGATACCGAGTGTTCCTAGTAACCCGGCGAAAATTAAATTTTTCAAACATGAAAAACTTTTTTTTCAAATGTAACAGCCTGTATCTTTTTCACGTGTTTTGTTCCCACTTCAATGAGATTTACAACGATACCTTTTTTTCAAAAATCCGATGGAGATTTCTCAGAAAATTTCGAAAAACCAGAATATGTATCGAGAAGAGAGTTGAAGAACATAAAAGATCTATTCTCCAAAATAAAAATTTTATGCGTTTTTCGGACCACTGCATCAATAAAAATCATTTCATAGATTTCGGAATATCGAACTCAAGCATCCAGGTAATCGAAAGGAAATAAAAATAGGAAATAAAAAAAACTTTTTAAGTTAAACGGTTTTATGTTAAACATACATTGCACTGTTTAAGATAAATGTACTAAAACCAAAAATAATAAAATAGATACAGTCGTGGGAATTATAAACATATGCATAGACTAGACTAAAATAAAACCGTGGGGCACGTCAATTGTCTACAATCGTTGATTAAAATGTTTGTTTTGTAATGTTACACTATAATTATTAGGCAGTTGTGCAACCGACAACGATGGACGTGTGATAAGTAGGGCTAGAATGTGGAAACAAGCTAGCAAGCTCGATTATAAGCGAGTTTTAGGGTTTCATAGTGGTGAGCGAGTAGTACTTTTGTCATATGTTTTGTCGATTAAAGACAAACAACAAGCAGTGAAACGATTCCTCGCCAGCCAGCAGTGTGAATGTCCAACGATAAACTAGTTAAAACATCTCTTTTATTTACATGGAGTGTATAACTATTAGAATTTCCATGAGCAAGAAAATAGTAAATAATTTCCTCACCGTCTGCGGGCCAACTGCCTAACGACGAATTAAACGATTCTTCTATCGCACATTAAGTCGATAATTTGTAGACAATTGACGTGCCCCACGGTTTTATTTTAGTCTAGTCTATGCATATGTTTATAATTCCCACGACTGTATCTATTTTATTATTTTTTGGTTTTTAGTACATTTATCTTAAACAGTGCAATGTATGTTTAACATAAAACCGTTTAACTTAAAAAGTTTTTTTACCTATTTTTATTTTCTAGTTTTTAGTTTTTATTTCGCATTCTTTTTAATTCATTTAGTGCTTCATTATTGCAAGGTTTCTTGCCCGTTAGTTTATTGCAATCCAACTCCTCTATACGTAGTCCCTGCAAAGATCTTACTCTACTAAGAGCCACGTAGGCTTGACATGTATACAAATTGTGTTAATAGCATTCTCGAATGCCTGCAGATTATTAGCTCTGCATTGCTGGGTACGCTCTCGTTGTTTACTTAACCTCGTATCGCGATGTTTAGGCGTTTCTGAACCCAACTGCTGTCTTTGTCTTTCACGGCTTTGTATTAATCTAACTTCATATTCTTCAGGCGTTTCTGACGCTACCATCTGTGTATATTGCTCCGGTTGTTTTCTTAACCTGGCTTCATATTCTTCAGGCGTTTCTGACGCTACCATCTGTGTATATCGCTCGCGTTGTTTTGTTAACCTGGCTTCATATTCTTCAGGCGTTTCTGACGCCGTCATTTGTGTATATCGCTGACGTTGCTTTTTTAACCTGGCCTCATATTGCTCAGGTGTTTTGACGCTAATTGTTCCGTCGTTTCTGTAATCGACTTTTCTATCACCTTCACTTTCTTTAGCTCGTTTTGCTTGATACTTTTCTTTCGCTTTTTGAAGCCTTCGTTTACGTTGTGTTGCAGTTTCTGTTTTATTTATGTTTGTATTTTTATATTTTTTTACCATTTTGTTCCCACGAGTAATGGACATTTAAACGGTCGACCCCCAGAGGTCCAATAAAGGGCAAGGCTATGTACAACAAGATGCGCCTGAGTCTTGAGGTGAAAACGCTAACGACATATCATTTTATCCACCCTAATGCCATACAGTTCTCGGCGCGTTTTAACCTTTCACCTTAACTTGGGTGGTGTACCGCTAACGACGTATCATTTTAGCCACCCTAACGCCACACAGTCCTCAACACGATACAAAATCTTGACTTGGGTGGTGAATTCAGGCTGGATACATTGTATTCTACTGGTTGAGCACTTTCATTTGATACCCATATTGATAGGATTGATAAAACCTACGTTATCCGCCATTTTGTAGTGGCCGCCATCTTGGATTTCAATTTTTTATAGTATATTGTATTCTGATTGTTGAGCCTTTTCATTTGATACCCATATTGATGGGATTGATAAAAGCTATGTTATCCGCCATTTTGTAGCGGCCGCCATTTTGTATTTCAATTTTTTATAGTAAATTGTATTCTGCTTGTTGAGCCCTTTCATTTGATACCCATATTGATGGGATTAATAAAACATAAATTATCCACCATTTTGTAGCGGCGGCCATCTTGTATTTATAATGATAATGAATAAATATAATTGTATTGTCACCAAAATCCAAAGTGTATACAAAATTTCAGATTAATCGGTTGACAGGAAGAGGGTGAAATTTGAATTACTAAATTTGACCCAAGAATAAATAAAACAAACGGGGTGAGCTAAATAAAACCGTTTAAAAAGGATGGACATCTTAGAGACTAATGAAATTACGTCCGCTCAGAGGAAAAACCAGCCAATTTGCAACGACCAATTTACCTCCTGTAAAGAATGCCGTTATACAAAAGTGAAATCACTCATATTGAATTTAGTATTGTATTATTCTTGATAATGCTAACAACACGAAACATATGTCGAGTATTTTTAATAAATATTTGTGAAACCTTTGCTAAGTGATAAACGATTCATTTATTCATTATGTTTCTGCAGGTGTTAAGCAACAATTTCATACATAAACGCAATTTCAATACTGGAATCATATGGAAACTGTAGATGTACGAAAAATTATTACTACGTAACTACCACTATCATAATAATCCAGACATCCATTGATAACTTTACAGTACTAAACTTAGTGATTTTCCAGTGAAGATGTAATTCACGTTTGATTTTTCGATTTACAATAATTGCAAATCATCATTGAGAGTTGAATCAACTCTCCAAAATGATTCAGTGTTGTGTGTATTATTTTGTTTATGTTTCATTGTTGATTGTCGTTGAGAGGTTGGCAAGCTTGTTTTAGATATTGAGTAGACTGTAGATAATGACTTCAGAAGATAGATTAGGTGGTTTTTAGATTAGAATTTTGAAGCATGTACATAGGAATATGATACAATAAATTTTCTGAGTTGTTCAAGTTGCTAGATTAGATTTTATAAAGACTATGTTCATGTAGCTAGATGTAGGTGACTTACTGAACGTTGTGAATCAATGAATCAAACGCCAATTTAATTATTTCATATGTAAATGCTTCAAAATAATCACATTAATTCATTTTCACGAAACATATCAGTATTTTAATGAAAAATTGAAACAACTAACAATAGCCAACCCCAAATAAGTTTGCCAGCCTCCTGCTTAATTGTGTTTTCATAATGGCGTCATTATGACGTACGATTTTCTGAAGAAAGCTTTACATAAATATATAAAAAACATAATATCAATAAAGAAAAATAGCTTATATCAATCAATAGTAACTAACAATAATTTTTCAATTACTCTATCAGATTATTTATATTGATGACAAAAGCAAGTATAAGTTCACATAATAACATTACTCCCAACACAAGAACCAAAACTGATCGGATGAAAATTATTTTCTGCTTATAAAAACTTAAAAAAATTCATTTTAAAATATCAATAATCTTTGTCATATTGCAGTGAAGAATGAAAGCAGCCCGATTATTTTTGCAGAAAAATTAACCAAACTACACTAATCGATATTCTTGAATGACTCTTTTGTATTCAATAAGACTATTAATGGTAAATAGTTTTATTAGATTGATTACCACGTTGAGATGTTCTAAGTTAAATTAAAATGTAGCCTCTATGAAATTAGGTACCTGAAATCTTCGAAGAAAGCAAGAAAAAAGAAGAGAATATTTAATATTAAATATCGGAATATTTGAGAAGCAAGTAACTTCTACACGGGTGACCACAAGGTGACTACATCCTCCATTCCAAAAGTAACCGAAATGTTTCAAAAAATCATTACTACTAGTGCCATCTGTTATAATATTGTATCCGTCGGGTACTTGGTACTTCATTGACAGCTGTTGAAAATTTTATGACATTTGTATGTAAACAAAGTATTGTGTTGAACTTGATAAATATTTTACCGAAACGCACCGAATGCTAAAAACTACATGTGGTAATGATTGTCTACCCCAGGGGTGCTCAAACTTGAACTGCTGACGATCTACCTCAATATTTTTAGACTACTTACGATCGACTCTGAGAGGTTGCAAGTATGTGTGATGCAGGGTTGTCGTACATACAAATACACCCTACCTACCTGTCTACCTAGGTAGGGTGTACCGTAGCATATCCTCCTGAGACCCAAGATTAAAGTATTTACTCCAAATTTATAGTTGCTACCTTTTAATGATAACTACCACTCATTAATACTGAAACCCACGAAAAGAAAAATCCTCCTCCCCAATTAATATAAATACCTCAAAAAAGTCTAGGGAACACTTCTGAATATCGATATATCGTATCCAGAACGATCAATATGGATAATTTTTTTTTAAGAAATGAACACCTGCATCAATTTCTCTTCAAATCATGTAGAGTGCCGCAACAGATTTAGGTTTTTTTTCATAAAAAACTAAAAATGTAGCAGATGCAACGCTGCTTTATAATCATTTCATGTATTCAGTGTTTGAAATCAGTTAGTTGGCAGTTTGTTCCTGTTGTAAGCACAAATAAAATATTGAAGTTTTGTGATTCGACCATGGAAAGACAACATTTGACTAGAGAAGAGATGTTACGAGCCGTTGGCATCCTCCAAGCTGGGAGCTCACAACGGGAAGTATCCAGGGTTCTGGGAAGTAGCCCAAGTATCATAAACCATTTATGGTCGCGTTTCAATGAAACAGGTAGCGTAGAAGAACGCCATACAGGTCGTTTCAGGATTACTACAGTCGGTCAAGACCGATTTTTGGTTTTACAAGCCAGAAGAAATCGTACTACCACAGCATCTCAATTAGCTCAAGAGCTATCACGAGTTCATAATGTAAAAATTTCCGACCAAACTTTGAGAAATCGACTGGACGAAGGTCAACTCCACTCCAGACGTCCTTTAAGAGTTCCACAACGGACCCATGGAAATCGCGCTGCTCGTTTAGCTTGGTGCCGAGAACACGTAAACTAGGATCAAGAGAGGTGGGCCACAGTTCTCTTCAGTGATGAATCTAAGTTTAGTTATTATCCCGATTCGGGAAGAATTCGAATAAGGAGGGAACCTGGAAAGCAAAACCGTCTCCAGAATGCTCGAGAAGTTGTTAGACAGGGAGGCGGATCAGTGATGTTTTGGGGAGATATACGCCTTGGTGGAAGAACTGACCTCGTTTTCATACAAAAAAACCTCACGGGAAATTCCTACGCAAATGAGATAGTTTTACCTGTAGTGGTACCGTATCTCCAAACACTGGGTCAAAGATAATGCCCCTCCTCATCGTGCAAGAGTTGTCTTGAACGTTCTTGAAGAGAATGATATCGATCTTCTACCGTGGCCATCCTGCTCCCCAGATCTGAATCCCATCGAGCATGTGTGGGACACCCTAAAAATAAATCTCCTGCGTCAAAACGTCTTCCATCATGAACAGGAGCTTCGATTAGCAGTTCAGGGGGCTTGGAATGACTTTGACCAAAATGTAATAGACAATTTAATATTGAGCATGCCGCGACGATGCCAAAGTGTCATTTATAACAGAGGTGGACCTTCTGGGTACTGGAAAATATAAGTGCTTCCATATCGTTTCGAAAATATTAGTTCAGGATTTTTTTTGTGTTTTACCAAATTTCGTCATTTTCAAAAAAGGTGCTTTTCAATTTTATTTTATAATAGGTGCTTTGGGGAAGTCAAATATTATTTTTTTTTGAGAATACATTATATACAATACATCCCAACAAAACCGAAAGATTTCTATAAATTCGAATCATCAAATTCATATTTCAAAGATATTGGTAAGTGTTAACTAGACTTTTTGAGGTGTTTAAGAGATGGTATCGTAGGTGATACCTTGGGTTTACATTACTTCAAGACAAGATTATATTCGTATTATTTTTAATTTAAATCCACATCAAAGAATGGCAAAAAAATCAAAATTGTACGTTAAAAATCTATTGGGAAGTATGATAATCAAAAAAAGCAGTTTCTGTTAACATTAACACAAAGAAATATTTTACATTCAGAACATTTCATGAATGTCAAGTTCCTGCATCTTTTGTTACGACATTTTGATCTGTGTTTTTGAGCTTCTTCAGCACAATCTGGCAAATGTTATGCCTCTTTCACTCTTTTGCAGCGTGAGGTAAAGGCTCAACGAGTCTTTGTTTTCTAGTTCAAGTGGAAGGTCTGCCGTTTACTGTGACAACAGGACAGTCAGGAATGCTTGGAGTAGCACGAGGGCTTTGCTGTGGAGTACTACGCGTCACACGTGGGCTTGATAATAGTGGCTGAAATTGACCAGGCCTGAATAAATTAATTGTTTCGCTAAGTTCAGCTTGAAGTCGAAATACTGGTTTGTCTTTTCTACGGCATCCAGATTTCACGGAACCTAGTCCATACTGTACCCAACCCGCTGCTGCTGCAAAGTCGAAGAAGTGAAATATTGTCCTAATAGTCCACCAAATAGTTCTTCCTCGCATGGGATATCTGCCAATAATACGATCTAGCAAGTCAACGCCTCCCATACATTTATTACAGTTTTTTATAGCTGCAGGTTGTGGCACTTCGACGTATACCTCCTTCAGTTTACTCTATCGACGACAGGTTCCTAATGGTTGAACAGCCGTATCAGTTGATACAACATAAATTGGTTTGCTATCTAACCACTTCAGAACGGCAATCTTTTTGTCACTCCTTACAACACAGTCGGTGTAGCTCTTCCAGCTTTTTGTAACGAGGCATCGGTTTAAACAATGCCCGCGTATTTTTTTTTTCGTTGCATTGGGGCGTTGATATTCAGGCAGGTTTTTCATCAGTGTTGCAGTTTCCTCGATTCCTCTTTCCAATAAATTGTCAAGAAGTGAAATAGATGTGAAAAAACGGTCTATAAAAGTTGAAGAACCTGGGGGTAAAGTATCCACAAGTTTGAGCACAAAACGCCCACCAAGATCCAGTTTGTCAGGTGTTGGGTACAAAACCGATTCAATTGTTGTGCCTTTCCCTTGATATAAGTACAAATCAAATGGAATAACATTCGGATAAGCCATAAGAAAGACTTTCATACCTTCTGGATTCGATTTGCCTTCTACGACCTGCTTTTGTTTACACTTACCAGTGAAAGGAATTATTTGCTCATCGATGGCGACTCGCTTATGTATTTTATTTTCACGACAGCCTTTTTCTATCGCTGAAACAATGGGATGTATTTTCCAGAATTTGTCGTTTTGTGTGGCATTTTGTGAAATGAATCCATTACTTTCAAATTTGCCCTTAGTTGAAAATAGGTCCTGAAAATATTCCAGAAATAGTGAGGAATGCCCAAGGTATCACTTATGATACTAGGAGAAAAACTTCGAATTTGTAATAAATAGAATAAAGAAATTACAATCAAAATTATAATATTTCAACAAAAAACACAAAGATTATAACAAAAATTAATATTTATCTTTCCGTGAATTCGCCATGTGGGTTAATAAAAAATGTTCAAACTTGCACTGACCTTAAACTGTTCAATTTGGACAGCTAGCAAGTAAAGTAACGGGTGAGAAAACGAAAGAAAGTCTACGACATCTATTAATCAACGTAATTATTCAGTTATCCGATAGATAACGTTGTACGAAATTTTCAACGAAAGGTATCACTACTGATACCGGGGTCTCAAGAGGATATGTAGATATTAGCTTTCCGCACAATATACATTATTTTAGTCAAGGTTTGGGTTAGGTTTAGTTAGGTTCTTCTCTATTATATTATTATTCAAAATTGCGAGTTTATTGGTTGTTACAAAACAAAAGGGTTACATATGGTGTTAAACTTAACTAAGGGGTGACTTTTGATGTTGAAGCGTGACACTGCATGACCTCAGTATACTTTTCATAAGATGAAACCTAACCACTGAGTGCTAATCGCAAGCATGAGACATATGATCGTCAGTTAGTCGATTGCGATATTTTGACTTATCTTCATTTCAGAAAATGCAGACTCGCACAAGTAAGTTGACCCAAACATTGCGTTCAGCTGAAGGGCGACTTGCCTCAGATTCGGAAATTTATCTTCAGATATAAAACACCATAAATGAAACGAATTTCGAATTGTCCCAAAGTTTTTGATAATTCAGCCTCATTACGTATCATATTTCAAATGAGGAATCCTTGCTTTTAAAGACGGAAAATGTTTCAGATCCTTTTTTTTCAGTTGATCTATCATAAGTTGCAATTTACTTTTGAATGACTTTACTGCGCTAATCATCTTAATAATTCTTTTTCATTTACATTGAAGCTCCAAGTTAATGGTGTTTAAGTGCATTGTGATGTCAGTCAAAAATGCCAAATCAGTCAGCCATTTTTCGTTTTTCAACATCTGAGTATCATCATCTCTTTCTTCTAGAAAAGCTATTATTTCGGACAATATTTCTTAAATCCTTTCTAGGAATTTTCTGCGACTCAACCACTTAACGTCCGTGTGAAGAACTAAATCAGTGTGTTCAGCTGACTCCCTGTCTTCCAACTGTAACTTAAAGAGCCGCCGCTGCAAGCTACGTCCACGGAGGGAATTCATAATGTCTGTTGCAATGCCGATAATTTCCTCCGTGTTTAAAACTTTTGAACACGAATATTGATGTATGGAATGAAAAATGTGAAGAGAAATCTACAATAGCTCAACTCAATGCCACAAAACTGTTTTTGTTTCCAGTCATTGATGGTGCTCCATCGGTTGCAATACACATTGATTTATATATTGGTAGCTTGTAGTTTTTTACAAAATTGAAGAAAACGTCATATATATCTTGCTACGGGTCTTCTCTTTCAGAGGAATGATCGTCAAAAATTCTTCTTTAGCCAGCATTTCATTGAATACCATCCGAATGAAAATACACTGCTGGGCAGTGTCTGTCATGTCGGTGTATTCGTCGTACTGTAAGGAAAAGAATGCACATTTCATGATATCATGTTTTAGTTTGTCGGTCATGTCCTGACTCATGATTTCAATACGCCTTGTGACAGTCGGACGAGATAACTGAAGTTCTCTAATAGCAGACATGATTTCTGATTTATTTTTTAAAACCTCCAAATAAAGTCTCATCCGTTTCAATAAATGCTTCCTCACAACCGATCCATCTTCGAATGGTTTCTTGTGTTTCGCCAATATGTGAGATATTTTAAATGGCGCGATCGTAGCAACTTTTGATTGTTTGGATAGTCTTGTGAACATGATTTGTTCATTTTTCAAATAACATATGAAATCACGTACTTTTCGTTTTCTTAAATCACTTTGTGGCGGAAAATCCTTTTCATAGTTTTTATGAACCGTTTTATGATGCCTCTCTAAGTTACCACGCTTAGGTATTGCAACTGACGCACGACAAATAAGACACCATACAAAAGAAAAATTCTTCCTGGCAATCGTTATTAAAATGATAAGTTTCAGATTTCTTCGCTGCACTCATTTTGTACTATTCAATAATAAACTTTGTATCGAAGTAGTATTGCCTTCAACTTACAATCCAGAATGACTCCAATTCCTGCAAGCGCAGCATTTATATCGGCGTTAACGAAAGTCTCGAATGTTTCCGTCAAACGCGCCTCCCAAAACTTCTAGAAAAGCGACAAGAATAAGGAACGCGGCTTTTCTTTTACAAGTACCGCGTGTTCCTTTGATTGAGCCGCCTTTTGCTGTTAGCCGAGTGTTTTTTATTACGTAATTAATGTTTGTAGTTAAGTTACCTACTTATTGAAAATTTTTTTCTTCTCGACATCTACTCAAAAAGCACTCGCGATCGACTGATCGATCGTAATCGACCGTTTGAGCACCCCTGGTCTACCCCATACCCAGGTAGTTCAAGCTATTCAAATCGGGTAGAAAGACGAAAGATCAGGCCGTTCCAAAACTGGATTATCGGAAGAAAACATTGAAGAAGTGCGTGAATTAATCAAAAATAATGAAAATATATGGGTAAACTCTATTGAAATGGAGTTAGACATTCCTCAAACAACTGAATATCAATTTTTGATCGAATTGTTTGGCCTTATAAAGTTTGATTCGAGGTATGTACCACACAAACTCACCGACGACCAAGAATTTAATCTGATTGAGCAAAGCAAAGACATCATTAAAAGTGCTCGGAAGGACGAAAACTTCTTGAAAATAATTGTAACTGGTGACGAGACGTGGTGTTTTCAGTATGAGCCCGAACCAAAGTGGCAAAGTACTGAATGGAGAACGTTGGATGCAGAAAACCCAAAAACGTCGCTTGGAGACGTCAAAAGTGAAGATTTTTCAAAGATTGTAAAGGATTTATCCCCAAAGAATTTATTCCACGCGACCAGACAGTAACCGGAGACTCTTTTGGACATTATGAAGCAATTACTGGTAGGAATTCATCGCATTCGGCCAGAATATCAACAAAACGGTAGTTGGACTCTTTTGCACGATAATGCCCCATCACGTCGTAACTAAATTTTTGATGGAAAACCACAGTATTTCCTTGCAACATTCAAACTATCCACCTGATCTGCCTCTGTGCGACTACTATCTGTTACCTAAGCTGTTTGACATTGAAAGGAAAGCGACACGATCCGATTGAGGCAGTTGAAAGTGACGTGACCGACGCCATCCCGAAAAAAGGAGATAGAGAAGTTTTGACAGCCTGTTGACGCGTGCAAATTCGTGTATCAATGCAGTAGGCGAAAACAATGATCAATGAAAGAGATTTGTATAAGAAATTAATACTGGTTGTTTCTATTTTAAAAAGTTCGGTTACTTTTGGAATGGAGGGTGTACGGTAGACACTTGCAAAATCTCAATCTATTTCTTCCATTTTAATTTTCATGTATTTTCGACAGTTTTCAGCAGAGAGATCGAAAATTGGAAACGAAGACTGGTTGAATCGAAAAAAGTATGAAAATACACATACCACAAAAATTGTCGCATTACCTGGTATTCTGAATTCCACAATCGAATTCAAGCAGCTTGAACGCAGTTTGTTTGTCAACATATGTTCTTCGACATATTAGGAGAAAAAAATCTTATCTATGTAGTATCATTTGTTTCCATATGATCTCAAACACGTCTGAAACAAGCATGAGTTTATTTGACCTAGTATTCATTCAATTTCTCCTCACTTTTCACGCTAAATTAAAACCAGTATTCTGTGTTTCTTGTTGATTTTCGAATCTTTGAATTTATTGTAATGGCTGCTGAACGTTCTGGATGCTATTCGAGTGATCATGAAGTGGTAAGAATCGTAACACTTTTAGAGAAGAGGCGAAGCGAAGGTTACGTGACTAACTTGTTGAATGGTAACCAAAGCACTTTTTCAAGAACAATTAATCGGTACCACGAAACAGGGAAATATGGAAGAAGAGCCGGACAGGGAAGAAATCGGATAACAACACCAGTTGATGATCGTTGGCTTCGTTTAACTGCACTAAGACTTCGGACTATACGGCTAGAATACTACAAAATGAACTTGCACTTTCCAAAAATGTTCATATTTTATTGCAAACTGTTAGGAACAGGCTCAGAGAAGACGGTATCAGACCAAAGGTGGCTTCTACCGGCCCGCGTCTCACCAGAGAGCATCGAGTTGCAAGACTTCAGTTTTCGAGGGAACATGGAAATTTGGGTATTCCAGAATGTTCGAATGTTCTTTTTTCCGACGAGTCCAGGTTGTCTAGTATCAGATGATAGACGCATGCGTGTATACAAACGACCTGGGAACGGTATTAGCTATTTAATATCCGGCAAACCGAAAATTTCGGAGGTGGCTCAGTAATGGTGCGGGGAGGCATTTCTTTCCATGGTCGAACTGAGTTAGTGCTAGAGAATAATGGAAGAATGACAGCGGCCAGATACATCGCAGATATCCTTGAACCCTATGTTGTACCCTTTGGTCCATTGATTAGCGAAAACTTCATTTATATGCATGAAAATGCTCGGCCTCATGCAGCTAGAGTAGTTACAGAATTTCTACAAAATGCCGAAATTGATATTTTAAGATGGCCAGCCAGAAGTCCCGACTTGAATCCCATAGAACATGTTCATCTATCATATTTTCTTATTTTACTCTTCTGAAAGCTACCAAGCGACTCTTGAATGACCAACCTAATAGTTTAAATAGTATTGTCGTAAAAGTAGGGTGATGCGACAATTTTTGTGGGGAGTGTATTTGAGAACAGTACTGTATGAAATTTCTTTTTCAGTACGCAAGAAGCTATTGAATATACATTTTCTTGGATATATCCGGACTTATATTATTTTCGTGTGGAATGAAATCAAAGAAATACATTGAGATTTTGCAAGAAATCACATTGATAGGACCGGTTATTGATAATTTTTTGCGGGTAACGTTTGTACTCAAAAATTTCAACTTTTGGTAATAATGCAATGCGAATCACGAAATTTAACCTCGGCAGAATGTTGTGAAGACGTGGTGTTAGATGATATAGTTTCGACTTATACAAAGATAGGCCAAAGACTTGCGATTCCCCATTTAAATGTTTCCAGAATGATTCGCAGATACAGGGAGACTAATAGTCATGACAGGAGAACCGGACAAGGATCGCATGACCTTGCTTAAGAGTTTTCTCGTTGGTACAATAGTTCGCTACTGCTAGATACCTTAAAGTCCAGAATTGATACAACAGTGCAGTGGAAATTAGTACTAAAACGAAACGACGTTTAGCTTGAGGCCTTCCGTCGCAGCTCGAGGCCCAGTTCTAACCGCAGCATTTCGATGAGTTCGATACAATATGGCCAGGGAACATTTCATTTGGTTAGAAGCTGAATGGGAGTGAGTTTTGTACACAGAACAGTCGGGATTTTGTCTGTTTCATTGCAATCGACATTCTGTAGTGCACAGACATCACATGAGAGATATGCCCAGTGCATCTTCTTACTTACCTATGATTTTAGTGGAGGTTCAATGATAGTGTGTGAAGGAATTTCTTTAAACGCACCCACTGATATGGTCTTCATATACAATGAAACCTTGAATGCTTAGATGTACATTACAGACATTTTAGAAGATCAGGTATCATTCGCGAAAAACTTGGAGAGGAAAATTTATCGAAAACATATGTGAAAACAATGTTCAACCTTTCATAGAATGCCAAATATCCCCCTCTGAAGGAGCTGATTTTCCGATACCGTGGCCACACAGCAGAGGTGAAGTCCGGTCAGTTGTCATAAATAGGAGCAATATACTACAGTATCAGTATCATTTGGCCTCGTCAGTATTGCACACTGACACTCAGGCCAGTTACTATCGTCACCGAAAAAACATGAAAACTGAGGGTAGATATCGAACAGAAAACTTTAAGAAGCCATACTAGTTCTACTATTTACCGCAACGTTACACTGTGTCTCCTAGAAAACGATCTGACGAAAAGCTAACGCTCCTTAACTTGTCTGACTGTCAACCAAGTGTACATCATATCTTCACATTGATAACATGCGAAAGGACCACAAACGTTTTGCGCTAAAAAGTGGTTTCGGTTGATTTTTCTCATTTTTGTATAATTCATACTAGGGATCTTTCTCTTCAAAGTTCAGTTGGGAGAAGTGTACAAGAATCTCTGGTTCAAGAAGAGTGTCAAAGTTAGCAATCCCATTTGGTGTGTTTTTGCCATTTACCTATTCAATACTTGAGGATTCTCAAGAAAAGTCCCATATGTTGTTGCGTGGCCACTAATATACTATGTAGAGAGGTGAGAGAAAACCGGACAATTTTTTTCCTTTGTAACTTTCGCAATTTTTGCGCTAGATCATTCGTTCTTGCTTCATTGAAAAGCCAAAGGACTAGGTTTTTCAGAAATTGTATAATTTGGTGAAATCCACTATAGATGACTCATTCGAAAATGAACAATATTTCAAGATCGCTCGAACGTTTTTTTTTCACAAAAAAAATCGAATGGGGCATTCAGTCGATAATTCAGTCTTTTCCGTACAATTTAACATATTAATCTTAAAAATATTCCAAGAATTGGTAAAAGAGTAGCGTGAAGATTTTTTTTCATTCTGATTATCAGCTGAAATCGAAATATATTTTTCACCTCATAGCGTTGGCACTCCTATAGTTGTTGTGTTTTTCATGGATGTTCTAGGAAGACAAAAAACCTTTTTTCACTACAATCCACCTAAAATTTGATTTCCGTTCGAATTCAAAATGGCCGGCTTCCTCAAATATTAACATTTTCACCGCGCATTACACGAGTTTTCGCGGTCGTAATGAATCAGCTGTGTAAATCAATCACTGAAGTGAAACCTTCCCATCATTTTGAGTGGTCGAACACGAATATTGATTCAGAATTGTGCCAATTGTCCTCAATAATGTTTCTCTTTTCCACCATCATATGCACCTCCCCTTGTGAATCCTCTGAACATAGACTGCATGCGCTAACTCTATGATAAACAAAAATAATGAAATGTCATCGAGTTTTAGACGACATCTGGTTTGAACTGGAACTTTATCTTCGTGTTGCTTGTTTTTGACGTTTGAAGTTGTTAACAATGAGGATAAGCGTTCCATTGAATATTTATTTGTGCGTGGCTATACTGCTAGGCAAATATTACGCCAATTTCCAGCCCCTAATTACATAAGAAGTACAATCTATGAACTTGAGGAACAATTACGGATAACAGGGTCATTAGAAAGAAGAGCAGGTACTGGTGCAGCTTGAACTACCGACATTAATGATACTCCTGAAATCACCCAACTATAAGTATATAGTATTTGTTAAGAGAAGCTAGGTGACCAAAAACGATGAAGTCATTAATAGGAGAACTCTTATGGTCATCACCTAGAGCCATGTACAGAACTTCTACTGCTGTTAGCACACTACTCTACTTGTCAGCTTTAAATGTATTTAATACAAAACAAGTCAGAATATGTGCGTACAGACAGGAGCACTGAAAGCATCTCCAGCATCTGCTCAATTGTACTGCTTATACCATCTAACCTCAAACGTCGTTTCCAGACTTTCATATCTTCCAGGAAGAGACAGACAGATAAAGTCCAGCAGATTCAAAGTAACATACAGGATGCTGAGATTCACAGAATTGAATTGAAGGAAAAATATAATCAGCGCTTGGCTTTATCATAAAACCCTAGACGTTATCTAATATTTAGTATAATCATGGCGAATTCATAGACATAACATATGTAATCTCCACTGCGAGAAAACCATCTAGCAAGCCTACCGATGGTCCATATGGTATACCCAGCTTTGTTGTTAGGGACTGCATACGTGTCCTTGCACATCCTTTACGTCATATTGTCTTGAAGAGTGGAGTTTACCGCTCGACATGAAAGTTAGCTAAGATTGTTCCCATTTTGAAGAAAGGAGATTCTATCATCATAGGTAACTATAGGCCCATCGCGATTCTATCCAATTTCTTAAAACTTCTCGAGATTATTTCACACAACGCTATATTTCCCGCGATCAAAGAGAGAATTCATGATGACCAGCTGTGTTTCCTAATCTGTTTCAAGTATCAACTCTATATTTTTTGTATTACAAACTCAATTGACAATTTCAGGATAACATTTGGTGAATTTCGGCATTAGCAGTCAGCCCTATCAGAACTTCTGAAACCAGCTTGACTGTTTCCCAAATGTCTCAGAGATACCAAATCTCAAACACGTCTGTGAGAAGTATCATAAGTCACGATTTGGGTCTTAAGTATTTTTGGAAGGACTATAATTTTCAATTGACTCAAGCTGTCAAAGACCACAGATTCGAGCGATGCAGAAATTTTTTGGATAAATTTAGAACACGTAGACAAATTGAAAATATCTGGTTCACAGACGAAAAAAATTTCAATGTTGCCCCACCAAAAAACAGTCAGAATGACAGAATTTGTGTTCCGATAAATGAAATCAAGAGGAATATGCCTTTAATTCGTTTGCAGAGGGAAAGACAAAAATCTCCAGGCATGTAATGGTCTCTGTCCGTATTTCGAGAAACTTTAAATCAAATATCATACCAGCTGAAAATGAACTGTTGAGAAGTTGAGTAGTTTTTGGATGATTTTTATTGGTTCAAATATTCTTTTGAATTCTACAATTTTTTTCCAGATTCTTCTGACAACGTTTGTCAAAGAAATGAACAACCAGTACTTCATCACAAAAATTCGCTACTTACTCTCAACTGGCCGTCAGTGTACAGGGTGTCCCAAATTTGATGTATCTAAATGAAACCTATTTCAATTGATTTTAAGATGGAGCCAGATGTCATACTAGTCACTATACAATGGATTATCTAAGACAACGTGTAAACGATATCATCGAACCAGAACAATGGCCCCCAAATAGCCCCGATCTTAGTCCGTGCGACTATTTTCTGTGGGGTAATTTGGAAGAAATAGTGTATGAAAATGGTATTATTTTCAATAATCGTGAGGAGCTGAGGCCAAAATTCAACAATGTTGGAACAATCTTGATCAAGAAGTAATTTCGAGATCAATAGAGTGCTGGAGAAGACGAGTGCTGATGGTTGTGGATGCCAATGGAGGTCATATTCCATCCTGAGGACTTGATTCTTTTTGTTGAATGTTTTTACTCATGTAATTCGTTAAACAATATCACGTGGTGTTGGGAAACAGTCATCCTGATCTTCCTCCTAATGATCCTTTTGTCCTCAAGATCATAGATTGTACTTGTTTTGTAATTAGGGGCTGGAAGTTGGCGTAATATTTGCCTAGCAGTATAGTCAAGCACAGGTAAACATCCAATGAAACGCTTATCCTCATTTGTTGAAACCATTGTTAACAATTTCAAACGTCAAAAACAAGCAACACCAAGAATAAATTCGAGTTCAAACCAGATGTGTATCTCCCTCCGTGGGTAAGTCAGTAGAAGTACTGACTCCCACGCCGAGGGCCCGGGTTCGAATCCCAGGTAAGATATGGATGTAGTATGAATGTTGGTGTGTTTGTCCCACGTATGTATATAAAAATCACATTGAGACTGGATACATAACCGATAGGTTGAGTCCATAACCTCCGAAGGCCAGATAACTTGTAATCCTCAGAGGTGGCAGTTATCACTGCACGGTCTAGGTGAGTGGTTCGGAGTCCACTATAAACTGTAGGTCCTCAGAGAAAAACAAACCAGATGTCATTTTTTTGTTTAATGCATGCAGTCTATGTTCAGAGGATTCACAACGGGAGGTGGGTAAGATGGTGAAGAAGAGAAACATTATTGACGACAATTGGCACAATTCTGAATCAATATTCGAGTTCGACCCCTCAAAATCATAGGAAAAGTTCAATCTAGTGATTGAAATACGCAGTTGATTTATTACGACCGCGGAAAATTTTTTAATGCGAGGGGAAAATTGTTAATATTTTAGGAAGTCGGCCATATTGAATTTAAATGGAAATCAAATTTCAGGTTGGTTTTAGTAAAATATGGTTCTCTGTCTTTCTAGAACACCCATGAAAAACACAACAACTTCAGGAGTGCCAAGGCCTTGAGGTGAAAAAAAATTTCGATTTCAGCTCAAAATCAGAATGAAATAAATTCTTCACGCTACTTTTTTACCAATTCTCGAAATATTTTTAAGATAAATATGTCAAATTGTTCAGAAAAGACTGAATGCCAATTCGAATTTTTTAGAGGAAAAATTTTTTTTAAAGTCAGCCATATTGTATTTCAGCGAAAGTGAAATTTTGATGCGATTTCTAAAAAACCCAGTCTTTTTGCTTTCCAATGAAGTAAGAACGAGTTATCTACCTCCAAAATGTCCGGTTTTCTCTGGCGCCCCCTATATAATATTTGAATAATCGAAAACTGAAAATTTGCTATTCCTAATCAGCGCCGTTGTGAACATTCTAACTGTGTTCTCTAAGAATGTTGTTCGATTGGTCTCACTAACAGAGTACCTAGCTTTTTGTTTAAGATTACGTTGTGCAATGAATTGGGTGCGACAAGTCTGCAAAAACCCAACAGAAGAAACTCTGAATTGGGAAAACCTCTGCTAGTATCTTTCAAATCAGAACTATTCTATACCCAATATCATCATTGGTTGATGAGAAAATGAAGGAAAGAAGTCAATTCAGGAACGAACGACCACACAGACATGTGTCCTGAAACTTGTCAATTTGAATACACGGTTTGAATTGTGGAGGCCGTTACTTGATGTAGATCCATGATATAAATGAGATAACAAACACAAGGTTTAACTTTAATCTACACTTTATTTGAAAAAATTCGACGACGTTTCGCTGACACAGCAGCTTTATCAAGAATGACAAACAGAATGAAGAGTATGGTATTATAAACAAATCGTAGAACAAGTTGCATGAATAACAGGAAAAACCCACACCGAGCCATTGTACAGTTAGTATGAAAGGTAATAAAAACTAATTAAACATGTTAAGTAGGGGTGAATAATTCACATCTACCTGCTCATCCAAAAGCTTGTCCGAATGTTTGTATCTATTTATTTCTAAAGCTTCTAGGAGATCTAATTTTAAACTCCTCCAGGTGATGTCAAAATATTAATCGAAAACATGTTGAATTCGAATCATGTTAACCACATAACTAAATCAGAAATATTGAATCTGTTGGACGTTTGCATTGAACAAAATTATTTTTCTCTCAACAACATCTATTACAGTAGTGAAAATGGTTTGATCATGGGAAATCCTTTGAGTCCACTTTTAGCAGAGATTTTTATGAATAATATTGAATAGAAAATTCATACACATCCACTCATTCCCAAATTTCTTTATTGCTATAGATATGTTGACGACATCTTAGTATGTTTCATTGAACTACTCGTCAATTAGACTTATTTCTTAATTTCATTAATTCCATCCATTTGAACATTAAATTCACAATAGAAATTGAACAGAACGATTCCATTAATTTTTGGACTTGAAAATCACTAAACGAAATAATAATCATGTTTTTTCGGTCTTTCGTAAACCAACACATACTGATACAATTATACATAACTACTCATTACATCCAATTCAACACAAAGTTGCAGCTTTAAACAGCATGGTATATCGGTTATTCAATTAACCTTTATCAGTAGAAGATTATAATAGAGAGTTAAACATCATTAAACAGATAGCCATTAATAATTAATATAATCCGGATATGATAGATCTAATCATTCGTAAAAACTGTATCAGAAAGCAATAA
The DNA here is from genome assembly GCA_013387265.2 of Cryptolaemus montrouzieri. Classification (NCBI taxonomy): domain Eukaryota; kingdom Metazoa; phylum Arthropoda; class Insecta; order Coleoptera; family Coccinellidae; genus Cryptolaemus; species Cryptolaemus montrouzieri. The sequence continues at coordinate 4,403,461 of JABFTP020000083.1, read as the reverse complement.
ATGAAGTATATCCTATTCAAAAAGACTATAAAGTATTCAACAGTTTAACATTCTGCGGTTCTGCAAGTACAAATATCAAATCCTTTCTCGTCAAACAAAATCTTAATATATCTTTGAAAACTTCTAATAACTTAGGTAAACATATTAAAAATAATAAATCTCGTGTTGAAAAATCAAGTAAATCAGGAATCTATAAACTCAATTGCGGTTCCTGTGATAAAATTTATATCGGTAGGACCTATAGGAGTTTTGGCATAAGAACATCTGAACATAAACGTAGCTTCGATAAAAATAAATCTGATTCAAATTATTCAAACCACTTAATAAAAGAAAACCATTCATTCAATAAAAACTTTGACAAATTACATATAAAATCAAAAGTTTAAAATTAGATCTCCTAGAAGCATTAGAAATAAATAGATACAAACATTCGGACAAGCTTTTGAATGAGCAGGTAGATGTGAATTATTCACCCTACTTAACTTGTTTAATTAGTTCTTAATTACCTTTCATACTAACTGTACAATGGCTGGGTGTGGGTTTTTCCTGTTATTCGTCCAACTTGTTCTACGATTTGTTTATAATACCATACTCTTCATTCTGTTTGTCATTCTTGATAAAGCTGCTGTGTCAGCGAAACGTCGTCGAATTTTTTCAAATAAAGTGTAGATTAAAGTTAAACCTTGTCTCTTTTATCTCATGAATACACGGTGTTACAAAATAGTATGTCACAGCATGAGGGAGTGAATCTACGTACAATTTTAAGAAAGAAAGATTATATAAACATAGGTCCGCAAAAGCTTCGTTACGGACCTACAGGGTATTGAAATTTCCGGAAAAAATGGGTTTTTCTTCAAAACTTCTACAGTTTTTGAGATTTTCAGCCCAAATTTGGAATGCAAGCTATTTTTAACAGCCCCCATCATTACACGTCCTAGATTTTAACTGAAATTTACAAGGTGTTTTTTCTTCCGTGGCCATGTCTCCTATTGCCCTTACAAACTTTTTGTAGTACTTCACTGATCAGCATACAATCAATTTTCGTCATCTTTGTTCAATTTAGAAACTTTTTGACACCTGCAATTTTTTCGTATCTCTAACCGTTTTCGAGTGAAAATTTATTGAATTTGAATTAAAACTGAACGAGTTGCAAGAATACAGACTTCTGTCCTTCTTCGCATATTATCACGCACTATTTGAAATATTCTTGGGGTATTTCTTATCGTGTCACAAGAGGTTATTATTTGATTTCTCCATTCTTCTGCAGTGTTTACTGGAGTGGTTGAAACTAAACTTTTGAGATATTCCCATAAGAAACAGTCTAAACTATTTGAGTCTGGAGACCAAGGAGGCCATAGATCTGGTCCACTCCGACCTATCCATCGGTTGTTAAATGTCTTATTCAATAATTCACTAGCTTCCCCACTAAAATGTGCTGGTGCCTCGTCTTGCATGAACCATATTATGTTTCTCACATCTTCGAGCAATAAGGGTATCTTCTCCTAAAGAAATTGCGGATAATCGGAACCGTTCAGTCTGTTAGGTAAAAAATTGGCAAATTCAAATTTTTTTTCAATTATTCCGACCCAGACAATTAGTGAGAATTGTTCTTGATGATGAAATTCTTCAATCAAAAGGGGGTTTTCCTCAGCCCAAATAAAGATTATTGTGAAAATTCAGTTCTCGAAAAGTTATCTTCGTTCGTGAACATTATTTCACTATCCAAATGAGCATTTTCTCCAATTTTATCTAAGAACCATCGGCAGAAATTCAGTCTTGAAGGAAAATCTGGAGGAAGTAGATTTGGACGCGTTGAATATGAAACGGGTAAAATAAAAAGTCGTGGAGAATTCTCAAAAGTAGAACATGTAAAATATTCAACTGATTTTCAATCTTTCTTGTACTGACATGAGGATTCAAATCAATACGATTCAAAACTGCTTCCTGCAACTGTCAGAATAAACAAATAAATGAAAAAATCAAACCCTACTAGTCATTTTTTCAATTAGAAGTGCTTTCAATTCAGCGAATGCATATGATCGTTTAATAATTTAACCAATAATTCCTTTTATTTGCCTTGTATACTCCTTGTGTTCCAAGTTCCTAGTTTCCATGTATATTTCTTTCTTTGTTTCATTTTCAATTGTTTCTGTATACTTTCCGACTGATTCTTTACGTTTCGCAATTTCATATCATTATTTCCATTATCTTCATCCTTTTCTATAGCCAATGTCTGCGTCATATTTATCCATTCTTCAGTAGTTTTTTTAGTCGATGCCTCAATTTCCATTCTTTCTATTATCTTTCGTTCCGCACCATTCCATTGGTGAATTTTACAATCCACTGCTGGTTTCTGATGCAAGACGTTGACTCTTTTTCCACTTGATTTTAAGTTTTGAGCTTCTTCTCTAATTCGTGCCTGTGTTTCGGCTTCTTTTCGTGTCAAATCAGTATCAATGAAAATCGGCTGACCTGGTTCAGTTCTGAGTTTGCTCTTGTTTTTTAATACCATTTTTTTCTTTGACACTCTCTAAAACCACTTTTGCTTCCTTCTCTCTGAGCATTTTTGTTTTTACACCTTATTTCTCCTTGAATAGTTTTCCAATCTTTTGAACCATATCATCCTCTTCCCTCATCTCAATTCCAGTTAAAACTACATTGTTTTTTATCTTCTGCTTTTCTTAGTTGTGTATTCTTGTGTTCAAGTTCTCCAGTGTCTCTTTTAGTTCTATGTTCTCCTGGTTCCCTTTTTCTTCTTTACGTTTCATTTCTCCCTTGATTTCTCCTAATTCTTCATGTGCTCTTACTAGTTCGGATTTTATCTCTTCACGTACTACTTTGCTATTTTGAAACCTTTCTTTTATTTCCTTCCCCATCATTCGTATATCCTGAAGTACTTCATCCATTTTCGGTTATTTCATTTTTTGGGTTGCACTAACTATTATTTTGCTTCTCTTTGTGTCTTCTTCCTCTAGATCGTATCTCTCTAGACTCGTGTCTTCCACTTTGCGTTTCGCTTCGTTGCTCATGTATCTGATAATTTTAGTTAAGAATCATTCAAATTTATTCGTCACGTTATTTAAAATTACATGAATTTTATCAAATTTTATATTTATATATTTATATATTACCTGCCGGTAATTGTTATCAATCTCTTTGTCTTTGTTTTGATTTTCAGCGTTCAAAGAAACTATTGAGCACAATTTGAGTTCTTTCCCTATTGTGCAATGTGCACTTTTCACTTCAGTTTTCAGTTTACACAAACTTTATATTTTTCTTCACTCGAAAACTACCGTATTTTAGGATTACTTTAGGAGCAATTTGATAACCACTATCTATCAACAACGCAGGACCGTACCTTCAATAATATACATGCCTTTATATAATCCAGTTTCCGATGATTCAAATATTTTGTATTATATTAGTGGCCTTGCAACAACATATAGGCCTTTCTGTGAGAATCCTCAAGTGTTGAATAGGTAAATGTCGAAAAGACACCAAATGGTATTGCTAACCTTGACACCCTTTATCTTTTGAACTAGACATTCTCGTACACGTTTCTCAACGGAACTTTGAAAAGGAAAGATCCTAGTACGAAATATCAAAAAATTAGAAAAATTAACCGAAATCACTTTTTATTGCAAAACGTGCTGGGTCTTTTATTCAGGTATCAATATTGAACCTTCTGTAGATAATTTATTTTGAGGTCTAGAATGATAAGGTAATATATATATTCCTTTCGTAGAATGTTGAAACCCTTTCCTGCTTTGTGAGCCTAGTTGGTGGTGATTATGAAGGGTGGCAAAGAAAACCAGCTCATTCACGAAGGGATATTCAACATTCAATGGAAGGATAAATAATGTTTCCTGAATGGTCATCAATGTGTTTTCACTTATAACGATAAATTTCGCATGTTATCATCATTGAGATATGAAAACTTTTCGGTTTTGCATGATTACACCAGACTTTACCTGGCTCATATCATAAGTTACTACCTTTAAAATCCTGAAACAACTTCAATAGGAGTAGTCCTGATCTCGAGATTATGACTTGGGATTGAACCCATCGAACATGCCTGGGACATTCTCAATAGGTAATTATAAAGCCAGAAAAACCAGCCAGCTACCGTGAGTGACGTCGGAACAGACTAATCGAAATTTGGAAAGAAATGTATTAGAATGCTATGGTATGAAGTCATTTGTTTCGGGTATGAATAGTACATGTGAAGTAATTATCGCAAGGGGTGGAAATATCCGGTATCAACAGGTTTTTGGGGACTTCTGATTTTTTCTAACAGTATTCTATTTTTCGTTATTAGTTTAATTTCAGTTTCTATGGGTATCATTTTTATTTCGATTGTTCTCAAGCATTTCTTAGTGCTGGTGGATTACTGGAAAAATAATTCTTCAAGATATCTTCGGAATAAATCTGAATTTGCGATTTTCTGTGTTAATTTCTTAGCGCAGTGTAGCTGTCGGAACCCTCCGAACCTAATGTACGATATAACTTTTATTATTTGAGAAATTCTTCAGAGATTTCAATGCAAAATCTCCATTAAAGGTATAGATTCGTGTAATTACTTTCGAAACATACTTCCACATACACGGGGTGTTTGAAAAAGTCACGGCAATATAGGAGGTGATTGCTAAAGTCATTTTCGTTCGTTACCGATTTACAGATAATTGAAGTTCAATCGAAAGATGCAATTAAATTTGAATTTTCGTAAACCGCTTGAGGTATTAAGGTAACATTTTGGAGGTGTCGGTAACATCGAAGACGGATATTTTCAATGCGAAACAATCTTTTGGACCCACCAGTGGCGCGTGTATGGGCACAACGCAGGTTATTCTAACAAAAATAGGAAGCTACTGATATTTTCAAAGAACAAAAATATTTTTGAATTTTTCTCGAGGGAAAAGCTCACCTGACATTTTTGTTTTGATAAAAAAAGAAAATAAAGGCCATACATTTCATTGTACAACACGTAGTTTTCGATTAGAAGAACCATCGTAAAGTATTTCTTTATATTATTACATAACGTATATTTGAAAATCAAAAATTTAATTCAAGAACAAATTACCAATTCAAAAAGCTGTTCAAAGTGACCTCATTCAGCTCGGATGAGAAATTCCAGTTTTCTCCTCATTGATTAGCGAACTCTTTCAAAAACATAAGGATCTGTTGTTATCGAGTTGCACCCAGCCATGATTCTATTTCTTAAGTCATTCGCCAAGGGGGTAGTGAAATCAAAGACCTCACAGAAAGAAATCGACGGGGTTTAAGTCTGGGGACCGTGCAGGCCAAAATTGATCGATTTCCATACTATTGAGTTAGGAAGTCACGAGCAATCTGACTCAAATTGGCAGATGCGCAATTGTGCATTAACCACATCGTTTGCCATATTGCCAAAGTTACATCCTCCAAAAATTCTGCAAGCGTGTGTTCCAAAAACTGGCGCAACATCACCGTGAGTTTCCCTGGTAGAAATACTGGTCCAATTTGGCAGTCACCCACGATGCCGAGCCAAAGGTTCAACGAGAACTGATGTTGCAATCGATCTTCATATGCTTGAAGTAGATTTTCTTTCACCACATTTGATTATTATGGAATTACTCAAAAACCTTCTTCATCAGTGAACACGATCAACATAAGCATTGACAATACGCAATAAGGACAGGAAAATCGGTAAACAGTGCTTGTACGTGTTGTGGGTGGAATAGGTACAACAAATTTCCATGATGAAGTTATGTTGCTGACACCTAAAGCGTCAGACATTTTTCGAGTGGAGGTACCAGAATCATCTGAGTTATTGCAGAAACCTCATTTTCCAGCTCTACCGTTGTTACTTTCCTTGGCCTTCCTGCTCCTTCATGTCGTGTTAATGTGCCAGAGAAGATATGGTCGAAAAATGACAGTTCCTGAAGCATCTGTGAATGAAAAATAAGCTTCGTTTGGCCTTGCTAGTTGTATGCATTACAGGAGATGTCCAGGAAAGGTCACTACTGATAACAACACACAGGTCAACATGTGGAGAACAGCTCTCAACTACACTACCAGCTATGAGATATGGACGCTTAGGGTTATTCTAGCCGAGGTGCAACACGCGGCACTTGGCAATGTTGAGAGGCAACATCAAATCAGCACACCAAGCTTTCATGACTTTGAGGTCCTCTTGAAGAGTATTATTGGGATCTGTGGCAATATTGAATAACTTAATGTCGTCTGCGAAGGCTACACTTTGGGAGACCAATAAGCTGGGAATGTCAGAGACATACAATACAAAGAGAAGAGGGCCCAAAACGGACCATTGGGGAACACCACTAAGAACTGGCTGAACAGAAGAAGAATGAGTACCCACCCTAACAGCGAATTGCCTATCAGTTAGAAATGCTTCTACTTCTAAGTTTATGTAAAAGGCGCTTCCTGGAAATCCAAATAGACAATGTCTACAGGAATTCTTTCATCAAGGGACTGGGTCCAATCATTGAGGCATTGAAGCAAGTTGGTGATTAAAGATCGACCCTGTACAAAACCATGCTTTTCGTCAGGAATAACAGAATTGGTGAGCATGAATTAGATCAGCTCCTCAGAAATAATTCTTCCGAAAGTTTCAAGGACCGTAGAAGGCTGATAGGTCTATAATTCGAAGCATTGTGGCACATGATTTCAATAACGAGGCTGAAAATCCATCTGGACGAGGTGCAGATGAAGACTTGAGTTCGACAAGAAGATTCTCTATTTTTGCAGGCTCAAAACCTACATCAGTAATACTCGCACCGCATCTCGGTCGACTAGTTTGTAGCATCGGGCTATCCGGCTCCTTACAAAAAGCCTGCGAAAATGTGTTGACTAATATTGTCACTGATTCCAAACGGCCAGAAGTCTTGTTGGTATTGCGGACCACTGGGAAGGATATTGTGCTGTTCATACCATAAAACTTTTTAGTATCCCTTGACTTGACCAATTGATCCTCAAACTGTGCTTTGAACCGACGCGAATCTCAGATGACGTATAAAATCATTCTCCAATTTGCTTCTCTGAAATCTTTGACACAAACTTCGCCTGAATCTCGACATGCGCAGAATATCCGAGGTTATCCATGGTTTTGTTGGATTGTGTTTGATTGTTTTGGTTTTAAGGTTATTTTCTATTATTTGAAATATAGGGTCACTAAAAGTGCTCCACATAACGTTAATATCAACATCAGACAGAATGCGTTCCCAGTCGATATTGGTCAGAATACGATTCACCTTTAGTTAGTCGATAATTTTTATGGTCTGGCATGCAGACTGAGGACGGATAGATGTTGGCAACTGAAGTTTAGAGGTTAAAACAATATGGTCGGATTTTCCAAGTGATGAGAGATATTCTAATGATGACAGAATTTCGGAATCATCCAAAAGCAGCAAATAGTGAGTTCTTGGCTGAATCCATATCTCGTTGGCTTCGTAACCATCTGATTTAAATTGGCTTTATCAAGCATTTAACGAACGCATAGGACGGAGAATTCACGGAAGGCAATTGATTTAGTGGCCATTTGCGAATATCTCCAAAGTTGAAGTCACCAGCTATGAATGTATTCTTTCATGTATCAAGTGATAGGTTTTCTATATGGTCGAAAATTGTTTTGTCATGTTCAGAACTCCAAGGACGATAAATACAGGCTATAGAAATGAAGAAGACCTTGGACTTCACATCGAGAAAAATATTGTCAATACTCGACGTATGTAAAGAATAACTAGAATTCACGAAAGTATCCAAAACAGTGTTTAGAGCATTAATACAAGCCCCTGCATAACCGGGTGTTGTGAGGCTATCACAACGGAAGATATAGTATCCGGGAATAAAAAAACACTATCGGGTACACCCGAATGACTTAGTTATAAGAATTAATGCAGGTTTGGTATCATTTATAAGAATAAGCAGATCATCAAATTTAGCAGATAGTGGGGCTAAATTAGTGTAAAGTATCGACCATTCAGTGAGGCAGGTTTCAAGTTTTTTGGAGGTATTACGGAGGAATTTACGATACTGGTATATCGTATAGTTAAGTCTGTATCACCAGAAGAACTTCTAGCTTTCAGTTCATCGTGAAGTTCTGAATGCTTTCTTTTTTTATCGGGAGCAATACGGTTTTGAAATCTTTCAAGGTACAACCGCCGAGCTTCTAATGCATTTCCGTCAGTACGTCCATACATGAAGTGCACGTCGGTCATCTCAGCATTAATATAACGATTCATGATAGCCAATTTGGAATTCAAATTCAATAGATTCAAAATAATTGAAAAAAGAAACACTCATCGAATGAATCGCAAGCATTCCTGGAAAACTCCCACATTTTTTACTCACACGCCACTGGGCGTTGTACAAAAAATGTTAGGAGAGCGTTTTTCTTGAAAAATAATTGGAAATTTCAAAACTATTTTATATTTTTGAGAAAATCAGTAGCGTCACTGGTGAGTCTAACATATTATTTCGAATTGAAAAAGTCTGCGTCACCCTCAAAATTTCAAGCGGGTTATAGAAAGAAATGACTTCAGAAATCATCTCCTTAAATATTTGCGTGTCTTTTTAAACGTTCTGTATAATTATCTGATATAAACCCGACGAATTATATAACAGATTTTTGTACTGTCATAAATCATATTTTGGTGTCACCTCCACAAATTTACACGAACTAATGCTGGCTTCTTCTCTATATATTTCCATAATTCATTTTGAATCAATAATAAATATGCAATGATATATGAAAAACGTCATAATGGCCCCATGAATTCTTGACGAAACTAATGCGCTTATGAAAATTTCCACGCGCGTGCCCAGGGGTGTTTCGGAAAAGATCTCTCAAAGGTAACTAACTAATATTATCAGCTGGCCCCTCTTAGTATGTCTATCTTATTGTCATCTTAAAGTTATGTCAGAATGTAAGAAATGAATGTACGCAGTTTGGCAGGCAACAGTGGCAAGTCATCAAAATTAGGATGTTTGTTTTTACCAATATCATTCACCATATGTTGAAACTTAATGAACCATAGTAAAAGTTTCCAAATATCTTGAAGTCGAATAATTCAAATTTCTAAATTAATATACGATATTCGAAATGACCGAAGAATATCTTCATATTTTTACTTTTACTTATTAAAAATAATAATATCGAAGCAGAGATGTTTATTTTGCAATCCTACTTTCATAAAATCTTTTGGTGATTTTTCTTTAATTTTCATGATATCATGATCAAAATCGTTTTATGCTCTTCTGTCGAATGAAAATCTTCACAATAGCATTGAGAACTATCTAACAACTAAACAACCTTATATACAGGGTATTCCAGTTGAGTATCCAATGAGACGTCTATGGAGAACTAATAATGCTCAAATTTTTGTAGTTGATTCAGCTAGTTTGAAACTCTATTTCTAAAAGATTTTCACCTCAATGGCTTTTTCAGTTATACCGGAACCAACTTTGTTATTTAATATAGAACACCTTTGAATATTGATGACTGGTTCCATGAAACTTGTTATTCCAATCATAAAAACACCTAATACATAAGTCTTGCTTATTTCGTTCATGAATTATCCCAGTTTTACTTGATAATTAACGATTTTCTGCTTAATGAAAAAAACTGATTTATCACGAGAACGGCGTGAACTACCAAAATAATGAAAGATGTTTTGCGAACAAGAAACATATCCGACTGAATCTCAGTCAGTACACAGAGTGCCCTTCTGTCCGCCTCACATTTCGAAACGAAGAAACATCGGAAACAACGTTTTTTCGAATTGTAACCCATATTTTTTTCAATTAATTATATTTGTCGTAAAAACTTAATGAGTTCCCCATACATATCCTGTACCTGAGATTTCAAATTTTCAAGTTATCGTGAAAAAACAAATTTTTGCGTTTCTACCTGAAGTTGGCAAAGGAGGCTTAGATTTCTACACGTGCATAGACATATTCCAGCATAAAGAGAATTGTTGTTATTCTGTCCAGACCAGGAGATGAAGAGCTCTGGAGATATATTTTTAACCTTCTCAGGCGTAAATAAAGTTTGCGATATACTTTCTTTTACTCTGTGGGCTCATCAGTAAAAGCCTCAGCGAGTTCTTCTGCTGATTCATCGTCTGCTGAACACCGAGTTCCGTCAGAGTGGCGTAATAAGGGAGTTGACACATTCATTTGTGGCTAGTTCGGATGTGTTTATATAGGCGCTTCTGGAAATCAGAATTGACAATGGAATTTTCGTATTCACGTCTGTCAGAGCGAATAGAAGTCACTAGGAAATTTGAAAACGCTCGATGCGCAGCGAAATCGTCAATGTTCCTTGATACTCTATACCTTCTCCATAGATTTCTTTTATGTTGAAGCATATTAATGTACTCGTCGCTCAGCCGCAGCTTCAATGAATTTCTACGACAAATTTTTAACGTCGAGTTTTTAGCAACACTGGAATTCATAGTGGGAAGGAAGTTCAGCCACATTTCGTTTGGATCATCTGCAGATACTAGGACATTTTGCCAATCTGTTTCAGTAAGTTCTTTACTCACTGCATCGAAGTTCGCCATATTTTAAAAACTTCTTCTTCCAACTTTATTTTAGGCGAAACCGCCTGTTTATTTTTCGGTCGTTTGCCTGTTACGGAACGTTCAAGTTGTCACCTTTTTCGTGGTCGTCCCACGCTTCTGCGCCCCAGTGGAGATCTATCACGGGCGATTTTCACTATTCTCCTGTCATCCATTCTGTTTATATGGTCATTCCACTCCTGTTTTCTGTTCAATACCCAGTTGTTAATGTTGTCCGCCTTGCACATGTTTCTATTATTCTCACTCCTCTCTCTGTTGAGCAGTGTTTTCCCGGCTATCCTGCGAAGTACCTTCATTTCGGTTGTCTCCAGTAGTCGCCTGGTTTTCGTTGTTTCTGGTCTAGTTTCTGCAGTGTATGTCATAATGGGCCTTACAGTTGCTTTGTAGATTCGTGCCTTGGCTTCAATTCCGATATGCTTATTGCGCCATATTGTGTCATTCAGACATCCTGCTAATCTTGTTGCTTTTGTAGCTTGCTCCCTTATCTCGACATCTCCATAGCCCGAAATCTCTATGCCGAGATATTTAAATTTCATTTCCTGCTGGATAGATTTACCATCAACCTCAAGCTTGCATCTCAATGGTGTTGTCGATGTAGTCATGCATTTTGTTTTAGAGGCAGAAATTATCATATTAAACGATTTGCCTGTACGGTTGAACTGGTGTAGGAGGCGCTGTAAATCGTCTTCATTTTCTGCAATCAACACAGCGTCATCGGCGTAACACAGGATAGTTATCTCTTTGTCCCCCATTTTGTAGCCCCTCATTCCTCTTAATTTTTTGATTATCTCGTCCATGATGATGTTGAACAGAAGGGAGCTTAACGAATCTCCTTGACGAATACCACTTCTCACTGGTATCTGTGTGGTAAGCTCCCCGTCTAATCTTGCCTGGATCTTGTTCGCAGTATATACAGGGTGTTTCCGAATAAGATGTCATAAATAAAGGATGCGAATCCCTGAATGATTTGAGCAAGAAAGTTCGAAGAACCAATGGTCAAAAAATGCTTCGTTGCCGAGATACAGGGTGTTAAAGTTGAGAAAATTTTTCGATTTTCAATCGATAAAACCTAGACTTCTCAAGATTTCGGGCTCAGATTTTCCACATAAGCTATTGAACACAATCTAAATCACCAGGTGAGGCCAAATTTTGGAACAGTATACAGGGTGATACTTTTTCATGGGCCATGTTCCATTTTTGCCCTCGAAACTTTTTTTTACGCCACTCACTAACAAAAAATAAAATCGAATAGATCATTCAATTTGAATTGACTCCTGCATTTTGATCGTTACTATCACCGTTTCTGAGATATTAATTATTGAAAATAATCCAATAGTTTTCCATATGGAAGCCATGGAGATATTATCATAACTGATGCAATTTTTCATTGAGCTAATGTTCCATCAGATATCTTCTTATTGTATGTTTATAACAAAATGAGGCGAAAATTCCTGACAGTATACAGGGTGTTATTTTTTCACGTGCATTTTCCTCTTTTTGCCGCCTGAACTTTTTTGTGGTGCGCTACTGGTATATTCTGAAAACAGAATCAAACAGATTATTCAATGCGAAAACTTTTCTGTTCCTTGTATTTTTCCGTATCTGCCACCATTTTCGAGATATTAATCAAGAAAAGTAATCGTATAGTCCCTTCCGTATTGAAAGCTTGAAGATATTTTTCATGTTATTTCGGCAATTTGTGAAGACCTTGAGCTCGAATTTCAAACGAAGTTCACATTTTAAGATCTGCACCACTGGATTGGTAGGATTTATGAGAAAGTATAAAGGGTGATATCATTTCAAAAATGTGTTTTATTGAGTGTATAAATCGGAAGTAAATGAATAAACAACATAAATAATCGCGAATGATTTCAATAACAAAAACTCATAATGATGAAAACAGATACGGAAAAATACAAAGAACAGACAAGTTTTCGCATTGAATAATCTGTTTGATTCTGTTTTCAGAATATACCAGTAGCGCACCACAAAAAGTTCAGGGGCAAAAAGAGGAAAATGCACGTGAAAAATAACACCCTGTATACTGTCAGGAATTTTGCCTCATTTTGTTATAAACATACAATAAGGAGATATCTGATGTATATTTTAGCTCAATTCCTGAAAAATTGCATCAGTTATCAAGATAATATCTCCATGGCTTCGATATGGGAAAACTATTGGATTATTTTCAATGATTAATATCTCAGAAACGGTGATAGTTACGATCAAGATGCAGGAGTCAATAAAAATTTCAAATTGAATGATCTATTCGATTTTGTTTTTTGTTAGTGCCAGTGGCGTACCAAAAAAAAGTTCCGAGGGTAAAAATGGAACATGGCCCATGAAAAATTATCACCCTGTATACTGTTCCAAAATTTGGCCTCACCTGGTGATTCAGATTGTGTTAAATAGCTTATGTGGAAAATTTGAGCCCGAAATCTTGAGAAGTCTAGGTTTTATCGAGAGAAAATCGAAAAATTTTCTCAACTTTAACACCCTGTATCTCGGCAACGAAGCATTTTTTGACCATTGGTTCTTCGAACTTTCTTGCTCAAATCATTCAGGGATTCGCATCCTTCATTTATGTCATCTTATTCGGAAACACCCTGTATATTTTCGATAGTCTTTATCATATTACGTGGGATTTGCCTGTTGTAGAGCAGATGTATAATGTCTGATAATTGGACCCGGTCGAAAGCTTTGAGCAAGTCAACAAAACACATAAATGCTGGCTTATTATATTCTATCGACTTTTCTGTTACTTGTCTTATGACAAATACGGCGTCGGTGCAAGATCTTCCAGATCTGAATCCTTGTTGTTCATCAGCGAAAGAGGTGAGGCTATTTATTCTGTTTGTTATACACTTCATAGTAAGTTTCAGCGTGGTGTCCAACAGATTTATTCCTCTATAATTCGAAGGTACTTTCTTGTCTCCTTTCTTAAACATAAGAATAGTAGTGCTTGTACGCCATTCATCTGGGATCCTGTGATGGTAAAGGATTTTTTGAATTAAAATTGTCAACTCTTGAGTAAAACGTTGTCCGCCATACTTGAGTAGTTCGTTGCTGATTTCGTCCTGTCCGGCACTTTTCCTATTCTTTAATTTTTGTAGGGCTAACTGTACGTCATCAACATTCACTTCGGCATCTTCGCTCACTATTATTTCCGGTGTACTTAGGTCTTCTTCTGTATCCTCTGTCGAATATAGATCAATAAGGTACTCGATCCAGGTCTCGCTGGTTATATGCTTTTTTTCAACCAACTCATTTATTTCTTTCCGTTGTGTTCGGATTAGTCTCCATATTTGTTTTTGTAGCCCGTAGAAGTCTTTTTCCATGCTTTTGGAATAAGTTTCCCAGTACTGGTTTTTAATTGAACGTACTAACGTTGTGGTCTCGTTTCGGATTTTTTGATATTCATTGTACGATTCTGGTGTTCTTAATGTTCGATATGTGAGGTAAGCATGTTTCTTTTCCCTGCACTTTTGTTCAACTTCCATACGGAACCACGGAGTTCTGTTTGTGTTCTTCTTACTGTTATTTGATATCCTAGTGCCCAGTGCTTCGTATGCAGCAGTGAGTATGTTGTTTATATATTTTCAAAACGACTGTCGAAATTTTTTCGTAAAGTTTTCTTTAAATTAAACAAGAACCACGAAGAAATATTATATGGGAGACGTCAACCCAAATTATTGGGTTCATAATGATTCTAGAACATCTATAGATCATAATATGCATCACTTAGAAGACCGAACCTGGCCATCGGGGTTCCCTCGGTCAAACAGAGAGGAAATTGTTTTGTTGAGTTTGAATATTGAAGGGATTTTGCGATTATACTTCAAAATTGACAAACAAGAACAAGGAAGTGATTATTAGGAGACTCACATTGCGACGGAAGATTATCTCCGCGAAAGAGGAAATATCGAAGGTTATGTACTTTTTGATTATCTCCTTAGTCCTTTTTATGGCCTTGCTTGCTATGTAAAATCTTTTCTTAAATTCAAGTGCGTTTAGACATATGAAAGGCAGGTTAGGATAAGCAGGCTCCTGAGCATAGATAACAAACTATTATTTTTTTAACTGTCAGTCGAATTAATTCAAACAGAATGGCTAGCCACGCAAATGAGCAAACACTTAATTTATTTTTCATTCATGGAGATGAGAGACGGAATGTGAGTAGAACTTGTAGGAGATTTAACGAATTATTTACAAATCTGCCGTCTATGACAGCTGAAAAATTCAGGAGATAAGTTACAAATTTTCTTCCGACTGGAACGATCCAGAATAAGACATCATTTTTATCGCCTGTAATCAACAATGAAAACAATGAAATTACCCTTCTAGCTTATTTTGATGTTAATCCACGAGCAACATTGGCAATAGCAGAGCATGATCTGAATTTACCTCATATTATTCACAGAATTCTTAAAAAAGACAAACAGCTCCCTTATAAATTTTATTGGTCCAGACTCTACAAGCTGGCGATCCACAGCTTCGAATAGAACCTTGTGAGATCCTTCTTCCCAGAACACAAGAGGATCCCGATTTTCTCAAAAGGATTATCTGGACGGATGAGACCAAGTTTTCTAATGAGAGTATTGTTAACCGGAATAACACTTTTGGGCTAACCAGAGTCCTCATATTACGAGGGAAAGAAATCCTCAAAATGAATTTATTCTTGATGAACTTAGACAACAGATTTTCGTATTTTGTGTATGATGTAAGCTTAAATGGTGAACTTTATATTGATATTTTGAGGACGGTAGTAAGTGACTTCGTTGACACTTTATCAGTACCTGAATCAGGGAGTTGTTGGTACTCAATGGAACGCCAGCTTCGAATTTTAACTGATATGTTTGTAGATAGATGGAATGGAACGAACAGTCCGTCTTTGTGGCCTCCAAGATCATATGATTGGCATTATAGACTGCAAAATGCTTTCATGCAGTTGGATATCATGTAACTGAAGCAAGCCACATTACAGGATGTTATGCGTCGAGTAGAACTATGTCTAAAAGTGAATGGTTATCACTTTGAACAAATATTATGAAATTTGGAAAACAACTTTTTTGTTCCTCTTAATTTATTAATTATCCAATGACAAAAGGAAAGTTATTTTTTAATGCTCTGGGAACTGTCTATGACGTGCAGGAATCTGAAGTAGGTACGTAAAATTCGTTTTGTCGCCATAACTTGAAAACTTAAATTCTCAGCAACAGGGTATGTATGGGTAATTTTATTTTTTTAAGACAAATTCTATATTTGAATTGTGGAGGCCGTTACTTGATGTAGATCCATGATATAAATGAGATAAAAACACAAGGTTTAACTTCAATCTACACTTTATTTGAAAAAATTCGACGACGTTTCGCTGACACAGCAGCTTTATCAAGAATGAAAAATAGAATGAAGAGTATGCTATTATAAACAAATCGTAGAACAAGTTGGATGAATAACAGGAAAATCCACACCGAGCCATTGTACAGTTAGTATGAAAGGTAATAAAAACTAATTAAACAAGTTAAGTAGGGGTGAGTAATTCAAATCTACCTGTTCATTCAAAAGCTTGTCCGAATGTTTGAATCTATTTATTTCTAATGCTTCTAGGAGATCTAATTTTTTATCTCTGGACAGAAGATATGGATCAAATCAGAATGCAAGATTTTGTTCCACAAGCGAGACATCTACAATATTTATCTCAAGGTAATTCATACCGAGTTATTGTACAGACTTCATCCACTTGAATTCGATTCATTAGATTACAATAATAGATTCAAAATTAGATCAATAATACATAATAAATATACCATCCAATACCGCAAATTAAAGTTTCTCGTGTCACGAAAACCGAAACCTACTCCACGTAAAACTAAATTTTCCGACCATCAATTTTTTGATAGATTCGTTAACCTTTCTGATACTAATTTCACAACTGATAAAACAAATCTCTTGGAGAAAGGTTTCAAACACAATATTAAACCAAACAAGATAAAATCTGATTTAGAGGAACTTGGCATAGATACTGAAATTTCTCTGAAAAATATTCCTAATAACACTCACCTTAAATATTTAGCATCTAACATTATAAAAATGAATCATTAGCTGACTTTAAACCGAGTAAAGAACAAAATATTTTAAAGGCCATCAAACAAAAATCTCAACTAAATGAAGTTATTTTTACAAAAGCAGATAAGGGTAATACTGTTATTGCGTTAAATAAAAATGACTACCTATTTAAAACTCTAAATTTCATTTCGTCCGGAAACTATACAATTTTAAACAAAGATCCAACTATTAAATTCCAGAAAAATATTAAAATTGCAATAAATGACGCAACATCTTTAATTAAAGCAATAGATAAATACAAATTAATTTTACCAAACCCTCAACCACCTCAACTGTATTCACTCATTAAATTGCATAAAGTAAATAACCCCGTTAGACCAGTCGTATCTTACGTTACAGCCCCAGCCGTGAAATTGTCGCACTACCTTATAGATATCATTAAAAATTATTGTTCATTCAAATCAAAATTTTCTATAAAAAATTCTTTCGAATTGATAAATAACATAAAAAACGTTAACCTACCACCTAACGCAAAACTTATTTCGTTTGATGTTGAGAATTTATACCCAAGTGTTCCTCCAGGTGATGTCAAAATATTAATCGAAAACATGTTGAATTCGAATCATGTTAACCACATAATCAAATCAGAAATATTGAATCTGTTGGACGTTTGCATTGAACAAAATTATTTTTCTTTCAACAACATCTATTACAGTAGTGAAAATGGTTTGATCATGGGAAATCCTTTGAGTCCACTTTTAGCAGTGATTTTTATGAATAATATTGAACAGAAAATTCATACACATCCACTCATTTCCAAATTTCTTTATTGGTATAGATATGTTGACGACATCTTAGTATGTTTCATTGAACTACTCGTCAATTAGACTTATTTGTTAATTTCATTAATTCCATCCATTTGAACATTAAATTCACGATAGAAATTGAACAGAACGATTCCATAAATTTTTGGACTTAAAATCACTAAACAAAATAATAATCATGTTTTTTCGGTCTTTCGTAAACCAACTCATACTGATACAATTATACATAACTACTCATTACATCCAATTCAACACAAAGTTGCAGCTTTAAACAGCATGGTACATCGGTTACTCAATTTACCTTTATCAGTAGAAGATTATAATAAAGAGTTTAACATCATCAAACAGATAGCCATTAATAATTCATATAATCCGGATATGATAGATCTAATCATTCGTAAAAACTGTATCAGAAAGCAATAAATGAAGTATATCCTATTCATAAAGACTATAAAATATTCAACAGTTTAACATTCTGCGGTTCTGCAAGTACAAATATTAAATCCTTTCTCGTCAAACAAAATCTTAATATAGCTTTCAAAACTTCTAATAACTTAGGTAAACATATTAAAAATAATAAATCTCGTGTTGAAAAATCAAGTAAATCAGGAATCTATAAACTCAATTGCGGTTCTTGTGATAAAATTTATATCGGTAGGACCTATAGGAGTTTTGGCATAAGAACATCTGAACATAAACGTAGCTTCGATAAAAATAAATCTGATTTAAATTATTCAAACCACCTAATAAAAGAAAACCATTCATTCAATAAAAACTTTGACATATTACATATAAAATCAAAAGTTCAAAATTAGATCTCCTAGAAGCATTAGAAATAAATAGATTCAAACATTCGGACAAGCTTTTGAATGAACAGGTAGATTTGAATTACTCACCCCTACTTAACTTGTTTAATTAGTTTTTATTACCTTTCATACTAACTGTACAATGGCTCGGTGTGGATTTTCCTGTTATTCATCCAACTTGTTCTACGATTTGTTTATAATACCATACTCTTCATTCTATTTTTCATTCTTGATAAAGCTGCTGTGTCAGCGAAACGTCGTCGAATTTTTTCAAATAAAGTGTAGATTAAAGTTAAACCTTGTGTTTTTATCTCATTTACAAATTCTATGAATTGAAAAGAAAAATATGGGTTACAATTCGAAAAAGCGTTGTTTTCGATGTTGCTTCGTTTCGAAATGTGAGGCGGAAAACAGAGCACTCTGTATACTGAGTGAAATTCAGTCAGATATGTGTTATGTCCCGCATGGTTTCTTGTTTGCAAAACATCTTTCATTATTTTGGTAACTCACGCCGTTCTCGAGATATACCAATTTTTTCAAAAAGCAAACAATCTATAATTTTGAAGTAAAACTAGGATAATTCATGAACCAAACACGCTAGACGTTAGATGTGTTAGGCGTTTTTGTAATTGGCATAACAAGTATTATCGAACTAATCATCAATAAATAGGCGTCCTATATTAAATAACAAAGTTTATATGCAATTGCGGTATAACCGGAAGTGCCGTTGAAGTGAAAATACTTTGAAAATAGACTTTCAAATCAACTGAATCAAATACGAAAATTTAAGAACGATAGCATTAGACGTCCAACTCAACTTGGGATACCCTCTATAGCGAGTATTGAGAATGAAAAATTAGTCGAGTCAATTTCAGTCGAGAGGCGCAGGGTTTTCTTCATTCATAAGCTCGTTTGTTCAACATGTCTCAACGAGAATGTTCAAACAAAACATTTATATTCAAGACAGGACTAACATTTCTAGTTCATGCTCGCGCTCTTTCTCTAAAGAGAATGTGTAGGCAACATCTCGAATCTTTACGTCTAGCGATACAACAAAGAGCTGATGAGATTCTCGAATTGAGAACAGAATACCACGAATCAATTTCAATTATCTGCTTCGTTTCTGAGATTTCTGGAAGTTTTTGTATGTTCGATATTCAGTATGTTACAAAAGCTATCAACAAATTTTTCTTCGCAATCGAGAGATGAAGGAAATGACGCAGAGATTTTTTCGGTTGCTTCAACCATTCTTGACGCATATTGTAAGCTATTGTTCTCTCAAATACGCGGTTATGTCAATATAAAGAACGTTTTGGTTTTTAGAGATGAATCATATATGGAAGTGTTTCGATTGGGCTCCTTCCTTATGAAAGCATTCTGAACATGTAGGGTAGGATTCAAAAGAAATGACACTCTTTCTAGTCTAACGCAACGTACATCCCGGGCCCAAGCTGGTCATCAGTAGTAGTAGGAAGGTGTTACCTCGGAACAGTAGGATCAGATTTGTGTTGTTTTCTTTCTGGTTGGGAAAGTCCCCTTCCGAAATATTCTCAATACTTCAACAGGCATTTATGAATGATTGTCCATCCTATTCTAAAGAAGAAAGTGACACAAGGCATTCAGGGAAACGGAGGCGAGGTGGCCAACGAACCTCGAAATGAAATTCTGTGGTCGAACTGAAAAATAGCAGAGACCCAGAACTTACTAAATGTAACAGTAACCAACGTGTTGTTTTTTTAGAACTTCGCATGCTTACTTCGATGTCAATAATTGCTGCAAATGTTCGAGGATGATCCTGTATTCTCGAAAATGTAATGACCGGCAATTCAATTCTTCAATACGATCCAGAAACAACGGCAAAGCTCTGAGTGGCACACGTCAAGCACAGCATCTCCAAGGAAAGCGTGAATGAACAAATCAAAGACGAAAACTATTCTCATCAGAGAGAAGAGTACCGCCCACTTCTAGTTCGTCCCGCCCAGAGAAGCTATAATTGTTGCTTTCTACTTGAAAGCTCTGAAATGCCTAGAGAGAATCATTTCGCTCAGACGAAGTTATTTCCTGCACAATAACGCACCCAGTCCTACCTCCTTTATCGTGAGCTCCTATTGGAACTCGGTGAACTTTCCTCTGGTCCCCCAGCATCACAAAAACTTAATATTACTTCTAGGTTCGAGTTTAGAATTAGCCTTGAAAACGCTTTCACTCTATCGAGAACAGCAAATCAAATGTCATGGCAACCCTTGCAACCATTCCGGAATAATCCTCACTCACCAACATAAGTGAATTGATGCAGAAGGTGATGATTATTTTGAATATTATTTAGTCAGTTATACCTAATTTTGGAATAATTCCATCTTTTTGAACAAAGCCTCATTACCTTCGAATCTAACCTGGTTCTCTACTATTCCTCGAATTAAAGACAAGGTTCATGTAACTCAAAAACCATTGGAAGAAGAAACACCATCACAATCCAACATACATGAAATTTCAGATATTTAAGATAATTTGGAAACTGGAAGAGCTTTCTGAAATCGGTTCGTAATGTCGTCCTTCTCTGAGAAAGAGTTATACTGAAATCTGGCTATCTCTGAGGATAGCGACATGCCAATAGGTTAAGCCGATGTGAAGCAAGAACAGACGAACACTACAGTTCACTGGTGTATCATCAATACTATCGTGTTAGCTCCCTACAGCAATGCTACCCACATAACCTGGATTTGTTATATGGGTAGCTGGGAAGGAACGCTGAGGTAACAAGACGGTGTGATTTGATGCTAGCATTGCTAATTACTTTCGGCTATCATGTCTGGGAAGACTATACAGAAATGAGCACAAAAACTATCTTAGAAGCCAGAAAACAAGACAATTCATTTCCAGTAAAACATTTCGAAGAGAAATGGATTACAATTAAGTAAAAAGATGATACAGCTCAGTACTAATTTTAATTCTTTGCACCATCGCAAGAATTATTCAAATTCAGCAAATTATACTGCTGGAAACATACGTACTAGCAAGGTGAAGATTGACGGTCCAAGAACGCAACTATTGTGAGCTGTGAACTGCTGAACATATTCGCAACGAGTCACTCAGAATAGATATTCAGATAGAAACAACACAGAATGATAAATTGAAGGGAGTCAAAAGTAATATTTCTTAAAGAATGGCAACAAACCTTTCTCACTATACAAGAATTGATATATCATTATCATAGCGATATTCTGATTTGATATATTCTGCTAAGGCAAATGATAATTCGATTCCTCAATTCATCAAAGTCAATTGACATGGCAACAAATAATAACAGCTAGTAGCATCGTGACACAGAGCATTTCAGATGAATCAAGATTCTTTTGAGAATAAAAGAACTCAATATGTAATGGATTTTATAAGAAATATTGAATGGAGCATTCATCTCGATGAAGAAGGATGCACATTGATTATCCACCCACCATATATTTGAAAGAGGATGCGGAGTTGAAGTTCGATTGCCATTGGATGCACTGGTTATAAAATTATGGGTAAATTTGTTATACCAGTCACGAACGTGACTTCAGCTTCAGTGGAATCCATCTGTGTGAAAAAACCTTGAAAGGTTTCTCAATTCTCATCAAGACACCAGACTATCTGAAGAGGGTCACTTTATTTCTATATAAATAGGTTTGGAAACATGGTTTTCACCCCATAGCTTTCTGAATTTTATTTCATAATCATTCTTCTCTACCTGCGTCTGTAATTTAGGAGGCTGTTGTTAATATCATAGCACCAAGGCCACACTAGGCTCCTGAACTAGCCAAAACCTCTTCGACAGAAGATCAACAATATTCCAGGATCATTTAACTAATTTATTTTAGTTGTCATTGGTTATCCATGTGTTGAAGCGTTCAGGTACTTTCGTACTTTCTCTCCAATTATGAAAGCCAGCTTTTCCACAATACTGAACAGGCTTTTGAAATAAGTTCAGCTGACGCTTGTCCTTGTTTTATATAAAGAGAGGTTTGTAACCTTTCCCTTCAGAATGAATCGTTTCACAAAGAAATTTAGTGATCACCGAATATTTATCAGCTTTTTCCGTGCTCTGGGATAGCTAAACGCCCCCCTATACCCATATTTATCTTCCCAATATAACTCATTATCAGAAGATGATCATTAAGTAAAATTTCTAACATAATCATCTCAAACAATTTTATCAATAAAACTAGGACTCGACAAATTAATAATTTTTCAAATTCAGTTATTACGATATGTGTTCGTCCTAACCATCTTCACTGGGTGATCAAATTGGTGAATAACTCAAAAAACAAATTAGTTAAGAATTCAAAATTTCATTTCATGCATTTTATACGAAAATTTCATAATATTTGATATTCTTCATGAAAATTATCCAGTTGATTTTCGACTTAACTGTGTATATTCAGTTCTCCTTCAAATTATCCAAATGAATTTTCTTTTGCCTTTAGTGGTTAAGTATTTATTTTGGAACAATTTGAAATCACGAAAACACAATTTCACCTTATAGATTTGCTGCATTTCATTATAATTTTCGTTCTTTCATTTCTACTAAGATAATCAGATCAGTCGTTCTATTTTTTCTTTTCCAGAAATATTCGAATAGAATGCGTTGACGAATAAAAATGAAAGTTAGTTGCCACTCGACTGGTCTTTTCTGAAACCGTTAAAATGAATGCTTTGCTTCTTGCCGCTTAAATCACTGCATTTCCACTTGCCAGTAATAAATTGCCTGTATTTTGCTTTTTGCTACTACAATGTGTACGAAACTGAAAGAAGAATGTATATGGTACTTCTGGAAGGTACCAGAGGTATCATTCATTTAAACCATCAGCTTTACACCTTCTATTTTTCAACATTTGTCACATATATTGCAGATCTGGTTAAGTAGTGTCAGGCTGATGGGTAAGACACTTGTGCATGCATTTAAACATTTTTTTCAGGCTCACACGAATCGGACAATCGGACATTCACCCTTTTTGAATATTCTGTTCGTTCAAACTACTTTTTTGATAAATATTTGTTTGTAATTTTCTAACGTGAATGAAAATCGAAGAAATAAATATAGCTTGGAAAAAAGTATGGATTAACTCTAATAATTAGTCTTCAAGTATTAGGAAGATCACTCGAACAGCTCAGATTCTCTTTGTACTCCCACATTCTGTTTTTTTTCCAGACATCTTTCAAAGATAAAAAATCAACATTTTTTTCAAATTACACTAAAGCGTATTTTTCAATATGTCATGAAACAAGGAGGTTAATCTTTGCTTGGTTTGGTCAAGAACTACTTTAAATCAATGGCCAAATGTTTCGTTTCCGAGATACAGGGTGTTCAAAATTATTTCAGATTCTTCCCAATAATTACCATAAGTTTTGGAAATAAATTTCTGGCCAAATTTTGTACCGAAAACGCCTAAAACATGTAGTGCCATGGTGCCTAAATGGGTGGCACCACCCAGCACGAGTCAATGTGTATTGACGGTTGTGATCCGGCTCTAATTGTGGAGCAATGCGTCATTATGGATGCAACAGAATGCTTTGAAAGTAATATGGGCTCGTCAAAAATGTAAATGGGCTTTTTTCTAATATTGGTTTTTGGCGTAGGTGCATCACGACTACTTTCGCAAGATAACAAGTGGTTTAGTTTTATCCAACATAATACATGCAAAAAATATGATTTATTTATTTAATACAATAGAAAAAAAATCTCAACATCAAATTAGTTGAATAGATTTCTAAATAGCATTCTATACAATATTGTTCTTTTGAACATTGAACATAAGAACTTTAAGGGAGTAGACAAATTCTTCGCAGAGTTTCTGCCAATTTCAGTAATCTTTTTCTGGTAACGAAAAAGGGATCATGGTGACTTCCAGTCGTCAGTACCTCATGCGCCCACAGGGCTTGTGCAGATAGGGTGGGGCGCGGTTGACTCCCAATTTTCAGAGGCTTGGTAAAAACACTATAAGAGATATTTACAGAAAAAATTTATCTCCACAAAAAGGTTATATAATGTAGTTTTTTTCAGTTAAATTTCAGAAAATGATATCGTCAAGATGATGGCCTTGGCGGACAACACACATGTTTAGCCTTTTATGGAAATTCCGCATGACTTTCACAAAAGTGTCAGGAGTTTTCTGCTTAATTTTTTTTTAGTGTGGTTTTTAGCTCATCAATGGTACTTGGACGATGTCTAAAAACCTCACCTACAGAAAAGAGTCACAGGGCTTAAAACAGGAGAGCGCGGGGCCACTGAACTGTTTCACGCAAGGAGACAAGCTGACCAGGGAACATGTCCTGAAGAACTGATCGTGGTCGAAGGGCTGTATGCGCAGTGGCACCATCTTGCTGGAACCAAAAGCTCTGATGTTCGTAGATTTCACCCAATTCCTCGATTTTCGGGCGCAAAAAATTCTCAAGCATGCCACAATACCGGTGAGAGTTCACGGTAACTGTGAAGCCACCCTCTTCAAAAAAGTAAGACTCAATGATGCCTACTTTGAAAGCTGCACACCAAACTGTGACTTTTGGGCTGTGAAGGGGTCTTTGGTGAAGCTTTCGGGAGTTTTTTATGCCCAGTAGCGAAAATTTTGCTTATTCGCGCTCCCTGAAAGATGAAAATGGGCTTTGTTGCTCGTCCATAAGATCCCAGTGAAAGGCACATATTGAAGGATTGCCTGACACACGCCTTCCCTAATCCGTCGGGGACAATTCCTGTGCAACCATGATCTTGTATGGGTGTAACCCGAGATCAGTATGCAAAATTCGTCTCACTGTTCAAGCCGACATTTGAAGAACAGAAGCTTGTTTGCGTGCCGAACGCGATGAAGACTGTTCAATCGACGCCCTCTCGAACGATGTTTTCAGGGGTTCTGATGGTGACAGGCGGACCGGTTCTCTTTACATTTAGAGTAGATTCTGCTGATCGAATTGTATTCCGGTCGGAAATACTCTGAGAAGAGTTCAATACTTCGTGGGGAAGGCACGCTGCGTCGGGATAACAGATTCACTTGTTTTGATAAAGATCACAACAAAAAACTCGCGCTGCCCACCCGAACAAGACATGTCTAATACTGCAAAGTAAACGATCCGTCCTTCTAAACGAAACTAGCGCCACCACTGTAGTACCTCCCGTTCATGTGCAGTGATTTTTTTAAAAGTGGGAGTTAACCACGCCCCACCCTGTATGTAGATAGTGTTGTGTATAAGGGTGTAACCACCATTGTTCTAGTAGAGAATTCCGTTCCAAGCCAAAATCCAAAATGGAGTAAAACTTGAATTCTAGAGCACAAAACTTATATATCTGGCAATATATAGTGAATTTAAAATCTAGGTAATGAAAACTAATTGGCCACAGCAACCAAAATTTTACTTTTTGTGGCACTCTAAGTGTTAGAAACAAGTTAAATGTTTGCAACCCTTCCTATGTCTTTCTCTAATGTACCACTGAACTGAGTTGTTGTAGAAATTGAATTGTTTGTTCAATTTGAAATCTTTCTTTTGTAGTGTCTCTATTTTTCAGATAATAATCATTGAAAATATTTGAATGGTACTCCCCAGATTGATTACTCTAGAGTTTTCCTCAATCATTCCTGCCTTTGTTGAGATGTTCAATTCAAATTCAATGCGTGTCATATTCATAGGAAGTGATTTTTTACAGGTAACACTTTTTCGGGGAAATTCGCAGTTTTTCAAAGAGAAAAATCAAAATAACAATTAAACCTTTCAATTTTTATCGTTTCTTATTCTTCATGAAATAATATTAGTTACGTTTCAATTTTATCAAATTATCTTTCAACTAATTCAATATATTGGCAAATCGACAATTTTTCGAACGCAGATTCGATAAGAAAGAAACAAGGAAAGGTTTCAAAATTATTCATCTCTATCTTCAAAAAAGTTTATGCACTCAGAAACTTTGAGAAAACAAAGAGCGATAAGATATGGGACCAAATATTACCCTTTATGTATATTTTCACTTGTTCAGAGGTGAGGATTTTAACCGGTAACTTCGTTAACAAATTTGAGCTGAACATCTGAACATTGCAGGAATAATTGAGAGAGAAGCTTCAAAACAACGGGACCTTCAATTCAGGAAATACCTTCAAATATACTCAACGATAAAATGAGTTGAGAGGGCAAAAATACAGCCTGATCCACTTCGTCCCGTGTACTTTTCGAAACGATCAGCTCATCTGGTGATGTAGATATGAGTATGTGATCTTCGTGTCAAATCTTAAAAGCTATAGTACGTTTTCAGAAAACCTGAGGAATTTTGGAAACTGCAACACCCTATCTTTCGGAAACAAGGAATTGAGTATCTCTTAGAAACAGTAACTAACCACAACACATGAAATGTAATGAAAGGAAAACATCATGGAATAAGAATAACGAGATGACAGCGCAGCAGATTAATGAAACATATAATAATAAATATTTTGAACTTTCGGAATTTTATTATCTTTTCATACATTCAAAAAAATTTGGTTACAAATAAGTCTGTATAAGAAATCTAGAGGATCATATCGGTGCAACTATTTTGCCACCCAATCCTTCATCTGGATACATCAAATGAAAATATTCTCTTACAGTTCTTGCATATTTGACCGGAACTCCGTTTTGCTGAACTCAAAATTCTGAAGAAAGCAAGTTGGGAATTCGTGATCAAGATCAAATGTGATTGAAATCCTAACTGCTAAAAAGTTAGTAACTTTGGCCATTGAGAGTCTTCTTGAAGAAATTGTCCGAAACTCAATCTTTCATAAGTCCGCCTACTTTTTTGAGTTTCTAAGGTGATTGACAATAAATTTCGTAAATGTACCTACACCTAGAAACATACTGAGGAAACCAAGAGCTTTCCAGTACTGTATCTCGTGACATATTGTCGTTTGGAAAAAATGTTGATAATGTTATATTTTCGAAGGATGTCAACAATAGACAATCTAACCTACCTCATCGTTTTTCATAAAGCCTGCAGACTATCTAAGTATAAAGAATAGTCTATACCTTTTTCCACGATTCCGCATAGAAAAATTAAGCTTATACATTTTTCGTATTTCAAAAGATGTAAATACGTTTATGCAATGAATTAAACTAACAACAATTATCATTTATTTCCCCGAGATCAATTTTGTGAGACAAAAATTCCCGAACAAGCATGAACGTGAGTGTATATATTGTATATGGTGTAAATTTTATCTGCATACAATTTTCTCTTTTGTTGATGTACATTTGTTCTGTCCAGGTGGAACCTCTAGAGCACAATGGGAAGATGTGACAGGATCTACACCTTTGACATTCGTTAACGATTGCGTTTCCTTCACAACAACAGTGTCTGCTAGATTTTGGCTGATGGATTGTAGAAATATAGGAGACGCAACAAAAATGGCCACAGAACTATACAGGTGAGATAAGATTCTGGCAGAGAAACTTCTTAGGCATCTATTCGCATTCCATAAATAAGAGAGAATAAGGAGTCAATTTTATATGGCGTGTTACGTTTGGGCATATTTCGTTACACGAGAGAGAAGATATGATCTGGAGAAAAAGAGACATAAACCGACACCACAGTAGGGGAGAAAATAAGATACACTTCGTACACAACAGTACCAAACGATAAAATAAGGAAGAAACACACATGCGCCTGAAATACACAAGCAAAGAGGAAATCCTTATGAATTTCGGGAAAAATTTTAACGTACATTGTGCAACAAATGCTCTTTTAGTGTTTACTACCTTTCTTCACGAATAAAATGGTCTGTAGGTGGTGTCCCATTTTTTATGTTTTATTACGGCAACTATGCAAAATACTGCTAATAGACAAAAATCCCCCTCCCCTTCAACGCCCTCGTTTTCCCAGGTAAATCCATTGAGTTCTATGGTTGAATGGACCCTCTATTCGGATTTAGCGACTCCAAAAACATACTCCTGGATGTGTAATTAAAGTTTGTTATATTGTTATGGCGTTATTTGGTTATGAGGTTTTGGGGTCATGGGGTTTTTTGGTTATTGGGTCATGAGATTATGGGGTCATAAATACATAAGTTTTAGAGCTTGACCTTTCGACTTCTAGAGTTGAATGAATTTCAAAAATTCTCATTTACTAGAAGAGATTATCAGGTTATTAGGTTCTGAAGTTATGGGTTCATAGGTTTTGGGAGTTAATTATTCAAGTTATAGACTTATATACATTTAATATTGCTAATGGAACTTATTTCCTAGGTTTTTTGAGTTTATGACCATACCTTGATGTGCTAGGGTTGAATCGACTCGGATTCAGATTCAGAGACCCCAAATACATATATTATGCATAGTCCGATCACCAGGCCGAAAACATTTCTTTTTTTGTGTGGTAATTTAATAAATAACAAAGAAAACCTATAATAAATACTCAAACGTATTTCCATTTTTCAGAATGTAAGAACAGCTACGTCCAGAAACACTTCTGCTTGCATTTTGAATTTGAATGTTGGTCACTAGTTTTATTTAACTCTTGTATACCATTGGGGGTTCATCTAAATGATAAATCTTAGATATATCCCAGAGATAAAAATCCAACGGGGTTCAATTTAGTGAATGGGGGGCCTGATTGGTCGTCCCTTTTGAATTTGAATTTGAATTTGAATTTATTATACGTATTTTTCCTACAAAATATGTAGATATACATTAGTCAATATAATGACAACAATAATGATAATATAGGGCAATTATAAACTGAAACTCACAAAAAAAATGGTCACTCGGATACACAACTTGCAGAAGAGCAGTTACAATGATTAAAGCGGTAGCTAGACAAAAACTGAAACATAAAAAATTTTGTATTGTGTTCAGCAGACAGTTTGTTCCAGAGATAGGAACCTTTGTAGAAAGGAGATCTCCCAAAGCTGCTCGTGCGATGTGGTGCAGCACGAAGCTCATTTCTAAAGCGGGCAAAGTGCTCGTGTGACTCCGAGTTCGCTGATAGTATCGACAGGTTAGCTTTAACTAACAGCAGTAATTTGAATCTATAAATAGATGGAAGGGATAAAATTTTATGTTGCCTAAATATGGATCTACAGCTATCTAACGGTTCCAGCCCAAAAATCAGCCGAATGATCTTCTTTTGACAGACAAATACTCTAGCACTTTCTGCTGAATCGCCCCAAGGTGTGACGTTGCTAATAAGGAAGCTGTAGATCATAGATTAGTACACCAATATCAGCTGATCGACATCCAGCACACCTTTAAGCCGTAACATTACGAAATGAGCACTATTTAACTTTTTGCATACAAAGTCTTCATGGTTGCTCCATGTTAAGGAGTATATATAGTCCGACAAATTTTGTGGAAGGGGAAGTACCGATATTTCTCTTACTGACATAAAGGTCATGATCATGGCCGCTCGGTCTGAGGCAGAATTTCAAAGCAACAGTTTCGGCACCATTCATAATAGAGCCATTATCTCGACACTAGCCCTCGAACCTAGTAGAGACCAGCAAAATCTTTTGGTTGAGATCCTGGAGAGTCCCAGCTGACAGAGCGAGAGAGGTGTCATCGGCAAATAACACCATCTAATCTAACCTAACCTTACCTATGTCGGACAGTTCATTTACGAACATTAGAAAAATCAGAGGCCCGAAATTGACCCCTGCGGGACACCAGTTAAAACTTTAAATTTTTCACTCGGACGAAGGACTTTCTTTGAGTCAAATATGACCTCAACCACTCTTCAGTTATTCCCCTGAACCTCAAAGAATAACATTTTGTCAAAATAAAGTTGAAGGCGACCACCTCGAACGCGATTGATAAGACCTGCAACAAAGAGGTCTCTATCCAATGTATATAAAATTCACAAAGTCAAGCGCTGCTGTTTCGGTCGACAAACCGAAACTATATCCATGCTGTTTGGCAGAAAGCAAATCATTTCTGTTCAGGAAATCAATTATTCTGTCATAAACGACTCTCTCAAAAATTTTGGATAATTAATTCAAGACAGAGATTGGCCGATAATTAGATATTTCTGTTTTATCTCCCCTCTTACAAACAGGCACGACTATTTATTCTTTCAGAAGTGTCGGGAGAACACCGGTTGTTGCCGAGAGGTTAATCAGAAAGACTAGGGGGGCTCAACGACAGCCTCGGAGATCTTTTTTTTGTTCTTGAGTGCATTTATAATGGTTGCAACATCCTTCGAGGCTACTGGCTCGAAAAAGAACGTTTTTTTAAAAATTCCTCGACTTGAGGCCGATATGCACCAAAATGTGCCTCCAATCGAGAAACTGCTTTGCTAGAGAAAAAATGAGCACTGCTGCTAGCGACCTCGCAACTTTTCAAGGCCACGATCTCTTTCAGCATTTTCATACTATTTCTAATTCTATTTCTACCTTGACTATTGTTCACCACTCGCCGTACACTCTTACTTATATTATCGTTACTACTATAAATTTCTTGATAATGTGCCCTTTTCACCTGAGCAATCAATTTCCTATGATTTTTCTTATGAATTTTATAAGATTCCATTACCCGTGAACTCTGTGTTTGTTTAGCCCAGGGTCTTTCGCTACTCTCGGCGATAATAGCTCGATTCTTTGAGACCCAGTCCTGCTCTCCATTACATCTACCTTGATTAGTGTTAACAGTGATAACCGGATAACACTCTTCTATGGCACCCATCAGAAGGTTAGTGAACATACCATATCCCACGTCTACAGATTTACACTTGTATATTTCTGAAAAATCAAGGTGGCTAAAATGAAGTCTCAACCTGTATGAATTGATTTTAGAAAAATCCCTAAAAGTACGGAGAAAAATGTTGTTCGAGACTGGAGAAGTGTTCCCAAACACATAAAATGTGTCGCTCAAATCCAGAAGATCTCCGATATGAGCTGTACTATTATTGAAAATATAATCGATTTTATTGATGATATACCTCCACTTATATTGGAAGCTATTTTGGTTGGCTCACACGAAGAGGTCTTCAAATTAAAGCTTAGTAGGAGGTCGTTGAGTCGTCTCCCGTTAGCAGAGTTACATAAATAATTGATGTTCGTATCACCGCACACAAATATATTGTCGCTTATCGTCAAACAGTATTCATCCAGTTATCACAGAAAGACTGCTTCGAAAGTTTTCAGCCATTTCTTGTCTGATATGGAGGCCCACCGTCATGATGAAAATATAATAACCTTCTTTGAACCAAGGGAATTTCATCTAGAAAACCATCAACGCACCAAATATTAAAACCGAGTTGCTCTTGTTGTTGAACATTTACTTTCCGATTGGGATTAACATCAAACCAGTAACATTCATTATTACGAATGAATAATCTGTCACGGGTCATCCTCACTTCATCAGTTTTTATGGTATACTCGGATTTGATTTTTCCTGATACCATCGGCAACATTCAAGCAGTGGCTCATAATACCCTGGCCGTAGAGGCAGAGATTTCCTTAGCTTATGAGGTTGTAACTTATGACCCCATTTGCTAGCTGAGCATGATTAAAATAAAAATGGGATTTTCAATTTTCAAGTTATGATTCAAATACATCGGAAACTTAATTGTCATTAAGAAGTATTTCCATTGATTTCAGGTAATTGAGTTTCCTATCTTTTGGACTATATGTAGAAGTTTTAATTTATCAATTCTATTCCATTTTAGATGCTGTAGTTAGCTTATGTTGAATCTTCTTTATTTTTAAGAAATGAAAATTTAATGTTCTTTATACCTATTTTTGAAGGAGCGACCAGTCTGACCTATGTAAAAATTATTGCAGTCTGGACATAGTAACTTATGTACTTCTGATTTGTTTAAACTCTATAGGATATTAAGCATCAATCAGGAGTGACGACAATTTATTACGAGGTCTAAATGCGATTAGTTTTCAATTTCGAAAGATTAGATTTAGATGTATCTGTTAAAAACCTCCCCTTTTTTGTTAAAATTAAGCCTTCATTTCAAGAAAATAAATACAGATATCATCAATCAGAGTATTGGCCATTATTTAATGTAACTTTCTCCCATTTTTCCGGGAATGGACGAATACCACGACGATAAAGTGACTCATCTTTGGATTCAACCCTTTCAATGTCCCATTTCTCCATAGTTTCGAGAGAATTGTGCTGCTGAGCCATTGGCCGAAACAAATGGTAAATTGATAAAGCAGAGTCTTGTGAGTTAGCTGCATGTGGTAGGACGTCCCATCGAAACGCTTCAAGTGGTTCTTCGACTTCCTTTGTGGCATGCGGACGAGCGTTATCATGCAACAGGATGACTTTATGCTTTCTAGTCTCGTATTCTGGCCGCGTCTGGTTCAATGCTCAGCTTAAACGAATCATTTGTTCTCGGCAGAGATCTCCTGTGGCTTTTTGACTTTGTTTGAGAAGCTCATGGTAAAAGATTGTTTTTTGATCCCACCAAAAGAAGAGGATAGTCTTCTTTCCATGAATATTGCGCTTTGGAGTCGATGTTGATGGTTGGCCAGGGTCACAAATGGTATTTCGTTGCTTGGCAAGGTCGAAATATATCCGCCTTTTTATTTCCAGTAACAAAACGATGGAGAAATCCCTTTCTTTTCTGTCTAGCCAGCAGCATTTTACAACTGGTTTTTCGTTTTTCGATGTCTCTCGGCTTAAAATCATATGGCACCTATTTTTTTATATACTTTACCTATTGCTTTCAAACGTTCCGATATCCAAAACTGAGCCACGTTTAGTGTAACTGCAAGTATTTTTGAGTTTGGCATGGGTCTTCGTCTATTAAAGCCTATAGTTTAGTATCTTCGAAGTTTTTCCTCGCTCCTGAGTAATCTTTGTCGATTACACAGAAATCACCAGATTTGAAACGTCGAAACCATTCCATACGGGTAAAAGCCGATGGAACATGATCACCGTAGGCTTCAATTAACATTCTATGAGATGAGATTCGGCGGTAGTTTTCGCTGAATTAAAGCAAAACAATAACGCTTCGCGTTGGCTGGAATTTGAACATTTTAATCGCTATAAAACACAATGAAACTGATGCAAAATAAATCTATAAGTATATTATGTTTTTGACAAATGTAAATGCTACATTTCAAGCCTCATTTACATTGAGGCTCAGTCTTCAGTTCAAAACTTTCGCCATTAGAGGGAGGTTTTCAACAGTTACACTTCTTAAATATTGAGTGACATTTAAGTGACATTTGCATCTATCAGTCTATAATTAAAAGGAAGGAATTATCTTAATCTTTGACCATTTTCGAAATAAAACAAAATAAATTGAAATAATAAAATCGGAGGTTCCGAAAGAATAGTTTATTAGTACATATCATTATACTTGATCAGAGAGATAGAGATATTTTAAGGTAGTTGTGTATGAAATACGTAATAGATTGTATTTTGGTGAGATGATCTACAAGGTGTTGAACTATTTCAATAAGTGTTCGAAATGTTGCCCGTTTCTTTGTAGACACGACTGAATCCTTCTGAGGAGAGACCGTTGAAGTCTCGACAACATTTGCGGATTAACTGACTGAAAGGCGTCTACTATTCTCTTTCTCATATCCAACTGTGTTGTAGAAGGAATCTGGTAAACTATTCCCTTCATATGACCCCACAAGAAAAAATCTAGACTTGTAAGTTCCGGAGACCTAGCTGACTATTTAACAGGAACACCACGTCCTATCCATTTGTTTGGAAATACATGATTCGAACGCTCCCTAACCTGATGTGAGTAATTTTCCGGTGCTCCATCCTGTTGAAACCACAAATCTTGTCTTATATGCTCTGGTACATCGGCAAGTAACATTGGTGGATGATTTTGCAGAAAATCTAAATACATTTCACTATTAAGGTGCCCGTCGAAAAAGTGCGGCCCAATTAGATATCCATCTACCATAGCGGCCCATACATTCCAGGACCAACGATGCTGGTGATCTATTTGTCTCATGAGGTGTGGATTTTCCGTGGCGTAATAATGAAAGTTGTGCCTGTTAACAAGCCCATTTTTGTGGAAAGTTGCCTCGTTCGAGAAACTCTGCTAAACATATTTGGATTTTCCGCTACTTTGTCACTTGTTCAATTGCAATAATCGTTTCGATTTTCAGTCTTGATTGTTCAGTTTCTGGTGCAGCTGTACATGATTTAAATAAAATTCATTCACTTTCAAGATTCTCTGGACGGAAGTTTGACTTATATCTGTTAACTGTGAAAACTCTCTGGCTTTTATATGGGTCCTCTGTCACTGTCAACAAAACTGATAACTGGTAGGCTTCAGCTGTAACAGTTTTTGGTTTTTCATATTTTTTGTAAGCGATATTAACCGTTTCGATAAAACTAATTAGAAGTTTTTCAGAGCATCTTGCGTCAGGATGCCTCGTATCAGGAAACCTTTGGGCATAAACTCTACTTGCCAACAAAGAAAGAATTTCTATCACACTCACCCAGAATAAAAATCATATCAACCATTTCTCCTTTGGAGAACTTCATGGGAGTCAATTGAGAAAATTGGATTCAAACCCCATTTTAACAATGTTTCATGACGAAACACTGATAAGTTCACCATGAAAAATGCAGAATATGATATGTCCGGACACCTGACAGAAGGCGCAAATGAAAAAAAGTCAACACATACCTCGATTTACGTTTTAATCATCTTGATTTTATCATTCGTTAAAAGAATTATCTTATTTAGGTTTCATTTATTACTACTTGAATCATTACAGAAAAAAAAACTTCTGTGCGAATAATGATGCATGTTGAGTTTGATACGGTTTGTAGAATTTTCATCAAAAATTTTTACAAATAATCGAATATTTCGAAAATAATCGAAGATAAGATAGGGTTACTTCTGCAAATATAGCACAATATTTTATGCGTTGACATGAATAATAAAATACAGGGTGTTCTATTTGAAAAATTAAGATATCATATTTTTAAAATTACAATATTCAATAATTTTTTTGAGTCATCCCTGTATAAAATCAGGATTATCTATTTCAATTCATCAATAAAGCTATCCCTGGGCAATAAGAAAACGAAAGGGAGAAAGTATTCATCCTCTGGCCGAGGGAGCATACGATGATGTGAGAGCCTATTTTCATGAATTTTTATGGAAAAAAAGAATATTGTGACAAAACTACTCACCAAAAAAACTTATTACTCAAAGACATTATAGCAGAGTTTATTTAGGCCGCTCCTGAATCTTGAACAAAAAAGTGGTCTTCCAATCTGAAAAGAAACACCCAAGATCTTTTTATAGAAAACTGGGACACCCTGTTTAATAAAAATTTAATAAATTGCTGAAGCAAATTCTTACTTTCTAAATACAATACCGTTCGAACAAAAATGAAATCTTCAAGAGTGTACGAGCTACAGAGCACAGCGCCACTGGTGAATCACCCAGTATATGATGACAAAGTCGTCCAACAACATCCATCGTCGAATTTTCTTGTTGATATGGACCTTCTGGTTGTGCTCCAAGATATACTTCTATGTTGCTAGTATAAAATATCTTGGAATCATAGGAGGTGAAAATTCTTCTCAGGAAGGCTTCTTATTTCGTATCGTCAGTGATGAATTCAGAGTGCGAGTAGTAGATTTTTGGATTCTTGTTGAATTTCTCAACAGAAAAACCTACGAAAGCCAGCTCATCTATGCTCTAACGCTCTTCATGAGTTTCGAATTCATCGAATGACGTATATCACAGCGAAATTCCTTGATTCATTTTCAGGCCAAATGCTTCAATGCTAGCACCATTTGTTTTCCAGAGATCAGCAGTTCAGATTGTGGGAATGCCTTATGACTGCCGAGTACATCGGTCCAAAAATTAGTTTCAAACAAAGAGCTGCAATTGTTTGTTGTGTTAAACTTGGAAATCTTTCATTGAAACGTTTGAAATGTTATAAACTGCATATAGTAATGATTGTGCATTCGGAAAACTGAATTATCGGAGGAAAACATCATAAAATTGCTTGAATTAATGTAAAATAATAAAGTTTATTAAAATTGAACTAGGCATTCCTCAAACAACATATACCGCATTTTGACCTAAGTGTAAGACCTTACGAAGGTTGATTTTGACAGCTGACGAGATGTGAGGTTTTCAGATGTGAAGTCTTTTGGAAAATTCAAAACTGAAGGTTATTGTGATTTGTTTCTACGATTGTAAAGAAATTATCTTCAAAGAATTTTTACCACGCAGACAGATAGACACAGGAAACTTTTATTTGGGCGTCATGAATCGATTGCTCGCCAAATGTTCGTCGTATTTGGCCAGAATATCGGCAAAAGGCAGTTGGATGATGCCAATCACATCGTTCAAGAGTTGTAACTCAATTTTTGATCAAAAATCATATAACTGCCTTGCAACATTCACCCTATTCACCTGATCTGGCTCCGTGCGACTACTATCTGTTCCGTGAGCTGCATTCGATGATGGAAGAAAAGACTATTCCAGAAAAAGAGATGGAGAAGTCGTTTGACAACCTGTTCTCGCGTGGAAAAATTGTGTATCAATGCAGAAGGCGAATACATTGATTTATGAAACAGATTTGTATCGAAATTGATATTGGTTTTATTTTCGAAAAGTTCGGTTACCTTAGGAATGGAGGGTGTAAAAGCCTTCATTTCTACTAAATATGTTTGATGGAGTACAGTGCGAGATCTCATGGGAAGCACATGTATATTGATGAAGTGTCTGGCGATCTGATTATTCTTAAAAACGCGGAAAGTGAATAAAATAAAATTTCCCGTTCAAATTCATACAGCGCAACGGATTTCGAGACATTTTTCGCTAAAATGTCCGATCCTGCTGGAAAATCATCGCAGCAAAATACCGATGATTCAACGGACGACGATCCGTCATTTAAAAAACCTTCAAACAGAAAACGGAAATAGAAAGTAATGAAAAAAACCAACAACAAAAAAGTTAATGACAACAAAACTCCCGAAAGAGAAATACCACATCTGGAACTACAAAATAAAATTCAAAACAAAGACGAAATCGAGCATATGGAAACAAAAACAATCAATTCCAAACAAATCGCTTCTACTTCTAAAGGTCGCCATACCCGCCAGGATAACCTCGAGGTCGGATCACAAACAAACACATATGTCAAAACAAACATAAAGAATTATTCAACAAGAATGCATGAAATAAGTAAAGCAGAATACAAACATCTTTTTTATCTCACAGTAGACGAAAACCTTATAACAGACAGGATTAAGATGGCAGATGAGTGGAACAAAAAATTTCCCAAATCCACAGATATCGTAATAAAAACGAAATTGGGTTACCTTATCAAATCTAACAATGAGAAAGATAAATTAATGAAAGTGTTGGAAGAAATGAAAAACGGAAATAATTTCAAAATACAAAGAAACTAAACCTTACATTCAAGGAAAACTAAGAGCGGAACCACAACAAACTTTCTCAGTGATAATATCAGGAGTTGAAAAATACATAAAGGAAGAAGAAATCAGTCAACACCTCAATGAACTGAACTTGAAGCACAGATTTTGCAGAAGAATCACTTCTAGAGCATTTAGTACACCCACAACTTACATTAGAATAATCACAGGCGAAGCTACAACATCTGAAAAACTTCTCAACGATGGAATGTTCTTCAAAAATAGGCACTACTTGGTATACACAAGTCATCCACCCGAACCCACACCTATTCCATGCAATAAATGCTGCCAATTTGATCATATTACAGAAAAATGCAACCAACAAATAAAATGTAACAAATGTCATGGCGCCCACAAAACAACACAATGTAAAACAAATCTACCACCAAAATGAGGTGCTTGTGGATCTGAAGAGCATCCTGCATGGTCAGCCAAATGTCCTAAACACCCCAAAAAACCCATCGAAGGTATTCCGAACGTCACCATTAGGCCGCTCAATAAAAAACCAGAGAAATAGAAGATTTACACAAAAAACAACAGAATTCATGCTCCTCTCACGATCCATGATGATATAATTAACACATATACTAGAAAGTTGAACAAACCTAAAAACACCAACAGGGAGGAACTTTTGTACAAACTGAAAAGAGGATTCTTGTCACAATATAAAATTGATACCACAGCCGTCTTTTCAGGCAATCGAGTTTATATACTGATGTTTGACGTGGAGGATCCAAACGAACCCTCACCAACAGAACCTGTAGACAATAATATTAACCGGCAAATTCAACTCGAAAATTAAAATCCTCTACAACAACATTAACAGTTATGGACCCAAAAAATACCTGATCAATAACTTCATAGAAGATAACAAGATTCAATGTGCAATGTTTGTAGAAGCCAAAATAAAAGAAGATCATAACATCGCATACAGAGATTGGGACGTCATACATCGAGTGGGGCACACAGTTAATAATACACGTGGAGGTAGTATAGTACAGTGTCATCCAAGTTTAAGAATGGGTGAGAACAATTCTCCTACATTGAATAACAATCTCAATGAAACATTACATTTCACAATTCCATTTAAAGAAGACAAACTGCACATATTTTTAATATATATTCATCCATATTCAAAATTGAGGAAACTATATTCACTAAAGCAGCTCTGTACAAATACTCTATAATAATTGGAGACTTCAACCCCAACCAAATGAAAAATAAACAAATAAATAAGTTTCTCCAAAATGGTACCTTCAAAAATACATTACACCACCAACGTTTTTAATGGACAACAACCCGGACAGTACCCAGATTTATTACTCTACTCCACAAATCTAAAAATAACATCAAAGATTTACAACTTGTGCCAGATCTGGGTTCGGATCACTTGGCGATGCTGATCACATTGGACTTGGATACTCAAACTGAAGAGACCGTATTGAGAAAAACCTTACAATTTAATAAATGCAAGATTAATAAAATAAATTAAGAGATCACTAACTTTATAAATTCCCACAAACATACAAATATGAACGAAGATTACATCACATTATTCAATAACAAACTCTCCAAATCCATTCTAAAATATACACCCACAGCAAAACACCATCCATTTCTCCACGATTTACCACCTTTCATTGTTAATATGATCAAGCAAAAACGAAAAATGTACAGAGAATACAGGCGCTGCCCAAATCCTAATTTTAAAACCAAACTAAATGAATACAATACTAGTATTCACAATATGATCAGGCAGTACAGACTTCATAGATGGACGGAAGCGTGTAAAGCAATCAGAGAAGCCAAAGGGAGAAATTTCTATCGGCAAATAAACAAACTCTCCAAGTACAAAAAATTTCACAAGATACCCACTATTCTAGCCAATAATAGAGAATACAAATCTGATGAAGAAAAGGCGAACATATTTGCAGAACACTTCAAACAGGGATACCAATATGACAAGGACAGAAACTATGATACTGAAACAGAAACAACGGTAGAATCTTGGTATACTGATTGCTTCACCGATGTCCAGAAGGAAAAAGAATCAGTGCAAATTGAGGAAGACACGTATTATGAGATTCTGCATAATACTAAAAACAGTGCTCCAGGGACAGATAACGTTCCATGGAGTATAGTCAAACAATTGAACCAACAAATTCACGAACACATAATGAAGATGTACGAATGGTGTCTGAATAATCAAACCTTCCCAAAAATATGGAAAACTGGTACCATCATTCTAATAGCAAAAACTAATAAAGATCACAAAAAAGTTGAAAACTATAGGCCTATAACACTCTTGCCAGTACTAGGAAAGCTACTAGAAAAAATAATTAAAGTAAAACTTGAGGAACACTTCCATTATTCTATTCCCAAATACCAATTTGGTTTCCGCAGAAAAAAGCTACAGTTCACCCTCTCACAATTTTCATCTCTAACCTTCAAAATGCACAATTGAACAAAAGGAAAACAGCAGCAGTATGTATGGACACTAATAAAGCATTTGATAGTATGTGGATAAAAGGTTTACTTTACAAAATGTTCAAAAGAGACACTCCATCATATCTTATCCAGATAATAAGATCATATCTTGAGAATAGAAGATTGAAAACAAAATTGGCGACTCAGAATCTGACTTCTTCACTTCCATGCAAGGTACACCTCGGGATCACCACTCTCTCCTCTTCTATACAACATATATTGCAGTGACATGCCCACAATTCATAATAAAGATCAATATATACTACAATACGCAGATGACACTATAGCAATCTCACACGGAAAACATTAAAAGAATGTATGGAAAAACTTCAAAAGCACATTAACAACATCACATCATGGTTCGCAAAGTGGAGATTGAAGGCCAACCCAGAAAAATCACAGCTCATTATATTCAATCACAACATAAATCACCATTCCCCAGTTATTTCAATAAACAAGAAAACAGTAAAACCAACACCATCAATAAAATACCTAGGAATTCAAATTGACAGCAAAGCCAGCCTGAAACTTCATGCAAACACCTTAAAAAAGAAAATGATCGCTAGAGCTAAACACTTTAGATGTTTGACATACAATAATCAAGGAATTGACATGAAAACAGCAACGGTCATTTACAAATCCATATGTCGACCAATAATAGAGTATGGACATCCCCTATATGCGAATTGTAGAGAGTCAGTGATCAAAATTCTGGAGGCTGCTGAAACAACATCCCTGAGAGCAATAACCAAAATGAGGCATCCAAACAACCCATTACACAATCCCCCAAATCACCTTTTGTACCAGAGAACCAAGATAGAACCCATAAGAGAGCGCATCAAGAAACTGAATACCAAATTTACACAGAGACTGAGTGAATTGGATGACATAAGAGATCTCCTGCACGACGAACCAGCAGAAAACCCACTCAGAAAATTTCCAACCTGTACATTACTTCAGAAGCTAAAAAGTTGCCAAAATTCCTAAAGTACTAATTATTAGAGATTTTTTTTTTTTTTTTTTGTAATTATTAATATTTTAGAAATGTATTTCAAACCCATTTGGGCTGAAGGACTTTGGTCGATGGCCTCTTGATATTATTATCAATAAAGAACAGTTATTATTATTATTATTATGTTTGATGTGCATCTCTCTTCCTTGCATATCTTTCAGAATCAGCTTGAATTTTTTTATTCTTGAAGAGAATTATTTCTTGATACATTTCTTGATCGAAGAAACACGATCTGATATCTAAAGAAGATTTTCTCTCCCAATTTTCACTCTTCTCGTTGGTGTATGTTTCATCCGTTTGGTTGTTTCATCATTTGCAATGAAGCATGGGCCAGAAATTACCTCTTTCTCTTTCCCACTCTTTCCTGCCTCACAGACTTTGCAAGATTCTCCATATTCATCGAGTTCTCGCCGAGTATCACTCGATTCTCGTTCCTTTATTATATCTGACTCGTCGTTCTCCTTTGCATCATCAGTATTCCTATCTGCGGCAGTGTTTTCAAGATCATCCCATCACCTTTTCGGACGAGATTGCACTTGTTGATAACTCATTCTGCTTGAGCTAAAAAATATATTCCACTCAAAATAAACAAATTGCCGAAACCAATCACTCGTTAGAATACTTGAGTTGAAGATTGAATCCGAAGGACAGCTCTTCGAATTGTTTATTCACAAAGGTTTGCACAAGGAATTCTAGACCAAATTACTCTAGAACCGGTACCTGTCATCCAAACGAGGTATCACGCTAAACTGAGGTTAAACAGCACAAATTATGAAGGTAGATTGAACGGCATACATCTCCTCACTCATTCTTTCATAGAATATCATCTAGTTGTTATCTATTTTCTAATGTCAGAATTTCATGCACTTAAAAGAAAACAATACCTTTCGACGGTGATGAGATTAAGGATCGTTCAGATACTGATTTCTAAAGGAAAATCTATTTAGAACGCATCGATCCAAGCCCACTCACAGACTCACAATCAAGAAACCCATTCGGATCCTTATTATCTTTACTTCAGAGCCGCAAATTCGCGCATTATATCTCTGTTCAAATTAGTCGCGCCTGGAGAAAAAAATATCTACCAAATACCTTACATCTTTCATCCTCATTAATTCTAATACGAGGCGTGTTTTTTAAGTAAGTACTGTTTTGCCACACCGCTACCGTAGCGTTGCAATCAGCATTCTGCGCATGAACACTGGGTATCTACATCTCTTGCTAACGCACTGACGTCATTGCAGTCGGATTCTTCCTTGTTTATGTTATTTACTGAGTTTTTAAGATGCCTCTGATAATCGTTAGTCCCTGCAACTGTGCAGTAAAATAGTGTTATAAGATTTCTCATAAGTGCTAAAGGCCTGCAGTTTACGGACAAAACATTATAAGTGACGGAATAGTTAAAAAGTGGGTGGGAGTATTTGAAGAAGGAGTGGGCGTCCTTTGATCGTTAATGAAAGTTTGATGCCGAAAGTTGACAATAAGGTGAGAGAAAACAGACGCCTTGCTTTGGTACCCAGTGACTACCATCTGTTCCTGCACTTGGCGGTCAGCGTCTTCAAGACGATGGCGGAGTTAAAGAGTTAAAACAGTTGTGATGGAGTGGCTGAGAAGTCAGGCTGCAGACTTGTATTAGGATGGTACTGAAAAGCTGGCATAACGTTATAACAAGTGCTTCAGTGTTTAAGGAGATAACAGAAAAGTATATTACGGCACAGGCTTCAATGTTAAGATGTATGTCTTTCTTCATTTTCAGAACAGTACTTTCTTAAAAAATACGTCTCGTGAATTTCGAATTTTCACAATCGTAAAAATAATTTACATTTTAATTTCAGAGAGGCTATTCACGTTCCATTTATCGCCAAATTCGTGGTTTTCGCTAAAAGAATAGATCCACTAGAGGCCAGGTTGAGAGTGTTCTGTATGACAGATGATAAAGAAGAAAAAACCTTGGAGTATCAAGAACAATTCACAGAAATTGCTAAGAGTAGAGACGTTGAAGTGCTAGAAGGAAAATCACAATATATTGAATTTGCTGGCAATCTTATTCCCATAACGAAAAGTGGAGAACAACTACAATTCTCGTTTCGAGCCTTTAGAGAGAACCGCTTACCTTTTTCGGTGAGAGTGAAAGATCAACACGCCGAAGCCGTTAGCCGCTGCCTTTTCATGAGAGAACCAAAAGTATGAAAGTTAAAATTGTTGATGTTATCATTCTCATGAATCTATTGTTACAGGTACAAAAAGGGGAACCTCCTCAACAACCTATATGCATTCTAAATATCGTTCTACCAGATGATATTGTTTCTGACACCATCTCCCTCACAGATTCAGAATCCATCAGGAAGAAATATTATGCGAATGAGAACTTTGATTATTACAGACAAGATCCAAGACTAGCAGATATGAGTAATCTTCTTGGTGATGATTGGGTATCGCTAGCAAATCAACTGGGATTAACAAGTTCGGAAATTAATGTTATTAAATCGGAATATCCTGACAGTGTTGCTAAACAGGCTCAGTCGATGCTGAGAATGTGGTTATCGCAGTCGGGAAATAGAACACAAGCTAACACGTTAGACAATGCTCTTCGTAGGATAGGTAGGGAAGATATTGTAAATCAGTGCCTGAATGTAGATAATAGAAGTCAACAAATATTGAGACTAAGGACGGAGGAGAAAGAAAGCCAAAGACTGAGGAGTGATATTGCGGATGATGGCTCCAACCAAAAGAGACACTATGCAATAAGTGAACAAGGTAAGAACACCATTTAGATTGTTTTAGAAAAGAATTGTTTAATGATACTTATATTCATATTATTTTCGTACTTCAATTGCCTTCTTTGGATCCGTAATATTCATTTTTGAACTAAACATATGTTATTTTGGTATCATATAATTGAAAAGTACTTAACAGACATGGTGATTTACGAGTTATCGTTCACAGCCTAACCATAGCTAGACTAATGTTAGATAGGAGAGTTCCAATTGGTACTTTGAATACAAGTTTTCGATATCAATTTCCTCGATATTTCTTACCACAAATAACATGGCTGATATTAGCAATATTGTTTGTAAACGAAAATCAAATTTTAGGACCGGACTGAAGTTCTTTCCTCGAAATAACTAAACATACACCCTGTACATGCTTTTTCGAGAACTCTTGCACTCGATCTTAGTGAGAAAGAATTTCTCTGAAAGATGAGTCTACTGCGTAAACTGTCGCATTAAACTAAACCTTTTCTTTCAGATATGATTATGGGGATAACTATTTTTTTCATTTTGGTCTCAGTAATATTTCATCTAATCCTCGCCATGCAGAATAAAGACAACAACAGGGGCGTATTCC
The DNA here is from genome assembly GCA_013387265.2 of Cryptolaemus montrouzieri. NCBI lineage: Eukaryota > Metazoa > Arthropoda > Insecta > Coleoptera > Coccinellidae > Cryptolaemus > Cryptolaemus montrouzieri. Next base: position 4,358,964 of record JABFTP020000083.1, on the reverse strand, counting down.
GAAAATTATTCTTCAAATTTTTTATTGAAAAGATACAGTGTGCATCCCTGTCATTTCTCAGGAAGTTTCCAATCCTATAAGAGTATCACAGCAATATTTTTTTCTCAAGAGTGGTTGTCAGTTAAAGCAATTCCTGACCATACAAACAATCCCTAATAGACATTTCCATAAATATTTAAAAAATAATTAATGCATAATCGAAAACGAATATTACACGTTGATAAAATCTGAAAATAAAAATGAAAATTCCATTCGAAAACGAAAACATTGAAACAGATCAACCACTGACAAAACAAGAAATAACTAACAAAAAATTAATCAATACAGGGTGTTACATAATAGTCACAACTGAGGGGATGAATCTACGTGCAATTTTAAGAAAAAAAGTTTATACAGGGTGTTTCCGAATAAGATGTCATAAATGAAGGATGCGAATCCCTGAAGGATTTGAGCAAGAAAGTTTGAAGAACCAATGGTCAAAAAATGCTTCGTTGCCGAGATACAGGGTGTTAAAGTTGAGAAAATTTTTCGATTTTCTCTCGATAAAACCTAGACTTCTCAAGATTTCGGGCTCAAATTTTCCACATAAGCTATTAAACACAATCTAAATCACCAGGTGAGGCCAAATTTTGAAACAGTATACAGGGTGATACTTTTTCATGGGCCATGTTCCATTTTTACCTTCGGATTTTTTTTTGGTACGCCACTGGCACTAACAAAAAATAAAATCGAATAGATCATTCAATTTGAATTTTTTTTTAACTCTTGCATTTTGATCGTTGCTATCACCGTTTCTGAGATATTAATTATTGAAAATAATCCAATAGTTTTCCCATATCGAAGCCATGGAGATATTATCTTAATAACTGATGCAATTTTTCAGGAATTGAGCTAAAATTTACATCAGATATCTCCTTATTGTATGTTTATAACAAAATGAGGCAGAAATTCCTGACAGTATACAGGGTGTTATTTTTTCACGTCCATTTTCCTCTTTTTGCCCCCTGAACTTTTTTGTGGTGCGCTACTGGTATATTCTGAAAACAGAATCAAACAGATTATTCAAAGTGAAAACTTTTCTGTACCTTGTATTTTTCCGTATCTGCCACCATTTTCGAGATATTAATCAAGAAAAGTAATCGTATAGTCCCTTCCGTATTGAAAGCTTGAAGATATTTTTCATGTTATTTCGGCAATTTGTGAAGACCTTGAGCTCGAATTTCAAACGAAGTTCACATTTTAAGATCTGCACCACTAGATTGGTAGGATTAATGAGAAAGTATAAAGGGTGATATCATTTCCCTGATCATTGAATTCGAATTCAAAAATGTGTTTTATTGAGTGTATAAATCGGAAGTAAATGAATAACCAACATAAATAATCGCGAATGATTTCAATAACAAAAACTCATAATGATGAAAACAAAAATTGAACAAACAGAACAAATCAAAGAAGATGTTGAAAATGTCCTCCACCTGAAAGAATACATGCTTCTGCTCGTCTCCGCATATTAGTGCACATGATGCTGTAATTCTATTCCTCAATTCTTCAAGTGTATTCACGGGAGAGCTTTAAACCAAAGCTTTCAGATGTCCCCAAAGAAAAAAATCCAAACTGTTTAAATCTGGCGACCTTGGAGGCCAAGCTTCTGGTCCACCACGCCCTATCCAGCGGTTATTGAATGTCATATTCAGATATTCTCTAGCTTCCATGCTGAAGTGCGGTGGTGCTCCGTCATGCATAAACCACATTCTATTTCTAGTTTGCAGGGGCACATCTTCTAGCAATACAGGTAAAATCTCTTCTAGAAAGTGGCGATATAAGGCTCCATTCAGCCTATCTGGCAACAAAAATGGCCCGATCAGGAAATCCCCAATTATTCCAACCCAGACATTAACCGAAAATTGTTCTTGATGGTGACCTTCCTCAATCATATGGGGATTTTCTTCAGTCCAATAGTGATTGTTATGAAAGTTCCTGATTGCATTTCTCGAGAAGGACGCCTCATCTGTGAAGATGATTTCGCTATCGAAAAGGGGATTATGAGCAGCAATGTTATGAAGGAACCATCGGCAGAAATTGAGTCGCAGAGGAAAATCGCGGGTTAGTAGAGCTTGGACGCGTTGAATATGGTATGGGTAAATCAAGAAATCATGGAGAATTTTCCAGACCAATACAAATGAGATATTCAACTCTCTTCCAATTTTTCTTGTACTCAGCTGAGGATCCTCATCTATACAATTTAGGACTGCCTCTTCGATTTCCGGGGTCCTTATTGTCCGATTTGCCCCTTTCAAGTCATGATTCGTTTGAATGTACCCCGTTCTCTCAATCTTCTGTGGATGTCAGAAAACGTACGCCTATCAGGAATGATGCGATTAGGGAAGCGTTCTTGATACAAACGCCTTGCGTGCACTGCGTTTCCTTCAGCCACACCGTACATGAAATGTATATCGGCCATTTCTGCATTAGTGAAAACCATTTCAAAGATTATTGGTTACTACTTACAGCTGTTTCAAATGTAGGCACAACAAACTGAACGACAAAACTTACAATCATTGAAGTGTCAAGTTTTTTTTCTATGATTTCATTTGCAAAATTGTATCAGAGCCTACTAAGCCTTTTGAAATCACCAACGTGTTCTGATATGAGGAAGACACGATAAATTCTGATGATTTTCAATTCAAAACGGTGAAAGACATGAGGATCAAGATGAGCACAAAATTATCCGAATTGAATGAAAAATCCGTTTCTGATTACGAAAAACGTCAGTTATGCACCGAAAAATATACGGAGGCAAAGGGTAGCCTGTTCGGGCGTTGTTGATTAATTTTTCGAAAATGGTGGCAGATACGGAAAAATACAAGGAACAGAAAAGTTTTCACTTTGAATAATCTGTTTGATTCTGTTTTCAGAATATACCAGTAGCGCACCACAAAAAAGTTCAGGGGGCAAAAAGAGGAAAATGCACGTGAAAAAATAACACCCTGTATACTGTCAAGAATTTCTGCCTCATTTTGTTATAAACATACAATAAGGAGATATCTGATGTAAATTTTAGCTCAATTCCTGAAAAATTGCATCAGTTATTAAGATAATATCTCCATGGCTTCGATATGGGAAAACTATTGGATTATTTTCAATAATTAATATCTCAGAAACGGTGATAGTTACGATCAAAATGCAGGAGTCAAAAAAAAATTCAAATTGAATGATCTATTCGATTTTATTTTTCGTTAGTGCCAGTGGCGTACCAAAAAAAAGTTCCGAGGGTAAAAATGGAACATGGCCCATGAAAAAGTATCACCCTGTATACTGTTTCAAAATTTGGCCTCACCTGGTGATTTAGATTGTGTTTAATAGCTTATGTGGAAAATTTGAGCCCGAAATCTTGAGAAGTCTAGGTTTTATCGAGAGAAAATCGAAAAATTTTCTTAACTTTAACACCCTGTATCTCGGCAACGAAGCATTTTTTGACCATTGGTTCTTCGAACTTTCTTGCTCAAATCATTCAGGGATTCGCATCCTTCATTTATGACATCTTATTCGGAAACACCCTGTATAAACATAGGTCCGCATAAGCTTCGTTACGGACCTACAGGGTGTTGAAATTTCCGGAAACAATTGTTTCCTTCTTCAAAACTCTTGTAGTTTTTGGGATATTCAGCCCAAATTTGCAAGCTATTTTTTGAAGCCTTCATCATTACACGTCCTAGATTTCAACTGAAATTCACAAGGTGTTTTCTTTTTGAAGGCCATTAATCCTTGCCGTTTCAAACTTTTTTGCAGCACGCCACTGATCAGCGTACAATCAATTTTCATCATCTTCGTTCAATTCAAAAACTTTTTTGACACTTGTAATTTTTTCGTATCTCCAACCGTTTTCGAGTGAAGTATTATTGATTTTGAATTATTTGAATTGTGAATAAATGAAAATAAAAATGAAAGAAAAATAATAGAAATATTCGATAGGTATGCCCAACATTTGCCTTTATTTTGATAGCTCGTCTTTTGAGACTCAACCTATACTTATTTAATATCAAATTAAAATAAACAATAAAAAACTAAATAAATTGCTGGAAGTGTCCTCCATTTGCAAGAATACAGGCCTCTGTCTTTCTTCACATATTATTACGCACGCTTTGAAATATTCCTGGGGTATTTCTTATCGTGTCACAAGAGGTTATTATTCGCTTTCTCAATTCTTCAACAGTGTTCACTGGAGTGGTATAAACTAAACTTTTGAGATATCCCCATAAGAAAAAGTCTAATTTATTCAAGTCTGGGGACCTAGGAGGCCATGGTGCTGGCCCACCCCTATCTATCCATCGATTGTTGAATGTATTATTCAAGAATTCCCTAGCTTCTCCACTGAAATGTGCTGGTGCCCCGTCTTGCATGAACCACATTATGTTTCTTACCAAAAGTGGCACATCCTCGAGCAATAAAGGTAACTTCTCTTCAAGAAATTGTCGATATGCGGGACCGTTTAGTCTGTCAGGCAAAAAAAAATTTCCAAATCAAATAATTTCCAATTATTCCGACCCAGACATTCAGTGAGAATTGTTCTCGATGATGAGAGTCTTCAATGGGGGTTTTCCTCAGCCCAATAACGATTATTGTAAAAATTTGTGATAACAGTTCTCGAAAAGTTAGCTTTCACTATCAAAAGGAGCATTTTCTCTAATTTCATCTAAGAACCATCGACGGAAATTCAGTCTTGAAGGAAAATCTCGAGAAAGTAGAGTTTGGACGCGTTCAATATGAAACGGGTACAATAAAAAGTCGTGGAGAATCCTCCAAACTAGAACATGTGAAATATTCAACTTCCTCCCAATTTTTCTTGTACCCACATGAGGATTCAAATCAATACAATTCAAAACTGCTTCATCAATATCTCATAGTTTGAGTTGCACCTTTTATATGATGATTTGCAGTAAAACTACCAGTTTCCCTCATCCTTCTGTGGCTACTTGAAAATGTTCGCCTGTCTGGTGTGACTCCATTTGGAAAGCGCATCTGATATTATCGCCTAGCTTTTGTTGTGTTTCCGTCAGCCAGACCGTACATGTAATGGATCAGCCAATTCGGCGTTAGTAAAATTAGCCATTTGTCATTACAGCAATAACTTCAACAGTTTCAAAACTAATCGTTAATTTAATGAACAATTCGAGCAGACACTGGTTCAACTTTAGCAACTGTCAAAATAAATGAATAAATGAAACCAAATCAAAGCTTAATAGTCATTTTTTCAATTAGAAGTGCTTTCAATTCAGCGAATGCATACAATCGTTTAATAATTTTTTGCTCGAAAATGGTTGGAGATACGAAAAAATTACAATTGTCAAAGAGTTTCTAAATTTCTAAATTGAACGAAGATTGTAATGATGGAGGCTGTAGAAAATAGCTTGCATTCCAACTTTGGGCTGATTATCTTGAAAACTGCAGGAGTTTTGACGAAAAAACAATTCTTTCCGGAAATTTCAACACCCTGCAGCCCCGTAACGAAGCTCTTGCGGACCTATGTTTATATGATCTTTTTTTATTAAAATTGCACCTAGAGTTACCCCCTCAAGTTGTGACATACTATTATGTAACACCCTGTATATACAGGGTGTTTCATGAGGAAACGGAACCTTTATACGTAGTGATAGAGAATTAAGTGGTTAACTTGATACGCGATCTTCCCACTGAATTTTCTTCTTTCTCTACGATATACAGGCTGTGTTGTGAGATTCGGAGGAAATTCCAATGATATCCATATCTCCTCAACTATCGATTCCATTTCGATGAAATTTTGTAGGAATATCATATGGGTCGACCTTATTGAAACTTTGACGTATCGAAGAAAAAGCTGGACCGTACTGCATATCGGTATTCTGAATTTTAATATCCTTCGGTAAGACTTCGAGTACTGGTTAATCAAATCAGACCACTATATTGAATGGTACCATTTCAGGGATCCTGGAATTAGGACTCGTTCTGTCCGTTGACCACTGAAAGTTTTTATCCACGAAAACTTAATATCCTTAGCCGCTTCCAAATTCAATTACTCGAAGACAAGAAATATCCAGTATTGGTTGTAATCTTTATGTCCTTGGGAAATATTCAAAAACACTGAAGCATATTAAAATTCAGATACACATAAACTTATGAATAGAAGTCCGAAAGAACTCAATTGTGTTTTGTACAACCCAGCTTTTTCTTTGACACCTCAAAACTTCAATACTGTTGACCCATGTGATGATCCTACAAAATTTTAACGAAATGGGATCGATATTTCATGAGATATGGAACTTTGAAATTTCGTCCTAATCTCACAACACACACAGCCTGTATATCGTAAAGGAATGTTCAATTTAGAAAAGTAGTTACTGATTTTGTTAGAGACTTCGCTGGTGTATCTGAGACTAGTGTATCCTTTTTTTGGGGTTTCTACGATGCTATATAGTAATTGGTAGGTAATACGTTGTTCTTTGCGTTTAATGATTGTTTGAATTGTGGAGGCCGTTACTTGATGTAGATCCATGATATAAATGAGATAAAAACACAAGGTTTAACTTTGATCTACACTTTATTTGAAAAAATTCGACGACGTTTCGCTGACACAGCAGCTTTATCAAGAATGAAAAATAGAATGAAGAGTATGGTATTATAAACAAATCGTAGAACAAGTTGGATGAATAACAGGAAAATCCACCGAGCCATTGTACAGTTAGTATGAAAGGTAATAAAACTAATTGAACAAGTTAAGTAGGATGAGTAATTCAAATCTACCTGTTCATTCAAAAGCTTGTCCGAATGTTTGTATCTATTTATTTCTAATGCTTCTAGGAGATCTAATTTTGAACTTTTGATTTTATATGTAATATGTCGAAGTTTTATTGAATGAATGGTTTTCTTTTATTAGGTGGTTTGAATAATTTGAATCAGATTTATTTTTGTCGAAGCTACGTTTATGTTCAGATGTTCTTATGCCAAAACTCCTATAGGTCCTACCGATATAAATTTTATCACAAGAACCGCAATTGAGTTTATAGATTCCTGATTTACTTGATTTTTCAACACGAGATTTATTATTTTAATATGTTTACCTAAGTTATTAGAAGTTTTGAAAGCTATATTAAGATTTTGTTTGACGAGAAAGGATTTAATATTTGTACTTGCAGAACCGCAGAATGTTAAACTGTTGAATATTTTATAGTCTTTATGAATAGGATATACTTCATTTATTGCTCTTTGATAGAGTTTTTTACGAATGATTAGATCTATCATATCCGGATTATATGAATTATTAATGGCTATCTGTTTGATGATGTTTAACTCTTTATTATAATCTTCTACTGATAAAAGGTAAATTGAGTAACCGATGTACCATGCTGTTTAAAGCTGCAACTTTGTGTTGAATGGGATGTAATGAGTAGTTATGTATAATTGTATCAGTATGTGTTGGTTTACGAAAGACCGAAAAAACATGTTTATTATTTTGTTTAGTGATTTTTAAGTCAAAAATTTATGGAATCGTTCTGTTCAATTTCTATCGTGAATTTAATGTTCAAATGGATGGAATTAATGAAATTAACAAATAAGTCTAATTGACGAGTAGGTATAGATATGTTGAAGACATCTTTAGTATGTTTCATTGGAACTACTCGTCAATTAGACTTATTTGTTAAGTGATTTGTTATTGGACAATAAAATTCATTCATTGAAAAATGATTGTATTTAGAAAATGTTGTGGTATGTTGTTATTTGAGGCAATTTTTCTGATGATATTAGGGTCACTTTGAAAATTTTCTTTCGAAAGGGGAACAGAGTACGCTCTATGAATCATGGAGTTATATGCAGCTAGTTTGTGGCTCAAATGACTGAACGAGTCCATTGGAATCGATGCGTCTGTAAATTTCATAAGTGAGTTGGTTATTTGAATTTGTAATGGTTAAGTCGAGGAAATTAATTGAGTTATTTTCTTCTAATTCAGAAGTGAAGCTGATGCGGCAATGTTTTTTATTCAGGAAATTTAAAAATTGCTGAATTTGTCCCTTTGAACCACGAAAACCAACTAAAATGTCATCTACGTATCTGTACCAGAAAGTACTGTGTTTTTTAGCGAAATCTGTGTTTAATATTGAGTTTTTCTCTAAATTATTCATGAAAATGTCAGCTAGTAGAGGGCTAAGAGGTGACATTTTCATAAATAATTTAAAAAAACTCAGTATCAAACACAGATTCAAACAGACAAATTCAGCAATTTCAATTTCCTGAATAAAATACAATGCCGCATCAGCTTCACTTCTGAATTCTGAACTCAACCATTACAAATTCAATTTACCAACTCACTTATAAAATTTACAAAAAGAAAACATTCACAGACGCATCGATTCCAATGGACTCCTTCAGTCATTTAAGTCACAAACTAGCTGCATATAACTCCATGATTCATAGAGCGTACTCTCTTCCACTTTCGAAAGAAAATTTTCAAACTGCACTTAATATCATCAGAAAAATTGCCTCAAATAACAACAAACCACAACATTTTCTAAATACAATCATTAAATGCAAAGAACAACGTATTACCTACCAATTACTATATAGCATCGTAGAAACACCAGAAAAAAGATACACTAGTCTCAGATACAACGGCAAACTCTCTAACAAAATCAATAACTACTTTTCTAAATTGAACACATTTACTTCATTCTCAAAGTAACGATTAATTCAAGCAATCAGGAATTTATCAAATCAAATGCAATGAATGTCAGGTAGCCTATGTCGGACAAACAGGGAGAAGTTTTGTTAGATTCAAGGAACATATTTCCTCAGATAAAAATTCGACAATATTTTAACACATAAAATCAACTAACCACTCGATATCATTGAACAATCTTAAAATCCTTCATAAATGTAACAAAGGGAGAGAGATGAATTTGTTGGAAAGTTTGGAGATTAACAAACTATGTAAAAACCCAGAATTTACTACCCTCAACTGCCAACTAGAGCATAATGGATCCCCACTGCTCAATATTTAGGATAAATTTCATTCTATACTTGTACTTGCCTACTCATGTAGTATATTGTTATTTACTTGAAAATGACCGTAGGGTCGAAACCGGTCGTGATTATTGAATAGATTGTGGAAAAGTGTCTCATTTCGTTTTACTTTAACATACGGTTTGTTTCGAATAGAATCGCAACCTTCCTCAATTCTTTGAATTAGGTGCTCCCGATTAACTATCTCTTCGCCATAGACAAAATTCTACAGTTAACCTCAAAAAAAAATGTTCAAACACGTAATGTCGGGAGATTGCGCAGGTCAGTTATGAGGACTCCTTCTTCCAATCCAATGTAGGGGAGACACATTATTTAGGTGTTCCACCACATCATTCGTGAAACAGAAAGGTGCACCGTCACGTTGAAAGTACATTCCTCTTCTGTTGATATTAGCATTGGCAACAAGATCGGGTAATTGGTTTCTCAAAACATAACTGTTTCCATTTGAATGGTCGGGAAGAAAATCAGACCTAATTAGGGTGTTATAATAAAACACCACACCTAAAAGACAGAAAATCTTACTTGGGAATGGAGTGGTCTTATCGAGTGAGGATTTTCTCTTTCCTAGACGTGCGTGTTTCGCATATCAGAAATACCATTTTCTCTAAATTTTGCCTCATCAGTAAACAAAGTTCGAATTCTTGCTATATCATCCCTGGACCGGCTGGAAGTGGTAGGGAGGCATTCTTTCTCCTTTCAGGGCCATACTTCACCTTGACTCAAATTCAGCGAATTTGCTACTCGTCATGTACTTATTTATTTAATATTATTTATTTATATAAGTGCAATATGATGCTTTACTAATAGCCGAGAATGAGGACGACCTACAACGCCTACTACAAAAGTTCAAAGTAACAGCAGAAAAATATAACATGGTAATATCAACACAGAAAACCCAATCGATGGTAATAGCGAAAGATCCAATTAGATGCAAACTAGTAGTGAACGACCATATAATAGAGCAAGTTTCACACTTTAAATACCTAGGAGTAGAAGTATCGAGCGACAGGCAACTATTACAAGAAGCAAAACAGCAGACAATGAAGGCATCAAGAATATCTGGCTTCCTGAGGGATGTAATCTGGCGGAATAAGTACATAAGCACAGAAACCAAAGTCCGAATCTATAAAACCTGTGTGAGGCCCGTGATGACATATGCGGTTGAGACAAGAGCTGAGACAACAAAAACAAAACAACTAATGAGGACAACAGAGATGAGAACACTAAGAGCTAAGAGGTATTACACGCAGAGATAGAATAAGGAATGAGGATACGCTAAGGGAGCTAGGTGTCCAGGATGTGGTGAGGTGGACAAGAGCACGTCGACGCTTATGGAGAGACCACGTAGACAGAATGGGCCCCGAACGTATGGCGAAGTGGGCAAAAACACAGAAACCCAACACTAGAAGACCCATAGGAAGGCCGAAAAAGCGATGGCATGAGTGCTGGAGCTCCGGTTCGCAGCAGGGGCTGTAACAGAAAAACAGGACATCGTCCTATTTAAAGAAGAAGAAGAAGAAGATAAGTACAATATAAGGAATGTCCACAGCCGAAGCCAAAACGACATTCACTATATGAATAGTAGTTACATAGAATCTAGTAGTTTGAAAAAAAAGTATTATAGAAGGCATTAATAGTGATTTGTATTTACAGAAAGAATGAAAAAAGAAATACAAAATGAATATTACAAAACGAACGATTGAATAAATTTGATGTTAGGCAATGAAAGAGCAAGCGTAATGTTCCCATCAAAGAGGCCAATGTGACCCCAAACAAATTGATACTCCTATGCGTGTTACAGACACGTATTATCCGATCGATAGGAGAGTTCTGTGCAGTATTAGTTTTTCTAAAAGTTATAGAGAAGAGGTCGTGGTGCCTCAATGATTTCATAGGAACATTAAAAGTAACCATGTGCAAGATCTCAGGTACCTGAAATACGCAGTTCAATATTTTAAACAAAAACACAATATCAGATATAGTTCTACGATTTTCGAGTGTCAATAAATTGAAATATTCACAGGCAGGAGCGTAGTCGTGATTCAGGATAACAAAGTTAGTTTTGAAGCATATGAACCTTATGAATCTATTCTGAATGCGTTCAAGTCGGTTGGAATAACAATCATAACGAGGGTTCCAAATACATGAGGCAATTTAATTTACTGTAGATGTAAGCATAATACAAAGTGATAAGTGATTTTACATATTTAAATTCCCTACTTCTCCTGAAATTATAACCCATCATTCGACTTGACTATTTGCTATGCGACCCATGTGTGCATCGAAGAGCAACTTCGAAACAAAAGTGACACCCAGATCAAAAGCCGTAGACACACGTCGCAACAATGAATTCCCAACTGAGTACTGAAAAGTGATAGGAGAATGGTTTCTAGTCAAAGTTATCGTGAAACATTTATTTAAATTCAAAAATAATTGGTTTTCTCTACTGTACTCAACCAAGTTATTCAAATCTAGTTGAAGATCAAGGCAGTCCCTTAAGCATATGATAGATCTAAAAACTTTCATATCGTCTGCATAGAGCAAGAATCTGGAATGCCGGAAACATTTATCTATGTCATTTATATAAATTAAGAAAAGCAGAGGACCGAGATGAGTTCCATGCCGTACCCCAGAAGTACTAATGAAAGATTCAGATTTAAAACCATTTAAACTAACGAACTGTGACTTATTCAGAAGATTCGATTGGATCCACTCAAGCAACCCACCACTTACACCTGCTTCGGCTAGTCTAAAAATGAGAATATCGAAACTTATTTTGTCGAAGGCTTTAGAAAAATCGGAGTAAGTAGCATCAGTCTGAATTTGAGAATCCATTGCACTCTGCAGGTACTACATTATAAACGATCAAATTAGTTTCCAGAGTCCTACCCCAAAAAAATCCGTGCTGTTGTGGGATAATAAAATTTTTCACATGAGATAAAAGATACTTATAAATTATGCGTTCAAATACTTTAGCAATGATCGAAAGTTTGTTAATAGGTCTATAAATTGAAATTTAATTTTTATCACCACTTTTGAAAATTGGGACAACGGCGGACTCCTTCCACTTTTTTGGAAAAACGCCATTAATCAGAGACTGATTGAACAAATATGCAGTGGGTTACTTGATTTGTGAGCGCAAGTTTTGAGAAAAATTGCTGAAATGCTGTCTGGACCTGAACCCTTCGACACATCAAGGGATAAGAGAACATCTCGGACCTCTTCCTCGTCTATATGAATATTTGATAGTACATCATTATTGCAGTTTTTAAGTTACACTACTACTACGCTGCTGACTTCGAGGAACATATACACTATCGAAATAACGGGAAAAAAGATTGCATATCTCTTTATCATCTGATGGAGAAATATCCGCATACCTCATTTTATTAGGTAGTTTAGAGCCGCCCTGTTCCATAGACACTTATTTCCAAAATGATTTGCTGTTCGTTGGCAGTTTCCGCTCAATGTTAGAGGTGAATTTATTCAAATCAAGTTCAATAAGTTCCTTCGAATGAGCACGAAGCTGCTTGAATATATTGAGGTCATAATGAATAATAAAATAAAACAAGTAACTATGTTTTATCTATCACTAATTTATTGATGTAAAGAATGACAAAATTTTTTACATCGGTTGAACCGGTTTCGGACATACGTCCTTTATCAACAACAAGCTAATGAAAACTGAATACTCAAGTACAATACAGGAATTACCATCAATAAAATGCTAGTAGAGGTCACAGTAACTTGGGTAATGGTGATTGGTAGGTAATTAAGTCTATCTGGTTGTTAAGGAGCTTAACCCTTTCTACCCTAGATGCCTTAAAAATTTCCATCAATTCAAAGAAATTGAGTTCATAAGATTTATCACAGGATTGAAGAGTTTTTAGCTGTTGAAGTTCTGGAAAATGTTGACATTCATTCAGACAATGTGCAGCTAAAGCTGAATCATATTTCTGATGTAGGAATGACCGGAAATGTTCTTCGTATCTAGCCTTGAAAGAGCGTCCTGTTTGACCTATATAAAAGGAATTGCACTCAGAACATGTTAATTGGTATACTCCTGATTTTTCGAATTTATCGGTTTTATCTTTTGTGTTGAAAAGCAGGTCTGACAATTTGTTTACTGGTTTGAATTCAATATGAACTTTTTTACTATCAGACAAAACTCTAGCAACCTGTTCTGACGTCTTCCCAAAGTATGTCAGAGACATAAATTTTTCGGGCTTTTCTCTCTTGGATTGGGGATATATCATGTTGTATATGTTGTTGCGTATCTAACGATTAATTAAACTCTTTATTGCTTCTATATCGAAGCCGTTGCTTTCTGCTATTGACATAATGGTGTTAAATTCTGATTTTCGGTCCATGTCCGATAAGGGCAAAGAAATCGCTCTGTGAATCATGGATTTGAAGGCTGCTATTTTTTGAGAATACGGGTGAAATGAATCTATGGGTATGACATTATCCGTGTATGATGGTTTTCTGAAGATATTAATTGATAAACGGTTATTATTCTCCCGGGTAATTGTTAGATCTAAGAAATTGATTTCACTATCAACTTCTGTTTCTACTTTGAACTTAATTTTAGGATGAATGTTGATTTCTAGTTGTCTATTCGTTCCAATGAAATAGGCTAAAATGTCATCAATATATCGGTACCAAAATAGAATATGCCTTTTCGTCAAAGGTGACATCATAATTTTAGTGTTTTCCAAATTAGACATGAAAATTTCAGATAGAAGGGGACTGAGGGGTGAACCCATAGCTAAACCATTATTTTGTGAATATATCCTATTATTGAACTGAAAATAATTATGGGGCAAGCATAAATCAAACAGAGAAATTAACTCAACTTTACAGACCACGTTGAGATTTCTCGCCTACAGAATACTTGATATTAAGGGGACACATTCTGTTGCAGGTATATTCGAAAACATATTATCTACATCTAATGACATAAATTCTGCGGTTGGTGGCATGAGGAAATTATTTATGTTATTCGATAATTCTAATTAATTTTTCATACTATATTGTGAATGAAAATCTGACATTGATTTGAATTTGGTATTTAGTTGCTTAGCAAGTATTTGTGTTGGACGAATGGGGTTATTTTCTTTATGTGTTTTAATGAGACCATATAATGTAGGAATTCTAGGATTCATTTTAATCCATCTGTTTCTCTCGAAGCTACTAAAAAGTAATTGCATATCATTAGCGGCTGCTCTAAGTTGTTTCTGTATAAGTGGTGTTCGGTCTTTATGAACGAGTGTAAGCGCTTCATTATTAATGAAATCTTCCATTTTTTCATCATATTGTACTTTTGGAATAACAATTATAGCATTCGACTTATCTGCTTGCGTGAGTACTAATGAATTTTCAGAAATTTTGCGTTTGATATTTGATGATGATGATCATTAGCTTGTAGTTGATGATGGACGTATGTCCAAAACCGGTCCAACCAATCTAAATAGTGATAATCAAAACATAGTAACTTGTTTTATTTCATTTTCATTATAAATATCAACTATCACGTAGTTCAGACTTCATCGATCAATTATATTGAGATCATTGACACTTTTACTAATTTTCCATTTTTATGAAATTTTTGCTTTTCTCTTATTGTAGCAATTGTACCTTTCGAAAATAATGAAGGAGAACACTTAATAACTCTATTCTTGGGAACAACAGAACTGATAATGTCATTGATTTTATCATAAAAATATCCATATTTTCATCATTCATTACCAGCGATAATGAAGCATTAACAGCTTCGTAATTTGCATTTCTGAAATCTTAATGAAAATTTTGAATTTTCGTATTTTTTATAATCTCCTCTTTAGACAAGGCAACTATAAACTTCAGTGTGGGATGATGTGTGTCCTCGTTTACAAACGGATGAGCAGTTTTATGTATATTCTAGACAATTTCTTTACTACACAAGGCTAAGTCAAGAATTTTATCGTTACTATTCTTCACATGATTGATTCAGTTTGACAAATGCAAGTGCATCTAATATATCTGAATATTTATTTCCAATATAAGTAGGTATCAAATAACTCTTATTAGAGCTCACCCAATCAACCGAGAGACAATTGAAGTCACCACACACAAGAAACGGACATTTTATGTCTACTATATTGCTCTCCAATTTACTAGCGAACACATCACCTGCCACAGAATCCCCAGGGAGCAGATACACCCATCAAATATATAACTTCGATTTGTTCACATTCAGAGATACACAGATATCTTCTTCTTCACTTTCCAAGTCATCCAAAAGTCGTGGGCCGAATTTGTTGCGAACGGCAATGAAAACACCCCCATCCTTCTAAGAAGACACCGATTAATCTCGTTCGCGACGAAACACAGAATATTCACGAGTATGGACCAATTCGTTGTCGAAAAGGGTATCGTTCAGAAATGGTTCAGTAACACACATTACATCAGAAAAACCTGCCACTGAGTTCAACCTGAAGTTATTAAGTTTGGTACGAAGTCCTCCTCAGATCTGATAGTAAATATGTAACGACATATCAGGTGAATGGAAAACACGGTGTTTGAACAAATAGCGGAGAGAATGAGAAGTGTTTTTTCTAAATTGGCTATTTCAGATTCAGACGCAATACGACGTATCTTACTTATGTCATCTTTCCTCACTAAAACATTCCCACCCTGTATCCAAATAAATTTGTAACCTTTGGCCTTTGCAGCCGTGCGAACTTCCTTGAATAAAAGCTTTACAGCAGAAGCTTTGTGTTTATTAATATACAGCCTGTCCGAAACACCATCGATACTAAGGCCTGGATCGCCCCCCCCCTGTTGAGAAAACGCTTAGCCCTCACAGCCTGAAGTAAAGTATCTCTGGCCATCCTGGAAATAAAACTTACAACAATGTTTCTTGCTTTATTTTCTGTCTTCGTAGGAACGTGGGTCACATAGTCGATAGCATTGGGATCTATAGAGAAATTTAACTGGACTCCAATAGATTGCACTACATTCGGAGGCAAAATTAGCGGAACACTCGAAAATTTAACCAAATTCGAAGTTCGATATTTTTCCTAATTCTCAACCGATTTAGATGATTTGTTCGGCAAGTTATAGATCAACTCTTCTGCTTTGTAGAAATCATAAGAAAAAACAAAAAAAAAATGAAAAAAAAATTTATACGGGGGCAAAACTAAAAGTGTTTTTTTTGTCAAAAATTCGTAACACCCTGTGGAATTTCGAGATCCGAGTTGAAACGTACAACATCATGGTGTGTCAAGGCACATCTTCCTACAGTAACGCCCTTCTTGTTTCATGCGTTTATCTCTATTTTTGCAAAATATATTTAATTTCAAGTGGAAAATCGCCATTTTGGAGATATTCCATTGAATCAAGAAATTGTCATTAAAATTCGTCTATCAATTTGGAATTTTCTTATTATCACTCAGGCGTGTCGAAATTGTCGTTTGCGATTTTTATGTTCGAATTGCATTAGTTATTGATGACAATTTGGTTAATTTGGTGAAAATTAGGAATTCATAGGAGATAACAGTCGGTAGGTATTAAAATACACAACCGAATTCTGGGACCATTGATAAAACTTTTCATTTACACATGTGCACACCTTTTTTTATCAAATTTGAAATACAACACACGTTTTTTTGTATATGACCACATTTGCACTTGTTTAAAGAATGAGAGTTTTCCATTCTTTGATTTGTTACAAATTCGATCGGTTGCGGTGTTTTGTGATTCTTTTACTGTTTACGATTCGAAACGGTATTTTTCATTCAGAATGAGAGATTGACCACCAACCTCAGTAGCAAGGGCAGTTACATTGATCGAGGAAGGGCGCACCTACCGCTCAGTCGGTACCATGTTGGGTGTCTCGACGTCGGTTATCCATCGAATCTACCGACGTTACAGGGAAACTGGATTGTACGTGAGGAGGCGAGGACAAGGAAGAAATCGGGCAACCCGCGCTATACATGACCGTTTCATCGTCAATCAAACCATAAGAAATCCTCGTCTTACTGCTGTTCAGGTACGTAACCTTTTACAAGCAGTGGATAACATTAACATCAGTGTGAGGACAGTCAGAAGACGATTAAATGAAGTTGGTCTGAGATCATACGCGCAAGCAAGAGCACCAAGACTCGATAGAGCCCATCGGCTAGCAAGATTGGCGTTTGCTAGGGAGCATGTAGCATGGACAATCAATCAGTGGAGACGAGTTTTATTTAGTGATGAAAGCAGATATTGTGTGAATTTCGTGGATGGTAGAGATAGAATATGGAGGCATCGAGGGGAAAGATACAATCAAGCGAACTTCGCAGGAACTGAGCAATACGGTGGAGGGTCAGTTATGATATGGGGTGGCATATGCTTGGGAGTACGAATAGAACTGGAGATTATTGGCAATGGATCACTTAATGCCCATCGGTATATAACAGAAATCTTGGAGCCTTTTGCTCCTTACATAGGGGAAAATTTCCTTTTTTGCACGATAACGCGCGCCCTCATACTGCGCGCATAGTGATAGAATATCTCAATGAAGTTGGAATCACACGAATGGACTGGCCGTCGCGGTCATCGGATTCAAACCCGATCGAACACGTTTGGGACATTCTTGGAAGGAGGGTTCGACAACGAAATGCAGGTAACGCTGAAGAGCTGACATTGGCTTTGGTGGAAGAGTGGGACAACATACCTCAACAGATGATAGACAACATCATTGGGAGTATGCGAAATCGTATGCGCGCTGTAATAAGAGCTCGGTGGATCATACTCGCTACTAAAATCAAATGTTTTTTTTTGTGGGTCATCATGAAAATTTTTCTCAACATGTTCATTTCATTTCACGAGTGTATCGCCAGGATACACACCTGCTCTCAATTTTGGACAGGAATGATAATTATTATAGAGTGTCACACAGAAAAATTCAAAAATAAATGTGCAAAATCAACGATTTTTCCAGTGTACTTCGGGTTCTCCCGGAGCGTGAAATTGGCCAGTGAATTTCAAAAATTTTCATTTCGTTAGATTTCCGCTTCTCTAATTTTGATTTTATTTTTTGGCTAACCTCCGATGTTATGCACCTACGCAAGATTAAAAATAAATTCTTGAAATTTGTGACTTTTCGCTTAAAATTGGATATCTCTTGCAAAAATAGAGATAAATGCATAAAACAAGAAGGGCGTTACTGTAGGAAGATGTGCCTTGACAGACCATGATATTGTACTTTTCAACTCGGACCACGAAATTCCACAGAGTGTTACGAATTTTTGACAATAAACACTTTCAGTTTTGCCCCAGTATAAAATTTTTTTCTCTTATAATTTCTACAAAGCAGAAAAGTTGATCTATAACTTGCCGAAAAAAATCATCTAAATCGGTTAAGAATTAGGAAAAATATCGGACTTCGAATTTGGTTAAATTTTCTTGTGTTCCGCTAATTTTGCCTCCGAGTGTATATCAGAGAGAATCTCATTCTTCTTTTAAGGTACATCCTGTATCTCAATGTTTTTGGAGCGACTAAAATGTTCCATATTATCAATCTTACTGCGCAAACTGGAAATTTCTTTTTTTAATATCGCATTCTCTTGCTTCACCGTCTCCAAAGCCTTTATCAGATCCTTCAGCGGATTTGATTTGTCCTTGAAGTCGCTGATTTTATTGCTGCAAAAGTCAACTGCCCGCTTGAGTTCACGAAGTTCACCGCCTATGTCTATGCCGATTCACAAAGGGGGCCCAACAACCGAGACGAATAACTTCAGACCAATTGCGTTAGTTCCTGTGTCTTCCAAAATATTTGAAACATGTCTCAAGATTCAAATAACTGAATATTTCGAATCATCTGGGCTCTTTTTTGTGAATCAGTTTGGTTTTCGGAAGTCTAAATCTACGTGTGATGCAATAAACAGGCTACTTGAGTACATAGTACGCGGAATGGAGAAGGGGTTCGTTGTGGGTAGTTACTTCTATGACCTGAGAAAGGCCTTTGATCTAATGAGCGCATCCATCCTTACCAAAAAACTGGGTCACTACGATTTTAGTACATCCAGTTCCGATCTAATTTATTCTTTTCTCACTAACAGAGTACAGTACACGTTGGTTTATGGGGTCGCTTCCGAGCTCGGTGAGGTCGTCAGCGGCGTCCCGCATGGATCTGTATTGGGTCCCTCTTCATTCATTATTTTTATTAATGACTCAGTAGAATCTGAGGGCGCTGCAGATCTTCTGTTGTTCGAGGATGACACTTCCGTGATCGAGGAAGACTCTAGTGAGATAGAACTTCTATCTAAGATGAGTACCACTCATGCAGCTTTCTTTGATTGGTTTTGTGCTAACGAAGTAAGTGTCAACATTGGAAAGACCTCTAAGATTATATTTACCCACAGGAAAGTCAATTTTGTTGTTGTAAGACTCGATTCTAAATTGAGCTGGGAGCAGCATGTCGATTACTTAGCGGCTCGGATTTCTGGAGGCATTTTTTTGCTTCGAAACCTGATCAGTATGCTCCCGAGAGATGTGATTCGTTCTGCCTATTTTTCACTAATTCAATCCCACATATGTTATGCTTTAACAAGCTGGGGCCATTCAACATATGCTAGTAGAATTTTTGGTTTACAACGCAGAGTCATACAAATTATCTCAAATAAACAATACCAAGACGATGTTAGAGACACTTTTGTCTCTCTCAAAATCATGACATTTCCTTCATTGTATATATAACAATGTTTATTGGAGGGAAAAAAAGATAATAGCTATTCATTAAATAGAGATTTTCATGAGTGTCCAACCACGAGAGACTGTGACATACGTGGAATCGAGTAGGTTTAGTAGAAACTATTATAATAAGATATTTCTTAACAAGTTGCCAGTGACTTTAAGATCACTTTCATTCGATGATTTCGAGAAAACCTTGAAAAATGTTTGCTTGTGAACCCCTTTTACTCCACTGTTGAATTTTTACATTGTCCGCTTACAGAAAAGTCTTTTGAGTTGTAATTTTTAATTGTGTTTGTGTTGTCTATACTTTTTTTATTTTTACACTAATTATTTGTAGCTTATGACATTTGCAAACTACTTTGTGAAACCAGTGAAAGCACGCAATAAATCTATTCTATTCTATTCTACAATTCCGACATCAACAGTAATCAATCCCTGGCTAACACGATGGGGACGGTGTCGGCCTGAGGAATGTGATTCCGACAAACCATGGCGGTTTTGATAAATCGCAACATCGCGAATCGGCATGAAAGAAGTTTTCATAAGGCGCAAAACACTCCAAACCCGGAGATTTTTGGAAATCCCGCTACTACACTACTACACAAAGTACTTACTTTACCGACCCTCAGAATTTAATTAAGTCAAACCAATTAAATTATTAAAAAACAAAGTCAACTGTACACCGATATCTTAAGCACAGATGCTTCGATGTTGAATCTATTATATGATTATATTCGGATTCTCTCCAAAGTTGAGTGGTGTGGAACAAGACTGTCCTGGATATCGCCGCCGATATTTCCTGATTGCTGCCCGAAAATTACAACGACAAAACCCACACATCAACATCATATCAGCATATTGCGTTATTGATAATGTTAAACTAAATTGGAAATTTACGAACTGAATGTGTAGACCATCGAGAATTAATTCTGTGTTACACAGATCTATCAATATTGATTCTGGGCTCTTTCGATTTTCTATCGTTAACAGTAATTGATTCACTGAACCAATTACCAAGTAAAAATTGTCACAGATCTATGTAACACAGAACCTTTAGCCTATTTTTTGTGGGGGTTACTGAAAGAATTCTATCTATGGTAAAGAGATAGTTTAAGTGAATACCTAATCCAAAGAATTGGGGAAGTTTGCGATTTTATTGGTTGTGTATTTGTTGCGAAACTTTCAAATTAATTATTTGTTAATTAAATCTCGTTCTGTTAGTGGTTGATTTGTTTTAACGTTTCCATTCTCGAATGAATTTTTCATTTTTATTATGAGTTTTTATCAATGTGAAATATTCGTCTTCGATTGATGTATTTTAAATGATTCATCAATAATCTTCTAAATATTAATGGAAATGTCTCTAAAGCTCTGTTTCAATTGACAACAACTCTTGGAAAGAGAATGTTTCGTAATATCACAACACATGGTATTGGAAAACTTCCTGAGAGAAGACATGGACGCACACTGTATTTTTACAATGAAAAAATTGAAGAATAATTTTCGGAATACGCCCCTGTAATTCTTCCTCGATTTCATTCTGCGGGGAGAAGATTAGATGAAGTCGGATTCCTGGGAACAAAATCAATTTATACCCAACGATGAATTGTTAGTCGGAAGCTGAGTTAAATATGGTGATAGCGAAGTTTCTCCGAAAGAAAACAAATATGAGTTATTCTCATAATGCCCAATACCTCGATAAAAAAGTTTAGGGGAATGCCACATTTTTCGGAGTAAAAAAAAAATCAAAAAAAAAAAAAATACTGTGTGCAAAAATTCTCGAAAAGTCATATACGGGGGTTTTGTTATTTCGAAGAAAACTCTTTTTTCAATCCGACTCAAGAATTTGATTTTCTTCTAAGAACAGTATTGTTGGCATCAGCCACCTATTAGTGGTACGAAATATCGAGGAAATCGGTCTATGCGTTCGAAAGTTATTACAATCAGAAAATTCGACCAAACGAAAACGAATAACCTTGTATTCTAAGTACCGATTCAAACTCCCCTACAGGGTGGGCAAGTTTCGATGTATTTGAACGGCAACTATGTGAAATATGGCAGATGGAGAAAAATGAATCTTATTTTCAGGGTCTAGTTTAGTGATGCCAAAATATTTCTGATATCTCTTTCCGTTCTGGACTTATTCCAAATTCCTGGAATTTTGTGAAAATCGTCCATCGCGTATATCTCGATCATCATCAAAGTTACATAAAAATAAAATTGACATTCTATAGGCACTTTTTTAAATAGAATATAGTGCTGTGTGACAAAATTTTATTAGCTCAGCGGTTTTCTAGTTTTAAGGCAAACATGCTTTTTTATTAAAACAAACCATAGGAAGTTTTATCTCTATTGGATGCAGCAATTTCAGAAATATATAACATTTCTAGACAATTATTGCGTTCAATACATTCTGTCAGAGAATCTAACCTAACCTAACCTGAAATTTCCACAATTCCGTTCATTAGGTGCATGCCCATCAACGGTTCATATGGTTCTTTCACTGAAAACCACAGATTTGAAAGATCCTTTTTAAGATCATGGTTATTTCTATGGTTTGATTCGATTTAGACCACATAATCAGAATGATTAAAAAGTTATGCAAGTAAAAATATATATTATTATGAAAAACAAGACCTATGACATTAAATACACTGGTCTACAATGGTTTTGTTGCCCTAGATATGAAAATGATTTTGGGTCTATTTATGCACACAATTCGTGAAACTATCAATGATTTTGTAGGATTTGCTTTGATTTCTTTTTAAATCTTTATTTTCATTTTACATAACAAAAATCGTAAAACAAAAACAAAATATCAGATATATTTATAATGTCAGTTATGTTTTGAGAAATTCGGATACATCGAAGTAAATAAAGAGGAAAATGTCGAAAATATATTTCATATTTCCATAAAACGCCTTTTATGAGCTTTTCTTCTATAATTTTTGCAGGGGACAATCTCTTTTCAAAGACCAGCAGTAATCTGCCATCATGTGACAATCCCATCGACCTTGATACCTTTCTTCCATCACTTTTAGATCTTGATGAAACCGCTCTCCCTGTTCCTCACTATAATTTCCTAAATTATCCGGAAATTTATCTAGATGATTGCGGAGATAGTGTAACTTAATACTCATATTTGCTCCTAAAGTCTGAAAGTTTGTCAGCATATTTTGCACAATTTCTTCATAACTTGCTGCTTTATGGTTACCTAGGAAATTTTCGACAACCAACACAAAACTTTTCCGAGCTTTACTTTCCGGAACAATCATAACTTTGATAAAATCTGAGTCTTTCATCAATTGCCGTATTTGAGGACCACCAAATATTCCACCTTTCAATTTTTCCATACTAAGCTTCGGAAATTTTCTGCAAATGTAACTAAAACAATTTCCGTCTTTGTTCAACGCTTTTACAAATTGTTTAATCATACCTAACTTAATATGTAATGGTGGAAGTATGATTTTGTCTCTGCTCACCAGCGGCTCCCTTATTACGTTGGCTTTACCGACAGTTAAAGAATTTCTTACAGGCCAAATATCTTGTTCCCAATGAAGTTGATTTGCTCTACTATCCCACATACAAATAAAGTAAGGGTACTTTGTATATCCACTTTGTTGGCCAAGTAAAAAATTAACCATTTTTAAATCCACACAGATCAGCCATTGATGCTCAGAGTATTTAATTTTCTCTAAAACTAATTTTACATTTTCATATTCTTCTTTGAGTTTCGTTGAATGGGCAATTGGAATTGATGCAAATTTATTTCCATTGTGCAATAAGACGCATTTTAAACTTCTTTTGCAACTATCAATAAAAAGGTGCCATTCAGTAGATTTGTACTCTTTTAAACCCATGTCTATAAGCAGCTTCGCGATATCATTACTATACACTAATCCTTCGTTTTCACTAAAAAATTGTAATAACTCTTTTTCTCGCGTTCTGTATGTTGTAATTGTTACTGTTGGTGCCAATAAATTTTTTTCTTTCAATCTTGAGGCTAACAGTTCTGATCCTTGTTTTGATAAATTGAGATCACGTATTAAATCAAATAACTTTGGCTTAGATGTTTCACCTTTCCATTCACTTCCACTAGTAGATGGTCACGATTTCTGTGAATTTGGTAACATCATTGTTTCTGAGGGCATGCGAATTACTTTTGAAATGTATATGGGCCGAGGGAGATTTTCACTGTGTAGAACTGGACATTTCGTAGACTGTAAGTCTGGGTATCTCCACGTTTGATTTCGATTAAAACCTTTAACATCTACTACGCAAAAGTAACAATCATCTAAATGATTCGTAGGCTCCATCCAGATCATAGGAATACCAAAGTCTAATCCAGAACGTTCAC
The DNA here is from genome assembly GCA_013387265.2 of Cryptolaemus montrouzieri. Lineage (NCBI taxonomy): Eukaryota > Metazoa > Arthropoda > Insecta > Coleoptera > Coccinellidae > Cryptolaemus > Cryptolaemus montrouzieri. The sequence goes on along the minus strand of JABFTP020000083.1, from coordinate 4,334,837 downwards.
CTTTTTTCCACAACCGTAAAGACTCAACACAGGACTTACAAACTTTATTAAGAACCCATGGTTTACCTAATTTGTCCATTTTGAAACCAAAATATTCAACATAAGTCTCCTTGACAAAGTCTGTGATATTTCTTTTTTGTTTTTTTGGTATATAAACACCGCTAATATAACAAAATAAATCACTACAATATTTACACTTTCTTCGTGACGAACTCATATTTTAGACTAGAAGACAAATATATAAGAATGGACATTCAGTAATTGAAACAAAATATTAATCCATGACACTTTATCCAGATTTACGTGTATATGTACTTCAATATTGTCAAATAACTGAGATCTCAGCTGTTCTGTGGAGCAAGGGGTCTGAGAGTGGGGACCAGGTGATGTTTGTATGCGCGAAAAAGTTGCGCAGAAGCCTAATCATGACTAGAAAATTAAATTTTATTTCTAACAAGCTTATAATTGTTCCAAATATAAGGAATGCAAAAATCATGAAAATACGAGCACATTGAGAACTTTCATGAATATATTCGTAATCTGGGCACTTGAAAACATAAAAATTTGCGATGATATCCAGGGCAACAATAAAAAAACATTTTTTGTAGAGCTGTGATTTTTCTCAAACGAAAACCAAAAACACATACGAAAATTTTCAACAGAAACAAAAAGTCCTTACGATAAAAATGGGGAAAACTACTTTATCGCTAATATTTAAAAGTGTTGCCATTATTTTCAATGCATAAATTACTTCGCCGAGAAACACTACGGCATTGTAAATATGATAATTGCTAACATAAGGTCTTCCGAATCAGTGATGGCCCTAGTTTGGTGGGAAGGGGCACCATCGTGTTGAAAAATATATTTGATCTTTGTGCTAACGAAGTTGATCGAGAAATCCTTCAATGATATTATTGTGGATGATTTATCCATAACGTGCTCCATTCAAATTTTCATAAAAAATTTCCAACGCCAAAACGCGACTATCTTTCAGTGCACACCTCACTAAACCGTATCTTCCTTGATGCTGCACATCAATATGGCGGACCACAAATGTTCATTAAAGCAATCCCATCGAAAGTGATGCATACTTCATCTGTCCATATGACTTCTCTAAAAAAGTTTCTAAATACCAATCGCAGAAATTTTGTCAGCGAGGGGGATCCCCTAGCTACAAAATTGGGAGAATCGCATTTTGTAGGGTTTAAACTGGTTCTCGAATGTCGAGCGCCCGACCGACGTCTCGAAATTCTTGTTTCTGCTTCTATTTGTCTACTCGAAATTGAAGGTTTGTGCGTTACAGCACCTATCACTTCGATCGTTGCTTCCTCTCTATCACTTATATGATATTTTTTATTTCTCGATTTTGTGAATGAGCCACTATCGATAAGATAATCGTTCATTCTTCGCAAAATAGGTTTATTTGGCTGGTGACCTTTCAAGATACGGATTGAAATATGTTTCGGCCGTTGCTGTTAAATCATACCCACTAAGAATATAAAATTCCATCATATCGATTTTTTCATAATTATGATTTCTATACTGCATCTTGAAACAACTAAAGTCTCAGGTGAACAAATTCTTAAATGAAATGTTGGAACATACAACTAACAAGCAGCTATTTCGATATTCAATAAACATTAATACCTAAACTGAAACAGGAATTAAAGTGTCAAACTCTGACACACAGTTAATTATTATGCTCTATATCGAATCAAACCATAGAAATAACCATAATCTTAGATAGGATATTTAAAATCTGTGGTTTTCAGTCATAGAACAATATGAATCGTTGATGAGCATGCACCTAATGAATTGAATTGTGGCAATTTCAGGTTAGGTTAGGTTAGGTTAGATTCTCTGACAGAATGTATTGAACGCAATAATTGTCTAGAAATGTTATATATTTCTGAAAAGGAAAAAATTGCTGCATCCAATAAAGATAAAATTTCCTATGGTTTGTTTTAATAAAAAGCATGTTTGCTTTGAAACTAGAAAACCGCTGAGCTAATGAAATTTTTTCACACAACACACTTTTTCTCTGAAAGAAGGTATTGAATGCAATAATTGACTACAAATGTAATATATGTTTGAAAAGGAAAAAATCATTGCATCCAATCGGGTTGAAGTTTCCTATGATTCGTATTTAAAAAAAGCATGTTTGCATCATAATTCGAAAACCGCTGAGCAAAAAAAATTTGTTTACACAGCACTGTATTTGACTCAAAAAAGTGCCTGTAGAATGTCAAACTTATTTTTATGAAACCTTGATGATGATCGAGATATCCGCGAAAGACGATTGTCCCAAAATTCGAGAAATTTTCAATATATCCAGAACGTAAAGAGATATCAGCAAAATTTTGGCACCACTAAATTATTCCCTGAAAATGAGATCGAGAGAGGGGGTTTCTCTATCTGCAATATTCCACATAGCTGGCATACAAATACATCGAAATTTGCCCACCCTGTACTCTAACTATTGTTCAGCTACCAACGATCACTCGTGAATCACCCTGTACATTTTATATAAAATTGTCTCTATTTTACAGTATACAAGCCAACAGATACGTTCGATAAATACTCTGCGGAGGAAAAAACATTTGAGCCTTCGGACGAAGAGGAAGACTTCAATAAAACAGTACCTGAAAGACGAGAACAAATCGTGAAACGCCTTTCAACGGAAAGAACTATTCCGGCATCTTCACAGCGAGTTGAAATTGTCCAGGAAATCAGTTCCATAAAAAGGCAGAGCCTCGTCGAGGACAAAATAGCGGAAGTTCAACAGAAGGTTAATATTGAACCGATGAAAATAACAAATATCAAACCAGTATCCAAAATAATACAAGAAAAGAAAACTCTTTCGGAAGCCCCCGAATCAAAAACCACAAGTCCACCTGAGAAGGCTCCCGAAATTGTTAGCTACGCACAAGAAACAGATGAAAAACCACGCACAACAGTTCCTAACTTGGACGGACAAGAACCTTCAGACCGAAGAGATTCGGTCCTTCTAGAAGAAGTCACTCAGCTTTTGGAATTCAAGAAACCAGTTCCTAAGCTGATTACTAATGAAGGTAGGTGTTAAACTTAAATTATTCCTACTATTTTTTTTTATGCGCGCTTCCCAGGAATAGGCTAACCTGTTACACCACATAGGTAGCCTGAGAAGAATTCAGGTTTCTGTTTACTCGCTTCTTGAAGAGGGCCAAATTGCAGGATATTGAGAAGATGTTGGACGGAAGCTAGTTACACAGCTCACCGGCCCTGTAAACAAAGGAATTCTTATAGAGAGAGGTTCGAGGGGTTGTTAAATGTACCGCCATATGATGAGAACTCCTTGACAGCCTAGTGTTGCGGCAAAACATGAGTTGCCTGGTACAAGGTCTTTCAGCTCCTTGGAGCATCTTTCATGGAAGTATCTGTGAAACAGAGAAAGCTCAGCAACTTGTCTTCTGAGAGCCAGCAGTTGGAGATCGCGGGTGATCTCCGGGTGGTCGATGAGGCGCACATCCCGTTTTTGCACCCTATCCAACATCCGCAACAAATGTTTGGGCACAGATCCCCATACATGGGAACAATATTTCAAAGCAAGTCGAATCTGCGCCTTAGATACAAGCAACAGCTGAGGTGACGTGAAGTATAGCTTGGCTCTGAAAAGAAAACTAAGTTTAGCTGATGCAGACTTAGCTATTACTGATACATATTCATGCCAGCAAAACCCGAAGTTGACCGTTATCCCGAGAAGGTGCATCGAATCTTCGGATGGAATTTATTGGCCTTGCATTGTTAGATGAGGTCTTTCTAGAAAACGTAGTTGCTTACGTCTCGCTCGCGTTGAAGCTCACCAGGTTCAACTGACCCCATTGAGATATCCTCTGTAAGTTTAAGTTATTAATTTGTTGACATCTCTGATGCTGTAATCGGCCTCAGACTACTGAAAGACGAAACCAGGGTACAATCGACTGCAAAACCGAAGATCTTGTTGTCTGTAGATGACAGAAGATCGTTTATCTGCAACAGAAACAAGGTTGGCGAAATAATGGATCCCTGAGGCACTCCTGCTTGCAACTGGAAACAATCAGATGTTATACCGTCGACCACAACTTATGTTTGATCTATTTGAAAGAAAGCTACTTATCCAACCCCGCACTTTTTCTGGAAGCCCATATGCAGCAAGTTTAATCAACAAGGTTACATGCCAAACCCTATCAAAGGCTTTAGAGATGTCGGGGGTTATTGCTCTAAATTCTGGATACTAAAATGTATATTCGCTATTCCGTCGGCGTATGAGATCGCCAATTCCTTCAAACTTTGCTAATATTACGTATCCTGCTTTATTTACGAACAAAGGCTTCGAACGAACAGCAATTTTCGACCATAATTTCTTCATATTCAAAAAGTTTCGAGGTAGTGTAGATACGGACAGTTAATTGAAATAATGAACTGTAAAATATAGTTAGCTCTTAGGGCCACTGTATATTGAACCCTTGCAAAGCATGTCACACCATGGCTTGAGCCGAATACTGTAAATTGAAGCCAGTACTTGTCCACCAACTATATTCCACGATGTCAACCAAGTCAAGTGAACTTTGAACGTGTCAAAATAAGTATTATACTGTGAAGAGGAAGGAAGGTACAAAAATTTGTTTTCAGCTCGAATGAGTGCTACAATGAGTTCAACATGTTTCAATAGGGAACAGGGAAGTAGTCGAAGTAGTAGTTTTCCCGACTGTGCTGTATTCTGCGAATCAACCTTTACGCTCAACGGAAAAAATAGACCTAAACCCTCCAAATTGTGCGCCATGCATAAACTTTGCTACGTCCATATCAGACTGAATGGGATTGCAGTTGAATGGATCCAATATGCAGTAATTCATGATGTACTGTGAATTTCCCACGAGAGGGTTGTGCTTGAGCTGTACGTGGCATAGGGTCAATTAATCGCGTGGAATATCAGAACAATAACTATTCACTTTTATCTAGGTAAAGTCTCAGAAAAGAGTCTCTATAATCAATAAAGAGTGGGTTTGTGTAGTTTGCATGACCGAGATTATAAAAATGTTTCGATTGATGAACTACACGATTTATTCTTCAGATTCCTTGTTCTTTTCGATAAAACCGACTTCGTGAGCGAAAGAAGAAGGAGATTCAATGAGTAATATTGATACTCTACTTATTTTATGAAAATTCATTTTCAGTGAAGATGAAGTAAAATATATTTCATATTTCCACAATTTTATCTTTACAAACAGAACCGGTCATTTCAAGTAGTCGACTACAGGAAATGAACTTACCTATATAGATACTAGCGTAATTTCATATTAAGTGGTGGAAAGCTATTTATGTCCAGCTGGCTATTAAGCGAGATTTCACTTGTGTTTCTACAAAGTTCATTGATTTCCAAACATTCCAACAGCTTCAATTTTTCCTTTCTTGCAATTATGAAGAATTTTTATGGAATTATCCAATGTTGTTGAATGTTTCGTGGTTTTCATATATTTACATATAAGAGAATTATTGTCAAATGATGAATGGTCTTCTGGATTCGAAATTAATACCAGTCAGCCCAAAATAAGCTATCATACACTAATTGCAAACAATTTTGTAATCTGCTGATTTTTTTAATTTGTCTGTTTTTTGTTCAGCATTTAATAAAAATTTTCTGAAATTTAGACCACATGAGGAAGATTTGAATTTGGGAGGCTTTTACTTGGTAAAATTCCATTATCAATAATAAAAAACAAGTACTGTGTTTTAAGGAATTTTACTTAATAATTGCGATTCGTAACGCGTTTCACTACACCGTAGCTTCTTCAGACGAATGAATATACAGAAAAATATAAATGAGAATATAACTATAAATGTTCTTGAGTAATTAAAAGCTTATTGGGTTGCTTCTTCTTGAGTGGTTATTTATGACAGGTATATCCAATAAAATTAAGGAATAGATTGCTCTCCGAAGAGATTCAATAGAGGTGAAGGGCTTAAATCGACTTGTTCATTGATGAGTCTACCTGAGTGTTTGTATTTATTGATTTATAAAGTTTCCCAAAGATCTACCTTCCAATATTTATTATCTGTATGCAAAATTTCAAACTGTGGGTCGAAAGAATGATTATTTTCTAAGAGATGATTCGCGTAATTTGAATCTGATTTTTTATTTGAAAAACTGCGTTTGTGTTCCGATATTCTAATATTAAAATTTCTATGTGTTCTACCAATGTAGAAATTATCACAGTCATTGCAATTCAATCGATAAACACCTGATTTATTGTTTTTACCTGGTTTGGTTTTATTATTGTTTATATATTTGCCTAAATTATTATTAGTTTGGAAAGCTATGTTGAAATTATTGCTACTTAAGAATGATTTCAGTTTCTCACTTGTAATGCCAACGTAGGTTAAGGTATTGAATTTTTGTTTCAATTTATCGACAGGGTAAACTTCATTCAATGCGATTCCACTTTGTTTTCTATTTAAAATATTATTTATTAGTTTGGGATTGTAACCATTATTTTTGGCTATTTGTTTAATCAAATTTAGTTCTTTGTTGAAATTTTCTGGTGATAACGGGATGTTAATCAATCTATGAATAAAACTATTGAATGCTGACATTTTATGTTGATATGGATGACACGACGAGTTATGTATTATAGTATCTGTATGTGATGGCTTATGGTAAATTGCGAAAACATGTTTTCCATTTTCATTCAAAATTGTTACGTCTAAGAAATTTATTGAATTATTGCTTTCTATTTCGGTTGTGAATGCAATTTTGGGATGTAATGAATTTATATGATTTTTGAAAATTTTAACTGTGTATCTGTTCCTGAGAAGCAAATAATGATATCGTCTACATAGCGATACCAGTATAAACAATATTTACTGAGTGGATGATTATGAATTAGTTTCTCTAAGTTATTCATGAATATTTCTGCTTACAGAAGACTTAACGGATTGCCCATAATCAAGCCGTCTTCAATAGTATAATATTTGTTATACTGTTATTGCATTCACAACCGAAATAGAAAGCAATAATTCAATAAATTTCTTAGACGTAACAATTTCGAATGAAAATGGAAAACACGTTTTCGCAATTTACCATAAGCCGTCACATACAGATATTATAATACATAACTCGTCGTGTCATCCATATCAACATAAAATGTCAGCATTCAATAGTTTTATTCATAGATTGATTAACATCCCGTTATCACCAGAAAATTTCAACAAAGAACTAAATTTGATTAAACAAATAGCCAAAATAATGGTTACAATCCCAAACTAATAAATAATATTTTAAATAAAAACAAAGTGGAATCGCATTGAATGAAGTTTACCCTGTCGATAAATTGAAACAAAAATTCAATACCTTAACCTACGTTGGCATTACAAGTGAGAAACTGAAATCATACTTAAGTAGCAATAATTTCAACATAGCTTTCCAAAATAATAATAATTTAGGCAAATATATAAAAATAATAAAACCAAACCAGGTAAAAACAATAAATCAGGTGTTTATCGATTGAATTGCAATGACTGTGATAATTTCTACATTGGTAGAACACATAGAAATTTTAATATTAGAATATCGGAACACAAACGCAGTTTTTCAAATAAAAATCAGATTCAAATTACGCGAATCATCTCTTAGAAAATAATCATTCTTTCGACCCACAGTTTGAAATTTTGCATACAGATAATAAATATTGGAAGGTAGATCTTTGGGAAACTTTAGAAATAAATAAATACAAACACTCAGGTAGACTCATCAATGAACAAGTAGATTTAAGCCCTTCACCTCTATTGAATCTTTTCGGGAGCAATCTATTCCTTAATTTTATTGGATATACCTGTCATAAATAACCACTTAAGAATAAGCAATCCAATAAGCTTTTAATTACTCAGAAACATTCATAGTTATATTCTCATTTATATTTTTCTGTATATTCATTCGTCTGAAGAAGCTACGGTGTAGTGAAACGCGTTACGAATCGCAATTATTAAGTAAAATTCCTTAAAACACAGTACTTGTTTTTTATTACATGAGGAAGAGGTGGTTATTTTGAATTTGGAATAGTATTTTGAAGTTATTGCTTTCTTTTCTGTTGATATTATAAATGATATTATTAGTAGATTCTGTCATTGTCAGATCTAAACATTTTATTGCGTTATTAATTACTTTTTCTACTGTGAACTAAATTTTGCTATGAACTTCGTTCAGAAATTGCAGAAATTTATCAATTCACATTTTGAGCCATAAAACCCTACTATTCTCATGGACTCATTAAATCATTCAAATCATAAACTAGCAGCCTATAATTTTATGATCCCTTGAGGCTTTTCAATCCCATTGTCACCGACAAACCTTAAAATTTAAATAAATACCATCAGAAAAAATTGCCATAAATAACAGAATTCCTCTAGTTTTCTATATTGATATTATAAAGAGGAAAGATTTGATTGTTTTATTGTTTGCATTAAATAGGCTCCGACACTACTTGACCGATTTGAAAAATTCTTTCACAGTTGGGAAGCTACACTACCTATTAAATTCTCAAAAAAGTTAGGTATTCAAATACATATTAACCCGTCCCTCAAGCCCCCTTTTGAACCTCAACCATCAGGCGCGCGAGCTCTGTGTTACTCCGCCACGGCGCATGGCGAAGATGACGTGTTGTATCGTAAATATTACACACGCGAATAGCGTGAACGTGTTTCGACATGTTCATTATTTTAACGTGCATGAACGATGGATTGAACTTGTGAATCATTGCACCTACTCTTGAATTTGATATTATTTCACCCTCAGTCGAGTGTCTCTTATTTGATGAAAAACTACTGCTGTTGTGCGATCTCCAAATCAACATGTGATTTTTTTTTTCAATATCGATTGTTTTCAGTGTATTTTATTGATTTGCGTTTATTATTAAATACGTGACGAGTTATTTTCCTATTCGAATTTAATTTTGAGTCATGGAAACGAGATCTGGAACGGCAGAAGTGATTTTCCTGGTTGGAAATACATCAAAAAAATCGATGGAAATAAGCTACCCAGTAATCGTGAAGTATTAAAAGTATTTTTCATGCTCTAAGAAGAGAAAAAGGCAGTACTATACGTTTTAGTGCAACAAAAGCTATTCAACTCGTCGAAGAATTTTGGCAGAAAGCCAGAATACCAGTCAAGAGGACCCAGAAAAGCATTGAAAAACTTGAAAGTATATATCGTAACTGGGAAAAAATTGCAAAAATGAAACTCGAAGAACACCACGCCAAATTGAAAAGAAAGACTATTTGTAGAACCGCTTGATAACTTATTCGATATTGCTCACAATGATGCTGACAAATTAATTACTATTGAGGAGGACAAACAATTTTGAAAGCTCAACGACAAAAAGGAAGAATTGGTTACATGGGCTCCGTCGATGTCTCGTTGGCACAAAAAGAAGCGAGAATTGAACTACGACGTCTTGAAGAAGAAAATCGACATGAAAAGGCTGTTGAAGAAATTGACACATTAGGTAAATATTGATTTTTTGTGAATGTTGTGCTGCATATTATTTTACCTAGTACCTACTTGCTAACCAAATTTATACCTATCAATTAGATTGAATGTATTGATAATTGATCCTAAATTTGATTTTTAAACAATACTTCAGATTGAATAATACCCTAAATCCAAATTAATGTCTAAATTTCTTTACAGAGGAAAAAGTTGTGTTGGCTTCGTCTGAATCGAGTGAAAATTCTAGTGAAGATTTTGATGCGGAACCGATACCTGGTACTAGTAGCAATGAACCTCCTCTGAAACGATTTAAACGGGCCAGAAATCAGTTTATTTCAACAGAATTAGTTGCTGCATTTGATAGGTGCAAAGTTAGCGATCGAAATGCAGTTATGTTACTCACTGCAACAGTGAAAGCGTTAAAACTCGATCCAGATGAGTTTGTGATCAATCGATCTTCAATTCAGCGTTGTAGACAAAAACACGTGAAGGAAAATTCGAAAAATTCGTAAAGTATTTGAAGACACCGAAATTACTTCCATCGTAATTCATTGGGATGGCAAGTTACTTCCGAACATAGACAGTTCAAAAAGGATAACTTGGAACGTCTCCCAATAATTGCGTCGTATCAAGGACAAGAGCAAATACTTGGAGTTCCTATAATTGAATCTTCCGTGGGCTAAATCAAGCTAATGCCATTTTTGACTTGTTATATGAGTGGGATATCGTGGATAAAGTTCAAGCACTATGTTCCGACACAACAGCTTCAAACACTGGAAGACTAAATGGAGCCTGCATCTTATTGGAACAAATGCTTGAAAGAGAGCTTCTATATCTACCTTGTCGTCATCATATTTTGGAAGTCATGTTACGCGGTGTATTTGAAAATCAGGTGGGCAATACGTCTGGACCATCTATTCCAATTTTCAAGAAGTTCCAAGCTACTTGGATAAACATTAATCGAGAAAATATACAATCCGGTATAGAAGATCCATACGTAAAAGAAATCATCACTGAATCTGAATCCACACAACTGATCGACTTTTGCAAAAAGGAATTATTATTTAAAAAACCAAGAGAAGATTACAGCGAATTGTGTCACTTAGTGATCATGTTTTTAGGAGGTGAAAAAAAAGCAATCAGGGCGCCTGGTGCATTTCACCATGCGCGCTGGATGGCAAAAGCGATATATTGTTTGAAAATTTTCTTATTTAGAGCACAATTCAAGTTGGATATTGCTGAAGAACGAGGAATTAGAAATGTGTGCATTTTTGTAGCTAAAATTTATTCAAAACATTGGTTGCAAGCATCATCTGCTGAAAAAGCACCGAGATTGGACCTTGAATTGCTGAAAAGCTTAGAATTATTTAAAGAAATCGACAAAAATGTTAGCAAATCTGCAATTGAAAAAATACGAAATCACCTCTGGTACTTATCTATGGAAAACATTGCACTTTCATTTTTCGATGACCAGGTTTCAATTGAAGTGAAAAAAAAGATGGTATCTGCTCTAAGCAAAGAAAATGATGAAGAAACATTATTCAAACGAATTTGGCTTCCTCCTGCAATCGAAAACGCTAGCTTGGAACACTTCGTGAGTAAAATACACTGCACTTTTTCACCAGATTTCAAATTGATCCAAGTTTCATGGAAGAAGTACCGAGTAAATGGGACTCGAATCCGAAATATATTAAAGGAAAAAGTGTAGCGAAGAGTTTGAAAGTAGTGAATGACACAGCAGAAAGGACGGTTAAGCTAATAACTGATTATAACAATCTAATTACAAAAATGAAGAACAAAAACAATTTTTATTGCAAGTCGTAGCACAGCACAGAAAAGAATATCCAGATGTAACACGAACGACGCTAAAAGGTGGCTGAATTTTTTACAAATCTTACTTTTTTTATGTGAATGTAAAATACATTATAATTCTTTTTGTTTTTGTTGTGAATGTAAAATATTAAACGTAGCCTTAAAAATATTTCATTGATTTGAAAACAAAAATCTTGTGTAAGTACTTCATGTTACAACATGATTGTATGTAGTACTGTGCAGTTATGTCGCCGCGTTCAAATGAGTTTCGTTTTGCACGCACCATGGTGGAGTAACACAGAGCTCGCGCGCCTGATGGTTGAGGTTCAAAAGGGGGCTTGAGGGACGGGTTAATATGCATCGATTGGGCTCAAAATTTTTATACGTTATTTTCTCATAAAGTGGCACCAAACTAGGGGGGTCCTGAAAAAAATTTCAATTTTTTTTTTCACCAAGTATAAATAAGGGCCACCCTAATATGTATACTTGAGACGAATTATCAAAAATTCCTGACAAGAGCTAGTTTCCAAATCTGCCCGCCATGCACGCAGCCCCCAAGCGCCACAATAGTGCAACCAAGCAGGATGCCGAGAAACGAAGCGGCAGTTTCGTCCTTATTAGGAGCTCATCAGTGTCGCATATCGCTTCTCAGCATCCTAACCAGCTACATCGGGGTACACTAACGATTCCAGAAAAGACGCATCTCGCACATACGTACGAAAGTCGCCCTCTATGGAGCAAACCGGTAAACCCGCTACCGGACTTAAAGAAAGCAACGAACAATAACAAGCAGATGTGAGAACGTTAAAAATTCCAACACATGAGGAAAGTTTTTCGCCGGTCCGTGAATCAGCGGTTCAAAACGAGCGAAATAATGCCGTTGATTTGGTGCTCTAGGCCTCTGTTCCAGGATAAAATTTCCTGTCGGTAAATATTTGATGAGACAAATATTTTTCGCGATAAACTTCACAAGGAGTCTACATATGTAAACTTGAGGCAAGAAGAATTATTCAAAAATCCGTTGATCAACGAATAATCCTTCCTGACAAGAGTTCTAAAGAAATCAACCGTTGATGTGATTCACGGACCGGCGAAAGATGATCCTAAGTGTTGGAATTTTTAACGTTCTCACATCCGTTTGTTATTGTTCGTATCTTTCTCGAGGTCCGGTAGCGGGTTCACCGTTTCGGTCCATAGAGGGCGACTGTCTTACATATGTACGAGATACGTCCTTTCTGGAATCGTTAGGGTACCCCGATGTAGCTTGTTAGGATGCTGAGAAGCGATATGCGACACTTATGAGATCCTAATAAGGACAAATCATTCATTGATCTACGAATTTTTGTTTTATTGTGATAATGATTCACCTGCAGTTGCAAAATTATAATCAAGATATTGTTAAATCGAATGGGAAAAGAACATCATCGAAAAATTTTTTACTTTGGACAGAAGTACTTCCTGACCTTGACATTTTCCAAAAAAAATAAAGTAAATAAGGACAACTTTCACATCTTGCGATTCTCTAATTAAATATCTATACATTTCAGAACCGAAATCTCCGAAGTTTTCTAAAACTCCACCGCCCAGTCCGGCCGATTTCGCCAGCAAGGAAAAGCAGGCATCCACAGCCCAAGGTGAGTTTTTCAAATTCATTCTCAAGTATTGCTTTATTAGTTAGTCTGAAATACAAAATATACATTTTCGAAATTTTCCATAATCAGTTACGTCGATTGGAAATATATATTTTGTAAAATGAAAAGTGGCATATTTGTCGGTTGATCAATTAAAATAACACTTTCTATTTTCTAATCAGATTATTTTCTTAACGAGATATGTATTAAGGTCATGGTGAAAAATGGTTTAACATAGGAATTTACACTGTTTTCTTAAATCGAATGCAATAAACAAATTTGAGAACGAAAATCGAAACCTCAGAAATCATCCAAATATTCATGGAAAATTTTGTAAATTATTTATAGAATGATATATGAGAAGGTCAATTGAATTTAATGATAATATCTGTTTCAAATTCGCGAAGAAGAAACACTATTTAATAGTTTTATGATGACAGTCTTTGATGAAATACCCACACTACTGCAATCGGTTGCGAAGCTTCTGTGTGTTAAAAAAAAGAATCTTTTACCCTCAAGTAATTCCTTCAAGAACTAATAATAGTCACAGCGGGACAACTCTGGTGTATATTTGGGCGTTCACCAGTCCATTTTATCTACTTAAACGAACGTCGTACGCTGTTTTTTTTTTTCATTATTCTTGACTCTTGGGAGGAGGCGGTTTCTTTCATACCACAGGTGTGAGTAGATGCATCTTTTTCTGAGGAAAGGGTCAGCCGGTCCCAATCAGATATCTTCTACAAATCGGAATTCAGTGTTATGGTCTGTTGGTACCTATGTCGGTGTGTCACCTCAGCAGATTTAGGACGCATAATAGGAAATTAGGACACAAGAGTACAGTCGTCCACAATCCCATATAATCTGTTTTTTTAATTAATGGAGCAAATCATTGATCTGCACCAGAAGAAGATTTGGCGAGAGTATGTAGCCCTGGGGTACTCCTGCATTCTACTATCGCTAACAGGCGGCAGGCATCGACTCTTCTAGAATTCCGAATTCTTATTGGCGTTTTCCCCAATCTCTATCACCTACTATGAAATGTTTGACTTCTTTAACCACAACAACTTCGACGATCACCAAATAATATAGTTTCTCAATGAGATAAGCGTTTCTAGTACTGATACATACACAGATTTCATCATTCAACCGACAAATCCTTTCAATATATTTCAGAATCTAGTCTTCAACTGTCTGACCCCCAAAAACACGTCAAAAATATGTCATGGTTGTATCGATAATAGATCCAAGTGCACTCGCTCGCCAAGCAAAAATTGCATTCCGCAGTATAAATTCTCCTCCTTTTCATTCAATCCCAAAGATCCATTAAAAACATGTATAGATCAGGAGTCAACTAATTTTTCCAGAGTGTAATACTGTAAACTGGTCCATCCCCTGATATTAGATATAAAGAACATTATATCTCCTTCGCCAAAGATGTAAAAACTTAACTGGTGCTAATCATAAAAGACAGCCGTTTCTTTCCCAATATAGACAATTCAAAAACTCTGACTTTGCCCAAAAAAAAAAGAAAACTTACTTGGAATACACAAAAACCTTCAAAATCATTTGTGAAGATTCGTCTAACTTTGAATGGAGGAATTGTATGAATCACAAGTATTTGATATTTTCCAGTAATATCCATTACTGTTTGCAAGTCCTGTAAATATTATTGCACCTCCCATGTAGTTTACATGTCAAAAGATGAACAAGAGTTCAAAAATGCAATAACAATGTTGATTTTATAGCTACATAATAATAAAATAAAGTATAATCATGTCCAAGAACTACATTTTGTTTGGGTTATTTCTTACGAAAACTGTTACATCAACTAGAACTGAGGTATTCATATTTGCTTCGGCTTGTATAATTATACGAGGACTACGCTGTATATTTTGGAATTCAAGAAACGAGGTGTATTTATATTCAAAGTAATCCCCATATACTTCAATGTCTTTTGTAACCTAAACTTCCACAACTTAAAGACATAGGGCCAATCATCTTTAGGAGCACATCAATCTCCTTCTGCGTCATTATGCGTCCACAACGAAACTGTGTTTCTTATGTTAAAGAACGGGATTTCACACATGGCCAAATCAGGCGAGCAAGCGGATGTGAAATGACCTTCACGTTACGTTCAGCTGAAAATCCACTGTTTGCTGTACCGTGTGTGACGATGCATTATGGTAAAGCAACATTATCCCGCAAATCCTGACTCATTCTACCACTGCAGGTGAACATTTTGTGGTGAACCTTTTGGCTGTGACAGTACGTTGATTTTCTAGGAATATCGAAAAATTGAATGTATATTTCATTACTTGTTACTATTTTATAAAAGATACGATAACCACCATTCAACATTCATAACGTTTGTCGCAAAATTCTTACTCGCTCTGCTTTTCATTTTCATTATTTCATTTATTTATTGTTCAAATGAATACACTAACAAAAAGGAATGAACAATAAATACTTCCCATCAAAAAATACATGGGGTATCATTATAAAATACAGATATCTATTCTGAAATATGCAAAAGAAATGAAATACATTTAAAACACTTAAAACATCCCACAAAATTCATTCATCTTTGAAAACTATAAATAAAATACTCATTGATGGTATAATATGCCTTGGGCATAAGGATACTCTTCAAATTTCCTTTGAGGTCACTCTTGTTTTTCCTCTTCATTTCCTCAGGATGTTTGTTGAGAATCGTTAGTGCGTTATAGTTAACGCCAAGTTGAGCGTTAACTCTGTGATGGGGAATTCTGTAGTGGCGTGCATTCCTGGTTAAGTAGTAGTGGTTTTCATTACTTTTCGGGAGATCATCTCAAAAGTCTTTGATATATATAACAGAGGTTAGAATGAACAGTGAAGACAGAGTAAATATGCCTTCCCTCTTAAACAGGCCTCTACAAATAAGCATACCAGAATGAACAGCGTAGCCCTTGTTATAATATTAAATAAACTCATTTCATGAACAATAACTATATCAGTTATCTTGTTTCCAAAAAATGCATATCTAATAAAAATACGACAATATTGAAACTATCGTTGAATTGAGAGACCTTCAGAATATTATTCTGGTACTTGTCAATTAATTTAATAGATTTACTAAGGAGAAATAATTTTTTATGGTTTCGTGTAAACTTTATTAGATTATATCGCCCTTCCGTAGCAGCTTTTCATAATTCACTTAGTTACTCATAAATCGTCGCGAAAGTGTGTGCCTACGAATTGGTAAGTGAATTTTTCGATGAATTTTATATCCATATTTTCACCATGTACCCTATGGAAATTTTTTTGCATTCGATCAATATGCCACAACGATGGAGTTTGCAGTCGGAAATTATAAGTTTTGATTTTGAATTTTGATTAAGTAGAATAGGAGAAATTCGTACTGTTTCATTCATATTTGAACCGAATATGTGATAATATTGATTATTTGATATGAGAACATTATTTTACAAATATTTCACCTCTACTTTACACAATCGCAACTTTCAATTGTCACAATGTTTGATCGAGTATATTATTTAAAATAGCTCATGGCTTTGTCTTTCTTGGAAGCTACTAATTGTCGATTTACTGTGAATTGTTGCATAACAGAAAATAAATCATATTCCTCAATACATACTCACATTAGATATCCTCATATTCCTTCAGCTTCAATTTGCGCTTTGTCTATTAATCCATTCAGGTTATAATTTTCAGAATAGTCTGAAAGTTAAACTTTAGAGCCTGTCATTTTTGATTCATTCATGTCATGTAAAACTTGTAGAGAAGTAATAAAGAAACGATTCCTAAAAAAAAAAAATTGGCAAAATAACATTCAATTCTGAAAAGAACTCTGATTCTAGTAAATATGGAAATGAATCGTCTCTTAAGACCCCGCATGAATGATTGTCATCTCTATCCACTAGTTACAGTAGAAAGCGCTTCTGCTAAACTTTTATTTGCTTAACAGAAACCTGACATCATGTTGTTTCATTTTATTGCATTAACCATAATAATCCCTGATCAATTATGTTTCCTCTCTTGGAAGCCTTTGTTGCTTGATGGCTGAAATAGGTGTTTTTTGTTCTGATGAATACTAATAATGGTTAATATAGAGCGTCCTAATGAAACTTCGCCCCTTTCACAAACAACACAGAGCGGACTTAACAAACTGGTAATATGTTTCGATTTTCAATTTGAGATTGGGTTTAGTCGAAAAATTGTTTGCTCATCTGATTGAAGTACTTCTTGAGTATTCAGAAATAACGAAACAAATTGTCATGAATAATAAAAAAACAAGTACTGTATTTTAAGGAATTTTACTTAATAATTGCGATTCGTAACGCGTTTCACTACACCGTAGCTTCTTCAGACGAATTAATGTACCGAAAATAAGAATGAGAATATAAATATAAATGTTTTCAAGTAATTGAAAGCTTATTGGGTTGCTCCTTCTTAAGTGGTTATTGATGACAGGTATATCCAATATAATTAAGGAATAGATTGCTCCCTGAAGAGATTCAATAGAGGTGAAGGGCTTGAATCGACTTGTTCATGGATGAGTCTACATGAGTGTTTGTGTTTGTTGATTTATAAAGTTTCCCAAAGATCTACCTTTCAATATTTATTATCTGTATGCAAAATTTCAAACTGTGGATCAAAATAGTGACTTTTTTCTAGGAAAGGATTCGCGTAATTTGAATCTGATTTTTTATTTGAAAAACTGCGTTTATCTTCCGATATTCTAATATTAAAATTTCTGTGTTCTACCAATGTAGAAATTATCACAGTCATTGCAATTCAATCTATAAACACCTGATTTATTGTTTTATCTGATTTGGTTTTATTATTTTTATATATTTGCCTAAACTATAATTAGTTTGGAAAGCTATGTTGAAATTATTGCTACTCAAGAATGATTTCTCACTTGTAATGCCAACGTAGGTTAAGGTATTGAATTCTTGTTTGAATTTATCGACAGGGTAAACTTCATTCAATGCGATTCTACTTTGTTTTTATTTAAAATATTATTTATTAGTTTGGGATTGTAACCATTATTTTTGGCAATTTGTTTAGTCACATTTAATTCTTTGTTGAAATTTTCTGGTGATAACGGGATGTTAATCAATCTATGAATAAAACTGTTGAATGCTGACATTTTATGTTGATACGGATGACACGACGAGTTATGTATCATAATATCTGTATGTGACGGCTTATGGTAAATTGCGAAAACAATATAATACATCACTCGTCGTGTCATCCGTATCAACATAAAATGTCAGCATTCAACAATTTTATTCATAGATTGATTAACATCCCGTTATCACCAGAAAATTTCAACAAAGAATTAAATTTGATTAAAAAATTGCCAAAATAATGGTTACAATCCCAAACTAATAAATAATATTTCAAATAAAAATAAAGTAAAATCGCATTGAATGAAGTTTACCCTTTCCATAAATTGAAACAAGAATTCAACACCTTAACCTACGTTGGCATTACAAGTGAGAAATGATTCTTGAGTAGCAATAATTTGAACATAACTTTCCAAACTAATTATAGTTTAGGCAAATATATAAAAAATAATAAAATCAAATCAGATAAAAAAATAAATCAGGTGTTTATAGATTGAATTGCAATGACTGTGATAATTTCTACATTGGTAGAACACATAGAAATTTTAATATTAGAATATCGGAAGATAAACACAGTTTTCCAAATAAAGAATCAGATTCAAATTACGCGAATCATCTCCTAAAAAATAGTCACTCTTTTGACCCACAGTTTGAAATTTTGCATACAGATAATAAATATTGGAAGGTTGATCTTTGGGAAACTTTAGAAATCAACAAATACAAACACTCAGGTAGACTCATCAATGAACAAGTCGATTTGAGCCCTTCACCTCTATTGAATCTCTTCAGGGAGCAATCTTTTCCTTCGTTTTATTGGATATACCTGTTATCAATAACCACTTAAGAAGGAGCAACCCAATAAGCCTTTAATTACTTGGGAACATTTGTATTTATATTCTCATTCTTATTTTCTGTACATTCATTCGTTTGAAGAAGCTATGGTGTAGTGTAACGCGTTACGAATCACAATTAAAATTCCTTAAAACACAGTACTTGTTTTTATCATTGATAATGGAAATTTTCCAAGTGAAAGCCTCCCAAATTCAAAAAAAAAACAAATTGTTATTGTTATTATAATTCAAAGAGAGATTATGGGGACAAATCTTAAAATGGCTAATTGTCCTGTAAATTCCTAAATAAAAATTAGCTCGAACACGTCAATCGTAGGCTTAAGTTTCACAAAATATAAGGAATAAAAATATGTTTGACAAATGTTTCAGTTTTCATCTTATTTTCGAAAACTAATAGGAAATTGAAATATTACGTCATTTATACCTAAGAAACAGTTAGTTATTGTAGATTCTGTTTGTTAGCTAATGTAATTTAAACGAATTCTAATAGACCTTATCTCGTGCTTCTCTCACCTGAATGTAAAATTGAAATTTAAAAAACAATTTTTAATTTTTTGAGAAATGCAAGAAATGATTTCCATTAGTACAATCGTCTGAGAAACCAGTTGGTAACTGAATTATTGATTCTTTATGCTCGTCTACTCTAATATAAAAACTACAGTGTTCGCACCTTGAAACAGTCCATGAATGCTCGCGTGGGGTACATGTGTCACCTATTTCATAATAAATTTTAAGAAATAAAACTTTTCTAAATTATAAAAATAAGTAGAAATATTTAAAATCAACTTTATCTCTTACCACAAACTAAAATAAAAAGTAACAATAGTTGTATTTATCATAAATTGTTGTTCAACAAAAAAGTTTCTTAACAATCAACACATTTGGACTAAATTAAAACCCATGAAGTTTAGATACAGGGTTAGGCAAAACAACAGGAAAACTAATTATCTCAGTTATTTACCAAGCGATTTTTTTGAAAATTGGTTTTCCTACATTGCGAAGCATAAAGAATTCAGTGTTAATATTTTGTGCTCAATAGTGTTTTCGGTGTATCCGAAAATGACCACTACATAAAAATTTCAAATATATCACCTTATATATCTATTTATTTTTAGATTCAGAGGAAGAAACTTCCTTAGAAACAACCAAGAAAAATCCTTTTCCTTCAATGTCGTGTTCATAACAAAATCAAAATGACAATAATTATCATCACCTAAATCAAATTACTCTCGAATTCATAATCAACGTGCAGGTTGACAATTATTGTCAAGTACTTGTTGAAATTTTGATTTTTGCATGAACGAAAGAAAGTTTCTTATTGAAACTATAGCAAGTGTTGAAAATGAGTTCCATTCACCTCCTGACAATAACCTAATCGATCACTAAAATTTCTAACATGATTTTGAGAAATTGTGGGGGTGTGAAATTGATTTCTTATGCGACGCCTCAACTCATCTAGATTGGCAGGTCGTTCTCTATAAACTCGGCATTTGAAGTGGCCCCATAAAAAGAAGTCCAGAGGCGATAGATCAGGTGACCGCGGGGGCCACTCGATAGGACCTCTTCTACCGATCCATCTTTCTGGAAAAATTTGATCCAGATAATTTCGGACATCTACCGCAAAGTGTGGGACAGCTCCATCTTGTTGGAACCATACAGTATCAGCTGGGGTTAACGGATTATTCAAATTTGGAAATAAAGCTGTTATGGCTGGTACAATTTCATTTCTTAATAATTCCAAATATCGCTGTCCAACTGAATTCCCTTCTATAAAAGATGGACCAATTATGTGGTCACCGATAATACCGGCCCAAACATTCAATTTTTGTGGAAGTTGTGTATGAACCTCTCTAATCCAATGTGGGTTGTCTCTCGACCAAATACGGCAATTATGTCTATTTACTGTACCGTTGAGGCAGAAAGTAGCTTCATCCGAGAATACGATTCTATTCAAAGAATTTGGATTCGCCATAATCATTTCCATGATGTACTCTACGGTCAGGATCGTCCGTAATCTCATTGACAAAATGGATTTTATATGGCTTAATTTTTTTTGTTTTCAGTATCCTTCAAACTGACCGCTGAAAAATATCATGATTCAAGGCTAGTTCATTTGTAGAAACCTGAGGATTTTCCGCAAATGAACTAGCCTTGAGTCATGATATTTTTCAGCGGTCTGTTTGAAGGATACTGAAAACAAAAAATTAAGCCATATAAATCCATTTCGTCAATGAGATTACGGACGATCCTGACCGTAGAGTACATCTAGTATGAGATCCGGCTGCAAAATTAATACATGAAAAATGTAGATAGTCAAAAGCTAATTTTTAAGTATTCTGATAGATTGGGGAATTCATTTTTCATAAGGTGCCAATTAAAAATTACCCGCCAATGTTATTAATTAATCCATTAATGATCAATTTTTAGTTAAAAATTTCGTTAATATCTTATGGAAATAAAACCTACACCACTTCTTAACAGTGTAATTGTAAAATGTGTAACGTCACAGTTGCAGCTGATTGCTTACCCGTAACCTCTTCGCAGCCAGGTGTAAACAGGTATGATTTTAATACAACTTTTCGTTCATGATGTATATTAATTTCGTTCGTGCCACGTTGAAGCTGATTTTTTTCTGTATTTAATGCTATATAGCTGCTTGTAAAGAAAAACCCGCAAATTGAAGTTTCCTGCCCTTAAAGATGCTAGGTACTGAAAATAAAGTGACAGAGAGTGAGTGCGTGACGTTACTTGTTAGACGAGGATGCTAAATGTCAGCTGTACTCGTTTTTCGAGCCATTGCGCATGCCTCAACAGATAGGGTTCTCAACCAACTGTCTAAGTAGTAATAACTACGATTCTATTTAAATGCTCCAAAAACTTTAACATATCAAACGATAATAATAAAATTAAAATAATAATAATAATAATAATAAAAACAAACTTAGATACGTACACATGATGACAAAACTTTGATTTTAAAGTAAAAATCTAATTTATTTTTAAATAAAATTGAAAGACTATAGTTATCAAAAATAATACATTGATTAATTATGACAAAGAAAATGTTATTATGTAGGTAGTGTTTGAGCAAACGTTGACTTTATTAATAATTTCAATACAGTCACTTATAAATTACAGTAAATTAACGGACGATAATTATTGAGTTATAATAATAAGTTACAGAATAATGAACGTTTTATACAAAACAAATAGGAGTGTCAGATATAAAATAGCCAAATTATTAAAAATTATAAAATTTCGTTTCATGTCACTTATTAAAATCAGATTCTCGCTACTGTCACTTTCATCGCTGCTATCAATTTCGTCGCTACTAATATCAGAGTCTTATTATTTTGATTGATAGAATGAAGTGAAAATGTTAATTTTATAAATCTACAGAACAATAATTTATTTTCGAGTTTACGATAATGAAGAAAACGTATATTAAAAATTGAAAAATATCGTATGTATATACAATAAAAATTTAATTTGAATTTTTTCAATTGATGTAGTAAAATATATAGTATAGTAAATAGAGAATTTCTGTGATTGTATTCATTCTTACTACGTATTAAATAATACTTAAAAAGGTTCGACTACCTGATAAATTCTACCTGCCTAAAAAATGTCATACTTTGGTACCTATAAGTGATACAAATATTAATATAATAGAAATAAATTAATTGTTTATGATTGAAAATAGACAACTGCATAATGAATTATTATTTATTGAAAAGATATAGATTCTGCAATTGTCTGAGTGTCCTTTATACTAAGTATTAATTTACATCTGCCACATTCACAGTCATATATATTCATACACTACTATTCTAGATAATACATGAGTTAAATAAAAATTTTTACTTACAGTTTGAGTTTTGCAAAATTCTTCAAACTCGTCTTTATCTTTTGCTTTAGAACAGTCACTTTTTAAGACACTCAGTATGATAACCATAGTAATCCGTAGAATTCACAGTCAATATTATGTCATGATACTTATATTTTTTTTTCGGCGAAATAACAACATTGAAAAACATTTTCTGAACGATGCATTACTAAATTGAAGTACATTGTTGATTTAGTACACAAAAACACTTAGGCATTTTGTAAATTTTAGCTTTGCATAAACAAGAGTAATATTATGTCAATATTTATAAGACAAAAAACAATATATTTATAAGACAAAACAATAAGAATCCACGAGCTCCAAAACAATGTGGTTAGAATTTCCAATAAACATAAGCCGTAGCTCAGCTGCTTGACTGAGAACCCTATCTGTTGAGGCATGCGCAATGGCTCGAAAAACGAGTACAGCTGACATTTAGCATCCTCGTCTAACAAGTAACGTCACGCACTCACTCTCTGTCACTTTATTTTCAGTACCTAGCATCTTTAAGGGCAGGAAACTTCAATTTGCGGGTTTTTCTTTACAAGCAGCTATATAGCATTAAATACAGAAAAATCAGCTTCAACGTGGCACGAACGAAATTAATATACATCATGAACGAAAAGTTGTATTAAAATCATACCTGTTTACACCTGGCTGCGGAGAGGTTACGGGTAAGCAATCAGCTGCAACTGTGACGTTACACATTTTACAATTACACTGTTAAGAAGTGGTGTAGGTTTTATTTCCATAAGATATTAACGAAATTTTTAACTAAAATTGATCATTAATGGATTAATTAATAACATTGGCGGGTAATTTTAATTGGCACCTTATGAAAATGAATTCCCCAATCTATCAGAATACTTAAAATTAGCTTTTGACTATCTACATTTTTCATGTATTAATTTTGCAGCCGGATCTTAGACTAATCATAGAAATGATTATGGCGAATCCAAATTCTTTGAATAGAATCGTATTCTCGGATGAAGCTACTTTCTGCCTCAACGGTACAGTAAATAGACATAATTGCCGTATTTGGTCGAGAGACAACCCACATTGGATTAGAGAGGTTCATACACAACTTCCACAAAAATTGAATGTTTGGGCCGGTATTATCGGTGACCACTTAATTGGTCCATCTTTTATAGAAGGGAATTCAATTGGACAGCGATATTTGGAATTATTAAGAAATGAAATTGTGCCAGCCATAACAGCTTTATTTCCAAATTTGGATAATCCGTTAACCCCAGCTGATACTGTATGGTTCCAACAAGATGGAGCTGTCCCACACTTTGCGGTAGATGTCCGAAATTATCTGGATCAAATTTTTCCAGAAAGATGGATCGGTAGAAGAGGTCCTATAGAGTGGCCCCCGCGGTCACCTGATCTATCGCCTCTGGACTTCTTTTTATGGGGTCACCTCAAATGCCGAGTTTATAGAGAACGACCTGCCAATCTAGATGAGTTGAGGCGTCGCGTAAGAAATCAATTTCACACCCCCACAATTTCTCAAAATCATGTTAGAAATTTTAGTGATCGATTAGGTTATTGTCAGGAGGTGAATGGAACTCATTTTCAACACTTGCTATAGTTTCAATAAAAAACTTTCTTTCGTTCTTGCAAAAATCAAAATTTCAACAAGTACTTGACAATAATTGTCAACCTGCACGTTGATTATGAATTCGAGAGTAATTCGATTTAGGTGATGATAATTTTTGTCATTTTGATTATTTTATGAACACGACATTGGAGGAAAAGCATTTTTCTTGATTGTTTCTATAGAAATTTCTTCCTCTGAATCTAAAAATAAATAGATATATAAGGTGTTATATTTGAAATTCTCAAGTTGTGGTCATTTCCGGCTACACCGGAAACTATTGAGCACAAAATATTAACTCTAAATTCTTTATGCTTCGCAATGTAGGAAAACCAATTTTCAAAAAAATCGCTCGGTAAATAACTGAGATAATTAGTTTTCCTGTTGTTTTACCTTACCCTGTATTCAATATTATTATAATTTAACAATTTAGATGTTTTAATTAAAGGTTTTTGAATGTAAGATCTCTATTCAATCATATTGTCGACACAGTTGGGACATACAATAATTTGAAGCTCTGGACAAACCCTTCTATTACACTTATCACATTGCTTACGGGTACTACGATCGCGGGCTCTAGAATAAAAATCACACCACCCTTTTCCACCTCGTATTGGCATATTTCATACCTGCGCATATTCTTGTATCCCCAGAAGAAGTCTGGCCTTCAATTTTATAGCTCTAGGTATATGTTCTTGTGAAATGCATCTTGTAATAATCGGCTTCACAAGTTCAAATCCCACTTCCTTTAGATATTTGCATCGAATAGATTTAATTTGAGGATTGTTCAATTGATATATAACCAGACCATTTATGCCAGCCATATTTATAAAATTATAAAATAATGTAAGACGCCATCCACGACTATCACGCGTTACGTCGTATTGATGACACATTTTGTCGAAAATGTCCACGCCATACTCTGTATTATTATAAAATGTAATTATCTCAGGCTTTTTGGCGTCACCACTTTCGGGATCTATTTTGTCGTTGTTGTGCATAGTAGACAGCAATAGAACGACCTTATAGCGTGGAATCTGGTTGAAATCCAAAAGTTGAGTCCTTGATTTCTCGTCCTTGACTGGTCTTGAAAATTTGTGGTATCTCTGTTTTATTGCTTTTTAAAGTTCCAACTATTATGATTCTTTTTCGTAGCAAATTTTTGCTTACGGGTACACTTGCGAACCAATTGTCCATGGTCACATTACACACGAGGCCATACAGCGGTTCTAGGTTTCTATAAATAATTTCAGGTACTTGATTGGATACTCGAAATGGGCCTTCTGGCTGTAAACCTGCATAAACCTCAAAATTACACACAAAAGTATATTTGAAATCTGCATCATGATTATTTCTATGCCAAATTTGGAGGGTTTATTGGGCATATACATTATAAAGCCACAGCGACCTCTGAAGGATACAACCTGTTCGTCGAGTGTCACATATTCGCTAGGCGTGTAATAATTTCTGCAGTTTCGGAAATCTGGCTTATGGGTGCTAATCGATCTAAAACTTGACGACTTGTTCTATTTCTAACGTCATCAAAACGCAAACAACGTAACAGAAATCGGAATTGGCTTTTTGACATTGTGCCTTGTGACATGTCCCAAAACTTTTTGATATTTCTGCGTCCAGCTCTACAGACTCCAATTACTAACAGTATTCCGATAAATGCTTTCATCACTAACAAATCTGTCAAAGTAG
This sequence comes from Cryptolaemus montrouzieri, assembly GCA_013387265.2. NCBI lineage: Eukaryota > Metazoa > Arthropoda > Insecta > Coleoptera > Coccinellidae > Cryptolaemus > Cryptolaemus montrouzieri. The sequence goes on along the minus strand of JABFTP020000083.1, from coordinate 4,308,719 downwards.
CATTCCTTTGTCTCTGAATGTTTGATTACCTAAATATAAATATTTGTGCATTCGACAAGAATATTCAAAATATCAGAGTCAAAAAATAACAAAAACGATTCTGGAACAGTTTTCGCATTTAAGACAATACCTTTGGGACCTGGGGTCGTGACACAATGTTGTGCGCTCTAGTTGTGGAGTAGGCGGTGGAAATTTACTCCATTTTGTCCCGCTGCGGGATCCCGCTAATTGTGACAATGGTATGCTGTCTTCTTCAGAATCATCATCACGTTCTCAGTGACAAGCTTCTTGATTCTAATTTGAAACGTGAGGCGAACTCCAAATCACCCTCGTCTTCATCGTCACACTGTGATGAGCTGCTTTGTGACAAATATTGTCTCATCTCTCAGCATCTTTACTAAGAAATAAATATCATTTAGCAGGCACAAAAGCATAAATAAATAAAATACAAGTAAATAATAATGTATGCAATAACTTACCTCAACATATAAGTGTGTTTTACTCACGATATTTTATTTTCTATTCCTCGAGAGCTCGCACGGGAGACATACGTCACCCAGGAATTTTGTAGCTAAACTGCGCACACGTCGATATATTGTGCCGACTGGCACGCTACCACAGAACAGACCCTTATGAGAAATAAAAACTCAGTGCTTCGACATAGAAAACAATATGACTGTCTCTGCATAGAAACTAGCGCTACGCGTGCCATTATGGGAAACTAAACCGAAAGGCGCCTTGTTTGAATTCTAGATTTCCCACTATCGAATTTAACTTGACTGAAATGGGGTATATGAAATAGTCTAATCGGTGCAGAGTATTTCTGCCTCAATTAGACTGTTCAAAAATTGAGAAAATAATGAGTATTTTTTTCACAATCACACTTTTATTTTGAAATAACAAAAATCTCTTAAACCATATATACAGAAAACATTTCCAAAAATGAAATAAATTCTCAACACATGTAAATCAAAAATATAAATCACATATCACGAAAAACAGGTACATTCTAACTTTCAAAATAAAAAGAAATTCTGAAATATGGTTGTTCCTCCGTTGCTACCATTGGTCCCCCGTTGGTAGTAAACTGCTTTCACTGCCATCTTCTTGGCAGTTAACCCATACTGCTTCTGAAAATAGAAAAAAACACAGTAATAACTGTCTCAAGAAGTTTTTATTCAAATGATTTTGAGATCACTGAAAATTGTTGAATATGGTGAATATAGGCAATTTCATTACTAATCTTGTTAACTAGGGTTGCATTAATATTCTCGATGGGTTCAATTGATAGGTTCATAGTAGAAATATAAACCAAATATATAAATGAGGTTTCGCACGCAGAACCTTAAGTGTAAGCAGGGTGTAAAAAGCCCATTGTAACAAAAAAAAAACAATATATACTCTGAGTAAAAAGAACTTGAATTAATAATAGAATGTGTATATCACAAAATAAATATGAATTATAGATAACAAAGGGTGTAAAGAACCCAAAAATTCAATTATTTGGCCACAGACCAATTTTTTCCCCATGAATTTGAAAGGTGCATGCAGGAAAATAAACACAGACTAGAAAACATGTTTGTGAATTATAAAAGGATATAAAAGCCCAGACAGAACAACATGTATAGTACTACCAACTGTATAATATCGATGGTAAATAAATAACACGCACATAGTAGGGAGTAGATAACCCGCTCTTTAAAATCACAATAAACACCTATACTTGAACCTATAAAAGATTGCTGTTCTACTTGTTTCTGAACCTTTTGGATTTGCTTTCAGTCCAAGAAGTAACAGTTTCCTTCTTTTTACCTTTAATGAATATAAAAAATAGAAGACTAGTAGCCCTTTCAGAAATTTCATCTTTCACTGAATGTAATTGACAAAAATCAAATTGAGAAAATGAGATTTGTAAATATCTTTGAATCTCAAAGCAAGATTATCCTGATGCCCCTGATTATTCAGGAAAAGGTAATTTTATTGAATGTCTTCTAAGAATTGAGAAACTTTTACTGAAGGATACAATAACTTATTATCACAAAATTCCTTGAATGTAGTAAAGGTGTGCTGTTGTTGGGGCACTTCGCGAAAAAGTTCTTCGTTACATACTAGACATTCTGGGACTGTAATTTTTTGCAAAAGGTATCCTGCCATATAATAGGTAGCGTAATTGTCTAAATGATATGAAAAACACAAGGTTTAACTTCAATCTACACTTCATTTGAAAAAATTCGACGACGTTTCGCTAAGCAGCTTTATCAAAGAATGACAAACAGAATGAAGAGTATGGTATTATAAACAAATCGTCTACCTGCTCATTCGAAAGCTTGTCCGAATGTTTGTATCTATTTATTTCTAACTAGGAGATCTAATTTTAAACTTTTGATTTTATATGTTGTTTTGAATGGTTTTCTTTTATTATAATGAAGATTTATTTTATCGAAGCTACGTTTATGTTCAGATGTTCTTATGTACGTAGCTTCAATAAAAATGAATCTGATTCAAATTATTCGAACCACTTAATAAAAGAAAACCATTCATTCAATAAAAACTTTAACGTATTACATATAAAATCAGAAAGTTTAAAATTGGATCTCCTAGAAGCATTAGAAATAAATAGATACAAACATTCGGACAAGCTTTTGAATGAACAGGTAGATTTGAATTACTCACCCCTACTTAACTTGTTTAATTAGTTTTTATTACCTTTCATACTAACTGTACAATGGCTCGGTGTGGGTTTTTCCTGTTATTCATCCAACTTGTTCTACGATTTGTTTATAATACCATACTCTTCATTCTGTTTGTCATTCTTGATAAAGCTGCTGTGTCAGCGAAACGTCGTCGAATTTTTTCGAATAAAGTGTAGATTGAAGTTAAACCTTGTGTTTTTTATCTCATTTATATCATGGATCTACATGAAGTAACGGCCTCCACAATTCAAATGTTCAAGCGTAATTGTCAGTTATAGGAGTAGGTACATTTGGAGTTGGTACATTTCCAAAGATCTCATTATATTCTTCATGAAAGGAAGTTTCTGAATCCTCAGAATCAGTGAGTATGTTATGTGAGTTAGTCTGCAAAAGAAAAGACAAAACATTCAAATTCTCACAGTCATCTCTTTTACGATTTCCATTAATTATGGGCGACGTTAAGCCATTTATGTTTTTAAAGCAGCAATAAACTGGTGGCAAGTAGGGTTTGTGTTCCCTACACCATGTTGTCTAATAATACAAAATAAATTTTCTGAAGGATCCTGGTTGAAGGACCGTAATGAAAAATATAAGAGAATTTCTGAACTTGAGTCCAAGACACCAGCAACCTGAAAAGAAAATGATTTTGGAAGCACAAACCGCAAAAATGAAAGGGTTTAGCGGGAAACTGAAAACTTTGACATTGACAGACATTTGACAATTCATTTATCGGCGATTGAAGTTTGATCGATAGAGTTTGACACTTGACGTGGTTAAATTAGTGCCATCTATATCTATTATGGGGGGACTAGATAGATAGGTGAGGGGTCATGAGGGGGTGTTAGGTTAGATTAGGTTCTGTTCTGTGACTGGCAGGCTACTGAGGGTGAGAACGATTCATAGTCGAGGAATGTCTAAGTTGGCAGCGCTATAGCGCGGTGCGTTAAGAAACTATTTGGCACTTTTATAGTGTGGGTGATTCACAGCGCGAACACTCAAGTGTTAATGATATATCTAGATCAAACGACCAGTTTGATCTAGATATATAAAAAGCAGGACAATCATTGAAATATAATTTATATCGCTTTTTCACCTCTATCGGGTCGAGTTTTCTTATTGACAAAGAATACATTTTTTTTTCTTATTCGTATATAAGTGTAGATTTATTCTATTATGTATGTATACAGGGTGTTTCCGTTTAAATCTGCCGAAATGCGCAGAATGATGGAAAATCTTTCCTCAAGAACATACCCTCTCTTATCTGTCGATTTCGAAATACAGGGTGTCAAATTTTCGGAGAAAAATGATTTATATCTGAATAACTCGCTCAATTTAATAGATATCAAGCTAGAATTCAACATTCCAGTGTTTTTCTATCAACTACACGACGGCGTATTGAAAATTTGTCAGTTTCTCTACAGGGTGATATATTTTTCGGTGTCCTGTCGTCTTTTTTCCCCCAGAACTTTTTTGCAGCACGCCACTGACCACATTTTCTAATATTTTCAAATTACACATACAGTTTAAAATTTTTTTTGGTGACTTGCGTTTTTTAGGTATCTGTCACCGTTTTTGAGAAAAAATTGAAATACGATTTATGCTCCAAACTTTTCAATAGATTCTGGCCGATTTTCGTGTCTAAACACAAGTACAGGATGTTTCCGTTCAAATCTGCCAAACACTGGTCGATCGTGAATGGAAATTTAAAGTGACTCTCAACACAAATTATGTCTTATAAATGTTTGGTTTGCCATAATACAGGGTGTCAAATTTCGAATTTTCAAAAGGAAAAATTGCTATAACTTCAGTGAGTTTCAACATATTACTAAACTTGATATTTTGATGTGCAAGAATTGTCTCAGAATAGAACTAGTCGCGTAGCATGACCCGGTTTTTTTCGTGGGACGCATGATGTTTGACATCAAAGATGAGCAGTTAGAGTTTATTACTTAGGAGGGATTTCTCCTGGAACAATAAAATGGCTGTAATTTCTTTGTCATACCCAGTTGAAAACACGAAAATTTGGAACATTTTATCAAGGATAATTTTTTTACGATAAAAAATTATCACGATATGAGACCAATGGCGATTCCTCCTCCTAAGCACAATTTATTACTACTTTATTACTGGTATTTTTCAGAAATTATCAGCCTATTGAGCAATCATCATTTCTGAAGAAGAAAATAATTTTTCCCTTTTTTAGGGTTTCTATCACGAAATTTACGTGAAAGTTGTTATTTTTTTCACGAAATGCAAGTGTATCATTTGTTAATTCACGGTCCATGGTGTTGAAACATAGACTTATCGAAATTATGAAAAAAAAAGGAAAGTAAGTTTCCATTAAAGTTACAATGAAAGATCATTAAACACAGAACAAAGATGAAAACATGTCGAATAATCTTAAGCTGCTAAAGAAACCGTTCAGTGTGCTCCGTTCTGTTGAATACATAATATACATCTCCTCTCAAGCGACATTATAGATTTTGGGATTGCATTGACTCAAGAAATTGCACCCATCAATGATCCTATTCCTCAAAGTTTTGACATCATTTACATTTGTTGCGTACACGAAGTCTTTGAGTGCGCCCCAGACGAAAAAATCTAATGGGTTCAGGTCTGCGGATCGCGGTGGCCATGCGACAGTCCATTCTCAGGAACATCATTAAGATTCAGACGATTATCCAACTGTTAGGAAAGTTTTCGTCTAGCCAATTATGAATTATTCTCGCATTATGAGGACCAGCCCCGCCCATCTGAATCCACCCATTCCTCTTCTGATCTATCAGTTAATCTTCTAAAAACTGTGGCAGCTCGTTTTATAGAAAATCTAAGAAGTTTCTTGAATTAAATCTTGCTGGTAAAAAAAACCGGACCGATTAGTGATCGATTCATGACTCCAATCCAAACATTAAGCCTGAACTCCCTTTGAAATTTGCGGGCTCTAATCTCACGTGGATTTTCTTCAGGCCAAACGTGAAGATTATGAAAGATCACCAATTCACGTTTTGTGAATGCAAAATTTTCCCTTTTTGGTAGATCCGTCAGTTTCGAATGTCGAACTGGGATCAGATGATATGGTTTCCTATGGTTTCGCTACAGATTTTTTTATGGTAACGAAACTTATATTAGTTTGTTGCTGCGCATTTGGTAAACTATTATTATTCGTGAATAAATTTAAAATGTCCCGTTCGTTAACGTTCCTTCTTCGATTTTTCCGATAACCTCCCATCTTCGCCAAACCACATTCTCGAAATTGATAGGAGCTCTTCTAGCAGAAAACCTTCTTCGATATTCTTCGACAGCTCGTCTTGAGTTACCATTACACAAACTATAAATGAAATGGATATCTGCATATGAAAACGAATAAGGAATTTCCGAATGGAAAGTTAAAAGTTAATTTTATTTATTTATTTATTTATTCATTTATTTATTCATTTATTTATTTATTTACTTATTTATTTATTCATTCATTTATTCATTTATTTATTTATTTAGTTATTTATTTATATATTATATTATATTATAATCATTAATTAATAATTAATTTGAACCTGTAAATAACAATAATCGAAAGAGACAATTCTTCAATGACATGTTGTTTGTTGTTTATTTGTTTTTCCTTTAACGTGCTCTATTTCCGCCTTTCGGCCAATGACAAGCCAGGGAATTCTGTCACCTCACAAACCCGGGAATTTTGCCGAACCCCTCTCATGTGGAGGGAAGGGATCTTTAATGTCCAACACATCTCTGTTAGACAGGACCGACGGCTTCACATCTCCTCCGAAAGATTGTATTCAATGACATGTTTATACGAAAAGACCATAGAATTTTAGTTTATGAATCATTTGTCATTTGTCGTTTTCGCGATACAGGGTGTCAAAAAAACATGATGCGGTCCATGATTTATTGCGGTTCATGATTTTATTCTGTGGTTCGAAACCATTAATTGAAATTTCACAAACCATACACATTCACCGTGTTTTTCAACAAGTTAAACTGATCATTTTAAAAACGCGGTGAATGTGTATGATTTTGTAAAGTTTCAATCAATGGTTTCGAACCACAGAATAAAATCATGAAACGCATTAAATCATGGACCGCATCATGTTTTTTGACACCCTGTATCGCGAAAACGAAACGTCGGAGAGAGTATGTTCTTTGAGTAAGTATCAATATTTTTCAATTTTCTATCATCCTATGAGTTTTAGCATATTGTAACGGAAACACCCTGAACTTGTGTTTCGTCACGAAAATACGCCAGAATCTATTGAAAAGTTCGGAACATAAATCGTATTTTAATTTTTTCCTCGAAAACGGGGACAGATACGAAAATAATGCGGAAGACAAAAAAGTTTTTAAATTGAATGAGTAATTTGAAAATATCAGGAAATGTGGTCGGTGGCGTTCTGCAGAAAAGTTCAAGAGGAAAAAAGATGCCATGACACCGAAAAATATATCACCCTGTAGAACAACTGGAGAATAAATTTTTGACACGTCGTCGTGAAGCTCATGAAAAATCACTTGAATGTCCAATTTCAGTTTGATATCTGAAAAACTGAGCGAGTTATTCAAAAATAATTTTTTTTTCTCCGAAAATTCGACACCCTGTACCTCGAAAACGACAGGTAAGAGAGGGTATGTTCTTGAGGAAACTGCCAATATTTTAAGATTTTTTATCATATTGTGCATTTTGGCAGATTAAAACGGAAACACCCTGTATATACAAGGATATCCACCAGGACCGTCCGTTAAAAACTTTTTAAGTTCCAATTACAATATCAAGCTGAAATTTTATACGCGGCCATAACTAGCGATTTCCAATTGGAGTGAAATATGTTTGAAGTGATACCTTTTCCGGTTATACCGAAAGTGGGTCATATGTTTGTTATTTCAAATGGCAATCTACCTTTTTATTATACATCTAGAACAGACATTTGAGCAAGGCATGAAATACCCAAGTTGTTGGCACTTATCTGTCAAAACTTTTGACAGATTTAATTATTTTTGTTATAAACTCGATTTTGGAGGAACATTTGAGAAAATTGTAGCTCGTAGATCTTTTGCACTACAGACACAATTTTTCCTTGGGTGGATAGAAGAAGGATCAAGGAATTTTTTAAGCAGTCTACACATGTCAAATGTTTATTGCGTTGTTTTGGATGATTTTTTCAATTAGGCCTTTTTCAAAATGCAATAACTCAATTTTTCCAAATTGCACGTGCCAATTTTTATTTCGCCATCAGATGAAACGACAAATTTCACATGGAATTGTATAAGCATGTACTATACCCATCTCTTATAGTTCCGAAATAATTTGGGAATATATTGAACTTTGATGATTTTGCAAGAACTAACAGAGAATGCTTTGAAATATATGAATCAAGTAGCTGAACTGACTACGCTCACCTGCAGGTGCCTAAAACTAATGTACTTGTCACTTCGTTCATTCGAATTTGATATTTCAACAAGAATTGTCGTTATTTCAGATTGAAAATATCCAGAAAATACAACACATTTGGAATAAAACCACTGGTTATTCAAACGAAAATATATTTCATCTTTTTTTAATTCACTTCAGAATGTCAAAAACTAGTGGGTAGAAATTGCAGGCAATTCAATAACCAATTTTCAAATTTACCGTCTATGAGTAAAATAAAATTTCGAATCATTAGAAGCAATTTTCTACAATTCGGATTAATAAAAATGGTATCTAAGCGAAAACCAATCATCGAAGATAATTACATTAATACGAATAAATGATAGCAAACATCATAGGAGAAAATTAATTTACGATCTGAATAAATGTTCAATATGGGCTCCATTTTGCTCGATACACTTGACAGCTCGTATACGAAAATGATGAGTTGCCCTCCTAGGTTCATCAGGGTCAATTTTACGAAAAGCATTATGGATTCGCTCTAGTAACTCTTCTTTACTTCTTACAGGAATAAGATACACTTCACTCTTGATTTTGCCACATAAATAAAAATCAAGGGGCGTCAGGTCCGGAGAACGCGGAGGCCATAGATTTGGTCCTTGATTACCCCACCATCTATCCTCGAACATTTCTGTTAGCTGCCGATCTTTAGCTCGTGTTTTATGTGCTGGTGCACCATCCATTTGATAATAGCAATCCCTCAGAATGTTGAGGGGTGATCCATCTAAAAAATTTGCTAATGTTCCTCTCAAAATTTCCAGGCATCTTTGTCCATTAAGATTCTCCTCATAAATGTGATACGCCAACAAATCATTCATTAAAATCGCAGAAACGTTCACGCTGAATTTATTTTGGAAATTAAATCAATAACCTCAAAGAAATGTGGATTTTTTGTAGCCCAAAAATGTCGATTTCTCCTGTTGGTTATTCCACTTTCATTGAACTTGGCTTCATCAGACCATATAATTTTTTGCAGAATTGTCTCATCTTCTTGAAGTCGAATTAATAAATTTTCACAGAAATTTAGCCGCTTGGGAAGGTCAGTTGGTTTCAATTTTTGTAGTCTGATAATTGTTATGTTATGTTTCTTAAGGATCCTTTGAATGGAAGTATAATTCAATGCAATATCCATTGATGCTGACGTAATGGACGCATGTGGATTGGCACGAGAATACGCTAGCGTATTAATTTGAATGTCGTCGTCCTCGAGAATTGGTTAGATTCTTCTAGTTTCTATGTATTTTGTTCCTCCAAATTGCAGAAAATTGCTTCTAATCTTTCGAAATTTTGTTTTACTCATAGGCGCCAAATTTGGAAATTGGTTATTGAATTGCCTGCAAGTTCTATCCACCACTTTTTGACATTTTCACTTCAAATTACCAGCAATTCTTGTTGAAATATCAAATTCGAATGAACGAAGTGACAAGTACAATAATTTTAGGCACCTGTCAGGTGGGCGTAGCCAGTTCAGCTACTTGATTCAAATATTCCAAAGCATTCTCTGTTATTTCTTGCAAAATCATCAAAATTCAATATATTCCCAAATTATTTCGGAACTATAAGAGATGGGTATAGTACATGCTTATACAATTCCATCTGAAATTCGACGCTTCATCTGATGGCGATATAAAAATTGGCACGTGCAATTTGAAAAAATTGAGTTATTGCTGTTTGAAAAAGGCCAAATTGAAAAAATCATACAAAACAACGCAATGAATATTTGACATGTGTAGTCTGCTTAAAAAATTTCTTGATCCTTCTTCTATCCACCCAATCAAAAATTGTGTCTGAAGTGCAAAAGATCTACGAGCTACAATTTTTTCAAATGTTCCTCAAAAATCGAGTTTATAACAAAAATAATTAAATCTGTCGAAAGTTTTGACAGATAAGTGCCAACAACTTGGGTATTTTATGCCTTGCTCAAATGTCGGTTCTAGATGTATAATAAAAAAGGTAGATTGCCATTTGAAATAACAAAGTGATGACCCATTTCCGGTATAACCGGAAATGGTATCACTTCTAAAATATTTTACTTCAATTGGAAATCGCTACTTATGGCCGCGTATAAAATTTCAGCTTGATATTGTAATTAGAACTCAAAAAGTTTTCAACGGACGGTCCCGGTGGATATACCGGGTGGTTCACCACATACGCGACAGGAGACTAGGCATATTTTAGGGCCGAGTTTGAAAATTTTTTTTTACGCAGTAATATAAAAATATCTCACACTTACATACCAAAGTTATGATTGCTCAATGCGATACCCTATATTTTATTTCATTTTTCACTTCGTGAGGTAAAATGAAGTTGAATTTGTTCGAAATTCCCTTATATCTATCTGTAATAGTTGGCGAATTATTTCACATTTTCAAAATGTTTTGCCCTCGATATTGATTTCAAAGCTTCAGATGTACAAGTATTGTGATTCTCACTAGTCTATAACTTTACACTAGTTTTTTCCAAAAGAAAATAGTATATTCATTCATTTCATCACATTCTGTGTATCAAATGTCACTCTCGATTTTATTGCAATGAAGATCTCTTTATCGCATTCCTTGAACTCAGTTGGTACCTACTTAATCCTAATCACTCTAATGTTGCTCTTTAGTTTTGGGGGTCAATATACTCAGTATCTACTAACTTCTGGAAAAGATCGTTTTTGATTGATAGTATTGATGATCTATTCATTTTATGGAATTTCATGTTCAAAGTAATACGAGATATTCGAATTGCAGAGGCTTATACTTGATAGAATTCCATATCAAATGAAAAATAAATCATAATATATTAGCACAACGCGTTTCGACACTCTGTGTCTTTCTCAAGTGCAAAGTTACATACTACTAGCAATAAAAACCAGCTTAGGGAAATCCATTCAAGGGCTATCAAGTATTACTGGAAATAAGTTGAGTAGGGGTGACTGATTTATATCTAGTTGGCCATTAAGTATATTCTTGGAATTTTTATATCTGTTAATTTCCAGGGCTTCAAGGTAATTCAATTTCTGGCGTCTACTCTCTGTATTTAAAACTTGGAAATTCGGATTAAATGAGGGGTTGCAATCTGAAAGGTGATTTGAATAATTGGAATCTGCTTTTTTATTATTGATACTACGTTTATGTTCAGATATTCTAGTTCCGAAATTTCTACCGGTACGTCCAATATAAAACTTATCGCAATCTGGACAATTTAAACGATATACTCTGGATTTATTTTCTTTTCTAGTTTTTGTTTTGTAATTTTAATATGTCCACCTAAGTTGTTTCTTGTTCTGAAAGCTATATTCAAGTTTGATATATATATATATATATATATATATATATATATATATATATATATATATATATATATATATATATATATATATATATATATATATATATATATATATATATATCATGAAATTTTCCGAACTTAATTGAAAATTTATTTCAACTTGAATGGCACTGACAGTTCATCTGAAACGTTTCCGGTTTCAAAGGAAATTAGCCAAAGTTTCGATTTTCAAATGGCTCACCCTGTATATTTTCAGAGAACTCTCTTTGTCTATACATTCAGCATATTTTAAGACGAATTAACCGAATTTTTAATTTTTTTTCGATAAATTTGTTTTCAAGTCAAGGTGGCTATGACGACAAAAAACTGCGTGATTTATCGACCGAAATCGAGTACATTTGGATTCATCACTGAAACTGTAGAATTCCTTCTGTTATTGGCTTCGTAACATTCCAAACATTGTTTCTTTGAAAAAATCTTATTCCTGCAAGGTATAATAGAGCTCATTAGCACTATAATACGCAGAATATATTTACGAATATTTTGATACCAAACTGATAATTTTTCGTTGAAAATTTCTATCCGTAATCCTGGACATATAATACTCGTTTTTCAACTCATTATCTGAAGTGCTTTATAAATGCATTGAAATCCTATCACAGATCATAGAATTTTTTGTATTCAATTTTAAATGTCATAAGACAAGATTGTGTTGCATCTGAATCGGTGAGTTGGTATAAATATTGAATTTTCACGGCAGAAAAACAGACGAGATACTGTACACACAAAATGAAAAAGTAGATATGCTATTCATTTATGGCGAATGCCGAAGAAACTCTACAGCATCAGCAATTTTATACGCTGAACGCTATCCAGATCGGCAACATCCTTCAAGGCACTATTTTCCAAAACTGAAAGTGAAGTTTCGTCAGCAACCGGTTGTTGCAGATAATCAAAATTTCATAGCAAGCGAAAATTCTGAAATTGATGTATTAGCGTACATTAACCAGAGAAATCGCACAGAAATAGGGATAATTCATCAGAGTGTTTGGAGAATTCTTGAAAAGCATAAATTTCGCTCGTACAAATACAATCTTCATCAACACCATTATGAAAATGATAATGGCCGAAGATTAGGATATTGCAACCAGTTTCTTCAAAAGATGGAAATGGATCCAAGGTATCCTTATAAAATTTTATATTCAGATGAAACCCGATTTACTTACAACGGAATGCTCAATAGAAACAATACGCGCTATTGGGCCCACGAAAACGAGCATTTAGTACGTGGGGGTAATTTCCAGGAGCGATTTGGGTTTAATGGTAGGGCGACATCTCATAGGTCCAATCATTTTTGATGGACCATTAACAGGGGAAAGATATTTAGAATTTTTACAAAACGAAATAAGCGATCTGATTGATGGTTTACCACTGGCTGTTGCTAAAAACTCAATTTTTCATCAAGATGGAGCACCAGCGCACAACAGCAGGGAAGTTCTTCAATACCTAAATAATAATTTAAATGAAAGGTGGATGAGCACCAACGGCCCGACAAGATGGCCAGCTCGATCGCCCGACTTGTCCCCATTAGATTTTTTTTTGTAGGCCCATGTGTAAAATCGTGTTTATAGAACTGCTTCAGAAAATCTAGAGATAAACTGTTAGTGCCACTCAACTTGAAGTATATTTTTAATCAATTCCAAAATTTATCGGTCCTTGGAGGGCGACTCTCGTACGTATATGCGAGGTGCGTCCTTTCTGGAATCGATAGGGTACCCCGATGTAGCTTGATAGGATGCTGAGAAGCGATATGCGACACTGATGAGCTCCTAATAAAGGCGAAACTGCAGTCTGTCGCTTTGTTTCTCGGCATCCTTCTTAGTTGCATATTTGTGGTTCTCGGGGGCTGCGTGCGTGGCAGGCAGATTTGGGAACTAGGTCAGGTCAGGAAGGATTATTCATTGATCTACGGATTTTTGAATAATTCTTCTTGTCTCAAGTTAACATATGTAGACTACTCGCTAAGTTTATCGCGGAAAATATTTGTCTCATCAAATATTTACCGAAGGAAGTTTTATCCTGGAAAAAGAGGCCTAGAACACCACCAAATCGCAGAAGATATTTGTCCCATCATATATATATATATATATATATATATATATATATATATATATATATATATATATATATATATATATATATATATATATATATATATATATATATATATATGAAAAGATGCAATTTTATGATGCTGCATTGTAATTGTATTTATTATTAGATCGAGTTATAGTTAAATCTAAAAGAACTTAATGCGCCATTCTTCTCGATTTCTGTTGTAAATACGCCATCCGCAACTCTCTCGACCTCATTCAGAAAATTCAAAACGTACACCTTTCACTAGATTGTGAATTCCTTTCTTTCGACGTCAGAAACCTTTTTCTCAAGCTTTCCACCATCTGAACCATATAAACTTGTGAACCAAATGTTAAACTACAATAGAATAAATCCATTAATAAAGGCGTATACTATACGACTCCTGAATACATGTTCGTCCCAAAACTATTATCTTTTCGAAAGCACAATTTATAATTCTGATGAAGGTTTAATAATAGGCAACCCTTTGAGTCCCATCCTATCTGAAATTTTCATGGACAATTTATAAAAAGAAATTCGTAGTTAACCACTCAGTAAACTTTCTCTATAATGGTTTCGCTTCGTTGATGATATTATTGTCTGCTTTACAGGTGCGAACAGACAATTAAGTATGTTTAAAAAATTCCTTAATAAGTTGCATCCAAGGATAAGATCTACAACAGTAATCGAGAAGAATGTCTCAATTTTTTAGATTTCACTATAACTCGATCTAATAATAAACACAATTTTCCAATTTATCTTAAACGTTCACACCGACATAATAATACACAACTCATCAGCACATCCCTATCAACATAAAGTTGCATCTTTCAACACTTATATACATGACTCCTCAACGTACCTTTATCAACAGAAAATTTTGTGAAGGAATTGAATTTAATAAAACAAATTACTTTAAACAATGGATATACCCAAATGAATTAATTACATTTTAAAAAGAAACAACTCAGATTAGCCATTAAACAAGTATATCCACGGTCAGAGAAATAAAATGTCTAACATATTTTGGTAGAAATAGCGAAACCTTAAAACATTCCTCGGAAATTTCAACTTAAATATAGCTTTCAGAACAAGAAGCAACTCAGGTGGACATATTAAAAATTACAAAAAAATACTAAAAATGAAAATAAATTCGGAGTATATCACTTAAATTGTCCAAACTGCGATAAGTTTTATATTGGCCGTACCGGTAGAAATTTCGGAACTAGAATATCAGAACATAAACGTAGTTTCAACAATAAAAAAGCAGATTCCAATTATTCAAATCACCTTTTAGTTCAATACCATTATATAACTTTTTGAATTATTCAATTTGCACATTCCATTCGAAAGATATCACAAGTTTAAGAATGTAAGTTTTATGAAAAATGTCGCATGGTTGCCGCTCATACCGCTCGGTTAGACGGAACCATAATAATAAGCGATGTGGACGTCACGGGTACGGGAGGGGAGTCAATTTTGTTTACAGGGAAACTCTGACTCAATACATTGATTTTCAGGAGCAAAAAAGTAAAGGCCCTTTCACAAACATTAAAAATAAAATATGAAAAAAATAATAATACAAAAATATTAAATTGAACTAATAATATTTCATATTCGAATTTTCTTGATTTTACTCTATTTTAATAATCCCACTCAAAAACGAGAAAGTATGTATGGGAGATGTGTCAGCAGTTAGTGTGTGTAAAAAATATATTTTATTTCATTTCTGTTGAGAATACATTTCCATAAAATGAATAAATCATCAATATTAATCATTATTATATGATATCCTTTTTATCAAGAAGTACCTTAATCAGCTGGTTTTCAAAGAAAAATATTCAGTTATTCATAAAAATGCTACGTTGTCTAAGGAATTTATCGAAATCACAGACCCATCTCAAAATAAAATGCATGTCTCGTTTTCTGTTGGAAGGGTAATATTATTAGATCAATATAATTTTGATAGCCTTTTACCAAGTTGTGTTCGAAATAACTGTTCCTAATTCTTTAGAAGTATATTGAATGAATAGTTTCAGAAGTATTTTGTTGGCTTTGAAGTTTTGAGTTTTTCTGTACCATTGTTCACTAAAAACAGATTGAATGCTCACATTATAAATATTTCCTCAAAATTCTACCACTAAATTACCCTTTAAATCACTGATCGGAATTTAATTTGCATATAAATTTGACTGAATAAATTTCCGTTGCAAACTCCACAGTTTGATAGTATTGGACGTTTTGAAACTTTTTTATGTGATAAGGAATTTGATCAAATTGACGAAATTCTTTCTATTCGAAATCAGTCTCAATTCTCAGAAAACTTAACGATGTAGCGAAGGAGTTCGTGATTTGGTCAAATTATCAGGCATATCCAGGCCTCGGGCTTCTCGTAGCAAAGGCTACTAAAGGTTGGTAATTTTTTTTGTTTATTGCAAGAGAACTATTTCAAAATATCGTATGAAAAGAGTCGTATTATTTTTCGTTTGTATATGTTATTGTATGAACACGGCTACCTTAAGCATTCTTAATAGAGTATTGCTTTCACGGTATTTGCTATATATATACAGGCTTTTGAAATTGCTCAACGCCTAAAGCGGCTTTATTATAGCTGTCGTCATCCTGTCCATTCCCGTCCTCAACACGTCACACTATTTCATTGTCATTCACATTCTAGTGGTCAGGCATTGTTCACCAGTGATCATGATTTATTTTCTGCAAAAATAATGGAAAATAATTGCACTATATAGACCTACACAAATAACACTATAATTTAAGTAACATGTTACAATTTCCTCCTTATCCACCCTTGTATATTTTCCCTGTGACAGCGTCAACTTCATCTCCTCAAGATGATGACGAATCTTTGGACCCTGATGGTTTCCGCGAATATCGGTTCGTAGAGTATACTTCGTCCGTCGATCTCAATAAGGAGAAAAATCCGCGGAGAAAATTCGAAACTATTGAAGAAATTGATGGCGACGCCAACACTCGCAAATTCGAATTGGAATCACCGTCTCAACTTAGAAAACGTTTGGCATCTACAGAAGATTTAGATAACGAAGTTTTGCAGGACGATAACTCGGGAAATATACTGAAATATGAATATAGTGAGAGGTCATTTGATCCCACACAACCCCATTTAGAAAAGGGAGCTCAAGAGAATCTACAGAATAACGAAATATTATTTAATAAAGAAAGATATCAAGGGAAAATTGTGAAGGAGGGTGGGACAAAATACTCAGAGCACAGAGAGTTTCTTGAGAAGGAAACTGAAGTTACGACTATTTCGAAAACACCCTACATTGGAACGCAGTCTGAGTTTTCAGAGATCAAGTTTCATACAACAGAAGACAGAAAAACATACAAAGGCAATGATCCTATTTTACAAATAGCACTCACAAGACAAGAATTAGATACAGTTATATCGGAAACTGATATATACAAGCACACAATCAAGAAAACAGAAGTATATACTACTAGGCAAAGCAAAATTAGTGAACAAACTCTATCCTCGATTAAATCTAACATACATGATACTGATGAAAGCAACATCTATGAAGACATCAGCGAGAAAAATTTCCAACCGTTGAAAATTATGAAACATCTCCTTCTGAATTGAAACGAGAATCACTTCCTACTTCAGCAAACGCAGCTATCCTTTCGCTGAATGTTCCAAAATCCCTAGAATTTCCGGAAGAATCTAGAGAAGAAAAGGAATTTGAAATTGGCACAATAAAGCCATCTACGCCTACCGATATTAAGGTATCTGCAGAACCGAAACATAAGATAATTGCAGAAACTAATCGATCTTTCGCTTCAATAACTTTCACTTCAGATACAGATCTTGCGATTAAGATGCAGGATTTGAATGCGATTAAGAAAAAGGACGATGCTCATTTTCCGACAGTCGAAAAAGACAAAACATTTTCTATTAAATCGATACCGGAATCGCCATCCCTTTCTAAACTTTCGCCTGATTTAGCTCATAAAGTGCCAGATTCGTTAAAATCTCCGAGAGAACTGGAAGGTGTGAAGAAATCTGAACTTCGCACAGTAAAACCAACTGCTCCTTTCTACTTTGAAGAAACTCCTGAACCGAAATATAGCGTAACAGTGGAAACTGAAAAATCGGTCACTCCAATCACAACACCATCAGATAAAGATCATGCGATCAAGGTGAAAGAATTGGAGATACATGAAAGTAATTTGCCAAAAGTCGATAAAGACAAGTCAACTTCTCCGAAATCGATACCGAAATCGCCATCCCCATCTGAACTATCAACTGATTTACCACATAAAGCCCCAGATTCTTCTCCTAGTGACTTTAAAGAAACTCCCGAACTAAAATATAAAGTAACTGCAGAAACAGAAAAATCTATCATTCCATTCACAAAACCAATAGACAAAGATCATGTGATCAAAGAGAGAGATTTGGAGATACATGAAATTCATTTTCCGAAAGTCGATGAAGACGAGTCACCTTCTTCTAAATCAAAACCGGAATCGCCATCCCCATCTAAACTAACACATGATTTGCCACATATGATACCTGATTCTTTACAATTTCCAAAAGAACCGGAAGGTTTGAAAATGGTAGAAATTAGGTCAGTAAAACCTACTGATTCAAGCGGTTTTAAATACTCCACTGAACCAAAAGATAAAGTAACCGCAGTTACTGAAAAATCTGTCACTCCATTTACAATACCTTCAGACAAAAATCAAGTGATCATGGTGAAAGAACCAACTGCTCCTAGTGACTCTAAAGAAATTCCCGAACCGAAAGATGAAGCACCTGTAGAAACTGACAAATCGGTCACCACAATCACAATACCATCAGACGAAGATCATGTGATCAAGGTGAAAGAATTGGAGTTTCATGAAATCAATTTCCCGAAAGTCGATAAAAACAAGTCATTTTCTCCTGAATCGATACTGAAATCGCCTTCCGCATCCAAACTTCCACCTGATTTACCACATAAAGTTCCAGTTTCTTTAAAATCTCCAAGAGAACTGGAGGGTGTGAAGAAATTAGAACTGCGCACAGTAAAACCAACTGCTCCTATCGACTTTGAAGAAACTCCCAAACCGAAAGATAAAGTACCAGTAGAAACTGAAACATCTGTCCCTCCAATCTCAACACCATCAGACAAAGATCATGTGATCAAGGTGAAAGAATTGGAGATACAAGAAAGTAATTTGCCGAGAGTCGATAAAGAAAAGTCACCTTTTCCTAAATCGATACCGCAATCGCCTTCCCCATCTAGACCTTCACCAGATTTACCAAATAAAGTGCCAGATTCTCCAAGATCTCCGAGAGAACCGGGAAGTGTGATGAACTTAGAAATTGGCACAGTAAAACAAACTGTTCCTATTGACTTTAAAGAAACTCCCGAACCGAAAGATGAAGTAACTGTAGAAACTAAAATATCGGTCGCTCCAATCTTAACACAATCAGCCAAAGATCATGTGATCAAGGTGAAAGAATTGGAGATACATGAAAGTCATTTGCCGAAAGTCGATAAAAACAAGTCATCTTCTCCTAAATCGATACCGCAATCGCCTTCCCCATCTGAACCTTCACCTGATTCACCAAATAAAGTGCCAGATTCTTTAAAATCTCCGAGAGAACCGGAAAGTGTGATGAACTTAGAAATTGGCACAGTAAAACCAACTGCTCCTAGCAACTTCAAAGAAACTCCTGAATCGCAAGATAAAGTAACAGTAGAAACTGAAAAATCTGCCCCACCAATCTCAACACCATCAGACCAAGATCATGTGATCATGGTGAAAGAAATGGAGAAACATGAACGTCGTTTGCCGAAAGTCGATAAAGACATAACACATTCTCCTAAATCGATACCGAAATCGCCATCCCCATCTGAACTTTCAACTGATTCATCACTTAAAGCCCCAGATTCTTTACAATCTACGAAAGAATTGGAGGGTGTGAAGAAATTAGAAATTGACACAGTGAGACCAACTGCTCATAGTGACTCTAAGAAAACTCCCGAACCGAGAGATAAAGTAACTGTAGAAACTGAAAAATCGGTCACTCCAATCACAACACCTTCAGACAAAGATAATGTGATCGAGGTAAGAGAACTGGAGATACATGAAAGTAATTTGCCGAAAGTCGATAAAGTCAAGTTACCCTCTCCTAAATCGATACCGAAACCGCCATCCCCATCTGACCTATCAACTGATTTACCACATAAGTTCCCAGATTCTTTAAAATCTCCGAAAGAATTGGAGGATGTGAAGAAATCAGAAATTGACACAGTGAAACCAATTGCTCATAGTGATTCTAAGAAAACTCCTGAACCGAGAGACAAAGTAACTGTAGAAACTGAAAAATTGGTCACTCTAATCACAACACCTTCAGACAAAGATAATGTGATCGAGGTAAGAGAACTGGAGATACATGAAAGTAATTTGCTGAAAGTCGATAAAGTCAAGTTACCCTCTCCTAAATCGATACCGAAACCGCCATCCCCATCTGACCTATCAACTGATTTACCACATAAGTTCCCAGATTCTTTAAAATCTCCGAAAGAATTGGAGGATGTGAAGAAATCAGAAATTGACACAGTTAAACCAATTGCTCATAGTGATTCTAAGAAAACTCCTGAACCGAGAGACAAAGTAACTGTAGAAACTGAAAAATCGGTCACTCTAATCACAACACCTTCAGACAAAGATAATGTGATCGAGGTAAGAGAACTGGAGATACATGAAAGTAATTTGCCGAAAGTCGATAAAGTCAAGTTACCCTCTCCTAAATCGATACCGAAACCGCCATCCCCATCTGACCTATCAACTGATTTACCACATAAGTTCCCAGATTCTTTAAAATCTCCGAAAGAATTGGAGGATGTGAAGAAATCAGAAATTGACACAGTTAAACCAACTGCTCCTAGTGACACTAAAGAAATTTCCGAACCGAAAGATAAAGTAACTGTAGAAACTGCAAAATCGGTCACTCCAATCACAACACCATCAGACAAGGATCATGTGATTAAGGTGAAAAAATTGGACATAAATGAAAGTAATTTGCCGATAGTCGATAAAGACAAGTCACTTTCTCCTAAATCGATACCGAAATCTGCTCCTAGTGACTCTGAAGAAACTCCCGAACAGAAGGGTAAAGTAACTGTTGAAACTGAAGAATCGGTCACTCCAATCACAACACCTTCAGACATAGATCATGTGATCAAGGTGAAAGAATTGGAGATACATGAAAGTCATTTGCCGAAAGTCGATAAAGACAAATCACCTTCTCCTAAATGGCTACCGAAATCGCCATATCCATCTGAACTATCACTTGATTTACCACATAAAGTCCCAGATTCTTTGAAATCTCCGAAAGAATTGAAGGTGGTGAAGAAGATAGAAATTTGCACAGTGAAACCAACTGCTCCTAGTGACTCTGAAGAAACTCCCGAACCGAAAGATAAAGTAGAAGTAGAAACTGAAAAATCGGTCACTCCAATCACAACACCATCAGACAAAGATCATGTGTTCAAGGTGAAAGACTTGAAGGTACAAGAAAGTAAATTGCCGAAAGTCGATAAAGACAAGTCACCTTCTCCTAAATCGATACCGAAATCGCCATCCCCTTCTGAACTATCACCTGATTTACCACATAAAGTCCCAGATTCTTTACAATCTCCGAAAGAATTGGAGGGGGTGAAGAAATTAGAAATTGGCACAGTGAAACCAACTGCTCCTAGTGACTCTAAAGAAATTCCCGAACCGAAAGATAAAGTAACTGTAGAAACTGAAAAATCGGTCACTCCAATCACAACACCATCAGACAAAGATCATGTGATCAAGGTGAAAGAATTGGAGTTTCATGAAATCAATTTCCCGGAAGTCGATAAAGACAAGTCACCTTCTCCTAAATCGATACCGGAATCGCCATCCCCATCTGAACTATCACCTGATTTACCACATAAAGTCCCAGATTCTTTACCATCTCCGAAAGAATTGAAGGGTTTGAAGAAATTAGAAATTGACAAAGTGAAACCAACTGCTCCTAGTGACTCTAAAGAAATTCCCGAACCGAAAGATAAAGTAACTGTAGAAACTGAAAAATCGGTCACTCCAATCACAACACCATCAGACAAAGATCATGTGATCAAGGTGAAAGAATTGGAGATACATGAAAGTAATTTGCCGAAAGTCGTGAAAGACAAGTCACCTTCTCCTAAATCGATACCGAAATCGACATCCCCATCTGAACTATCACCTAATTTACCACATAAAGTCCCAGATTCTTTACAATCTCCGAAAGAATTGGAGGGTGTGAAGAAATTAGAAATTGGCACAGTGAAACCAACTGCTCCTAGTGACTCTAAAGGAATTCCCGAACCGAAAGATGAAGTAACTGTAGAAACTGCAAAATCGGTCCCTCCAATCACAACACCATCAGACAAAGATCATGTGATCAAGGTGAAAGAATTGGAGTTTCATGAAATCAATTTCCCGAAAGTCGATAAAGACAACTCACCTTCTCCTAAATCGATACCGGAATCGCCATCCCCATCTGAACTATCACCTGATTTGCCACATAAAGTCCCAGATTCTTTACCATCTCCGAAAGAATTGGAGGGTGTGAAGAAATTAGAAATTGGCACAGTGAAACCAACTGCTCCTAGTGACTCTAAAGAAATTCCCGAACCGAAAGATGAAGTAACTGTAGAAACTGAAAAATCGGTCACTCCAATCACAACACCATCAGACAAAGATCATGTGATCAAGGTGAAAGAATTGGAGATACATGAAAGTAATTTGCCAAAAGTCGTTAAAGACAAGTCACCTTCTCCTAAATCGATACCGAAATCGCCATCCCCATCTGAACTATCACCTAATTTACCACATAAAGTCCCAGATTCTTTACAATCTCCGAAAGAATTGGAGGGTGTGAAGAAATTAGAAATTGGCACAGTGAAACCAACTACTCCTAGTGACTCTAAAGAAATTCCAGAACCGAAAGATAAAGTAACTGTAGAAACTGCAAAATCGGTCCCTCCAATCACAACACCATCAGACAAAGATCATGTGATCAAGGTGAAAGAATTGGAGTTTCATGAAATCAATTTCCCGGAAGTCGATAAAGACAAGTCACCTTCTCCTAAATCGATACCGGAATCGCCATCCCCATCTGAACTATCACCTGATTTACCACATAAAGTCCCAGATTCTTTACCATCTCCGAAAGAATTGAAGGGTTTGAAGAAATTAGAAATTGACAAAGTGAAACCAACTGCTCCTAGTGACTCTAAAGAAATTCCCGAACCGAAAGATAAAGTAACTGTAGAAACTGAAAAATCGATCACTCCAATCACAACACCATCAGACAAAGATCATGTGATCAAGGTGAAAGAATTGGAGATACATGAAAGTCATTTGCCGAAAGTCGATAAAGACAAATCACCTTCTCCTAAATCGCTACCGAAATCGCCATATCCATCTGAACTATCACTTGATTTACCACATAAAGTCCCAGATTCTTTGAAATCTTTGAAAGAATTGGAGGTGGTGAAGAAATTAGAAATTTGCACAGTGAAACCAACTGCTCCTAGTGACTCTGAAGAAACTCCCGAACCGAAAGATAAAGTAGAAGTAGAAACTGAAAAATCGGTCACTCCAATCACAACACCATCAGACAAAGATCATGGGATCAAGGTGAAAGAATTGGAGTTTCATGAAATCAATTTCCCGGAAGTCGATAAAGACAAGTCACCTTCTCCTAAATCGATACCGGAATCGCCATCCCCATCTGAACTATCACCTGATTTACCACATAAAGTCCCAGATTCTTTAAAATCTCCGAAAGAATTGGAGGGTGTGAAGAAAATAGAAATTGGCACAGTGAAACCAACTGCTCCCAGTGACTCTAAAGAAATTCCCGAACCGAAAGATAAAGTAACTGTAGAAACTGAAAAATCGGTCACTCCAATCACAACACCATCAGACAAAGATCATGTGATCAAAGTGAAAGAATTGGAGATACATGAAAGTCATTTGCCGAAAGTCGATAAAGATAAGTCACCTTCTCCTAAATCGATACCGAAATCGCCATCCCCATCTGAACTATCACCTGATTCACCACATAAAGTCCCAGATTCTTTACAATATCCGAAAGAATTGGAGGGTGTGAAGAAATTAGAAATTGGCACAGTGAAACCAACTGCTCCTAGTGACTACAAGCAAACGCCCGAACCGAAAGGTAAAGTAACTGTAGAAACTGAAATACCGGTAACTCCAATCACATCACCTTCAGACAAAGATCATTTGATCAAGGAGAAAGAACTGGAGATACATGAAGGTATTCTGCCGAAAGTCGATGAAGTCAAGTCACCTTCTCCTAAATCGATACCGAAATCGCCATCTCCATCTGAACTATCAACTGATTTCCCACTTAAAGCCCCAGATTCTTTACAATCTCCGAAAGAATTGGAGGGTGTGAAGAAGATAGAAATTGGCACAGTGAAACCAACGGCTCCTAGTGACTCTAAAGAAATTCCCGAACCGAAAGATAAAGTAACTGTAGAAACTGCAAAATCGGTCCCTCCAATCACAACACCATCAAACAAAGATCATGTGATCAAGGAGAAAGAATTGGAGATACTTGAAGGTATTCTGCCGAAAGTCGATGAAGTCAAGTCACTTTCACCTAAATCAATTCCGACATCGCCATCCCAATCTGATCTATCACCTGATTTACCTCATAAAGTCCCAGATTCTTTAAAATCTCCGAAAGAATTGGAGGGTGTGAAGAAATTAGAAATTGCCACAGTGAAACCAACTGCTCCTAGTGACTCTAAAGAAATTCCAGAACCGAAAGATAAAGTAACTGTAGAAACTGCAAAATCGGACTCTCCAATCACAACACCATCAGACAAAGATCATGTGATCAAGGTGAAAGAATTGGAGTTTCATGAAATCAATTTCCCGAAAGTCGATAAAGACAAGTCACCTTCCCCTAAATCGATACCGAAATCGCCATCCACATCTGAACTATCACCTAATTTACCATATAAAGTCCCAGATTCTTTACAATCTCCGAAAGAATTGGAGGGTGTGAAGAAATTAGAAATTGGCACAGTAAAACCAACTTCTCCTAGTGACTCTAAAGAAATTCCCGAACCGAAAGATAAAGTAACTGTAGAAACTGCAGAATCGGTCCCTCCAATCACAACACCATCAAACAAAGATCATGTGATCAAGGAGAAAGAATTGGGGATACTTGAAGGTATTCTGCCGAAAATCGATGAAGTCAAGTCACTTTCACCTAAATCAATTCCGACATCGCCATCCCAATCTGATCTATCACCTAATATACCTCATGAAGTCCCAGATTCTTTAAAATCTCCGAAAGAATTGGAGGGTGTGAAGAAATTAGAAATTGGCACAGTGAAACCAACTGCTCCTAGTGACTCTAAAGTAATTTCCGAACCGAAAGATAAAGTATCTGTAGAAACTGAAAAATCGGTCACTCCAATCACAACACCATCAGACAAAGATCATGTGATCAAGGTGAAAGAATTGGAGATACATGAAAGTCATTTGCCGAAAGTCGATAAAGATAAATCACCTTCTCCTAAATCGATACCGAAATCGCCATCCCCATCTGAACTATCACCTGATTTACCACATAAAGTCCCAGATTCTTTACAA
The DNA here is from genome assembly GCA_013387265.2 of Cryptolaemus montrouzieri. Lineage (NCBI taxonomy): Eukaryota > Metazoa > Arthropoda > Insecta > Coleoptera > Coccinellidae > Cryptolaemus > Cryptolaemus montrouzieri. The sequence goes on along the minus strand of JABFTP020000083.1, from coordinate 4,283,492 downwards.
TCTCCGAAAGAATTGGAGGGTGTGAAGAAATTAGAAATTGGCACAGTGAAACCAACTGCTCCTAGTGACTCTAAAGAAATTCCCGAACCGAAAGATAAAGTAACTGTAGAAACTGAAAAATCGGTCACTCCAATCACAACACCATCAGACAAAGATCATGTGATCAAGGTGAAAGAATTGGAGATACATGAAAGTCATTTGCCGAAAGTCGATAAAGATAAATCACCTTCTCCTAAATCGATACCGAAATCGCCATCCCAATCTGAACTATCATCTGATTTACCACATAAAGTCCCAGATTCTTTAAAATCTCCGAAAGAATTGGAGGGTGTGAAGAAATTGGAAATTGCCACAGTGAAATCAACTGCTCCTAGTGACTCTAAAGAAATTCCAGAACCGAACGATAAAGTAACTGTCGAAACTGAAAAACCGGTAACTCCAATCACATCACCTTCAGACAAAGATCATGTGATCAAGGAGAAAGAATTGGAGATACATGAAGGTATTCTGCCGAAAGTCGATGAAGTCAAGTCACCTTCTCCTAAATCGATACCGAAATCGCCATCCCCATCTGAACTATCACCTGATTTACCACATAAAGTCCCAGATTCTTTACAATCTCCGAAAGAATTGGAGGGTGTGAAGAAATTAGAAATTGGCACAGTGAAACCAACTGCTCCTAGTGACTCTAAAGAAATTCCAGAACTGAAAGATAAAGTAACTGTAGAAACTGAAAAACCGGTAACTCCAATCACATCACCTTCAGACAAAGATCATGTGATCAAGGAGAAAGAATTGGAGATACATGAAGGTATTCTGCCGAAAGTCGTTAAAGACAAGTCACCTTCTCCTAAATCGATACCGCAATCGCCATCCCCATCTGAACTATCACCTGATTTACCACATAAAGTCCCAGATTCTTTACAATCTCCGAAAGAATTGGAGGGTGTGAAGAAATTAGAAATTGGCACAGTGAAACCAACTGCTCCTAGTGACTCTAAAGAAATTCCCGAACCAAAAGATAAAGTAACTGTAGAAACTGCAAAATCGGTCCCTCCAATCACAACACCATCAGACAAAGATCATGTGATCAAGGTGAAAGAATTGGAGATACATGAAAGTCATTACACGAAAGTCGATAAAGACAAATCAGCTTCTCCTAAATCGATACCGAAATCGCCATCCCAATCTGAACTATCATCTGATTTACCACATAAAGTCCCAGATTCTTTAAAATCTCCGAAAGAATTGGAGGGTGTGAAGAAAATAGATTTTGGCACAGTGAAACCAACTGCTCCCAGTGACTCTGAAGAAACTCCCGAACCGCAAGGTAAAGTAACTGTAGAAACTGCAAAATCGGTCCCTCCAATCACAACATCATCAGACAAAGATCATGTGATCAAGGTGAAAGAATTGGAGTTTCATGAAATCAATTTCCCGAAAGTCGATAAAGACAAGTCACCTTCTCCTAAATCGATACCGAAATCGCCATCCCCATCTGAACTATCACCTGATTTACCACATAAAGTCCCAGATTCTTTACAATCTCCGAAAATATTGGAGGGTGTGAAGAAATTAGAAATTGGCACAGTGAAACCAACTGCTCCTAGTGACTCTAAAGAAATTCCCGAACCGAAAAATAAAGTAACTGTAGAAACTGAAAAATCGGTCACTCCAATCACAACAACATCAGACAAAGATCATGTGATCATGGTGAAAGAATTGGAGATACATGAAAGTCATTTGCCGAAAGTCGATAAAGATAAATCACCTTCTCCTGAATCGATACCGAAATCGCCATCCCAATCTGAACTATCATCTGATTTACCACATAAAGTCCCAGATTCTTTAAAATCTCCGAAAGAATTGGAGGGTGTGAAGAAATTAGAAATTGGCACAGTGAAACCAACTGCTCCTAGTGACTCTAAAGAAATTCCCGAACCGAAAAATAAAGTAACTGTAGAAACTGAAAAATCGGTCACTCCAATCACAACAACATCAGACAAAGATCATGTGATCATGGTGAAAGAATTGGAGATACATAAAAGTCATTTGCCGAAAGTCGATAAAGATAAATCACCTTCTCCTGAATCGATACCGAAATCGCCATCCCAATCTGAACTATCATCTGATTTACCACATAAAGTCCCAGATTCTTTAAAATCTCCGAAAGAATTGGAGGGTGTGAAGAAATTAGAAATTGGCACAGTGAAACCAACTGCTCCCAGTGACTCTGAAGGTACTCCCGAACCGCAAGGTAAAGTAACTGTAGAAACTGAAAAACCGGTAACTCCAATCACATCACCTTCAGACAAAGATCATGTGATCAAGGAGAAAGAATTGGAGATACATGAAGGTATTCTGCCGAAAGTCGATGAAGTCAAGTCACTTTCTCCTAAATCGATACCGAAATCTGCTCCTAGTGACTCTAAAGAAACTCCCGAACCGAAAGGTAAAGTAACTGTAGAAACTGCAAAATCGGTCCCTCCAATCACAACACCATCAGAGAAAGATCATGTGATCAAGGTGAAAGAATTGGAGATACATGGAAGTCATTTGCCGAAAGTCGATAAAGACAAATCACCTTCTCCTGAATCGATACCGAAATCGCCATCCCCATCTGAAATATCACCTGATTTACCACATAAAGTCCCACATTCTTTACAATCTTCGAAAGAATTGGAGGGTGTGAAGAAATTAGAAATTGGCACAGTGAAACCAACTGCTCCTAGTGACTCTAAAGAAATTCCAGAACCGAAGGATAAAGTAACTGTAGAAACTGCAAAATCGGTCCCTCCAATCACAACACCATCAGACAAAGATCATGTGATCAAGGTGAAAGAATTGGAGTTTCATGAAATCAATTTCCCGAAAGTCGATAAAGACAAGTCACCTTCTCCTAAATCGATACCGAAATCGCCATCCCCATCTGAACTATCACCTGATTTACCACATAAAGTCCCAGATTCTTTACAATCTCCGAAAGAATTGGAGGGTGTGAAGAAATTAGAAATTGGCACAGTGAAACCAACTGCTCCTAGTGACTCTAAAGAAATTACCGAACCGAAAAATAAAGTAACTGTAGAAACTGAAAAATCGGTCACTCCAATCACAACACCATCAGACAAAGATCATGTGATCAAGGTGAAAGAATTGGAGTTTCATGAAATCAATTTCCCGAAAGTCGATAAAGACAAGTCACCTTCTCCTAAATCGATACCGAAATCGCCATCCCCATCTGAACTATCACCTGATTTACCACATAAAGTCCCAGATTCTTTACAATCTCCGAAAGAATTGGAGGGTGTGAAGAAATTAGAAATTGGCACAGTGAAACCAACTGCTCCTAGTGACTCTAAAGAAATTCCCGAACCGAAAAATATAGTAACTGTAGAAACTGAAAAATCGGTCACTCCAATCACAACAACATCAGACAAAGATCATGTGATCATGGTGAAAGAATTGGAGATACATGAAAGTCATTTGCCGAAAGTCGATGAAGATAAATCACCTTCTCCTAAATCGATACCGAAATCGCCATCCCAATCTGAACTATCATCTGATTTACCACATAAAGTCCCAGATTCTTTAAAATCTCCGAAAGAATTGGAGGGTGTGATGAAAATAGAATTTGGCACAGTGAAACCAACTGCTCCCAGTGACTCTGAAGGTACTCCCGAACCGCAAGGTAAAGTAACTGTAGAAACTGAAAAACCGGTAACTCCAATCACATCACCTTCAGACAAAGATCATGTGATCAAGGAGAAAGAATTGGAGATACATGAAGGTATTCTGCCGAAAGTCGTTAAAGACAAGTCACCTTCTCCTGAATCGATACCGAAATCGCCATCCCCATCTGAACTATCACCTGATTTACCACATACAGTCCCAGATTCTTTACAATCTCCGAAAGAATTGGAGGGTGTGAAGAAATTAGAAATTGGCACAGTGAAACCAACTGCTGCTAGTGACTCTGAAGAAATTCCCGAACCGAAAGATAAAGTAACTGTAGAAACTACAAAATCGGTCCCTCCACTCACAACACCATCAGACAAAGATCATGTGATCAAGGTGAAAGAATTGGAGATACATGAAAGTCATTTGCCGAAAGTCGATAAAGACAAATCAGCTTCTCCTAAATCGATACCGAAATCGCCATCCCAATCTGAACTATCATCTGATTTACCACATAAAGTCCCAGATTCTTTAAAATCTCCGAAAGAATTGGAGGGTGTGATGAAAATAGAATTTGGCACAGTGAAACCAACTGCTCCCAGTAACTCTGAAGGTACTCCCGAACCGCAAGGTAAAGTAACTGTAGAAACTGAAAAACCGGTAACTCCAATCACATCACCTTCAGACAAAGATCATGTGATCAAGGAGAAAGAATTGGAGATACATGAAGGTATTCTGCCGAAAGTCGATGAAGTCAAGTCAGCTTCTCCTAAATCGATACCGAAATCGCCATCCCAATCTGATCTTTCACCTGATATATCACATAAAGTCCAAGATTCTTTAAAATCTCCGAAAGAATTGGAGGGTGTGAGGAAGATAGAAATTGGCACAGTTAAACCAACTGCTCCTAGTGACTCTAAGCTGACGCCCGAACCGAAAGGTAGAGTAACTGTAGAAACTGAAGAACCGGTAACTCCAATCACATCACCTTCAGACAAAGATCATGTGATCAAGGAGAAAGAATTGGAGATATATGAAAGTATTCTGCCGAAAGTCGATGAAGGCAAGTCACTTTCTCCTATATCGATACCGAAATCTGCTCCTAGTGACTCTAAAGAAACTCCCGAACCGAAAGGTCAAGTAACTGTAGAAACTGAAAAATCGGTCACTCCAATCACAACACCATCAGACAAAGATCATGTGATCAAGGTGAAAGAATTGGAGATACATGAAAGTCATTTGCCAAAAGTCGATGAAGACAAATCACCTTCTCCTGAATCAATACCGAAATCGCCATCCCAATCTGAACTATCATCTGATTTACCACATAAGATCCCAGATTCTTTAAAATCTCCGAACGAATTGGAGGGTGTGAAGAAGATAGAAATTGGCACAGTTAAACCAACTGCTCCTAGTGACTCTAAGCAAACGCCCGAACCAAAAGGTAAAGTAACTGTAGAAACTGAAGAACCGGTAACTCCAATCACATCACCTTCAGACAAAAATCATGTGATCAAGGAGAAAGAATTGGAGATACATGAAGGTATTCTGCCGAAAGTCGATGAAGACAAGTCACCTTCTCCTAAATCGATACCGCAATCGCCATCCCCATCTGAACTATCACTTAATATACCACATAAAGTCCCACATTCTTTACAATCTCCGAAAGAATTGGAGGGTGTGAAGAAATTAGAAATTGCCACAGTGAAACCAACTGCTCCTAGTGACTCTAAAGAAATTCCAGAACCGAAAGATAAAGTAACTGTAGAAACTGCAAAATCGGTCCCTCCAATCACAACACCATCAGACAAAGCTCATGTGATCATGGTTAAAGAATCGGAGTTTCATGAAATCAATTTCCCGAAAGTCGATAAAGACAAGTCACCTTCCCATAAATCGATACCGAAATCGCCATCCCCATCTGAACTATCACCTAATTTACCATATAAAGTCCCAGATTCTTTACAATCTCCGAAAGAATTGGAGGGTGTGAAGAAAATAGAATTTGGCACAGTGAAACCAACTTCTCCTAGTGACTCTAAAGAAATTCCCGAACCGAAAGACAAAGTCACTGTAGAAACTGCAAAATCGGTCCCTCCAATAAAAACACCATCAGACAAAGATCATGTGATCAAGGTGAAAGAATTGGAGTTTCATGAAATCAATTTCCCGAAAGTCGATAAAGACAAGCCTCCTTCTCCTAAATCGATACCGAAATCGCCATCCCCATCTGAACTATCACCTGATTTACCACATAAAAACCCAGATTCTTTACAATCTCCGAAAGAATTGGAGGGTGTGAATAAATTAGAAATTGGCACAGTGAAACCAACTGCTCCTAGTGACTCTAAAGAAATTCCCGAACCGAAAGATAAAGTCACTGTAGAAACTGAAGAATCGGTCACTCCAATCACAACGCCATCAGACAAAGATCATGTGATCAAGGTGAAAGAATTGGAGATACATGAAAGTCATTCGCCGAAAGTCGATAAAGATAAATCACCTTCTCCTAAATCGATACCGAAATCGCCATCCCAATCTGAACTATCATCTGATTTACCACATAAAGTCCCAGATTCTTTAAAATCTCCGAAAGAATTGGAGGGTGTGAAGAAAATAGAATTTGGCACAGTGAAACCAACTGCTCCCAGTGACTCTGAAGAAACTCCCGAACCGCAAGGTAAAGTAACTGTAGAAACTGAAAAACCGGTAACTCCAATCACATCACCTTCAGACAAAGATCATGTGATCAAGGAGAAAGAATTGGAGATACATGAAGGAATTCTGCCGAAAGTCGTTAAAGACAAGTCACCTTCTCCTAAATCGATACCGAAATCGCCATCCCAATCTGAACTATCATCTGATTTACGACATAAATTCCCAGATTCTTTAAAATCTCCGAAAGAATTGGAGGGTGTGAAGAAAATAGAATTTGGCACAGTGAAACCAACTGCTCCCAGTGACTCTGAAGAAACTCCCGAACCGCAAGGTAAAGTAACTGTAGAAACTGAAAAACCGGTAACTCCAATCACATCACCTTCAGACAAAGATCATGTGATCAAGGAGAAAGAATTGGAGATACATGAAGGTATTCTGCCGAAAGTCGTTAAAGACAAGTCACCTTCTTCTAAATCGATACCGAAATCGCCATCCCCATCTGAACTATCACCTGATTTACCACCTAAAGTCCCAGATTCTTTACAATCTCCGAAAGAATTGGAGGGTGTGAAGAAATTAGAAATTGGCACAGTGAAACCAACTGCTCCTAGTGACTCTAAAGAAATTCCCGAACCGAAAGATAAAGTAACTGTAGAAACTGCAAAATCGGTCCCTCCAATCACAACACCATCAGACAAAGATCATGTGATCAAGGTGAAAGAATTGGAGATACATGAAAGTCATTTGCCGAAAGTCGATAAAGACAAATCAGCTTCTCCTAAATCGATACGGAAATCGCCATCCCAATCTGAACTATCATCTGATTTACCACATAAAGTCCCAGATTCTTTAAAATCTCCAAAAGAATTGGAGGGTGTGAAGAAGATAGAAATTGGCACAGTTAAACCAACTGCTCCTAGTGACTCTAAGCAAACGCCCGAACCGATAGATAAAGTAACTGTAGAAACTGCAAAATCGGTCCCTCCAATCACAACACCATCAGACAAAGATCATGTGATCAAGGTGAAAGAATTGGAGATTTATGAAAGTCATTTGCCGAAAGTCGATAAAGACAAATCACCTTCTCCTAAATCAATCCCGAAATCGCCATCCCAATCTGAACTATCATCTGATTTACCACATAAAGTCCCAGATTCTTTAAAATCTCCGAAAGAATTGGAGGGTGTGAAGAAGATAGAAATTGGCACAGTTAAACCAACTGCTCCTAGTGACTCTAAGCTAACGCCCGAACCGAAAGGTAGAGTAACTGTAGAAACTGAAGAACCGGTAACTCCAATCACATCACCTTCAGTCAAAGATCATGTGATCAAGGAGAAAGAATTGGAGATATATGAAGTTATTCTGCCGAAAGTCGATGAAGTCAAGTCTCTTATTCCTAAATCGATACCGAAATCTGCTCCTAGTGACTCTAAAGAAACTCCCGAACCGAAAGGTAAAGTAACTGTAGAAACTGAAAAATCGGTCACTCCAATCACAACACCATCAGACAAAGATCATGTGATCAAGGTGAAAGAATTGGAGATACATGAAAGTCATTTGCCAAAAGTCGATAAAGACAAATCACCTTCTCCTAAATCGATACCGAAATCGCCATACCAATCTGAACTATCATCTGATTTACCACATAAAGTCCCAGATTCTTTAAAATCTCCGAAAGAATTGGAGGGTGTGAAGAAGATAGAAATTGGCACAGTTAAACCAACTGCTCCTAGTGACTCTAAGCAAACGCCCGAACCAAAAGGTAAAGTAACTGTAGAAACTGAAGAACCGGTAACTCCAATCACATCACCTTCAGACAAAGATCATGTGATCAAGGAGAAAGAATTGGAGATACATGAAGGTATTCTTCCGAAAGTCGATGAAGTCAAGTCACTTTCTCCTAAATCGATAACGAAATCTGCTCCTACTGACTCTAAAGAAACTCCCGAACCGAAAGGTAAAGTAACTGTAGAAACTGCAAAATCGGTCCCTCCAATCACAACACCATCACACAAAGATCATGTGATCAAGGTGAAAGAATTGGAGATACATGAAAGTCATTTGCTGAAAGTCGATAAAGACAAATCACCTTCTGCTGAATCGATACCGAAATCGCAATCCCCATCTGAACTATCACCTGATTTACCACATAAAGTCCCAGATTCTTTACAATCTCCGAAAGAATTGGAGGGTGTGAAGAAATTAGAAATTGGAACAGTGAAACCAACTGCTCCTAGTGAATCTAAGGAAATTCCCGAACCGAAAGATAAAGTTACTGTAGAAACTGCAAAATCGGTCCCTCCAATCACAACACCATCAGACAAAGATCATGTGATCAAGGTGAAAGAATTGGAGATACATGAAAGTCATTTGCCGAAAGTCGATGAAGACAAATCACCTTCTCCTGAATCGATACCGAAATCGCCATCCCCATCTGAACTATCACCTGATTTACCACATAATGTCCCAGATTCTTTACAATCTCCGAAAGAATTGGAGGGTGTGAAGAAATTAGAAATTGGCACAGTGAAAACAACTACTCCTAGTGACTCTAAAGAAATTCCAGAACCGAAAGATAAAGTAACTGTAGAAACTGCAAAATCGGTCCCTCCAATCACAACACCATCAGACAAAGATCATGTGATCAAGGTGAAAGAATTGGAGTTTCATGAAATCAATTTCCCGAAAGTCGATAAAGACAAGTCACCTTCTCCTAAATCGATACCGAAATCGCCATCCCCATCTGAACTATCACCTGATTTACCACATAAAGTCCCAGATTCTTTACAATCTCCGAAAGAATTGGAGGGTGTGAAGAAATTAGAAATTGGCACAGTGAAACCAACTGCTCGTAGTGACTCTAATGAAATTCCCGAACCGAAAGATGAAGTTACTGTAGAAACTGCAAAATCGGTCCCTCCAATAACAACACCATCAGACAAAGATCATGTGATCAAGGTGAAAGAATTGGAGTTTCATGAAATCAATTTCCCGAAAGTCGATAAAGGCAAGTCACCTTCTCCTAAATCGATCCCGAAATCGCCATCCCACTCTGAACTATCATCTGATTTACCACATAAAGTCCCAGATTCTTTAAAATCTCCGAAAGAATTGGAGGGTGTGAAGAAGATAGAAATTGGCACAGTTAAACCAACTGCTCCTAGTGACTCTAAGCTAACGCCCGAACCGAAAGGTAGAGTAACTGTAGAAACTGAAGAACCGGTAACTCCAATCACATCACCTTCAGTCAAAGATCATGTGATCAAGGAGAAAGAATTGGAGATATATGAAGTTATTCTGCCGAAAGTCGATGAAGTCAAGTCTCTTTTTCCTAAATCGATACCGAAATCTGCTCCTAGTGACTCTAAAGAAATTCCCGAACCGAAAGATAAAGCCACTGTAGAAACTGCAAAATCGGTCCCTCCAATCACAACACCATCAGACAAAGATCATGTGATCAAAGTGAAAGAATTGGAGATACATGAAAGTCATTTGCCGAAAGTCGATAAAGACAAATCAGCTTCTCCTAAATCGATCCCGAAATCGCCATCCCAATCTGAACTATCATCTGATTTACCACATAAAGTCCCAGATTCTTTAAAATCTCCGAAAGAATTGGAGGGTGTGAAGAAGATAGAAATTGGCACAGTTAAACCAACTGCTCCTAGTGACTCTAAGCTAACGCCCGAACCGAAAGGTAGAGTAACTGTAGAAACTGAAGAACCGGTAACTCCAATCACATCACCTTCAGTCAAAGATCATGTGATCAAGGAGAAAGAATTGGAGATATATGAAGTTATTCTGCCGAAAGTCGATGAAGTCAAGTCTCTTTTTCCTAAATCGATACCGAAATCTGCTCCTAGTGACTCTAAAGAAATTCCCGAACCGAAAGATAAAGCCACTGTAGAAACTGCAAAATCGGTCCCTCCAATCACAACACCATCAGACAAAGATCATGTGATCAAAGTGAAAGAATTGGAGATACATGAAAGTCATTTGCCGAAAGTCGATAAAGACAAATCAGCTTCTCCTAAATCGATACCGAAATCGCCATCCCAATCTGAACTATCATCTGATTTACCACATAAAGTCCCAGATTCTTTAAAATCTCCGAAAGAATTGGAGGGGGTGAAGAAATTAGAAATTGGCACAGTGAAACCAACTGCTCCTAGTGTTTCTAAGCTGACGCCCGAACCGAAAGGTAGAGTAACTGTAGAAACTGAAGAACCGGTAACTCCAATCACATCACCTTCAGTCAAAGATCATGTGATCAAGGAGAAAGAATTGGAGATATATGAAGTTATTCTGCCGAAAGTCGATGAAGTCAAGTCTCTTTTTCCTAAATCGATACCGAAATCTGCTCCTAGTGACTCTAAAGAAATTCCCGAACCGAAAGATAAAGCCACTGTAGAAACTGCAAAATCGGTCCCTCCAATCACAACACCATCAGACAAAGATCATGTGATCAAAGTGAAAGAATTGGAGATACATGAAAGTCATTTGCCGAAAGTCGATAAAGACAAATCAGCTTCTCCTAAATCGATACCGAAATCGCCATCCCAATCTGAACTATCATCTGATTTACCACATAAAGTCCCAGATTCTTTACAATCTCCGAAAGAATTGGAGGGTGTGAAGAAATTAGAAATTGGCACAGTGAAACCAACTGCTCGTAGTGACTCTAAAGAAATTCCCGAACCGAAAGATAAAGTAACTGTAGAAACTGAAAAATCGGTCACTCCAATCACAACACCATCAGACAAAGATCATGTGATCAAGGAGAAAGAATTGGAGATACATGAAGGTGTTCTGCCGAAAGTCGATGAAGGCAAGTCACTTTCTCCTAAATCGATACCGAAATCTGCTCCTAGTGACTCTAAAGAAATTCCCGAACCGAAAGATAAAGCCACTGTAGAAACTGCAAAATCGGTCCCTCCAATCACAACACCATCAGACAAAGATCATGTGATCAAAGTGAAAGAATTGGAGATACATGAAAGTCATTTGCCGAAAGTCGATAAAGACAAATCAGCTTCTCCTAAATCGATACCGAAATCGCCATCCCAATCTGAACTATCATCTGATTTACCACATAAAGTCCCAGATTCTTTAAAATCTCCGAAAGAATTGGAGGGGGTGAAGAAATTAGAAATTGGCACAGTGAAACCAACTGCTCCTAGTGTTTCTAAGCTGACGCCCGAACCGAAAGGTAGAGTAACTGTAGAAACTGAAGAACCGGTAACTCCAATCACATCACCTTCAGACAAAGATCATGTGATCAAGGAGAAAGAATTGGAGATATATGAAAGTATTCTGCCGAAAGTCGATGAAGGCAAGTCACTTTCTCCTAAATCGATACCGAAATCTGCTCCTAGTGACTCTAAAGAAACTCCCGAACCGAAAGGTAAAGTAACTGTAGAAACTGCAAAATCGGTCCCTCCAATCACAACACCATCACACAAAGATCATGTGATCAAGGTGAAAGAATTGGAGATACATGAAAGTCATTTGCTGAAAGTCGATAAAGACAAATCACCTTCTGCTGAATCGATACCGAAATCGCCATCCCCATCTGAACTATCACCTGATTTACCACATAAAGTCCCAGATTCTTTACAATCTCCGAAAGAATTGGAGGGTGTGAAGAAATTAGAAATTGGAACAGTGAAACCAACTGCACCTAGTGAATCTAAAGAAATTCCCGAACCGAAAGATAAAGTTACTGTAGAAACTGCAAAATCGGTCCCTCCAATCACAACACCATCAGATAAAGATCATGTGATCAAGGTGAAAGAATTGGAGATACATGAAAGTCATTTGCCGAAAGTCGATAAAGACAAATCACCTTCTCCTGAATCGATACCGAAATCGCCATCCCCATCTGAACTATCACCTGATTTACCACATAAAGTCCCAGATTCTTTACAATCTCCGAAAGAATTAGAGGGTGTGAAGAAATTAGAAATTGGCACAGTGAAATCAACTGCTCCTAGTGACTCTAAAGAAATTCCAGAACCGAAAGATAAAGTAACTGTAGAAATTGCAAAATCGGTCCCTCCAATCACAACACCATCAGACAAAGATCATGTGATCAAGGTGAAAGAATTGGAGATACATGAAAGTCATTTGCCGAAAGTCGATAAAGATAAATCACCTTCTCCTAAATCGATACCGAAATCGCCATCCCCGTCTGAACTATCACCTAATTTACCATATAAAGTCCCAGATTCTTTACAATCTCCGAAAGAATTGGAGGGTGTGAAGAAATTAGAAATTGGCACAGTGAAACCAACTTCTCCTAGTGACTCTAAAGAAATTCCCGAACCGAAAGATAAAGTAACTGTAGAAACTGAAAAATCGGTCACTCCAATCACAACACCATCAGACAAAGATCATGTGATCAAGGTGAAAGAATTGGAGATACATGAAAGTCATTTGCCGAAAGTCGATAAAGATAAATCACCTTCTCCTAAATCGATACCGAAATCGCCATCCCCATCTGAACTATCACCTGATTCACCACATAAAGTCCCAGATTCTTTACAATCTCCGAAAGAATTGGAGGGTGTGAAGAAATTAGAAATTGGCACAGTGAAACCAACTTCTCCTAGTGACTCTAAAGAAATTCCCGAACCGAAAGATGAAGTTACTGTAGAAACTGCAAAATCGGTCCCTCCAATAACAACACCATCAGACAAAGATCATGTGATCAAGGTGAAAGAATTGGAGTTTCATGAAATCAATTTCCCGAAAGTCGATAAAGGCAAGTCACCTTCTCCTAAATCGATACTGAAATCGCCATCCCCGTCTGAACAATCACCTAATTTACCATATAAAGTCCCAGATTCTTTACAATCTCCGAAAGAATTGGAGGGTGTGAAGAAATTAGAAATTGGCACAGTGAAACCAACTTCTCCTAGTGACTCTAAAGAAATTCCCGAACCGAAAGATAAAGTAACTGTAGAAACTGAAAAATCGGTCACTCCAATCACAACACCATCAGACAAAGATCATGTGATCAAGGAGCAAGAATTGGAGATACATGAAGGTGTTCTGCCGAAAGTCGATGAAGGCAAGTCACTTTCTCCTAAATCGATACCGAAATCTGCTCCTAGTGACTCTAAAGAAATTCCCGAACCGAAAGATAAAGCCAGTGTAGAAACTGCAAAATCGGTCCCTCCAATAACAACACCATCAGACAAAGATCATGTGATCAAGGTGAAAGAATTGGAGTTTCATGAAATCAATTTCCCGAAAGTCGATAAAGGCAAGTCACCTTCTCCTAAATCGATACCGAAATCGCCATCCCCATCTGAACTATCACCTAATTTACCATATAAAGTCCCAGATTCTTTACAATCTCCGAAAGAATTGGAGGGTGTGAAGAAAATAGAATTTGGCACAGTGAAACCAACTGCTCCCAGTGACTCTGACGAAACTCCCGAACCGCAAGGTAAAGTAACTGTAGAAACTGAAAAACCGGTAACTCCAATCACATCACCTTCAGACAAAACTCATGTGATCAAGGAGAAAGAATTGGAGATACATGAAGGTGTTCTGCCGAAAGTCGATGAAGGCAAGTCACTTTCTCCTAAATCGATACCGAAATCTGCTCCTAGTGACTCTAAAGAAATTCCCGAACCGAAAGATAAAGCCACTGTAGAAACTGCAAAATCGGTCCCTCCAATCACAACACCATCAGACAAAGATCATGTGAACAAGGTGAAAGAATTGGAGATACATGAAAGTCATTTGCCGAAAGTCGATAAAGACAAATCAGCTTCTCCTAAATCGATACCGAAATCGCCATCCCAATCTGAACTATCATCTGATTTACCACATAAAGTCCCAGATTCTTTAAAATCTCCGAAAGAATTGGAGGGTGTGAGGAAGATAGAAATTGGCACAGTGAAACCAACTGCTCCTAGTGACTCTAAGCTGACGCCCGAACCGAAAGGTAGAGTAACTGTAGAAACTGAAGAACCGGTAACTCCAATCACATCACCTTCAGACAAAGATCATGTGATCAAGGAGAAAGAATTGGAGATATATGAAAGTATTCTGCCGAAAGTCGATGAAGGCAAGTCACTTTCTCCTAAATCGATACCGAAATCTGCTCCTAGTGACTCTAAAGAAACTCCCGAACCGAAAGGTCAAGTAACTGTAGAAACTGAAAAATCGGTCACTCCAATCACAACACCATCAGACAAAGATCATGTGATCAAGGTGAAAGAATTGGAGATACATGAAAGTCATTTGCCAAAAGTCGATAAAGACACATCACCTTCTCCTAAATCGATACAGAAATTGCCATATCCATCTGAACTATCACCTGATATTCCACATAGAGTCCCAGATTCTTTGAAATTTCCGAAAGAATTGGAGGGTGTTAAGAAATTAAAAATTGACACAGTGAAACCAACTGCTCCTAGTGACTCTAAAGTAATTCCCGAACCAAAAGGTAAAGTAACTGTAGAAACTGAAAAACCGGTAACTTCAATCACATCACCTTCAGACAAAGATCATGTGATCAAGGAGAAAGAATTGGAGATACATGAAGGTATTCTGCCGAAAGTCGATGAAGTCAAGTCACCTTCTCCTAAATCGATACCGAAATCGCCATCCCAATCTGATCTATCACCTGATATATCACATAAAGTCCCAGATTCTTTAAAATCTCCGAAAGAATTGGAGGGTGTGAAGAAGATAGAAATTGGCACAGTTAAACCAAGTGCTCCTAGTGACTCTAAGCAAACGCCCGAACCGAAAGATAAAGTAACTGTAGAAACTGCAAAATCGGTCCCTCCAATCACAACACCATCAGACAAAGATCATGTGATCAAGGTGAAAGAATTGGAGATACATGAAAGTCATTTGCCGAAAGTCGATAAAGACAAATCACCTTCTCCTAAATCGATCCCGAAATCGCCATCCCAATCTGAACTATCATCTGATTTACCACATAAAATCCCAGATTCTTTAAAATCTCCGAAAGAATTGAAGGGTGTGAAGAAGATAGAAATTGGCACAGTTAAACGAACTGCTCCTAGTGACTCTAAGCTAACGCCCGAACCGAAAGGTAGAGTAACTGTAGAAACTGAAGAACCGGTAACTCCAATCTCATCACCTTCAGTCAAAGATCATGTGATCAAGGAGAAAGAATTGGAGATATATGAAGTTATTCTGCCGAAAGTCGATGAAGTCAAGTCTCTTTCTCCTAAATCGATACCGAAATCTGCTCCTAGTGACTCTAAAGAAACTCCCGAACCGAAAGGTAAAGTAACTGTAGAAACTGAAAAATCGGTCACTCCAATCACAACACCATCAGACAAAGATCATGTGATCAAGGTGAAAGAATTGGAGATACATGAAAGTCATTTGCCAAAAGTCGATAAAGACAAATCACCTTCTCCTAAATCGATACCGAAATCGCCATCCCAATCTGAACTATCATCTGATTTACCACATAAAGTCCCAGATTCTTTAAAATCTCCGAAAGAATTGGAGGGTGTGAAGAAGATAGATATTGGCACAGTTAAACCAACTGCTCCTAGTGACTCAAAGCAAACGCCCGAACCGAAAGGTAAAGTAACTGTAGAAACTGAAGAACCGGCAACTCCAATCACATCACCTTCAGACAAAGATCATGTGATCAAGGAGAAAGAATTGGAGATACATGAAGGTATTCTGCCGAAAGTCGATGAAGTCAAGTCACTTTCTCCTAAATCGATACCGAAATCTGCTCCTAGTGACTCTAAAGAAACTCCCGAACCGAAAGGTAAAGTAACTGTAGAAACTGCAAAATCGGTCCCTCCAATCACAACACCATCAGACAAAGATCATGTGATCAAGGTGAAAGAATTGGAGATACATGAAAGTCATTTGCCGAAAGTCGATAAAGACAAATCACCTTCTACTGAGTCGATACAGAAATCGCCATATCCATCTGAACTATCACCTGATATTCCACATAAAGTCCCTGATTCTTTGAAATTTCCGAAAGAATTGGAGGGTGTTAAGAAATTAAAAATTGACACAGTGAAACCAACTGCTCCTAGTGACTCTAAAGAAATTCCCGAACCAAAAGGTAAAGTAACTGTAGAAACTGAAAAACCGGTAACTTCAATCACATCACCTTCAGACAAAGATCATGTGATCAAGGAGAAAGAATTGGAGATACATGAAGGTATTCTGCCGAAAGTCGAAGAAGTCAAGTCACCTTCTCCTAAATCGATACCGAAATCGCCATCCCAATCTGATCTATCACCTGATATATCACATAAAGTCCCAGATTCTTTAAAATCTCCGAAAGAATTGGAGGGTGTGAAGAAGATAGAAATTGGCACAGTTAAACCAACTGCTCCTAGTGACTCTAAGCAAACGCCCGAACCGAAAGATAAAGTAACTGTAGAAACTGCAAAATCGGTTCCTCCAATCACAACACCATCAGACAAAGATCATGTGATCAAGGTGAAAGAATTGGAGATACATGAAAGTCATTTGCCGAAAGTCGATAAAGACAAATCTGCTTCTCCTAAATCGATACCGAAATCGCCATCCCAATCTGAACTATCATCTGATTTACCACATAAAGTCCCAGATTCTTTAAAATCTCCGAAAGAATTGGAGGGTGTGAAGAAGATAGAAATTGGCACAGTTAAACCAACTGCTCCTAGTGACTTTAAGCAAACGCCCGAACTGAAAGGTAAAGTAACTGTAGAAACTGAAGAACCGGTAGCTCCAATCACATCACCTTCAGACAAAGATCATACGATCAAGGAGAAAGAATTGGAGATACATGAAGGTATTCTGCCGAAAGTCGATGAAGTCAAGTCACTTTCTCCTAAATCGATAACGAAATCTGCTCCTAGTGACTCTAAAGAAACTCCCGAACCGAAAGGTAAAGTAACTGTAGAAACTGAAAAATCGGTCACTCCAATCACAACACCATCAGACAAAGATCATGTGATCAAGGTGAAAGAATTGGAGATACATGAAAGTCATTTGCCAGAAGTCGATAAAGACAAATCACCTTCTCCTAAATCGATCCCGAAATCACCATCCCAATCTGAACTATCATCTGATTTACCACATAAAGTCCCAGATTCTTTAAAATCTCCGAAAGAATTGGAGGGTGTGAAGAAGATAGAAATTGGCACAGTTAAACCAACTGCTCCTAGTGACTCTAAGCAAACGCCCGAACCGAAAGGTAAAGTAACTGTAGAAACTGAAGAACCGGTAACTCCAATCACATCACCTTCAGACAAAGATCATGTCATCAAGGAGAAAGAATTGGAGATACATGAAGGTATTCTGCCGAAAGTCGTTAAAGACAAGTCACCTTCTCCTGAATCGATACCGAAATCGCCATCCCCATCTGAACTATCACCTGATTTACCACATAAAGTCCCAGATTCTTTACAATCTCCGAAAGAATTGGAGGGTGTGAAGAAATTAGAAATTGGCACAGTGAAACCAACTGCTCCTAGTGACTCTAAGCTGACGCCCGAACCGAAAGGTAGAGTAACTGTAGAAACTGAAGAACCGGTAACTCCAATCACATCACCTTCAGACAAAGATCATGTGATCAAGGAGAAAGAATTGGAGATATATGAAAGTATTCTGCCGAAAGTCGATGAAGGCAAGTCACTTTCTCCTAAATCGATACCGAAATCTGCTCCTGGTGACTCTAAAGAAACTCCCGAACCGAAAGGTATAGTAACTGTAGAAACTGCAAAATCGGTCCCTCCAATCACAACACCATCAGACAAAGATCATGTGATCAAGGTGAAAGAATTGGAGATACATGAAAGTCATTTGCCAAAAGTCGATAAAGACAAATCACCTTCTACTGAGTCGATACCGAAATCGCCATCCCAATCTGAACTATCATCTGATTTACCACTTAAAGTCCCAGATTCTTTAAAATCTCCGAAAGAATTGGAGGGTGTGAAGAAGATAGAAATTGGCACAGTTAAACCAACTGCTCCTAGTGACTCAAAGCAAACGCCTGAACCGAAAGGTAAAGTAACTGTAGAAACTGAAGAACCGGTAACTCCAATCACATCACCTTCAGACAAAGATCATGTGATCAAGGAGAAAGAATTGGAGATACATGAAGGTATTCTGCCGAAAGTCGATGAAGTCAAGTCACTTTCTCCTAAATCGATACCGAAATCTGCTCCTAGTGACCCTAAAGAAACTTCCGAACCGAAAGGTAAAGTAACTGTAGAAACTGCAAAATCGGTCCCTCCAATCACAACACCTTCAGACAAAGATCATGTGATCAAGGTGAAAGAATTGGAGATACATGAAAGTCATTTGCCGAAAGTCGATAAAGACAAATCACCTTCTACTGAGTCGATACCGAAATCGCCATCCCAATCTGAACTATCATCTGATTTACCACTTAAAGTACCAGATTCTTTAAAATCTCCGAAAGAATTGGAGGGTGTGAAGAAGATAGAAATTGGCACAGTTAAACCAACTGCTCCTAGTGACTCTAAGCAAACGCCCGAACCGAAAGGTAAAGTAACTGTAGAAACTGAAGAACCGGTAACTCCAATCACATCACCTTCAGACAAAGATCATGTGATCAAGGAGAAAGAATTGGAGATACATGAAGGTATTCTGCCGAAAGTCGATGGAGTCAAGTCACTTTCTCCTAAATCGATACCGAAATTTGCTCCTAGTGACTCTAAAGAAACTCCCGAACCGAAAGGTATAGTAACTGTAGAAACTGAAAAATCGGTCACTCCAATCACAACACCTTCAGACAAAGCTCATGTGATCAAGGTGAAAGAATTGGAGATACATGAAAGTTATTTGCCAAAAGTCGATAAAGACAAATCACCTTCTCCTAAATCGATACAGAAATCGCCATATCCATCTGAACTATCACCTGATATTCCACATAAAGTCCCAGATTCTTTGAAATTTCCGAAAGAATTGGAGGGTGTTAAGAAATTAAAAATTGACACAGTGAAACCAACTGCTCCTAGTGACTCTAAAGAAATTCCCGAACCAAAAGGTAAAGTAACTGTAGAAACTGAAAAACCGGTAACTTCAATCACATCACCTTCAGACAAAGATCATGTGATCAAGGAGAAAGAATTGGAGATACATGAAGGTATTCTGCCGAAAGTCGAAGAAGTCAAGTCACTTTCTCCTAAATCGATACCGAAATCTGCTCTTAGTGACTCTAAAGAAACTCCCGAACCGAAAGGTAAAGTAACTGTAGAAACTGAAAAACCGGTAACTCCAATCACATCACCTTCAGACAAAGATCATGTGATCAAGGAGAAAGAATTGGAGATACATGAAGGTATTCTGCCGAAAGTCGATGAAGTCAAGTCACCTTCTCCTAAATCGATACCGAAATCGCCATCCCAATCTGATCTATCACCTGATAAAGACAAATCACCTTCTCCTAAATCGATACCGAAATCGCCATCCCAATCCGAACTATCACCTGATTTACCACATAAAATCCCAGATTCTTTACAATCTCCGAAAGAATTGGAGGGTGTGAAGAAATTAGAAATTGGCACAGTGAAACCAACTGCTCCTAGTGATTCTAAAGAAATTCCCGAACCGAAAGATAAAGTAACTGTTGAAACTGCAATATCGGTCCCTCCAATCACAACACCATCAGACAAAGATCATGTGATCAAGGTGAAAGAATTGGATATACATGAAAGTCATTGGCCAAAAGTCGATAAAGACAAATCACCTTCTCCTAAATCGATCCCGAAATCGCCATCCCAATCTGAACTATCATCTGATTTACCACATAAAGTCCCAGATTCTTTAAAATCTCCGAAAGAATTGAAGGGTGTGAAGAAGATAGAAATTGGCACAGTTAAACCAACTGCTCCTAGTGACTCTAAGCAAACGCCCGAACCGAAAGATAAAGTAACTGTAGAAACTGCAAAATCGGTCCCTCCAATCACAACACCATCAGACAAAGATCATGTGATCAAGGTGAAAGATTTGGAGATACATGAAAGTCATTGGCCAAAAGTCGATAAAGACAAATCACCTTCGCCTAAATCGATCCCGAAATCGCCATCCCAATCTGAACTATCATCTGATTTACCACATAAAGTCCCAGATTCTTTAAAATCTCCGAAAGAATTGGAGGGTGTGAAGAAAATAGAATTTGGCACAGTGAAACCAACTGCTCCCAGTGACTCTGAAGAAACTCCGCAAGGTAAAGTAACTGTAGAATCTGAAAAACCGGTAACTCCAATCACATCACCTTCAGACAAAGATCATGTGATCAAGGAGAAAGAATTGGAGATACATGAAGGTATTCTGCCGAAAGTCGTTAAAGACAAGTCACCTTCTCCTGAATCGATACCGAAATCGCCATCCCCATCTGAACTATCACCTGATTTACCACATAAAGTCCCAGATTCTTTACAATCTCCGAAAGAATTGGAGGGTGTGAAGAAATTAGAAATTGGCACAGTGAAACCAACTGCTCCTAGTGACTCTAAAGAAATTCCCGAACCGAAAGATAAAGTAACTGTAGAAACTACAAAATCGGTCCCTCCAATCACAACACCATCAGACAAAGATCATGTGATCAAGGTGAAAGAATTGGAGATACATGAAAGTCATTTGCCGAAAGTCGATAAAGACAAATCAGCTTCTCCTAAATCGATACCGAAATCGCCATCCCAATCTGAACTATCATCTGATTTACCACATAAAGTCCCAGATTCTTTAAAATCTCCGAAAGAATTGGAGGGTGTGAAGAAAATTGAATTTGGCACAGTGAAACCAACTGCTCCCAGTGACTCTGAAGAAACTCCCGAACCGCAAGGTAAAGTAACTGTAAAAACTGAAAAACCGGTAACTCCAATCACATCACCTTCAGACAAAGATCATGTGATCAAGGAGAAAGAATTGGAGATATATGAAAGTATTCTGCCGAAAGTCGATGAAGGCAAGTCACTTTCTCCTAAATCGATACCGAAATCTGCTCCTAGTGACTCTAAAGAAATTCCCGAACCGAAAGATAAAGCCACTGTAGAAACTGCAAAATCGGTCGCTCCAATCACAACACCATCAGACAAAGATCATGTGATCAAGGTGAAAGAATTGGAGATACATGAAAGTCATTTGCCGAAAGTCGATAAAGACAAATCAGCTTCTCCTAAATCGATACCGAAATCGCCATCCCAATCTGAACTATCATCTGATTTACCACATAAAGTCCCAGATTCTTTAAAATCTCCGAAAGAATTGGAGGGTGTGAAGAAAATAGAATTTGGCACAGTGAAACCAACTGCTCCCAGTGACTCTGAAGAAACTCCCGAATCGCAAGGTAAAGTAACTGTAGAAACTGAAAAACCGGTAACTCCAATCACATCACCTTCAGACAAAGATCATGTAATCAAGGAGAAAGAATTGGAGATACATGAAGGTATTCTGCCGAGAGTCGATGAAGTCAAGTCACTTTCTCCTAAATCGATACCGAAATCTGCTCCTAGTGACTCTAAAGAAACTCCCGAACCGAAAGGTAAAGTAACTAAAGAAACTGCAAAATCGGTCCCTCCAATCACAACACCATCAGACAAAGATCATGTGATCAAGGTGAAAGAATTGGAGATACATGAAAGTCATTTGCCGAAAGTCGATAAAGAAAAATCACCTTCTACTGAGTCGATACCGAAATCGCCATCCCAATCTGAACTATCATCTGATTTACCACTTAAAGTCCCAGATTCTTTACAATCTCCGAAAGAATTGGAGGGTATGAAGAAATTAGAAATTGGCACAGTGAAACCAACTGCTCCTAGTGATTCTAAAGAAATTCCCGAACCGAAAGATAAAGTAACTGTTGAAACTGCAATATCGGTCCCTCCAATCACAACACCTTCAGACAAAGCTCATGTGATCAACGTGAAAGAATTGGAGATACATGAAAGTCATTTGCCAAAAGTCGATAAAGACAAATCACCTTCTCCTAAATCGATACAGAAATCGCCATATCCATCTGAACTATCACCTGATATTCCACATAAAGTCCCAGATTCTTTGAAATTTCCGAAAGAATTGGAGGGTGTTAAGAAATTAAAAATTGACACAGTGAAACCAACTGCTCCTAGTGTTTCTAAAGAAATTCCCGAACCAAAAGGTAAAGTAACTTTAGAAACTGAAAAACCGGTAACTTCAATCACATCACCTTCAGACAAAGATCATGTGATCAAGGAGAAAGAATTGGAGATACATGAAGGTATTCTGCCGAAAGTCGAAGAAGTCAAGTCACTTTCTCCTAAATCGATACCGACATCTGCTCTTAGTGACTCTAAAGAAACTCCCGAACCGAAAGGTAAAGTAACTGTAGAAACTGAAAAACCGGTAACTCCAATCACATCACCTTCAGACAAAGATCATGTGATCAAGGAGAAAGAATTGGAGATACATGAAGGTATTCTGCCGAAAGTCGATGAAGTCAAGTCACCTTCTCCTAAATCGATACCGAAATCGCCATCCCAATCTGATCTATCACCTGATAAAGACAAATCACCTTCTCCTAAATCGATACCGAAATCGCCATCCCACTCCGAACTATCACCTGATTTACCACATAAAATCCCAGATTCCTTACAATCTCCGAAAGAATTGGAGGGTGTGAAGAAATTAGAAATTGGCACAGTGAAACCAACTGCTCCTAGTGATTCTAAAGAAATTCCCGAACCGAAAGATAAAGTAACTGTTGAAACTGCAATATCGGTCCCTCCAATAACAACACCATCAGATAAAGATCATGTGATCAAGGTGAAAGAATTGGATATACATGAAAGTCATTTGCCGAAAGTCGATAAAGACAAATCACCTTCTCCTAAATCGATACCGAAATCGCCATCCCAATCCGAACTATCACCTGATTTACCACATAAAGTCCCAGATTCCTTACAATCTCCGAAAGAATTGGAGGGTGTGAAGAAATTAGAAATTGGCACAGTGAAACCAACTGCTCCCAGTGACTCTGAGGAAACTCCCGAACCGCAAGGCAAAGTAACTGTAGAAACTGAAAAACCGGTAACTCCAATCACATCACCTTCAGATAAAGATCATGTGATCAAGGAGGAAGAATTGGAGATACATGAAGATATTCTGCCGAAAGTCGATGAAGTCAAGTTACCTTCTCCTAAATCGATACCGAAATCGCCATCCCAATCTGATCTATCACCTGATATACCACATAAAGTCCCAGATTCTTTAAAATCTCCGAAAGAATTGGAGGGTGTGAAGAAGATAGAAATTGGCACAGTTAAACCAACTGCTCCTAGTGCCTCTAAGCAAACGCCCGAACCGAAAGGTGAAGTAACTGTAGAAACTGAAAAACCGGTAACTCCGATCACATCACCTTCAGACAAAGATCATGTGATCAAGGAGAAAGAAGTGGAGATACATGAAGGTATTCTGCCGAAAGTCGATGAAGTCATGTCACTTTCTCCTAAATCGATACCGAAATCTGCTCCTAGTGACTCTAAAGAAACTCCCGAACCGAAAGGAAAAGTAACTGTAGAAACTGAAAAATCGGTTACTCCAATCACAACACCTTCAGACAAAGATCATGTGATCAAGGTGAAAGAATTGGAGATACATGAAAGTCAATTGCCAAAAGTCGATAAAGACAAATCACCTTCTCCTAAATCGATACCGAAATCGCAATCCCCATCTGAACTATCTACTGATTTCCCACATAAAGCCCCAGATTCTTTACAATCTCCGAAAGAATTGGAGGGTGTGAAGAAATTAGAAATTGGCACAGTGAAACCAACTGCTCCTAGTGACTCTAAGCAAACCCCCGAACCGAAAGGTAAAGTAACTGTAGAAACTGAAATACCGGAAACTCCAAACACATCACCTTCAGACAAAGATCATGTGATCAAGGAGAAAGAATTGGAGATACTTGAAGGTATTCTGCCGAAAGTCGATGAAATCAAGTCACTTTCACCTAAATCAATTCCGACATCGCCATCCCAATCTGATATATCACCTGATATACCACATAAAGTCCCAGATTCTTTAAAATCTCCGAAAGAATTGGAGGGTGTGAAGAAGATAGATATTGGCACAGTTAACCTAACTGCTCCTAGTGACTCTAAAGAAATTTCCGAACCGAAAAATAAAGTAACTGTAGAAACTGCAAAATCGGTCACTCCAATCACAACACCTTCAGACAAAGATCATGTGATTAAGGAGATGAAATTGGAGATACATGAAAGTAATTTGCCGAAAGTCGATAAAGACAAGTCACCTTCTCCTGAATTGATACCGAAATCGCGATCCCCATCTGAACTATCAACTCATTTACCACACGAAGTGCCAGATTCTTTACAATCTCCGAAAGAATTGGAGTGTGTGAAGAAATTAGAAATCGGCACAGTGAAACCAACTGCTCCTAGTCACTCTAAAGAAATTCCTGAACCGAGAGATAAAGTAACTGAAGAAACTGAAAAATCGGTCAATCCAATCACAACACCATCAGACAAAGATCATGTGATCAAGGTGAAAGAATTGGAGATACATGAAAGTAATTTGCCGAAAGTCGATAAAGATAAGTCACCTTCTCCTGAATCGATACCGAAATCGCCATCCCCATCTGAACTATCACCTGATTTACCACATAAAGTCCCAGATTCTTTACAATCTCCGAAAGAATTTGAGGGAGTGAAGAAATTAGAAATTGGCATAGTGAAACCAACTGCTCCTAGTGACTCTAAAGAACTTCCCAAACCGAAAGATGAAGTAACTGTAGAAACTGAAAAATCGGTCCCTCCAATAACAACACCATCAGACAAAGATCATGTGATCAAGGTGAAAGAATTGGAGATACAAGAAAGTAATTTATCGAAAGTCGATAAAGACAAGTCACCCTCTCCTAAGTCGATACAGAAATCACCATCCCCATCCGAAGTATCACCTGATTTACCACATAAAGTACCAGATTCTTTAAAATCTCCGAAAGAATTGGAGGGAGTGAAGAAATTAGAAATTGGCACAGTAAAACCAACTGCTCCTAGTGACTCTAAAGAAATTCCCAAACCGAAAGATAAAGTAACTGTAGAAACTGCAAAATCGGTCACTCCAATCACAACACCTTCAGACAAAGATCATGTGATTAAGGAGAAAAAATTGGAGATAAATGAAAGTAATTTGCCGAAAGTCGATAAAGACAAGTCACCTTCTCCTGAATCGATACCGAAATCGCCATCCCAATCCGAACTTTTACCTGATTCACCACATAAAGTCCCAGATTCTTTACAATCTTCGAAAGAATTGGAGGGAGTGAAGAAATTAGAAATTGGCACAGTGAAACCAACTGCTCCTAGTGACTCTAAAGAACTTCCCACACCGAAAGATGAAGTAACTGTAGAAACTGAAAAATCGGTCCCTCCAATAACAACACCATCAGCCAAAGATCATGTGATCAAGGTGAAAGAATTGGAGATACAAGAAAGTAATTTATCGAAAGTCGATAAAGACAAGTCACCCTCTCCTAATTCGATACAGAAATCACCATCCCCATCCGAAGTATCACCTGATTTACCACATAAAGTACCAGATTCTTTAAAATCTCCGAAAGAATTGGAGGGAGTGAAGAAATTAGAAATTGGCACAGTAAAACCAACTGCTCCTAGTGACTCTAAAGAAATTCCCAAACCGAAAGATAAAGTAACTGTAGAAACTGCAAAATCGGTCACTCCAATCACAACACCTTCAGACAAAGATCATGTGATTAAGGAGAAAAAATTGGAGATAAATGAAAGTAATTTGCCGAAAGTCGATAAAGACAAGTCACCTTCTCCTGAATCGATACCGAAATCGCCATCCCAATCCGAACTATTACCTGATTCACCACATAAAGTCCCAGATTCTTTACAATCTCCGAAAGAATTGGAGGGAGTGAAGAAATTAGAAATTGGCACAGTGAAACCAACTGCTCCTAGTGACTCTAAAGAACTTCCCAAACCGAAAGATGAAGTAACTGTAGAAACTGAAAAATCGGTCCCTCCAATAACAACACCATCAGCCAAAGATCATGTGATCAAGGTGAAAGAATTGGAGATACAAGAAAGTAATTTATCGAAAGTCGATAAAGACAAGTCACCCTCTCCTAAATCGATACAGAAATCACCATCCCCATCCGAACTATCACCTGATTTACAACATAAAGTACCAGATTCTTTAAAATTTTCGAAAGAATTGGAGGGAGTGAAGAAATTAGAAATTGGCACAGTGAAACCAACTGCTCCCAGTGACTCTGAAGAAACTCCCGAACCGAAAGATAAACTAACTGTAGAAACTGAAAAATCGGTAACTCCAATCACAACACCTTCAGACAAAGATCATGTGATTAAGGAGAAAAAATTGGAGATACATGAAAGTATTTTGCCGAAAATCGATAAAGACAAGTCACCTTCTCCTAAATCGATACCGAAATCGCCATCCCCATCCGAACTATCACCTGCTTTACCACATAAAGTCCCAGATTCTTTACAATCTCCGAAAGAATTGGAGGGTGTGAAGAAACTAGAAATTGGCACAGTGAAACCAACTGCTCCTAGTGACTCTATAGAAATTCCCGAACCGAAAGATAAAGTAACTGTAGAAACTGCAAAATCGGTCATTCCAATAACAACACCATCAGACAAAGATCATGTGATCAAGGTGAAAGAATTGGAGATACAAGAAAGTAATTTGCCGAAAGTCGATAAAGACAAGTCACCTTCTCCTAAATCGATACAGAAATCGCCATCCTCATCCGAACTATCACCTGATTCACCACATAAAGTCCCAGATTCTTTAAAATCTCCGAAAGAATTGGAGGGGGTGACGAAATTGGAAATTGGCAGAGTGAAACCAACTGCTCCTAGTGACTCTAAGGAAATTCCCGAACCGAAAGATAAAGTAACTGTAGAAACTGCAAAATCGGTCATTCCAATAACAACACCATCAGACAAAGATCATGTGATCAAGGTGAAAGAATTGGAGATACAAGAAAGTAATTTGCCGAAAGTCGATAAAGACAAGTCACCTTCTCCTAAATCGATACAGAAATCGCCATCCCCATCCGAACTATCACCTGATTCACCACATAAAGTCCCAGATTCTTTAAAATCTCCGAAAGAATTGGAGGGGGCAAAGAAATTGGAAATTGGCACAGTGAAACCAACTGCTCCCAGTGACTCTGAAGAAACTCCCGAACCGAAAGATAAAGTAACTGTAAAAACTGAAAAATCGGTCACTCCAATCACAACACCTTCAGACAAAGATCATGTGATCAAGGTGAAAGAATTGGAAATACATGAAGGTATTCTGCCGAAAGTCGATAAAGACAAGTCACCTTCTCCTAAATCGATACCGCAATCGCCATCCCCATCTGAACTATCACCTGATTTACCACATAAAGTCCCAGATTCGTTAAAATCTCAGAAAGAATTGGAGGGTGTGAAGAAATTAGACTTTGGCACAGTGAAACCAACTGCTCCCAGTGACTCTATAGAAATTCCCGAACCGAAAGATAAAATTATTGTAGAAACTGAAATATCGGTCACTTCAATCACAACACCATCAGACAATGGAAGTACTTTGCCGAAAGTAGATAAAGACAAGTCACCTTCTCCTAAATCGATTTCGAAATCGCCTTCCGCATCTGAACTTTCACCTGATTCACCACATAAACTTCCAGATTCTTCAACACCTCTGAGAGAACTCCAAGGTGTGGACAAATTAGAACTTCGCACAGTTAAATCAACTGCACATATCGACTTTGAAGAAACTCCCCAACCGAAAGATAAAGTTACTGTAGAAACTGAGAAATCGGTCCCTCCAATCACAACACCATCAGACAAAGATTATGTGATCAAGGTGAAAGAATTGGAGATACATGAAAGTCATTTGCCGAAAGTCGATAAAGACAAATCACCTTCTCCTAAATCTAAACCGGAATCACCACGCATTTCGCCTTCTATAACTTCATCTGATTTGTCACCTAAGGTCCCTGATTCTTTAGAATCTCCCGAAGAACCGGAAGGTGTGAAGAATTCAGAAATAGAAACAGTAAAACCAACTGCTCAAAGCGACTCAAAAGAAACCTCTGATCCGAAGGACATATTAACTGCAGAAACTGAAAAATCTGTCTCTCCTATCACAATACTATCAGACAAAGATCATGTGATCAAGGTGAAAGAATTGAAAATACATGAAATTCATTTGCAGAAAGTCGAAAGAGATAGGTCACCTTCTCCCATATCGATACCAGAATCGCCATCCCCATCAAAACCAACACCTGATTTACCACATGAAATTCCGGATTCTTTAAAATCTCCGAAAAAACTGGAAGTTGCGAAGAAATTAGAAATTGGCCCAATGAAACCAACTACTCCAACTGACTATAAAGAATCCCCTGAACCGAAAGATAAAGCAACTGCAGATACTGAAAAATCTGTCACTCCAATCACAATAACATCAGGCAAAGATCATATCATCAAGGTGAAAGAATTGGAGATACATGAAAGTAATTTGCCCAAAGTCGAAAAAGATAAGACACCTGCTTTATCGAAACCGGAATCGCCATTCCCATCTAAACTCCCACCTGATTCACCTCATAAAGTCCCAGATCCTTTGAAATCTCCGGAAGAACCGAGATGTGTGAAGAAATTAGAAATTGGCACAGTAGAACTAACTGCCCCAAGCGACTTCGAAGAAACCCTTGTATCAAAATATAAAGTAACTGATGAAACTGAAAAATCTGTTACTGCAATCCCAATACCTCTCGACAAAGATCATGTGGTCAAGGCAAAAGAACTGAAGATACATGAAAGTCAATCGCCGACAGTCGAAAGAGATAAGTCACCTTCTACTGAATCAAAATCCGAATCGCCATCCTCGTCTGGAATCACATGTGAATTTCCACATAAGCTCCCAGATTCTTTAAATTTGCCGGATGAACCGAGAGATATGAATAAATCAGAATTGGGTATATCAGAACAAATACCGAGCGACATCAAGGAATCTCTAGAACCAAGAGATAAAATAACTGTAGATACTAAAAAATCTGTCACTCTAATCACAATACCATCAGACAAAGATCATGTGATCAAGGAGAAGGAATTGAGATTAGATGAAATTCAAATGCTGAAAGTCGAAAAAGATAAGTCACATTCTCCTAAATCTAAACCGGAATCGCCATCCCTATCTCCATCTAAAATCACAATTGCCTCACTACATGAAGTTTCTGATTCTTTAAAATCTCCGGAAGAACCGAAGGATATAATGAAATTGGAAACTGACACAATGAAACCAACTGCACCTACCGTTATCAAAAAATCTCCAGATCCTAAATATAAAATAAGTGTAGGTGCAGAACAATCACTAATTCCAATCAAAATGCCATCAGACAAAGATCGAGTGAGTAAACAAATGGAATTGAAGGTAGATAAACCTCACTTGCCGAAAGTCCAAAAAGATGAATCACCTCCTAAATCGAAACCGGAATCACTATCCCTATCTAAAATCAAGGCTACCTCACCAGATAAAGTTTCAGTGTCTTCAAAATCTCAGGAAAAACCGAAAATTGAAAAATCACCTATTCCTAAATCAAAACCGGAATCCCCCTGCCATTCTTTAATCACATCTCCCTTACCACATAAAATTCCAGATTCTTCAGAATCTCTGAAAGAAATTAAAGGTATAAAGAAATCAGAAATTGACAGAATGAAACCAACTGCGCGTATCGATACGAAAGAAAATGAACGTTTTGAAATCCCGATTATAAAATCATCAGCTAAGGACCATGTGAGCGAAAATCAGGAAATTATCCTGGGTCAGTCTGAATTGTCGAACATTGAAAAGGATAATGAGATTATATTCATATCAGAAGAACCAGTTAAATTTGTACCCACAGAAGAATTATCAGAATCCAGGATCAAACGTCACTTCGATAAGGAAGATGAACGAAGATTGGAAGGATTTGATATTGAAAGAATAACCCCTAATTTATATACAGTTGAGATGGAAGTTACTGAAGGAATTGAAGATGAGTGCTTCGTTACGAACAAAGTGGAGAAAATAAATTTGGATATTATGAATGAAAAAAGGAAGACATATAGAACCGGTAAAATATTTGATGATGTGACTCAGCACCCACAAAAACCGAAAATCATGTCGTCTAAAGATAAGCATATCAAGAAAGGATATTCTGAAGTGAGACTCAAAGAAATTTCACGGGATAAAAAGGTTTCATCGCCAAGAAAAACCTTGGAGAAACCTTTGGATCCCAAAAAAATGCAACATAAGCCTCTCAAACAACCAGTCGACTGTAAAAAAATTGAAGAAGATAATAAACAAATATCTTCTCAAGAAGTTTTGCATCCTTCGTACACAAAACTTCACGGAAAAACTAGACGATCTAAACTATTGTCAGAAACAAAAAAAAGTAGTAGTCCTCAAAAAAAATATGAAATCCCGTCTCCAGTGAAAGAATCAACTTATATAATGAAGAAGACCATGCCTTCTATGATTCGAGAGAAGGATATCTCGAATTATGACAGAAAGATTGGTATCACTAGACATACATCATTGAACAACACAAGCGATACTAAGGAAGATGCAACTGGGGCTTCAACCAATCAGAAATACAAAAGTTCCATGACGAGAAAAACTGGTGTTACTGATATTCGCAAGAAACCTTACGTCTATAAAACAAAACTGACACCAAAACTCTTTGATTATGATTCTAATGAGTCTACAACCACAGAAAGTTATTCAAAATCTAGCCAAGTACCGATAAAGTTAGACAACAAAAACGTTAAGAAATCGCAAGATCTTCCTCTTCCGCATACGAAAACGAGAAAGAAGGAGAAATTAGATTCAAATGTTGCCAGAGCAATTCATGATAAATATGTTTTTTCACCTCGACGAAACTTGAAAATCGATTCTACCCATTCTAATGCTCATTCGATAAACTCGCCTAGTCAATGTAAAAATCGTTCGCCTACTAATAAAAAAGCAGAAACTTCAATGGTGGCCGAACCACAAACACCTACCAAGAAACCATTGAGAACAATCACTTCAAAATCAAAGCTCACTTCAACATATAAGGAAAAAGATCAAGAACCTTTGAGGTTAACTGACAAGAAATTTTTAGGTTATACGCGAATTTATTCCGAAACTAAATCTTCAAATTCTTCTCCAAGACGAAAAGTTATAGATGATCAGATTTCAAAGGAATCAAATACTGATCTACGAAAAAAGAACACGAGAGATAGTAAAGAAAACATATATCATGAAAAAAGATCACATAAAACCTTAAATTACTCAACAACTACTGAATATGCTTACACCTCAATACCTGGAAAAAGTGCAAAGGAACGGAAAAAGGTCGATATATTTTCATCAACTGACGATATTATCAAGAACGTAAAACATTCAGACATATTCATGAATGATGATGTTTTGCAAATCGTCTTACCGTCTAGAATCAAAGATCCTTCTGCTTCCTCCTCATCTTCTTCCAAAGATCTACCGCAATTACGTAAAGATGTGAAGCAAATAAGAAACCTGAAGATGCGAGACGAAAAAATGAAAAAATCTGATAACAGAAACAAACAATTCGTAAAAAAATCTTCACCGACTAAACGAAATGAAGTCAGAGTGAAACAAACAAAATCTTATGGATATATGACGCCTACTTCATCGAGTGAAATAAAACGTAAAGTAGATACTGCTACGTCGGAAGTGTCGAAGAAAAGTTCACCTAGACATACTGCTAGAGGTTATTCAATGAAAACTAGTTATGTTTCTTCAGACAACTCATTGGGAGCAACAAAAAGTGATACTAGGAAAAAGAAATCCACTATTATGAAAAGTTCTTTTACCAGGGGAAGTTTAAATCATGATAAAAAGCAGAGCCAAACGTACAAATATGATTTGAATGAAGTTTATCGAAACAAATCAAGCCCTTCCCCTACGAGACTCAGGAGATCGACTGCAAGTGATCCAAGAAAGGGTAAATCAGATGCAGAAAAATCTTCAATTAAAACTGTGGAATTCGAAAAATCTGTTCAATTTTCTGAACAGACTCGGAGTCACTCAGCGATTCCTACTACATATCAAGAACTTCGCTATGAAGGAAGAGAAAGTCCAACCTCATTACCAGGTAGCCCATTAAGAACAAGATCAGCTAATGGAAATAGCAAAATGATAACATCTGAAGTATTTTCAAGAACCCAAAATGCTGGTTCCATCGAAGTTATTTACAGACAACCCTACGAAAACATCAAACGTATGGCTTCCTCGTTAAGAAACGAAACAGAATTTTCCCTAATCGATACCACAGATTCTAGCTTATCAGAATCGGTGGCACTTCCCAGCTCGCCATCGGACCAAGATGTCAGCATAGACAACAACGGTAAGACAAAGATCGTTTCCCCAAAATCCCGAAAATCCTTAGAATCTATACACGAGTCGGTACATAGAATTTCTGACTTGGCCGAATGTGCAGACATGTTTGAAGCAGACAAACTCGAGGTGAATCGAAACGATGAAAATGGTATAACTCTCACACGAAATCTAGTACTATCGCAGTACTCTCAAATGGAAGAAACAACTTCCAAGATGGATGACGATGACACGAAGACCATTAGTCCTCATATATCGGAAGAAAGAATATCGCCCATTATGGATGTAGATGTGATATCTCCGATTCGAAGAAAATATCAATTTGATTATGAAGTTCATGAAGTATCCAGAGAGTACTTAGCAGGTAACACGACAACTGTGTTTCCTGAACCTAATGCGATGCCCCCACAGCGCATGGCTTCTCGAATAGAAACATCTACAGAGGTACAAAGTAGTAGCGTCTATCAATAGATTAGTTGTCCTAAACGCTAGTAGATTCATTTTGAATGAGAATATCGCAATTTTAGTTGTCGCTTCAAATGCTTTAGCTTTTTCTATTTTCTCAATCAGAATTGTTCAACGTCCAGTACAAGGTAAGTAAAGCGTATTCCCCATAGGGTACATGGTGTTTCTTCGGCATATACAACTGACAAATATTTCTCTATCACTTCTGCAGGAGTAATTTCTACTAGGATAATTCAAATTCAAAAGCAAGAATGATGTCTTTGAACATTACCGTGCCAGAAATTGCCATAACACCTGAAGCTGAAGAAGATGATGATAATAACTTCCTCAATTTGGCTGAAGCGCTTACAGACATTGAGGAACTTTTCGATGAATCAATCTCAACGAAAAACCAATGCTATAGAAAAAAACTTAGAATCAAAGTCTCAGATAATGATGGTTACAATACTGCTCTGGAAGACGTAGAAGCTTCAGATGACGAAGATACAACAATTATAAAGCAACATAAACATCCAATTATTCTAGATGATTTAGACATGGAGGAATATACAGCTGAAGAAAATCAAGGTGTTGAAAAAAAATCAGACGTTCAATATTTGAATACTCAATTATCTGTCACTCGATCAAGAAGAATGAGTGAGTCATTTAATAATACATTCGCATTAACAGATGTAGAAGAATATGATACTGACAATGACGATCAAGAAGATGATATACCAGATAACGAATTTCATTTAGATAAAGGCGAAAGTGTTCAGACCGTTAAAATATCAGACGATCTACAAGACAAGAACCAATTGGTAGGAAATGAAGCATACTCACCAGAATGCCCAACTCCAAATACATCAACACATTTTCCAATTAGTCTATTTGAAACTGCTGATATTGTTCCACCTAGAAAGAAACCTCCTACATTCAGTCAAATAATGAAAGCTAAAGCCAAATCCAATGAAAATAAAATGCGTAGAAGAAGGAGGAATAAAACATGTCTAAGAAAGTTCAACGACATGAAGAACAGTGACGAAAGTGAATCGACTGATACCGAATCGAAAGTACCAAAGAATCGAAAATTTATATTATCAATGAATTCCTTGCAGCATGAGTCAGACATTGAAGAAGAAAATAAGCTTTCATTTCCTGTATGCAAAAAAACGTTTACAAGAAATACAAACCTTCTTCAAATGCCAGAATTCAACATCAACAACTTAACTGATGTGGAAGATGTAGATTGTGATATCGATATTTATAGAAGACGTGTATCAGTTGATAGCACCATATTTCAAAAGCAACTAGATGAAATGGCGAGTTGTTATAGCTTCACCAAAGATAAAAATGAAGCTAAAGATATACGAAACGAGCAGATTCAAGACGATAAACTTAAACGAAACGAATCTATAAAAAAAGAATTTGATCTTTCCCATAATTTAATACAAAACAGTTTAGCTATACCTACAACCGATGAAGCTGGTGGTACAGATATGGAAAACATCGATTCCAATTCTGAAAACGAAGAAACTGATCCTGGTGTAGCAGGAAACTCAAGTGATACTGAAGAAGAAGATATGGGAGATGATGAGCCAATTGATATAATTGATCTACCAGAAACTACTCTCCCTTTAGCAACAAGATTACTAATAATTTCTGAAGAAAGTAAATCACTCATTCCAACTATGCATATCTTACCTCTAGATGATAATCTATTGACGGATTCGGAAGCAGAAAAACAATCGACAGAAGATGAATGCTTCGATTCATTCGGTGATATTAATGATAAAGATGAACTGAGAATGCTTCATAGCCCTTCACTTCCTGTATTTGAGGGTGGTTCTATAAATGTTAGTGAAGATTGTATCTACTCAAAGAACGCTAAGTCAAATATTGAAGAAGAGGCAACAGATATTGAAGATTTAGATGTGGATGTATCGAAAAATAAAGAAATAAAAAGACCTAAGTCGAAGTACTTGATGCCAACAAATATTTCATCTGCTCAACTAACCGATGTTGAAGATTTAGATATGAATGATGATAAATCGGGTATTTCGCCACAAGTAAATACTGAAATTGACGAGCATACAGATCTGGAAGCTCTTGAATCATCAGATGAAGGAGACAACGAATCGAAGTTGAGAAAATCAAAGAATAACAAAAAATTATCCGTACCCCTCCTGATTTTACCAGGGCATACAGATACGGAAGAAGTTGTAGGTACTACTGATGACGAAATCACTTATTCAAGAGCTGAAACTGCGACTCCTTTTGAGTTAAGAAGAGAACTAGATCAAGCAAGTTCAATACAAGTCAACATAGAAAACTCATCCAAGATAGATTACACAGCTCCTGAAGAAGTTATGTATCTTAAAGGTGGAGGATTTCAAGAAACACCAACAGACACAGAAGAATTGTTCGAAGATGCTGAGTTACCATTTCAAGATGTCATGGAAGCTTGGGAATATTTCAATTATCTAGACGGTAATAGTGGACCTGGTAAAGTAACGATGGTTGAATATTTTTGCATGTATACTTGCTTTTCTCTTAAATCGTGCATTGTTAAAAATTCAGTATCGATATAAAACTTCTTTTTGCAGAAATGCTGAAAGCATTTCCATCGATGAACAAGGTAAAATGAGCATGTTTAGATAGGTCATAATAATAGTCGAATATTTGAAGGTAATGTGATACATAAATTTCTAGAATGGGAAGCCTCCGAAGAAAACCACGAGGATGTATCGAACACTCAACCAGAAACAGCGAGAAAGGAGATAAAAGGTAAATTTCGAACTTTACTAGCTTAAACGATAATCAGATGGGTCATAAAGTTAGCACTTTCCATTTTTGTCGATTTGATTAATATTTTTTGATTATTCATGAAAAATATGAAATAATGAAGGTGCAGACTTTGTGGAACTATCTGACTTCATTCATTAATTCATACCATATATTTGAGATTTCCATGGATAATTAGTCTAAGGAAAAATCATCTGAAATTTTGAGTAAGAGTTCAGTGAAATAAGGATTCATCTGTCAAATAATGAAACTGGACTGGTCGTCTTTTCGTAGATACAGATACAGATCCCAGCCATGAATGTTTATTATTTCTATGGTGAATCACCATTTATTATTATTTATTATCGTGGACTTATGCACTATCTCAGTTGTTAGCTGGATATGATTTACCTTTCCCAGATTCAGCAATCAAAGGGAATAGGCTCGATTACAATCTACTTGACATAAATTTCCTAACTATCCTACATATATTAAGAATTACACCTTTTCGCATTTCTATATAGGTATTCTTATGCAATTCTAATCTCTTAAGGCTATCATGCAAAGTTTTGGGTATTAACCCAGTGAAGGATACGATGACAGGAACAATATCTATTTTCTCGAGGTGCCACCTATGCTTGATCTCAATAGCAAGGTCTGTGTGTTTGGACTTCTTCTCCTGGAACTTGTTCAGCACGTAGTTATTATTCAGTATCCACCATCATTGCTGTTCTAGCTCTCTTATCATACACCAGTATGTGGTATAATCTGATAGAGTCATTTTCCAATACGGGCGCCGGTTGATACTGTAATCTGGAAGGTATTCAGAAGTCCGTACTTGTGTGCAAGTTTCTGATGGATAATGTTGCACACTTGATTATGCCTGTGAAGATAGTCCGTATTGGCCAGTTGTTCGCATCCGGACGTAATATGCTGTATAGTCTCCGATCTTATATCTCATTTTCTGCACCTATCTGTTTGTAATGTTCCGTCATAATAAATTTTTTGAAGTTGTTTGTAGCGATCACTTGGTCTTGGATGGCCATAAGGAATCCCTCTGTTTCCGCGAATAATTCTCCTTTCATCAACCATTTGTTGGAGGCTTCTTTGTCGATGTGTGGTTGATTAATCTCATGGTGATGTCGTCCATGCAATTCCTTTCTTGACAATTGCTCTAGTTTTTCAGTATCTGATAGGAACGGTAGATTCAGCAGGTCATCTCTGGTAGTAAGATTTAGAGGTGTATATCCCTTATCAGCCTACGATACCACTCTATAGAGGTCATAAGTGAGAGCTTTTGCTGAGAAGAATTCTCTGGGTTTTTTTTATGTGTTCGGTGTGTATATTGACAATATCTATTAATCCGCGTCCTCCTTCTTTCCGCTTCAAAGTTGTTCGTATCACAGACGATTTTGGATGATGGTTGTTGTACTTTATTAGCATCGTTCGGGTCTGCCTTTGAATATCATCCAGTTCTGTCTTAGTTCATCTGTTTATTCCAAATGAGTAAAGCAACACTGGAATGGCATAGGTGTTAATTGCCTTGACTAGATTCCCCGAGTTCAACATTGATTTCAACACAGTCTTCAGACGCTGACTGTATTCTGAACGAATCTTCTCCTCTGATTGTTTTTGGTCTAGCAATCTGACTTGTTGGTATCCTAGATATTTGTATGTTTCGCCATCCCTCATACACTGTATAATATCACCGTTTGGAAGTTGTGTTTCACCATCTATGACTTTCCCTCTTTGAATGTTCAGGGTCTTACATTTTTCAATCCCGAATTCCATATGAAAATCTACCGAAAACTTACTGACAGTTTTCAGCAAATCATCCAATTGCTTCTTGTTCGAAGCATATAATTTGATGTCATCCATATACATCAGGTGGGAGATTGTATGATAATTCCTTTCTGCTTTTATCCTAAATCCGTATCCAGTTCTATTGAGCATTGAGGACAATGGGTTCATTGCCAAACAGAACCATAGTCGACTCAAAGAGTCTCCTTGAAAAATTCCACGACGTATGGGTATCTCGTCGGTTTTAATTGATTTATTGTTCATGTTGACCTGCAGAGACGTGCGCCAGTGTGTCATTGTTGTCTTCAAGAACTCTACCAGGGCTGGGTGAATTTTGTATATCTGCAATACTTCAACAAGCCAAGAATGGGCGGTACTATCGAATGCCTTCAGATAATCGAGAAAAGCTGAATGAACATTGCGATGCCCTACGTGTGCCTCTTTCATTATCACAGAATCGATGATGAGTTGTTCCTTGCACCCGTGGTGTTTCTTTCTGCATCCTTTCTGCTCCTCTGCTAATATATTGTTGTCGTCAAGGTGTTGGTATATTCGATTGGATATGCATGAGGTGAGTATTTTGTAGATATTGAGACGGATCCTGTGTTCTATCGCTCTTAGGTAGCATATATGTTAAGCCTTGCGTTAGGAAAGTGGGTGTTTTCTTGGGATGTTGAAGAACATATGTGAGCTGTTTCGCTAGGGCTCCATGGAGCTTATCAAACTTCTTGTACCAGTAGTTGTGGATATTATCTATACCTGTGGCCTTCCAATTGTTGGTCGCTCGAACTACTGTTGTAATTTCTTCCTCCGTTATTCCATCGAAGTCCATATGTCTGATATCCAGGCGTTCTTTTTCATTCATGATCCATTCCGCATCTCTATTGTGTTCTTTGGGGTTCGACCATAGTGATAACCAATAGTCGGTCAAACACTGTGCGTCAGGTACTTCTCTGTTATTGTTGGTCACAGTTTTGTTATTTCCCTTATGAAAATTGGCTGCGTTTTGGAGGAATCTTTGGTTTTGGTGTTTCCTTTCAGTACACTTGATGTATGTTGAAAGCCTCTTTGCTTTTGCTTGGAGTTTCTGTTTCAAAGTGTCCATATACACGTCAATGTGTTGTTTGTGATCAGGGTGTTTCGTGTTCGTACCAATTTTCCTATAAATTTTGCGTATATGTGATTTCAAGCGTCTTGAGGGTTTTCTGTTTCTCAGGGATTCTGTGAGGCAACCGATTTCTGCTCTAATATTATCAATATCCCTCTCCAGTCGTTTTTGCCATGGTGGTTTTCGGACACTTTTTGGCTCAGCTTGAATCAGAGTTGTGGAGATTTGTTGTTTGTGAAGTCGAAGAACCGCTACTGCTCCACAGTAAATCAAAGTGTGAATCTTCTCCAAGGTGTTCTGGTCGGTATATTCTTCAAACACTGAATTCACGCTTTCTAGGATAATTAATTATTATTATTATTATCATTATTATACCACAATTCCATATGTCACTGTTTTCGAGTAATAAAAGTTTGGAAATTCAAGAAAACACGAACAGAAAAAGCGCCCATCGAGAAAAACTTCTTTGGTATCAATTAACAAAAGTTCCTCAATTTCTAAATATAATAATTCTTGACACTAATTGTTTCAAATAATTCTTGAAATGTCGAGAATTATTCAATGAATAATTGTTTCGCTTCAGGATCTTTTTAACTAGACTTCAAAAGCCAGAACCAGAATACTGGCATCTTTATTACGTTTCCAAATGACTCAGTAAGATAAACGGAGATGAATCATTACATATCAAAATTAATGATACATAAAATTTACAAGAAACATAAAATTTTTTCATATTTGGTAGACCCTCACTCGGAGTTTAGGGACCGAATTTCATACAAAGAATGAATTCCTGGAAGGAACTCTAGTTTCAAAACTGTGACGAATTTTGTTCTGTTTCTCTGTTAAATTTTTTCGAAAAATGTAACCCGACGAGGCCCAAGAACCTTCTGAAGAATTTATGATACGATTTCATCAGATTTGATGTATAAAATATCAGCAATGTTCTGAAAGAGCAAAACAATAGTTTTTAGATTAATTTATTTGAGAAGGTAGCTATTTGATGAAAATTGATATATTTTTCAAATAAATGAAACTATATTCAATTTTTCACTACATTCAAACACTGACGTTTTTCACTATACTATAGCTTCTTCAGATAACGTGTACATGTGGAGGGATGATAGTCCTTATACAGGGATATCCACTGGGACGGTCCGTTAAAAACTTTTCAAGCTCCAATTACAATATCAAGCTGAATTTTATATACGGACATAACTAGCGATTTCCAATTGGAGTGAAATATTTTCGAAGTGATACCATTTCCGGTTATACCGGAAGTGGGTCATCTCTCTGTTATTTCAAATGGCAATCTACCTTTTTTATTATACATCTAGAACCGACATTTGAGCAAGTCATAAAATATCCAAAATGTTGGCACTTACCTGTAAAAACTTTTGACAGATTTAATTGTTTTTGTTGTAAACCCGATTTTTGAGGAACATTTAAAAAAATTGTAGCTCGTAGATCTTTTGCACTTCAGACACACTTTTTGCTTGGGTGGATAGAAAAAGGATCAAGGAATTGTTTAAACAATCAACACATGTCAAATGTTTATTGCGTTTTTTTGTATGATTTTTTTCAATTAGGCCTTTTTCAAAGAGCTATACTATACCCATCTCTTCTAGTTCCGAAATAATTTGGGAATATATTGAATTTTGATGATGTTGCAAGAACTAACAGAGAATGCTTTGAAATATTTGAATCAAGTAGCTGAACTGGCTACGCTCACCTGACAACAGGTGCCTGAAATTAATGCACTTGTCACTTCGTTCATTCGAATTTGATATTTCAACAAGAATTGTCGTTATTTCAGATTGAAAATATCCAAAAAATAAAACACATTTGGAATAAAACCACTGGTTATTCAAACGAAAATATATTTAATCTTTTTTAATTCATTCTAGAATGTCAAAAAGTAGTGGGTAGAAATTGCAGCCAATTCAATAACTAATTTCCAAATTTACCGTCTATGAGTAGAATGAAATTTCGAAGCATTAGAAGCAATTTTCTACAATTCGGATGAATAAAAATTGTTGGAACTAAGCGAAATGCAATCATAGAAGATAATTACATTAATACGAATAAATGATAGCAATTATCATAGGAGAAAACTAATTTACGATCCGAATAAATGTCCAATATGAGCTCCATTTTGCTCGATACACTTGACAGCTCATATACGAACATGATGAATTGCCCTCCTAGTTTCCTCAGGATCAATATTACGAAAAGCATTATGAATGTGCTCTAGTAACTCTTCTCTAATTCCTACAGGAATAAGATACACTTCACTCTTGATTTTGCCCCATAAATAAAAATCAAGGGGCGTCAGGTCCGGAGAACGAGGAGGGCATCAATTTGGTCCTTGATTACGCCACCATCTATCCTCGAACATTTCTGTTAGCTGCCGATCTACAGCTCGTGTTTTATGTGCTGGTGCACCATCCATTTGATAATAGCAATCCCTCAGAATGTGAAGGGGTAATCCATCTAAAAAATTTGCTAATGTTCCTCTCAAAATTTCCAGGTATCTTTGTCCATTAAGATTGTCCTCATAAATGTGATAAGCCAACAAATCATTCTTTAAAATTGCAGAAACGTTCACGCTGAATTTATTATGGAAATCAATAACCTCAATGAAATGTGGATTTTCTGTGGCCCAAAAATGTCGATTTCTCCTGTTGGTTATTCCTCTTTCATTGAACTTGGCTTCATCAAACCATATAATTTTTTGCAGAATTGTCTCATCTTCTTGAAGCCGAATTAATAAATTTTCACAGAAATTTAGCCGCTTGGGAAGGTCAGTTGGTTTCAATTTTTGTAGTCTCATAAAAGAATACGGGTGCATGTTATGTTTCTTAAGGATCCTTTGAATGAAAGTATAACTCAATCCAATATCCATTGATGCTGACTTAATGGAGGCATGTGGATTGGTACGAAAATACGCTAGCGTATTAATTTGATTGTCGTCGTCCTCGAGAATTGGTTTTCTTCTAGTTTCTATGTATTTTAATACTCCAAATTGCAGAAAATTGCTTCTAATTCTTCGAAATTTTGTTTTACCCATAGGCGCCAAATTTGGAAATTGATTATTGAATTGCCTTCAAGTTCTATCCACCACTTTTTGACATTCGCCATAAATTAAAAAGAGATTGAACATATTCTCGTTTGAATAATCAGCCATTTTATTATCATTCTGGTGTTTCACTTCAAATTATCAACAATTCTTGTTGAAATATCAAATTCGAATGAAAAAAGTGACAAGTACGTTAATTTTAGGCACCTGTCAGGTGAGCGTAGCCAGTTCAGCTACTTGATTCAAATATTTCAAAGCATTCTCTGTTCGTTCTTGCAAAATCATCAAAATTCAATATATTCCCAAATTATTTCGGAACTATAAGAGATGGGTATAGTACATGCTGATACAATTCCATCTGAAATTTGACGCTTCATCTGATGGCCATATAAAAATTGGCACGTGCCATTTGAAAAAATTGAGTTATTGCTGTTTGAAAAAGGCCAAATTGAAAAAAACATACAAAACAACGCAATAAACATTTGACATGTGTAGACTGCTTAAAAAATTCCTGGATCCTTCTTCTATCCACCCAAGCAAAAATTGTGTCTGTAGTGCAAAAGATCTACGAGCTACAATTTTTGTAAATGTTCCTCAAAAATCGAGTTTATAACAAAAATAATTGAATCTGTCAAAAGTTTTAACAGATATGTGCAACAACTTGGGTATTTTATGCCTTGCCCAAATATCGGTTCCAGATGTATAATAAAAAAGTTAGATGGCCATTCGAAATAACAAAGTGATGTCCTGCTTCCGGTATAACCGAAAATGGTATCACTTCGAAAATATTTCACTTCAATTGGAAATCGCTAGTTATGGCCGTGTATAAAATTTCAGCTTGATATTGTAATTGGAAGTCAAAAAGTTTTTAACGGACGGTCCCGATGGATATCCCTGTATATTACATTGGTAAATGCAGGTACTCAAAACAAGGAAGATCCAAACAGGTATGCTCTTTTGAGGACTGGAAATGTTCGATATGATGACGAATTCAACACCAATTAACTATCAAGTATATTTCCGGAATTTTTCCCTTCATTGATATCCAATGCTACTCATAGATTCAGTTTCAATTGAATATTTTCGTTATGTAAAATCCCAAAATTATTACTGAAAATGTGGTGTTTACTACTAGATGATTTGCATAGTGAGAATCTGATTTTTGTTTGTCAAAACTGTTTTATACTCCCATATCCTCATTATTTTAATTTCTACCGATATAATTTTCATCACAACTTATGAACAGCTGATTTGTTTCCCTCGTGAATTTTAGATTTACAGTTTTGATATATCTGCCTAGAGTGTTAGCCATCCTGAAAGCTATATTGAAATTATAAAATGAGAAAAATGACCTTGAATTCAGATTACGTTAACCAATATGAGTTAATATATTATTATTGATTATTTTCTTTAAGAGGGTTGTACATCGCCAAAAGAAAAATTTTTGACTATTTATTTAACTATATGCTGATTCCAATGATATACGACTGTCAATACTTCTAAACTGGTTTAGTGGATCTATA
The DNA here is from genome assembly GCA_013387265.2 of Cryptolaemus montrouzieri. Lineage (NCBI taxonomy): Eukaryota > Metazoa > Arthropoda > Insecta > Coleoptera > Coccinellidae > Cryptolaemus > Cryptolaemus montrouzieri. The sequence goes on along the minus strand of JABFTP020000083.1, from coordinate 4,239,997 downwards.
CAGCTTCGAAGAAGAGTATCTGAGGTGCGGAGGGTCGTTTCATTGCATTCAATTTCCAAATTCACAGGGACATATACACTCACCAATTTCCATAACGATGTTATGGAATGCAATGGAAGTTATTTCTCTGCGCACTTACTTCATACTTCTGTTAGTAGGAATTCAAGGAATGTTAGTAGGATAGGCACATGGAATCAAGACACCAAGAACAATGCTGCCATATGGATCTTCTTCCTCCGCTAGACCGTCTAGAGTATTTTTCTCTGAGCTCTCAAACTGTTTCGCCCTGAATCTAGAACCATCTCCACAAGCGTTAGGTAGTTAAAAAATCCCACCGCCTCGTACACACCGGCGTATAGTTGCTGTAGTTGTACAAATAATTTTTTTGGAATAATCGACTAAATCACAATATTGAACGACTCATTGGCGATCTGGGTCGAGTCGTGAAGGCACTTCTTCAGCAGTTTAGGGTTAGCCACAGCTTGCCCACTGTCGAAACACCGCATATATTGGTTTAGATACGTGTATGACAATACATATAAAGGTCACTTTGGAAATCGAAACAGTATGCCATTATTCCTTAGGTTTTAACTTATTCAAAATTGACCATAGACGTGATTTTTTCTATTTTACATGGACCATCATTATCAGCATCACAGACATTACCATTCACAATTCTTCCGCACATCCACATCAATATAAAATAGCTGCTTATAACAGTATGATACATAGATTACGATATCAATGTCAGAAAATAATTTTTGAGAGATCAATATTATAAAACAAATAGCGGTCAATAATGGTTATAATTCTAAAATGATTAACTGTATGATTTCTCATGAACAATTTTGGAATGCAATCCAATAGGTTCTATCTAGTGTTAAAGACACATATCAAAAGTATAATATATAAACATATATTAGAAATGCAGACTAAATTTGAAGTCATTCTTCTGATCTCATAACTTCAATATAGATTTCAGAGCGGAGAACTCTCTAGGCATATATATTAGAAACTGTAATCCTAAAATGCATTAAAGGAACAAATCATGTGTTTATAAAGTCTCTTGTGGAAGCTGTAATACTAGAATATCGGAGCGAAAGCGCAGTTTCGACAACAAACATCAAACTTTCCCAATACAAATCATCTACTTAAAGAGAATTATACTTTTAATAATAATTCTGATGTTTTACTCAATAAAAATAAAGGATTGAAACTAAACTTATGAGAAGCATCTGAAATCAATAATCAGAATAATTCCAGAAATTAACTTAATAGTGAATTTGATCTAAATTCGTCACCTTTACTGAATATTTTCAGTTCCCAAAAGAAACAACCCTGTTGTTTCTAGTTTTTTCTTCTATAAAGCTAAGTATCTGCTTTCATCAATCTATTACACAGGGTGCTTCAACGAAAACTAAACAGAGGCTATATCTACCAAGATATTCATTTCTGATCAAAACGCAAAAATGTATCAATTTTTATTTTAAGGGAGACATATTTTAGGATACAAAACTTGCCTGAAATATCAACCCCTCTAAGCGGGGGTTGCAATCCTTGAATATTTCGAATAGGGAAGATGGGTCGAGTGATGACTCAAAAGAAAGGTGGTATCTTTGTCTACATCGCCTTGAACGAATTTCCATTTTTAATTGAAAACTGCAAAAGATACAGTGTGAGAAACTGAAAGATAGGGAAGACTATTTCCCTGAGACTATTCGAGTATCAGTGAAGTAAAATGGAACAGCTCCATGCTGATCAATGGCAGTCATCATCTAGTACCATCCTCATCTCGAATTTCAACCCATAGAGGGGTGACCACCCTTGAAAATTTGGAAGAGGGTAGATGGGTCGAGTGATACCTCGAAATAAAGGTATTATATTCGTCTACATCCCCGTGAATGAATTTTCATTCTTGATTGAAAACTGTAGAAGATACAGAGTGGGCTACTGAAAAAGAGAGGAGACTATCTATCGCCCTGAGCTATTAAAATATTAGTGCAAAAAAATGGAACAGATTCATTCCAAAATTCAGTCCATTAGACTTTTTCTTAAGGGGCGACCTCAAAAATATAATCTGTAAAACTGAACCTGCTGATTTGAACGACCTGAGACAGCGCGTCGTCAATGAGTGTAACCAAATCACACCTGAAATTTTACAGAATGTCTGTGAACGTTTCACCCAAAATTTGTTTATGTGAATGGAGGTTGGTGGCCAACAATTTGAACATTTACGTTGAGTTTTAGTGACTTCACTTCCGTTCATTTTATCGGGTGATAAAGTACAACTTCTACTCGTTAATTTTCTCCTGTCGTTTATTCCCCTCTTTATTTTCAGCCATTGTATTAGTTTTTTTATCTACTACATTTGAAACAGGATGTCTCAAATGAGTAACTGTCTTTCAAAAGGTGTTTATTCAGTGAAAAATCAACCACTGTTTGATACTGGTCGAAGGTAGATGGTATACCATGCATTGCATCTTCAGTCACTTTTCCGTTTTGCATCATCTAACTCCTATGGAACTCAATGAGAATAGAATTATTGCGAGCAGTCATGAAGGCAATCGAAATCCTTTACTTGAAAGGTATCACTGGATCGAAATATTACCCCTGCTCTAGTGGTTGAAATTCGAGATGAGGGTGATTTCGAAAGATGACAGCTTTTGATCTTGAATGAATCTATTCGAGTTTTTCGCACCAATACTCCAATAGTCTTGGGGCGATAGTCTTCTCTATTTTTCAGTGACTCACTCTGTATCTTCTACAGTTTTTAATCAAAAATGAAAATTCTTTCACGGGAATGCAGACAAAGGTAATACCTTTCTTTCGAGTCATCACTCGACCCATCTCTTCCAAATTTTCAAGGGTTGTCACTTCGCTCCAGGGGTTGAAAATCGAGATGAGGATGGTACTTGATGATGACTGCCATTGATCAGCATGAATATGTTCCATTTTATCTCACTGAAACTTGAATATTCTCAGGGAATAGTCTTCCCTATCTTTCAGTTGCACACCCTGTATCTTTCACAGTTTTCAATTAAAAATGGAAATTTGTTCAAGGCAATATAGACAAAGATAACACCTTTCTTTTGAGGCATCACTCGACCCATCTTTCCTATTCAAAAGGATTGCAACCCCCGCTTAGGGGGTTGATATTTCAGGCAAGTATTGTACCCCAAAAGATGTCCTTGAAACAAAAATTGAGATGTTTTGGCGTTTTGATCAGAAATTAATATCTTTATAGATAAAGCCTCTGTTTAGTTTTCGTTGAAGCATCCTGTCAAATGTATTTCTCATCGGACGAAGCCACAGTATAATAAGTTTGTCAACATTGTGAAAATTTGAACTTCATTGTTTCATTCATGAGAAAAACGTTGTTAAATTGTCTGATAAACAGAGTGATATTACATGTGCAAAAGTTTTTGAAGTTATGTACTCTACACTAGTTACTCTAGTAAACAACAACTGTATATGTAGCTCCAAAAAAATTACTTGCATAGACAAGTTACTACACATAACTTTCACAAAACATACACGCAACAAAAAGCGTGTGCAATAAGCCATTTTTCCTTCAACAACGGATTCTGCTTATCCACATTTTTTGCATGTATTTCACCAGGTTCTAATGAAGCTTCGCGATCAACTGAACCAGCAGAATGGGGTTAGAAGTTACTTAATTTATTGGAACAAATTCACGCTCCCCTTCCACCTACCTTAGAAAACTTCCTTAATACTACTTTTTACTACTGCAAAAAACGGTGTAACTCCGAAATGCGTCTGCAGAAAGTCTTATCTCGTTCACTAATATGCATCACTTGTCAAATGTTCAAATATTGAAGCTCCAGGAAAGGAAGATCCTCAGATTGAGGACGAAACCTAACTAGGGAACTTCGTTAATGAAAACGCGCCACGTACCCTACCTCATAGATGGCGTGGAAACGTGTGCATTTTATGAAGAATACAGCTAAAGTGAATTTTATGATTGACTCTCGCCGACCTCGTGATACTGTTCAGCGACCCCAAAACCCCCGAATACAGATTGGTATTCATCTTCACGATTATTTAATGATTTTCAAATGGACCACAGGAGTGTGACGTAACGACGGCCATTTTGTTGAAGCAGGTCAGTGTCCACTTTCCAAACAAAGTTGGAAGCAGTGTTAATTTCCATGAAGACAATTTCAAATCGTGATTATTTTTTATCCAGGAAGTTCCTCAACATGTGAGTACATTTTATGATTGAATTATGTGATAAATTAAAGATTTTCACTAATAGCCAATTCTTATGCTCGTAAGAATATGTATTTAGACCTAGTTATTGAACTAGTGAGGTTAGGATCTGTAGATGATTATATACGTTTTACATATTTGGTGTTTTTGAAACTATTTCAGAAGAATTTTTAATGGCATCTAAACATGTTCTCAATTTATCCTCAATTTTGGAGTTCTTTAAAGACGATGCCAAGCTTGTAGCTCGAGGAGAAAATGCTGTAGGGTCCGGTCACGTGAAAGACATGGCATTTTATGGAGAACTTCTCATCATTCGCGGCAATGTTCATGCTAGCATGCGGGATCGTTTATATAAAGTAGAGGTATGAGACCAAAGTAGCGAATGTGTTCTGTAGCATACTAAAAAAATTCATTTTCTAGATAAAACAATCAGGTGCAAATCACATAACCATATTCGAATCTAGAATGAAAAATAAATTAAAACATTTATTGCAACTCCAAAATCCTAACCTCACAAATTCAATAAATAGGGCAAATTACATATTTTTAGGACATAATGAGTTTACTCTTTGTCAAATTCTTTAATTTTTCACATAATTCAATCATAAAATGTACTCACATGTTCAGGAACTTCCTGGATAAAAAATAATCACGATTTGAAATTGTCCTTATGGAAATTAACACTGCTTCTAACTTTGTTTGGAAAGTAGACACTGACCTTTCCCAACAAAATGGCCGTCGTTACGTCATTACTCCTGTGGTCCATTTTTCATGATTGTATACTTCAAAATGCAATTCTGAACTGCATTGAGATCCGTCAAATTGCACAACAAATCGATCGTAGGGCCTATTTTCGTGTTTCAATGCTTCCACTATTGGCGCTTACGATTGAGCCCAATTAAACTCTTCAACTATGATAATTCAGAATTAAATGCGGAACTCTTAACATTTGCTAACATAGGAATAGGTTTGAAGCTTTTCGATGAGAGTGCTGCAATGGCATCTACTTTTTCCTACTTGTTTGTGAAATTTTCGGAACGATTTATTACTCGAAAACGGTGAAATTTGGACTAGGAGTATACTACACAAGAACCCTTAATATTGAACGGAGAATCACAACCTGGAATGGAAAACTTGGTGCATCATTGTATTAAGAGAGTTGAGGCTACTTTCGCTAGAACCGGATGTGGTAGAATGTGGATAATCTAGTTGGTGGAATATTCCCCAAAATTCCGGTAACCTAATTTTCATGAAGCTCATTCGATGTATTTGAAATAATTCTCGTGAAAACTCCTGACCGAACCATCCATATAATATATAATATGATAATATACATAACATCTTCATTATTATACAAGGTGAATCAGTGAGAGTTGTACATACAATAAGTGAAAACTAAGGGTGTAAGTCGAGTTGAAAAACCATGTTATCTATCACGTTTGGATTGTGAGATGAACTGTTTTATTCAATTTCATCTAAAATTTTTACCTGTATCTACGAAACCGTTTGCTATATTTCATTCACAATAGGTGACTCATCTCAGCATAATCTGGGTTTCTGATTTTCTGAACTCAGAAAAAGAAACATTTTGTTCAATGAACAGGTCAATTTTTGTCTGAAGGGGAACATCTTTCAACACACGGTGATTTTATTTTGCATCAACTCCCTGAGGAGGGGTGCACAAAACTAGATTTTTTGAATAGGAAAAATAGGTCGAGTGATACCCCATTGGGAAGCTCTTTTGATTCTCAACACAAATATGTAATAATTTTTGAGTTTCGTTATATTCGGAAAAGATACAGGCTTGTTAGTTTCGGTGATTGCAAAATCTGTCGATTTCGAATGAACTTTCACCGAAATACTGTTGTATTTTGAGGAAAAATAGCTTTAAGCAGTGGTGCTTCCACTACATCAGTTAGTCCAAGTTATTGCTCATTGGATAGGTATTTAGAATTATCTGGTTACAGTAAACAAATTTTCAAATCCGATTACATTTCAGTGAGGATACACGGTGGTTTTGTTTGTTTGTTATTCCTTTAACGTGCTCTATTTCCGCCTTTCGGCCAATGACACGCCGGAGAATTCTGTCAACTCACTAAACCGGGAATTTCGCCGAACCCCTCTCGTGTCGAGGGGAAAGGATCTTTTCTGTCCAACACATCTTTGTTAGACAGGACCGACGGCTTTACATCTCCTCCGAAAGATGGATACTCAAGCGATTCCCAGAATCCGTAAAATCGTACCGACTTTGTGGGGATTGAACCCTGGTATCTCTGCGCAAGAGACGAGCATCATATCCTCTACGCCACCGAGCCGGTGATACACGGTGGATCATGGAGAAATTCATACACTGAATAGGAGCCTCTTCACAAAGAAGCGACGATCGCTCCGTGTTATCGGTTGAATCGCAAAAACTGTTCACCGAGTACGCAGACATGTGAAGACAACCACTAGGGCAATGGCCCGCATTTCATCCGAAATCACATAGGTGTAATGCAGATTTCTCAACAACAAATGCAGCAAATTTTCTCTTTTTTGTCCAGATTGCTTGTATCTGATGAATGAAATTCGAATTAATTTGTTTATTTATCTAGCTGCTTTTCACATTCACGGGTTGCATCCATACCAGTATAATAGTTCATTCAATAGCTGAAAGAGTAGAAATTATTGAATTTTTTTTTCAATTCAAATTGTTTTTTACTTGTGCAGATAGAGCAGCTGCTATTTTCTAGGCACGTCATGACGACATACATGTAAGTTCCAAGTACTTTTTGGAGTTGGTGGAATTAAAAGAAACTGACTCTGTTCAGAATAGGTAGAGAGAGAATATCATACGAAATGAGGAAATTGAAACTGCGTCGCTTGGGCAAGTAGTGATTCTCCCACTCTGAGTACAAGAATATTGGAAAGTGAAATTGGTGTGAGTCAAAGAACTATTGGATGAGTTTTCAAACAATACAAATTCCATCCGTATAAAATTCAAACAATTTAAATAAAACAATTAAATGTTTGTTATTCATCCAACTTGTTCTACGATTTGTTTATAATACCATACTCTTCATTCTATTTTCATTCTTGATAAAGCTGCTGTGTCAAATAAAGTGTAATTAAAGTTAAACCTTGTGTTTTTATCTCATTTATATCATGGTGCTAATTAGTTTCGAGTATATTTCAAACTCATCTTCATAGCTGAAAGATAAATAACAGTTATCTCAAATCTGTGATAACAAAAATTTGTCAGGACACCCACTTCACGACATGAAGTGTGAAACAGTTGTTGTATATGTCACATACTTAAAAACATTATTAAAATGCTTAGTCAATAAAAATTTAAAAATCTAACAATACAATACATTAAAATTATATTAGAAAGGTTTAAACACGACGAAATGAAATAATTGAGATTGAGACCTGAAAATACATTTGACAATTTAAAACTAAAGAAAATGAATAAACAGAGTTCTGAATAATACCTTAAGAGTAGGAGAGAGTATAGAGAGATATCGTGATAAGAAGAGATTTGCATTGGCTTATGTACCAAGACTATCAGATAGATTGAAAAAGTCCTTACAATCAGACAACCTGGATGTTGCCTTTTATAACTGCAAACTTCTTTTAACGAAACTCAAGGTCAAAACTAAAAAAGAACATATAGCAAACACTATATACAAAACCAACTGCCTACATTGTGATGGCTGATACTTTGGTCCAAGATAACAATACTTGAAGAGACGGATATCCAAACATAAATGGGACTGCAACCATGCTAACATTGATCCGACAGCTCTTGCAACACATCATTTCTCAACAGGGAATTTGTTCAATTTCAATATTGACGACATTGAAATTCTGATGGCAGAGCCAAATCATTGGAAGCGGAGAATCGCTGAAATTATTCTAATAAAAAAGCATAATACCTCCGTTAATTTCAAGCAAGACACTGAACACTTGAGTACCATTTACTTCAACCTTATCAAGAATATGCCATGAAATTTATATGAACAGCTGTTAGACTTTTATGAAAATTCAATTTCATTCCAAAATTGAAGAAGAAGCTGCCAGTACGACTCGATATCTGTGACATAACCCCACTTTCTCTAGTTTTAAATTGTCAAATATAATTTCAGGTCGCGATCTCTTCGTTTTTGAACCCTTTCAATATAATTTAGATGTGTTGTATTGTTAGATTTTTAAATTTTCATCGACTAAACATTTCAATAATGTTTTTTAACTATGTGACATATACAACAACTCTTTTACACTTCATGTCGTAAGGTGGGTGTCCTAACAGATTTTGTTATCACAGATTTGAAATAACTGTTGTGTATCTTTCAGCTCTGAAGATGAGTTTGAAATAAACTCGAAACTAGTCAGCACGACGAACATTTAATTGTGTTTTATTTACATTGTCGTAAATTCAGAAAACCTTTAAATCGAATCCGTATAAAATGAAGATGGTCCAGGAATGGAATGAGGATGACTTCGACCGCAGAGTGCAATTCTGTGAAATAATAAGTGAGCGAATCGCAAACAATCCCCACTTCTTCTACAATATTTTGCTTCTCGGACTCTAATCCCAGTTTCTTTCGTGGAGTACATACCCAATATTCTGAAAAATTGAATGTTTGGGTTGACATCTATGGGAATCGTTTGATCGGGCTATTTTTCTTACCAGGAAGAACTAATCAATCAGGCCATAAATGAAATTTGGAAAGTGATCCTTTTGAGAAGAGGATGTTGTGTTTCAGCAGGATGGTGCCCCCCGCATTTTGCACCTGTTCGACAAAATCTAGATCGAGAATTTCCTGATCGATGGATCGGAAGAAGGGGCCCCACAGAATGGCCCACACGTTCTCTCGACTTGTCACCATCGGATTTTCTTCATGGGTCCACTTATAGAGTCAAATTTATAAAACTGATCCAGCAGATTTGGCATATTTACAACAACAGATAACCCACGCAAATGCTACGTTATGTCCGGGAACGTTTCGAACAAAATCTGTATTTATGTTTGGAAGTTGACGGCGAACACTTTGTACATTTGTTCGATTGATACCGAGTTGACCTATAAAATGTATCAGGTATGATAAATACAACTGTTCACTTTTTTAATTTTCTATTTTTCCCTACTCGCCAACAGGTAGGTTAGGTTAGGTTAAAAAATTCTATGAATAAGCTCTATTATTTGAAAACCAGACAACCGTGTTCTGAATCTCTATCCAAAATTAGCACACCTCGCAACAGTATATCGATATCTATTAATTCACCCTGTATCTTCATCACAACGCAGATGAAGCAAAATATTGTCTAGAATATTCTAGAAATTCTAAAATCTTTCTAATGAGTTATTACTCAAACTAACTGATCAATTCGAAGATTTGAGGGGTTGACATCCTCATCTGACGGAGTGTCTGAGGGAGTGTAGTGAAAATACAACAGTATTTCGGTGAATGTTCATTCAAAATCGACAGATTTTGCAATCACCGAAAATAACGCGTCTTTTGACGAACCATCCTGTATCTATGTATATGTCAAAATTCAAAAATTATCACACATTTGTACTGTGAATCAAACTCGACCTATCTTCCCTATTCAAAAAATTGAGTTGCACCCCTGCTTAGGAGGTTGATGTAAAATAAAATTACCGTATGTTAAAAGATGTCCCCTTGCAGACAAAAATTGATTTGTTTCTGTTTTTTGTTCAGAAACGAATAGTTTAGGAGCTATTGAGTCGTTTTCGTTCTAGTTGCCCCACCCGGTATATTTTCGAGGATGATCGATTATGTTTTCAACTGTACGTATTTTCAAAAGAAAGAGTTTCAAAATATTATTTGGCAAAAATTAATAACTTAATACACAACAGATTGAATCAATAAACAAATTATCTCGAAATCATTTCCATCATATAAAAGGCAGGAGTTGCAATGATGGCAACACTTCTGCATGCATCCTATATGAATGTTACTCACATTCTCTAAACGAACCCTAAAAGTTTGTTTAGCTCATCCATGTTATTCTTTTTTTTTACAATAAATTCTCAACATGTCCCCAGGAATCAGATCAGGGGAACGAGCTGGCTTTTCCACAGGTCCCCTAGTTCTTATCCAGTGATTACTGAAGTTCCAGTCAAGAAATTGGAATACGGTTGGTTTCTAGTGTGGCGATGTAACTTCATGATGGAAGTATATATTCCTTGTTTGCCCTAATGGCAATTCATCTAAATATCCTTTCACTATATTCTCATCTATAATACGATGCTAAATTTCGCCATTAAGATTGTCGTCAAAACAAGTGTATGCCAGTACACGATTATCTAACAAAGCGTACCTCACATTGAAACCGTATCACCTTGGTATCGAATACTCAACTTTCGATGGGAATTGGTATCCGACAAACAGTGCTCATTTCTGTTTTCTGGAAGTACCAATAAGTCATCGTTGGTTATCACCTGTCTGGAGAAATTGCGATTGTCTCATCCTGTAGGGGTTGAATTCATTTTCCTTCAGAATACTGAGAGCCATTGAACTTCGAAATGACAGTTTAATTTGCAATTTGATGGTTTAAAATATCAGGTTGCTCATAAATCGTCGGCGATAGCATCCTTTCTATCTTCAATTTCATATGTTTTGCTGCGTTGTGCTTTGAAAGAACCCGAGAGTTCTAACTGCCATATTAACAGTCCACTGTCGCCCCATAAATCACCTAAATAAGTAAGGATTGAATGAGGACTTTTCATGTAGACTATGTGAGGAGGATTTGAGATTCTTCAATTAACAGAAACGACTCTGATTTGTTAATTTCGATGTGACTCTTTCTTGTTATTTATTACACCATAATAAATACTAATGATATTGCGGAAAGATCTATTTTATAGAGATTCATCTCAATATAAATGAAATATTTATATAATCCGACACTTTTGTCTGATTTCCACAATGTTTTTTTTCAATACACACGACCGGTTTCGATAGTCACTTTCAAGTGTCAATAATTATGAGAAAAAATGTGCTTACTATACCTATTTTGAATGTTGAGTAGTGGGCAGTAATGTTATTCCTGTTGACTATTGACAGTGGTGAATTTTGGATTTTTACAAAGTTTGTTGATTTCCGAACTTTCCTACAGATTCATTGTTATGTCTTTGTTGCATTTGTGAAGAATTTTTGAATTATCTGATGTAATTATGTGATTTGTAGATTCAATATGTTCAAAAACTTCGGATTTGTTATCGGAGTAAAGATGTTCTTTGAAAAACAAATTCAAATTCAACTGCCTGGAATATTCTTCTTCTTGATCCGCCTTCTTCTAATTGAGATTGGCGATCCAGATGGCTATCTGATTTTTAGAGCGAAGAATATCTGTTGATGTGCAACCAATCCACCTACGATGGTCCTTCAGCCAGGATTCCTGACGCCTTTCAATCGATCTTTTTCCTTGGACTTTTCCTTCTAAAAAAAGTTTCAATCTTTCGTATTTCTCGCCTATCAGGTAGATTCAGGTAGAAAATCTGTTCTTTTTTAAAGTGTGTAAAATTTCTTTTTCTTTGTTCACTCTTCTCGGAACCTCGAAATTACCGTGTGTATTCATGATATTTTCAATATTCTTCTGTAAAGGTACATCTCAAAGGCATCAATGCACCTGTCCATACCCGGACCAAGTGCAAGTGCGCATCCATATAAAAGAACCGGAAACACATAACAACTTATCTGCATTTTGAGTTCCAGGTTGATATTTGTTCTGGTGACGAAATTTTTTATGTTTATGAAAGTTTTTCTGGCCTGCATGATTCATAGTCTCATTTCCTTTTTTATGTCACACCAATCGTTTATACTTGTGCCTAGGTACTTGCAGGACGACACCTGTTAGACATTGCTCCCCCAATGCGTAGGATTTCGATCCTATCTCTTTTTTAGAATACCATTAGTTTGGTTTCGGAGACATCCAAAGACAGATAAAAAGCTGCGTTGTATTCATTATGCGGTTTATCATGTGTTTCAGTTCGTCAATGCTACCATCAGTTACGATGGTGTCATCTGCGTATCTTATGTTGTTTATATTGTGGCCATTGATTTCTATACCACCGATTCCACTACTTAAAGCTTCTTGGAATGTTGCCTCCGAGTATAATAGAGGCGGCAGAATACAGCCCTGACGGACTCTTTTTTTAATTGATTTTGTTTCAGATATCATTTGATCCACCCTAACCTCTGCAGTTCGGTTCCAGTTATGATGAAAAGGTCTTTCTTGTATTCTTAAGAATTTCTAATAGATTTTGATATGTTACGCAGTCGAATGCTTTGCAATAATCGATGAAACAAGCATATATATCAACAATCATGTGTGAGGACATTTAAGAAGAATAGTGCCTCACGTGTTCCTACATCATTTCGGCAACCAAATTGCATGCCGTCTATTTGGCTTTCACATTTTCTATATATACTTGTGTGGATGATTCTCCTAAATATCTTGAGTGCATGGGACATTAGACTTGTAATGCTATAATGTCTTTAAGTAATAAGTTTCGTTACAATATTTTTTTTTTCGTAAAAGTTCATGAAAATAAGCTCTCACACAGTTCCTTCGGCCAGAGAGGATTAATACTTTTTTCCTTTCGTTTTCTTACTGCCCAAGGATAGCTCTATTGATGAATTGAAATAAATTATCCTCATTTTATACAGGAGTAACTCAAAAAATTATTGAATATTGTAATTTTAAAAATATCATATCTTCATTTTTTCAAATGGAACATCCTGCATTTTATTATTCATGTCAATGCATAAAATATTATGCCTTATTTTTGCAGAATTAACCTCATCTTTATCTTCCACCATTTTCAAAATAAAAAAATAAACTTAAATAATAAAATCAGAGGTAATAATAAAATCAGAGGTTGCGAAAGAAGAGTACATATCATTATACTTGATCAGAGAAATGGAGATATTTCAAAGTAGTCGTGTATGAAATACGTAATAGATTGATTTTTGGTGAGATGATCTACAAGGCGTTGAACTATTTCAATAAGTGTTATTAAAAATGTTGCCCGTTTCTTTGTAGACACAACTGAATCCTTCTGAGGAAAGAACGTTGAACTCTCGACAACATTTGCGGATTAACTGACTGAAAGGCGTCGACTATTCTCTGTCTCATATCCTACTGTGTTGTAGAAGGAATCTGGTAAACGATCTCCTTAATATAACCCCACTAGAAAAAATCTAGACTTGTAAGGTCTGGAGACCTAGCTGGCCATCTAACAGGACTACCATATTCTATCCATTTGTTTGGAAATACATGATTCAAATGCTCCCTAACCTGATGTGAGTAATGTGCCTGTGCTCCATCCTGTTGAAACCACAAATATTGTCTTATATGCTCTTGTACATCGGCAAGTAACAGGGGTAGATGATTTTGCAGAAAATCTAAACACATTTCACTATTGAGGTGCCCGTCGAATAAGTGCGGCTCAATTAGATATCCATCTACTACAGCGGCCAATACATTCAAGGACGATACTGGTGATCTGTTTGTCTCATGAGGTGTGGATTTTTCATGGCGTAAAAATTAAAGTTGTGCCTGTTAACAAGCCCATTCCTTTGGAAAGTTGCCTCGTCCGAGAAAAGAACTCTGCTGAACATATTTGGATTTTCCGCTACTTTGTCACTTGCCCAATCGCAAAAATTGTTTCGATTTTTATAGTCTTGATTGTACTGTTCCTGGTGCAGCTGTACATGATATGCATCAAATTTATTCTTTTTCAAAAGTCTCTGGACGAAAGTTTGACTTATATCTCTCAACTGAGAAATCTCTCTTTGGCTTTTATGTGGGTCCTCTGTCACTGTCAACAAAACTGATAACTGGTTGTCTTCAGCTGTAGCAGTTTTTGGTTTTTCATGTTTTTTGTGAGCGATATTACCCGTTTCGATAAATAAATTAGAAGTTTTTCAGAGCATCTTGCACCAGGATGCCTCTTATCAGGAAACCTTTGTGCGTAAACTCTACTTGCCAACAAAGAATTTCTATCACACTCACCCAGAATAAAAATCATATCAACTATTTCTTCTTTGGAGAACTTCATGGCAGTCAATTGAGAAAATTGGGTTCAAACCTCACTTAAACTATGTTTAATTACGGAACACTGATAAGTTCACCATGTAAAATGCAGAATATGATATGTCCGGACACCTGACAGAAGGCACAGATAAAAAAAATTTCAACACATACCTCGATTTACGTTTTAATCATCTTGATTTTATCATTCGTTAAAAGAATTATCTTGTCTAAGTTTCATTTTTACTACTTGAATCATTACATAAAAAAACTTCAATGCGAATAATGATGCGTCTTCATGAGTTTGATACGGTTTGTAGAATTTTTATCAAAAATTTTTACAAAGAATTGAATATTTCGAAAATGATCGAATATTACGATAAGGTTACTTCTGCAAAAATATGGCACAATATTTTATTCGTTGACATGAATAAGAAAATGCAGGGTGTTCCATTTGAAAAATCAAGATATGGTATTTTTAAAATTACCATATTCAATAATTTTTGAGTTACTCATGTTAGAATGAGGAAAATTTATTTCAATTCATCAATAAAGCTATCATTGGGCAATAAGAAAACGAAAGGAAAAAAGTATTCATCCTCTCTGGCCGAAGGAGCATGCGATGATGTGAGAGCCTCTTTTCATGAATTTTTGCGGAATAAAAATATTGTGACGAAACTACTCACCGAAAAATCTTATTACTCAAAGACATTATAACAGAGTTTAGGCCGCTCCTGAATCTTTAACAAAAAAGTGGTCTTCCCGTCTTCCAATCTGAAAAAACCACTCAAGATTTTTTTATAGAAAATTGGGACACCCTGTTTACTGCAAAATAAATTGCTGAAGTAGATTCTAACTCTTTCTTAGACAATACCGTTGGAACAAAAATGAAATCTTCAAGAGTATACTAGCTACAGAGCACCGCTCCATATATATATATATATATAAACAAATAAATATATATATATATATATATATATATATATATATATATATGATGACTGTTATCTTTTGGTTTCACCCCGACGAGTTGCCCGTATATCTGTTCATGCAATCAAACTGATTTCATGAAAAATATAAATCCACCACCCGGTAATTAATACCATTGCCAGGCAATGATTATAATCAAAACATATCCTGGAATAATTATATATTAGGATAACGTTAAATGTTATGAGAATATATCAATCTACCAGAATATATACATACTATAGCATCATCAGACAATGATATCAATGTACCAACGAGTAGTGTCAGAGGCTTTCTCCCCGGAAAAATCCAGTGTACAGACCTTAGTCAAGTAACACTGAATGTTACTCATTAATAGTTTCCTTTGTGTGAACGATCAAATAGAATACTGCTCTGAATATAAATATGACAAAATTGTCAGTTAATTATATTACATTCATATAAACAAATAAATAAAATATGAAATGAGATTCTGAGCAGTATAAACTAAAGAGAAAACCTATGACTCTACCTCATTATTTTTTCGGAAAGAAACCTACGAAGAATATTACAAGATTTGATGACTGTTATCTTTTGTAACAAATTTTTCTTCAGACCCAAAATCTCAATACTTTTGGATTCCTAGGAATAACACCTGTTGTGGAAATAATAATCGGTAGAATAAAAATTTTCTTCATTTTCCACATTAATTTATATATATATATATATATATATATATATATATATATATATATATATATATATATATATATATATATATCTATGAGGTAACTTTCGAGACTGGTCGTGTGTAGTAAAAAGTGAACATTGTGAAAAATTAGAAAAATTGTATTAATTTAGTTATATTATAATAAATATGTCTACAAAAACCCAACCAGTTCACAAATTTTGACAGATGATTGCTTTTTCACTGAACTACGAGTACATATCTATTACTGCATTACGGAAATATCACTTGGACCTTTCAATTTATTACCTCGTTTCTACGTTTTAAGCCAGAGGTTGCTTCGTGTGCTTTTTTCTGAACCAACTCAGTTATGTCTCACGATTTCATCGAAATTCTTATTTGGAATGAACTCCTTCTATCTACAAATATTGAAGCATGAGAATACAGAATACTGAGCATGAAGGTTATGAAATCAATGTTTCGAATATTTCTTGCAAATTGTATACACTTTGGATGATGATTTCATTTTAAAACACTTTCATTCGAGATACGAAATTGCGAAACAATGTTGACTTGGAGACTCAAAGGGAATTTCTTCGGAGTGAATATGTTTAGCGCTGTATTTTCACTGGTTTATAGTTGATAGAGAGCCAAGATATAGGTTTTTCGAAAATCATTCGGTGAATGCTAATTTCACAGCACACTGTCTCTATAAACGAAGAGAAATTTATGAAGCCGACAATTGGACACACAATTTGATGATAATTTGCAATTCTAGCATTTTTCGATGATTTAGATTTTTGCAAAAACAAAGACTGACTAAATACATTGCTGATTTTAGGAATATTACTTTATCGAAACCAAATGTTCAATTTCACATCGCTAGATCATATTCAGGAGTATCTCTACAATTTCTATGTTCACGTTGTTTTTATTTCCTCTATGGTTGGAGCTGCTAGGCTTCTATTTGCTGAAAATTCATAATCAAATGATACAATTGATAAGTTCAAATACCCTACGCCAAAAAACTAACCCACAAAAAGAATAAATAAATAAAACTAATAATGAAAGATGTAAAGTCTCATAGATAGATAGGTGAAAAGTTGCACTGGGTATATCTTTCATTTCATCGTACGTCTACTGGAGAACGCAGATCGCAATGACAAAGACTAAATCTCAATTCATCTGTGAACAAAACACTCCCCCAGGCAGTTTTCAACCAAGCGACATGTTCTCTGGTAAAATTCAAACGGGCTCTTCGATGTGCAGTGGTTAGAGCTGGGCCTCCCGCTAAGACTTGAGGCCTCAAAGCAAATTTTCTTAGATATTGTTGTATCGTTACAGTGCTAATTTGCATTCAACTGTTCTGTCGAAGCTGTATTTGAATTTGCCTATCAGCGAATCGTTGCCTCAAAGAGGAAACGGTCATGGATCGCCATTGTTACTAGAGATCGAAATTAAAAGTATATTGAACAGAAGGGAAACCACGTCGAAAAATAAATTGTCAGAATTTTCTTGTGAGTATTATTTCTACTTCATAGAGGTTTATCCTCATACTTTCCTTCTTGCATTTTATAATAGTTTGAAAAGTTAATTGATTTCACCGTTACTACCTGTTAATCATGACGATAATGAGTAATTAATGTATGTATTCTAGTATGCTTGGTGGCAGTGCAGTCTTAAGAAACAAATCCAACTCACGCTCTCTAAATTACAAAGGACATCCTGCATGGTGATTACATGAGCCTTTCGGTCTACACCCACTGCGGCCATGGAACTGATATTGCGCCTTGCCCCTCTTCATCTGGTGATTAGAGGAGTGGCTAGAATGGCTTTCTACAGATTCCATCATCTTTCCCGTAATGAAGCGGGTAACTTCGGCTTTGTGCCTGGCGCCTTACAGTCTGAAATTGAGGACAATGAAGTGCTGAGTATGAGGTCGGACATAGCAACACCTAAATCCAACATGGAGAGGCCATTCCAGATCCTCATTCCCGATAGAAAGGAATGGATCAGCTCCAAGGACCGTCTACTTGAGGGTCCCTGTTGGTACACGGATAGTTCAAAAACTGCGAAAGGAGTTGGAGCTGGTGTCTACAGTCGAGGTGCCGCCAAGGAACAGTCGATCTGTCTTGGTGCGTATGCGACTGTCTTTCAAGCAGAGATATTCGCCATTGACCACAGTGCCAACCACTTGCTGGGGGGGGACTAACAAATAGGTCAATTAAAATCCTGATCGAAAGCCAAGCTGCACTGAAAGCATTGGCATCCGATACCTGTACTTCACTCATTGGCCGCTCGAGGAACTAACCTGGAGTTTATAGGACCGGAACCTAGGCTCGGAATTCCCCTGGAAACTGCAAGGATGGAAAACAGCCGATGGCTGGACCCCTGAGGGTACCTGAGCATTGGATGAGTCCCCCAAGTCTCAGACACGCTCGACGTGCTATCAGTGGACCTTCCACTGCGGAAGCCAAGGCCTGGCTTAAACTCTCTAGGTAGGAATTGACACTGTCACCTTAGGAAACACCTGAATAAGTCAGGATTGATTGAGGATTCTTCATGTAGGCTATGTGAAGAAGATATAGAATCAATGAAACTTATTACGCGGGGATAGATTCAGGATGAAAGAACTTGGATCTTGCAAACTAAAGCTGACTGAGCTTATTAAGCTCCCACCCTCGAAGTTCGTATCCTTTACGAGAAGGATAAGTTCGTGGATGAAATTTAGGACAGAGTGTGCCAAAATAGAACACTGCGTCGCAGTGCCCGGGCTGCTAGGCAGCCCTAACTCAAAAGATAATATCTATCTATCTATGTATTATCGTATCATAAGAGATTTATTGAAAATCAAGATTGCAATTTTGGTCTCTTGACCATCTTCAGTTGACATCAAGTATTGAAATGAAATTGAAAATGTATACATACCATAAACATGTAGATACATATTTAATAAATGTGCAAACAAGAGTTGATAAAATAATTATGATAAAAGTAGGTATCATTCGAAGATATCAAATAAGGTCGAATATGTCGGTCCTTACTGGTCGTTCGGAGGATCTCTGAGGGGTTTTTTGTTGCAGTTTGAAAATTTGGATTAATTCGAAGAAATCTAACTTTCGCCCTCATAGGAATTGAAGAGCGATAGAGGCAACATGTAAAGAGCAGTTATGCACGTTATATGAAATATTTAAAGTCTAAATTCTTTAAAATCTCTATATGCATTAGAACAGGGGTGCTCAAACTTGAACTGCTGGCGATCTATCTCAATATTTCTAAACTACTTACGATCGACTGTGAGAGGCTGCAAGAATGTGTGATGTTTTCGTACATACACGATACACTCTACATACCTTCCTACCTAGATAAGGTGTACCGTAGCATATACAGGGTGCTTCAACGAGAACTAAACACAGGCTATATCTACCAAGATATTCATTTCTGATCAAAACGCAAAAACAGGTCAACTTTTGTTTCAAGAGGGACATCTTTTGGGGTACAATACTTGCCTGAAATATCAACAACAGGGCGATAGATAGTCTGCTCTATTTTTCGGTAACTCACTCTGTATCTTCTACAGTTTTCAATCAAAAATGAAAATTCGTTCACGGGTATGCAGACGCAGATAATAACTTTCTTTCGACGTATCACTCGACCCATCTACCCTCTTCCAAATTTTCAAGAGTGGTCACCCCTGCTCTAGGGGTTGAAATTCGAGATGAGGATGGTACTTGATGATGACTGCCATTGATCAGCATGGATCTGTTCCATTTTACTTCACTGAAACTTGAATAGTCTCAGGGAAATATGCAATTGCTCACCCTGTATCTTTTACAGTTTTCAATCAAAAATGGAAATCAGTTCAAAGCGATGTAGACAAAGATACCACCTTTCTTTTGAGTCATCACTCGACCCATCTTCCCTATTCAAAATGTTGAAGGATTGCAACCCCCGCTTAGAGGGTTAATATTTCAGGCAAGTATTGTACCCCAAAAGATGTCCTCCTTGAAACAAAAGTTGATCTGTTTTGCGTTTTGATCATAAATGAATATCTTGGTAGATATAGCCTGTGTTTAGTTTTCATTGAAGCACCCTGTATATGCTACGGTACACCTTATCTAGGCAGGAAGATATGTAGAGTGTCTTCAATTAAAAAGAAAATTCGTTCAAGGCGATGTAGACAAAGATACCACCTTTCTTTTGAGTCATCACTGACCCATCTTCCTATTCAAAATGTTGAAGGATTGCAACCCCCGCTTAGAGGGTTAATATTTCAGGCAAGTATTGTACCCCAAAAGATGTCCTCCTTGAAACAAAAATTGACCTATTTAGTTTTCGTTGAAGCACCATGTATAGATATTAGCTTTCCGCACAATATACATTATTTTAGTCAAGGTTTGGGTTAGGTTTAGTTGGGTTCTTCTCTATAATATCAATGAAAAAACTCGTAGTTGTTCAAAATTGCGAGTTTATTGGTTGTTACAAAACAAAAGAGTTACATATGGTGTTAAACTTAACTAAGGAGTGACTTTGGATATTGAAGCGTGGCACTGCATGTCCTCAGCATAGTTAACATAAGATGATACGTAACCACTGAGTGGTTATAATCGCAAGCATGATGATATATGATCGTCATTTAGTCGATTGCGATATTTTGGCTTAATTATCTTCATTTCAGAAAATGCAGGTTCACACAAGTAAGTTGACCAAAACATTGCCTTCCGTTGAAAGGTGATTTGCCTCAGATTCGGATATTTATCTTAAGATATAAAACACCATAAATTTGTATCAGATGCTGTAGCTTTGAAATGTATATCTGATATAATCTGCACCAACTAATTTTCAACAGAACAGGAGTTCAAATTCAACTGACTTGCTATTCAGTAACTAATTCTTCAATGTTCTTATATGTAGAAGAATAAGTCATAAATGATGCTATAATTGTCAATTAACTGCAATCATAAAAACGCAATTTCGAATTGTCCCAAAATATTTGATAATTTAGCCTCATACATATCATAATTCAACTGAGGAATCCTTGCTTTCTAAGAGAGAAAATGTTTCAGATCCTTAATAATGCAATGGATGGAAAAATATGAAGAAAAATCTTCATTAGCTCGACACAATGCCACAAAACCGTTTTTGTTTCCAGTCATTGCTGGTGCTCCATCGGTTGTAAGGCACACTAATTTATATATTGGTAGCTTGTAGTTTTTTACAAAATTGAAGTAAACGTTATATACATCTTCGCCACGGGTCTTCCCCTTCAGAGGAATGATTGTCAAGAATTCTTCCTTAGCCAACATGTCACTGAATACCATCCGAATAAAAATACACAGCTGGGCAGTGTCTGTCATGTCGGTGGATTCGTCGACCTGTAAAGAAAAGTATATACATTTCATGATATCATGTTTTAGTTTATATGCCATGTCCTGACTCATGACTTCAGCAATACGCCTCGTGACAGTCGGATGAGATAACTGAAGTTATCTTATAGCAGACATGATTTCTGTTTTATTTTTAAAATCTCCGAATAAGGTTTCAGCCGCTTCAATAAATGCTTCCTTCACAACCGATCCATCTTCGAATGGTTTCTTGTGTTTCGCCAATATATGAGATATTTTAATCGTAGCAGCTTTCGATTATTTGGCTGCTCTTGTGAACATGGTTTGTTCCTATTTCAAACAAGATATCAGATCACGTACTTTTCGTTTTCTTAATTCACTCTGTGGCGGAAAACCCTTTTCATAGTTTTTATGAACCGTTTTATGATGCCTCTCTGAGGTACCACGCTTAGGTATTGCAACTGACGCCCACAAATTAGACAAATGTACTTATCCTTCACCATACAAAAGGAAAGTAGTAGTATTGCCTTCAAGTTACAATTCAGAATGACTCCAATTCCTGCAGGGCAACATTTATATCTCTCGAATGTTCCCGTCAAACGCGCTGCCCGAAATTTCTAGAAAAGCGGCAAGAATGAAAAACGCCGCTTTTCTTTGACAAATACCACGCGTTCCTTTGATAAAGCCGCCTTTTACCGCTAGTAGAGTGTTATTTTATTACGTAATAAATTTTCGTAGTTTAGTTATCTAGTTATTGAAATTTTTTTCCTTCTCGAGATCTACTCAAACAGCACTCGCGATCGACTGGTCGATCGCAAACGACCGTTTGAGCACCCCTGTTATATGCTATTTGTGTTTGTTTCTTTTTGATCATTCCGTTTATTATAATTGAGGAATGACCAGTGTTCATAGCTATTTCGTTATTAATTTACATTTTCCTGGACATATTTTCTTCGGATAATGGCAGAGAGAAAGCCCAATGATTCATTGAATTAAACGCAGCGCATTTATGAGATTTTGGGTGTGTTGACCTATATGAAGCTGTAGCATTATTTCGACGATTTCTTTCAGATTCCAGGATTTTCTTTTCTCATTTTGGAACAGCCTGTATTTACCTTTTTTGATGAGACTCTCAATCGACAACGTTTCTGCAATTTCGTATCTCAAACAGTAGGAAAATAGTGACAAACAACTTGATATATTTGATTTCTGTAGATGTACTTTGTTTTAGCTTCTTAGTTAAATTAGAAAATTCTTCCATGAATGCTTTCGAAGATGAAACTTCATTATCACTAGCGATTCGTTGATTTTTAGATTTGGTTTGGTATACGACAGAAGAATCATGTTGAACTTAAGCATTTTCTTGCTTCATCCATTAAGAATATAGCTGTTCATTTGGAATGAAGATACTTAGTATTTGAGTTGCCTATATTGCACATGTCTATGTTACAGATTTGCCATTATATTATTGCAGCTAAAGATGAGCACACAAAATATATTTACGTATAATTTAGGGCTAAACAATGGTTCGTCATATCCATAAATCATCAAAAATTAAAGAAATGCAGATATTTTTACCTCAGGCACTACCAAATTGGTTAATACTGACAATATTTCTTAATTAATTGATTTATTCATGTATTAACATTTAATGTTCAGTTTATATTCCAATATCCTCGTTTCAGTAGTGTCAGCATATATGCCAAGCACTTCAATCATTCCCCACGGTAACGATGGGTTACCCCAAGAATGTTCGCCTTACAAAAATGAATATTCTACTGAAATTCATTCATACACCCAAATAAATGCTATAATTGAAAAAATGTTGAGCGAGGTCGATGAATTCGACACACTCGATGATAATTGTGTCAATTCCTTAACGTTGGAGCCATCATCAGATGCTTTGATTGAAATACCAATTAAAAAAATCATTGGTAAACAGTATACTGCAACCGCAAATATCTTTGTAAGTGAAGAAAACTCGAATAAAGAAGATACCAATGAAGATAATCTGGAATCTGAAGATATTCAATCAACTTCAGATGAGTATTTAGATCCATACAAATATGACATTTTATTTGGCAACGCACAAGGATCTTTGGTGGAATATTTGGACGAAGAAGATAATGCCAATTCATTAGATGATTTTTACGAACCAATTGAAATGAGGAATCATGCTGATAACCAAAAAGACATATGGTACGAAGGGACGTTCAGAAATCTCAGTGTCGTTCTTGAAGAGGACGAAGACAACTCAAGCCAAATAGAAACGAAACAGGAAAGTATATCTAGACAAATATATGACTTGGAGGCTCTTGACTACGATTCAGAGTATCCATCATATTCTGGTGCTTTATATGATGATACGCCACCAGAATATTTCAGTGAATCCAGCCAGATGCGATCCTCAATAAGTACAGATGACAGCGATAACGAATCTCAAGATAATATAACCAAAGCTGAGGTGAAGCTATTAGTTAGATCTCAAGAAGGCAAATTAGATATGATAGAAGTTAAATCAATCAAAGACTTTCTGTCTAAAGAAGATTTTAGGGTGAAAGACGCTAGAAGTTCAGGAAAATTTGCCAAACTAGCGAATAGGTTTACGAATATCTGGGATAAACGAAAACCAAATTATTATTCAACACTTCCTCAAGAAAGCGTATCGAAACAAACCAAAAAGGATAAGACGAAACCAAGTTTTACATTACCAAGATTATTCATGAGAAATACTGAACCTGAGATAATCAGCTCAAGATATTTGGTGACTTCAGAAAATCAATCGAAAGGAAAAAATAAAATCGTTGCAAAACCAAATGAAAATTTTCCGTTATCCTTCAATCAAAACACTTTTGACAGGAATGTAGTAGAGAAAAAAGTTGATCTATATGCAAATATACCATTTTATCCAACGTATAACTATTCTTATACAGGAGTTGCAATTCCCACAACAAAACCTATACAGTATGTGCACCCTACTGATGTCACAATTTCAGAGGCATATTGTGACTGGTCTTCAGAACTTGAAGCTTCCAGAGGTAAAGCTTTGAACTGAGTAGTTTCGCCAAACTCATATGCATGTTTTTTTATTTTATTTGAAATTTTGTAGTTCGAACTAATGTTTTATCGAGTATTAACCAATAAGTAGCCTGACGTAAGAATACTCGGTCGTTTCTAAGGTAAATGAGTTTTTGAACATTTTGTATGTCAGATATTGCATGTTCTTACAGGAAAAACGACCTCGACTCAATATTTAGATAAGCTAGAAGAAACGTTGCTAGATAAAAATGTAGACCCATCTGTTGTTGATTTCCCTAACATGAAAAATTTTGAAACTAATAATTCCACGAATATCATAAACGAAACTAACGCTTTTATCCAGTCGGAGTGTAAAGTTGAATCTAATGAAGATAAAAATCTAGAGATGCTTGCTAAGGATAGCACAGACCTAGAGGATTCGAGTAATAAGTCGAAAAAAGGATTTTTAGGTTCCCTCAAGTCATTCATCATCCCATCTTCCGAGAAATTAGATTCAGAATCTAACAAAAGTTCGCCGAAAAAAGAAAAGAAGAAGAATAAGAACAAAGATAATTCTGATGCATCACCTGCAGTTACAAGAAAGCCACGTCTTCCTACTCCTCCTGAAAGCTTAGATCGAGAGGTTGAAGACCAGATCGAGTCTAGCAAGAAATATGTAGAATCTGCTGGTACCAAAAATACTTTTAGTTTATCCAGTGAAGTAAAAGAAGAAATTTCACAGGAAAAGATTGAGTTAACAAAAGAATATAATACTATACCAAAAATTGACGACGCTGAAGCGATTCTGGAACAACCAATAAAAATAAATGAGAAATTACAAACGGAAGATGTAAAAGACAATGTTTCTGCAATACCGACAGAAATCTCGTTTTCTAGTTCAGAAAATGTCGATCCCAGTGAAACTTCAGCTAAAAAAGAGAAAGAAGATCGAAAATCGAATAGAAAGCTATTCGGATTATTCGGTAAAACATCAAAGGAAAGAGATGATTCCGACGAATCAGAAATAATCGAAAAACAGGATAAAGAGATCTCCACAGAAACTCTGGAGAAGCGTAAGAAAACCGGACTTCTTGGATTTCTTACGAAAAAATCCAAAGGAAGTTCAGAAGAAGCTCCAGAAATCAATAACGATCTTCCTTCAACGCGAGAACCATATTTGGAAATGATTAACGAGACTAACTCGTTCCTTCTTCTTGAAAATCAACATTATGAAGACAACTTCCTTCCCAGTACAACCAAAGTTGATAACAAAAAAGCAAACGTAATAGAAGAAATCAAAAGTAAGACTAGTTCTCCAAAAAGCTTTTTCTCCGGTTTGAAAATACGTCAAGATTCAGAAGCAGATAAGCCTTCGTACATCAAATTTGATGGAGATGATTATGAGCTAATAAATTCAGTTTCTCCTGAAAAATCGAAAAAAGTAACATTTGAAAAGGATTATGAGGATGGGGAAAAGAAATCAGAGAATGGTATTCAAGAAGAACCAGACAAAGTAGTTTGTCGATTATTATCGAATACGTCTCAGGTCCAGCCTACTTCTAATCAAATGATGAAGGAACAAAGTGAAATTTTTTTGGCGAATGAAAGAGAGAATTACGATAGTTTGGAAAGAGAAGAGATAATGTCTGACATTATAATCAAGAAAGAAGATTCTGTGAAATACAAGGAAGAATGTGTTCCTGCAACGAAATCGAAAGGGATATTTAGTATCTTCAGTAAAAAAGATAAAAAACCAAAAGAAGAAATCATTAACAAAAATGAAGAAAATATTCAAAAAGAAACTTTAGCTACAAAGCAAAAACTTCATGGAAATGATGCAAAACAAAAAGACACTGAAGCAGAGCAAGAGAAAAGAATGATATCCTTTACAAACGAATTCATAGAGATCGAAAAGCTTGAACACAATAAAGAAAAAACAGAGAAAATTATATACGAAGAGAAATTATGTCCAGAAATTCAAATTTCTGGAGTTGAAAACACCCCTGATGAGGACAAAGTGGGCCCTGTTGAAAAAGAGGTTGTGGAAACTATAATTTCAAAGGAAGAAAACGCAAGTAAAGTTCTACAAGGGAAGAATTTAGAAGAAGATATGAGTGATATTGTGTCTAGTGAAGAAATATTGAAGGATGAAGAACAGAATCTCAAAACGAATTTGTTCTTTTTACCTGAAACTATTATCCACATAACAAATGAATTCCTGCAATCCGAAAAAATATCAGGAAATCATCAGGATTGCAAACTTATTCAAAAAGCTGTAACAGAACATCAAGAAACACTTAAGAAGGAAAACAAGAGTAAAGGAATATTTAAAATCTTTGGTAAGAAATCTGAATCTCCAGAAAAGAAGAAAGAAGAAGCTGCTGCAGAAAAACGTCCACACAGTGAATTGTATAGTGTGCCTGACTCGCCATCTAAAACGAGGAAGGAACATGAAAGAAGTTCTTCTCTAGAAAGAGGCGTGAAACCAAAGGGATTATTCAAATTTTTCAGTAAAAAGAAAGATTCCATGGAAGCACACGATTCGGATGAAACTGCCACTCAAGAAGGGATGAGTAAGGAAGAAAATGTTAAAGGAATCACAGCTGCATTTCTTGAGAAAGAGAAGTCTTTATATGGTGATGATATAAAATATACCGAATGGTCTGATACAAGAAGAACCCCTAGCACGAAGGTGGATGAAACTGCACAAGGAGTAAGTTATTCAGGAAAAGATGTTATTAATAAAGAAGATTTTGTTTCTGCTAAACCTAGTGCAGATAGGAGACAGCAGGAAGAACCAAATCTCAATTCTGATCAACCGATCGATTCAAATTTAGGGAAGAATGACATTCATTCTAACGTAGGACTAATTCAGCTCACAGACGATTTTTTGAACAGAGAAAAAGACTTTTTCTTCGATGTCAAATGTTCAAACCTAGATAAAAGAGAAGGGAGTACTGTCAATGAACCTTCTGATATCCAGAAGGTTTCTACAGATGTTACTGAAAAAGGGGTAACTTTGAGAAGGAAAGATTCCAAAAGTAAAGGACTTTTTAAAATTTTCAAAAGAAGATCCCAAGATAGGGATATACCTGAAACCGATACTAAAGTTTCCGAGAATGAGAAAGAAACGATCAAAGTTATCCAAGGAAAAGAAGCCTTGCTCTCCAGTAAGGAGAAAACAAGCGAAGATGAATCAAAGAGTAAAGGAATTTTCAAGATATTCCGAAAAAAAACTGAAACTCCAGAAGATAAAGCTACTGCTGGAACAGAAGGCGATAGTAAAATAAATGTAGAAAATGCAAGAAAAGAGACTGGAGATTTCTTGAATAACGAGAAGAAATTCTATCACGATACTGAAAGAAAGAAAGATAAAGATCTTCTGCAATTAGAACTTTCAATAGATCAAGAGTCTAAAGAAATAAACGAAAAAAGTGAATTGGGCGCAGAAGATGCTATAAAACTAACTGAGGATTTCTCGCACCTCGATAAATCATCTCACCATGACGCTGAACAAAACAAACAACCAGACGAAACGAGAGAGAGGAAAGAGGAAAGTATAATAAGCAAAATAGAAGATAAAGGGAAGACCCAAGAAATTTTGTTCAACGAAGAAATATATCAGGACAACGAATATATAACAGAATTGGCTCATAAAAGTAAAACAACTGAAATAGATACCACAGACGATAAATCTGTGAAAGATGATGCAAAAAGTGGGAAAATTTTCAAAATTTTCCGTAAAAAAACAGATAAAGTTCCCATAGATATAACTGAACAAGTTATTGAGGAAAAGAAAACTACAGAATCTCAAACTAAAAGTAAATCTTTCGAAGAAAAATCGTCCAAAGATGACTCAAAGAATAAGGGAATTTTCAAACTGTTGAAGAAAAAGACAGAATCATCAACACAAAGTGCTCCTACTGGAATCGAGGAGACAAGTGGAATGACTGAAGAAAATGCGAGGCAAAACACAGAGGAATTCCTTAAGATGGAAAAAGAACTTTATCAGGATATTGAGAAAGAGAAAAATAAGGAAGCGCTTCATTCAAAACTGGTAATTCAAAGCAAAGTAACTGATGGAAAATTGGAGGATGAGGTTGAAAGCAAAGGAATCTCCAAAATTTTCCACAAAAAAGAAATTTCCACTGATGAGGTTACGAAGGAAACAAAGGGAAAAAATATAGTGAGTACGACAGAAGAATTTACCATTACCACAAAAACAGTTCTTCGAAATGGTACAGATAACATACTTGAAAATGGAAAAAATGAAACAATCATTCAATCCAAATCAGAGGTTATAGATGGAGACAAGCTTTCCGAAAATAGTTTAGTTGGCGAAAAATTTGTTGTAAGTACAAATAAAAGTGTTTTCAATATCTTCCGTAAAAAAGAAGAATCTTCAACAGATTTACCATCAGCAAACATAGAGGAACAAACACATACCGAAAATGATGGTAGTAGAGATAGTGAAGAATTTTTGAGCAATGAAAAAGTATTTTATGAGGATGCTGAACAAGTTCTCAATCTTGTGAAACCTTCGGAAATTAGTGAAAAAGCTATTCAACAGAAAAAACGAGGATTTTTTGATATATTTAGCAAAACGCCAGAAAATGTAGAAGGAAAAAGACCTCATCAAATAATCAAAGAAGATATTACATCATCCAAAGTAATGACAGAAGAACCAACAGATATCGAAGGGATTAAAGAAAAAGAACATGGTGAGTCAACCAAAGGTTTTTTGAGAATGGAAAAAGATTCATACGATGATGGTAAACTCATTGAGGTAAAAAGTAAGATTAGTAAAGGTATAAATGAGATAGATCACGTATCAGAAATCTCTGAAGAACCTGAACCGCTCCAAAAGAAAAAAGAACGCAAAGGAATCTTCAAGATTTTCCGTAAGACTACTGCAGAAGCGAATGAAGCTAAAATACTTCCTGAATTGAAATCCAAATCAATTGATGAAACCATCACAATAAATGATAAATCAATTATTAAGTCAGAGCCAGAGGTGTCCGATGAACGCAAATCTTCGGAGAGTAGCACAATTCATATAAAGAAAGATCTTTCTGGAATTTCGGTTCCAATAGCCACAGAGGTGCCAAAAGTAATTCACAGAGATACTATAAACGATACTCAGGAATTATTGGGCGATGAACAAATATTTTATGACGATGCCAAACATGCAACATATCATTTGAAATCTTGGGAAATTAGTGAAGAAGCTATTCAACAGAAAGAAGGAAAACTTTCTAGCATCTTCAGCCAAACGCCAAAACATGAAGGGAAGACACATCTTCCAGAAGAAGGAATTGAAGCAAAAAAACATTGTGAAGTAACCAATGATTTCTTGAAAATGGAAAAAACTTTGTACGATGATGGCAAATTCATTGAAACCAAATGTGAGACTAAAGAAGTTGAAAATAAAAATGAACAGGTATTGAAAATCTCAGAAGAACAGCAGCAGCCCCAAAAGAAAAAGAAACAAAAGGGAATATTCAGGGTTTTTGGTAAGACTTCTGCTGAAGTTGACGAACCTAAGATTCTTCCTGAATCGAAAACCAAATCAGTTGACAAAATTGAGATTGATTCTTCTGAAATGAAAAACTGTGATGAGAAAATTAATGGGGAAATAACAATTCAATCAAAGCCAAAGTTGGCAGGTACAGGTAAATCTTCCGATAATAGCTTTACTGATACGAAAAAAGAACGTTTCCAAATTGAGGCTCCTACAGACCCACAGGAACGAATGCAAACTGAAGGAGATTCTAAGAAAAATACTGAAGAATTTTTGAGTAATGAACAAATATTTTATGAGGATTCCGAACGAGTAGTGGATCATATCGAACCTTCCGGAACAGTTCAACAAAAAAGACCAGGACTTTTTAGTAAATTCAGCAAAACGCCAGAAAATCTGGATGAGCATGAGAAAGATATTAAAACATCTGTAGTAACAACAGAAGAACTATCACATGAGAAAGAAACCAATGATATTTTGAAAATGGAAAAAACTTCATACCATGATGGCAAGCCCATAGAGAAAGAAAGTGAGATTAGTGAAGATGAATATAAACAGGAACAGGTATCAGAAATCTTGGCAGAACAGCAACAGCCCCAAAAGAAGAAAAAACATAAAGGAATATTCAAGATTTTCCGTAAGACTTCTTCTGAACTGAGCGAAACTGAAATTGTTCCTGAAGTTAAATCTAAATCACTTGATAAAACTGATGTAATTATCTCCAAAGAAACAATGAATGAAGTAGGCCCAATATTTTGTGGGACGAAAACTGAATTTATAGAGAAAGAAGATAGTTTGCCGGAAGTGAAAGATGTGGAGCAATTTTCTTCTCTGATCGTTAAGGAGCAAGTTATTCCAAAGAAATCTTCCAAGATTGAAAGAATCGTTCACATTGTTGAGGAAGAGTCAAAACCTGGTAATCGAGAAGTTTTCCAATCATCAAATGTAGAAATAAATCGAAAACTCGAAACTGAGCAACCACGCAATAAAGATTTTCAAGATTTAATCACTGCTACAACTGAGTTCAAAGAAATGGAGACAATATTTCATCATGATAGAGAAGATATTCAATTAAATGAGAAGGTTAACCTAAATGAATCTCAATATATCATTGATAACTCGAAGAATGTTCCAACGGACAATACGAAAAATATTTCAGAAGAAAAGTCAGCAGATTCACAACAATCAAAGGTGAAAGAAATAATTAACACAATTGTGGATACTTTGACATTCTCGAATACAGAAACAACAAAAGAAGACTCAAATGAGAAGAAAGACGAATCAAAAATCTCTGAAATTGTTTTGAAGGACGTTTCAGTTGTAACTGAAGAAAAACAAGGTCCATTATCAAAAACTTCCAAAGAATCAAAAGAAGGGAAGAAGTTACGAAAAGATCAGAAAGGTAAAGGAATATTCAATATTTTTGGAAGAAAGTCAGAAGAAAGAGAACTGAAAGAGAAAAGCGATGATACAAAAGACAATGGGATAACTAAGGATGAAAAATTACCCTTGTCAGAAGAGATCCGTGATCTATCTAAGAAAGACGAGAAAGATAAGAAATTGTTCAAAATTTTCGGTAGAAAAGAAAAGGTTAAACCAGAGCATGATGTGGAAGTACCAAGGCCTGAAGAGCTATCAACTGAAAAGTTAAAACAATTAAGTTATGATTTCCTGGATAAGGAGAAAATTTTCTATCATGATAGTGAATATGTTAAACGATCCCCCACAACAATTGGGAAAGAAGAAATATTAAGTAGTGACAGTTTAATAGGAAAACATGACAATGTTATTCCAGAATACTCTGTGTTTTCTGTGCCACCATCAGGTGGATTAATCGAAGAAGGAATGAAAACAAGCGAGCAAACAATTTCAAACTTGAAAGGAAAGCTAGTAGAAGAAACCTCTGAATCGAAAATCTCCGAAATTGTTTCAAAAGATGACACTATAGATGGCCCAACTGAAGAACAGGAAAGTTCGTTATCGAAAACAAGGAAAGAATCAAAAGCAGAGAAGAAGTCACGAAAAGATCATAAAGGTAAAGGGTTGTTCAACATTTTTGGAAGAAAGTCAGAAGAAAGAGAACTGCATGAAAAGAGCGATGATATAAAAAATCAAAATGATGTGAAAGAAAATAAAATACCTAAAGATGAAAAATTACCATTACTAGAAGAGAACAGTGACCTTCCTAAGGAAGACAAGAAAGATAAGAAATTGTTCAAAATTTTCGGTAAGAGAGAAAAAATTAAACCTGAGGATGATTCTGAAGTACGAAGACCTGAAGACGTATCAACTGACAAGTTGAAACAATTAAGTGATGATTTCCTCAATAAAGAGAAAATCTTCTATCATGATAGTGAATATATTCAACATTCCCCTGCAATATTTAGTCGAGAAGAAATATTAAGGAATGAAAGTTTAATGGAAAAACATGACATTGTTATTCCAGAATACTCGGAAAAAGCTATCAATATCGATAAAACAAACATACTAGAGGCAAATAAGCAAAAAATTGATGAGAACATTAGAGAAGTCTCCACAATCAAAGTAATCGAACGTATCGAATCTTCTGTGCAGTCATCAGAAGCAATATTCAAAGAACGAGAAAAAACAGGTGAACAAACCATCCCACAGTTGAAAGGAAAGTTAGTAGAAGAAACCTCTGAATCAAAAATCATCGAAATTATTCCAAAAGATGAAACAATAGTTATATCAACTAAAGAACGAGAAAGTCCGATATTGAAAACTTCAAAAGAATCAAAAGAAGAGAAGACATCGCGAAAGGATCATAAAGGCAAAGTTCTGTTCAACATTTTTGGAAGAAAGTCAGAAGAAAGAGAACTGCAGGAAGAAAGCGATGATGAGAAAGAAAATAAAATAACTCAAGATAAAAAATTTACATTATTAGAAGATAACACTGACCTTTCTAAGGAGGACAAAAAAGATAAGAAATCGTTTAAAATTTTCGGTAAAAGAGAAAATATTAAGCATGGAAATGATTTTGAAGTACAAAGACCTGAACATGTTAAGGAATCACCTGACAAGTTAAAACAGTTGAACGATGAATTCCTTAATAAGGAGAAAATCTTCTACCATGATAGTGAATATGTTCAACGTCCCTCTGCAACGATTGGGAAAGAAGGAATATCAGAGAGTGAAAGTTTAATAGAAAAACATGACAATGTTATTCCAAAATATTCAGAAAATGCTAACAATGTTGGTAAGATAAAAATAATTGATGCTAAAGAGCAAAGTATTGATGAAAACCAAAAAGTTCTTTCCCCAATCAAAGTTGTAGAAGATATAGAATCTTCTTTGCAGTCATCAGGAGAAATAATCAAGGAAGGAATAAAAACTGGCGAAAAAACAATCTCACAATTGAAAGTAAAGTTAGTAGAAGAAACCTCTAAATCAAAAGTTTCCGAAGTTGTTCCAAAAGATGAAACAATAGTTATATCAATTGAAGAACGAGAAAACCCCTTATTAAAAACTTCGAAAGAATCGAAGGAAGAGAAGAAATCAAGAAAAGATCATAAGGGCAAAGTTTTGTTCAACATTTTTGGAAGAAGATCAGAAGAAAGAGAACTACAAGAAGAGATCGATGATATAAAAAACGAAAATGATGGGGAAGAAAATAAAATAACTAAATTAACATCATTAAAAGAAAACAGTGACCTTTCTAACGAAGACAAGAAAGATAGGAAATTGTTCAAAATTTTCAGTAAAAAAGAAAAAATTAAGCATGGAAATGATTTTGAAGTACAAAGACCTGAAGATGTTAAGGAATCATCTGACATGTTAAGACAGTTGAGCGATGATTTCCTTAATAAAGAGAGAATTTTTTATCATGATAGTGAATGTGTTCATAGTTCACCTGCAACGATTGGGAAAGAAGAAATATCAGAGAGTGAAAGTTTAATAGAAAAACATGACAATGTTGTTCCAAAATATTCTGAAAAAGATAACAATGTTGTTAGGATTAACATAATTGATGTTAAAGAGCAAAAACTCGATGAAAACAAAAAAGTTCATTCCCCAATGAAAGTTGTCGAAAGTATCGAATCTTCGGAACAAAAACTGGCGAGCAAACAATTTCGCAATTGAAAGGAAAGTTAAAAGAAGAAACTTCTAAATCAGAAAAAATTGAACATAGTGCACCAGTAGCTAAAATGCCCAAGAAGAAAGGTTTAATGAGTTTTCTAAAGAGAAAATCTAAAGATGAAGAAAAGTCTAATACAGAAATAGTAAATGTTGAGTTTGATTCTGAAAAAATTGAAATTGCAAGCAGCGAAATTAATAACACGAAGAATACAGAGAATATCTCAAAAGAAATGGAACAAACCGGCTTGGATATCAAAGGAAAAACTCATACCCTTCCTAAGATGAAAAATAAGACCAGTTCTCAAGTTGACGAAAGCGCAATTCAAACGCAATCCTCTAATTTGAAAGATAAAAAGAAGAAGAAATCATCTGAAGAAGGAGTGAAAGAGGAAAGAGGCAGAGGTATTCTTAACTTCTTGTCTAGAAGAAGCAAGTCCAAAGAAAAAGAAAGGAAGGCTGAAGATGTGAAAGACGAAGAAGAAGATATGAGTCTCAAAATTGAAGACACCAAACTTTTCTTATCGAAAGAGATTGAAATGTATCACGATGTGAAATCATTGTGTCCAACAGAAAACTTAAAGAGTTGTTCAACAGAAGAATCCGTTGGTGACAAGGACAGCAAAGTTGGAAAATCTCAGAAACCCACGATCCTCAAATACTTAAAGAAGAAGATCAAGGGAGAACAGGATCAAGCCAGTAAATCAGTTGAAGAGGATGAAATAAATGAGCACATTGAAATCACAGCTGCTTTCCTCCAAAACGAACTTCGGCATTTCGAAGATGTCCGGCCTGAGAAGAAAATTCAGGTGACGGAAATTCAGGAGCGTATACCTTCTGCTCTGCCAGATACTATAGATTCGGAAGAATTCACTGCATTCGATTTTATCAAAGAAGAAGTAGATCATTTTGAAACCACAAAGTTGCCCTCGACTCAACTCATCGAATCATCTTTCAAACTTGAGACTGAAATCGAGGAAATTGATGGTGAAGCACCTAAAGAAATCATAAAGAAAAGGATTATTATTTCGGAAAAACTAAGACAACTACCAGACAACGTAAGTAGTGATAGCGAAACTTCGGGAAAAATTTTGGAACAATTGATGGGTATCCAGAAGGAGTTGAAAGACCTAGTAGAACAAGGAGCGAGCGAACATGCCTATATGGATAGTGGATCAACAGAAGACCAGTTTTCTCCTGACATAGGATATTCGAAGATTATAATTTCCCGAAGTATAACAGAAATACCAAGTGAAAAAAAAATTGATGTTGTGAAGGCAGAGGTAAGAGATGAACAAAAAATATCTGGATCTCAAGAGAAAATAGAAAATGTGGAATCTGAATGCACAGAAAGAATGCTTGATTTGGAGTTGGCTAGAGGAGATGTTGTGGAAGACGTTTCACCACTAGAAAGTAAGATAAAACGGTACAGCAGTTTAATTCAAGAAAAAATTACAGATTTAGACGACATATCTGAAGTATCTACCTCAAACGTAATTGTTAATCAAGACAAGGGTAATTTAACAAATATCGATAGAAGTGAGGAAGATAAAGGTTTCAAGGATGATTGCAGTCCAAGTAAGAAAAGCCTTTACACTAAGTTAAATGAGAAAGACAAGGAATGTCATCCTGAACTCAGACATGTCACTGCAGATTTCATTAAAGATTTAAAGGTTCAATATAATCCAGATGACAACTTACAAGATTCTGAAACCAGTAAAATTTCAATAAAAGAAATCGAGGTATCATCAAAATCAAACGTGGTGCCATATGTTACATCCCCCACAATGGTTAGAAGGACTTCTTCACAAAGAGTAAGTTCGAAAAGAACACAAGTAACGGAAATCCCTCACGATTCAACTGAAACTATAGAAGAAACTACATATCTAGTAACAGATCCTGATGAAAATCTTTCAGATAATCGTTCGGATTGTGATAAAAGAAAACCATTATTCAGATTAGAATCAGATGAGGATGACTTTGTTACCTGCTTAAGAATAGAAAGAAGGGATAGCGCGAAATCGAATATTCTAGAAATATTAAGTGATGATAACCTGGATAATTTATTATGTGATCTTCAGACACAATCATCAGATTCAATTCAGGAAAGCACTTCTAGTAACGAAACTGATGAAACTATGGTGAAAACATATGACTTATCGTCCTCTAAATATGATATTGATATTATTGAACAAAAATTACGCGACTTGGGAAAAGCGTTAGATACGTTAGAAAAACCTTTTGACCAAGTTGTTAAAGACGAATTGAAGGGAAAAAAACTGAAGAGGGTCGAAAGAAAATTCGAACGAATGGCTTCTGAAGTACTCGAACCAGATACTGCTAGCAAGCAAGCAGATCAATCAGCAGAAACTAAGCAATTCCAGCAACTTGTATCTCAACTAAGTAACGATGAGGTAATATCCTTCCAGAAAGAATATAATAATCTATGGGATGATTATACTTTCTCGAAAAGTGATGAATTGGATTCAAAAACGCCTGATAGTCAAGCGGACATACTTGATCTTCCTAAAGGTAGATGTTAGATGTTGCTTCCCAAAGATAACTCATGACTTAATACAACTCAAAACATTATCAAATATCAAATGCATGTTTCAATTCGCTCACACTCATTTATTTATTTTCCACCAAACATATCGGGACCTCTAGATTAGTCAGCACATCGCTAGTCACATATATTGAATTTAATTCCCGTAGGTGAAATTGTTTATATGGCCCCTGTTAAATTGAATATAAATAATGACGTCAATAAAGCAGGAATCGAGGTAGATATCATTCCAATCATGCCTAGTCCACATGTATCCCCAAAACCGAAAAGAAAAAATGGTCGCCATATGTCGCAAAAGAAATATTCCCATTTTCGAGATGAAAAGAGCACCAGTTTGCCGCAGTTATCAATTGCACGTTCACAAGAATCTCTGGTTGACAAAGTTCTTAAAATGAATATTGACAGACTTATTCCGCCAGATTTTGAGAAAATAAATTCCAGCAATGAAGATGAATGGATTACAAGATCACTTGACAACATAGCAGATCCCCAGAAAGGGCAAATCATGAAAGCTGTTATAGATTGGTTAGAATCGCCAAGCTCAGAAGGGTCCCATGAGAAAATATTTGGAAGCCCTATTAAATATGAATCAAAAATCAATCAATCAGTTATGGATGAAGCAAGTAACAGCTCATCTGCATCAGAGAATGCGTCAAGTCTCTGTCGAAGGATAAAAGATTTAGGTAAAGGCAATAATTGAGTTCAAGAATTCATCGGAATCGGGCCCGATATGTTTGACTTTCTTTGCATGTAATTTCTATTCTATGTACCTAAATAACCATGCACTAGCAAACTTTGGCTTTAAATTCAACCTAGTTTAATTTATCAACGGGAAGTTACAGCAGTAAGTTTATATGTAAGTAATGATAAAAAAAACCTTAACTCAACCTAACGTATAAATAATAACCTTAAATATAATCATGTATTGCTTGATCCTGCTAACATCTAACCACCTCTTTTTAGACATATCCTGCAGACAACTAACGGAAGCTTCACAAACACTCTCTACTAATATCCATACTCCTCAACCTATGCCCAGACAGCAAAAACCTAAAGAACTATTTGAAAATAACCAGGAATCGGATCCACACACCAAACAAATATCACCAGTTCGGGATGATCTTCTCGACGAGAAAGATCAGGCTGAAGAAATATCTTATCAAGACAAGAAGAAATTCTGGGAAACGATTTCGAAAGAACCAGAGAAGAACATACTCGAGAATACATTAACCAACAAAAGAAAATCGATTCACGAAATTTCGCAACCACCAATACCCAAACCAAGGGGAGGTCTTCTTTTCTCATATAGCGTTTCAGAAATATCTAGTGAAAAACTTCCTGTAGAAGAAAATACAGAAACCAAAGCAGAATCACATCCTGAAACAAATGAGTTAACATGCACTGAATCTCCAAAAGTTTTTGACGAACCTATAGAAGTACCTAAATCTGAGTATCAAGCATCATTTGTATCTCCACTAGAAAGGGGAGATAAATCAATTGAAACTAATCAAACAATTCCTGAAAATGAAGAAATACTCTCAAGTAAAAGCGAAGCTATAAACCTATTGCAAGAAGATGTTAAAGATGCCATCGGAACGATTGAGTCTAAAGAAGAAAATATTCACGCAGAAATGAAAAAATCTGATAGCACAGATTCGGATACTGATGGACCAGGCCAAAATAGCAGTCTTGGAGGTGATAACGCTGGTTATATTTCTGATTGTGGCGATGTTGAACAATATATTTCAGACTCTGAAATTGAAGATAGAGTTCCACAAATACGTGAGAGACAAATGAGTGTATTCGTTCCTCCTTCAGTTTCTCAAAGAACAAGGTACGAACGCTCTGCTTCTTTACCAACGGAAGATCTTTACGAGGTATCTGCTAGAAGCACAAAACTGAGAAAACAGTATTACGAGGAACAAATCAAGAAAGAAATGATTAAGGAACAATTAACATTCGATCTTGAAGACGAAAATTCCCCGGAAAGGAAATCTATTGGCAGTTCAACTAATATAGCAGAGTTTTTAGAAAAAGATTCGATCTATACCAAGAGTTCGCAAGACGAAGCAAACACAGAAACATCGATAATCGAAATGGAAGAAGAGCAAAGTTCATTCGAAGTTCCCGCAATTCCTCAAACTCAGCAAATATCATACTCAGCATCAGATGAAGATATTGTAAACGCATGCAAAATTGACAATGAATCCGTTTTTTCAATCAGAGATGATGCAAAGACTGAACTGGACGATTTCAAAGATTTAACTGGAAACGAACTATCAAGCAAAGAAATTCATGTGGATAAAAGTGAAATTGAAAAATCAGAAAAAGTTAAGGATAAATATCTTGACGGTCTTCAGACTTCACTGGAGGTAAAATCAATTTCAAAATCACCAATTTTCGAAGAAGCTATTCCCGAAATAACTTTCAGTTTATCTGGAAAGCAAAGGAGAATAAGTGAGGAAAGTGATGAATACGCACCTAAAGATGAAGGCTTCGTTACTTCACCTTTACTTGAACAATCTGAAATAGAATCTGACGTTATAGACGATATCGAGCATGAGAACGAAAATAGCAAACAAATTGGTGAAATTTCTTCAGTATATGAAGAAAAATATGAGTCAGAAATGAAAGTTAGTTCCTCTGAAAGAGAAAGGGAACCAGAAATAAGTAAAAAATCTTCTGAAAAAGCAAATAATATTTCTCTTATAAATCAACCAGAAGAAAACGTCACCAACACTGTTTGGGAGGTATCAGTAGAATCAGAAACGTTAAACGAAGAAAAACTCACCTCTTTGCCCTCTATTCCAACAGCCACCAAACGATTATCCATTGGTGAACAATCTGATTCACTATCAGAAAAATTAATGGAAAAAGAAGAAGACTTAAGCAGTGACGTTCGAGACGAATCTGATCTGGGATCAGAAATTCATCAAGATCATTCAGATTCCTCAGCTTCTGACAAAATAAAATCAGAAAGTCACAGTGATATGAAAAGAATCATATTGGAAAGCTTGCATCAGCAAAAAGTTGATCCTGAAGAAGCTAAGATTATCGCCAATTCACTGATAGAAGAAATTGAATCAGAAATACAAAAAGTTGAGAATATAAACAGAGGAATCAGAAGCAAGAGCGAATCTACGGAATCGGAAAAACATGTCACTGAATACTTGAAAGAATTAGCTGAATCTAAGGGTTTGGATCAGCGAGAAGTCGAATTGGTAGAATCAGTGCTTGAAAGACGCCAAAGACAAATTTTGAAGTTGACGCGTGGAGATACA
Organism: Cryptolaemus montrouzieri; assembly: GCA_013387265.2. NCBI lineage: Eukaryota > Metazoa > Arthropoda > Insecta > Coleoptera > Coccinellidae > Cryptolaemus > Cryptolaemus montrouzieri. Next base: position 4,200,261 of record JABFTP020000083.1, on the reverse strand, counting down.
CAGGCTTCTAGCATGGAAATAACTGATGAAGATCTCAGACACAGTGAGGGAGACTTAGATTATAGGCATATTCTAGAACAACAGATGGATCAGCTAGAAGCAGAGTATAGTGATAACTTAAAGAATGTCTATGAATCTTTAGTTCAAGATCAAGATGTAGTAGCAACGAAAATATCTGAAGATAGACATAAAGAAGATCACCAAAATATAGAAGGCCAGAATATGAAGAAAGACATACAGATGAAAGTCCACGAATCTCTCACAAACGAAAAATCATATAAAGACACGAGGAACGTCATCATCGAAGAAGATGAAACTCTAAGCGAGTCTATCACGGAAGATGTGAACCAAACAAATGCTACTTTCAAATTAGATCTGAACGAATCAACTAAAATGGAAAATGATCAAATCATATATAGGGAAGATGTTAAAGCGGTTTCAGATATGAATCTCAAATCTGATCATCAAATTATCACTGATAAAATAACCAGAGAGTCTGCAGGACTGATTGAGGATAATGTGAAGTCTGCTGAAACTTTCGCGGAATCAGTAGAATTTAAAGAAGCAGAAACAGTAAAGACAGAAATATTTGATAAAGCTTCGGGAACAGTTGAGAAAGTAGAAGATAAAAAAGATGCTGAACTAGAAGAATTCATCAATGAAGAAAAGATAGAGAAATCCCATTCCATAAGGAGCGTGAACGATGATGGTGGGGAAATTGAGAAATCTGAAACCCTGGAACAAACTATAGTTCAAACTAGTAGCATGTTCCAGACTCATGAAGAAAGTATTCGTGAAATTGTATCTAAAGATTTTGGAGCGAGCGATATCGAAAAAGAAGAAGATAAAATGAAACGTACATCTAGCTCAGATTCAAAATCTAGCGCCAGTTCAGCCAAGTCTCCTGAAGATATATTCTCTACTTGTTCTTCAAGTAGAAAGATGGACTCCGAAACTTGTCCAGATGTTGTGCTTCGAAAATCCAAAGTAGACAGTGAAAGTACTCCTTTGAAGCCAGATAGAAAATCAGGTGTTGATCTTGAAAGTTATTCCAGTTCAGGAGAAAGCTATTACCATAGTTTTGAAGTTGACAGTAAAAGCAGACCTTGTTCTTCTGACATTGAAGGAATAGTACCTACAGCATCTTCCGAATATGAATCAGCTTTGAATTCCCAAGAGCTATCTGCAAGGTCCCAATTGACTTCTGGCGAATATCATACTGCAGTCAGTAGCTTGAGCTCAAAGGAAAGCATGGCAAGTTTCGAAAGTGAAAGTTCAGGTAACTTGGCTAGCATTGAAGCTTCTGAAGTTTCTGAAACTCTGGTACCTACTAATAGTGATTTAGAAGGTGACATGGACATAATAGACCAACAAATACTCGGTGATACTGAGTTATTATGGCCAACAAACGCTGAAGAAATAGAGGATTTAGAAACAAATACGACTGATCTTTTCAATGAATTAGAAAAGGAATCAGCATCTGATTCCGATAGATTCGTAGATATTCCTTCGAAGATGAAGCGATCCTACGAAATGACTTTCCAACCAGAACCTAAAGTTCTCAGTGTTGACTCTCCTCACACAGAATCTAATGATTTGGAGGAAAAATTCGGAACGAGTTTGGATGACGGTAGTGTTCTTAGTGTCAGCTTATCAAGCACCTCAAGTATTCAACTCAAGACAGTGATCGAATTATCAAAAACTGAATCAGGAGGTTTAGAAGAAAGTTTGACAACCTCAGCACTATCTGATCATATGAGCTTAGAAGATGTCGACTCAATGTTGAGAAGCACAGAGAACATAGCACAAAGCCATACGTCTACATCAACAGTTCCGCCCACTCAAGAACCAGTTGAATCGGTGACTATTTTGTCCGCCAGTTTCACCGATAACGGCAAATTCAATGTATGTAGTCAAGTAACGACTGAAACAGCACAAACGTCCAGAGAAATACAAAAAATAAGCCATGATGAATTGAAGAAAAAGGGACATAGACGTCAAGAAAGCAATTCCTTCATACCATCCCTCATTCATTCTATTTCGAAATCACCAGAAACACAATTGCCGTCAGAAGAAAACCAAATGCTGCCAGATTACGAGAAAATTGAAGAACGCACAATTGAATCTTCAATTCGTCATGAAAGTCAAGACAAAGCCCATGATCTTTCTGCCAGACGCCAGTCCGGTGAAAGAAGAGATTCCCATGGAAAATCCAGTACAACTTCAAGTGAAAAATCCAGTTTTGAAGAAGCCGAAGCTGAGGCTGCTTTTAACATGGTAGCTCACATTTCTCCTGTTCACAAAATTAAACAAATCTGTCCCATAATTGAAGATATAGATGCTGAGAAAAATGAGTTGGAAGCAAAAGAACTCGCTGAAAGAGAAAGAATAGCTCGAGCAAACCTTTTAAAGGATGCAAGTCCAGGTTCCATCCCTGACATTAAAGTTACTGAACACATGGCTCCTCTTGACGAGACCGGCTTCAGATACCCCGAATTAGAAATGGAACGCATAGAACAAAAACAAGACCAAGAAGAACCCAAAGGACCTGAATCTGAAACGCCTGTTTCTATTTCAAGTAAAAGTTCAGAAGATACAGATCAAGGTCGGGAATATACTTTAGAAGAAAGAAATATTACGCATAAAGAAGAAACTTATGAAGAAAGGGCGTTTACTGAATCTAAAAGTGAAATCACTACTGTTGTGGAAAAGACTATGAGTGAAGAAGAAAGGGCTACGGATTCACCAAATAGTGACTCGTTCGAACTGGTTGAAAAACCAGATATCATTGATGACTTCGTCGTTATTGAAGAAGTTGGTAAAGAAGCGTGTGAGATGGATTCTGAGGGAAAAAGTGTAACAATTCAAGGAAAACCAAAGAGAATCAAAAAACATGATGAAGAAATCGATGCATATTTGGCGAAATCTGATCCAACACCTCTCACAAAAATGACTGAATTAAAATATTTCCCCAATGACTCTAACGAAGACTTAGAGTTTGACTTTGAAGATAGTCCACCTCAGAAACAAAAAGGTTCAGAAAGATCGAAAGATTACGGGTTGGAGTACGATAGAGAATTAGAAGCAAATAGGAAATGGATCGAACAACAGTTCCACGGTGACCAAGCAGCGATGGCAGCAGCTGGATATGGCTACGAAATGGAATTCGAAAGAGGTCCATTAGAAGATATAAAAGAAGAAGACATAAACGATATTGACTTAGCTTCTAGTCGAATTGGTAGTCTGGGGTCTCAAAAAGAATCCGGCGGTAGTTTGGGAAGTATCAAAGACTCTTATTCTAGTACTCCCGAGTATGACGTCTTGGCAGGAAGAAAATATTTCACCAAATCTGGTGAACATGATGATATTTCCATGTCTAGTTTGCAGGAATTCGAGAATTTGGAAAGAGCTATGTCGCTTGAGACAAAAAAATTCCATCATGGGTCAGGCTCCCAAGACTCATCTAGTAACGGTAGTTTCAAAACGAGATACTACGCAAGTAAAGGACAGGGAGATGATATTTCTGTCAGTTCATTGAAAGAATTTGAAGGTCTGGAAAAAGCATGCATAGCCGCTTACAAAACAGAAATTAAGGTAAAGGAAGAAGAAGAAATGTTGTCGCAGATCGAAGAAGCCCAAGAAAGTCTTCCACATGAGACACAAATACAAAACGAAATCGTTGTAGACGACAAAAAGAATCAAGAAACAGACGAAGAAGACTATGAGAAAAGAATGTTTGAAATTGATGAAATAATAAGACAAGCACAAAACAACGTTGAAAGATTCATTGATCTCAAGGAAGCCGATAAGACGGAATCATTAGGACGAGGTGATTCGGTTGAAGAGGTTTCCAAAGTACCAGATTTAGATTTAGACGCTCCAGTTTCCAAGAAATCGGTCGTCAAATGGAACGAAGACGATCCGATGGTGACATCTACCGATTCCTTAGATTGCAAACAAGAAAAACCTAGTCATCATAATAGCACTGATAGCTTAGATCAGAAAAGTTATGTTCATGACATAATGACAGCCAGTACTGATTCAATAGAGTTCAATAATCAAGTGAGTAAGAGCAATATCACTACGGATAGTATGGACGTTAAGGCTGAAAGCAGTCACATGGTACTGAGTGATTCTTTGGAATTAGCAGTTGCGTCCAGTACAAAAGTACAAACTGATTCTTTGGATGAGGATGATCAGAGAATAAGTTGCGATCCAAATAGTTCAGATACCGGTAAAGATTTCAGCTCTTCTGTTAAAGATGATGGTGGGGAACATGACGAACAATTACATGAACTTATGCTTGGGAGTACAGATAGTTTGGAACCAACAAGCTCTGCAGCTACTCATGCAACATACCAATACGAAACTGATTCAGTATTTTCTGGAAGTTTCACAAGTGGAGGTTCTAACACCATGGTGTCCTCCACAGATACCATAGATCCCACATTCTCTAAAGGAACAGTTGATATTGCAACAGCTGTACGAAAGGTTTGGTTTGACGAAGAAACTAGTGCTTCGGGAAGAAACATAACGGCCGAATATTTCGAAGATACTACGATGCCATATGTCACTGAGGTTATAGAACCTTGTGATGATCCGGGTTTCTCTCATACTATTCATCGAAGAGTTGAGTTGCCACCAGAAGTGAATAGAGTGACCTTCCATGGTAAAGATGCTGAGCAACAACTGCAACAATTCATCGATAATTTCGGCGATAGTGAAGAAGTGCATGAAACTGAAGAGATTGATGCAGATGGTAATGTTCACATCAAAAAAGTAGTTCAGAAGCGCTACATAATCAAATCTAGCGAAGAAGGAGCTCCCGGATTTAAAAGTGGTGAACATACATTCACTAGAATGGTGACCAATCAAGATGGAAACAAAACAACCTACAGCCAGCAATTTGAAGTGTCTCCTTCCCAACTAACAGCTCTAACAAAATCATTAACAGGTTTGTGAGAACGAACCCTCTGACCTTCATTGTTGTACAAATTTCAGTTTCATTTTGTTCTCTTTTGCTTCATTTCAGATGGAAATTAACCATTTTATTAACGTTTTCCTTGGTGTGCTTTTTTGTCTTTACGATGCTGAATTAACAATGCACGAAAGAATGGTCTGTGTTAATTTCATTTAATCATCATTCGTTGTTTTGAAATTTTCAATTTATTCTATGTTTATTTAGGTGATGCATCGCCCAAACCTTCCGGATCTCGAGACACCATGAAAGGTGAGTATTTCCTTCCGAAATTTATTGAATATACAAATAACTGGTGAACAAATGGACATAGATGTGCTCATTAGTGGGTTCAGTTATACTTGCGGATTTATACAACTATATTCTGCTATTGAAACTTCAGGGAAATTTTTGGTTATGTTAAAAGTATCTTCGATTTATAAAACTTCACAATGAAAACGTATCTGGGGTTTAGGATATAATTAAATTTTTCATACGATTTCAAGCTTCTCAAATGAATGTATAACACTTGCTACTCTTTTTTTAATTCTATTCTCCTACGATTGGAAAGCGTAGACGCAGGTTTTTGATGCAAGAGGGATCGTGTCTAAGGTTGCTCCGTAGTATGTGAAATTAATCCCAACCTCCAATCTTCTCTCAGAATTTATTATAGGTAAAGTGGGTCCAGTGACACTTAATTGAAAAGTTCTTTCGATTCTCTACTCAGAAGTGCTATTTGAAATGTTCAGCTCAATTGATTCAGAACATCTTAGCAGGTATTCTGATGATAATAATTATTGGAATTTGGAACCTACTACAGGAACAAAGTGGTTAACTTATAGTAAAGATTATGTCAAAGGGTCTGTCATGAATATCATAATCTGCAACTGTGGCTCTTTATTCCCCCTTCCTTGTGACTATATCCCCTACTTCTTAATCCATACAAAAAAGCATCTGTTAGAGCAGCATATCATTCACATCCAGCATCTCTGTGTCCAGTTGATTACGTCTAAGGGGGATTCATGCCGAACATGTGGAGATCAAATGAATTGGTATTGCAGCACCAATTTCGCACCACCCTAGGATCATTCTCCAGTCGTATCTTGCACTAGTGATATCTAAACTTGCATACCCTGTCACTATCTGTTCCAGAAACGGTGCATTAGTGCAACTGTCTTCAAATGCCAACCTTGTTCAGGTTTTACTAGGTGATGTACCCAGCATTGCTTCGGACTGACGACTACTCCGAGTATTCAACCAGTTGTCATGAGGATCCCGACCTCAGGCCCAGGACCTATTAGAGCATTCTTAGCTCCTAGAGACACCAGCATATTCGCAATCTCAATTCTGATCCTGATGTGACCCGGAACCCAGATCGAAGGATATGGTCATTCACCACACTTCTTGAACGCCTTGGAAGTAATCCTGTGTGCGCCCAGGGCTACTTGAGGAGCCCGACTGTCGGATTAAATCGTGATACACAATTAGTTGTACCCAAATCTGCCAGCTTTTATGCACATCTAAGTATCGCCATGATCTCCGGCGTAGAAAAATATCGTATGTTTATCTGATGGATGGTAGAAATCTAACAGATAGGATATGTCTAGGGTTCTCCATGTCTGTAGCCTTTAAACAGTAGAAACTGCCCTGCTAATAATTGTGAGGTGCACTAGTTCGACACAGTGCACCAAGTGCTGCTGCAGTAGGATTGTTTCTTCGAGAACGTACTACACTTCTCACCATCAGTGCTCTAAGCCCATCTTGAGCCAGTATCGTCAGTATTGAGGTTTGTTCTTCCTCTCTCGTCTCCCAGACGTGCGAGGGCAGAAGAGACCCAGAAACCAGAACGGTTTGAAGGTCCTCATACGTATCATTAGGTCAGTAGAAAATAAATAGAAATGTGCAAATCGTGATTGTCATCAATATTTTGAAATGGATTTTCCTTGGTGGATAAAGTTTCGTTGAATGTGATGAAGAACTTGCATATACAATTCAGCTGTCGTTCAGCTACTCCTGTTTGCCAAATCAGCACTGCCTTGGGGAGATCCATTTGAAAACAGGTATTTGTAGGAAGAATATAAACAGGAAGCAGAACGGCACATGTTGCTGTGACTATTCCACACAACGTTACTAGTTATCCACGCTCAGCTGAGACAGTTTGTTCTACTTGCCTCTGCTTTTTTTCAGCCGAAACAGTAGGCGTTGGTAAGACTCTATTAATGCCTGTTTCATCCAATTTTATTATACCATCAGGAGTAGCTTCAAGGCTTAACATTACACGCTCGAAATAATGAAAATTCAGCCACTGCTTTCTTGGCTGAGCTCCTGATTCCTATTTCTTAACCCCGCTGCCCAATTTTTCTAGGCGCTTCAATTCTCATCCCATAATTCTGAACATTTCTATCGCAGAAATTCCTTATATTCATAAGCTGATGTTCAAATTACTGCAAAAATAACCAATAATGTATTTTGCTGCAATATTTATTGAAACATTCTGAAATTTTTTTCTGTTGCTGGCCAGTTAATAATTGAGCAACATTATAATTTGATCCACAGAATTGAAAGATAACGGTTTTCCTCAGAAGACTCTTTAATTGTTTTAAGATATTGCGGAGTTGCAGGTTTGATACTGATTTACAGGGTGTTAGAGTTTAATCGAAAGATGCAGTTAAATTGGGATTTTTCGTGAACCGCTTGAGGTATTGTGGTAAAATTTTGGGGGTGTCGAAAACTTTCAAAGACGCATAATTTTCAATACAAAACATTATTTTGGACTCACCAGTCGAGGGCGTATGGTTACAACGCAGGTTATTCAAATAAAATCTAGGACGATACTGATTTTTTCGAAAATAAAAAATTTTTTTCAATTTTATTATTATTTTCCAAGAAAAAAAGCTATCCTGACATTTTTTCTGACGCATTTTTTTGAGTAAAAAAATGTTGAAAAAAATAAGATTCATTCCATATTACGACATTTTATTATCAAATAACCTTTGTTTGAAAATCAAAACTTTATTCAAGGGCAAAACAAAGACTTTTGAGTATCACCAATAACTCTTAAAAACTTGAAAAAGCTGTTCTAAGTGACGTCCTCCATCTCGGATGCAAGATTCCAGTCTTCTCATTGATTGGAGAACTCTTTCAGAAACACAATGGTCTATTCTTATCAAGTAGCACACAGCGGTGATTCTATTTCTCAATTACTCAACATTCGCCACGGTGGTAGTGTAAACCAAAGACTTCAAATGACATCACAGGAAGAAATCGAGGGGGTTCAAGTCTGGGGACCGTGCAGGCCAAAATTGAGGTCCGCCACGACCAATCCAGCGATTTCCATACTCTTGAGTTTGGAAGTCTGATACAATCTGACTAAAATGGGCAAGTGCGCCATCGTGCATAAACCACATCGTCTTATTGCTAAAGGTACATTCTCCAAAAACCTCCCCCATACGTCTTCCTGGTAGAAATACTGGTCCAATTAGAAGTGCTTGAACGAATAGATATAACGAATTTTCATGAAGAATTTGCCAAACAGTTTCACCGTTGACACCTAAAGCGTTAGCAAGTTTTCGAGTAGAGATACAAGGATCATCTTGAATTATTGTAATAACCTCATTTTCCTGCCCTACTGCTCTTACTTCCCTGGGCCTTCCTGTTTCTACATACCATCTTAATATACTATTCTCATTTAGGCGTCGATGCACGCTTTCAAAAGTTTTTCTATCGGGAGCACTACGGTTTGGAAATCTTTCAATGTACGACCGCCGAGCATTTCCCTCAGCACGCCCGTACATGAAGTGCATGTCTGTCATTTCAGCATTCGTATAACGATTCATGATAGCCGATTTGAAATAATGCAAATTCAATAGATTAAGGATTATTGAAAAACAGAAACGCCCAAATGACACTGACGTGACTGAGCATAGAACAGGTATTATCAATGGAATCGCAAAGGATTCCTAGAAAACTTCAACATTTTTTCACTCAAAAACTGAGCATCGTACAAAAAAACAACAAAGTTTTTATCTCCGAAAAAATCAGTAGCGTCGTAGTTTTGTCGTGGAGAATAACCTGCGTTGTGCTCGTACTGCTGAGTCCAAAATATTGTTTCGTATTGAAAATTATACGTCTTTGAAAGTTTTCGACACCCCCATAATGTTACCTCAATATCTTAGGCGGTTTACAAAAAATTCAAATTTAACAGCATCTTTCCATTGAGCCTTAACACCCTGTAAATCGGTAACGAAGTATTTGCGGACCTATGTCAAATTTTGCTGTGTCTGCAGATTCTCATAAGATGTTTTGTTTGTTATTCCTTTAACGTGCTCTATTTCCGCCTTTCGGCCAATGACACGCCGGGGAATTCTGTCATCTCACTAACCCGGGAATTTTGCCGAACCCCTCTCGTGTCGAGGGAAGAGATCTTTAATGTCCAACACATCTCTGTTAGACAGGACCAACAGCTTTACATCTCCTCCGAAAGATGGACACTCAAGCGATTCCCAGAGTCCGAAAAATCGCACCGACTTTGTGGGGATTGAACCCAGGTAACTCTGAGTAGGAGACGAGCATCATATCCCACACGCCACCGAGCCGGCTGTTGGTATACCAGACCAAAAACACTTTCACATTTCACGTTTTTTTTTAGGCTGGCTTTACCCGAAACACGTTACGACTTGTAGAGCGCCAACGGGTGACTGGCTATGGGTGCGAATACATAGGATGTGTTCAAATATTTCTATGAGCGTTTTATAGATGTCACCACTCGAATTCATTCAATGGATCATTGAATAATGTTGATGTATCTGTGAGCCCCTTGCATCGTTGCGCCCCCCTCCCTTCCTGTTCATGAAGCCACACACGTGGCAAAACACGTCATAGGTTTGTAATTTAAATATTTCAAAATGGTTTTCTCAAATTGAAGAATACATATCAATTTTCTTCAAGTAACAACTACTTGAAGAAATTGATTAAATACTATGTACAGCATGTCCCATTTTGGGGGTGCCACCAGGAGCATCTCTGTTATTATTTAAGATAGAGAGATGGGGTTTTCACGACCCTTGGCTACTTTTTCGAGACAAATTCATAGAGCTAATCAGAATTATTCTAACTTCAGTGGTTTTTGAGTTATTCGCGAATCTTGAAAATTTCCGGATTTCTTTTTTTCTCGATATCTCGGTTCTTATAGAAGATAATTGAATTCTGTTTTTACGTTTCTAAAACGGGTTTTTGAGTAGATTCCACTGACGTACTGGAAGTTTTTTTTTCATTAATTATGACAGATATGACATAAAGTTGCATTTTTTTAAATACGAACATATTTTTTTTTGGCATATTCCGATTGCCGTTTTTTTTTCCTTCTCAAAAATATATAACATGATGACAAAATTTCCACCCAATTTGAAGAAAATAACGGAATAATGATTTACCCCTAATGGCTGGGCGAAGGAACACACGTGAGCGGACGAACCAAAGAACATTTGTAGTTATTCGATGAAAACGATCAAAACAATGCAAAATCTTCTTGACCGAAATAATGGAGCTAGGCTGCTCCTAAGATTCCATCGTTATTTATGACATCCGCAATTTCCGCTTTTTATTTTATTTTTGAGATAGTCGTTTAGTTTCTAGAGTTCTCTGAGAAATACCTACATGAGAATAATAATAGGCACCTAATAATTTACTCAAATTCACTTCTCATAATGATTTACATATATTGCTCGAACTGATTTCCATCATGTTGTAAACATAAAGTGCATCTTCGGATTATATCTTCTATGGCCCTAGTCAAATGTAGCGAGGATCTCCTCAGATCTTCGAATGCTTCATTTGTTGCATTCTTCATTGATCGTAATTGGCGTATTGCCTCCTGTATATCTTATTTTTTAAATAACCCCAAAGAAAAAAATCTGAAACGGATAGGTCAGTAGAACTAGGTGGCCATTGAATTGGGTCATTGGTGCCGATCCATTTATTTTCAAAATTTAAATCCAAGTAGTTCCTCACCACGGCCGAATTATGGCAAGGAGCACCGTCTTGTTGGAAGTAATATGTGTTGAATGGAGCAAGAGGAATGTCATCTTGCAGTTGTGGCAGACAAATATTTAAAATTTCGAGATATCTCTGTGCATTCAAGTTGCCATCAAAGATATAGTAGGCTAATTTGTTGCCCATTACGAAACACGACACATTGAAACCGAACCTCCCCTGCTGCCGTCGAGCTACTGCTTCGTGTTGGTTTTCATTTGCCCAGAATCTATTCGTATGGCGATTAAAGATTCCGGCACTGCTGATTCTTGACTCATCAGACCATATGATATGTCGCCCAAAACGAGCTTCACCTCTGATTCTCCCTAAATACCAATTGCAGAACGCCGTTCTCCTCTCTGCATCCCCGGCATTGAGATGATGAATTATTTTATGTTTATAGGGATGATATTTATACTTTCTCAAAATTCTTTGGGCTCTGCTTTTTGACACACCCACTTCGCTCTCAATTTGCCGACACGATGTAGAATGGTTAGCCTCAACAGCTGCTAACACGTCAAGTTCATTATCACCTCTATTCCGTTTATTGTAGTTTTTACTTCTTGGTTTCTCGAACGAACCATAATTGGAAAGATTTGCTTCCATTTTGGCGAAGAACTTCCTGTTTGGTTGAATTCTTTGAGGAAATCTATTGGAGAGTGTCAGTCAGGTATTTAATATTGATTAGAATTACTACTTCCATTTCCATTGTCGAACTTACCTATTCAAATATTCTTCTGATGCACGGACTGCGTTACAGTGACACTGAAAGTAGACCTTCAGCATATCAACTTTTTCGAAATTTTCGTATCTTCTATTTTGTTCCATAGTGTGAATTGCAGAAATTAACTAAACAATCCAAATTCAACAACGAACACTAATTTTACGAATTCAAATAGACACGAAGCCAATTTATCCACAAATAATGAATAATAATAATTATTGGTCGTTCTATGGTTTCTAATGAACGTACATAGATGAAGACTTCTGTGTTCACAGAGAGCATTCAGACATAGAAGATATAATCCGAAGATGCACTTTATGTTTACAACATGATGGAAATCAGTTCGAGCAATATATGTAAATCATTATTAGAAGTGAATTTGAGTAAATTATTAGGTGCCTATTATTATTCTCATGTAGGTATTTCTCAGAGAACTCTAGAAACTAAACGACAATCTCAAAAATAAAATAAAAAGCGGAAATTGCGGATGTCATAAATAACGATGGAATCTTAGGAGCAGCCTAGCTCCATTATTTCGGTCAAGAAGATTTTGCATTGTTTTGATCGTTTTCATCGAATAACTACAAATGTTATATGGTTCGTCCGCTCACGTGTGTTCCTTCGCCCAGCCATTAGGGGTAAATCATTATTCCGTTATTTTCTTCAAATTGGGTGGAAATTTTGTCATCATGGCAATCGGAATATGCCAAAAAAAACTATGTTCGTATTTGAAAAAAATGCAACTTTATGTCATATCTGTCATAATTAATGAAAAAAAAACTTCGAGTACGTCACTGGAATCTACTCAGAAAACCGTTTGAAACGTAAAAACAGATTTCAATTATCTTCTATAAGAACCGAGATATCGGGAAAAAAGAAATCCGGAAATTTTCAAGATTGGCGAATAACTCAAAAACCACTGAAGTTAGAATAATTCTGATTAGCTCTATGAATTTGTCTCGAAAAAGTAGCCAAGGGTCGTAAAAACCCCATCTCTCTATCTTAAATAATAACAGAGATGCTCCTGGTGGCACCCCCAAAATGGGACATACTGTACTTATTACAGCCCAATAAATTTAACAATATGTTTCAATAAACAGAATAAGTTGTAATCTACGTCCATTTGAATTCACCTCTAAACATTTATGTTGTACTACATTTAAAATTTGCACAGTATCACTGAGTATAAGAAACTCAGTCCTCTCATCCCCAAAAAAAATGAAATTCCCTTTTCCAAAGCCTTCTTAAGTTTATTTAGCCCTATGCTTTTCGAGTATGGAAGGTTGATAATATTTCTGAATATAGTTCAAGCTACCCGTAGGAGACCTCTAAGATATGACATCAGTGTCGACGACCAAACTGAGGTGGATCCTAGGGAACACGACTGGCGTTTTGATTTGAACAAAGATGGTACCTAGGCATTTTCAATTTATGTTTCACCAATTCAATAAATGTCTCACACTTTCCTTTTATTTCCTATTTTAAGCAAATTTGAATAAGTGAATTTTTGAAAATTGATGTTTTGGTTATCCCGAAAATGTAAATCAAACAACTTCAATGGGTTAGTGTAGAAGTCTTTGATTACATCGACTTATTCAATTTTTTTGTCGCTATGATCAAGAAAATTTCTGAATTTGTTTTGTTTTTATCATACATACGAATATACATTAAATTACAATTTGTCCTGCCGAAAACATACAAACATACATTCGTAACTATTGAACCCCCAAAAGGGTCCCAAAAAAATTTTTCTCTTCAAAATTTGTTCCCTACGCTTAATGGTGTGTGGTTTTGTTGGATCCCCCATCGGGCGCCTCCCCAGGTGGTGGATAGGGGAACGCCTCCCAGATATGGGTGGTACCGAGGAAATGAAATACTCGGGGCGAACCAAAATCCAACCTGGAAATGGGCAGCAGCATTTTCAGTACCGAGCTGAAGCACAAAAGACATTATCCTGGACTGGTTCAAGCAAGGATAATGAAGGGCTCGACTGTAGCAGTACCAGATGGTCTTCATTCTGCGATGGAGAAGGCAACGGAAACCACTCCATTATAACTCCCTAGTACAATGAGCATGGCAGTTACAAATCAACAAATGGGCCTTAGTCCCCGGCAGGCCTTAGATGGTCAAAGGCTGCTAAGAATCCCCGGGTTAGCTATGCGAATCTGTACGTGGAATACCAGAACAATGTATCGAGCGGGTAAAATAGACAACGCGATACAGGAGATGAATAGGTTAAACATCGACATAATGGGAATAAGCGAGATGAGATGGCCTGGTTCCGGACATTACACAATTAGTGAACACCAAGTATATTTCTCTGGAAATAGCAGCGGACAACATCAAAATGGAGTAGGTCTCATAATTAATAGTAGGTTTCATCAATCAGTGGATAATTTTGTTCCATTTCGGAGAGAATACTTCTGCTTCAACTAAACACCAAGCCGGTACAAATTAATATCATGCAGGTATATGCACCTACGGCAGATAAATGCGATGATGAAGCAGAAAGTTTTTACCATGACCTCCGACAGACAATCAGGAAACTAAACAAGAAAGACATCACAATAATCATGGGCGACTTCAACGCCAAACTGGGAAAGGGAAGCGGTAACGAATTTGTTGGATCACACGGGCTTGGCATACGAAACGAGAGAGGTGAAATGTTGAATACGTTTGCAATGGAAGAACAAATGGTGATACTCAATACATTTTTAAACTACCGGACCGCCGTTTATACACCTGGAAATCACCTGCGGATAGACCGGACCACATAATAAGAAATCAGATAGATTTTATGCTGGTCAATAAGCGGTACAGAAACATTTTCACTGCAGTGAAGACTTACCCCGGCGCTGATATTCAGTCAGATCACGTTCCGCTGGTCGGCACAGCTAAATTAAAGCTGAAAAAGATCATGAAGAAAAACAACATCCCCAAATCGACAAAATAAAACTAAAGAACCCAGCCATAAAGGAACAAGTGAAACAACACATGTCTGGAAAATTAAAAGTCAAAGACACTACTGTGGACGTCGATGTTGAAGTTGATACACTGAAATTAGTTGTGAAGTCTGCAAGTGACACTATTCTTAAGCCTGATAAAAACAAGAAAAAGAAACGATGGATGACTGATGGAATCCTAAGTCTGATGGAAGAACGCCGGAAAGTAAAAGACAAAGATCAGGATAAATACAAAGATATTCAAAAAAGGATCCGGAAAGAGATAAGAGAAGCTAAGGAAACATGGGCTCGAGAAAATGTTTAGAAATAGAAGACCTGGAAAAAGACATGATAGTTTCAACATGCATCGTAAAGTCAAAGAATTAAGTGGCCTATACAAAACACCTATGGTTGGCCGTCTGCTGGATGAAGACAACAACACCATCATAGATAGAGACGAGAGAATTAATACCTGGAAGAAATATATCAGCACTCTGTTCCAAGATGAGAGAAATAACGAACCAGTAATCAACGCTGACGCGGGTCCACCCATCACCTCTGACGAAGTGCACAAGTCCATTGAACAGATGAAGGATGGAAAGGCTCCAGGACCAGATGACCTTCATGCCGAGTTCCTGAAATTGCTGGACGGAGACGGAATAAAATGGCTGACAAATATATTTAACCATATTTACGACACCGGAGATATTCCTCGAGACTGGCTAAAGTCCACATTTATTCCAATACCTAAAAAAGCCAGTGCAAAACAATGCGAAGACTTTAGACTAATCAGCCTCATGAGCCACCTACTCAAATTATTTCTGAAGATAATTCACAAACGTATATATAATAAATGCGAGGAACATATATCAGACACACAATTCAGATTTAGAAATGCACTAGGAACTAGAGAGGCTTTATTTGCTATTCAGGTCCTATTCCAGCGATGCAGGGATGTTGGTTGTGTATACGTCTGTCTTATAGACTACCAAAAAGCCTTCGATAGGGTCCAGCACAATAAAATGATAGAGGTTTTAAGAACAATTGGCATCGACGAGAAAGATTTGCGTCTTATAATAAATCTGTATTGGCATCAAACAGCAAATATTAGAGTCGATGGTGATTACTCAGAAGATGTAAATATAAGACGCGGTGTTAGACAGGGCTGTGTCTTATCCCCACTTTGTTCAACCTGTACTCAGAACGCATATTTAACACAGCACTGGAAAATGTGGATGCTGGAGTGTTGGTTAATGGACAGATTGAACAATATACGTTACGCGGACGATACTGTTGTGTTCGCTGATTCTCTCGAAGGTCTTCAAGAATTGATGAATCGTGTCTTTAAAGCTAGCTCTGAGTACGGATTGTCTCTTAACATCAAGAAGACCAAATTCATGGTAATTAGCAAACAAAATACACCTCCTGACCAACTAGTAATTAATAATCAACAAATTGAAAGAGTAACTAATTACACATATTTGGGCACTACGATTAATGAGCAATGGGATCACTCTGTGGAAATAAAATGCCGCATAGAAAAAGCAAGAGCCACTTTCGTTAAAATGGGAAACCTATTTAAGAGTAGAGATCTTAATATACATACCAAACTAAGACTACTCAAATGTTATGTCTGGTCTGTGCTTCTATACGGTGCCGAGTCCTGGACCCTGACGGAAGCATCTACAAAAAAACTTGAAGCCTTTGAGATGTGGCTATACAGACGAATTCTTAGAATTTCCTGGGTGGATCGTGTTTCCAACAAAAGAGTCTTAGAAACACTACAAAAAGAGACCGAAATAATGAACATCGTTAAACAACGCAAATTAGAATATTTCGGTCACATAATGAGGAATCAAAAAAGATATGGTCTGCTCCAGTTAATACTACAGGGAAAGGTTTTAGGCAAGAGAGGGCCTGGAAGGCGCAGAATCTCCTGGATGAAAAACCTCAGAACTTGGTTTTCTATGCCTACAAGAGGGCTGTTTAGAACTGCAGTCAACAAAGTACAAATTGCTTTGCTTATCGCCAACATCCGGAACGGATAGGCACGCTCAGAAGAAGACGCTTAATGGATGTCTGGGCAAGAATAGTTCCAACGGGGTTCGGTTCCTGTTGTTGAAAACTGCTTCACCGTATATTTTCGGATATTTTCTCATGGAGCGTCACCTCCAAAATCGCAAAAAACAAAAAGTTTGTCAGACTTTCACTTCGGAAAATTCAATTTTCCACATGTCTGTGGGTGTGGGAAACAATGAAAACAGTTTAATATTATAATATCCTACAAACATAATACAAAACCAAGAATCCTTCTCCTGAAAAAATTTTTCTAGTATTGATTGTTGAATATTTTTTCCATTAATCTTACTTCCAAGCTACTTTCAGTGCGAAAACTGCGCTTGCAGAAAAGAATGAAAATAGTCTAATACTATGTAATGTGTTATGAAACCACAAAAATACTCAACAACACCAAAGAAAATTTAAGTCGGCGACAAAACTACAACGAAGTCATCTTCATGTCCCTTCATTACAAACCAAAATCTCGATGAAAAGCACATATTCGCAAAATTTTACTTCCCACATTTACTTCACGTGCGCTTGAAACAATTTGAACACTCATAATTCGGAAAAACTCGACCATCCGATTTTCAGAAATATTCTTGAATGAAAAAAGCGACTGTAACAAACCTATCGATTATTTTTACAACCAAATCACTTATAAAGACACTTATTCAAGTTTGAAAACCGAAACAAAATACCAATTTAATTGTTTATACTAGAATCAGTGAAAGCAAAATTAATAGTTCTAATCTAATATTTACAACCAGTTCTTATTCCAACTGTTCCAACAGTTAGATTGCGTTGCCAAATCCTATGGGCGGTATTAGCCTTACAGAGTTTTTCTCGGGTTTTTTCTCTGTGATATCTTGATTCATATAAAAAATTACGGATGGTTTACCCAAGGGGTGCACAAACTTGAACTGCTGGCGATCTACCTAAATATGTTTAGACTACTTACGATCGACTCTGAGAGGCTGAAAGTATGTGTGATGCAGGGTTGTCGTACATACAAGTTACTCCCTAACTACCTAGGTGGGGTGTACCGTAGTATTTATAGATATTAGCCTTCCGCACAATATACAGTATTTTAGTCAAGGTTTGGGTTAGGTTTAGTTAGGTTCTTCTCTATAATATCAATGAAAAAACTTATAGTTATTCAAAATTGCGAGTTTATTGGTTTTACAAAACAAATGAGTTACATATGGTGTTAAACTTAACTAAGGAGTGGCTTTGGATATTGAAGCGTTACACTGCATGTCCTCAGCATACTTTTCATAAGATGATACGTAACCACTGAGTGCTAATCGCAAGCATGATGATCTATGATCGTCAGTTAGTCGATTGCGATATTTTGACTCAATTAACTTTATTTCAGAAAATGCAGACTCGCACAAGTGAAATGACCCAAACATTTCCGTTACTTGAAGGGCGTTTTGCCTTGCTTTGAGAGGTATATCTGATATAATCTACACCAATTCATTTCTAACAGAACACGAGTTCATATTGAACTAACTAGCTATTTCAGTAGCTAATTCCACAATGTTTTTACATGAGATGATAACTCACGAATGATGCTATATTTTCCAATGTACTGCAATCATAAAAACTCATTTTGAATTGTCTCAAAATATTTGATAATTCAGCCTCATAAGTATCATAATTCAACTGAGGAATCCTTGCTTTCAGATACGGAAAATGTTTCAGGTCCTTTCTTCTCAGTTGATCTATCATAAGTTGCAATTTGAAAGCGTTTACTGCGCTTCGAATAAACGACCAGTTTAACCTATATAAACGCCTTCACAATCCTTAATGGGTACAAAGCACATAT
Source organism: Cryptolaemus montrouzieri (assembly GCA_013387265.2). Taxonomy (NCBI): domain Eukaryota; kingdom Metazoa; phylum Arthropoda; class Insecta; order Coleoptera; family Coccinellidae; genus Cryptolaemus; species Cryptolaemus montrouzieri. Next base: position 4,181,719 of record JABFTP020000083.1, on the reverse strand, counting down.
TATCAGTGGGCTTTGTAGCAGACGAGAGAGGGTAAAGGGCGAGCTCCCGGCGCCTCAAAACTGAGACAAATTGGCTAAGAATAGACATACAGAAAGGTCTCTGGTCCTCCAGGTTGGGGGGTTTTGGCAATGGGTTTGCAGCCTGTTACTCGTAAAAATTATTTTTGCTCAAAGAACCGTCAAAGAGCCTCGGATACAGGATGGAAACAAATTAAGACGACAACTTGCTTTGTAGAGGACAATGATTGTGGGAAAGTGGAATGTTAATAGCTTCACTAACAAAGTAGCAGTAGTATTGCAGGAGATCTCTCAACTTAACAACTCCATCATTTCCTTGAACGAAACAAAAAGAAAGCCGCGGGAAGTGAACATCTCGAAGGTTACTTGCACTTTTGGTCTGGTGCTGAAAAGTCTCAAAGGCTGGGATATCGATCTCGATTAAGAAAGACCTGGAACGGCATATAGCTGATTATAGTTTTTTTATCTGAAAGGTTGCTAACAGTTGCTCTAATGATATATGGCTTGGAAACAGTTGTAGTGGGTGTATATGTACCAACTGACGATTCGACTCTAGTAACGAAAGACACTTTCTATTCGCAGTTCTCTGATGTTCTGTCAAGAATCAAGCCACACCAGGAAATCCTGATTTTGGGAGATATCAATGCTAGAGTGGGTTCCTGAGATGACAGTAAGGTATTGGGCCAATTCGGGGAGTAAACTATCAATGACTCGGGAGAACGACTCATAGATTTTGCGAATTATATAGCTTACAAATTCCGAACGGTTTCTTTCAATACAAAATGATTCACCGGTAAACGCGAGAAAGATCTTCTCTCGGTCAGAAATCAATTATCGATTATTTCATCAAGAGACAGCTGTCCAAGCTGAAAATAAATGACTGCAGGTTCAAGAGGGGTGCTAATTGCGGATCTGATCACCAGTTGGTTGCCGCTAAGCTAGTGGTTCCTTATCAAACATCTCGAAACCGAACTGAAACAGGACTCGTTCCAGAAAAACAGGAGACGAGAATTAGTTGGGATGAAAGAAAAAGATACCGTTCAGACCATTTACAACAGGAAAGCATCAAACATCTATACCAGAGAATACACGATTCGGCTCTTGCAGAGGCTCAACCCCTCAGAAAATATCGAAGAGGAATACAGTAATATCAAGTTGTCCTTGAAGAGAGGAGCGCACGAAGCTCTGGGGTATGAGCAGAAAAGGAAGATTCAGAAGGCACCTACCTGGTTGACTGACGAAGTGAAACAGTCAATCGATGAGAGGAAAAAACGTTATCACAGGTGACTGTCAGATAAGACCAACGTTAACTGGGAGAGATAGAAAGCAAAAAAACAGAGAAGTGCGTCAAACCATCAAAGAACAGAAAACCAAAACCTGGGAGAAGAAGTGTCAAGAGGTAGAAAGCCTGATAGGGAGTGCTCGTAGTACAGAAGTATGGAGAACCATCAAACAAATGAAAACTAATCAAACTGATAGATTCAATCATAGCATCAGCATGGAGCAGTAGGAAAGACATTACGAAGATCTATTATTGGAAAAGAGCTGAATTTAAGAGACAAGTGTCTTCAACAGCAACCCAAGGTTGCGTTGGATTTACTGCCGAAGAAGTCAAACAGCGCTTGGTTACAATGAAAAGCGGAAGATCACCTGGTCCGGGTAATGTTGTGGTCGAGCTGTGGTGGGGAGCCACTCATCAAACGTATTGTTGATTTCAGTGCTGTAGCCAGAACAAATTACCACAGGATTCAAAACAGCTTATATTGTTTCAGTATTCAAGAAAGGGGACCGCAAAGATTCGAACTGCTATAGGGGTTTGAGTATCAACAGTTCGCTGTGTTGTCTCTTCGGTAGAATATTATCAGTGAAACTGAGAGAAAATATCGGGCACAAAATCAGTGAAGATCAGAGCAGGTTTGCACCAGGGAGTTCATGTGCAGATAACCTGTTCGTCATCCAACAAGTCTTAGAAAAGAAAATATCGGTCAACCAAGAAGCTCATTTAGCATTTATAGACGTATACAAAGCTTACGATTTCACCGCTAGATGCCTTCCATGGGATGTTCTGGAAGAACTGGATACGGAGAAGGCACTAATGAAGATAATCAGAGAGCTCTATGAAGATAATGTCGCATACGTTAAGGTTGATGGTAGGCTGTCGAAACCAATAAAAACTACTAAGGGTCTGAGACAGGGGTGCAGCTTGTCACCGCTTTTATTTAAGGTAACACTACAACAATCGAAGTTGCCAAGGAATGGGTATTCCGATAGGAAATAAACATCGTTTCACTCTGAGTTTCGCGGATAACCAGGTAGTTTTTGCGCAGCATTCATATGATCTGGAGTTCATGATAAAGAGACTCTACGATGCTAACTAGCAATGGGGACTTCAGGTAAATCTCAAGAAAACTGAGTATTTGGCAGTAAATACCGATGCAAATTTTGAATTCCTGATAAACGATGAGGTGGCAATCAAGCAAGTTAAATGCTTCAAATACCTTGAAGCCTTGATAAATAGCGAGGGTCTAGGAAAGGAAGAAGTCATGGCAAGAATAAGAAGTGGTAAAAAGATGCCTCAATAGCCTGTGGTGGGACAAACATATTTCCAAAGGTACGAAAAAGAGTCTAGGAAATGCATTGGTTGAGTCAATCCTATGTTATGGACTCTGAATGCCGATTTGAGATGGTGGGTATTGACGGTTGAGATAGACTATCTGAGAAGAAGCGAGGGAATATCACGAATTGAGAGAATATAGAACACCCAAATAAGACAGATAATGAGCGCAGAAGAGACAGTGATGGAAAGAATTAAAAAAGGTAGTCTCAAGTGGTTTGGACAGGTTATGTTGAGACATAATCCGATAATCTCATAAATACGCCGCGTTTAATTCGATGATTCATAGGGCTTTCTCTCTGCCATTATCCGAAGAAAATATGTCCAGGGAAGTTTTCAACTATTGAAGAAATAGCTAAGAACAATGGTTATCCTCAAAAATAATAAACGGAACGATCAGAAAAAAACAAACACAAATAGCATATCATAATATATACCCTCGTATAGCATCAACTGATACAGATAAATATATTTCATTAACATATTTGACCCTATCAGCAGAAGAGAACTGTCATTTCAAAAGAGAATAAAAAACGTCAATATCAACAAGACTCTCCCAAAAAAAGTTTGATAGTAAAGAAGAAAATTATTATTCTGACAATGCTGGAATTACAAGTTGTCCTGTATGGATTGTGAAGGCGTCTATATAGGTCAAACTGGTCGTTCATTCAAAAATAGATACAAAGAGCTTCAACCAGAATCTACTCTCGCTTCACATTCTATTGAAAATTTTTCACCCATAGATCAACTTCAAATCATTCACAAAATACCATAGGGACGAAAATTAGATTTCTTGGAATACATCGAAATTTCAAACTGCAACAAACCACCCATAGAGATTATCTTCTGAACGACCAGTATGGCCCGGCTTAGTCGTTCCCTATTTAAAATACCTGCTTTTAACATAATTAGTTTATTACATCTTGTTTGAACCCTTATTAATTCTATATCTACCTGTTTATATATGTATGTATTCTCAACTTTAGTTCAATAGATAGATGAAGAAAAAACGAAAGAATTAATTCAAATGAATTACTGTGAGCCTACACCTTTAACATACTTGATAATGAAATGAATTCAAACTGAAATTTTCACTGGTGTACCATTCATAACATCCCGTGCAATGCGAGGTAGAGACAGGAAGAATCTACTAGTCGTGTGGCGGTCCAACAGAAAGGCGTGAGTTATACGGGAGGTTTTCAAGATTGTTATTTCAATACACTGTGCCCATCAACCAAATCCTACTTTGACAGAAATGGGCTCGAACCTTAAGTTATATTACTCTTAGATAACGCCCCAGGATATCCGACTACACTTAATATGCTGAGAGACTCAAGAGTATACGTGAAGTTCCAGCCATCAAACTCTACGTCAATATTACAACCTATGGATTAGGGAGCAACTTCTAAAAAACTAATTCAAGAAACTCATGGGAAAGAAAGACAGCCTATGCGAGAGTGGTAGAAGTCATACAACATCATAAAAGCTAATCACAACATAGATGAGGCTTGGAACGAAGTTAAATACAGTATAGAACAGGGTGTGGCGTTATCTTTGGCTAGATGTAATGGGAACACCTAGAAGAATTATTCAGATGTAGAGGCAACTGCTTGATGACGTTGCTGTGATTGAGGGATCTGAACTTGATGTGTCGCGGTGGGGGGAATTGGCTAGAATGGCTTTCTACAGATTCCATCATCTTTTCCGTTATGAAGCGGGTAACTTCGGCTTTGTGCCCGGCGCCTTACCGTCTTGAATAAGGACAATGAAGTGAGTATGAAGTCTGACATGGCAACACCTAAAACCAACATGGAGAGGCCATTCCAGATCATCATTCCCGATAGACAGGAATGGAACAGCTCCAAGGACTGTCTACTTGAGGGTCCCTATTGGTGAACGGATGGCTAAAAACTGAAAAAGGTGTTGGAGCTGGTGTCTATGGTCGAGGTGCTGCCAAGGAACAGTCGATTTATCTTGGTGGGCATGCGACTGTCTTTCAAGCAGAAATATTCGCCATTGACCAATGTGCTAACCTCTTGCTTGCGGGGGGATTAACAAAAAGGTCAATTATGGTGCAGGAATATCGCTCCACCCTTGCCAAACTAGGAGAGCGGAGCAGGTTCCGTCTAAAATGGGTTCCTGGTCACTCGGGCACTGAAGAAAATGAGAAGGGTACGCGAGCATTGGATGAGCCTCCCAGGCCTCAGATACGCTCGACGTGCCATCAGTTTTGTGGCTGGCAGGGGCTGACCACTTGATGTTTAAGTACATGCATACGCTGATGATATAGTCATTCTGGCTGTTGGAGATGATAGCAATGTTTCCGACAGTCTTCAGAAGGCTATTTCTGCAATTCAGGGGTGATGTGAAGGAGAGAATTTTAGCATAAACCCCTAACAAAACCCTTATGGTACCATTCACCAGGAATAGGAGGATATTTGCTCCTCACCGATAGCCAAGCTGCATTGAAAGCATTGGCATTGTATACCTGTACGTCACTTATGGTGCAGAATGTCGCTTCACTCTTGCCAAACTAAGAGAGCAGAGCAGACTCCGTCTAATATGGGTTTATAGTCACTCGGGCATTGAGGAAAATGACACGGCGGACTCATTGGCCACTCAAAAAACTATCCTGGAGTTCATAGGACCGAAACCTAAGCTCGGAATTCACTTAGAGACTGCAAGAATGGAAAACAACCGATGGCTGGACCTGAGGGTACGTAAGCATTGGATGAGTCTCCCAGGTCTAAGACATGCTCAACGTGCTATCAGTGGACCATCCACTGCGAAAGCCAAGGCCTGGCTTAAACTCTCTAGGTTGCAACTGAGAGTTTTAACTGCCATACTAACGGGGCACTGTCGGATCAGGAAACACCTAAATAGGTTAGGATTGATTGAGGATCCTTCATGTAGGCTATGTGAAGAAGATATAGAATCAATGGAACATGTTATGTGCGAGTGCCCAGAAGAGAACAGAGTCAGGATAGAAGAACTTGTATCTTGAAAACTGAAGCTAACTAAGTTTATTAAGCTCTCACCCACGAAACACGTATCCTTTACGTGTAGGATGGAGCTCGTGGATGAAATTTAGTACATAGTGTGCCACAATAGACCACTGGGTCGCAGTGGCCGGGCTTCTAGGAAGCCCACACTCAAATAATATCTATCTATCTATCTATCTTGTAAAAACGCATGATGCATCTCTCAGCAATGAAGATTCGATCAAACTACAGAATAATCCCATCAACGATGAGAAATAACAAGGAGAAGATAAAGTTTTATCTTCAAATGGAATACAAAATGCTCTTCAAAAGTTGATTCAGACTTAGACTTATCGCAAAGCATAGACATTAATGATGGCCGTGTGTTGATCGTCTATAAAACAATTAAAAACAAAGTTGGGTGTGATGATAATATTTTGCTAAAACATAGTAACGTTGCCCCAACAACAGAGATGTATTTTCTCAATGAAAAAACAGATAATACTCCATAAATTCTTCGTAGATTAGAGTAATTGATTCAAAGGACTTTTTGTATTTACTTTCGACCATGTTTAACCGAAAAACCCGATACACGTGAATTTCAAATAATGCGTTTTTTATGTAACTTATCATTTACGTAATGTGAGGTATTACTGTACTGATAAAAGATAGTATTGGAATAGAGCTATTATACAAATCAGTTTTATACTAAAATTCTCCAACAAACTTAAATAAACAATTGTAAATTGGTATTTGGTTTTCTCGATTTTATTCAATTACTGCAATATATCCATTAAAATCTAAAAAATTCAGAAAAAGTACAACTTATTATACAGGGTGTTACATAATAGTATGTCACAACTTGAGGTGTTAAATCTACGTGCAATTTTTAAAAAAGAATTTATATACACATAGGTCCGCAAAAGTTTCGTTACGGAGCTACAGGGTGTTGAAATGTCCTGAAAAATTCGTGTTTCTCCTTCAAAACTCCTGCAGTTTTTGGGATATTCAACCCAAATTTGTAATGCAAGCTAGTTTTTACAGCATCCATCATTGCACGTCCTAGATTTTAACAGAAATTCACAAGGTGTTTTCTTTTCCGGGGCCATGTCTTCTTTTGCCCTTTCAAAATTTTTTTTGCAGTATGCCACTGATCACCGTACAATCAATTTTCGTCACCTTCGTTCAATTCAGAAACTTTTTTGACACTTGAAGTTTTTTCGTATCTCCAACCGTTTTCGAGTGAAAAATTATTGAATTTGAATTATGTGTATGTTATTCGCTAAATAAAAAAAATAATAGAAATGCTCGATAGGTATGCCTGTAAAGTGTAAAGTGTCCTCCACCTACAAGAATACAGGCCTCTGTCCTTTTTCGCATATTATCACGCACCCTTTTAAATATTCCTGAGGTATTTCTTATCGTGTCACCAAAGGTTATTATTTGATTTCTCAATTCTTCTACAGTGTTCACTGCAGTGGTATAAACTAAACTTTTGAGAAATCCCCTCAAGAAAAAGTCCAAACTATTTGAGTCTGGGGACCTAGGAGGCCATGGTTCTGGCCCACCTCTACCTATCCATCGGTTGTTGCATATATTATTCAAGAATTCTCTAGCTTCTCCAGTAAAATGTGCTGATGTCCAATCTTGCATGAACCACATTATGTTTCTCACCAAAATGGCACATCCTCGAGCAATAAAGGCAACTCCTCCTCAAGAAATTGCCGATAAGCGGGACCATTTAGTCTGTTAGACAAAAAAATGGCCCAATCAAATAATTTCCAATAATTCCGAACCAGACATTTTGTGAGAATTGTCTTGATGATGAGATTCTTCAATCAAATGGGGGTTTTCCCAAGCCCAATAATGATTATTGTGAAAATTTGTGATAGCAGTTCTCGAAAAGTTAGCTTCGTCTGTGAACATTATTTCACTATCAGAATGAGCATTTTCTCCAATATTATCTAAGAACCATCGGCAGAAATTCAGTCTTGAAGGAAAGTCTCATAGAAGTTCGGACGCGTTGAATATGAAACGGGTACAATAAAAAATCGTGGAAAATCCACCAAACTAGAACATGTGAAATATTCAACTGATTTTCAATTCTTCTTGTACTCACATGAGGATTCAAATCAATACAATTTAAAACTGCTTCCTCAATATGTGGAGTTCTCATAGTTTGAGTTGATTATTTGCAGTAAAAGTACCAGTTTCCCTCAACCTTCTGTGGATATTTGAAGATGTTCGCCTGTCTGATGTTACTCGATTTCGAAAGCGCACCTGATATAATCGCCTAGCTTCTGTTGTGTTTCTGTCAGCCAGACCGTACATGTAATGGATATCAGCCAATACGGCGTTAGTGAAATTGGCCATTTTTTTCTTACAGCAATAAGTTCAAAAGTCTTGAAACTAATCGTTAATTTAATAAACAATTCGAGCAGACACTGGTTCAACTTTAGCCACTGTCAAAATAAATAAATGGAAAAAATCAAAGCCTACTAGTCATTTTCTTAATTAGAAGTGCTTTCAATTCAGCGAATGCATACAATCGTTTAATAATTTTTTGCTCGAGAACAGTTCGAGATACGAAAAAATTACAAGTGTCAAAAAAGTTTTCAAATTGAACAAAGATGACGAAAATTGATTGTACGCTGATCAGTGGCGTACTGCAAGATAGTTTGAAAGGGCAAAAGAAGACATGGCTCTAGAAAAGAAAACACCTTGAATATTTTAGTTAAAATTTGGGACGTGTTATGATGGAGGCTGTAAAAAATAGCTTGTATTCCAAATTCGGACTGAATATCTCAAAAACTGCAGGAGTTTTGAAGAAAAAAACATTTTTTTCCGGAAATTTCAACACCCTGTAGCTCCGTAACGAAGCTTATGCGGACCTATATTTATATGAACTTTTTTTCTTAAAATTGCACGTAGATCTACTCCCTGAAGTTTTGACATACTATTAAGTAACACCCTGTATTATATATTCAAATTTTGAAATGCACCCATGGAATACATTGCTAGTATGTGTGTTTTTCTTATATCAATTATGTTTCCTCTCCAAGTGCGATGTTTCAGAGTTCATGTGGTTTCCCTTTCCTATTAAATGTTTACCATTACTTATGTATCCTGCAAGATTTTTGGATTTCGCAATTTTACTGAATTGTTTATGACACAAATTAACATTCTCATTCACGCATGTTTGAAACAAAATATTTATAACATTGAAACTCCATTTATTTTTACAGATCAATCGCAGGAATCAACAACGGACAGACAAGACGGGCAAACCAGGTAAGAAATTCTAGAACAGAAATTCATAGAAACTAAATACTAGGTGGGGTGAAAAGTAACCTCCTTGATCGCCAGAATGCGTTGCTACTGCGAAAGAGTAGCCTTATAGTCCGGCCTCGTAGATCCTTCAATTTTGGTGAGGGCCGAATTTCTATCCTTTTTTTTTCTTCATCTCCTTGGTTTGTCCTGGGGTTCTACTAGTTGGTTATCCTCCTTCTTTTATGTTGTGGGGCATCTATGCTGGCCTGTTGTTTTCTCTTTCATTGTACTAGGGATGTCCCCTTTCCTGTTGCCCTCGGTTGTAGTTCCATTATTTGGTTGATCTCCTTGTTTTTGTGGTTTTTCATCTGGTCGGTTGTCTTCGTCGTTAGTTGTGTGATGATTCCTTCCAGTGTGTTAATTTCCATTTCCTTCCTGAGTTGGTCGTTGCTTATGTACCATGGGGCGATTGTCGCTGTCCTGATGATCTTGTTGAGTGTTGCTTGTAGTTTCCTCTTCTCTAATCTGTCCTCTAGATGCCAAATTTGTCCTGCGTATATTATTCCTGGGATGATTATTGCCTTGATTATCTTGGTCTTATTTTCCAATGTGAGTTTGCTTTTTCCGTTGAGAAGTGGATATGATTTTTCCGTGAATTGCTCTTGTTTTTCTTGTAGTTTCCTCGATGTGCCTCTTGTAGTTCAGTTGGTCGTCCAAGATTACGCCAAGATATTTTGCTTCCTTCTTCCATTCGATTCGTTGTTCTTCTATGGTGATTTCTTTTGGTGTTTCCGGATGTCTCCTCTTCTTGTGGTCGATGTACATTGCTACCATCTTCTTTGGGAATGATGTCCGGCCTTAAAGATATACGAATTTAAAGTATAGGAGCCGAAACGCGGCGGTAAGGGGGTGCGCATGGTAGCAATGCGTAGATTGTTTCTTGGAAATTTAGTCACTATGGAGAGATTTACGGGTGAACAACGTGCATTCTGTATAAAATTCTATTACAAAAACTATAATTCGTGTGTTATTGTTCGTCGTTTGTTTCGGACAAAGTACCAATTACATGACTTAAATCAGTGTCCATGAGAAAGTTTAATAAGTAGGTGGGTCAAAAAATTCGAGGCTACAGGTTCAAATCTAAATCAAAAGCCAAAAGGGCGTCCGAGGTCAACAAGAACGGAAGAAACTGTCAACCTAGTCAGCGATGCTGTGCGTAACGACCCAGGTCTTTCAACACGTAGGAGATCTGCTGAACCTACAGTTGCGAGAACATCATTACGCCGCATTATTAAAAAATATCTTAAATTGCATCCATACAATATATAATTACTGCAAAATTTGAAGCCGAATAATTTGATTTTACATCGTGCTTTTTCCTCAACAAAGTCAGAACGTTTTCGAGCCCTAAACAACTTATTGTTTTTGGAAGAAGCCCGTTTTCACTTAAATGGGTGTGTTAATAAACAAAATTGGTGTTACTAAGCAGAGGAGAACCTAAGTTTAAAACACCAACGGAAAACCAGCATAAGTTCAACAATTGAAAGAAGCAATACTAGGTGAAATGGGTCTTTCTCGTTCCTTGTGCCAGAGGGTTTTCAATGATTTAAGCTTCAGGTTGGAAGAGTGTCTGCGTCGAGATGGACCACACCTTGATGATGTAATTTTTTTTAAATTGACTTTCCAATATTTTTACTATTAAATAAATTATTTTCCATTAGCGTTTCCATTTTAGTTTTTCTTTATTGAGTTTTCAAATTCAGAAAACTAAATGGCCCATCCTGTATAAGCAGACATACCAAATTTCATTGCGACTTTGGCCTTAGTTTTGTTTCGACAGCTGATCGTTGTTGAAGTAAACACCTCATAAAAGTCTAGGGAACACTTCTGAATATCGATATATCGTATCCAGAACGATCAAGATGGATGATTTTTTTTAAAGAAATGAACACCTGCATCAATTTCTCACCAAATTATGTAGAGTGCCGCAACAGATTTCATTTTTTTTTATAAAAAACTAAAAATGCAGCAGATGCGACGCTGCTTTATAATCATTTCATGTATTCAGTGTTTGAAATCAGTTAGTTGGCACTTTGTTTCTGTTGTAAGCACAAATTAAAGATTCGAGTTTTGTGATTCGACCATGGAAAGACGACATTTGACTAGAGAAGAGATGTTACGAGCCGTTGGCATGCTCCAATCTGGGAGCTCACAACGGGAAGTATCCAGGGTTCTGGGAAGTAGCCCAAGTGTCATAAATCGTTTATGGTCGCGTTTTAGCGAAACAGGTAGCGTAAAAGAACGCCATACAGGTCGTTTCAGGATTACTAGATTCGCCCAAGACCGATTTTTGGTTTTACAAACCAGAAGAGATCGTACTACCACAGCATCTCAATTAGCTCAAGAGCTATCACAAGTTCATAATCTACAAATGAGTGAGAAATCGACTGCACGAAAGTCAACTCCACTCTAGACGTCCTTTAAGAGTTCCACAACTGACCCATAGAAATCGCGCTGCTCGTTTAGCTTGGTGCCAAGAACACGTAAACTGGGATCAAGAGACGTGGGCCACAGTTCTCTTCAGTGATGAATCTACATTTAGTTATTATCCCGATTCGGGAAGAATTCGAATATGGAGGGAACCTGGAAAGCAAAACCGTCTCCAGCATGCTCGAGAAGTTGTTAGACATGGAGGCGGATCAGTGATGTTTTGGGGAGGTATACGCCTTGGTGGAAGAACTGACCTCATTTTCATACAGAACAACCTCACGGGAAATTCTTACGCAAGTGAGATAGTTTTACCTGTAGTGGTACCGTATCTCCAAACAATAGGTCAAAATCCACTCTTCCAACAAGATAATGCCCTCATCGTGCAAGAGTTATCTTGAACGTTCTTGAAGAGAATGATATCAATCTTCTACCGTGGCCATCCTGCTCCCCAGATCTGAATCCCATCGAGCATATGTGGGACAACCTAAAAAAAAATCTCCTGCGTCAAAACGTCTCTCATCATGAACAGGAGCTTCGATAAGCAGTTCAGGGGGCTTGGAATGACTTAGGCCAAAATGTAATAGACAATTTAATATTGAGCATGCCGCGACGATGCCAAAGTGTCATTAATAACAGAGGTGGACCTTCTGAGTACTGAAAAATATAAGTGCTTCCATATCATCTTGAAAATATTGGTTCAGGATTTTTTTTTGTTTTATCAAATTTCGTCATTTTCAAATTTCATTTTTTTTCATAATAGGTGCTTTGGAAAAGTCAAATATTATTTTGTTTTCTTGAGAATACATTATATAGTATACATCCTAATAAAAACCGAAAAATTTCTATAAATTCGAATCATCAAATTCATATTTTGAAGATATTGGTAAGTGTTCCCTAGACTTTTTTGAGGTGTTTATTTCCCATCATGTTGAGTGTGGATAAAAACGATTTTCGTTCTCTCATGAAACATTATTTTCTGAGAGGCAAAACAGCGGAGAAAACAAAAGAAAAGTTGGATAAGTATTATGGTGGTAATGCCTCGTCAGATTACAGCCTCAAATATTGGTTTCGAGAATTTCGTGGTGGACGCAACTCTAATACCGATGAAGTCCGCTGCGGCAGGCCCCTCCGATGCGGTTACAAAGGACAGTATCAAAACAATACATGAAAAGATATTGGCTGACCAAAAACTGAAGGTACGTGAACTAGCAGATGCCACGAAGATCAGTACTGAGCTTACACGCCATAGGTTGGAAGAGATTTTGCATATTAAAATGTTATCCTGCATGCTGTCTCCGGATCAAAACACGAACGCTGAATACTTCGAAAAAGTGTTTGACTTACTGATGCGAAATTGGGCCGACTTGTGGCGTCGATTGGTAACTGTTGATGAATCGAGCGGGACAAGTAATAATCGGATGGTGCAATATCTGGAAAATATGGCGGGTGTAGTAGCGTTTCCAAGTAGATTTAAACGGGTTTAGCAACGTGGGACCGAGCGTTTTCATGCTGCAGAATTACTTCTTCGTGTCTCAGCTCATATTTTGGCCTTTTTTCCGTTCCCCAGAGATGATTTCATTTGATCTCATCAGCTCATAATAAATAACACCGACTTGGTCCCACCAAATACGCAGCATAAATTTCGCAGCGTGAATATTCGGCCGAGGCGATGACGTAGAAGCATGGCCTGGCAATCCCTGAGTTTTTTATTCTTTGAATTGCTGTAATGAATCCATTTTTTATCACCCGTTACGATGCGATGTAGAAACCCCTTTCTTTTCTGCCTCTGGAGCAGTTGCTCACAGACGAAAAAACGACCCTCAACGCATCTTGGCTACAAATCATGAGGAACCCAAGCTACTTGCTTTTGAATCATTTCCAACGCATGCAATTGCTTGGAAATGGCCTGGCGGATAACTTCTAAGGCTGAAGCAAACTCTTTTTGCGTTTGGCACGGATCCTCATCGAACAATGTCTCCCATTCAGCGTCTTCGAAGATTTTTGGCCTTCCTTAACGGGGACGGTCGTTCACATCGAATTCACCGTTTGTGAAGCGACGGGTAATCCCGGTACGTTGTTCCACTTAGAGCAGCATCTCCGTAAACTCTTTGGAGCTCTCTATGAGCTTCAGCCGCCGCATGGTGACACGAACGCTGAGCACTTCGAAAGAGTGTTTGATTTGCTGATGCGGATTCTAACAGACTTGTGGTATATATTGGTAAGTGTTGATGAAACCTGAATCCACTATTACACACCAGAAAACAGAATAAGTGCCTGGCAATGGAGACTGAGGCCGGCACGAGTGCTCTGAAGTGGCCGAGAGAGGCTCAATAGGTCTGAAAGGTTATGGCGTCGGTTTTCTGGGATTATCATGGCATAATCTTCGTGGCCTACCTCGAAAAAAAGAAAAACCATTAACAATGAGTGCATCATTGAAGCGATTGAAGGCCGAAATCTCTGCAAAACGGCTTTATATGAAGCGAAAAAAACTTGGTTTTGTAAGGCTATGCACTGACGCACAAGAGCATCGCAACTACGAGTTAAATCAACGATTTAGGGCTCCATTTGCTTTCGCATCCCAATTTGGCTCCCTTGGACTATTATCTCTTCCCAAACCTCGAAAGATGGCTCAACAATAATAAATTCAGCTTACGCGGAGGAGTAATTTGCAGACATTCCAGGAAATTACTTTTAGGACGGGATCACGAAGTTGGAAAATCGCTGGAATTTGAAGGGAACTTGATTGAATAAAATAAAATAAATTTTTTTTTCATTCCCAAGGAGGTTACTTTTCACCCCATCTAGTCCTCGACAATCACAATGAATTCACAAGTCAGTCTTTTTCTCAGTGAAGGGGGACATTTTACTCTATTCACAATATCTCACATAGTTGCAGTACTAAAACGTCGAAATCTGTCCGCCATGTTTAGGGTGTCTCAAATTCCATGGTTTTGTGGGCAGCTGTGTGGGGCAGTGCATATGTAAAAAAAATGTGTACGAAAAAAATGCCTGTAGAACGTTAAAAACATTTTTATAACGTTTCAAGAACAACCCAGATATTGTCACTTCACAGATTCCGAAAATTTTCAAAATTTCCAAATAACTCGAAAATCAAAAAAAGCTAGCATGAATCTGTTTACGGCAATAGATTACTCATACAAAAAGAATTGAGGGAAGAGGGATAATTTTCCTTTATTCACAATATTTATCATAGCTACAGTACTAAAACGTCGAAATCCGCCCTTCAAGAATATTATTAGGGATTGCCTCGGACTTGAGCTACAGTGAGGGAAATTTAGAAATTTTAAATGGAATGTTAAGCTACTAATACACAGGGTTGTCCATGGTATACGACACGGAATATTGTGGCCTAAATACGGGACTATAAGATTAATTCTCTCCTGGGATATATGGGGAGCTATTATAGGTACTTTTCAAAATTATTTTCACATTATATACGGTGTCTCAAAAGCCTTAAAATTATCAAAGTTGGGTTTTTAAATAGAACATCTTATATATTATTGCATATTTGTATTAAGCGTTCAAAAAAAAAATTAAGTTCCATCAGAAATTACTGTACCTAAACATCAAGGTTCTTCAGATAATTCGATTTTCCTCCCTCAAAATCTGAGGAAATTTTCATTCTCAAAATACTTAAGAAGTAATCATGGTAGTTCAGCAAAATTGACTGCGACGCGAAAAAATAGATCGATATTGATATTTCAATTACTCCGAGCTGCCCATGTTATACAGGGTTTGCAAAAATTAAAACTGGTAAAATAGGAAATTCAAAGCACAATAACTTAAATAATTCAAAAACGATGCCAGATTTTTCTATTCACCCAAAGATTTAAATATTTATAACCTATCGAACAATGTTAGAATGTCTATACCTAAGTTAATAAAACACTAATGAAAATTTACTATGTTTTCACTACTAAAAAATATAAATAAAAATGAACAACTACTGTGATTGCGGTTTCGAACTCATCCTCGGACAGTGTAAGACTAAATTACAAAGTTCAGTGGTACAGGTATAAATCGCGTAGATCCTTGAATTTTGGTGAGGGTCGAATTTCTATCCTTTTTCCTCTTCATCTCGCTTGTTTTACATCTCCTTGGTTTGTCCTGGGGTTCTACTGGTTGGTTATCCTCCTTCTTTTATGTTGTGGAGCATCTATGCTGGCCTGTTGTTTTGTACAAGTATAAATACAGGCTATAGGATATTTATTTAATGGTATTATTACTTGAATGCTTCAAATATTTGGGATTTACACAGGTCAGTCTGGTCATTCATTATCTGTGCATTATTATTTTGGCAGTTGCTTTTATGAAGGAATCGAACCTCATCGTATTTAAATCATTAATTTTTACTAGAGCTCCATATTAACCCAAAATATGTGTTATACCTGCTTCAAATATATAGAACATATAGAAAACCGGACAATTTTTTTCCGTAGAAATTTTCGCAATTTTAGAGAAAGATCATTCGGTTCTTGCTTCATTGGAAAGCCAAAGGACTAGATTTTTCAGAAATTGTATCGAAATTTCACCTCTGTTGAAATCCTATATGGTTCACTCATTCGAAAATGAACAATATTTCAAGATCGCTGGATCGCTGGAACGTTTTTTTTTTTTCACTAAAAAATTTGAAAGGGGCATTCAGTCGATAATTCAGTCTTTTCTGAACAGTTTGACATTTTGATCTTGAAAATATTCCAAAGATTGGTGAAAAAGTAGCTTGAAGAATTTTTTTCATTGTGATTTTCAGCTGAAATCGAAATATATTTTTTTCACCTCATGGCGTTGGCACTCCTGAAGTTGTTGTGTTTTTCATGGATGTTCTAGGAAGACAAAGAACCAATCTACATTTGATTTCCGTTCGAATTCAAAATGGCCGACTTTCTCAAATATTAACAATTTTGCCTGAGCATTGAAAAATTTTTCGAGGTCGTAATGAATCAACTGCGTGATTCAATCACTAGATTGAACCTATCCGATCATTTTGAGGGGTCGAACTCGAATTTTGATTCAGAATTGTGAAAATTGTCGTCAATAATGTTTCTCTTTTCCACCATCATATGTACCAACTGTTGTGAAACCTCTGAACATAGACTGCTGCATTAACTCTATGATAAACAAAAAATAATGAAATGTCATCGAGTTTTAGACGAAATCTGGTTTGAACTCGAATTTTATCTTGGTGTTGATTGTTTTTGACGTTTGAAATTGTTAACAATGTTTTTAACAAATGAGGATAAGCATTTCATTGGATGTTTATTTGTGCGTGGCTATACTGCTAAGCAAATATTACGCCAATTTCCAGCCCCTATTTACGCTACTTACTCTAAACTGGCCGTCAGTGTACAGGGTGTCCCAAATTATATGTATCTAAATAAAATCGATTTCAATTGACTTTAAGATGGAGCCAGATGTCATACCAGTAACTATACTATGGTTTATCTAAGACAACACGTAGACGATATCATAGAACCAGAACAATGGCCCCCAAATAGTGCCGATCTTAATTCGTGCGATTATTTTCTGTAGGGTCATTTGGAAGAAATGGTGTATAAAAATGGTATTATTTTCAATAATTGTGAGGAGCTGAGGCAAAAAATTCAAGAATGTTGAAACAATCTTGATCAAGAAGAAATTTCGAGATCCATAGAGAACTGGAGGAGACGGGGCAGATAATTGTGGATGCCAAAGGAGGTCATATTCCATTCTGAGTACTTGATTATTTTTGTCGAATGTTTTTACTCGTATACACAACAACTTCAGGAGTGTCAACGCCATGAGGTGAAAAAAATATTTCCATTTCAGCTGAAAATCAGAATGAAAAAAAATTTTCACGCTACTTTTTCACCAATTCTTGGAATATTCTCAAGGTCAATATTTTTTAGTGAAAAAAAAACGTTCCAACGATCTTGAAATATTGTTCATTTTCGAATGAGATAGTCATATTGGATTTCACCGGAAGAAATTTCGATACAATTTCTGAAAAACCTAGTCCTTTGGCTTTCCAATGAAGTAAGAACGAATGATTTAGCTCTAAAATTGCGAAAGTTAAAACGGAGAAAATATTGTCCGGTTTTCTCTGGCGCACCCTATATTATTGGCGTCTTCGTTGACGTTTTCAAATACTTTTGCTGATTTGTGTAAATCAAGACATTTCTTGAAATTTTCAGCAAATTTAATTTTACGTTTATTGATAAACGAAGAGGTTGTATCACAACCCGTGAAAGCATGTAAAACAAAAATATGTTCTTTACATTTCGGAAAGGATTTTCTAAACTTTTCGAAAAGAATATTTTTTATCATACACAAATTGAACAAAGCTGCCAGGTTTTATTTCTGGTGGAGTTGCAAAAATAGCTCAAGCTTCGTATAACGTAGCATTTCTGTATGAAGCACAGTTAATTCTAAAGAATGAACTTGATATATCGGTATGAGCCTTCGGTCCTTTTGTTGGAATCCCTTTCCTCGACACGAGAGGGGTTTAAAATTCCCGGGTATGAAACATCACAGCTCAAGTAATATACAGATATACAATAAAAATGATCTGAGTAAAACAGTTGATAGTATAGCATGCGTGATAGATTTACATTTGTTTTCATAAGTAAGAGTTTGTGAGTTATTTTCTTATCTTTTAATAGTATTTCTGACAGTAAAAATTTAAAGATTCGGGAATTGATACATCAATATCTTCAAACATTTTGTCACTTGGTGTATAATTTTCATTATCGTATACTTGAGGTCTTATAACCCTCCTAATAATTTCCTTAGACGCTTTAAATATATGAGACACCTCTTCTTTTTCTATTATTATGTTTTTCATGGTACCAATTTTCTGTTAATATATTGTGGTTGATGTGTTTGAAACACATAATGATATTGAATCCAAATTTGCTTGATATAACCATGTCATCATGATATCGATCAATTAGTCGTTTTCGAATAGTTTTTCCATCCGCGATATGCTCTGTAGTGATTACTTTTTCCAACTCTTGCATTGTAAATTGGCAGTCGTCATTCTCTTCTATATAGTTGTATATTTGGTCCATTGCTGCATATATCATCAAAAACTGGCTTTCTTTTCAGTTTTATCCTTTTGAATAGAAATCTTGAGCAACTTATAACAATCTGCATGATATTTCGCCTGAAGTATCTGTAAATCTACAATACCAGAAATTCTTTCATGAATTCTCTATAATAATCATCTTTCTGGACAGCTATATAATTCACGAAAGTGCCATTTAAAGTTGGTGTATTGATGTAAGAAATTTGTCTTCAGCGCTTTTTTATTAAATTTTGCTTGTTTTTCTTCATCAGCTTCCTGCCCACACAGGAAACAATTTTTTTCCCAATTGAAGCTAGATAAAACTCTGCTACAACGGTGCTTCTTTTTCGGAAGTGAACATGAAGTTTCATTTGGTTTCCTCTGGGACATTTCAATACATTTTTTACCAATATATTTTTGTCGGCAAATTGAATAAGCGTAATCAAATTCAGTTAGTAAGTGAGGTAACAATCCATCCTGTCGTTCGCTTAAAGCAGCTCTCAACGTGGTTACTCCTCTTCTTACTTTTATAATATCACCCAAATCTGCATTGTTCTTGGAAGATGAACCAAATTTTTCACATATTATACATCTATGCTCATTATGCTACTGGTTCTTGGTGTATCCATTGTTCGAAAACTATAATAGAAAGAATTAAATACTCCATCAATTTACTTATGAATTATAGATTTTTTACTTAAATTGAAATTTATCCATCTATTAATCCATTATTTAAATGATCATTCAATAAGTAACTGCAGGTTTTAATCAAAATACTTACCAACCGATGAAATAAAGTCTTATCTAGAAGTTGAATAGGAATAAACTGTCTGCAATAAAACTTCCGACAAAAATATGCAGAAAATGTTCGTACAATCTAACCTAACCTAACCTAGCCACTTTCGTCTAGAAAAACTGTTATTTCGGGCAATAATTCTTGAAACCTGTCTAGGAATTTTCCGCGACTCAACCACCTGACGTCCGTGTGAAGAACTAAATCAGTGAGCTCAGCTGACTGAAGGAAATCTTCATTAGCTCGACACAATGCCATAAACCATTTTGTTTCCAGTCATTGCTGGAGCTATATATATATATATATATATATATATATATATATATATATATATATATATATATATATATATATATATATATATATATATATATATATATATATATATATATATATATATATATATATATATATATATATATATATATATATATATATATATATATATATATATATATATATATATATATATATATATATAGGGTGTTTCTGAATAAGATGTCATAAATGAAGGATGCGAATCCTGAATGATTTGAGCAAGAAAGTTCGAAGAACCAATGGTCAAAAAATGCTTCGTTGCCGAGATACAGGGTGTTAAAGTTGAGAAAATTTTTCGATTTTCTCTCGATAAAACCTAGACTTCTCAAGATTTCGGGCTCAAATTTTCCACATAAGCTATTGAACACAATCTGAATCACCAGGTGAGGCCAAATTTTGGAACAGTATACAGGGTGATACTTTTTCATGGGCCATGTTCCATTTTACCCTCGAACTTTTTTGGTACGCCACTGGCACTAACAAAAATAAAATCGAATAGATCATTCAATTTGAAATTTTTTGACTCCAGCTTTTTGATCGTTACTATCACCGTTTCTGAGATATTAATTATTGAAAATAATCCAATAGTTTTCCCATATCGAAGCCATGGAGATATTATCTTAATAACTGATGCAATTTTTCAGGAATTGAGCTAAAATTTACATCAGATATCTCCATATTGTATGTTTATAACAAAATGAGGCAGAAATTCCTGACAGTATACAGGGTGTTATTTTTCACGTGCATTTTCCTCTTTTGCCCCTGAACTTTTTTGTGGTGCGCTACTGGTATATTCTGAAAACAGAATCAAACAGATTATTCAAAGTGAAAACTTTTCTGTTCCTTGTATTTTTCCGTATCTGCCACCATTTTCAAGATATTAATCAAGAAAAGTAATCGTATAGTCCCTTCCGTATTGAAAGCTTGAAGATATTTTTCATGTTATTTCGGCAATTTGTGTTCACATTTTAAGATCTGCACCACTAGATAGATATCATTTCCTGATCATTGAATTCGAATTCAAAAATGTGTTTTATTGAGTGTATAAATCGAAGTAAATGAATAAACAACATAATTAATCGCGAATGATTTCAATAACAAAACTCATAATGATGAAAACAAAATTGAACAAACAGAACAAATCAAAGAAGATGTTGAAAATGTCCTCCACCTGAAAGAATACATGCTTCTGCTCGTCTCCGCATATTAGTGCGCACCTCTAAAATATTCGAATTACGAAAACGTCAGTTATGCACCGAAAAAATATACGGAGGCAAAGGGTAGCCTGTTCGGGCGTTGTTGATTAATTTTTCGAAAATGGTGGCAGATACGGAAAATACAGGAACAGAAAAGTTTTCGCATTGAATAATCTGTTTGATTCTGTTTTCAGAATATACCAGTAGCGCACCACAAAAAAGTTCAGGGGCAAAAGAGGAAAATGCACGTGAAAAATAACACCCTGTATACTGTCTGGAAATTCTGCCTCATTTTGTTATAAACATACAATAAAGAGATATCTGATGTAAATTTTAGCTGAATTCCTGAAAAATTGCATCAGTTATTAAGATAATATCTCCATGGCTTCGATATGGGAAAACTATTGGATTATTTTCAATAATTAATATCTCAGAAACAGTGATAGTTACGATCAAAATGCAGGAGTCAAAAAATTTCAAATTGAATGATCTATTCGATTTTATTTTTGTTAGTGCCAGTGGCGTACCAAAAAAAGTTCCGAGGGTAAAATGGAACATGGCCTATGAAAAGTATCACCCTGTATACTGTTCCAAAATTTGGCCTCACCTGGTGATTCAGATTGTGTTCAATAGCTTATGTGGAAAATTTGAGCCCGAAATCTTGAGAAGTCTAGGTTTTATCGAGAGAAAATCGAAAAATTTTCTCAACTTTAACACTTTTTATATATATATATATATATATATATATATATATATATATATATATATATATATATATATATATATATATTGGTAGCTATATCTTCACCACGGGTCTTCATGTCTGTCATATCGGTGGATTCGTCGAACTGTAAAAAAATGTACATTTCATGATATCATGTTTTAGTTTATTTGCCATGTCCTGACTCATGACTTCACTCGCCTTGTTACAGTCGGACGAGATAACTGTTCTCTAATAGCAGACATGAATTCTGTTTTATTTTTAAAATCTCCAAATAAAGTCTCACCCGCTTCAATAAATGCTTCCTTCACAACTGATCCATCTTCGAATGGTTTCTTGTGTTTCATCAATATATGAGATATTTTATTATATAAAGGTTTTCGTTTGAACGATTAAAAATCAAAAGCAGAAAAGAAAATGGTAAACATTGCAATTTATAGTTTAAAAATAAAATTTATTCACTGTGGCAAAAGTTCGAGGTCAAAATTCCCAGGCGCTCCACTTTATATTGAAGTAAAATCTAACCAATTTCGAATTTTTTTCAGGCAAGCACCTGTCGACCAGCACCAACTATCAGAAGAAATGAAGGAATTACTTAAAGAAATGGAACAAGCCAGTAAAAAATAGATCTATTTTTCAAACTAGAGCGGATTCTTAAACTTGAACAAAGTGAAAAACTTATATCATTCTATCTATGAAAAATATCTCAACACCAAAACCTTCATAATCTGCTTTGCTATTCCATTTTATTACCGCTTAGGGCCGTGTCACATTCATATTATCGAAGTGCAGTCCACCATCCTGATAAATATGTGCTCTTCATGTCCAGTTCAAGCACATATTGCCTAAAAACTATGCTAGTATTTATTGAAGATTTGTTGAAGATCATCGTAGTTATATATTATGTATATTTATTTTATTATGTTAATCAAATGATTGAACTTTTTTCTGCTCTGAATACTATATAGATCCTCCCGAACTTGAATAATATTCAATAAATAATCAATATATAGTATTCTGACCAAACAATTCAATAAATAATCTGATGGCGTAGCGTTAACTTACAAAGATGTGTTATTGATTACAAAGTGATTTTTGTTAGCGGTTTATATTTTTATTAATGATCTTTGTATGTTTTTGCTACTAGGAAATTGTAAAAAGATGATGAAAGAGAGTTTTAAAACTATAAATGTCTTATAGCTTCAAAATCCGTTTTATATTTACCGTTTTCTAACTGATTAAAATTTGAATGGGTTAGTGGTTTATCCCATTCATTTTATGTTAGGGAGATCTGTATGATTCAATGAATGTGATCATGTAATCTGTGTATCTAAATAAAGCTTTCAATATAAATATTTCATTGTTTTATTCAACAAAATAGACATGTGGACCTTTCAAATACAAGGTGTTAATAGATAAGACCATAAATCCAAGGGTCTATCACTCCACCAAATCAAATAGAAAAGTTCACACATAGGTTGGCTTATAAATTTTGCGCCTCTGGCACTTATACGGTTGACAGCTTCCATCCGACAACTGCGTCTCGAAATTTGACATTTTTTAACCTAAACGTACTTACAACACTTGAGTGAGTTTTGTTTCGTTCATAATCATTTGAAAAATTCACCTGGAACAAAAAATGGAATTAACACGTGAGCATTTTCGTGCCATGATTTTTTACGATATTCGAAGTGAATTAAGTCCACAACAGTGCTGCGATCAATTTGCTTCGATTTTTGATGATGAAGCTCCACACTAGGCCACTGTGAAACGCTAGTATGACGAATTCTAACGGGGTCGTGCTTCACTCAGTGACTAACTTCGTAACGGTCATTCATCGATGCAGTGCGCGAAATGATACACGATGTTCGCCATGTGACTTACCATGAGATTGAGACAACCTTAAACATTAGTTCCACCAGCGTACATTCAATATTGCATGAACATTTGGCTATCAAAAAAATTTGTGTGCGTTGGATACCACACAACTTAACAATTGCTCAAAAGAAGGATCGTGCCGTTTGGTGCAAAGAAATGTTGAAAAAATCTGGCTGCGGTGCTTCAAAATACGTTTACAAAATCGTTATAGGCTTCGAATCTTGGATATACACAGTATGTAGAAAAAGTTCCCGAACTTTTGAAATAATTTATCGAAAATTACATAGTCTCCTTCCCTAGATATACACTCCTTTGAGCGCTCCACGAGTGATTCGAAGGCTATCTGAAACTCCTCTGAAGTTATCGCTCTGAGACACTCGGTGCAAACTGCTTAAATGCTCGGTACGTCGTCGAAAAATCGTCCTTTCAGGTGCATTTTAGCTTGGGAAATAGAAAAGTCTGCTGGAGCAAGATCTGGCGAGAATGGGGCGTGGAATCTGATGTTCGGCGAGAAAGCGCTTTACAATGTTCGACGAATGAGCAAGCGCATTGTTATCCAGCAAACTCCACGATCCCGGATCCTTGTACTAGGTCCTTACGCGATTAATCCGGCGCTTCAGACGTTCCAACACTTCTACATAATACGCAGCATTCACGGTGACGCCTGAGGGCACAAATTTTGGTGGATCAGACCTTTCGAGTCGAAGAAAGCGATGAGCATCGTCGATTTATATATATATATATATATATATATATATATATATATATATATATATATATATATATATATATATATATATATATATATATATATATATATATATATATATATATATATATATATATATATATATATATATATATATATATATATATATATATATATATATATATATTCATGGCTTCAAGAAATTTTGGAAATTTATAAAATTGATAAGACACTTCGGCTTTTTCTTGAATTCGTAATGAAAATTGGAGAACCAATCTTCATTTAAATATTTCAAAACAATCGTTAAAATCCGAAGTAATTCCAATCAAAAGAGGCATTTTTCAAGGTGATTCTTTAAGTGCTCTTTGGTTTTGTCTTTGCCTAAATCCATTATCTCATTAATTAAGTGCTACTAGTTTCGGCTTCGAAATAAAGAGTCTATCAACTGAATTCAAATTAAGTCACTTAATTTATTTAGATGAAATTAAATTATATGCCAGAACTAGATCTCATTTGAAAAGTCTACTTGAGATTACTTTCAACTATTCCAATGATATTCATATGAAATTTGGGCTTCCAAATGTAAAAATCTTTCTGTTGGAAAAGGAAAGATCACCTCTGATTATATAAAGATTTCCAATATCGAAATCGAGCCAATGCATCAAGGAGATACATATAAATATCTTGGATTTTGTCTTTGTCAAGAGAAGACAATCAACCATAGCAGCACTAAAGAAAATATTAGAAGTTCATATTACAAAAGACTTAGAATTATCATCAAGAGTCATTTAACTAGTAAAAACTTTTTCAGCGCTATCAACTCCTATGCAGTTCCTATTCTTACATCTTCTTTTGGAATTATTAAATGGTCTAAAACTGATCTAAATGAATTACAATGTCAAACGAGAAAAATGCTTTGTAAATATCATAAGCACCACCCAAAGTCAGCTATTCAGAGAGTTACACTACCTAGACATCTTGGAGGTCGTGGATTAACTGATATGAATAATCTTCATAGTAAACAGATTTTTCATCTACGTTCCCATTTTCATGATAAACAGAGAACGTCTAAATTACATGATATTATTGTTGCTTCAGATTATAATCTTACACCTCTGAACTTGACAATGCAAAAGGTAGATTTTGATATATTTGATGATAATTCTAAAATAGAAAGTTGGATGTAGAAGGAATTACACGGAAAGCAACCTAAAGAATTGAAAAATGATTATATTGATGAAATCGCATCGAATAAATGGTTAGTATCTGGAGAATTGTTTGCTGAAACAGAAGGCTTGGCAATTGCGATCCAGGATCAGGTTGTTTTCACGAGGAATTATAGAAAACACATCATCAAACAAAATATAGATGATTCTTGCCGTAGATGTTTCTGTTCTTCAGAAACAGTTTTTCATATATTATCATCTTGCTCAGTCCTTGCTTCAGCAGATTATTTAGAAAGACATAATGCCGTCGCTAATATTATTCATTTTAATCTAGGAATTAAACATGACCTAATTCCCAAAAGAAAAAAATTTCACAAATATGAACCTGAGATTATTTGTGAAAATGACAAATATAAACTTTATTTTGATAAAACAATTCTTTGCAACAGAGCTGTAAAACACAATAGACCAGATATCATTCTTAATGATAAACAGAATCAGATAACATATATAATTGATATTGCTATACCCGACACACATAATATACAAAATAAATACAATGAAAAAATTTCTAAATATATGATGCTTGGCGACGAGATTAAAAAATTTGGAAAATGAAGAAAATATTTATTCTACCGATTATTATTTCCACAACAGGTGTTATTCCTAGAAATCTTCACAAAAGTATTGAGATTTTGGGTCTGAAGAAAAATTTGTTTGAACAGTTACAAAAGATAACAGTCATCAAATCTTGTAATATTCTTCGTAGGTTTCTTTCCGAAAAAATAATGAGGTAGAGTCATAGGTTTTCTCTTTAGTTTATACTGCTCAGAATCTCATTTCATATTTTATTTATTTGTTTATATAAATGTAATATAATTAACTGACAATTTTGTCATATTTATATTCAGAGCAGTATTCTATTCGATCGTTCACCACTTCACACAAAGGAAACTATTAATGAGTAACATTCAGTGTTACTTGACTAAGGTCCGTACACTGGATTTTTCCGGGGAGAAAGCCTCTGATACTACTCGTTGGTACATTGATATCATTGTCTGATGATACTATAGTATATATATTCTCATAACATTTAACGTTATCCTAATATATAATTATTCCAGGATATGTTTTGATTATAATCATTGCCTGGCAATGGTATTAATTACCGGGTGTTGGATTTATATTTTTTCATGAAATCAGTTTGATTGCATGAACAGATATATGGGCAACTCGTCGGGGTGAAACCCCTATATATGTATATATATATATATATATATATATATATATATATATATATATATATATATATATATAAACTCTCTACCTTCTTAAACCGATTGAACCACGTGTAAACTGTTGTACGCGACACTACACCTACACCGTAAACTAAATCGATCTTTTTTTTTCGTTTCCGTGAACGTTTTTTTAAGTTTATAACAAAATTTAATCGCCGCACGGTGTTAAAATTTCTCATCCATCGCGAAGCTTGTACCGGGATACCAAACACAAGTTCACGCAAACACGTCTATCTCGAGAACTAACAGAACGATACTGGGGGAAAAATTCTCAGACACTCCTGAAGGATGTAGCAATATAGTTCCGGTGTCGTTCAACAGATCGCGCCACTTGTATGGGCGCTAAAAAATAAGTTCGGGAACTTTTCTGACATACTGTGTAAGCGTACGAATCTAAAACTAAACAACAATCGACAGTATGGGTCTTTCAAGACGAGCCGAACTCAACAAAATTGTTCGTACACGAAGCACTTCGAAGGAATTGATCGCCTGTTTTTTCAGGTAAACCAGACATGTCAAGACCATAGCATTAGAGCAACGTAGACCGGTCAATTCTGAATGGTATACAACCATTTGTTTGCCGCAACTGTTTGATGAGTTGGGAAAATCAAATCGTAGAACTAAAATTGTTCTGCATCATGACAATGCAAGCTCACAAACTTAACCGCATACGATGGAGTATTTGATCCACCTTTTAGTCCCGATTTAGCACCTAACAACTTCTTTTTGTTTGCGCACATCAATAAAAAACTACGTGGGCAACGATTTTCGACGACAGAAGTAGCAGTTGAAGCTTTTCAAAACCATGTATTTGAGGTATTTCATTCGGAGAGGCAAAAGTGTTTCAAAAATTGGTTTAAGCGCATGCAAAAGTATATCCATCTTCAGGGAGAATACTTTGAAAAATAATAAAGTTTTTGCTTGGTTATTTGTTTTTTCTAGGCGAAAAATTCAAAAGGCAACCTACATATAACCCTAAACTGGTGTAGATCATTTGACATTATTGATGGGTGACAATGCGTCAAAATGACTCCTGCTTGAAAAGAATGTTTTATCAACCCACACGATAATTATTGGGTTTTTTCCTAGTGAAACATGGGTCCAATGTTTTCTTATATAAGTCTGTTCAAGAAATGTTTGAGAGAGGACTGATTAGTTCAGGTTCAAGAGTAAATTTGAATGAAAAGATTGATTTTGTTCTGTGAAACTTGTTGTTATGGCAAGCAACAAAGATTTCTTTTCAAAAGTACAAATCACACAAAAATGAAGTGATCGCATTTCCATCGATGTTAGTGGCTCAATGGCAACGCCTTCAGTACAAGGGTCAAGATATTTTGTAACATTTAAGGATAAAAACACTGGCTATCGTGTTGCATTCTTTCTAAAACATAAGTATGATGTGTTTGAGAGCTTTAAACAGTACAATGCTAAAATTAAGACGAAGTTTGGTCATTCTGTGACAATGGCACAGAGTAATGTAATAAAGATTTTCAAGAGTTCTTGGAAAAGGAAGGCATTGAACATGAGAAGACAGGTCCCTACACACCACAACAAAACGGTCGTTGTGAACGGGATAACCGTACCATAGTAGAAAGTGCAAGTTGTATGCTCTACAATGCAGATAGCCCACGCTATTTATGAGCTGAAGCAGTAAATTCGGCTATTTATTTACTGAACAGAATACCCAGTGTCCAAACACCAAATACAACACCGTGTAAGCTATGGTGTGGATAGAAACCAACGCTCAATCATGTGAGAATGTTTGGTTCACATGCGTTTGTTCATATTCCAGAACAAAAGAGAACCAAATTAGAATCTAAAAGTGTAAGAATGATTTTTGTGGGATATAATCAAATTCTACAAATTATAGATTTTTGATCCAGATACAAAGAAAATAACTATTTCATGGAATGTTGTATTCAATGAAAAATTCAACAAATTTTCTACAAATTAACAAGAAAGTTTCTACAATATTCAGAAATGATATTACAGAACTTCCTTTAGAAAATGGAGAAGAAGTGGGAGATATTGAACACAATGATAAAAACGTTGAAAGACTAAATGAAGCTGGTGATCGTGAGTTGCGTCCACGTAATGTCATAAAACCACCCAGAAAAGGAAAACTGGAAGAAAGCTATAGAAGAAGAAATAGAAGCTCTAGAAAACAAAGCAACATGTAAATTGGTTGAATTACCCCAAAATAAAAAGACAATTGGCCCAAAATGGGGTTTTCGAATTAAAAGAAATCCAGACAACTCTGTTTCTGGATACAAAGCTCGGTTATGTGCCAAAGAATATGTTCAACGAGAAGGTATTGATTATAAAGAAATATTCTCACCAACAACAAGGTACGACTCAATTAGAGTGTTGATAGCACAAGACAGCATTTCTTTATGGACATCTGCAGGAGGAAATATACACCTCCAAAAGGTCTCAGGTGCCAATCAAACATGGTATGCAAGCTCATAAAATCTTTATATTGACTGAAACAAGCACCTCGGTGCTGGAACAAGAAATTTGATAGATTCTTAAAACATTTTGGATTTGTTCAATCTGATGCAGACAAATGTGTTTACACAGGATCAATCAACAATACAAATATTCTCCTTGTCATATATGTTGATGATGACCTTGTGATATCACCAGAAATGAATGCAATCAAAGAAGTTTTGAGTGCACTGAAAGAAACTGATGTTATTATAAGTGAAGTGAACAGTTATGTGGGCGTGGAAATAACAAAACAAAATGATGGTTCACTGTTCCTAAGTCAACTTAACCATATCAAGCAAATACTGAAAAGATTTGGACTTGAACAAGCAAACTTAGTCAGTATACCAGAGGAACCGCAGACTAATTTAACTGCAGAAACATGACCTTTTCTAGCAGAAGGAGAAGTAACGTATAGACAAGCTGTAGGATTTTTGATATTTTTAGCAATAGATAGTCGACCTGACATTGCACATGCTGTTGGAATAGTAAGCAGATAACTGAATAATTACACAAAAACGCATTGGAATGCTGTTGAAAGACTCATGAGGTATCTTATTGGAACTATTCGCTTTGGAATAACTCAGAACAGAACAAGTTCGAAGGTACATGGATTCAGTGACTCAGATTTTGCTAATGATATTCAAACAAGAAGGTCTAGGAGTGGATATGTCTTCGAAATATGTGATCGAGTTGTTACTTGGTCCAGTAAAAGACAAAGTAGAGTTGCCCTATCAATTACTTAAGCCGATTATATTGCTGCTACCCAAACAACTAAAGAAATTATTTGGCTACAAAAACTTCTGAAATATATTGAAGGATAGCGAGTCCAACAACTTTGTTGATTGACAACCAAAGCGCAATAAAATTGATTCAAAATCCAGAATTTCACCAAAGGACCTAGCATGTGGATATCAAGTAGCATTTTGTACGAGAGCAATATGAAAATAAGACAATTATTCGTGAATATGTTAGAACAAGTGACCAGCAAGCTGACATATTAACAAAAGCACTTCCAAAGTATTCTTTTGAGAAGTTATGAGAAAGAATGGGTCTTAAGACAAAACTCTTCAGTGAAAATAATGTAGTTCAGCATTTGACAAACAATCAAACAAACAGAAAGTGGAGTGTTGAGATCTTAATATGTTTTGTGTATTTGAAGGAAGTGCTCTAATTATTCTATTTCGGTGTAACTTCATCTGTCTAAAATCAATGAACTGATCATAGATATTCGATTAGAAATTACGAAGCATACGTTTATACAATATTATTAGTTTTGTTAAATAATAAAAACACTTGAGTCTCAGACAAGTCTATTAGTCAAGAATATCCAACACATATGTGTACCTTTTTTTTGAATTGCAATGGACCATCTTCGTGTTCTACGACTGCAAGAATACTTAAATAAATATAACAGCGTTATTTTTCTTTGTTGCACACAAAGGAGAGTAATGTCTTCTGTGAATCCATACACATTATTACCTACACCGCGATTCTTCCTGGAAGAAATTCTTTTGGAATCTCTTTTATTTTTCCTCAAAGTACCGACATACAGGAGATTATTATTTCTTGGATGACTAACCAATT
This sequence comes from Cryptolaemus montrouzieri, assembly GCA_013387265.2. Lineage (NCBI taxonomy): Eukaryota > Metazoa > Arthropoda > Insecta > Coleoptera > Coccinellidae > Cryptolaemus > Cryptolaemus montrouzieri. Next base: position 4,151,130 of record JABFTP020000083.1, on the reverse strand, counting down.
CCACTGAGCTGAACCAATTGTCTCCCATAACGTATCTGTTGCTGTTATGTAAATATTTGACTAATCTATCACTGCTTGGGATAGATTGCTTATTTTTGTCTTTATGTGTGAGATTGCACCCATCAGATGTTTTTCCTTCATAAATGTAAACATTGTGCAAATATTCAGTTCGAGCATCTGTATACGTGAAATTTTATTCCATATTTGAATGCTTTACTTGGAATATACATTTTGAAGCGGCATTTTCCTCTAAATCCTACAAGCATCTCATCTACACATACGTTGGCACCAACTTTATAGGCAGTTCTTGGATTGCAGTTCTTGGATTGCAGCAGTGGGATTTTCCTTTGCCTGAAAATCGGTCAAATCGAGGACAATGAAGTGCTGAGTATGAGGCCGGACATAGCAACACCTAAAACCAACATGGACAGGCCATTCCAGATCATCATTCCCGATAGACATGAATGGATCAGCTCCAAGGGCCGTCTACTTGAGGGTCCCTGTTGGTACACGAATGGCTCAAAACTGAGTCGGTCGAGGTGCCGCCAAGGAACAGTCGATCTGTCTTGGTGGGCATACGACGGTCTCTCAAGCAGAAATATTCGCCATTGGCCAGTGTGCTAACCTCTTGCTTGCGGGAAGATTAACAAATAGGTCAATTAAAATCATCACCGATTGCCAAGCTGCACTGAAAGCATTGGCATCAGATACATGTACGTCACTTATGGTGCAGAAATGTCGCACCACCCTTGCTAAACTAGGAGAGCGGAGCAGACTCCGTCTAAGATGGGTTTCTGGTCACTAGGGCATTGAGAGAAATGAGAAGGCGGACACATTGGTCGCTCGAGGAACTATCCTGGAGTTCATAGGACCGGAGCCTAAGCTCGGAATTCCCTGAAACTGCAAAGATGGAAAACAACCGATGGCTGGACTTAGGGGTACGTGAGCATTGGATGAGCCTCCCAGGCCTCAGACACACTCGACGTGCGATCAGTGGACCTTCCACTGCAAAAGCCAAGATCTGGCTTAAACTCTCTAGGTTGGAACAGAGAGTTTTAACTGTTACTAACGGGGCACTGTCGCCTCAGGAAACACCTAAATAAATTAGGATTGATTGAGGATCCTTCATGTAGGCTATGTGAAGAAGATATAGAATCAATGGGACATGTTATGTGCGAGTACTCAGCTGGGAACAGGGTCAGGATGGAAGAACTTGGATCTTGCAAACTGAAACTGAAGTTTCTTTATGAGAAGGATGGAGCTCGTGGATGAAATTTAGGACAGAGTGTGCCACATTAAACGACTGGGTCGCAGCGGCAGGCTGCTAGGCAGCCCTCACTCAAATAATAATATCTATAAGTATCTTATGAAATACAGATGGTTCTCTCAAAGTTTGGGGTCACAGGCGCCATATAATTCGTAGTTGTAAGTTTTGAAAGTTCTGGTTTTCCACTGATTTTTGTTAGCCTTATTCCAAGAAATGAACGATTTAAACATTCTGAAGTGCTCAATTTCACATGTTGTGCCATGTAACATGAAAACCCAGACAAATAATTCAATGAAGAAAAGATTCCTTTTCATTACATAGTAGATAGTTGGTCCAAGTCCGATGTGATACTGTTAATTTGTTCTTTGTTTAATTACTATAGCAAATCATAGGCGTAACATGGAATTCTGGCTAGGTACACTACAATTATACAGAATGTTAAATTTTCATTGAAAAATTTGGAAACATTCAAATCACATTATTTTTCTTATTTCAAATGAGACATAGGTGAGGTGAGGCTAATAAAGACTAGCTAAGGGAATCAAAATAAATCAAAAACAATTTATACAAACTAACAGATTTTAATGTTAATTATACATTCATATCAATCACTTTCAATTATTAAAAGAACGGCATCATCAGCCATAAACGTAGTCAAAATAAAACATACCTAATAACACTGTCTTTAGGCCTTATTAAACTATGATAGCATAATGAAGCCTCAAACTTTAATTTACAAAATTGAACAAAATAAACTTCTTATATTTGGTAATTGAGATCTGTAATCGATCGGGTGCCGAATGAGGGAAACAACCAAAAGGACTGATTGTAGCAGTTATGTTTTAACATGTTTAGTGCCGCTGGCATACCATGTGTGCCATTTGTTGCTCACGTACAGAGCCGGTTTCACACGAAGTGTGTAAATTGCATCCCGGCTTTTGATGATTCAGTAACTCGCTGGCTTACAAAGGTGCACGCATTCTCTTTGCCTTGTAATACAACCATATACCATAAAAACACATGCGGTTTCCTACTTTTTATTATTGTCCAAGAAATAGCTGATGGCAGTACTGGACCATCAGAACCGTAAAGACAGTGTCCCAGTGCATCTAAAATCTACTTAGTGAAAAAAAACAATAATAGTGGGAAGAGTCTGACGAGCCGTTTCTTGAATCCAATTCATACAATTTAGAAGACAGCAAAGAAGACAACGTCAATAGGACTTCAACACCTTATGGCGATGCATAGACTGGTGTTCCAAATATGCAGAATTTCCGATTTGCGGTGTTTGAGGAGTACGTATCAGCAAATAATACGCCTTATAATTTCTGTTTACTGATTAATGGCGAATTGTTAGAACACATAGTGGAACAAACAAATCCTAAGCAACACAACAAAAGAATAATCGAGAATTACCGACTGGAAACTGCTTAGCGTGCAAAAACTTAAGGTCTACTTAGGCATATGGTTTCACATGAAAAAATGTGAAGATAACTAGACTTCAAGATTACTGGAGAAAAGACGATTTATTTGCGATTTCGGGACTACAAGAGTATATGGGCCGTAATCGGTTCATGGTATGGTAACAGGCTCAACAAAATTAGATACTTAGAAAATTATTTCAATACTCGAATGCAGGAAGTTTACTACCCCAATAAATATTTGTCTTTGAACGAATCCATGGTTCTTTGGAGGGGAGGTTGGCTTTTCGACATTTTATCAAAGGAAAAAGGCATAAATATGGGAGGAAGCTTTACCTACTTACTGAGCCAAATGGGGTAACCTTGGGATGCAATACATATACCAGGTCACAAGAGAAATTAGGCGGAGTTGAACATACTGAAAAGGTGGTAATATCGTTGATCACAAATTTCAAAACCAAGGACATTCCTTATAAATAGAGAATTTCTACAAAAATGTGTCGCTCAGCCAACAGCTTTTGAAACAGGAATGGAGACATTTTTACACAGTATTTTGATGGACTTGTGAGTTAGCAAATGAGAGAAATGGACTGTTTCTATCGACGGAGTAACCAGAAGAAATGGTTAGTGTAGAACTAGAAGGGGGAGAGAGTGCAAATATCAAATGCCATTATGAAAAACAACAAGTTTATGTCAGGTGTAGATAGGCACGATCAGATGCTTGCCTAGTATACAAGTGAAAGAAAAACACTCGGTGGTACAAAAACTGGCAATACACTTTCTATCGATGATGTTTTCAAATACGTTCTTTTTGTATTAAATGACCACCGGTAGCAATATGAGTTATAACGACTTCAGAATTACTGTGATCAAAATAAGAATATCCAAAAAGATCTGCCGGAAAAACCACGATGCTCGATTTCTCAACATTTGCCGAAAAAGTTGGACAGTAATCACCGTAAGAGATGTAGTGTTACCGTTTCCACTACGGTATCTCACCATAGATCGCTCTAGGCCCCTCCGAATAAGCGTGTTACCGTGTTAACCACGCTTCCTTAATCACAGATTGAGTAGTAGGCCCTTCGATCAGGCTAGGCACAGAACATACTCTGGGCCTACCTGGACCGAGGGTTTAAATCTCCGTGCATTTCGAAGACTCCCGGCTCTTTCTCTTCAACGACCTCTTCGAAGTCACACTGTCTTAGAAAACCGGCTGCAGCACGCGTTGCCACGAGCCGGCTTTCCGTACCCACGCCATATTGCCAAACCGCCGTTGTTTACCAACGAACAACGTGTTCTTATTTCATTTTAATTCTACGTTCACAAAGAGTGTTTGTGTTAACCATCAGTATTTCCATCGTGTGTGTGACCCCATCCCGGTAGCAGTAGAGTATGCTACAAGAAAACTATACGAAAAATGTCCCAGTATGTTTGTCCAGCATGTTATGATGTGCCTGGACTGTCTGCAATGTTTTAGTGAGCACTAAAAAAGTTAGGTGTTTCGACTTATTTTTGAGTTTTCATTTGTTTTAAAGTTTTTGGGATACTTTTTCTTTTTGTTTTCGAATTATCCTTTTTATTTCCAGTAAACTTCCAAATGATTATCTCATGTTTTTGTGTAATTAAAATATATTTATTTGTTTCTGTTATTACTCATGGGATCTTAACCCTCCGTTAGGCGCGTGGCTACGGGTGTAGCCATGACAATGTTTACTAGTCCGTCTGTTCTCTGGTTATTGTAATCTGACTGATGCTCCTCATATCTCGTTTCACCTTACCTTACTTACCATATAGGACAACTTATAAACTCCAGTATTGTCAAATTGATCAGTTTTATTTTTTCGATTAAAAATTCCTGGAAGAGTTTCATGCGGGTCTTGAAAGTTACTTTTTATTCTGTTTTAAAATGACATTTGCAACCTTTTCGCTGATAGGGCCAAAATATGTTAATAATATGCGAAAAGATTGCCAATATTATTTCAAAACAGAATAAAAAAGTAGCTTTCAAGACCCACATGAAACTCTCCCAGGAATTTTTTAATAGTGAAGATAAAACTGGTAGGTATTCTCTACGTAATTGGGGCACTGAGTTCTAGTTCTAGGAAAAATATTCACAATTGGGACAATTCCAGAATCTCTGGGATAGAGTCTTACTATCTTGCAATGAGTGAAAAAAGATTACGAATCCTCCTTCATTGCCTTCAGTTTGATGATGTTCGTGACAGAGATCAAAGGAAGGCCATTGACAAGTTGGCACCCATTAGACCTGTATGTGAAATGTTTTTAGCTTCTTTCCAAAATAATTTCATATAACAGTAAATGAGCAACTCCTGGCATTCCAAGGTCGTTGCTCATTATGTATGGAATAAAAATGTTTGCGTTGGTGGATGCAAAGGGTTATACTTTAAAATTGGAGACCTATGTTGGTTCTCAGCCTGCAGGAGCATATTTTTTGAGTAATACTTCGAAAGAGATTGTCCTTAGGATGGTAACACCTGTGGAAAATACAAAAAGAAACATCACTGGGGACAATTGGTTCTCTAGTTATTATCTTGCTACTAAGTTACTCAAAAAAATATGTAACATATGTTGGCACAATTCGGAAGAATAGAACAAAAATACCAAATGAATTTCTACCAACCAAACTCGTCAACAATATAGTTCCAAATTTGGTTTTCGAGAGAACTGCACACTGGTTTCATAATTTACCCAAAAAAAGTAAGGCGGTGATTTCAATCTCAACACTGCATCATAATGGCATTGATGAAGAAAGTGGATTTGAGAAACCAGACAGACAAATATATATATATATATATATATATATATATATATATATATATATATATATATATATATATATATATATATATATATATATATATATATATATATATATATATATATATATATATATATATATATATATATATGTCCCAACCATTTCGCTCTTTGTTGTTTGATTTTCTTTACATCTTTATCACCCAGTTCTTCATAAATCTCATCATTCGTTCTCATTCTGAATTCGTTGTGTCCAATTTTAACAGAACCTAATATATTTCTCAGTATTTTTCTCTCCGCAATTTTGAGTTCTTCTTCTTCCTTTTTCGTCATAGAGATAGTTTCTGCCGCGTACATCATACTAGGTCTTATCATTGTCTTATATATATTCATCTTTGTTTTCTTCTTCAAAATCTTATTTTTCAGTAGTAGTAGTAGTAAGCAATTTATAGGTAAAGATCACATGCGGCAAATTTGTCCTAACTGTTTATAAAAATGGCTGTATATGTATTTATTATATTTTGTACATAATATTTAATTCACCATTAATAATTTTCAATAAAATGAACTTGCATCATAATAATGTGTTTTTATTAAAAAAATTACTTCACTCGAATAAAAATTAATTTTGTTTTGTTCATTATAATAATTGCATAAAATAGTATACATTAAATACATTAAAAGTAATTAATATTGTTTTTTATGTAATTCAGGTTTAAGTAATGGCTGTATCCATCGCGCCTTAAAAAGAAAACATTTAATTGAGGAGGTCGTTACTTGATGAAAATCGATATACATATTTATTAAATAAAACTAAAGTATTTAGATTTTCACTATATTGAAAAAAAAGATTCAATCATGAGTAATCCTCTGAGCCCTCTGCTCGCTGAAATTTTCATGGATCATATTGAAAAACTATCCAAGAACATCCGTTATTCAAACACTTTATTTATTGGATTAGATATGTCGACGATATCATTTGTTGTTTCACTGGCACAAACAGACAATTAGAGTCATTCAAAACATTTATTAACAAAATTCACGATGATATTAAATTCACGTTAGAGATAGAAACAGAAAACTCCATTAACTTTCTGGATTTAACTATTACTAAAATTTTGGGCAAACATGATTTTTCTATTTTTCATACGCCATCGCATACAGATATTACTATTCACAGCTCATCTACACATCCTTATCCACATAAATTAGCAGTTTACAAAAGTATGGTACATAGACTCATTAATATCCCAATGTCACATGAAATAATTTCATAAAAGAGCTTGTCCGAATGTTTGTATCGATTTATTTCTAATGCTTCTAGGAGATCTAATTTTGAACTTTTGATTTTATATGTAATATGTCAAAATTTTATTGAATGAATGGTTTTCTTTTATTAGGTGGTTTGAATAATTTGAATCAGATTTATTTTTATCGAAGCTACGTTTATGTTCAGATGTTCTTATGCCAAAACTCCTATAGGTCCTACCGATATAAATTTTATCACAAGAACCGCAATTGAGTTAATAGATTCCTGATTTACTTGATTTTCAAACGAGATTTATTATTTTAATATGTTTACCTAAGTTATTAGAAGTTTTGAAAGCTATATTAAGATTTTGTTTGACGAGAAATGATTTAATATTTGTACTTGCGGAACCGCAGAATGTTAAACTGTTGAATATTTTTAGTCTCTTATGAATAGGATATACTTCATTTATTGCTTTCTGATAGAGTTTTTACGAATGATTAGATCTATCATATCCGGATTATATGAGTTATTAATGGCTATCTAAATATAATTAAACAAATACGAATCTATCAAAAATTGATGGTCAGAAAATTTAGTTTTACGTGGAGTAAGTTTCGGTTTTCGTGACACGAGAAAATTTAAGTCAATAAAGGTTACAGTCCAACTATGATTGAGAACATGATTTCACCTTAAATATTTAGCATCTAACAAAAATTTAAACCGATAAAGAACAAAATATTTTAAAGCAATCCAGGAAGTATTATTCAAGTATAAAACTCTAAAAGTTCTAACTATTAAACAAAATATTAACAGCTTAACTTATATTGGTAATCCTAGTCTAAAATTAGTATTATCAAGTATCAAACAAAAAAAGTTCTAACACAAAATATAACAGCTTAACTTATATTGGTAATCCTAGTCTAAAATTAAAATCATTAAGCATTATAATTTCAATAAAGCATTCAATTGATAATTCTTTAGGCCAACATATCAAAAACTGCAAATCCAAAATTGATAAAAGTAATAAATCCAGTGATTATAAACTGTCTTGCGGGGATTGTAATAAAATTTATATTGGTAGAACTTTCAGAAATTTTAAAGTTAGATTATCCGAGCACAAACGTAGTTTTAATTATCATAATTCAGATTCCAATTATTCTAATCACTTACTCGAAGAAAACCATAATTTAAATGATAATTTCAAAATTTTACACAATAAAAATAACAGACAAAAACTAAATCTATTGGAAATTTTAGAGATCAACAAAGAAAAGAATTCAGGTAGGTTACTTAATAGTCAATTAGATCTAAATCTTTCTCCTATACTCCATCTTTTCAATTCATAAAGTAAGCAACTCCGATTGGTTTTCCAACATACCCCTTGTACTTGTACCTATTGTAATATTAAGTAGGAAATAAGACTAATATATAAGGAATAACTCTGTTCATTAGTTTGTATCCATTTGATGAAGCCACAGTGTGGTGAAACCGGTCATAGTTTTGTTAATATAGTGAATATCTAAATATTTGAATTTGGGAGGCTTTTACTTGGTAAAATTCCATTATAAATAATATTAATTTGTTTTTAAAATTAATTTGTTTCGTAAAAGATTCAGAGGTTCAGGGTTTAAATCGACTTGTTCATTGTCAGAACAAGTCAATTTTAGCCCTTCACCTCTATAGAATCTCTTCACGGAGCAATCTTTTCCTTAATTTTATTGGATATACCTGTCATAAAAAACCACTTAAGAAGAAGCAACCCAATAAGCTTTTAATTACTAAAGAACTTTTATTGTTATATTCTCATTTATATTTTTTCTGTATATTCATTCGTCTGAAGAAGCTAGGGTGTAGTGAAACCTGTTACGAATCGCAATTATTAAGTAAAATTCCTTAAAACACAGTACTTGTTTTTTAATATCTAAATACTTTAGTTTTATTTCATTGAAAATAAGATTTATTATTAATCACGTGCCAGGAGCAAACATGTGCACACAAGGTGTGCCACTGGCCTTCGAAAAGTAAATTTTGGTGAATAAAGCTGCAAATAATTTCTACAATAGTTTTCTATATAGTCGGTTGACAAAACAAGGCTAAATACTAATTTTTACATATTGGATTTTGGGATTCCCCGTTTGAGGGGCCGGCAGTGAACGTTAAAATATAATATAATAATAATAATAATAATATTAATATAAAATATAACCGTATCTAATTTTTTATGTACTTCCGCTAAATAATTGTAATTTGTACTTAAATCTTGAATATTTACATGCACATGCCCAAGTCAGTTTTGAGTTCTCTACTACATTTCGGTTTTTATATCAGAATGTTCAAAATATCCATGCAATATAAGATCATTTTTTCCAGATGCTTGATAATCACACTGACCACATTTATACTTTTTTTCTGCAAGATGAACGTTCTTTTCATGCCTCTTAAGAGAACTCTTCAAGTTTGTCTGATAATCACAATGCGTACATTTGTGATTTTTTATATTTAGATGGACGCTATTTATATGTAGTTTAAGATGGCCTTTTTGGGATGCTTGATAGTCACATTCACCACATTTATGATTTTTTATTTGTAGATGTACACCATCTACATGTTGCTTAAGATGACTTTTTTCAGTTGTTTGATAATCACATTGGCTACAGTGATACTTTTTCATGCGAAGATGTACTCTTTCTATATGCCTTGTGAGAGTGCTCTTTCGAGATGTTTCATAGTCACATTGGCCACATTTGTGATTTTTTATATTGAGGTGTACGCTGTTTATATGATGCTTAATATGATAACCTCTGGTAGTTTGATAATCACAGTGGCTACATTCATGGATATGAGTTTGTAAACCAAGATGAATAGTATCTATATGGGATTTCAGTTTACTCTCTTGAGTTGTTCGATAGTCACATTGATCACATTTGTAATTTTCAATATCAAGGTGTATATCATCCATATGTTGTTTGAAATTATTTTCGTCAATAGTTTGAAAATCACACTGACTACATTTGTAATTTATTTTGTTGCAATGTACAGTATCTATATGGTGTTTCAGATTACTTTTAATGAATGATTGATAATCACATTGAGTGCATTTGTGACATCTTATGTTGATATGTACTCTTTCTATGTGGCGTTTAAGAGGAGCTATCTTAGACGTTTGGTAATCACAATGGACACATTTGTAATCTTTTATTCCAAGATGTACATTATTTACATGCCTCCTTATTATACCTTTATTAGTTGCACGATAATCACATTGACTACACTTGTGTTTTTTTATGCCAAGATGTACAGTATTTACATGATTCTTAACAATATTCTTCTTGGCTGCCCGAAAGTCACATTCGCAACATTTGTGATTTTTTATTTGAAGATGCTTACTTTTTACATGAAAATCGAGATAACTTTGTCGATATGTCCTATAATCACAATGATCACATTTGTAATTTTTTATTTGGAAATGTACAACATCCATATGCTCCTTTAAATTAGTCTTTCTATTCGTTCGGTAATCACAGTGAATGCATTTTTCATTTCTTATTTGAAAGTGTTTACCCTCTACATGTTTTTTGAGATTTCCCTTAAAAGACGTTTCGTAATTACAATGACTGCATTTGTGATTCTTCAGTCCAAGATGTTTACTATTTATATGCAATTGAAGATTAGTCTTCGAAATTGTTTTGTAGTCACATTGACTACACTTGTGATATATCCGCCTTTTAACATTACCTATTTCATTGTTTTGGGAATCACAATTAGTATTTTCAAGATGGTCGTTCAGATTCAAACCATTATCACAGCGACTGAATTCATTTTTTATTTCAAGATGAATATTCTTCTCTTGATTCATCAAGGAATGCTCCTGAGATATAGAACAATCGCATGGATCATATTCGCGTTTGACACCACTTTCATAATCTTCCAATGTACCTTTGGGAATTGTGAAAACGTTTGGCACCACGTTTTCATCCTTCACAGAGCATTGAAATCTGCAAAAAATCAAGCTCTTTAAATTTTAAAATGAAATAGATTCGGCCGTATTTATGTGATGTGTAATTGACATTATGTAGAATGCGAATATTACTACGTAAAAAATATCACTGTTTAAGATAGAGAAGTTTATTAAACGTAATCTCGAGCTTTCACTCATCAGACAAGTATGAGTTTAAAACTTAAATATAACATTAGCAATTTTCTTATAAACAGGTACATAGAAATGGGTTAACAGAATAGGTAAAATACACTTTAGAAATTAAAATTGAGTACTAATATATAATTAAGAACTACTTAAAAATTCCAAATATTGCAGAATAACATAAATTCGTCAAGTCGTTAAGTAATATTTGATTATTGTCTATATTGTGTTTGGCTTTGAATACTTGTAAGGTATTTTTGTTGTGAAATTTCAGATTTGAAAGGTTTGTAGCATTGAAACGCCACGCTTGCCAGGCGGGTTGGCGAGTTTGATTTCAGCCGCTCGATTCAAGAACAGACGCTCAGAATCTTGCACTGATGCGTCAGTCCGCCTCAAGGATTCTGGGGGAGGCAAAATTCGAAAGAAACAAGTGCGAAGGACCAGAGATATTTTGAAAAGTTATAGATCGCTACTTACAATGTCAGAACTCTCAGATCAGAGAGTCATCTCGAAAGACTGGAGGAGGAACTGCTGAACATTAAATGGGATATCTTGGGCATTAGCGAGACGAGATTGAAGAGCTAACTCGCTACAACCTTAAAATCAGGACATTTGCTGTATCAAAATAACACAGAAACGAATGATCACCTAGGGGGAGTTGCGTTGTTAATACATAAACGATTGAAACCAAGAATTGTCACCATGAAGTCCATTTCTGACAGAGTTATATACATCGCCATCAAGGTCAATAAGAGATACAATTTGCAAGTTATACAAGTTTATGCACCAACCACTTCATCTGATGACGAAACAGTCGAAAACGCTAAGTATGTCGTGGTGATTGGAGATTTTAATGCCAAAATTGGTAAAAACAATGACACGGAAACCCGGCACGTTGGCAGATTCGATTCTGGTGAGAAAAACTCTCGGGGAGAAATGCTCATCAATTTCTGCAAGACTCTATTGTATGAACTCTTTCTTTCAAAAACCGGAAACGCGGAGATGGACTTGGAAAAGTCCTGATGGAAAAGTAAAAAACGAAATCGATCTCATCATAATAAACAAGAGAGAAATATTTGAATTGTGGAGGCCGTTACTTGATGTAGATCCATGATATAATTGAGATAAAAACACAAAGTTTAACTTTAATCTACACTTTATTTGAAAAAATTCGACGACGTTTCGCTGACACAGCAGCTTTATCAAGAATAAAAAATAGAATGAAGAGTATGGTATTATAAACAAATCGTAAAACAAGTTGGATGAATAACAGGAAAATCCACACCGAGCCATTGTACAGTTAGTATGAAAGGTAATAAAAACTGATTAAACAAGTTAAGTAGGGGTGAGTAATTCAAACCTACGTGTTCATTCAAAAGCTTGTCCGAATGTTTGTATCTATTTATTTCTAATGCTTCTAGGAGATCTAATTTTGAACTTTTTGATTTTATATGTAATATGTCAAAGTTTTTATTGAATGAATGGTTTTCTTTTATTAGGTGGTTTGAATAATTTGAATCAGATTTATTTTATCGAAGCTACGTTTATGTTCAGATGTTCTTATGCCAAAACTCCTATAGGTCCTACCGATATAAATTTTATCACAAGAACCGCAATTGAGTTTATAGATTCTGATTTACTTGATTTTTCAACACGAGATTTATTATTTTAATATGTTTACCTAAGTTATTAGAAGTTTTGAAAGCTATATTAAGATTTTGTTTGACGAGAAAGGATTTAATATTTGTACTTGCAGAACCGCAGAATGTTAAACTGTTGAATATTTTATAGTCTTTATGAATGGGATATACTTCATTTATTGCTTTCTGATAGAGTTTACGAATATTATATATATAATAGATATATGAATTATAATGGCTATCTGTTTGATGATGTTTAACTCTTTATTATAATCTTCTACTGATAAAGGTAAATTGAGTAACCGATGTACCATGCTGTTTAAAGCTGCAACTTTGTGTTGAATTGGATGTAATGAGTAGTTATGTATAATTGTATCAGTATGAGTTGGTTTACGAAAGACCGAAAAACATGATTATTATTTTGTTTAGTGATTTTAAGTCCAAAATTTATGGAATCGTTCTGTTCAATTTCTATCGTGAATTTAATGTTCAAATGGATGGAATTAATGAAATTAACAAATAAGTCTAATTGACGAGTAGTTCCAATGAAACATACTAAGATGTCGTCAACATATCTATACCAATAAAGAAATTTGGAAATGAGTGGATGTGTATGAATTTTCTGTTCAATATTATTCATAAAATCTCTGCTAAAAGTGGACTCAAAGGATTTCCATGATCAAACCATTTTCACTACTGTAATAGATGTTGTTGAAAGAAAAATAATTTTGTTCAATGCAAACGTCCAACAGATTCAATATTTCTGATTTGATTATGTGGTTAACATGATTCGAATTCAACATGTTTTCGATTAATATTTTGACATCACCTGAGGAACACTTCTTCTTCTGTACTCAATTTACCTTTATCAGAAGAAGATTATAATAAAGAGTTAAACATCATCAAACAGATAGCCATTAATAATTCATATAATCCGGATACGATAGATCTAATCATTCGTAAAAAACTGTATCAGAAAGCAATAAATGAAGTATATCCTATTCATAAAGACTATAAAATATTCAACAGTTTAACATTCTGCGGTTCTGCAAGTACAAATATTAAATCCTTTCTCGTCAAACAAAATCTTAATATAGCTTTCAAAACTTCTAATAACTTAGGTAAACATATTAAAATAATAAATTTCGTGTTGAAAAATCAAGTAAATCAGAATCTATAAACTCAATTGCGGTTCTTGTGATAAAATTTATATCGGTAGGACCTATAGGAGTTTTGGCATAAGAACATCTGAACATAAACGTAGCTTCGATAAAAATAAATCTGATTCAAATTATTCAAACCACCTAATAAAAGAAAACCATTCATTCAATAAAACTTTGACATATTACATATAAAATCAAAAAGTTCAAAATTAGATCTCCTAGAAGCATTAGAAATAAATAGATACAAACATTCGGACAAGCTTTTGAATGAACAGGTAGATTTGAATTACTCACCCCTACTTAACTTGTTTAATTAGTTTTTATTACCTTTCATACTAACTGTACAATGGCTCGGTGTGGATTTTCCTGTTATTCATCCAACTTGTTCTACGATTTGTTTATAATACCATACTCTTCATTCTCTTTGTCATTCTTGAAAAAGCTGCTGTGTCAGCGAAACGTCGTCGAATTTTTTCAAATAAAGTGTAGATTAAAGTTAAACCTTCTGTTTTTATCTCATTTATAAGAGAGAAATATGTTACAACGTTTCGGTCCTGAATAAATTCGACACAAATGCGTTAGAGCTACAATCCATCTCGACACCAAATATGAACGAACCAAAATGATACTGAAGAAACAGAAGTATCCCACTTTAGAGGTTCGAAAAAGCTGTCACGACGAAATTACAACACTCAGACTATTTGGGAGATGGAGAAATGGATGTTCTTACTCAGAAGATCACAAGTTGTTTACAAGTGGTAACAAAGAAGACGTGCAGTACTCAGAAAAACACAGGGAAAATCCGTCAAAACACCAGACATCTAATTGAAAAAAGGAGAAACACAAGTCGGGAGGATGACAAATATAAAACATTGAATAGGGAAATAAACAGTATTCGGAAAGACCCGAGAGATTGGAAGAAACAGCTAGTTAAAGAAACTATTGAAAACAACAAGAACAAGTCCCCAGATCGAAACTATCAAATGGAAGAACTAAAATGACGAAAATAAAGAAATCTGAAGATATCTTGGTCAGAAAGAGGGAAGAAATCGTAGTTGTCATTGAAGAATTTTACAAAAAAACTTCATAGTTCTAATAATCAAGAACAGAAATATATCAAAAGACATATTCTTAATACCGGTTCTGAATACATTCCCGAAATTGAAACAAATTGCGCTCAATCAGATGAAGAACAAAAAATGCCCCGGTGAAGATAAGATCACCATCCAGATGTTGAAGATGGGAGGAGAATATCTGTTGGAGAACGTACGGATCCTTCTCAACAAATGCCTTAACGAAGGAAGAATACCAATGGTATGGAATAATGCTCAAGTCATTCTTCTGTATAAGAAGGGACACAGAAATAACATAGAAAATTACCGACCAATAAGCCTTTTATCCCACTTGTACAAATTACTGACGAAAATAATGATAAATAGATTAACCAACAAAATGGACACTTATCAATCCGTCGAACAAGCCGGCTTTCGGAAAGGCTTCAGTACAGTAGACCATTTGAAAGTGATACGGACTCTCATCGAAAAAACCTCAGAGTACAATGTGATATTGCACATGGCATTTATAGATTTCAAGAAATCGTTTGACTTGATTAAAACTTGAACAACACTAAGAGCACTAGATAACGCGAGAATGGGCAGTAGATATTCAAATTTCATCAAATACATATACGCCATCGGGGCTCTCTCGGTCAAACAGAGATGGAATTTGAGGAAATATCGCAGGTTATGTATTTTTTTATTATCTCCTTAGTCCCTTTCATGACCTTGCTTGCTATCTAAAATCTTTTCTTAGATTTGTTAAGACATATAAGAAGTTTGATTGTTGAAATATGTTTCTGCTGGTTTTCTTTTTCCATTGTTACAGATTCCTGTCCCAAACCCCCTTCCTTTCTCTCTTGTTTTTGGAATTCATAGAATGCAAGAGAGAATGAAGCGGCTAAGCAGAAAAATCTTTGGAACTCTTTATGTACACACGACACTAACACATCATAAACAGACAAGCTATTGCTAGTGCAATAGCGACAGGGAAACGAGTTTTTTCCTCAGGTTTTTTCACTCGTTTATTGAATCATATACAAGATAGTATGGTTATATATATATGTTACATTTCCTGAGCTCACACTTTGTTTTTTCAGACACACACAAAATTATAGATATAAGCATTTATTGTAAATACAATTATTCAAATTTTTTGTAAATCCTCTTTTTCTTTCTTATATAAATCATCTTGCTCAGTCCTTGCTTCAACAGATTATTTAGAAAGACATAATGCCGTCGCTAATATTATTCATATTAATCTAGGAATTAAACATGACCTAATTCTTAAAGAAAAAATTTCACAAATATGAGATTATTTGTGAAAATGACAAATATAAACTTTATTTTGATAAAACAATTTTGCAACAGAGCTGTAAAACACAATAGACCAGATATCATATATATATATATATATATATATATATATATATATATATATATATATATATATATATATATATATATATATATATATATCCTAATATATAATTATACGATAATGATTGCCTGGCAATGGTATTAATTACCGGGTGGTGAATTTAAACGCCACAATCCAAATAACGATAGACGAAGAAACAACATCAAAAGAAATCCAGTGAAAAGAGGCATACAACAGGGAGGCACGATCTCTCCAAAATTATTTACATTGGCTCTGGAGGACGTGTTCAAGGGTTTGAAGTGGGAAACGAGAGGCATAAATATAGATGGTGTACGTCTGAACCATTTCCGATTTGCAGACAACATAGTTCTTATAAGTGATAATGCAGAAGATCTTTGCACAATGCTGGAAGAACTATATGAGGCTGGCTTGACCTATGGACTCGAGATGAACCTGGATAAAACGAAAGTTGAGTCCTGAAAATTTAAGAATCAGTATTAGTAACCACGAGACCGAAAATGTTACAGAATACATTTATCTGGGGCATAAAATCGTACAAGGCAGGGAAAATCAAACCTCTGAAATATCGAGAAGAATAGGACTAGGTTGGACTGCATTTGGAAGACTGGGTCATGTGTTCTAATCTCGAGAAATCCCAATAAATCTCAAAAGGAAAACGTTTGAGACATGTATGATGCCAGTCCTCACATACGGTCTTGAGACAATGACTATCACCCGCGCATACGCCAACAAACTCCAGGTGACACAACGAGCAATGGAGAGATCGATGCTTGGCGTTAGTTTGCGAGATAAGATCAAAAATGAGGAAATAAGACGAAGAACACGCGTAACGGACATTTTGAGAAGATTAGCGGAACTCAAATGGCGCTGGGCTGGACATGTAGCCCGCCAAGAACCAAACAGATGGACTCATAAAATAATGGTATGGCGCCCAAGACAAACCAATAGGAGTGTCGGTAGACCTCCGAAACGATGGCGGGATGATATCCAGAAAACAGCAGGAAAAAATTGGATTCAGATTGCCTTAAATAGACAGAGATGGAAAGATTTGGAAGAGGGCTTTGTTCAAGAGTGGATATCCACAGGCTGAAGAGAGAGAGAGAGAGATTTGTAAGGATTCAAGATAATTGCGTTTTATACCTTTTTGTGCTTGGGATCTGTAGATTGTCTATTGATAAAAAATATGATTGTTTTCAATGCAATGTTATGCCAGAGTGGAATCTGTTTTGTTTTTACAAAAATATGAATGATGTTCCGTATATCTAATTCTAAACGGCCTGCCTGTTTGACCAATATAAATTTCGTAACAATGTGAACATATTATTTTATACACTCCTGAGTAATCAAAGTTTTGAGTTTTATCTTTGGCATTGAAAAATATATATTCGAAAGTTTGGTTGTGTATTTGTAGGCTATTTTTACATTGGGGATTTGAATGTCATTTGCGATTTATTCGAAATTGGACAGAAATAAGTTAATGAGGAATATTGATGTGTGTGGCTGTCAGAACTATTCTGATGATAAATACTGTTACAGGCTTTCTGCAAACGTTTCTTAGACACAAGTTTGTCTATCATTGAGGGAGAATAGCCGTAATTCTTTGCGACAGTTTCAACTGATGAAATTTATCTACTGAGATTTGTGATGTGAAAGCTCTGTGAGTCATAGAATTGAAGGCATCTGATTTATGTCGAATAGGAAAGAGGAATCAGAAGGAATACGAGTGTCTGTTTTAGTAGGTTTACGATATACACGGTGTTACATAATAGTATGTCACAACTTGACGGGGTAAATCTACGTGCAATTTTAAGGAAAAACGTTCATATAAACATAGGTCCGCAAAAGCTTCGTTACGGAGCTACAGGGTGTTGAAATTTCAGGAAAAAATCTACAAGGTGTTATCTTTTCCGGAGCCATGTCTTCTTTTGCCCTTTCAAACTAACTCACTAATCAGCGTACAATCAATTTTCGTCATCTTTGCTCAATTTAGAAACTTTTTTGACACTTGTAATTTTTTCGTATCTCCGACCGTTCTCGAGCAAGAAATTATTAAACGATTGTATGCATTCGCTGAATTGAAAGCATTTCAAATTAAAAAATGACTAGTAGGCTTCGATATTTTTCATTTATTTATTTATTTTGACAGTTGAGGGCGTTGTCTATGTGATTTTTTATGAGGGCGTAAAGTTTTGGAGGTCCAGGATTCATATATATAAAAAAATTGACTAGTTTTGTTAGTATTGTCGTAATTAATACTACAAGAGCTCAGATTTGGCCGGATATTTTTCTATGCTCGTTCTCGAATACTTACGTGCAGGCAATTAAACCAGAACTGGGAGATAAAATCATGAGTGCGTAGCTCGAGTAAATCTACGTCCAATTTTCAGAAAAAATATTCATATGAACATAGGTCCGCAGAAGCTTCGATAACGAGCTACAAGGTGTTGAAATTTTCGGAAAAAATTGTTTTTTTCTTCAGAACTCCTGCAGTTTTTGAGACATTCAGCCCAAATTTACAATGCAAGCTATTTTCCACAGCCTCAATCATTACACGTCCAAAATTTCAACTGGAATCTAGGTGTTTTCTTTTCCGGAGCCATATCTTCTTTTGCCCTTTCGAACTTTTTTGCAATACGCAACTGATCAGCGCACAATCAATTTTATTCATCTTCTTTCAATTTAGAAACTTCTTTGACAATTGTAATTTTTTCGTATCTCCGACCGTTCTCGAGCAAAAAATTATTAAACGATTGTATGCATTCGCTGAATTGAAAGCATTTCTAATTAAAAAATGACTAGTAGGCTTTTATTTTTTTCATTTATTTATTTATTTTGACAGTTGCTAAAGTTGAACCAGTGTCTGCTCGAATTGTTTATTAAATTAACGAATAGTTATAAGACATTTAAAGTTATTGCTGTAAGAAAAAATGGCTAATTTTACTAACGCCGAATTGGCTGATATCCATTACATGAAGGGAAAAATTTTAACAGACCCAGATATCAGAGCTACAAAAACAAGCAGCGGTTGTCTAACTCTTGCTCGAGTAAGGAAGGACCAGGACTCTGCAGAGTTATATAAGTTGAAACTAAACCTAAAGACACAGATTGAAAAACTTGAGGGAAGAGAACTCTAGAATAATAAATGAAGCTGAAAATAAGAGCAAGACTATTTGGAAGGTGATTAACTCAAAAATCAATAGAAAACAATTAATCGAAAATGGTTCGCCTCCAACTGCAGATAATCTGAACCGTTTTTTACAAACAAAACACACAATTTCACAGAGTATGCCGACCTCAATAACACCAAGTAGTTCCCTCTTAGAAAACAAAAAAGCCAGGGATCCATGTTCCTTCATGCCACGATGCCGCAAGAGATTCTGAAGGAACTTTCAGAATCTGTAGAAAAACCTCTCGAGACGTGTATGAATTCTCTGTGAGATTGCTTAGAAATGTAGCTCCAATCCTGGCAGAACCACTGAGCAAGATAATAAGTCTGTGCTTTGAGAATGGATGCTTTCCGGACGAGCTTAAGGTCGCCACGGTGGTACCAATCTATAAAAAAGCCAATAGGGGCGATACTACCCGCCTTCTCGAAGACCTTCGAGGCCACTATTATATCTAGAATATAAATAGAGGGGAAGCTATCCTGACCTGTCTGGATCTGACGAAAGCATTCAACTGTGTGAATCACGAGAAGCTGTTGCTGAAGCTTGAGCACTGTGGAGTGAGAGGACCTGTTTTGGAGCTGTTTCAATCGTATCTACAAGATCGATACCAACTGGTCGAATCGGGTAAATGTACCTCTACTAGAAGTAAGAAAAAATGGCAAAGAAATGGAGTTTTTTGGACATTTTGTTAAGAAACGGTGTTTGAATGAAGTTTTTTATATTGGTATATTCAGAAAAGTTGTTGGCCATGACAATAGCTAAAACTTTGCCGAAGACAGTAAAGCGATATTCCGAACGGTTTAGGAATTACAAGCATATAATGTACTGAAGTCAAAAGCGACGAACCCTACTAAAATCAGCTAACTTCAAAGGCGAATATCTCCTAAACAAGAGCTAACTTTCAAAAACGGTGGTTACCACTGGATTCAGCGTTCCCGATATAGGTTTACTAGGTATGTCTCCCGCGTTAGAATTTTGAACTTGCACAGTGTTATATGAACGAGGGGAACAGCAACAATATCCGCAACAATTTTCGAAAGTGGCACAGGTACTTCATCGACACCTACCGATGTCTTATTTTCCAATTGCCTTATGTAACAAACGATATATTGTTTCTATTACTGGCCTGAAAAACAGGCTAAATTCACAAAGTTTAATTTTTCAATGCTTTCATTTTCATTGTTTGTAACATTCGGACATGCATTCGTAAAGTAATGGTTCATTTCATTCAAACGGTCATTTTTATTTTTTTTCTGGAAAAGATTCAAATACTGCATCCTTCCGATATTTTTTGACTGGTTATATCCTTGACCAACGACCATGTAGCCTTTGATTTATTTTTCGAATTATTCATGAAATGTTAGCTACTATTGACTTTAGCCTGCCTAACAACCTGTTTCAATATGTTTGAATATAATCTGTAATGCTCATACTGTACTGCGCCCTCTCTTATTCGCTCAAAAAAAGTTCTTCTAGTTTTGCTGGATATTCTTATTTCACAGGTCATCCAAGACACAGCCATAATTCCCCTCTTTTGAGAAACTCTCTTGACTGGAAAAATCGGATTCATTAAATTTTGATACACATTTTCAAACATTGAAATTATTCAAGACATCATTCCAGGAGATAATTTCCAGACCAAGAGAGAACTGACCCATCTTCTCTTCAAAAAAGCCCGCCTCCACACATAATCGCCTCTACTCATTGAACAACAACATATTGAGCATAGTTATCAGACAACAGACACAACTACAGAGTTTTTCCTAATTCCGTCAAAGTTCACAAAGATTTTATCGAAGAGTGTTTGAGACCTTATTGACACCCTTGTTGGATTAAATATCGTCAATAAGAAACCATAACTTGCTAAGAGCTCCACAAGTTTCCTTTTTACGTCTCTTTGTCAAAAGATCCACATTGAAATCCCCGCAAACAATCAACTTAAAGTTAACAAATCTTCAAATCTTCTTATAAAAGCATCAAAATCACCAAGACATGTGCGATAGACCGACAAAACCGCAATTTTCTTAAATTTAACTCACCACACAAGCCACTTCAATGACACCCTCTACACACATTTCACAAATGAAACAGACTTCTTGAAAATCGTTAATTCCATCCCTCAGCATTATACATGATCTTCCATGTATAATAGTATCTCTTGAGAAGGAAGAAACAACCTTATAGTTCTTCACCTTGACAAAATCCCATTCATCCTTTGTCAGTCAATGATCCGTAAGGCACAACACGTCGGGTGGGCCCTGATGCGTTTCAACAAACATCTCCAACTCTTGCGTTTGCGTTTTGTTTCGCAGGTACTGAATATTTTGGTGCAGTATTTTCAAATACTCCTCTTCTTTTTGTTCACCTAGGCATTTCTTCTCCTTTCTGTTTTCAATACTAGTGTTCATGTTAAAGTCATTCTCTTGTTGAGCGATTTGTGGAGCCTTTTCCGATCCAATCGGAATAAGAAAGGACTGATTCTCGCACCCTCCTCCTCCCTGGGAATGCTCACTCTGAGTGATGAGTATTCTTCTGGCCTTTTGGATTTTGTTTCCAGAATACGCTTGCAACACGTGAAGTGCGTGCTCCTTATGTAGTCTCCATGTTTTCACTTGTTAAATTACCATGCAATGGCAGTTCTATGTTGACAGTTCAAAAATGGCGACAAATTTGAAATGAAACCTACCGATGGAAGACCCTTTATGAGTATAAGTATAACTTTACCCCAAAAAGTATTCAGTCGATCTCTGATTAAAAAAATATTTAGAAACAATTCATCAGTTTATTTTACAGTGTGAACCATACACTGTCGTCTATTGCAAGTGTTGTATATGATGTTTATTTTTCTCTTTCAATACATTGTAACAGTTAACATTCCTTTAGATATGTCCTACTATATTCACTGTGACATAATAATGTATCTGTTATAAATTTTGGAATAAATTCATTTTATTTAATATAGTTTTAAGATCTGTCTATTACCAGATCCCAGCATCTGATAACTCATAGCCATGCTATATTATACTATAACTTGAGAAGAACAATTTTGAATCTCAATCAGTCTCATATGTCTAAATAACTATTTGATTAGCACCATATTAACAAATTTTTTGAAAATTTGGCGCATTAGGAACAGAAAGTTTATCACCAATCAAATATAACTGATAAGAGATCAAATCTGTTAAAAATGATTTTAATAACCCACAATTCAAATATAGAGGCAATATCAACTTTAGGTAATTCTGTCTTGTATGATGACGAGTTCTGCGCTCCCAAAACGAGTCAATCAGCTGTTTACCGAATGCCTTAGAATTTTATACAAAGTTGTCAAATTTGAAACATATTTTTCTTCATTTCGTTTTCTCTATTTCTAACAAAATATAATTGAGGAATAGAGCATGATAATCCATTTCCAATATGTATACCACAATTTAATCGAATAATAAATTTTCAGTTTGAATTTATGAAAGCTGTTCACACTTTCCCAGAAATGTTCTAGATTCAATATTTGATCAATTAACTTTTTCAACAGATATTTAAGAAAAATAGAAAATACCGAAGCTGGTCTTACCATATACAGTAATAATTTGGCAGTGTAACGGTATTCAGAATTTAATGCAAAAATCATAACTGAAAGACAAAAAGAAATGTTCAGCAAATGGCAAAGTAGCATATCATCTAGTATACCTATAACCCAGAATACTTTACTGTATTCTGGGTTGCCAATGTTTATGTTCTAAATAATCTGAAAACAATAATGAAAATCACCAATTTTGAGAAGGAAAACTCCATTCCCACATTCATTACAAAATTGAAAAGATGATTTTGTATGTCCCACAGTATATTTTTGTATATTCGATAAACTATTTATGAGATTATGAGAAGTGTCTCCTTTTCTATATTTAGTTAATAATTTATCTCGTAAACGTTGTTTTTATGGTATTAACAATATGACATACGAGAAATAGTTTATTACTTATTGACTAGAAACTAGAAAAGATAAATGGTCTACTAGAGACAAGTGTGTTCAACTATTGTGTTCGCATATTGACAAACCATTGCGTCCAAATATTATTTTGAGTAATTATTTAGTATAGTGTCAGTCAAAATTCACTGAAAAAGTGGTTCCTTACTAATTTTGGGTCCCAGAGTCCAAATCTGAGATCGTTTTGCCCCGGAAGGCTATCGTTTACGAAAAAACCAAATCACATTTCTTTGAAAGTCCTCTTGTCTATATCATTCAAACTCTATAATTGCTTCATTAAAATACCTTGTTACTATTAAAATGGATAATATATACACACATGTACCATTAATTAGTAATTCTACGCTCAAATATACATTAATTTCTTATTAAAATGCTTTTCAATTGATCAATTTGATCAATTATAATGTTCATTTATATATATATATATATATATATATATATATATATATATATATATATATATATATATATATATATATATATATATATATATATATATATATATATATATATATATATATATATATATATATATATATATATATATATATATATATATATATATATATATATATATATATATATATATATATATATATATATATATATATATATATATATATATATATATATATATATATATATATATATATATATATATATATATATTAAGATATCAATTAACAGAAGAAAACAGTGAAAGTGAAGAATAATGAATGGGAAGACGAAAATTCAAGCAAAATACTACACATATCAAACACATCAACCTCAGGTACTCAAAGTGAAATCAGTTTGGCTTCACCAATTGAAACTTTCGCGCACAACGTTTTTCTTCCAGACGTCAAAATTGTTCTTGAATTGATTCACACCAGGGGCATTCACAACTCATTCGGCAGTCCATTCCACTTCTGGAAAACTCTGTTCGACAAAAAGTGTTGTCTTGAAGTTTTCTTTCTTCAGCTTGTAGTTGTGTTCTTGCAAATTATCCTCATTGCGAACGAACATATATGATAAGTCAATCCCAAACGGACCATGAAGGGCTCGATATGTACTTATAAGGTCGCCTCTCTCACGTCTGTCCGCGAACGAAGTTGAATTCATTAGCTCAAGACGGTGACTGTAACTCGGACGCAAGCGCCCATATGGAATACGCGTTGCCCATCGCTGCACACCCTCAAGAAGTTCGGCGTCACCCTTCAAACCTGACCACCAAGCAGGACAAGCGAATTCCAGGAGAGGCCTTATATAAGTGGTATAAATTTTTGAGGCAACTTGTAGCTCACAATTGAGGAATGACTTGGAAACTAGGTAGGTCATTTTTTTAGCTCTAGAGGTGATCGATAAAATGTGTTTGCTCCAACTAAGATCCTCTGAAATTATAACACCGAGGTCGTTATGAGAGCTCGTTGTTTTGAGTGGAACCCCATCAAGGGATTTTTCTTACCGATGTGAAGAACGACGCACTTCTGAATATTGAGGGGAATCAACTAACCAGTACACCATCGAGATATCATGTTTGAATCGTCTTGCAACAAAGCGCCGTCGAGTATGGGGTGGGTATATAACTTGGTATCATCAGCAAATTGCGAGCACCTTGACTTCAAGATAAGTGGTAAATCGGCTGTGTATATAAGAAACAACACAGGGCCCAGAACAGAACCCTGTGGTACACCGCTAGTAACTGGTCTCCATGCAGAATTCTTATTTAATATTGGAACGAAGTACTCCCTATCACCAAGAAAGGCTCTGATCCAAGCAAGCAATTTCGCCCTAATCCCGAAGTGCTCGAGTTTCAAGAGCAGCCGTCTGAGTGGCACCCTGTCAAATGCCCTGGAGAAATCAACGTAGACAAAATCGACAGGAGTACCAGAATCTACCGATTCCGTCCAAGAATTTACACATTCAAGAAGATTGGTATTCATGGATCGACCAGGTAAAAAGCCATATTGATTTCTCGGAATTATATCGTTTTTTAGGAGGAAGTCAGGCATCCGATCGAGAACCACTCTCTCGAAAACCTTGCAGGCTGATGACGTTAAACTTATGGGACGATAATTGCTTGGAGATATTTCGTCGCCACTTTTGAAAAAAAAAATCTAACCACGAAGCCGACAGCGCGTGAGAGCGAAAAGATTGATTGAAAATCAGGGTAAGTGGAGAAGACAATAATGATGCACATGATTTTAGTACTTTAGGTGATAAACCGTCGGCACCAGGCGCAGAAGAACCGTTCACATCGGCAAGATGTTTCTCAATAACGTTGGTAGGGAAATCTATCTCCCTCAAACGGAAATCTCTTCAAACCAAACCTAACTAACCTAACCAAACCTCAAACCTAATTTAAATTTATAATTTCTGAATTGAATAGGTTTGTAGGATAGGTTTTAGGTAAAATTAGGTTAGTTAGGTTAGGTTTGGAAAAATTCCCATTTGAATTTCTAACCTAATTTAAATTTATTAGTAGGATAGGTTTTAGGTAAAATTAGGTTAGTTAGGTTAGGTTTGGACAGATTTCCATTTGAATTTCGGTCTCAGTTATGAAGGAGAGAAATAGTGAGTACTTCTATCTCTTTCTTAAATCGTTTTGAGCCGTATGTCGTATAACATGTAACAAGAAAACATGAAGGGTTAACTATCTAGAAAATAAACATTCGAATTGAAAACCCTTTTGATGAGAAATTAATGTATATGTGAGTGTAGAATAACTAAATAATGGTACATGTGTGTATATATTATCCATTGCAATAGTACAAAGGCATTTTAATGAAGCAATTATAGAAATTGAATGATATAGACAAGAGGACTTTCAAGGAAATTTTGTTTTATTTCCTAAAAGATAACCTTCGGTCAAAATGATTTCAGATTTGGATTCTGGGACCCAATATTAGTAAGTAAACACTTTTTCAGTGAATTTTGACTATCGACACTATACTAAATAATTACCTTATTTTGTTTGTAATCTGCCTGTTCAAAATTTGAATGCATTTGGCAAACAGCTAATCGACTCAGTTTGATTCACACAAATTTAAAAAAAAAACAGTGTAAAATAGCATAATCTATGATCTGAAAGTCATAAATTTTGTGTTTGCTATTTCATGATGAATTTGAGAAAACTTTGGGTAGTTAAAAGTTATATTGAACTTAACAGATATTTTGGAGATTAAATTTGCATCATTTGAATGAACATTCATATAATAACCAGTACTTACATATCACTTTCTTTTAACTTTTCTCCTTCATCATTGAAAAGTTCATGCTTAATAATTTCAATCTCTTCAAATATTTCAGGTTCTTTCTTGATAAAAACTTCATCACCAACATCTTCAACTTTCACATCTTCACTTCTCTTAAATCTGAAATTTTATTCTCGTTATGTTATTCAATCAATTATGAATATTCAACCTTATGAAACTCTCTTGCTCTGAAATATTTTCTTTCTCATCAAGAGACTCTTTCATGAAAATTTCACTTCCTTCAGCATATACAGGTTCTTCGGGAATCTCTAATTTGACTTTAGGAAGATCCATTTTAAGACCTCAAAGTTCTATGGAAGCATTACTGTGTATTGATTTTGGATCTGAAGTTTGAATCAAATGTTAGTTCATAATTATAATGCATCAAATAAACTATTACCCCATTTGTTTACTGTACTTTTCAAGAGAAACAATTCAACAATGTTACTTTATATCTTGCTGTTTCAATCTGAAACCTGAGTTGATTTCAAGCATAAGCAATATGAAAGTATGGTAAGCATATGCTTATATGGTGTTAGAACTACAAAACAGATACATAAATTGGTTCAAGCCTTGTTAAACAGTAAGGACAAGAGTTCCACTTGTTTCTCCCTACTCTGTAAAGTATCGAAGGAAATACTCTCTTACTTACCATACAAATTGAGTTTAATGTTATGTGTCACAATACCTCCACAGTTTAACATCTATACCTTGGAAATAAAAGTAGGTTTTCCTATAATAAAATGTTTTTCTCTTGTTTTAGTCATGAACGTCATGAAATTTTCTGTATAAATAAAAATAAAGACTGACCCATTCATAGCCACTTGACCTGTGACAAAGATTTGTATCTTGATATTCCAATTTTTCGAAAGTGGTATCTATAAGATATACCTACTTGAATTATGATGAATGATTATACCCTACAAAGAAATTTCAAATTTTTAAAAATAACACTTTTGGTAATTTCAAATACTTTGCACTGTTAAGTAGTGTATGCGAATGATAGTTACACCTACGGTTAGGTTAAGACTTTGCACCTACTAGACAAGCTAGGACGTCTGACCTACTACACGTTATATCCACCCAATAGTGAACAGTGAACACCATAGAACAGACCCTAGTAAGAAGGTCGACTTACCAACCAAAACATTCAATACCCCCTCACGATCCCACACCTATCTATCTAGTCCTCCCATAATAGATATAGATAGCACTAATTTAACCACGTCAAGTGTCAAACTCTGTCGATCAAACTTCAATCGCCGATAAATGAATTGTCAAATGTCTGTTCTGCCAATACGGATATAATCACGGTTAAAGTCATAAACGCGTTACAACACGTTAAAGAACTGGGTTTTCATATAGCATGTATTTGGGTACCTAGTCATTCATATATTTTGCACAACGACACCGCAGACATATTAGCAAACAGGGGTAGACTATTACCGGAACCGGCTCAAATTAAAGGTGGGCCACAAGAACTATGGCCTGAGTATAACAAATCTTTGTGGTCGGAAAAAGGGAGCAACTTATGCATCTATGACCCCAGATAAAAATATTAATAAGAAACCATGGCATTTGAACATTAAGAAACCTAGAAAATTCATATCTACCTTTGTCAGAATGAGATCTGGTCATTGTTTAACTTCTGCTCACCTTTTTGAGATAGGAGTTAAGGATTCTCCTCTGTGATTGTGGAGAACTTGGTGATTTGCAGCATATATTTTTTGGTTGCCAAAGAAACTCGTTGAACTCTGACATATTATACAACACTTTATTAAAATATGATTTCAATTATCCTTTGAATATTATCGATTGTATATTCTTCCTATTCAGGAAGTGAATGATCTGATCATTCAGTTCCTACAAAGCTCCAATATTATGCTATAGTTGTGCTTTGCACAGTAGTAACGCTTTTAGATACCGAGGTAGTACAAGTTAGATATGATTCTATTAAGTGTTAACCTTTCAAACTCCCAGATACCCTATTGTGACTCCCTCAACCACTGATATTCAACCCAAAAATAACCTAGCCAGAATAGACACTAGCTACTAATTGTCACAAGCTTACAAAGCTGCCGAGTATAGTAGATTCTAGACTCCTGCGCCCCCAGGAACCCGGCAGACTACCAATTTATTCACAATGAGATTGGGTGCATAGACAAAGGGCTGAACCCAGAGCGCCTCCTCCTCCAGTACAGGGGTAGATTGTGCTGGTTGTAGACGCTGAGAAAAGAAGAAGAAGAACAAGGATATCAGTTTCCAGCTAAACCCTTTCATTTTTGCGGTTTGTGCTTCCAAAATCATTTTCTTTTCAGGTGTTTCCTTAGCTGGTGTCTTGGACTCAAGTTTAGCCATTGTCTTGTATTTTTCATTACCGTCCTTCAACTAGGATCCTTTAGAAAATTTACTTTGTAATATTAGACAGCATGGTGTAGCGAACACAAACCCTACTTGCCACCAGTTTATTGCTGCTTTAAAAACATAAATAGCTTAACATCGCCCATAGTTAATGGAAATCGTAAAACAGATGACTGTGAGAATTTGAATGTTTTGTCTTTTTTTGCAGACTAACAGAACATACCGATTCTGAGGATTCAGAACCTTCTGTTCATGAAGAATATAATGAGATATTTGGAAATTAACCAACTCCTATAACTGACAATTAAGCTACCTATTATGTGGCAGGATACCTTTTGCGAAAAATTACGGTCCCAGAATGTCAAGTATGTAACGAAGAACTTTTTTGCGAAGTGCCCCAACAACAACACACCTTTATTACATTCAAGGAATTTTGTGATAATAAGTCTAAGTTATTGCATCCTTCAGTAAAAGTTTCCCAATTCTTAAAAGACATTCACAATGAACTGACTTTTTCCTGAATAGTCGGAGGCAGCAGGAAAATCTTGCTTTGAGATTCAAAGATATTCACAAATCTCATTTTTCTCAATTCGATTTTTGTCAATTACATTCGGTGAACGATGAAATTCTTGAAAGGCTACTAGTCTTCTAATTTGTAAATTCATTAAGGATAAAAAGAAGGAAACTGTTACTTCTGGGACTGAAAGCAAATCCAAAAGGTTCAGAAACAAGTAGGACAGCAATGTTTGATGGGTTCAATTATAGGCGTTTATTGTGATTTTAAAGAGCGGGTTATCTACACCCTACTATGTGCGTGTTATGTATTTAACATCAATATTATACAGTCGGTGGTACTATACATGTTGTTTTGTTAGGGCTTTTATATCCTTTTATAATTTACAAACATGTTTTCTAGTCTGTGATATTATTTATTTTCCTGCATGCACCTTTTAAATTCATGGGGAAAAAATTGGTCTGTAAACAAATAATTAAATTTTTGGGTCCTTTACACCCTACATTCCCTTTGTTATCTTTGATTCATGTTATTTTGTGATATACACATTGTTATCATTCATTAAATTTTCTGAGTTCTTTTTATTCAGAGTATATATATATATTTTTGTTTCAATGGGCTTTTTACACCCTGCGTGCACTTAAGGTTAAGGAACCTTATTTATATATTTGGTTTATATTTCTACTATGAACCTATCAATTGAACCCATCAGCAATATCAATGCAACCCTAGTTTTCAAGATTGGTAATGAAATTGCCTATTTTTACCATATTCATAAATTTTCAGTGATCTCAAATTCATTTAAATAAAAACTTATTGAGACAGTTATTACTGCGTTTTTTCTATTTTCAGAAGCAGTATGGGGTAACTGCTTTGAAGATGGCAGTGAAGGCAGTTTACTCAACCCCAACCAATGATAGCAATAGAGGAACAATAGTATAGCTGACAACAATATTTCAGAATTTCTTTTTATTTTGAATGTTAGAATGTACCTGTTCTCTGTGATATGTGATTTATATTGTTGATTTACATGTGTTAAGAATTTATTTTATTTTTGGAAATGTTTTCTGTATATATGGCTTAAGAAATTTTGTTATTTAAAATAAAAGTGTTATTGTGAAAAAATACTCATTATTTTCTCTATTTTTGAACAGTCTAATTGAGGCAGAAATACTCTGCATCGATTAGACTAGTTCTTATACCCCATTTCAGTGAAGTTAAATTCGATCGTGGGAAATCTAGAATTCAAATAAGGCACCTTTCGGTTTAGTTTCCCATAATGGCACGCGTAGCGCTAGTTTCTATGCAGAGACGGCCATATTGTTTTCTATGTCGAAACACTGAGTTTTTATTTCTCATTAGGGTCTATTCTGTGGTGAACACCATACAATTTCAAACCGTTTTCGACTAACATTTGCAAGTACACAAATTGCAATTACAAATGACGCTAATTACGATCGAAATACGATTACAGAAGATCATGCGAATGATTTCGAAATTCACAATCTCACCTATCTTAAACTATGGTTCTTGGTGACATATAGGGAAATATTACCTGATTTTCTCAACATTGCAGTGCACATAGTATAATCTGGAAAAAAAGTTTTCTTTTCTTCCATAATTGCCAAAGTAAACAGTTTTTATTTGAACTACAATCATTGAATTGATTCGTTATACAATACAATTGAAGAAAAAAGGAATCTTCTGAAGGAGACGCGTCATGGGAATACATGACTGTCGAAGCAAGCAGTTTGGTAGAATTTCAATCAAACTGAAATAGAAAAAGTCGTTAAAATTTCACTTAAAGCATTCTTTCAAAATAGTCCATTAGGCGAAAATATGCAACAATTCACAGGCTGCATTATTTGCCTTATATTAATGGTAATATTTATTTGATTTTATTTTATTTACATAATAAATCCAAATCAGAAATGTATTTACCATTATTTCATTGATATAAACCTCATAAGGAATATTATCTGTTTCCGGATCGACTGAAACTTGAATCATTTCTTCCAACTCATCTGGCTGCAACGGTTCTCCTCTTTCTGTCATCAATGTAGTTAACTCTTCTTTTGTAAGAAATTTTTTTCCTTCTATATCAAGAACTCTGAATGCCTCTAGTAGTTTTTCAGCGGACGCTGGTTGAAATCTGAAAATCCATTGTACAACAATCCTATGTAAATGAGATAAAAAACACAAGGTTTAACTTTAATCTACACTTTATTTGAAAAAATTCGACGACGTTTCGCTGACACAGCAGCTTTTTCAATAATGACAAAGAGAATGAAGAGTATGGTATTATAAACAAATCGTAGAACAAGTAAGATGAATAACAGGAAAATCCACACCGAGCCATTGTACAGTTAGTATGAAAGGTAATTAAAAACTAATTAAACAAGTTAAGTAGGGGTGAATAATTCACATCTACCTATGTTGTAATTTCAGAGAACGAGCTCGAAACAATTCGATAATAAAAAACAAGTACTGTGTTTTAAGGAATTTTACCTAATAATTGAGATTCGTAACGCGTTTCACTACATCGTAGCTTCTTCAGACGAATGAATGTACAGAAAATAAGAATAGGAATATAAATATATATGTTCTTGAGTAATTAATAGCTTATTGGGTTGCTTCTTCTTAAGTGGTTATTTATGACAGGTATATCCAATAAAATCAAGAAATAGATTGCTCCCCGAAGAGATTCAATAAAGGTGCAGGGTTTTAATCGACTTGTTCATTGATGAGTCTACCTGAGTGTTTGTATTTATTGATTCTTAAAGTTTCCCAAAGATCTACCTTCCAATATTTATTATCTGTATGCAAAATTTCAAACTGTGGGTCGAAAGAGTGATTATTTTCTAAGAGATGATTCGTGTAATTTGAATCTGATTTTTTATTTGAAAAACTGCGTTTATGTTCCGATATTCTAATATTAAAATTTCTATGTGTTCTACCGATGTAGAAATTATCACAGTCATTGCAATTCAATCTATAAACACCTGATTTATTGTTTTTACCTGGTTTGGTTTTATTATTTTTATATATTTGCCTAAATTATTATTAGTTTGGAAAGCTATGTTGAAATTATTGCTACTCAAGAATTATTTCAGTTTCTCACTTGTAATGCCAACGTAGGTTAAGGTGTTGAATTTTTGTTTCAATTTATCGACAGGGTAAACTTCATTCAATGCGATTCTACTTTGTTTTTATTTAAAATATTATTTATTAGTTTGGGATTGTAACCATTATTTTTGGCTATTTGTTTAATCAAATTTAATTCTTTGTTGAAAGTTTCTGGTGATGAAGATTTTAATCAATCTATGAATAAAAATATTGAATGCTGACATTTTATGTTGATACGGATGACACGACGAGTTATGTATTATAATATCTGTATGTGACGGATTATGGTAAATTGCGAAAACATGTTTTCCATTTCATTCGAAATTGTTACGTCTAAGAAATTTATCGAATTATTGCTTTCTATTGGATGTAATGAATTTATATGATTTTCGAAAATTTTTAACTGACAGTACAGTACAACAGGAGGGACGTTGCCAACATATATTTGAAGGTAATCCATACGGAATTATTGTTTAGATTGCATTCTGTTGAGTTTGATATTTTAGACTCTGAATCCAGATACGATGTCAGAATTTTAATTCTGAATTCACTTAAATTCAAAACTTCTCCACCCAAACCTTCAACTGATGAATTTTCAGACCATAAATTTTTGACAGATTCACTAATTTAACTGATACCGATTTTACACAACCACAAAAAGATCTATGAGAAAAAGGATTCAAACATAATTTACATTCGAAACATAATAAAACTAATTTTTAACAGTTAGGCATTGACTCGAAATCATTCTCAAGAACTCCAAAGATAATATTTTAGCCAAACATCAAACAGCAAAAATCATCAAAGAAGACTTTTCGAAATTATCACCTCATTGCAATTCTGATTATAAGATAATAAAAACAATTCGTGAAAATAGTACCAAGAACGATTTAGTATTCACTAAAGCAGATAAAGGTAACACCGTCATCGCCATTAGTAAAACCGATTATATTTCTAAAACTGAAGAATTCTTAACAGCCGGAAACTATATAACATCGACCAAGGGTCCTACCGCAAAATTTCAGAAAGAAAACATAAATTCGACAGCAAAATCATTAATTACAGACCACGAAAAATATAAATTCATTAACTCCAATCCACAATCCCCCGAATTATATTCGTTGATAAAACTTCATAAACCTAATTACCCTATTAGACCTGTTGTTTCTTATGTAACGGCACCTTCTTTCAAACTTTCAAAATTCTTCAACGACTTGCTATTAAAACGTTGCAATTTTAAATCTAAATTTTCGGTCAAAAATTCATACGAACTTATTGCCAATATCAAAGATACCATTATACCACCTAATTCCAAACTTATTTCTTTCGATGTTAAGAATATATTTCCCAACATTCCTCCGAAAGATACGTATTACTTAGTTGAAGAATTATTAGAATAGAATAATGTCAATACTATTATTAAATCAGATATTCTTTCATTATCACAAATTTTTTAGATCAAAATTATTTCCATTTCAATAACAAATATTATACTATTGAAGAAGGCTTGATTATGGGCAATCTTAAGTCCTTTGTTAGCAGAAATATTCATGAATAATTTAGAGAAATTAATGCATAATCATCCACTCAGAAAATATTGTTTATACTGTTATCGCTATGTAGACGATATCATTATTTGCTTCACAGGAACAGATATACAGTTAAAATTTTCGAAAATCATATAAATTCATTACATCCAAAAATTGGATTCACAGATAGATAGAAAGCAACAATTCGATAAATTTCTTAAACGTAACAATTTCGAATGAAAAAGGAAAACATGTTTTCGCAATTTACCATAAGCCGTCACATACAGATATTAAAATACATAACTCGTCGTGTCATCCGTATCAACATAAAATGTCAGCATTCAATAGTTTTATTCATAGATTGATTAACATCCCGCTATCACCAGAAAATTTCAACAAAGAACTAAATTTGATTAAACAAATAGCCAAAAATAATGGTTACAATCCCAAACTAATAAATAATATTTTAAATAAAAACAAAGTAGAATCGCATTGAATGAAGTTTACCCTGTCGATAAATTGAAACAAAAATTCAACACCTTAACCTACGTTGGCATTACAAGTGAGAAACTGAAATCATTCTTAAGTAGCAATAATTTCAACATAGCTTTCCAAACTAATAATAATTTAGGCAAATATATAAAAATAATAAAACCAAACCAGGTAAAAACAATAAATCAGGTGTTTATAGATTGAATTGCAATGACTGTGATAATTTCTACATTGGTAGAACACATAGAAATTTTAATATTAGAATATCGGAACATAAACGCAGTTTTTCAAATAAAAAATCAGATTCAAATTACGCGAATCATCTCTTAGAAAATAATCATTCTTTCGACCCACAGTTTGAAATTTTGCATACAGATAATAAATATTGGAAGGTAGATCTTTGGGAAACTTTAGAAATAAATAAATACAAACACTCAGGTAGACTCATCAATGAACAAGTCGATTTAAGCCCTTCACCTCTATTGAATCTTTTCGGGGAGCAATCTATTCCTTAATTTTATTGGATATACCTGTCATAAATAACCACTTAGGAGGAGGCGACCAATAAGCTTTTAATTACTCAAGAACATTTATAGTTATATTCTCATTTACATTTTTCTGCATAATCATTCGTCTGAAGAAGCTACGGTGTAGAGAAACGCGTTACGAATCGCAATTATTAAGTAAAATTCCTTAAAACACAGTACTTGTTTTTATTATTATAAATTATTTTTATTGTTAGTAAACAATAATAAATTATCTATATCTTCGTTATAAATCTGCAGCTTAAAAAATAATCTAATATCAGAATAAACTCAAGAGATTCATTAACAAACCTCAGAGTCAAAATTAATCGTTCTTCGGGATTTATAACATCTTGTACGACATAATGTTTTGTAATGTGTAGAGCAACCGAACACAAAAGTTCTTCGAATTGTGAAGTACTCATTCTACTATAATTCCTGAATCGCAGGTCATCTAATTGTAATGTAGGAAGAACATTCGAATAGAATCCATGCCTGACTTGTCCTTTAAATAAATCTGCAAATACCGCTTTCGTTTATATTTTCGGTTTTCAAGGATAGCCAATAAAAACCCAAGGCAGCTAGTTTTTCTGATATGAAATAACTCTATTTGTTGTCGTGTAGTTATTACGCCATATAAGCTTTCGATACTGGAACAACATATTTATTTTTTGGTTTTGAAAAAATATTCGCAATATAAAAGACTTCCAGAAATGATACCAACGAAGAATAGGTTTTATATTTATCCATCAACTAGTTTAACCTTTAAAAATCACAAATGACATATTTTGACGCTGAAAACCCTGTTCATGAAATCGTCGAGATTTCATAGAAAAATAGGTCACATGACCACTTTGACGCTCAAAACGAGCGTCAAAACCTCCAATAAAAAGGCACCTTTAGTTTGAGTATTTCCAACTCGTGCCAACAAGGCTTTTCTGTAGTTAGTTGGTAGCAATGTACACGATACAATTCTGTGACTGCTGTTCAAGTGCAAAATAACCCAAACAACTACAGAACCGATTTTTCTTTCATTTCCGATACCTGAGCCCGACTATGACCATCAGTTATAGTTCTTTCTACCTATAAAAATCGTAAATCTGTGGCAGAGAGCATATCCGCCACTAATAAAATCATCTAGGTAACTATAATATCGTACCACGACCATAATAATTGAAATCATTCTTAAGTAGCAATAATTTCAACATAGCTTTCCAAACTAATAATAATTTAGGCAAATATATAAAAATAATAAAACCAAACCAGGTAAAAACAATAAATCAGGTGTTTAAAGATTGAATTGCAATGACTGTGATAATTTCTACATTGGTAGAGCACATAGAAATTTTAATATTAGAATATCGGAACATAAACGCAGTTTTTCAAATAAAAAATCAGATTCAAATTACGCGAATCATCTCTTAGAAAATAATCATTCTTTCGACCCACAGTTTGAAATTTTGCATACAGATAATAAATCTTGGAAGGTAGATCTTTGGGAAACTTTAGAAATCAATAAATACAAACACTCAGGTAAACTCATCAATGAACAAGTCGATTTAAGCTCTTCACCTCTATTGAATCTTTTCGGGGAGCAATCTATTCCTTAATTTTATTGGATATACCTGTCATAAATAACCACTTAAGAAGAAGCAACCCAATAAGCTTTTAATTACTCAAGAACATTTATAGTTATATTCTCATTTATATTTTTCTTTATATTCATTCGTCTGAAGAAGCTACGGTGTAGTGAAACGCGTTACGAATCGCAATTATTAAGTAAAATTCCTTAAAACACAGTACTTGTTTTTTATTATTGATAATGGAATTTTACCGAGTAAAAGCCTCCCAAATTCAAATAATAATTCATGTAATATTTAAAAAAAATAATATGCACAGTGTCAATCAATCAGGGATTCCCCAAAATTTAATACCCCGTTCGCGCATAACCAACGCTAGTCAGGGATTCCCTCGCTTTAGCTCTCGTCACTTGTATTGTGGATTGGGCCATTTCTTTTGTTTTCGACCACATTCATTTCAATATTCGCTTACGTGAACGTGTGAACGTCTAGTGCAAAGTGTTTGTTAATTATTAGATTTTATAAACAACATTTTTGTATAAAAACCGATTAGTCGATTCTTGAAGA
This sequence comes from Cryptolaemus montrouzieri, assembly GCA_013387265.2. Classification (NCBI taxonomy): domain Eukaryota; kingdom Metazoa; phylum Arthropoda; class Insecta; order Coleoptera; family Coccinellidae; genus Cryptolaemus; species Cryptolaemus montrouzieri. Next base: position 4,113,930 of record JABFTP020000083.1, on the reverse strand, counting down.
AAATTAACAAGGTAAGTGAAGTATTTTGTTATTACAGGTAATACTTACTTTTTAATTCATTTAGTATCTAATAGCAGCATCGTAGATTATTTTGGAAAATCCTTCAATTATTTCATTCTCTTTTAATTACTGTGTATTTTAAAACTATATTATTGATAATAAATGATAAATAGGTACCTACAGAAGATATTTTGGACGGATTGCAGTAATATTTTTTGTTTTTCCGGGGCAAGTATTATTATCTACCAAAGGTATTTATTCATTTAAATAGGTTTTGCTGGCGTAAAAGATTTCATTTATATTTCCACACGTTTTACGATGATACTTTAGGTAATAATGTTTAATTGTAAATAATATCCTTATTTATTATTTACTTACTTATTACTTTCCGATCTAATAGCAACGGAATGAATTTTTCACAAAAATGGAATACATTAAGTTCAGATTTATGATTGAAAGTAATCATAATCATATCATACAACTTGATTTTGCTCCGAGATGAATTGCTCGAGCACTCGTGGCAAGGATATCACAATAAACGGTGGAGTATTTAACTAGTATTTTTCGAATAATACTTAAAACATATTTACACCCAGACGCAGGATTGTTAATATAAATTAACAATCCTGCGTCTGGGAAAAATATATTTCACAAAGCTAGTTACGTAACGTTTAGGTGTTTATAATACTGTTATAATTAGTTTATTTAATCAAAGTATCACTTACTAACTAAAAATATTTTTAAAATACCCAGAACGAAATATGCCTCAGGAATTCATACTTCAAAAAGACAAAGCGGGTTTCAACAGAGGAAAGCCAAAAGGCTAAAATGGATGAAATTCAGTCTCCTGCTGACGAAAGTAATGATTCACATCTTGGAGACTCACATTCAGATAGCAATATCGACTATACTGTTCATGAAATCGTCGAGATTTCATAGAAAAATAGGTCACATGACCACTTTGACGCTCAAAACGAGCGTCAAAACCTACAATGAAAAGGCACCTTGCACCAGCATCAATGAAGACGACCCAGGACCTTGACGGAATCAAAATAAATAATGCTACTTTCGGAGATAGCATTAGCTTCGAAGAATCAGTTCAACACTTGAGAGATGTTTCACATTGAGTTTACCGGTAACTGATAATGTTCGCATTGATATAATAAAAAGGCAGTGAACATTTCCAGAACAAAGAAGGACCGTTTCCTACTGTATCTCGTCATGGTTCAAAGATTAAAGGTGATTCTCGTCATCTTTCACAAGAATCGTTTTATAAACCGATGCCTAGTGGTGAAAAAATTCTACGATCATAGATGGTATTTTCTCCTATATCAGATAACCTGTACTGTTTTTGCTGTTGTTTATTTGCTGTCAGTAACATACAAACAACATTTACAACTGGATTTCAGAAGTGGTGGAAACTAAATCCTAAAGTATTGGACCATGAAACTTCATGTTAACATTTAGAAAATTTCGGAAAGTGGAAAACTTTGGAAGTAAGATCAAAATCTCACACCACAAAAGATGATGCAACCTTGCAATTAATGAATACGGAAAAACAGAAGTGGAAAAATCTTTTATCTAGATTATTAGACATAACATTGTTTTTGGCTAAACAAAACCTAGCATTTCCTGGACATGATGAAACCCAAGGGTCGTCTAATAAAGGTAATTTCTTAGAACTATTTAAACTGCTGTCAAAGTATGATGCAGTACTCAAAGAACATATACTATATTTGGAGCAGAAAAAATCACCTAAAATAACATATTTATCGCCAGAAATACAAGATGAGTTCATAAATATTTTAGCTAATCATGTAAAATGTCAGCTTGTCAACGAAATTAAATCGGCCAAATATTTCGGAATCATGTTTGATAGCACACCTGACGGTTCACATGTCGATCAAATGTCTGAAGTGATTCGTTATGTAAAAATTAATAATAAATAAGTAGAAGTCAAAGAAGTATTCTTAGGATTCTTTCCTTTACATGAAAAAGAAGAGGCTGATTTAAGCGCTGAAATACTAAAGAAGCTTGAAAACGATGGCTTAGATATTATGATGTGTCGTTCTCAAGGTTATGATAATGCTGCAGTTATGAGTGGTATACACGGAGGAGTGCAAGCTATTATAAAAGAAAAACAATAAAGCAATTTTTATTGGTTGTATAGATCATTCAATTAATTTATGCGGCCAACATTCGTTCGCACAAATTGTGACTTGTGTTACATTTGTCGGAGCAGTGGAAACAATATTTAACTTCTTTCCAACTACCACAAGCCATTGGGAAGTGCTCCTCAATCACAGCAAAGCATCTGTTAAAAGACTTTCGACAACGCAATGGAGTGCTCATTATAGTGCAGTAAAAGTATTGGCTGAAAATTTTGATGGGATAATATCTGCAATTGAGGAACTATGTAACCAAGATGTAAATTTAGAAACTAAAGGTGCTACACAAAATCTTATGCCTGCTGTGTGCAATTTCTCATTTCTTTGTTTCATTCTCTTTGGATGATGTGCTAAGGAAGTGAACAATACTCAGATTGCATTACAAAGTAAAGATTTATATGTTGGTGAAATAATCATAAAACTAGAAGCACTTCGTCTATTCATTGGAGAGAAACGGTTGCATCTAGCAGAAGAGGTAATAGATTTTGCTGTGCAAAAATCGGAAAATAAAACATTTCGATGGAACGACGAATTCGTCGCAAGAAACGCATGCCCGGTGAATAAGCATCGTCTACCGATGCTGGACTTACACTTAGACCGGAACTTCAAAAGGACATGTTAGAATGTATTGGCAGATTCAATATTGAACTCGAAACAAGAGTAAAGTCCATTAAAGATGTAACTTCAATGTTTGAGGTTGTGCAGTCAAAGACCTTGTTTTCGGCAAACACGGAACAGTTAAAATTTGCTATATCAAAATTTACTAACCTTAACGATGAAGAAACAGAAACAGAGCTCCTTTTAGAAATGCCAAGATTGAGAAGACATTTAAAAGCGTCTCTAATTGGGCGACACTGGACTTTTTGAAATTTATTGTGGAATGGGATTTTAGAGAAATCTAATGGTCGCACTAAAGCTTTTATAACAATATGTGCATCGGTTGCTTCATGTGAGAGAACTTTCAGCAAATTAAAATTAATTACAAATTATTTGCGGTCTACAATGACTGAATCCAGATCAAACAATCTTGGTATTTTAACGATAGAACATGAAGCAACGCAAAATATAAATTTTGAAGACGTGATTTCGGAGTTCGCTAGTGTCAGAGCTAGAAGGAAGAAATTTTAAATTTTAACAAACTAAATTTGTTTCACATAATATACAAATATTTGTAATAGGTACTCATATTTTAATAAAACGTAAATGATTATAACTTTTTATTTTAACAGTTTCGATTGAGTTTTAGGGTGACACCTATAAAATCCGAACATTTCCAGAGCAAAGAAGGACCGTTTCCTACTGTATCTCGTCATGGTTCAAAGATTAGAGGTGATTCTCGTCATCTTTCACAAGAATCGTTTTATAAACAGATGCCTAGTGGTGAAAAAATTCTACGATCATGGATGGTATTTTCTCCTATATCAGATAACCTGTACTGTTTTTGCTGTTGTTTATTTGCTGTCAGTAACATACAAACAACATTTACAACTGGATTTCAGAAGTGGTGGAAACTAAATCCTAAAGTATTGGACCATGAAACTTCATGTTAACATTTAGAAAATTTCGAAAAGTGGAAAACTTTGGAAATAAGATTAAAGTCTCACACCACAAAAGATGATGCAACCTTGCAATTAATGAATACGGAAAAACAGAAGTGGAAAAATCTTTTATCTAGATTATTAGGTATAACATTGTTTTCGGCTAAACAAAACCTAGCATTTCCTGGACATGATAAAACCCAACGGTCGTCTAATAAAGGTAATTTCTTAGAACTAGTTAAACTGCTGTCAAAGTATGATACAGTACTCAAAGAACATATACTATATTTGAAGCAGAAGATCACCTAAAGTAACATATTTATCGCCAGTAATACAAGATGAGTTCATAAATATTTTAGCTAATCATGTAAAATATCAGCTTGTCAACGAAATTAAATCGGCCAAATATTTCGGAATCATGTTTCATAGCACACCTATCACATGTCGATCAAATGTCTGAAGTGATTCGTTATGTAAAAATTAATAATAGAAAAGTAGAAGTCAAAGAAGTGTTCTTAGGATTCTTTCCTTTACATGGAAAAAAGGAGGCTGATTTAAGGCCTGAAATACTAAAGAAACTTGAAAACGATGGCTTAGATATTATGATGTGTCGTTCTCAAGGTTATGATAATGCTGCAGTTATGAGTGGTATACACGGAGGAGTGCAAGCTATTATAAAAGAAAAAACAATAAAGCAATTTTTATTGCTTGTATAGATCATGCAATTAATTTATGCGGCCAACATTCGTTCGCACAAATTGTGACTTGTGTTACATTTGTCGGAGCAGTGGAAACAATATTTAACTTCTTTCCAACTACCACAAGCCATTGGGAAGTGCTCCTCAATCACAGCAAAGCATCTGTTAAAAGACTTTCGACAACGCAATGGAGTGCTCATTATAGTGCAGTAAAAGTATTGGCTGAAAATTTTGATGGGATAATATCTGCAATTGAGGAACTATGTGACCAAGACGTAAATTTAGAAACTAAAGGTGCTACACAAAATCTTATGCCTGCTGTGTGCAATTTCTCATTTCTTTGTTTCATTCTCTTTTGGAATGATGTGCTAAGGAAGTGAACAATACTCAGATTGCATTACAAAGTAAAGGTTTATATGCTGATGAAATAATCATAAGACTAGAAGCACTTCGTCTATTCATTGGAGAGAAACGGTTGCATCTAGCAGAAGAGGTAATAGATTTTGCTGTACAAAAATCGGAAAAATAAAACATTTCGATAGAACGACGAATTCGTCGCAAGAAACGCATGGCCGGTGAGTAAGCATCGTCTTCCGATGCTGGACTCACACTTAGAGCGGAACTTCAAAAGGACATGTTAGAATGTATTGACAGATTCAATATTGAACTCGAAACAAGAGTAAAGTCCATTAAAGATGTAACATCATTGTTTGAGGTTGTGCAGTCAAAGACCTTGTTTTCGGCAAACACTGAACAGTTAAAATTTGCTATATCAAAATTTACTAACCTTTACGGTGAAGAAACAGAAACAGAACTCCTTTTAGAAATGCCAAGATTGAGAAGACATTTAAAAGCGTATTTAATTGGGCGACACTGGACTTTTTGAAATTTATTGCGGAATGGGATTTTAGAGAAATCTAATGGTCGCACTAAAGCTTTTTAACAATATGTGCATCGGTTGCTTCATGTGAGAGAACTTTCAGCAAATTAAAATTAATTACAAATTATTTGCGGTCTACAATGACTGAATCCAGATCAAACAATCTTCGTATTTTAACGATAGAACATGAAGCAACACAAAATATAAATTTTGAAGACGTGGTTTCGGAGTTCGCTAGTGTCAGAGCTAGAAGGAAGAAATTTTAAATTTTAACAAACTAAATTTGTTTCACATAATATACAAATATTTGTAATAGGTACTCATATTTTAATAAAACGTAAATGATTATAACTTTTTTATTTTAACAGTTTCGATTGAGTTTTAGGGTGACACCTATAAAATCCGAACATTTCCAGAGCAAAGAAGGACCGTTTCCTACTGTATCTCGTCATGGTTCAAAGATTAGAGGTGATTCTCGTCATCTTTCACAAGAATCGTTTTATAAACAGATGCCTAGTGGTGAAAAAATTCTACGATCATGGATGGTATTTTCTCCTATATCAGATAACCTGTACTGTTTTTGCTGTTGTTTATTTGCTGTCAGTAACATACAAACAACATTTACAACTGGATTTCAGAAGTGGTGGAAACTAAATCCTGAAGTATTGGACCATGAAACTTCATGTTAACATTTAGAAAATTTCGAAAAGTGGAAAACTTTGGAAATAAGATTAAAATCTCACACCAGAAAAGATGATGCAACCTTGCAATTAATGAATACGAAAAAATAGAAGTGGAAAAATCCTTTATCTAGATTATTAGATATAACATTGTTTTTGGCTGAACAAAACCTAGCATTTCCTGGACATGATGAAACACAAGGGTCGTCTAAGGTAATTTCTTAGAACTATTTAAACTGCTGTCAAAGTATGATGCAGTACTCAAAGAACATATACTATATTTGGAGCAGAAAAATCACCTAAAGTAACATATTTATCGCCAGAAATACAAGATGAGTTCATAAATATTTTAGCTAATCATGTAAAATGTCAGCTTGTCAACGAAATTAAATCGGCTAAATATTTTGGAATCATGTTTGATAGCACACCTGACGGTTCACATGTCGATCAAATGTCTGAAGTGATTCGTTATGTAAAAATTAATAATAAATAAGTAGAAGTCAAAGAAGTATTCTTAGGATTCTTTCCTTTACCTGAAAAGAAGAGGCTGATTTAAGCGCTGAAATACTAAAGAAGCTTGAAAACGATGGCTTAGATATTATGATGTGTCGTTCTCAAGGTTATGATAATGCTGCAGTTATGAGTGGTATACACGGAGGAGTGCAAGCTATTATAAAAGAAAAAACAATAAAGCAATTTTTATTGGTTGTATAGATCATTCAATTAATTTATGCGGCCAACATTCGTTCGCACAAATTGTGACTTGTGTTACATTTGTCGGAGCAGTGGAAACAATATTTAACTTCTTTTCAACTACCACAAGCCATTGGGAAGTGCTCCTCAATCACAGCAAAGCATTTGTTAAAAGACTTTCGACAACGCGTTGGAGTGCTCATTTGCAGTAAAAGTATTGGCTGAAAATTTTGATGGGATAATATCTGCAATTGAGGAACTATGTGACCAAGATGTAAATTTGAAAACTAAAGGTGCTGCACAAAATCTTATGCCTGCTGTGTGCAATTTCTCATTTCTTTGTTTCATTCTCTTTGGAATGATGTGCTAAGGAAGTGAACAATACTCAGATTGCATTACAAAGTAAAGGTTTATATGCTGATGAAATAATCATAAAACTAGAAGCACTTCATCTATTCATTGAAAGGAACGGTTGCATCTAGCAGAAGAGGTAATAGATTTTGCTGTACAAAATCGGAAAAATAAAACATTTCGATGGAACGACGAATTCGTCGCAAGAAACGCATGCCCGGTGAGTAAGCATCGTCTTCCGATGCTGGACTCACACTTAGAGCGGAACTTCAAAAGGACATGTTAGAATGTATTGACAGATTCAATATTGAACTCGAAACAAGAGTAAAGTCCATTAAAGATGTAACATCATTGTTTGAGGTTGTGCAGTCAAAGACCTTGTTTTCGGCAAACACTGAACAGTTAAAATTTGCTATATCAAAATTTACTAACCTTTACGATGAAGAAACAGAAACAGAACTCCTTTTAGAAATGCCAAGATTGAGAAGACATTTAAAAGCGTCTCTAATTGGGCGACACTGGACTTTTGAAATTTATTGTGGAATGGGATTTTAGAGAAATCTAATGGTCGCACTAAAGCTTTTTATAACAATATGTGCATCGGTTGCTTCATGAGAGAACTTTCAGCAAATTAAAATTAATTACAAATTATTTGCGGTCTACAATGACTGAATCCAGATCAAACAATCTTGGTATTTTAACGATAGAACATGAAGCAACACAAAATATAAATTTTGAAGACGTGATTTCGGAGTTCGCTAGTGTCAGAGCTAGAAGGAAGAAATTTTAAATTTTAACAAACTAAATTTGTTTCACATAATATACAAATATTTGTAATAGGTACTCATATTTTAATAAAACGTAAATGATTATAACTTTTTATTTTAACAGTTTAGATTGAGTTTTAGGGTGACACCTATAAAATCCGAACATTTCCAGAGCAAAGAAGGACCGTTTCCTACTGTATCTCGTCATGGTTCGAAGATTAAAGGTGATTCTCGTCATCTTTCACAAGAATCGTTTTATAAACCGATGCCTAGTGGTGAAAAATTCTACGATCATAGATGGTATTTTCTCCTATATCAGATAACCTGTACTGTTTTTGCTGTTGTTTATTTGCTGTCAGTAACATACAAACAACATTTACAACTGGATTTCAGAAGCGGTGGAAACTAAATCCTAAAGTATTGGACCATGAAACTTCATGTTAACATTTAGAAAACTTCGAAAAGTGGAAAACTTTGGAAATAAGATTAAAATCTCACACCAGAAAAGATGATGCAACCTTGCAATTAATGAATACGAAAAATAGAAGTGGAAAATCCTTTATCTAGATTATTAGATTTAACATTGTTTTCGCTAAACAAAACCTAGCATTTCCTGGACATGATGAAACCCAAGGGTCGTCTAAGGTAATTTCTTAGAACTATTTAAACTGCTGTCAAAGTATGATGCAGTACTCAAAGAACATATACTATATTTGGAGCAGAAAAATCACCTAAAATAACATATTTATCGCCAGAAATACAAGATGAGTTCATAAATATTTTAGCTAATCATGTAAAATGTCAGCTTGTCAACGAAATTAAATCGGCCAAATATTTCGGAATCATGTTTGATAGCACACCTGACGGTTCACATGTCGATCAAATGTCTGAAGTGATTCGTTATGTAAAAATTAATAATAAATAAGTAGAAGTCAAAGAAGTATTCTTAGGATTCTTTCCTTTACATGGAAAAAAGAGGCTGATTTAAGCGCTGAAATACTAAAGAAGCTTGAAAACGATGGCTTAGATATTATGATGTGTCGTTCTCAAGGTTATGATAATGCTGCAGTTATGAGTGGTATACACGGAGGAGTGCAAGCTATTATAAAAGAAAAAACAATAGAGCAATTTTTATTGGTTGTATAGATTATGCAATTAATTTATGCGGCCAACTTTCGTTCGCACAAATTGTGACTTGTGTTACATTTGTCGGAGCAGTGGAAACAATATTTAACTTCTTTCCAACTACCACAAGCCATTGGGAAGTGCTCCTCAATCACAGCAAAGCATCTGTTAAAAGACTTTCGACAACGCGTTGGAGTGCTCATTATAGTGCAGTAAAAGTATTGGCTGAAAATTTTGATGGGATAATATCTGCAATTGAGGAACTATGTAACCAAGATGTAAATTTAGAAACTAAAGGTGCTGCACAAAATCTTATGCCTGCTGTGTGCAATTTCTCATTTCTTTGTTTCATTCTCTTTTGGAATTATGTGCTAAGGGAAGTGAACAATACTCAGATTGCATTACAAAGTAAAGGTTTATATGTTGGTGAAATAATCATAAAACTAGAAGCACTTCGTCTGTTCATTGGAGAGAAACGGTTGCATCTAGCAGAAGAGGTAATAGATTTTGCTGTACAAAAATCGGAAAAATAAAACATTTCGATAGAACGACGAATTCGTCGCAAGAAACGCATGCCCGGTGAGTAAGCATCGTCTTCCGATGCTGGACTCACACTTAGAGCGGAACTTCAAAAGGACATGTTAGAATGTATTGACAGATTCAATATTGAACTCGAAACAAGAGTAAAGTCCATTAAAGAAGTAACATCATTGTTTGAGGTTGTGCAGTCAAAGACCTTGTTTTCGGCAAACACTGAACAGTTAAAATTTGCTATATCAAAATTTACTAACCTTTACGGTGAAGAAACAGAAACAGAACTCCTTTTAGAAATGCCAAGATTGAGAAGACATTTAAAAGCATCTCTAATTGGGCGACACTGGACTTTTTGAAATTTATTGTGGAATGGGATTTTAGAGAAATCTAATGGTCGCACTAAAGCTTTTTATAACAATATGTGCATCGGTTGCTTCATGAGAGAACTTTCAGCAAATTAAAATTAATTACAAATTATTTGCGGTCTACAATGACTGAATCCAGATTAAACAATCTTGGTATTTTAACGATAGAACATGAAGCAACGCAAAATATAAATTTTGAAGACGTGATTTCGGAGTTCGCTAGTGTCAGAGCTAGAAGGAAGAAATTTTAAATTTTAACAAACTAAATTTGTTTCACATAATATACAAATATTTGTAATAGGTACTCGTATTTTAATAAAACGTAAATGATTATAACTTTTTATTTTAACAGTTTAGATTGAGTTTTAGGGTGACACCTATAAAATCCAAACATTTCCAGAGCAAAGAAGGACCGTTTCCTACTGTATCTCGTCATGGTTCAAAGATTAAAGGTGATTCTCGTCATCTTTCACAAGAATCGTTTTATAAACCGATGCCTAGTGGTGAAAAAATTCTACGATCATAGATGGTATTTTCTCCTATATCAGATAACCTGTACTGTTTTTGCTGTTGTTTATTTGCTGTCAGTAACATACAAACAACATTTACAACTGGATCTCAGAAGTGGTGGAAACTAAATCCTAAAGTATTGGACCATGAAACTTCATGTTAACATTTAGAAAACTTCGAAAAGTTTAAAACTTAGGAAATAAGATTAAAATCTCACACCAGAAAAGATGATGCAACCTTGCAATTAATGAATACGAAAAATAGAAGTGGAAAAATCCTTTATCTAGATTATTAGACTTAACATTGTTTTTCGCTAAACAAAACCTAGCATTTCCTGGACATGATGAAACCCAAGGGTCGTCTAAGGTAAATTCTTAGAACTATTTAAACTGCTGTCAAAGTATGATGCAGTACTCAAAGAACATATACTATATTTGGAGCAGAAAAATCACCTAAAGTAACATATTTATCGCCAGAAATACAAGATGAGTTCATAAATATTTTAGCTAATCATGTAAAATGTCAGCTTGTCAACGAAATTAAATCGGCCAAATATTTCGGAATCATGTTTGATAGCACACCTGACGTTTCACATGTCGATCAAATGTCTGAAGTGATTCGTTATGTAAAAATTAATAATAAATAAGTAGAAGTCAAAGAAGTATTCTTAGGATTCTTTCCTTTACATGGAAAAAAGAGGCTGATTTAAGCGCTGAAATACTAAAGAAGCTTGAAAACGATGGCTTAGATATTATGATGTGTCGTTCTCAAGGTTATGATAATGCTGCAGTTATGAGTGGTATACACGGAGGAGTGCAAGCTATTATAAAAGAAAAAACAATAAAGCAATTTTTATTGCTTGTATAGATCATGCAATTAATTTATGCGGCCAACATTCGTTCGCACAAATTGTGACTTGTGTTACATTTGTCGGAGCAGTGGAAACAATATTTAACTTCTTTCCAACTACCACAAGCCATTGGGAAGTGCTCCTCAATCACAGCAAAGCATCTGTTAAAAGACTTTCGACAACGCGTTGGAGTGCTCATTATAGTGCAGTAAAAGTATTGGCTGAAAATTTTGATGGGATAATATCTGCAATTGAGGAACTATGTGACCAAGACGTAAATTTAGAAACTAAAGGTGCTGCACAAAATCTTATGCCTGCTGTGTGCAATTTCTCATTTCTTTGTTTCATTCTCTTTTGGAATGATGTGCTAAGGGAAGTGAACAATACTCAGATTGCATTACAAAGTAAAGGTTTATATGTTGGTGAAATAATCATAAAACTAGAAGCACTTCGTCTATTCATTGGAGAGAAACGGTTGCATCTAGCAGAAGAGGTAATAGATTTTGCTGTACAAAATCGGAAAAATAAAACATTTCGATAGAACGACGAATTCGTCGCTAGAAACGCATGGCCGGTGAGTAAGCATCGTCTACCGATGCTGGACTTACACTTAGAGCGGGACTTCAAAAGGACATGTTAGAATGTATTGACAGATTCAATATTGAACTCGAAACAAGAGTAAAGTCCATTAAAGATGTAACATTATTGTTTGAGGTTGTGCAGTCGAAGACCTTGTTTTCGGCAAACACTGAACAGTTAAAATTTGCTATATCAAAATTTACTAACCTTTACGGTGAAGAAACAGAAACAGAACTCCTTTTAGAAATGCCAAGATTGAGAAGACATTTAAAAGCATCTCTAATTGGGCGACACTGGACTTTTGAAATTTATTGTGGAATGGGATTTTAGAGAAATCTAATGGTCACATAATATACAAATATTTGTAATAGGTACTCGTATTTTAATAAAACGTAAATGATTATAACTTTTTTTATTCCAACAGTTTCGATTGAGTTTTAGGGTAAGACCTATAAAATCCGCCCCGGGTGCCACCTATGCTAGCTACGCCACTGAGGATAGGAGATTATTAAATGATGAATTTTCTAGTTAAAGATGAAGATGTTAAAGCTAATTTATTCTATATTTCATGGTAATACAAAAACTACTGAAGAAAAAATAATTAGAAATATTGGATTTATTAAATAAGTGGATAACTACATTTGAAAAGTATTATAGATAGTATCCAGATTTGCTCTGAGATATAGATTGATATCACATATAGTTCGGGGTTAGTAAAACAAAATTGGAAAATACTCGAATTTGTTAAAATTACAGTTCACAAAACCATCAATATTGAATACTTTCAAGTAAGTACCGAAGGCTCTCTAAAATATCATAACTGATTACTTATATAATTTATATAAAACTACTCTCCATAACCAATGTTGCCATAATATTCTTTCAGATTTGAACTTTCAATTGGAGACTCTTCAGCTTTTACTCCTGACACCGCATTTTGTGCTGAGAGTGAATTGTCATCATTTCTATATTGTTTCACAATTACATCTGGCATTTGATTTGTACAAAGGTTAGATATTATGGAAGTCTTATCTAAATCTTGTGTGTTTTCATTTGGTATAACATTCACCAGTGAGTTTTCTGGTACAATTATAGGGTGTTTAAAATTCGTTCTTGATTATTTAGCATTTTCATTTCTGAATCATATATAAGCTTATGGAGTTGAAATTTAATGTCAACTTGGTCCGTTTTTCGCAATTTTTTCAATTGTTCACTCATAGACAAAAAGAAATAGTCATTTTCGTCCATTTCGGTTATTGTTCTTTTCTGTTTGTTTTCCTGCAATGATTTCATTACACTAACCATTTCTCTCAACAAAGTATTATCACTATCAGTTTTGTTTATAGATCTAGAAGTAGAACTTCCAGTATCATTTGGTGTAGAATCTCTTACATTAGAAGTACTTGAAGAAGGAGCTCTTGGAGTAGTCGTAGAATTGGCAGGAGGAGGTGAAACTGCCCATTCTTCCGATTTTAAATCGAAATCTTGTGTTGAATCATCGTGATTTATATCTCCTGAGTTTGTGGAAGTTGATTTCCGTTCTAGGTGTGGCAATAGAAATTCCATTTGCTTCTCAAATTTCCAGGGAATCATATTGGTTGTTACTTGGCCACTTTTCCTACTACGTCTTTTTAATGCATTTGTATAGCAATTCCTTAATTTTCCCCATTTATTCTTTACTTCTTCAACTGAAAAAGAGATGGAAGTGTAAAAAATTGTCTGTTACAGGTTCTACCAACAGGTAGTTCTTTTAGACTGTTAGAATTCAGTTTTGAATGGGAATCAATACTAAAGGAGAAATACAAAATACACACAGAGCAAAAATGTAGAAATCTTTGGTATCTTGTAGTTCGTTGTGTAATATAATATTAAGTGATGAAAAAATTACTCTACGCGAACAAAAAAATTAGTCAAATATTCAAATTTCATCAATTTTCTTTTAACTAGTATCGAAACAGAAATATGCCATTATTTTGAAGTGACCTTGAATTGATTACACTAAACCTCCTAGGCATGCTTGAAATTAAAGTATTAAGAGATTCTTGGGTATAGTCTATGAACTTATTTGGAGGGCATAAAACAATTATTACTGACTTTGAAAACATGTTGATGTATTTTATTTTATTTATTAGTAGTAAAACCATAAATCAGCTATAATAGAAAGCTGTTAGCATGGAGTCTCATAAAACAAGTAATAATTTATAGTTATTCAAATCATAATATTAAAAGGACGAGTGAGCTTTGATATAAACAAAAGAATGATACAGTGAAAAAAAAATGATATGTATGATGTTACTATTACATTTCAAAGAGATATTTTTAATTTTTTCACAAACACCTCATAACTTTTTAGGCCTTTTATTTCTTTGGGTAGGCTGTTAAATGAGATGATAGCTTGATAGACAGGTGATTGTCTTCCCTTCTCCGTCCTGATGTTACTGTGTGTTAGGTTATTTGCGGCTCTTATATTATAATGTACTTCACAGATTCTCCTTAGTATGGTTCTCGATTTTACCAGTTTGTTCCTCAGTTTAAAGGCTAGTTTTTAGCTATCACGTATTTTTAATTTTTCAGTGGTAATACATTAACTTTTTCATAGAGTTATGAGGTCGAAGTTTCATATGATTATATATATATATATATATATATATATATATATATATATATATATATATATATATATATATATATATATATATATATATATATTTATTAGCTCGATTCTTCTTCCTATAACTCTATCGATATGTAAAGTCCAATCCAGTTTTTCGTTCAAAGTTATTCCAAGGTTTAAATGAATTAACTCTTTTCAGATTCTTATTTATTATAATTTTGAGTGAATGCTCGATCTTTTGTTTTTCTGTGTCACGTACATAAATACGCTTTCGTTTTCATTCAGTATGAGCCCATTTTCCTTCAGGCATTTGTTTAATTTTGAAAATCCCTGTTCACTTTTTCATTTAATTCCTTAAGATCATCCGCTGAGTAGATAAATGCCGTGTTGTCACAGAACATGTAGGTTTCACCTTCCAAGTTAGCCAGTTTTATACTCTATACATACAGCAAGTACAGTAATGGGCCCAACTAGGAACCCCTGTACCACCCCCTTACTCAATCCCTGGTACTGACTTCTGGTATCCTTAAACATTGTGCATAATTCCTTATCTTCCAAGAAAGTCCTCAGCAGTTGGAAGGCAGGCCTCCTATTTTTTCCAACCTCCTCATCATGGCCTTATGTGGAACAGTATCAAAAGCCTTCTGTAAGTCAATAAATACAACGATGATATATTTCCCATCTTCAAGCTTATAACAAATGTTTTGGACGAAATCCAGGTCAGCTGTCTCTGTAGCAGCCCCTGCTTGAAATTCATATTGGCACTCTGAAATATCAACGAATTCTACTAATCGCTTCTTTTGAACTTTTTTTAAGACTTTGGAGAATATGGATCTTATCGCGATCGGTGTGTAGTTGCCAGGATCCTGTCTACAACCCCCTTTGAATATTGGGATAGTTTTTGATTCTGCAATTGTCAGGAAACTTAATGCTGCATTTCAAATGACCTTTGGAAAGGAATGGGGTCTTGTGCATTGCTTGGTGGAAGTGCAGTCTTAAGAAGAAATCCCAACTGAAGCTCTTCAAATTGCAGAGAATGGCCTCCATGATGATTACTGCGGCCATGAAACTGATATTGGGCCTTGTCCCTCTTCATCTGGTGATTAGAGGAGTTGCTAGAATGGTTTTCTACCGATTCCATCATCTTTCCCGAAAAGAAATGGGTATGTTCGGCTTCGTGCCCGGCCCTTACAGTCTGAAATCGAGGACGAGTTGCTGAGTATGAGGTCTGACATAGCAGTACCTAAAACCAACATGGAGCGACCATTCCAGATCATCATTCCTGGTAGACAGGAATGAACCAGCTCAAGGACCGTCTATTTAAGGGTCCCTGTTGGTACACGGACGGCTCGAAAACTGCAAAAGGTGTTGGAGCTGGTGGCTATGGTCGAGGTGCTGTCAAGGAACAGTCGATTTGTCTTGGCGGGCTTGTGACTGTTTTCAATTAAATCATCATCGATAGCCAAGCTGCACTGAAGGCATTGGCCTCCGATACCTGTAGGTGTAGCTGTATGGTGCGGGAATGTCACACTGGATGATTCTCTCAGGTCTCAGACATGCTTGACTTGCCATCAGTGGACCTTCCACTGCGAGAGCTAAGGCTTGGCTCAAACTCTTTAGGTTGGACCTGAGAGTTCTAACCGCCATACTAACAGGTCATTGTCGCCTCAGAAATCACCTAAATGAGTTAGGATTGATTGAGGATCCTTCATGTAGGCTATGTAAAGAAGATATAGAATCAATGGAACATATTATGTGCGAGTGCCCAGCTGGGGACAGAATCAGGATGGAGGAACTTGGATCTAACAAATAGAAGCTGACTGAGCTATATCTATCAGGAGGTTCTATTTCTTTCCTTTATTACAGATATGTAGTATTTTTAGGTTTTCAGAATTTATAATATGATTTGTATTTGTGTAATGATCGAAAACGGAGGAGTTTTTGTCTATGTGTATGCTCTATGAAATAAGTTTGGAAGTCTACTGGTTTGGCCTACATAACATGCGGTACATTCACTTGATGCCATTGTGTACACTGCAGATTTCTTAAATTTATTTAGTTTGACTTTTAAGTTAAACTTTTCTAGGTAATATGCGCTGGTGGATGCAGTTTTATATTGAATTTGGAAAAATTATTTTGTATTTCAGTGGATAAATGCCCTTTATAACTCAGAAAGATATATTTGGCTGTTTCTTTGTCTATAATGAGATATAGAAGTTTCGAAATCCGGTTATTATCATGTTCGTCAATATTTTTCAATGAATTGTATTGGAAATTGATTGATCATGGCTATTTGTTTGATTGAATCAATTTCTAACTTAAAGTGACTCTCTGGCATTATTACTGTAAACGCTCTGTGGATCATGGAGTTGAAAGCTGCAAGTTTATAATTTAGGGACTAAATGCATCAAAAGTGATTATGGCTCTTGAGAATGTGTCTTTTCTGAATATTTTAAAAATTATACTATTGATTTGAGTTGTGGTTAAGTCTAGAAAGTAAATAGAACCGTTCGATTCAATTTCGGAAGTAAAATCAATTTTTTAAGGATAGTGTTTAAGAAATTGGAAAATTGTATTCGCCTATTTGTTCCTCGGAACCCAATAAAATATCCACGTATCTAAATCAAAAGACTACATTCTTTTCTAGCTAAACCATTATTCAGAAATTTTGTGTTTTCTAAACGGCCCATAAAAGTATCGCCTATGAGTGGACTTAGTTGTGAGCCCATTGGTAAACCAGAATTTCGACGATTACATTACATTACATTACATTCGTGGCGATCGATTGGCGATTGGCATTTTATTGAGATGGTATCTCAGTGGGCAGTGTCCAGTAAGGAGGCTTGTTATAATCCTCAACCCGTCCCTAGAGAGATCGAGAAGCTGTTTTGTCTTCTTTGGCGAATAGTCAATGAACTTTTCGCTTGCCTTTGGCCTGGAGTTTTCCTCCAGTATTCTTTTTGTTAGATTCTTCACATCGTTCCAGTTCCTGTCGTCTGTGCGTCTTACTTAGACCGCAGAACGGTTCAGGTCCGATGGGTGGGATTCCAGCAGCTGGTTTGGCCTGTTCGTCAGCGGCTTCATTTCCTTGTATGCCTTCGTGGCCAGGCAACCACCACAGGAAACGTTTGTTCCCTCAGCAAGTTGCTTCAAGGATTGACGGCATTCCCAGACAGAGATGCTTCGATAACTGTAGAGTTTAGAGCTTTTATCACTGCCTGACTGTCCGTTAAAATGTAAGTCTTTGCCCCTTTGAGTTTCCTTCGTAGTCCCTCCTGGCAGCAAGTGTTTCTGCATGCATGATTGTGGGAGTAGAGCCCAGAGGCACTGATGAAGAGTACTTGGGTCCATATATGCCTGCTCCTGTTCCATCAATCGTTTTTGATCCGTCCGTGTACCAAATGAAGGATTTTTGGTCTAATTGATTTATTTTTTCCTTTACGATGGTGCGGTCTTCTATGACCACTTCGAAGGGTGTGTGAAAATCAAACTTAAGCGGCATTATATCCGATGGTTGTGATAAGATTTCTGGCACTATGTAACCCAGAATGCCCAGGTGTCCCTTCAGATCACCAGGTAATAGTTTTTTGTGTGTTGGAGCCGTAATGGCGTCATCAACGCCTTTTCAATTTTATATGAAGAAGAGGAAGATTTGGGATTACCTCCAGGGCAATAGTCGGGGTGCTTCTCATAGCAACTGTTATGCCCAAGCACGCTATCCGCTGCAGTTTTGCAGCTTGTTTTGCGTATTTATTTCTAATGTTACCACCATACTAACGATGCGTATGTGACAATGAGTCTTATAACCGCTGTGTATAACCAGTAAGTTATTGTTGGCTGTAGTCTCCAGGTGAATTTCAACGATAGAGATTGTGCACTTCTGATTAAACTAATAGATTTATGTTACTATTGCCAAGGATGCATTTTACAACGTGAAGACTTTCATCTCCTGGAGTGTTTCGATACATATTTTTGAAGTCAATACATCAATTTGAAGGGATGATGTTGCCTATAACATATGATAATTTCTGTACTAACTGTAAGGAATTAATTACAGTGTGTTTGGGGAAAGTTCAGACATTTCTTTGAATTTAGTGTTACGATATTTAGCTAATTTAGCTGTGATGGTTGTTATGTAAACGCCGCCAAACATATATGAAGTTTCCTTCCCATAGATAGACTTTCTCATAGGTTGCGCAGTGGAAAGCGCCTTACAATGGTTAGTTCATCAAAGCTCTCGTAGAGTGATCATCGTGAAATACACTTGGTGCAACAATTATTTGATATCGCAACTGCTCTGAAATTCCAAATCTAAATTCGTGTCCATCGTCATCCGTGCAAATAGTCCGAATGTATTTGGGTCCTCCCAATATTCGCGACAATTTTCCTGATCTTTTGGATTTTATTGAGTCCATACATTTCGGGGCGTTGACATTCAAAGGGATAAATATCTGTGCTTCATAAACACCTCAAAAAGTCTAGGGAACACTTACCAATATCTTTAAAATATGATTTTGATGATTCGAATTTATAGAAATCTTTCGGTTTCGTTAGGATGTATTGTATATAATGTATTCTCAAGAAAACAGAATAATATTTGACTTCTCCAACGCACCTATTATAAAAAAAATTGAAATTTGAAAATGACGAAATTTGGTAAAACACAAAAGAAAATCCTGAACTAATATTTTCGAAAAGATATGGAAACACTTATATTTTTCAGTACCCAGAAGGCCCACCTCTGTTATTAATGACACTTTGGCATCGTCGCGGTATGCTCAATATTAAATTGTCTATATCATTTTGGCCTAAGTCATTTCAAGCCCTAAACTGCTAATCAAAGCTCCTGTTCATGATGGAAGACGTTTTGACGCAATAGATTTCTTTTAGGGTGTCCCACACATTCTCGATGGGATTCAGATCTAGGGAGCAGGATGACCACGGTAGAAGATCGATATAATTCTCTTCAAGAACGTTCAAGACAACTCTTGCACGATGAGGAGCGGCATTATCCTGTTGGAATAGTGGATTTTGACCCTTTGTTTGGAGATACGGTACCACTACAGGTAAAACTATCTCATTTGCGTAAAAATTTCCCGTGAGCTTGTTCTGTATGAAAACAAGGTAAGTTCTCCCACCAAGGCGTATACCTCCCCAAAACATCACTGATCCGCCTCCTGTCTAACAACTTCTCGAGCATGCTGGAGACGGTTTTGCTTTCCAGGTTCCCTCCATATTCGAATTCTTCCCGAATCGGGATAATAATTAAATCTAGATTCATAACTGAAGAGAACTGTGGCCCACCTCTTGATCCCAGTTTAGATGTTCTTGGCACCAAGCTAAACGAGCAGCGCGATTTTCATGGGTCAGTTGTGGAACTCTTGAAGGACGTCTGGAGTGGAGTTGACCTTCGTGCAGTCGATTTCTCACAGTTTGGTCGGAAATTTGTACATTATGAACTCGTGATAGCTCTTGAGCTAATTGAGATGCTGTGGTAGTACGATCTCTTCTGGCTTGTAAAACCAAAAATCGGTCTTGGGCGGCTGTAGTAATCCTGAAACGACCTGTATGGCGTTCTTCTACGCTACCTGTTTCATTGAAACGCGACAATAAATGGTTTATGACACTTGGGCTACTTCCCAGAACCCTGGATACTTCCCGTTGTGAGCTCCCAGCTTGGAGCATGCCAACGGCTCGTAACATCTTTTCTCTAGTCAAATGTCGTCTTTCCATGGTCGAATCACAAAACTTGAATCTTTTATTTGTGCTACAACAGAAACAAAGTGCCAACTAACTGATTTCAAACACTGAATACATGAAATGATTATAAAGCAGGGTCGCATCTGCTGCATTTTTAGTTTTTTTAGTTTTTATAGAAAAACTGTCCAACTCAGCTCAAGTAAGAATTGACGGTAATCTGTCTGATCAAATGGCAACCAGAAAAGGAGTACAGATTTTATTTAACATCTACTCCGAGTTTATAATGAGAGATGTACTTGACAACTGGCATGCCACCATAACTATTGGTGATAGCAAGATTTCTAATTTAAGCTTTGCTGACGACTTATTGCTGCTTCTCAGGATGAATTGTTAGCTTTGCTGAGTTACCTAGAACAGCATAGTGTAGCGTATGGTCTTAGTATTAACCATAATAAAACCAAGGTTATGATCGTAGACAGGAACATAACAACTATCCTAAAATGAAGTCTGTTGGCCGTTGCCAAGTAGTTCAAAGTTTTGTGTATCTCGGTTTTGATCGAAAATTCTGGTAGCTGCGGAAATGAGATTAGACGACGTATACAGCAAGCACGGGCGGCCATGACGAAGCTCACTAAAATATGGCGTGACAATAATATCACTAAGTGCACCAGAATGTCGTTAGTTCAGACTATTATTTTCTCTATATTCCTATTTGCTTCTGAAACTTGGACTATTAAAAGGTAGATCGCGCTCACATTAATGCATTGGAAATGTGGGCTTGGAGGAGAATGTTGAGAATTTCTTATACCGCCCATCGAACCAATATTTCGATTTTTAATGAACTCGGTAATCCTAAGCGGCTCTCCTCCATTCTATTCACGCGAATTCTGACGTTCTTCGGTCACATTCATAGAAGCGATAATATGGAGAAACTCGTTGTCCATAGTCATGCTCCAAATGGGCGACGTTGTGGCCGTTCCCCGCTGGGTGGATGCAACGAAACAGTTGACGTGAGTGTCACAAAAGCCACCGAACTAACTCGAAATCGAGAAAGATGGCGTGCTACAATTTCGAAAACAATTGATAATCTTCGTATCGGCAGCGTTTCAGCTCCGATTTAATGTATTTTACGAGTTCACAATATGTCTGTTAAGACATTGTGACTATGATGATGATGATTCATCCTAAAATTAAGTTCAAAGTAGAAACAGAAGTCGATAGTAAAATCAATTTAGACCTAACATTTAACCGGGAGAATAATAACCGTTTATCAATTAATATCTTAAGAAAATCATCGTACACGGTCATACGCATAGATTCAATCCACCCGTATTCTCAAGAAATAGTAGCCTTCAAATCCATGATTCACAGAGCGATTTCTTTGTCTTTATCGGGCATGGTCCGAAAATCAGAATTCAACAACATTAGATCAATAGCAGAGGACAACGGCTTCGATATAAAAGCAATAGAGTTTAATTAATCGAAAAATACGCAAACAACACCACCAACCCAGGAGAGAAAAGCCCGAAAAATTTATGTCTAACATATTTTGGGAAGAAGTCAGAACAGATTGCTAGAGTTTTGTCTAATAGTAAAAAGTTCATATTGCATTCAAACCAGTTAGCAAATTGTCAGGCCACTTTTTCATCACAGAAGATAAAACCGATAAATTTGATAAGTCTAGAGTATACCAATTAACATGTTTTGAGTGCAATTCCTTTTATATAGGTCAAACAGGACGCTCTTTCAAAGCTAGATACAAGGAACATTTCCGGTCATTCCTACATCAGAAATGTGATTCAGCTTTAGCTGCACATTGTCTAAATGAATGTCATCCTTTTCCAGAACTTCAACATTCTTCATTCTTGTGATAAATCTTATAAATTCAATTTCTTTGACTAGAAGTAAATTTTCAAAGCATCTAGGGTAGAAAGAGATAAGCTCCTTAACGACCAGGTAGACTTAATCACCTACCAATCACCATTATTCAAGTGTCTGTGACCCATACTATCATTATCTTGACGTTAGTTCTTGTATTGTACATGAGTATTCAGTTTTCATTAGCTTGTTGACAATGGACGTATGTCCTAAACCGATCCAACCAATGTAATTTTTATTCTTTACATCAATAAAACAGTGATAGTTAAAACATAGTAACTTGTTTTATTTCATTATTCTGAGACGACCCAGAATCAGGGTCTATTTTTTTTGTTAATTTGCTTAAACTATCCATATATTTCTTGATTTTTATCTAATTGAATTTTATTATCAATTGTGAAAACTGTATTTTGTAGATCTAACTGCATAACATTTCATATTGTTCATCTGAATTCAAAATTACAGTGAAAAGACGTTCATTTGCCAGAATGATTCAATAATTTCATTTTGAACTCTCAATATAGTAAAATATTACGTATTCTTAGAGCAGCTTAAAATCACCCAAAAGCGTAAATATCGAGGCGAAGGAATTTATCTAAACTCAGATAAGATATCCAGCAAAAACAATATTTGACTTTAAAATCGAATGCCGTTAAGCAGCCTTTCGTATCCACGATACCACACATCTGTCATTTTCTAAAACAGCAATTCCCACGTCGCGACGAAGGAACGCGTTTGTAAAAGACTATTAAACAGATACTTGAGTACCAAGGGCAGAGGGAAGTGAGGGTGTAGGGCTGCTAGGTCAAGCATATATAAGAATCACGATCGCGACGTTAGAGGATCATTATCATTATTATTATTGAGTTATTTTTGTTCCGTTACTCTTGTTATTCAGTTGTCCAGTTTTCGAAGCTCAGTGAATTTACTCATTCGTGTGAATCGGAATTAAATTTAAGTTAATTATTCGTGCATAACATGAGTCCAGAAGAATGGAAGATGCAGATTGTTCCTCTCTGAGAATCCGGACAGGAAAGAAAAAGCACCATTCCCGCTGTGTCCCACAGGTGATTACTTTCTGAATTTCCTTCAATATTTCTGTTCACTATTTAATCTTTACGAATTTCCAGAAGTATATGCTACGTAATTTCTAAACGCACTAAGGGTGTGTTGAAATAATCATTTCTCAAATTCCAAATTATTTTCACATATTTTTCTTTCTTGGCAAATGATCTATTTGAACTGGACTGATATTTTCTAATATTTATTTGGAAGAGTTATTTTCATAGACTTATTTAAAACCTTTGCTTTCGTAACTTGGTAGAATTTGAAGTGTACTGAAATTATATTATTTATAATACCACAATTGTTTTAACTTGACACATTATTTTGAAGTACACTCAGATTCTTTAGTATTGATTTCAAAATTTGTTTACCAAACTGGCAACATTAATGAAACGTAATTAAACTATTGTGTAGTGATTCCAATAACTTGATAACTATTTGAATTTGAAATGTTATGAAGTTTAATATTGATTCGATACTTTATTTTTATAACTCAGAAAATTGATCTCAGTGAAATGTTACCAAACCGTTTTGCCAATCGAAATGTTTTGTTATAATCTGATGAATGATACGCTTGAATGTGAGAACATTTAATATTGATTCTTATCTTTGCTTCTATAAATGGGCCAATTATCTATTTTGAAATATCATAATCCAATTATTCAGTATTATACTTTATCTCATTTTATAACTCAGCAGAACATACTTATAACGAAGATATTTATATTTTCATCGTATCCAACTATGGGAAGATCTAACTTTCAAGTTATTGAATTGATGTCCGATACTCTTAAGCTCAATAAGGGCACTTTCTGCGCATTCAGATGTAATAATCGCCTACAAATTATATCAGGACTCATTAGTATAAATAAATGGCTTTAGGAACGATACGCATGTATGAACCCACAGACATTGAGGCTTGTATGTTGTCGGTATGAAAGTTTTGAAGAATGTCTGAGTGGAATGTATGTGGCATTTGTGGTACATACAGGTGTATGATCAGAGGGCATAATTCCCTGGTTGGCAAATCCGCGATATGGGAATAGAATATGATCCGCAGTCAGTGACACAATACTGCCCGTTGGCGCTCAGTTGAGCAAAAAGAATCACGTATGGCTTTACGGTCTTCCTCTAGTTCCATATATAACGTTTTAATACTATACGAACTACTGAATTCGATTAAAAATACGCGAGCGAATTAACGCTTGCAAGTTGTCAGCTGTGGACGTGTTCCTTAGAATTTTAAAAGCAAACCTTCCCGAGTTTTAAGTATCAGGGCAACGACCTATTCAGAAAACATGATATCATATTACCAAACCCTTAGACGGTCAGTTGCCACTGATAAGATGGGTGAGGGCCGGTTAGGCCTGTCTATAATAATCTCATATCCGAATTCTTTCCAGAATATGGGTGAGGCCGAATAATCCTATTTATAATAATTAAATATTCCAACTTCCACTCATGATATGGGTGAGGACCAATTATGTCTGTTTATGATAATTAAATATTCCAACTTCCACTCGTGATATAGATGAGGATCAATCAGGTCTGTATATAATAATCTAATGTACAAACTTCCACTCAGAATATGGGTGGGGGCAAATTGAGCCTGCATCTAAATGATCTGATATTTCATTAAATTCATTCAAAGACACCAAAGAATGCAAGGATAAGAATTCAATTCAAATGCTGCAAATATCAAATAGACATTGTTATCGAATGTGTTTTTGATTTTCTGATTTCCTTACTTATGGTTAAGCGACGAAGAATTGGTCGTATCACATCAAACCTCACATAAAAGAACTTGTTGAGTAGGTTACTACAAATACACAACACAACAAATAAAAGGGTCCTATTTTATAAAAAGAACGTCAAGGCAAGTTCAGGTACTAGACGATCACATGGCTTTTCATTTGACCGATTTCAGTCGGTCTCAGGTGTAATTAATATGGGAAGAAAATAAGATAATTCAGGTATTGCAATTTACATGGAAGCGATGTATTTTGCATCGTGTTTCATAGACCGGGGTTAGGGGTATTTCAATTCATTAGATGTAGGTACTTTTCAAAATATTGTCAACCGAAAAACCATGGAGGTATTACTTCAATTATTCTGAAAAATATCATTGTTGTTGTTGTTGCATTTCGTGAAATAGTATTTGAAATATTCTGTTTCAGGACAATATGTGAATTTCAAAACGTCTAGATCTAAAATCAATAACAATTCGAAGATGAATTTCCTGAAAAGTAACTGATGTAATCGAGAATACCTACTAGAAAAGAAGAAAAACGAGAAGTCAGATTCAATCCACTTCAATAGTATTTGATTTCGCACTTTTCTCTCGGAATTCTGACCAGACTTACTTTGATGAAGATTTTCAGATGGGTCTCGTATTGAGAGATCAAAATGCATTATTTCAAAGAATTCCGTTCATGTAATGAGCGAATTTTGAGAGTTCTCTAGCGAAAAATCGTAATTTTTGGGATAAAATCTCGAAAATGATGCATTTTAGGAATAGGGAAACCTTAACAGATCGATGCCCATTAATATTACGAGTTGAGTGGTGTGTGCAAAATAGGTAGTCTGATTTGAAAAACCGGACTTTTGTTCCTTCGAATGTACTACGATTTTCACATGCTTTGGAAACACCCCGTATACCGTGAAGCCTCTGAAGGCATTGAATTCTGCTGAATGAGCCCTTTACTTACAACGAGCTTGAAATAATCGATATTGAATGATCTTTAGTTTTTATGATGTCTTCTAAGAGACAATCAAAAATCGCAAAATTCCATTTGAAATATTCATATCTTCCTTTCGGTTGATTTCAGATGGCAAGAATATGAGTTCAATTGTCTTCAATAAACAAAATAGAAACATACATTACGACATTTGATATAATAAAGATGTCAACTTCAGGTGTAGTGCCACAGCATTGAAAATATTTTCGAACTTAGTTCGAATAATATTCGAGACCACAAAAAAAATTCTCAAATCGGTCATTCCTTTCCCCATATACTTTAATCGCCCATCTCGCGTGGACATCCGGTATATAAGCATGTTGACAAAATGATTTTGACTTCTACAGTTTTAAAGTGTAGATAGTAATTGAATTTAGAACTTGACATTTTATAAAGTCATGAAATTATTTGTAAACATTGTTTAACATTCTGTTGAGTAATGTTAAAACTCCCACAAAAATTGTCGCATCACCCTACTCTTACGACAATACTATATAAACTTTTAGGTTGGTCATTCAAGAGTCGCTTGGTAACTTTCAGAAGTGTAAAATAAGAAGATATCATTTAAAAGAGATGAGTTTATGATGGAAAATATCAACAATTTTCGAGTTAATGAAAAATTGAAAAATTCTACCATCTTCAAACATTCGCGAAGAGACCAATCAACTAGCATCGAATAGTTACTAATCATTTTCAAAATCGAGTGTTTCCTCTCCGGGCCCTAATTACTGCCAGTATAAGTCTCGAAAGCCCCTCAAACAAATTTTGGATGTACTCTTAAGTCATTGAAATCCAAATTTCAGGAAGCAGATTTTCTAGTTGTTGGAGTGTTCTACAGGGCATCCTACGTTGCTGAATTTGCCACCCCATGTTGTCCCAAACATGTTCCATAGGATTCAAGTCAGAATTCTGGCTGGCCATCTTAAAATATCAATTTCGACATTTTGCAGAAATTCTGTAACTACTCTAGCTGCATGAGGACGAGTATTATCATGCATATAAAGAAGTTTTCGCCAAAGGGTGTAACATGGGGTTCAAGGAAATCTGCGATGATTCTGGCCGCTGTCATTCTTCCATTATTCAATGGGACTAACTCAGTTCGACCATGGAAAGAAATGCCTCCCCACACCATTACTGAGCCCCTCCGAAGTTTTCGGTTTGCCGGATATTGCATTGCTGATACCGTTCCCCAGGTCGTATGTATACAGGCATGCGTCTATCATTTGATACTAGACAGAACCTGGACTCGTCGGGAAAGAGAACATTCGACCATTCTGGAATACCCCAATTTGCATGTTCCCTCGCAAACTGAAGTCTTGCAACTCGATGCTCTCTGGTGAGACGCGGGCCGGTAGAAGCCACCCTTGGTCTTCTCTGAGCCTGTTCCTTACAGTTTGTAATGAAATATGCACATTTCTGGAAAGTTCAATTTTATTTTGTAGCATTCTAGCCGTACACTGCCGAGCTCTTAGTGCAGTTAAACGAAGCCAACGATCATCAACTGGTGTTGTTATCTGATTTCTTCCCTGTCCGGCCCTTCTTCCATATTCCCTGTTTCGTGGTACCAATTAATTGCTCTTGAAATAGTGCTTTGGTTAACATTCAACAAGTTAGCCACGTAACGTTGGCTTTGCCGCTCCTCTAGAAGTGTTACAATTCTTACCACTTCATGATCACTCAAATAGCATCCAGGACGTTGAACAGCCATTACAATAAATTCAAAGATGTGAAAATCAACAAGAAACTTGCATTAATTTAGAGTGAAAACTGAAGAGAAATTGAATGAATACAGATAGTCAAATAAACTCATTCTTGTTTCAGACGTGTTTGAGATCATATGGAAACAAATATTACTACATAGATAAGATTTTTTCCTCTCATATGTCCAAAAACATATGTAGACAAAGAAACTGCGATGGAGTTGTTTAATCGATTGTGGAATTCAGAATACCAGGTGATGCAACAATTTTGGAAGTGTATGTATAATATAAAATAAATGTTCATCACCATAATTAACTGAAATTATTGAGTTATCTGAAATATCATAACCATTATTTAATTCTTATATATTTCAATGTATAGAATTAAGCGTTTATTGAGTATGCATTAAATTCATGAAATAATTATTTTTGGTTAACGTAACTATCCAGATATTCACATTATATTATCATAGTTTTGAATAAATTGAAGTTCAATTGTTTCAATTTTATTTCCGAAAAGAACCCTAAAACACATATTCGTCTACGTTACTCACTACAAATTTTAGACCTATGAAGTAAAGATTTTGTTTAAAATGAAGACAACAATATTCGCATGCAACAAAAAGACAGAGCAGATGGTAGTCAGGTAGTTGGGTTCTTCCTGGAGATTTGTACGAGGGTTTCTATCAAAGATCCGGCAATGAATTGGTGCGTGCGCCAAGACAAAATCAGAAACCACAATAATTTTAAATTTATCCACGTACCACATTTCTAAGGATTTGTATACTTGATAAGCTTTTATTACTCTTCGTCTTTATCAAATAGACTAGTGGGAATCACCGATCGTGAACGACGCGACGGTCTGTAATTCCCCGCTCACGCGTATATCTAGAGTTTATAATTTTGTAAGCCTTCGGAAAACGGGACTAGTTTGCGTCTCGGCGCTTTGATTGGGGAGGACAGGGCAGGTAATAGAGAAAAAACAGTCCTAACATGCCTTTGAAAAGAAAATTGGGGTTGTTCTCAACCCTTCATGACTCATGAAGAACGAAATTACATGACTAGTAACAAAGATTTACGTGTCGTAAGAAATTTTGCCTTGTTGAATATCAAATTGATTTGTTTTAATAATATTTTCAATAAAACTTACCGGATGTATTCATTCGTTCGGCAATGTGTTCCCATGCATTATTTCTCACATTATGATCTCTGTATCGAGCTAAATTCATATCATATAAAACAGGAAATTGTTCAACTAACTCTATTAATTGTTCGTCTATCATTTTTGCCGAATTGACTATATGCTATAAAACTGTTATAAAATGAACTTAATAATCTGCAGGAATTCTCGATGCATGACACGTCACACGTGGTATCTACTGTTGTCTCTAAAATCTTTGCGCTCGCGCCCACACGTCAGATGACGTGTTTGCCCCACAATCGACAACACGTCGATCTGGATCGGGTGGCGTGTGTGCGCATCACGTTGCGTCGATTGTTCATGTTCATTATGCGAAAGGCCTTGGTCCATGAAATAGTCATAATATGCTTCGATTCGACTGAATGTGCGTTGCATTTCTGCAGTATATTTCCGTCGCAATTGGTAACCATAGGCGTACTAGAGTCGATCATATTCATGGTGAAATAAAAAATTTATTTTTCTTCTTTTCAATTCAAATTTCTAAATAGAAAGCATTCTAAGATTCCTTGTATTCTAGAATAATTGATAAATAAATCACTGTTACGGCGGTTTCGGATAGTATGAAAACAAAGTAAAAATGGAATAACCAGATATTATTAGGGGAGGGGGCACTTTGATACACAAAAATTCAATCTCTTTTTGAGGACCATAAACCATTATATTCAAATATTTGTTTTGATGTGTGCATTGGCTGATATGTCAGCTTATATTTTGGCTACGCAAAACCGCAAAACTGGCAACGTATAGAGATAAACTCATTTTAAGAAAAATCATTTTTGTATCATTCTGCCCCACCAGTGGGGCACTTTGATACACGGGGTGGGGCAGTTTGATACGTATTTTAGATCCATATGAAATGCAAATTTAAACTGACTAATAACCCAATATAAACTGTATTTTTACTTAAAATGAAGAAATAAAACAATTTTATTGATTGAGATCGCAAAATACTTTTATTCAGAGTGCACATTAGCCATAATCAGTCTCTTAAGTTACTTAAGGAATAAAATCACAAAAAACAATATTGTCATCATACAACAAAACTACATTCTCTGTTATTTTCTTAATTATATAATCAGTTATATACTTACTAAGTAATCAGACTTTAACATTGAATATTGTTAATGAAAATATAATATTAAAACCTTCTATCGTAATTAACAATGTTTTCTTAAAAAATTAAACAAACATCAAAAATTTAACAAAAATAATCATAAAACTCTCATATTAAAATTACAAAACAATCTACTGGACATTATATCGAGTTAAACCTACCGAAAATGAATAAAGCGACGATGTTCGAGATGTGCCTTTGGAGAAAGTTGGTTTTGGTAATTGCAAAACTACATCTCTAACATCCACACTTGCTTTGTCTTCCACAATTGGAAATATAAACTTAGAAGACCCTGCTTTTTTCTGAGATATAATACTTCATATTCTGTCACACTATACTTAAATACAACTTTGGCTATGTAGTGAATCACAGTTTTCTTCTTCTCAAATTTAATTAGCAGAAAATCTCCAATATTTATGTGTTCAGGATTAACTGGTTCTTCATTAATTACCTCTTCTTCCGATTCCGACGGCATTTCAATGTCTTCACTATCACTCGTCATCACGACTTCATCTTGACTAGAATCGGAATCTATTTCTGAAGGCAAAGAAGTCACTCTCTTTTTCTTTTTTGGCTCAGTTAATCCCAACAGATTTTTCGCTGTTTTCAATTCTTTTGCATGCTGTTTTGCTTTTGTAATTCTCTTTTCCTGTTCTTTTCATTACGTAAGCTTTCTAATCTATTTTTTCTGGTGTTTCAGTGTATATTCTTGATCGTCCCTTTTCTCTTCCTTTTCTTTTTGAGACACTGTCAGTAATCGCCTTTTTGGATAAGGTCTAACTACTTCAGGAGTAAGAATAGCCTTTGATGAAGAAACATGTAAAGGATCGTCAGCATCAGACACTGAAACTGGGTCGGCATCCAAAGTAGGAGTTTTATTTTGTTCTCTATCAACAACCTCATTATTTTGACTTGCTTCTGAGTCTACAAAATGTAAATCTTGTGTGTTGTGAGTGTTCTCATCTGTCAAATCGTGATAACCTGTGCTGAAAATGTCTATCGGTGCAAAGTCGTCGTCGCCAAATACCAGTTTATTAATTGGCCATATTCCAGGTTTGGAAAAACCACCTATGATATTCTTTGGTGTAAATGATTCCAAATATGCTAATTTGGACAGTTCAGCAATGTTGTATATGGTCAAAGTTTTTCCAACATTTTGAATGTGCCAGTCGTTGAAAGCTATCTTCAATTTGCCTTTGAAGGGTCCGAACACACTGACATCAAGCGGTTGCAATTTGTGCGACGTGTGGGGAAGACTCAAATAAACAATACCGTTGTCACGACAGTAGTTAACAGCTTCTATTGAAATGTGAGATTCGTGGTTATCACAAATGATTAGGATTGGGTTATCCTTATTGCTCGAAGTAAGGCGTTGAATGTGTTTCAAAACTCTTATAAACAATTCTGAAGTCATCCAGCCGCTTCTGTTTGCCAACCCTAGACTTCCATCAGGAGCACCATTTAGGAAGTGATCTTTATAGTGAACTCTTGGAAAGACATATACTGGAGGAAGGAAGAACCAGTTGCAGTAATAATACCACAGAAAGTAACTAACTCTCCGCGTTCTGCAGAAACTATTTGTCCCACTTGTCTTTGTTTTCTTCCAGCAATAACTTTAGGAGTAGAAAGGACTGTGCTTATGCCTGTTTCGTCTAAGTTTATTATTCGATCAGGTGTAAAATTGTATTGTCTCATTATGCGTTCGTAATTATCATGAAATTGAGCTACAGCAGATTTATTGAAGGCAAAGCTTCTTGCTGCGCTTGTGTTTTCTGGTTTTCGTAGACTCAATTCTGGGTTTCTCTTCCTGAAGCCAGCTGCCCAATCTTTTCCACCGCATTTGTTTTCTTTCCAGGATTTTGGATAATTACACCCTGAGGATTCTGCGTACTCGTATGCCAAAGTCAAAAGCTGTTTCAATGAAAGGCCGTAGTGCATTTTACTGCAATTCAATAAATATTGAGTCAATGCCTTTTCTTGTTCGGTTGAAAAAACTTGTGCAACGGTATACTTGGAACCATATATGTTTGATGAAGTAGCTGTAGCAGTGTGTGGTGATAAAGCTGCAGTAGTAGTGTGTGCTGAAGATGATGCTATTTGTGCCATCTCCATAGATGGTGCTATTTGTGATGAAGATGGACCTGCTTGTGATAAAGAAGATTCTGCTTGTAATGAAGAGGATGCTTCAATTGTAGATAATGGTCTGGTAGCTTCAAATGATTTTCGGGCCTTTTCGATGCGATGTTGTAGGGTTGCAGTTTTGATGCCATATTTGTCGGCTGCTTTGCGTATAGATAAAGTTTTGACAATACTTCACGTATTGCATCTTCAATGCTTTCTTCATTGATATTTTTCTATCAGTTTTGGGTTTGTAAGTGCGCACCATTTTCTGAAAAAAGAAAAAAAACAATAAAATAAACTATTATTTTGACGGGGCACTATAATACACTAGAGGGCAGATTGATACGTATCATTGTACCCCGCACATTACCGTATCAAAGTGCCCCAAAGGACTTTTTCCACAAACAATTAATTTTATCAAATATATAATAATCTTGCAATCAAAACATTTTAAAATACAATAATAACTATATTTACTTACCTTTAGTATCAAATAATAACAAAAACAACTAAGAGTGTCCTCCTGAGACACAATTACATTTCACGTATTTTTTTGTAGGCAGCCGCGCACGCCACTTCCAACACGTTAGTGACCGTTGAGACCCAACGGCAAACTGGCGGCGAGCGACGTCACAACTGTCATTCTTGTGAATGTCCTTGAGCATTCTAGTGATGTGCCACTGTGTAGCGTTTATCGGTTTTGAGATATAGATACTGTACCAATGTGCCCCGTGAATCAATGTGCCCCCTCCCTACTCTATTTAATTGTAAGTATTGGAAGGATGTTATTTGAATGCATACATAAATCAGTCTGGTCGTTCCTTATCTGAAAGTTGTCATTAAAAAGTGATTTGAAAATTTCCGCTGATTCTAGGTAAGTCAGTTTTCAACGAAGATAAGTAAAATATATTTTATACTTTCCACAATTTTATTTTAGGAGCACGACCAGTTTCGACCGTTAGGTCTTTTCAAGTAGTCAACTACTGGAAATGAACTTACTTTAGCATTGAAGAATAAGCTGATATTATTGGTGGAGAGGTATTAATGTCTAGCTGGCTATTAAGGGTGATTTCACTTGAGTTTTTACAAAGTTTATTGATTTCCAAATATTCCAACAGATTCAGTTTGTCTCCCTGTAGCAATTATAAAGAATTTTGATATTATCTAAGGTTATCGAATGTTTTGTGGGTTTTACAGTGTGTTCCAACGAAAATTTGACCCCCCCTCTAACTCCGAAATGAGTAACATTAGCGAAAAACACCAAGACACGTCGATTTTTGTTTCGAGGGGGAGCATTTTTCGAAATAATTCGAAACTTCTCAGATCAACCCCCTACCCCCAGCAACCCTAACTTTGAAATTCATCATAGGGAATAAGGGTCGAGTGGCACCTTACTGAAAAGGTCTGTCAATTCTCCACCTTGATTTGTCATTTTTAGAATTTTAAATTAACATACAGGGTGTCCCAACCAAGGGTGAAGTTGAATTCCTGGAAATCCCAAATACTAAATGAAATAGATTTATTTTGGCATAATGCAAGCGCAGGTTTATGCTCGGTCTAGAAAAACGACCTACACTTGTGAATTTGGAGTTGGTGCAATCAACCCCCTATTTCCAGCATCCCCAACTCAAAAATCATTCGATCGATAATAGGTCAAGTGGCACCTCGTTGGAAAGGTACTGCAATTTTCTCTTCGAATTTGGTATTTTCGAAATTCAGAATCATCATACAGGGTGTCCCGAAGCAGGAACATTGAAAATCCAAATAACTTTTTGAAACTGGTTCATTTCGGTATACGAGAACATGTTTGATCCGAGAATAGGACTTTCTTGTGTGGTTATAGAATTTTTGCAATCAACCCCTTCCATTCAGCATCCCCAACTTGAAAATCATACAAATAATTCAAGTGGCATATCTTCAGAAAGGTTTTTGAATTCCAGAATGATTAAAGCATTTCATGCAGTTCGGCTCTCCATACAGGAATGTCGCTTTCGAAAAATTCAATATCGTCATTTGAAATTATCAACTAAAATTAATTCGAAACTGTTAAAAGTATTGGGGTACGATGTGTTGAGCATCAATTACGAAGAAATAAAGCTGATTTCTGCATTGAAAATGTTCACATTTTTTCATTTCCATCTGGCGTGCAGTCATCTGTTATTTCTCATTTTGCAATGAAATATTATTATTATTCAGATCAGTTCCTCATTATTGTTGTTGTTCGTCAGTTGAAATTAATCTGAAAATGGTTTATTCCACTGAGGAAAGGGTCGAAATTGTATCGACGTATTTTCGAAATAACAGTTGTGCCAAAGAAACGGCAAGGATATTCGATAGGAACCATCCTGAAAGAGAAAGGAGTCAGTCACCAGTACGTTAAATATTTGGTTGACAAATTCCTAGCTACGGGTTCGGTGGCAAACAAAAACATGAAGTGGCATGTCCTGTCAGAAATGAGGCAACGGAAGTGGCAGTAGTGGGTCATCTACAAATGGAGAATACTACTTCGATCAGAAAACTATCTCGTCTAACTGGTGTATCAGCTACAACTGTCCATAGAATCGTGAAACATCACAAATTTCACCCCTACAAGGTAAAATTAGTGCATGAAATAAACGAAGATGATCCAGATCGTCGTTTACAGTTTTGTGAAAATCTAAGTGAAAACCTAAACGCTAATCCAAATTTTCTGAATAACATCTGTTTTTCTGATGAAAGCACCTTTATGCTCAGTGGTGAAGTGAATAGACATAATTGTCGATATTGGGACACACAGAATCCTCATTGGTTTAGAGAGGCCCACACGCAAAGGCCTCAGAAGTTGAACGTTTGGGCAGGAATTTTGGCAATCATCTAGTTGGGCCTTTCTTTATTGAGGGTAATCTGAATGGAAATGGCTACCTACAGTTGTTAGAGGAACACATACATCCTAGATTGACAGAAATTTTACAGAACGATCCAACTCTTTCTGAGGACGAAATGCGTTTTCAACAAGACGGTGCTCCTCCGCATTATGATGCTCAGGTGCGCCAATATTTAGACGAAAATTTCCCAGGAAGGTGGATTGGTAGAAGAGGACCTGTTGAGTGGCCAGCCAGGTCACCAGATTTAAATCCCTAGATTTTTTTTGTGGGGCCATCTAAAATCTAAAGTTTATGCCACAAGACCAGAAAACCTGGAGGAGCTGCGGATGAGGATTATCACAGAATGCCGACTTTTGACTCCTGAAGTTTTCGCTAATGTGAGAAGAGAGTTCGAAAATCGTCTGTATAACTGTATGGAGGTGGGCGGAGGTCATTTTGAACAATTGTTGTAATAATCAAGTTAGTTTTTGTTTTCAATTGAATACAAGTTCAATAAATCTCGTTTTCCTGTTTAGATGAGCATCCAATCAGTTTCTCCATCATCCCTCATCCTGATCCTCACGCCAGAAAACCTCGATTGCCAAACTGAAACCAATGCCTCAGTGATTCAGAAAATAGAAAAATCTTTCTGGAACTTTGCCACTCAACCTGTAATCACTTGTATGATTTTTTGAGTTGGGGATGCTAAATGGAAGAGATTGATTGCAAAAATTCCATATTCACGCAAGAGAGTCTTATTCTCGAATCAAACATAAACATGTTCTCGTATTATACCGAAATGAACCAGTTTCAAAAGTTATTTGGGGTTTCAGTGTTCCTGCTCCGGGACACCCTGTATGCTGATTCTGAATTTCGAAAATACCAAATTCGAAGAGAAAATTGAAATACCTTTCCAACGAGGTGCCACTTGACCTATTTTCGATCGAATGATTTTTGAGTTGGGGATGCTGGAAATAGGGGTTGATTGCACCAACTCCAAATTCACAAGTGTATGTCGTTTTTCTAGACCGAGCATAAACCTGCGCTTGCATTATGCCAAAATAAATCGATTTCATTTAGTATTTGGGATTTGCAGGAATTCAACTTTACCCTCGGTTGGGACACCCTGTATGTTAATTTAAAATTCTAAAATGACAAATCAGAATGGAGAATTGACAGACCTTTACAGTAAGGTGCCACTCGACCCTTATTCCCTATGATGAATTTCGAAATTAGGGTTGCTGGGGTAGGGGTTGATCTGAGAAGTTTCGAATTATTTCGAAAATGCTCCCCTCGAAACAAAAATCGACGTGTCTTGGTGTTTTTCGCTAATGTTACTCATTTCGGAGTTATAGGGGGTCAAATTTTCGTTGGAACACACTGTATACGTATTTTCACACATTGGAGAAGTATTGTCAGATGATAAATGTTCTTTGAATCTGATTTCGAAATTTCTACTTGTCTGCCAACATGATCTGCCGTACACTAATTGCAAGCAATTTTGTAAAGCTCTGATTTGTTTGAATCAGTCTGTTTTTGTTTAGCATTGAATAATAATTTGCTCAAGTTCAGACCACTTGAGAAAGAAGTGGTTAGTTTAAATTCATAAAAGTAGTTGCTCAAGGTATTAGAGAGAGAAACAGCCTAGTTGAAACTAGCGTATTTTATTAAGGAAGTATCTCTTATGGAGTACTATCCTCTCTGCTGTGGTCTCTGCTAGTTGATGACCTTCTGAAAACAATTGGCGCACTGAATGTTTATATACAAGCATACGCTGATGATATAGTCATTCTGGCTGTCGGAGATGATAGCGATGTTTCCGACAGACTACAGGAGGCTATGTCTGTAATTCAGGGTGGTGTGAAGGAGAGAAACTTAGCATAAACCCTACAAAACCCTTATGGTACCATTTACCAATAAAGAGGGTCCCTGTTGGTACCCGCATGACTCAAAAACTGCAAAAGGTGTTGGAACTGGTGTCTACCGTCGAGGTGCCGCCAAGGAACAGTCGATCTGTCTTGGTGGGCATGCGACTTTCTTTCAAGCAGAAATATTCGTCATTGACCACTCTGCTGACCTCTTGCTTGCGGGGGATTAACAAATAGGTCAATTGAAATCCTCACCGATAGCCAAGCTGCACTGAAAGCATTAGCATCTGATACCTCTACTTCACTTATGGTAAATTGGCCGCTGGAGGAACTAACCTGGAGTTCATAGGACGGGAGCCTAAGCTAGAATTCCCTGGAAACTACAAGGATGGAAAACAACTGATGGCTGGACTTAAGGGTACGTGAGCATTGGACGAGCCTCCAAGGTCTCAAACACGCTCGACGTGCCATCAGTGGACGTTTCACTGCAGAAGCAAAGGTCTGGCTTAAACTCTCTAGGTTGGAACTGAGGGTTTTAACTGCCATATTAACGGGGCACAGTCGCCTCAGAAAACACCTAAATAAATTAGGATTGATTGAGGATCCTTCATGTAGCCTATGTGAAGAAGATATAGAATCAATGGAGCATGTTAAATGCGAGTTCCCAGCTGGAGACAGGGTCAGGATGGAAGAACTTGGATCTTGCAAACTGAAGCTGACTGAGCTTATTAAGCTGTCACCCACAAAACTCGTATCCTTTACCAGAAGGATGGAGCTCGTGGATGAAATAATTGTGTTATTTGAAGTTCATCTTTTCGTTGGATAATTTCGTTGTTGAAGGCAGTCGATCGTTGAATTGTAAGCTGGTAGTTTGTGATTTAAGTGGTTGAATGAGTCTATGGGAATAGTTGACTCTATGAAGGTTTCTTTTGTGTTGATGAATAAAAGAAATTGTAGGTCGATTTGGTTATTGTTAAATAATTTTGTCTGTAAAACCGGGGAAATTTTGTAATTTAAGGCAATTTTTCTGATAGTGTTTTAAGTCAGTCGGTGGCATCGGAATGGAAAAGCCCTATAGATCATTGAATTATAAGCTGCTAGTTTGTGATTTGAGTGATTGAATGACTCCATAGAAATAGTTGATTCTGTTGAGATTTCGTTTTTGTAGATGTTATAAATGAAATTGCTAGTAGATTATTGTCATTTCAGATGCAGTGGTTAGCTAAAATTAAATTTTTTATTTTTAAGGAGTAATAATAATAAAATATCGCAGATTATGTATTTTTTCTTATCTTCTTAGTCATTTTTATGACCTTGCTTGCTATGTAGAATCTTTTCTCAGATTGGTTTAGTCATATAAGAAGTATGATTGTTGAAATATTTTTCTGCTGGTTTTCTTTTTCCATTGTTACAGATTCTGACCCAAACCCCTTCCTTTCTCCCTTGTCTTCGTTTGGAAATCATGGAATGCGAGAGAGAATGAAGCAGCTAAGCAGAAAATCTTTGGTACTCTTTTATGTACACATGACACTAACACAATATAAACAGACAAGCTATTGCTAGTGCAATAGCGACAGGGAAACGAGTTTTTTATTGAATCATATGCAAGATAGTATGGTTCCCTGTTACATTTACACAATTATAGATATAAGCATTTATTGTAAATACAATTATTCAAATTTTTGTAAATCCTCTCTTTTCAAAAGAATATATATATATATATATATATATATATATATATATATATATATATATATATATATATATATATATATATATATATATATATATATATATATATATATATATATATATATATATATATACTATATACATATACATACTTGTATGTTAATGGGAATCTCCGCATATTTTATAAATGAATAAATGTGCACAACACAACAAAGAAAAGGGTCCTATTTGATTGAAAGAACTTCAAGGCAAGTTCAGATACTAGACGATCACATGGCTTTTCATTCGACCGATCTCATTTGGTTTCAGGTAACTAATGTGGGGAAGAAAGTAAGATAATTCAGGTATTGCAATTTACGTAGAAGCGTATGTATTTTGCATCGTCTTCCATAGACCGTTGTTCGGGTTGTTTCAGCATCAAAACGCTGTAATGAAAAGGAACCTTAAGGTTCCTAGAAAGTTGGGAATTTCTGAACTTTATAGCGAAAGACGCTACAAGAGACAAGTGACAAGTTTATTTGAAAAAGAATTTCGCAATAGACAACACCGAAAATTCTAGATATGATACCAAATCAATACAAAATAGATTTCATAATTATTAATTATGAGTTTCAACCTAAAATTAGTGACCTATAGATGTTTTAGAATCATTATGGACCCAATAATCTGGGTTGACATCGCCCATATATTATTCCTTCGTGGAACTTCAATTTAAAGAAAAATTTGCGAAAAAATTTTGACAGTCGTTCGAAAAATATGACAAATGACATAATTCGACGCTGAAAATCCCTTTATGGAAGCGTCAAGATTTCATAGAAAAATAGGTCACATGACCATTTCGACACTCAAAACGAGTATCAAAACGCTCAAATATAGAGTTAGCCGGCTCGGTGGCGTAGAGGATACGATTCTCCTCTCCTGCGTAGAGTTACATGGGTTCAATCCCACAAAGTCTGTGCGATTTTTCGGATTCTGGGAATCGCTTGAGTATCCATCTTTCGGAGGAGATGTAAAGCCGTCGGTCCTGTCTAACAGAGATGTGTTGGACAATAAAGATCCCTTACCTCGATACGAGAGCGGTTCGGCAAAATTCCCGGATTAGTGAGGTGACAGAATTCCCCGGCGTGTCATTGGCCGAAAGGCGGAAATAGAGTACGTTAAAGGAATAACAAACAAACAAACAAATATAGAGGTTCCTTTATCGTTTCTATAGTACAACCAGTTTTGATCTCTTGGGTATCCAACTTACGTCAGAATTTCAAGCTTTGCAAGGTTGGTAGTGAGGAGATCAAATTTCTATCTGAATGAAAAAGAAAAGATTAATATAAAAAATCACTTAAGCGAGATCTTTGCTCTCTTTACTATCGACATGCATGAAGTTAGTTTTTGAATACAACATTTTTCATGTTTTTTACTCATCATTTCGTAATAACCATTTCTGAAATAGTATGAAAATTTTTGTGAATAGCGACCAAATCTTCATAAATAAACTGTTGCATTGATGAAGCTTTTTCACGAAAATGTATTTCTTGATACATATTAGAAAGTAATTATGGTCCTGTTTATTTTGTAGAAAAGGTAGATTGGAAAAGGTAAAATGTAAAAAATCAGGTTAGAAAATGTTTTCATTCGAACATGACTGTATATAATGATATCTGTCACGCATATAGAAAATATGTTTACTTACCGTTTCTTTGAAATGGATGCAGCCCTAAATACAAAATTTGAACACATGTTTTAAGAACACAAATTGCACAAATATACATTCAAACAATTACGATCGGGATTCGAGTTTGGTATGTTCAACGAGAAACACGTGTTCTCCGCGAGTGAAATCGTATCAAAATAGAATAAATCAAAAAAAAGAAAATGGGTAGTAATATCAAAGTTTCAGTTACAAGTGAAATTACATAGACAAAAATAAGTGACCTAAAAAAAAAGATTGAAGCCGGCTCGGTGGCGAATGGGATATCATGCTCGTCTCCTACGCAGAGTTACCTGGGTTCAATCCCCACAAAGTCGGTGCGATTTTTCGGATTCTGGGAATCGCTTGAGTGTCCATCTTTCGGAGGATATGTAAAGCTGTCGGTCCTGTCTAACAGAGATGTGTTGGACATTAAAGATCCCTTCCCTCGACACGAGAGGGTTCGGCAAAATTCCCGGGTTAGTGAGGTGACAGAATTCGCCGGCGTGTCATTAGCCGAAAGGCAGAAATAAAGCACTTTAAAGGAAAAACAAACAAACAAACAGCTGTAATGAGTGTTAACGATCAATCCACTTCTGACAACAGGGGTGGATTAAAACCATCCTATGTGAATGTGCCCGTGTTGAAGGTCCCTTCTAGAGAACAAGCAAGAGTCATGAATTTCATAGAGACATATACCCTAGCAGACTACGAGAAATCTTTGGCTACATTGATTGGCACGAGAAATATCACAAATGTTTCTAGAATATCAAATAATAGAGTTTGTATATATCTGGCCAATAAAGATTTAGTGGATAATCTTTTACAAAACACAGGTCCATTTTATGAACAACGATGAAATAAACATAAAAGACTCATATCTCCAGCCAAACGAATAGTGATTTCGAATGTTTGCCCGTCAATACTGAACGATATCATCGAAGATGCTCTCAAATCTATAAATCTGAAATTAACCTCATCACTGCAACCATTAAAAGCAGGCATACTAGGAGATGAGTTCAGCCATATAATGAGTTTCAGAAGACAAGCATTTATTACCCCTACAGAAGAGTTAACCAATACTTCTTTAGAAATCACCCAAGAAGACACTAAATATAAGATTTTCATTTCAACAGATAATATGGAATGTTATATATGCAGACAAAAAGACAGCTATCAAATGTTCAAATACAACACAAAATAACACACACATGAATAGATATGAAAGAGCAGTGCATAACTTCAGATGTAACTAAAGGAAAAGTTAATGACTCACCAAATAAAAGACAACTTTCAGAAAGTATCACGACCCAAGAAAGTACCAGCAACACACTACCAGACAACTTAGAAGGACTAGCAGACGAGGCAGATAAAACATCCATGCCCAATATTCCAGAAAGAACCCAAAGCTGAATATCGAAAAACAGCTCATCCTTCGAAAAAAAAAGAAAATCGCAACACAGCTTGTTAAATTTCACAATTTAATCCAGCTCTGTGAAATTCTATAAACCAAATCTTCTAGGAAAACTTTCATAAAATCCCAGCTTAGGTACTATAAGTAATAAACACCCAGAGTAGGTATATTTTTATTGCCAGTTGTTCTGGCCATCTGGATGATGGTTGGTATATACCGACATTTACTCTCTTTCAAGATCTTCTGTATCATTCAATTCAATTTCATCTTCCGAACAGTTAACATACCCATTTTCTTGCTGTAACCTTAAACTTCTGCATGTTTGTGAATACAATTTTATATAATAAATATATATGGATGTTAAATCAAAGGTTTACTGTGTACATTCATCAATACCCGTAACGGGGAAACAGAATT
This sequence comes from Cryptolaemus montrouzieri, assembly GCA_013387265.2. Lineage (NCBI taxonomy): Eukaryota > Metazoa > Arthropoda > Insecta > Coleoptera > Coccinellidae > Cryptolaemus > Cryptolaemus montrouzieri. Next base: position 4,072,143 of record JABFTP020000083.1, on the reverse strand, counting down.
AGTTTTGACTAATTCCCAACAAAATACAGCTCAATGGAAAACATAACTAACCTCAAAAATATAGAGGACAAAAGAAAAACAAACTGCATATCCTTTGGTAAGGACGGACTTCATTGGATTCCTAGAGTCAACATTTGGAAAAAGTGATGTAATTACAGAAGTACAAAGATATACAGAAGACATCAGTGGCCTAACAGAAATGCTGTATGATATATACTCTCATTTAAATTATAGAGCATTAAAATAGATTTTCACGATTGATTAAGAAACTGAAAGGCCAAAATGAGATACAGAACTCTGAAGACGAATCAGTATGTTCGTCACAACCTGAAAACTTGGATGACCTTTTAAGGGCTTCTCTAATTAGTACTTTTCAATCTGATCCATTGGAATTGTTGTGGATTCTATCCACGAAAAGAAAACATTCAACATATAATAAACACTACAGTACCTGATGTCATGTGCCTACAAGATACCGATTTCAGGAAGAGAAGATAGTTAAAATATCGCAATATATCAGTTTTAATCAAATCAAAACAACGAAAATCGTAGAGCGAGCGGGGGTAACTCGATTTTGTGAAAGAAAGTATACATACAGAAGAATTGAATATTAATACAAAAATGGAAGTTGCAGTAATAAAAATGTGGGTTCCCGACCAAATGACAGTTGGCAATATATACGTTCCCAAAGATTATAATGTAACCCAAAATGAAATAAAAGAACCATTGAACCAACTACCGCACCCTTTATACTAGTAGGTGATTTCAACGCACACAATGAACTATGGGGTCAATAAAAATATGTCCTAGGGCAGGAGTTCCCAACCAGAGGAGCACGCCCCTTGGGGGCGTAGTGGAATAAAACAATTGGGAGCATTTGCGTATCGTACTCGTACTGTCAGTACTTAGTTCGTTCGCTCCAAGTTGCGTTTTGTTAACATATATTTAAATGTGCAATTGTTGTTTGTGAGATATTTAGAAGTGAAATTGTGTCTTCACTTTAATAAAAGGTAAGTTTCTTAAGTTATCGTGTCATTAAATCGCAATAGTATTCAAATAATTATTTTGATCACTTTTTTATCTATTCAACCATATTGGCAGAGGTGATAAAATTTTGTATTGGGATTGAGATACCTAATTCATAAATAAAGTAATTATTTTTTAAATTTTATCTCGCAAGTATTTGTACGGAATGGGTTACATTCTGAACATTTATGTAGGTTCGAACGCCGCTGGTGCGATATTTTTCCCACAACCACACAGGTTCGCTACTTTTTCGAAACAAATTCATAGAGCTAATCAGAATTATTCTAACTTCAGTGGTTTTTGAGTTATTCGCGAATCTTGAAAATTTCCGGATTTCTTTTTTCTCGATATCTCGGTTCTTATAGAAGATAATTGAAATCTGTTTTACGTTTCTAAAACGGTTTTTGAGTAGATTCCAGTGACGTGCTCGAAGTTTTTTTCATTAATTATGACAGATATGACATAAAGTTGCATTTTTTAAATACGAACATAGTTTTTTTGGCATATTCCGATTGCCTTTTTTTCCTCTTCAAAATATATAACATGATGACAAAATTTCCACCCAATTTGAAGAAAATAACGGAATAATGATTTACGCCTAATGGCTGGGCGAAGGAACACACGTGAGCGGACGAACCATAGAACATTTGTAGTTATTCGATGAAAACGATCAAAACAATGCAAAATCTTCTTGACCGAAATAATGGAGCTAGGCTGCTCCTAAGATTCCATCGTTATTTATGACATCCGCAATTTCCGCTTTTTATTTTATTTTTGAGATTGTCGTTTAGTTTCTAGAGTTCTCTGAGAAATACCTACATGAGAATAATAATAGGCACCTAATAATTTACTCAAAATTACTTCTCATAATGATTTACATATATTGCTCGAACTGATTTCCATCATGTTGTAAACATAAACTGCATCTTCGGATTATATCTTCTATGGCCCTAGTCAAATGTAGCGAGGTTCTCCTCAGATCTTCGAATGCTTCATTTGTTGCATTCTTCAATTGATCGTAATTGGCGTATTGCCTCCTATATATCTTATTTTTAAATAACCCCAAAGAAAAAAATCTAAAACGGATAGGTCAGGAGACCTAGGTGGCCATTGAATTGGACCATTGGTACCGATCCATTTATTTTCAAAATTTAAATCCAAGTAGTTCCTCACCACGGCCGAATTATGGCAAGGAGCACCGTCTTGTTGGAAGTAATATGTGTTGAATTGAGCAAGAGGAATGTCATCTTGCAGTTGTGGCAGACAAATATTTAAAATTTCGAGATATCTCTGTGCATTCAAGTTGCCATCAAAGATATAGTAGGCTAATTTGTTGCCCATTACGAAACAAGACACATTGAAACCGAACCTCCCCTGCTGCCGTCGAGCTACTGCTTCGTGTTGGTTTTCGTTTGCCCAGAATCTATTCGTATGGCGATTAAAGATTCCGGCACTGCTGATTCTTGACTCATCAGACCAAATGATATGTCGCCCAAAACGAGCTTCACCGATGATTCTCCTAAATACCAATTGCAGAACGCCGTTCTCCTCTCTGCATCCCCGGCATTGAGATGATGAATTATTTTATGTTTATAGGGATGATATTTATACTTGACACACCCACTTCGCTCTCAATTTGCTGACACGATGTAGAATGGTTAGCCTCAACAGCTGCTAACACGTCAAGTTCATTATCACCTCTATTCCGTTTATTGTAGTTTTTACTTCTTGGTTTCTCGAACGAACCATAATTGGAAAGATTTGCTTCCATTTTGGCGAAGAACTTCCTGTTTGGTTGAATTCTTTGAGAAAATCTATTGGAGAGTGTCAGTCAGGTATTTAATATTAGTTAGAATTACTACTTCCATTTCCATTGTCGAACTTACCTATTCAAATATTCTTCTGATGCACGGACTGCGTTACAGTGACACTGAAAGTAGACCTTCAGCATATCAACTTTTTCGAAATTTTCGTATCTCCTGTTTTATTCCATAGTGTGAATTGCAGAAATTAACTAAACAATCCAAATTCAACAACGAACACTAATTTTACGAATTCAAATAGACACGAAGCCAATATATCCACAGATAATGAATAATAATAATTATTGGTCGTTCTATGGTTTCTAATGAACGTGCATAGATGAAGACTTCTGTGTTCACAGAGAGCATTCAGACATACTAGCAGTAGCATCGATAAGGATGTAGAAAAATTCACAGAATGTTTGATAACAGCCGCCGAAACACATATCGGGAGAAGAAATGAAAATATGAGGAACAATTCACTTCCATGGTGAAATAATGAATGTACAGCTGCTATTAAAAGAGGAAACAAATATTGAAAACCTTCCGGAAGCAAAAAATCTGATTGAGATGAAAAGACAGAGAGCAATAACAAAAATAATTCTTAAAACAGAAAGAAAAGAATCATGAGAAACTTATGTATCAACAATATCAACATCAACTCAACTAGCTGAAGTATGGAACAAAATTAAAACAATACAAGGTAATCAAGCCACATTTCAGATCTCGGAATTGAAAGATGGTGATGGCAATCTCTTAACATCACCAAAGGATATAGCGAATCATATATCAGAGACACTAGAAAAACAGTTCAGCGATGAAAATTGCGATGTTGAATTTGGAAAATATAAAAATCGCGTAGAGAGTACACCTTTGGTGATCGAGTACCATAACAACCATCCCATAAATCAACCTTTTTCACTCCAAGAATTAATAGCTTCCATTCATCAATTTAGAAATAGTGCAGCTGGTCCGAAAAAATGGCAAGAGTCAATAATACTACCATTCTATAAAACTGGTAAACCTAAAACTGACCCTTAATCGTACAGACCAGTCGCTCATACTTGTACCGCTTGTAAAATTTAAAAAAATGATCAACAAAAGGCTTATGTGGTTCCTAGAATTCCATGGACTAATCAATGGCAGCCAAACGGGATTCAGACAAGGTCATAATACAAGTGATAATTTGATAATATTTCAAACAGAAATCCTAGACGCATTCGCTAATAAAGAGATACTAGTTGCAACATTTTTGATATAGATAAAGCATTTGATACAGCCTGGAGACGAAATATCTTATCTAAGTTAATGAACATGGGATTAGATGGAAATATAACATTCATCAAAAATTTTATGGCGAACAGAAATATCAGAATAAAAGTTAACAGCGTACTCTCAACATCACGCACACAAACTAATGGAGTTGCACAAGGCTCAGTGATGAGCCCAACGTTATTTACTATAGCCATCAATGATAAGCCGACAAAGACTGTTAAATTTGCAGATGATGTATGTTATATGTGTAGAGGAAAAATGTGAAAACCGTTGGAAAGCAAATGCAAAATGCACTTGACCAGTTGGAGTCATGGTCGAAAGAAACAGGTTTTGCTTTCCCGACAACTAAGTCAAAATAATGGTTTTTTCAAGAAGGCGAAATCCTGAGCCACCACCTCAAATTAAAATGTATGGTAGAAACTTGGATCAAGTAGACCAACAGATTCTTAGGTTTGACTTTTGAAAGAAAATTAACATGGAGTCCACAAATCACACAGTTGAAAATTGATTGTACGAAAAGGATGAATATACTCAAAACATTATCTCATCATGCGTGGGGCGCACATGAAGATACTCCTCTAAAAATATATAGGTCAATAGTCAGATCGAAATTGGATTATGGTTCACTAGTCTACTCATCAGCTTGTCAGACGGACCTCGCTAAATTAGATCCAATACAAAACACATCCGTCAGAATATGCCTTGGAGAATTCCCAACAAGTCCTGCTCAGAGTTTGTACAGAGAAGCGCACGAAACAACACTCAAACTCAGACGAGAAAACCTGCTCCATCGATATGCAGCCAATATTTCAGCTAGGAAAGATCACATTGCTTACAAAGCAATGTTCCACAAACCATGCAATAATCATTACGAAAAGAAGATACGCATTACTAAACCAGCTGCACAAAAATTAAAATCAGATTATCATATATAATTTTTCAAAGGACGACAGAGTTTTTGCATACGGATGTACCACCATGGACTTTGAAGAATCCCAGCATTGATACAAGTCTGACAGCCAACAAAAAGCAAGCACCACACCAGCTATTCTCAATCAAGAAGTGCAGCAAAAATTAAGAGTTAACACTATGATTTAGTGCTATATACGGATGGTTCAAAACAGAATAATCAGGTTGGATGTGCAATCACATCACAAAACTTGGTATTAAAATAGAAACTGCCAACAATTTGCAGCATATTTATAGCTGAACTTATAGCAATCCAAAAGCACTCTTATACATATAAACTTCGAACTTCAGTCAAGAAAATATTCTGATTTGTTCAGATTCTCTCTCAGCTTTTATATCCATCAAAAACACCATAGTATGCCAAATTCTTAATATAGCTCACGAATTAATATCTTGAGGACTAAAAATAAGTATGATATGGATTCCATCTCATACTGGGGTTAAAGGCAATGAAGAGGCAGATAGAAATGCAAAGAGAGCTACTGAATTAGATAACGAAACATATTTCATTCAAACTGATTATTACCTCAGATCATATTTCAAAGAAAAACTATTGAATAATTGGCAACTTCAATGGTCATTACAAACAGGAAAATTAAGATAGCTGGAAGATACTGTTAAACCAAAACCACTAACATCGTTAAACCGAAATGAACTGAGTATCTTACGGAGACTAAGGATTGGACATACCAAATTCAGCCATAAATATCTTTTGGAGAACAGCGAACCATCGATATGTGATACTTGTAATGTTCAGCTCACTGTGAAACATATACCCCTACAATGTGACAAATTTGAAGAAGATAGAAGAGATTTGAACTTGGGAGGCTTTTACTTGGTAAAATTCCATTATCAATAATAAAAAACAAGTACTGTGTTTTGAGGAATTTTACTTAATAATTGCGATTCGTCACGCGTTTCACTACACCGTAGCTTCTTCAAACGAATGAATATACAGAAAATAAGAATGAGAATATAAATATAAATGTTCTTGAGTAATTAAAAGCTTATTGGGTTGCTTTATTTATGACAGGTATATCCAATAAAATTAAGGAATAGATTGCTCCCCGAAGAGATTCAATAGAGGTGAAGGGCTTAAATCGACTTGTTCATTGATGAGTCTACCTGTGTGTTTGTATTTATTGATTTCTAAAATTTCCCAAAGATCTACCTTTCAATATTTATTATCTGTATGCAAAATTTCAAACTGTGGGTCGAAAGAGTGATTATATTCTAAGAAATGATTCGCGTAATTTGAATCTGATTTTTATTTGAAAAACTGCGTTTATGTTCCGATATTCTAATATTAAAATTTCTTTGTGTTCTACCAATGTAGAAATTATCACAGTCATTGCAATTCAATCTATAAACACCTGATTTATTGTTTCTACCTGGTTTGGTTTTATTATTTCTTATATATTTGCCAAAATTATTATAAGTTTGGAAAGCTTTGTCGAAATTATTGCTACTCAAGAATGATTTCAGTTTCTCACTTGTAATTCCATCGTAGGTTAAGGTGTTGAATTTTTGTTTCAATTTATCGACAGGGTAAACTTCATTCAATGCGATTCTACTTTTTTTATTTAAAATATTATTTATTAGTTTGGGATTGTAACCATTATTTTTGGCTATTCGTTTAATCAAATTTAATTCTTTGTTGAAATTTTCTGGTGAAAACGGGATGTTAATCAATCTATGAATAAAATTATTGAATTCTGACATTTTATGTTGATACGGATGACACGACGTGTTATGTATTAAAATCTGATGGACATTCTCAGCAATAATTCACAAAATAGCTACACTGTTTAAGTACCTTAATAGAATTAACTATGGGATTTTATTTAGAATGTAACTTACATGTGATATACCTTAAATTGAAATGTAATATTTATGTCAGGTGTAAATGACCTAGAAGTCGAAACACCCGCAATTAAACAATAAAAAAATTACGATTGAAATATGGAAACAGATCAGCCATAACATAAGACAGCGAGTGAGCTCGATGCTCACGTTCTTATGCTCATATACAACACGCACTTGTAGTACTCTATAACGATATAGGCGAATGCGAAGGCAGTAGCCTCTCGCTAGTATCATGCTGTAAACTATTGTTCAAAATTTTGCAATAAGTTCATGAATAAAGTGGCTCAAGACTTTAAACGAGAATGAATTATCAAGTATCCACATTTTCACATACTTTTATGTACCGAATATGATTCAGAAGATGATAAGAATATAGCTGAAGTTGATACAGACATTATAATAATGACGTAAACAGGAGTCTAAAAAGACAACGATAGATAAAATATTCTCTATTTGTTTAGGTTAGAATTATTACCGTAATATCATCTTCGCTACTGACTTATTAAGCTGCATCTCAACTATAGTCAGTCAAGTAAGAGCGTGGTCGACTTTACTGACAGGTAATAAAAGATTTCGCGTGCCAATAGAGGAAAGCTTAATCTTTTGAAAGAGAATCACATCAACACCATGAGTGCTAAGTACGCGTCGTGCTACAAGGCTGTGTTCCTTTGCACCCATCCGAAAGGTCCCAAAATATCGCGATCAGCGGCAGCTAATATATGAGAAAGCCGAAGGCTTTTGTACAGAAGTGGGTACAGCGATATAAAGTGGCTTAAAATGTCGATGATTTTCCAGAATGTGACTCGATCGCAAATATGGACAAAAAGATGAAGAAAGAATAGTGAATCTGTTTTCGCGGAATCCTGCTTTAACACTGCGGTAAAGACAATTGAAATTAAAGGCAAAAGGTTTAGATATATCCTACGAAACTATCCGAACCCATCTTCGTACTCATGACCTGAAATAGCGTAACACAATGAAGAAGCCTCTGTTGACTGGAAAACAAAGCGATTCGCTTGGGAGCATGAGAATATTGATAGTAGAGATTTTGAAAATGTAATTTTACTGATGAATGTTCTATAGTAGCACGTTGTGTCCTCACGCGATCCTGGTCAACTTCCACCAATAGACTTGTTCAGAAGACCATGAAACACGTAATAAAGCCGCATCTTTGGGGCTGCTTCTCAAAGCAAGGATGTGGCACTTTGCTGACAACCTAAATGCCGAGAAAATGATAAAATCTACAAAAAGGCTCTACTGCCATCTGTCAAACGATGGTTCATCAGAAAAATGAATATTGGATTCTGCAGGAGAACAACGATCTCAAACACTGCAGCAAGCTCTGTACTGAGTGGAAGACTCAATCTGGCATCGTTACATTGGATTGGCCGTCGCAGTCGCCCGATGCATACCCTATTGAAAATGTAAAGGGATATATTAAACAGAAACTTCGTGGAAGACACACACACACACACTTTGAGGTAGTTGTCTTACGAAATTCGTTGGATATAGAGATCGTTGCCACTAGAATGCGCCGTCAAAATAGTAGAAAGCATGCCTCGGAGATGCCGGCAATTATCGAAGCCGGTGGTGACTGGACACCACCACAAATATTAATAAAAAAATGTTAAAAACCAGAGTACACTGAACGCTTTTGAGAGTATCCACATAATGAAATGCAAACATTCACTGAACAGGAACAACGGTCCAGTTCCGTTCAGCGTACTCTACAGTTTATTACATTAGACACGTCCCTAATAGCGCGTTTAACCAATCAGGACGCCCGATTTGTCAAACGCGTCTAGTAGCAGGGATATATTAAGTATAAATTAAAGAGCCATGTAAAATAGGTTTAGTGTACTATCATCTACTGATGATGCCAACTTAGTTGGCGAAACGCGCGTCGAGTATTCGAAATAAAGTTTTGGTGTAGTGGTGTACAGTGTTTTTAGTGTTACTCAACGCCAAAGGTTCCAGTCCCCAACTTAGTTAAATGTAAAAGACTCATCAATTGGACCATTCACATCCTCATGGCGTTGCGGTTGACGCTGTTGGTGGGGCCTCTGTTATTATAATTATTTATTTCTGAATTAGGGTAATTAAGTTAAATCAATATATTCAAAGTGATGCCCTTATGTATGGTTTCCTCAAAATGAGAATTAAATATCTTGAATCTTGAAACAATATAACTCGGATAAAAATATTATAATTTTATTGAGAAGGTCGTTACTTGATGAAAATTGATATACATTTTCAATTCAATTAAAAATAATGTTCTTATGAGTAACATGGATGATTTATTTATTTTATGGAAATTTTCAATGAAGATGAAGTAAAATATATTTTATACTTTCCGCAAACACTACTGGTCGCGACCGTTAGGTCATTTTCAAGTAGTCAATTACAGGAAATGATTTCACTTATATAGATACTAGCCTAATTTCATATTAAGTAGTGGAGAGGTTTCAATGTCTAGCTGGCTATGAAGGTTGATTTCACTTGGGTTTTTATAAAGTTTATTGATTTCCAAACATTCTTATGGATTCATTTTCTTTCCTCTGTCGTAATTATGAATAATTTTGATATTATCTAATAGTGGAGCGCCTGGGGTGTTAAAAATATTGAAACCACGAACTTGAGTTACAGTGAATGAAATTTAAAAATTTTAATGGAATGTGGATCAACTTATTATTCAGATAGTTATCGGAGAAAAAGTAAATTGAGGAAATTTTCATATAAAAAAGAAATTATCAATGAAAAGTGTTTTCTATTTAAAGAATTTGTATTTTTGTACATGTTAAATATTTTCTTCGACTTCATTTATTCGAATAACAGGTTGAATATTTAAACAATTATTGTCGATGCACTGTAGACATGCTACACCAGGGGTGCTCAAACTTGAACTGCTGGCGATCTACCTCAATATTTTTAGACTTATTACTATCGATTCTGAGAGGCTGCAAGTATATGTGATGCAAGGTTGTCGTACATACACGATACACCCTAGGGTGTACTGTAGCATATATATATATATATATATATATATCAGCTTTCCTCACAATATACATTATTTTAGTCAAGGTTTCGATTAGGTTCAGTTAGGTTTTTCTCTATAATATCAATGAAAAACTGATAGTTATTCAAAACTGCGAGTTTATTGGTTGTTACATAACAAAAGAGTTACATATATTTTTAAACTTAACTAAGGTGTGACTTTTGATGTTGAAGCGTGGTACTCCATGTCCTCAGCATACTTTCCATAAGATGGTACGTAAACACTGATTGCTTATCGCAAGAATGATGACATATGATTGTCAGTTAGTCGATTGCGATATTTTGACTTGATTATCTTCATTTCAAAAAATGCAGACTCGCACAAGTAGGTTGACCCAAACATTGCCGTCAGTTGAAGGGCGATTTGCCTTAGATTCGGATATTTATCTTCAGATATAAAACACCAGAAATTTGTATCAGATGCTGTAGCTTTGAGATGTATATCTGATATAATCTGCACCAACTCATTTTCAACAGAACATGAGTTCATATTAAACTGACTTGCTATATCAGTAGCTAATTCCTCAATGTTTTTACATGAAAAAGGATAACTCATAAATGATGCTATATTTGCCAATTTACTGCAATCATAGAAACGCATTTCGAATTGTCCCAAAATATTTGATAATTCAGCTTCATACGTATCATAATTCAACTGAGGAATCCTTGCTTTCAAAAACGGAAAATGTTTCAGATCCTTTCTTTTCAGTTGATCTATCATAAGTTGCAATTTACTTTTGAATGCGTTTACTGTGCTAATCATGTCAATATTAGTTTTCCTCCTTTACTTTAAAGCTCCAAGTTGGTGTTTAAGTGCATTGTGATGTCAGTCAAAAATGCCAAATCAGTCAGCCATTTTTCGTTTTTCAACATCTGAGTGTCATTACCACTTTCGTCTAGAAAATATGTTATTTCGGGCAATAATTCTTGAAAACTTTCTAGGAATTTTCTGCAACTCGACCACCTGACGTCCTTGTGAAGAACTAAATCAGTGTGCTCAGCTGACTCCCTATCTTTCAACTGCAACTTATAGAGCCGCCGGATGGAATTCACAATTTTGTTGCAATGCCCATAATTTCCTTCGTGTTTAAAACTTGTGAACACAAAACTTGTTGATGTATAATGCAATGGAATGAAAAAATTAAGGAAATCTTCATTAGCTCGACACAATGCCACAAAACCGTTTTTGTTTCCGGTCATTGCTGGTGCTCCATCGGTTGTAATGCACCCTAGTTAATATATAGGTAGCTTGTAGTTCTCACAAAATTGAAGAAAACGTCATATAGATCTTCGCCACGGGTCTTCCTTTCAGAGGAATGATTGTAAAAATTCTTCCTTAGCCAACATGTCATTGAATACCATCCGAATAAAAAACACAGCTAGCCAGTGTCTGTCATATCGGTGGATTCGTCGAACTTTAAAAAAGTATGTACATTTCATGATATCATGTTTCAGTTTATCTGCCATGTCCTGATGCCATGACTTCAATACGCCTTATGACAGTCGGACGAGATAACTGGGTGGTTTAAGTTCTTGGTTTAGCGGCAAAAAATGGTTCCATTAGCAGATATAAGGTTGTGGTCTGAGTTGCCTAGCGGTGCTGAGACCTCCATTCCAAAATCATCTGGATCTGAAATCAAAAGAGATCCAAGGTGTTCGGGAAGTCGATTGGGTGATCAGGTATTCTTGTCGGTTCGTCGACTAGCTGCGTTAGATTATGGCTGGTTGCGAAAGTTCAGCCTGTCTTCCCGCTTCATGTGTTCTATTGAAGTGACAGAGCGAGTTCGTGTTGTGAACGTTGAAGTCACCCAGTACAATGACCTCAGCTGCCGGATGATGTGTCTGAATCAAATCCACCTTATCGCCTAGATACTGAAACAGTCTAGAGAAGTGAATATCGTTTGGCGAGCGATATAGACAGCATAAAACAGTGTTTTATCCTGCAAACAAATTTAAAACAACGCAAGCTCGAAAGCGTCGTCCTCCATCGTGTCCTCTCTCTAACATGCAAAATCCGATCTGGCGAAAACACAGAGGCCCCTTTGAACCTAAATCTCGTACGTAACTTATACCCATTAAAACGTAAATACGTTGTGTCGGCTGTTTGACTTATTTTGGTTAGGGAAAGCACTTGGGGTTGTGCGTTTTGCAGATGCTGGTGGACTACATCGACATTCACGTTGTCGTGGCCCAGTCCTCGGATATTGCATAACTCTATCAAGAGTTTGCTTTCTTTTCTAGAACGTGAATAAATCAGTGAATTGGCCGGAGAAGTGCTCGACTTACCCGCATCATGAACACCTCGAGGCAGTCCCCGGAGATCCGAATGGGAGACTATTTTAATTCCGGATGATTTTGTCCCAGAGGAGCTCATCATGCTTCGTTGCGAATCCTTCCCGCCCTGAAACCGGACCATCCGCCAGATCCCGAAACTTAGTCATTCAGGTGACCAATTCAAGGGACTTTAGGCTGGATGTGGTGGTATCGCACCGGGCGACGGGAGTGGGGCCGCCTGCCACTTTAACTATTGCCATGGACTCATTACATCACTTAAATCACAAATTAACAGCTTATAATTCAATGATCCATCGCGCTTTTTCCATTCCTCTAAACCGACAGACGACTTGAAAACTGAAATGAGTACCATCAGAAAAATTGCCTTAAAAAACAAAATTATTCAACCTGAAGAAAAACTTCAAATAACACAATTATTATATTTCATAAAAGATACTTCTTTGAGAAAATACGCTAGTTTCAACTATATGCTGGTCCTCTCACCATTAATTTGAGCAACTTTTTTTTAAATTTAAAATAACCTCTGTCTAAAGTGGACTGAGCTCGAGTTGAGCTTATTCTTCAATACTAAAGTAAGTTCATTTCCTGTAGTTGACCACTAGAAAATGACCAGACGGTCGGAATCAGTCATGTTTGTGAAAATAAAATTGTGGAAAGTATAACATATGATTTGCTTCACCTTCTTTGAGCATGGCAATGCAATTAATACTATCAATCCAATTATGTGTTGAATAGTAAAAATGAAATGCAAATTTTGCTCTTCTTTGTACCCACGTTAAGAAAAAGGAGTCTTCTCCGATGCGATTTTGTTTCCACTATAATACTTTATAGTTATATTCTCTCTCTTTTAGGACTGTTCTGTTCTTTTTATATTCTAATTATGCTCACTTCTTAGAGCACATCAAGCGAATGCTTACCGAAATTACTGTTTAATAATGCAATCACAAGTTTCGTACTGATTTAGAAGATCATTTTTCTTCCAAACATGCGAAAAAGATGATTCATTTGCTATGATTTTGATTTTTTGAAAATCTCTATTAGAATTATTACTTACTTTCGTTCAGTAATCACTTGAACCATGTACGATAAGAAATCTGATAAGTGAACATTTCCAGGTGATTCTTGATCTTCATTAGCAACGATAATTTCTTGAATTTCCGCTTCGGTAGGACAACAACCTAAAGACCTTACAATTGTTGGTATTTCTCTGGCGTCTACTGTCTTATTTCCGGCATGATCAAAATCAAAAATGCTTCGGCTATTTTTCGCTCCAAATCGTTATTGAGAGTTACTAAAATGTTTACATAGTATATTAATCAAATCGCTCAATGAATAACTTTATTCAAATCGTTCCATTTCAAAAGAATCAATCAGAAACAGAAGCTAGTTTCTACAACATCAAGGGCGAATTGAAGTATGGTGAAATTAATGAAGTGGTGATACTAGTACACAAGATTTAACATGTCTCAGAAGTGCATATCTGATATTTCATGCTAATGTGTTGATTGCTATTGATTTCACAGCAAATCAGAGCTGATGAATTACTGCTTCTGTGTTAGGTTAGGTTACTTTTTGCATAAGGAAACCATCAGACACCAGAAGATCTCTTGATAAATACTGATGATTTTTCACCTAAGTGGTTCCCTGAATTTTGTTAAGGCAGAACAACCACGAAAGATGCCAACCACCTAGGACACCCCACTGAGATACCAACTTCAAGAATTTATCACGAAAGCTCAAATTGTATTAGACGATAGCCGAGTGAAGTTGAAAGTCATATCGAAGACTGTAAACATATTGTATGATATGTATGTACGATGTATATTGTTTTAACTTCTTGCATGAGCATTTTCACATGAGAAAGCTATCGGTAACATAGGTGTCACGTTTGTTGACCAAAAAGTGAGACAGTAAAACTCCTATTACATGGATTCATTTGTTCAGCAATCCAAATGAAAAGTGGAGGCCGGTAGCAATGCTCTGGCTCCATCGGCCAGAATGTTATCTCGCACTCCAGGCTAATAGCTTCAATGATTTTCTGCAAAAGGAAATACCTTTAATTAAGAGTACTACGCATCAATGTTACACCAATTGAACCAGATAAGTAAAACAAAGCGGCCATGTCTTCTCAAATATGCACTTTCTTCCGCCATCTCAAACCAATCGGATGAAGTTAGAATAAGAATCGCTACCTCATCCACCATATTCTCCTGACCTGGATCCTAGTGTTTTCTATTTGTTTCCAAACATGAAAATATAATTCGAAATTTTCATTTCGCAACAAAGGCGTATTTCGAGAAAATACTACTGAAAATAGGGCATCCAAAACATTCAAATCGCCTAAGAAAGCGTACAGCGCTTAAAAGAGATTATGTTACAAACTAAATGAAACCCAGTTTCATTTTTACCTGACTACCAATTCACCCTCGTATGTTTGAATGAAAACAGAACTTATAATCCGAATTATTTCTGTCAAGATAATGAGAATTATTACGTTACCTGTTAAATCGTCTTCATTCATTTTCTTTGATCAATACTTCTTTGCTTCTCATAAAAAGTATTTGAGATTATATATTTGCACAGAATCGTAGAAAATAACACAGATCTTTCCTTCTAAGAAGAAAACATATTTTATTGTATTTGTATAACCATAGTTTCAAGATAATCAATGTCTCCATAGTAATCATAAGAGTAGGGATTTTGAATCATAATCAAGTCATTAAAAGAGCAAAAAGCAGCATGTTATAAAGGTTATACCAGTAAAGTTGAGTCCAAGCACACTTCTTTTCGTATTCTTGATTAAATTCATAAGAAACACGGGTACTATAACTAAACCTAATCATAGGGGTGGGGATGTCCTAAGGACCTATTTACTATTAGGAGAATGGATACGCCTGCACGTTCTCCAGATTTATATTTGCAATTCATAATATATTAAGCTTGTTTGACACGATATGTTGAGACAATTTATAAGTTCAAAAGTCCCTGAGTAACTTTTTGGTATTCTGAACAAACCCTATTACAGATGTATTCATATCTTCCAGGATTTCATAAATAATTTCACCAGATAATCCCAAAACGAATGATCTATTAATTAATGATCACCATATACAGTGTGTTACATAATAGTATGTCACAACTTGAGGAGATAAATCTACGTGCAATTTTAGTGAAAGAGGTTAGGTTAGGTTAGGTTCGCAAAAGCTTTGTTACGGAGCTACAGGGTGTTGAAATTTCTGGAAAAAATTGTTTTTTTTCAAAACTTTTTTGTTTTTGAGATATTCAGCCCATATTTGGAATGCAAGCTATTTTTCACAGCCTCCTTCATTACGCGTCCTAGATTTCAACTGAAATTCACAAGGTGTTTTCTTTTCCGAGGCCATGTCTCCTTTTGCCCCTTCAAACTTTTTTGCAGTACACCACTTATTGAATATTGATAATGAAATTGAATTATTTCAACTGCATCATATTCGCTAAATAAAAAAATAATAGAAATACTCGATAGGTAGCCCAAAATTTGCTTTTAATTTAATAGCTCGTCTTCTGAGACTCAACTTATACTTATTCAATATCAAACTAAAAAAAAGAAGAATTAAAAACTAAATTAATTGCTGGCAGTGTCCTCCACCTCTAAGAATACAGGTCTCTGTCCTTCTTCGCATATTATCACGCACTCTTTGAAATATTCCTGAGGCATTCTCTTGTAGTGTCACAAGAGGTTATTATTCGATTTTCCAATTCTTCTACAGTGTTCACTGGAGTGGTATAAACTAAACTTTTGAGATATCCCCAAAAGAAAAGTCTAAACTATTCAAGTTTGGGGAGCTAGGAGGCCATGGTTCTTGGTTCTGGCCCACCCCGACCTATCCATCGGTTGTTGAATAAATTATTCAAGAATTCCCAAGCTTCTCCACTAACATGTGTTGGTGCCTCGTCATGCATGAACCACATTATGCTTCTCCCCAAAAGTGACATATCCTCGAGCAATAAAGGTAATTCCTCCTCGAGAAATTGGCGATAAGCGGGACTGTTTAGTCTGTTAGGCAAAAAATGGTCCAATCAAATAATTTCCAATAATTCCGAGCCAGACATTTAGTGAGAATTGTTCTTGATGATGAGATTGTTCAATCAAATGGGGTTTTCCTCAGCCCAATAATGATTATTGTGAAAATTTGTGATAGGAATTCTCGAAAAGTTAGCTTCGTCTGTGAGCTTTATGTTACTATCTAAATGAGCATTTTATCTAATTTTATCTAAAACCATCGGCAGAAATTCAGTCTTTGAGAAAAACTCGAGGAAGTAGAGTTTGGACGCGTTGAATATGAAACGGGTACAATGAAAAGTCGTGGAGAATCCTCCAAACTAGAACATGTGAAATATTCAACTTATTTCCAATTTTCTTGTACTCACATAAGGATTTAACTCAATACAATTCAAAACTGCTTTCTCAGTATCTGGAGTTCTCATAGTTTGAGTTGCACCTTTTAAATGATTATTTGCAGTAAAAGTACCAGTTTCCTCAACCTTCTGTGGATATTTGAAAATGTTCGCCTGTCTGGTGTTACTCGATTCAGAAAGCGCACCTGATATAATCGCCTAGCTTCTGTTGTGTTTCCGTCAGCCAGACCGTACATGTAATGGATATCAGCCAATTCGGCGTTAGTAAAATTAGCCATTTTTACAGTAATAACTTCAAAATCCTCAAAACTATTCGTTAATTTAATAAACAATGGGACCAGACACTGGTTCAACATTAGCAACTGTCGAAATAAATAAATAAATAAATGAAAAATCAAAGCCAACTAGTCATTTTTTCAATTAGAAGTGCTTTCAATTCAGCGAATGCATACAATCGTTTAATAATTTTTGCTCGAGAAAGGTTGGAGCTACGAAAAATTACAAATGTCAAAAAGTTTCTAAATTGTATGAAGACGACGAAAATTGATTGTACACTGATCAATGGCGTACTGCAAAAAGTTTAAGAGGGCAAAAGGAGACATGGCTTCGGAAAAGAAAACACCTCGTAGATTCTAGTTAAAATTCAGAACGTGTAATGATGGAGGCTGTAAGAAATAGTTTGAGTTCCAAATTTGGGCTGAATATCTCAAAACTGTAGGAGTTTCGAAGAAAAAACAATTTTTTCCGGAAATTTCAACACCCTGTAGATCCTTAACGAAGCTTTTGCGGACCTATGTTTATATGAACTTTTTTCTTAAAATTACACGTAGATTTGCCAAGTTGTTGTGACATACAATTATGTAACACCCTGTTTATCATTTTCAGCAAATTCTGAACATAAATCATCAAAAAGATTCAGAGAATTCCCAGATCCCATGTCTATATACTACAATTACTGTAACTACTTTCGAATATATAAAGTTTCTTTAAATTGAGGTAAGTTTTCGAACTAACAATTAACTTGAAATTTCTTCTTCAACTATTTTCAAACTATTAAATTTGTTAGTTAACCGCGCTATGAGATGTTTATAATAAAATTTCAGTGAAACGACGATGACTTTTCTTTGTAGAGCTAAAATTCCATACTTTGAATCGAATAAAGGCTAATTACGTCACCTTATGTCCAGCTAAAATACTTTAAAAATAAAAGAACAGATCAAGATATGAATTTTCAAGAGAAATGGCATTTTAGCTTGTGCAATGATGAATTATATCTGCTGCACCATTCAAAATAACTTTTCTAACATCAGTACTATTTTACATAAGCTTTACAATAATATATCACATGTCAATTGAAAAGTTATTGACTGTTGACAAATTTTTAAGCAGGTGAAAAATTACTTGTTAGTCGCACTGTATTTATGTTTCAATTGAAAGACATTTTACCAAGGGCGAAGATCCTTGATTACCTAATGAAGATTTCAATCTTAATTGTGAATGCAAGTCCAACTATATTATAGTCTTACCTTTGTACATCTATTTATTTTGAACCTGCAAATTGAGATTTTTCTGTTGATTGTAAGTAACTATTTATAACGTGATTGTACTTTTTATTTGACATGTTCTACGCCTTTGGCATAATTGGTTTACTTTTATATTTACAAGTTTGAATGAATAAACTATCTATCTATTGAAATTTGTGATTTTAGAACGCTATCGCATCTATACTAAAAAAATTTGAATTCATATTCCTGTTAAGTTGATAGATGTTGAATTGAAAAATGATTATCATTATTGTACATGTATCAATTTTGTGTATTTTCATCAATTGAAAAGAAAATTGGACCATGAAAATATTAATTTTAAAGACTCATTTTGGCTTCTCAGTGGTACTGTGGCTGAATATCTGCAGTTGATGCAGAAAGAACTACAGGCAAAAGCTGATAATGAAGGAGATCCTTAACTGGATATGAATAAATGAAAAATTTCTTATAAAATAAAACATTTACACTCATCATGATTAAGACCTCGATTATCAAACCTTCATCAACTATTCATTCCTTGTAGAATCCAAAACTGAAAAGAGAGAAACAGATATTACACATCGAAATAAACCTTTCAAATTGAATATTATTATTTTGAGTATATACTTACATTAACAGCCACCAATACAAGCAATTCCTCCATAATTCACGCACAAACACACTTCACTTTAACAAAGAACCCGGCCGACTAAACTAAAATTTATTTCTCTTGCAGCAGAATCTATGAATCTTTTCAATTATTCGAAACTTGAATAAGATTTTTGATTGCGCAAATATAAGAGGAACGCAACATTCGGCCAACTACATACATCATTGGTCGAAATACCAGAAGACTCTGCCTCAGCAGTGATACCAACTTAAATCATTTCGCAGAGATTTGCACCGTTATAGTTAAGTTAAATAGAAGGTAATTAATAGATTAAAGTAAGATGTTATTGGATGATTGCGATGATAATCGTTTAACTCACTAACTAATAGTTAAAGTTAATTCTCGAATTGGGTACGGATTAAGTGATATTAAGTATGCGAAAGTGAGGTTAAGATCTTATAAATAATTAACGGTGATAGTTTTGCGATTAATTAAAAGAGATTTAAATTATAATTTGATGGAAGACGATGATTTAAAATTATAAGGAATTATTAAATTTTGGATTCAGCAATTTAGGGCTAATTAGTTTGACGTAATGGAGGGTAACACTTTTCGAAAAAGATTCCGCTTGTCGAAAGAGGTTGTCCAAGACCTCTCGGTACAAATTGAACGACAACTCGAGTTTCTATACGATTTGTGAATAAACTGAGTACTTTTACATCAGTATGAACACAATATATATCAGTCTGAATATATTATTTTTGTGTTTAGGAACAATAGTGTTTATCTTATAATTAACTACTAACAGCGTTTCGTTTGTTTTCCTCTGGTAGCCATTTAGATGCTGTGGCAATTTTACCGACATACACCCACCCACAATATCTAGAATTGTAGTCGTCTCAGAACCAACAGCCATCTAAGATGTAAAAGTGTCTGCAAAGGTTGTTGAAATAAGGTCAAACAACAAGCGTTTTATGATGTTGCATATTTTCCAAAAGTTATCCGGGCAATTGAATATTCTCATCTCAAAATAATTCCCTCAGGTGAGTGATATTGATACCCTACCAATATCATAAGATATATTTCATATCTTTCCTACAGTATTTTCCAATATAAAACTTTTCAAGGACATAATCCAGAAATATTCAGGAGCAGGTCTGTTTTCAATAAATGACCAGTTTGTTTGTGATGAAAATTTGAGCATTTAGATTGTTGTAAAGAGAAGGCATATGAGAAAATCATATCACTTTCTGAAAATTCTCTCTAGAAAACGTTGCTTTCTCTCAGACTCTTGAAAAGTTTAAATGAACAAGAAACACCCAAAAATTCAACAATGATTCGCAAGAGAATATTTTGGCAGTTGTTGTCTCATTTTCCTTATGCAAAATTCATTTTTGTTACAGAACATATAATGAAGACTCAATAAAGTATGTTCTGTGACCTCGATTGAAATGTAGTAAGTAGAAGTTGGCACTACTACTGAGTGAGTCGGAGACCACAGAATTGTAAATGATGTGTTACAATGATTTCAACTAAATCTGTGTCCGCTCTGGTGTTCTTCATTTGCGAAATCAGAGAATCTCATTCGAGTTTCGAATAATTGAAAAGATTCACAGATTTTGGTGAAATATAAATGAATTTTAATTTAGTCGGCCGGGTTCTTCGTTAAAGTGATGTGTGTTTGTGCGTGAATAATGGAGGAATTGCTGGTATTGGTGGCTGTTAATGTAAGTATATACTCAAATATTATCTAACAACTATCCTTTAATAAAACAAATAAAAGTATTCAATTTGAAAGGTTTATTTCGATGTGTAATATCTGTTTCTCTCTTTTCAGTTTTGGATTCTACAAGGAATGAATAGTTGATGAAGGTTTGATAATCGAGGTCTTAATCATGATGAGTATAAATGTTTTATTTTGAAAGAAATTTCTCATTTATTCATATCCAGTTAAGGGATCTCCTCTCTTATAAGCTTTTGTCTGTAGTTCTTCCTACATCAACTGCAGATATTCAGCCACAATACCACTGAGGAGCCAACGTGAGTCTTTAAAATTAATTTTACACGGTCCAGTTTTCTTTCCAACTGATGAAAATATACAAAATTGTTGTTTTCACAATTATGGTAATCATTTCTTCTATTGAATATCTATCAATTAAATAGTCGAATGAATGCGAAATTTTCGGATTATATAGTGGAACAAGATGGCGTTCTGAATTTACAGAGTTCAATAGTTCAATTGTTCACAATCAATATTGAAAATTGTATTAGGTAATGAAGGAAATTTTCGGCTTTTGTGAAAATGTTGATGTTGAATAAGGCGTGTTTTAATTGTAAAGCATATACAGTGTGATTGAAAAGTATTTTTCCACCTTCTCATAGAAATTAATTGCCAACAGGCAATAGCTTTTCCTATAATGTAATACATTATAGGAAAGCTTATGTGAGATTTTTCATGTTGAAAAAGGTATATTGCAATGGTAAAGCATATACAGGGTGCTTCAACGAAAACTAAACAGAGGCTATATCTACCAAGATATTCATTTCTGATCTAAACGCAAAAACAGGTCAATTTTTTGTTTCAAGGTACATCTTTTGGGGTACAAAACTTGCCTGAAATATCAACTCCTAAGCGGGGGTTGCAATCCTTGAACATTTTGAATAGGGAAGATGGGTCGAGTGATGACTCAAAAGAAAGGTGCTATCTTTGTCTACATCGCCTTGAACGAATTTCCATTTTTAATTGAAAACTGTAAAAGATACAGGGTGAGCAACTGAAAGATAGGGAAGACTATTTCCCTGAGACTATTCAAGTTTCAGTGAAGTAAAATGGAACAGATTCATGCTGATCAATGGCAGTCATCATCAAGTACCATCCTCATCTCGAATTTCAACCCCTGGAGCAGGGGTGACAACCCTTGAAAATTTGGAAGAGGGTAGATGGGTCGAGTGATAACTCGAAAGAAAGGTATTATCTTTGTCTGCATTTCCGTGAAAGAATTTTCATTTTTGATTGAAAACTGTAGAAGATACAGAGTGAGCCACCGAAAATAGAGAAGACTATCTCCCAAGACTATTAGTGCGAGTATTAGTGCGAAAAACTGAATAGATTCATTTTGTATCAAAAGCTGTCATCTTCCGAAATCACCCTCATCTCGAATGTCAACCCTTAGAGCAGGGGTAATATTTCGATCCAGTGATACCTTTCAAGTAAAGGATTTCGATTGCCTTCACGACTGCTTGTGGCGTTGTTTGAAGATATTGGATGTTCTGTTCGCGCAACTATCAGAATTGAAAATATTTCAATCATTTCAACCCTCACAGCTATCGAGTAAACCATGACGATCTTATGAAAACTAAATTTCGAATAGAAGAGAAACTATTGTGATGAATGCAACAGAATTTTCACAACTAATGTGGAACAAAATTGGCACGATGAAATTGAATACAAAAAGTACGAAAACATTGAGAACCAATTTTTTGTTGAAGAAATCTGATCATTGTAACATCTGCGTTCCTTATTCGTAGTGTTGAGTCAAATAAGAGTCATTTGAGGACGATGATCATACAATATCACCTGTGAAAACAAAAAGTTTCCTTTCAGTCAACTGATAAAAACGCATGTACATGTGAACCCAACTCTAGATGCATTGCTCGCATATCGTACAACGAATGTTCGAAGATCAATGGAGTTACTATGACTGATAGTTTTATCATTTGAATTGTGGAGGCCGTTACTTGATGTAGATCCATGATATAAATGAGATAAAAACACAAGGTTTAACTTTAATCTACACTTTATTTGAAAAAATTCGACGACGTTTCGCTGACACAGCAGCTTTATCAAGAATGAAAAACAGAATGAAGAGTATGGTATTATAAACAAATCGTAGAACAAGTTGGATGAATAACAGGAAAATCCACACCGAGACATTGTACAGTTGGTATGAAAGGTAATAAAACTAATTAAACAAGTTAAGTAGGAGTGAGTAATTCACATCTACCTGTTCATTCAAAAGCTTGTCCGAATGTTTGTATCTATTTATTTCTAATGCTTCTGGGAGATCTAATTTTGAACTTTTGATTTTATATGTAATATGTCAAAGTTTTTATTGAATGAATGGTTTTCTTTTATTAGGTGGTTTGAATAATTTGAATCAGATTTATTTTTATGGAAGCTACGTTTATGTTCAGATGTTTTTATGCCAAAACTCCTATAGGTCCTACCGATATAAATTTTATCACAAGAACCGCAATTGAGTTTATAGATTCCTGATTCACTTGATTTTTCAACACGAGATTTATTATTTTTAATATGTTTACCTAAGTTATTAGAAGTTTTGAAAGTTATATTAACATTTTGTTTGACGAGAAAGGATTTAATATTTGTACTTGCAGAACCGCAGAATGTTAAACTGTTGAATATTTTATAGTCTTTATGAATAGGATATACTTCATTTATTGCTTTCTGATACAGTTTTTACGAATGATTAGATCTCTCATATCCGGATTATATGAATTATTAATGGCTATCTGTTTGATGATGTTTAACTCTTTAATAATCTTCTACTGATAAAGGTAAATTGAGTAACCGATGTACCATGCTGTTTAAAGCTGCAACTTTGTGTTGAATTGGATGTAATGAGTAGTTATGTATAATTGTATCAGTATGTGTTGGTTTACGAAAGACCGAAAAAACATGATTATTATTTTGTTTAGTGATTTTAAGTCCAAAAATTAATGGAATCGTTCTGTTCAAATTCTATCGTGAATTTAATGTTCAAATGGATGGAATTAATGAAATTAAGAAATAACTCTAATTGACGAGTAGTTCCAATGAAACATACGAAGATGTCGTCAACATATCTATACCAATAAAGAAATTTGGAAATGAGTGGATGTGTATGAATTTTCTGTTCAATATTATTCATAAAATCTCTGCTAAAAGTGGACTCAAAGGATTTCCCATGATCAAACCATTTTCACTACTGTAATAGATGTTGTTGAAAGAAAAATAATTTTGTTCAATGCAAACGTCCAACAGATTCAATATTTCTGATTTAATTATGTGGTTAACATGATTCGAATTCAACATGTTTTCGATTAATATTTTGACATCACCTGGAGGAACACTTGGGTATAAATTCTCAACATCAAACGAAATAAGTTTTGCGTTAGGTGGTAGGTTAACGTTTTTTATGTTATATATCAATTCAAAAGAATTTTTCATAGAAAATTTTGATTTGAATGAACAATAATTTTAATGATATCTATAAGGTAGTGCGACAATTTCACGGCTGGGGCTGTAACGTAAGATACGACTGGTCTAACGGGGTTATTTACTTTTGCAATTTAATGAGTGAATACAGTTGTGGTGGTTGAGGTTTGGTAAAATTAATTTGTATTTATCTATTGCTTTAATAAAAGATTTTGCGTCATTTATTGCAATTTTAATATTTTTCTGAAATTTAATAGTTGGATCTTTGTTTAAAATTGTATAGTTTCCGGACGAAATGAAATTTAGAGTTTCAAATAGATAGTCATTTTATTTAACGCAATAACAGTATAACCCTTATCTGCTTTTGTAAAATAACTTCATTTAGTTGAGATTTTTGTTTGATGGCCTTTAAAATATTTTGTTCTTTACTCGGTTTAAAGTCAGCTAATGATTCATTTTTATAATGTTAGATGCTAAATATTTAAGGTGAGTGTTATTAGGAATATTTTTCAGAGAAATTTCAGTATCTATGCCAAGTTCCTCTAAATCAGATTTTATTTATTAAAATTATTGTTCATTCAAATCAAAATTTTCTATAAAAATTGTTTCGAATTGATATATAACATAAAAAACGTTAACCTACCACCTAACGCAAAACTTATTTCGTTTGATGTTGAGAATTTATACCCAAGTGTTCCTCCAGGTGATGTCAAAATATTAATCGAAAACATGTTGAATTCGAATCATGTTAACCACATAATTAAATCAGAAATATTGAATCTGTTGGACGTTTGCATTGAACAAAATAATTTTTCTTTCAACAACATCTATTACAGTAGTGAAAATGGTTTGATCATGGGAAATCCTTTGAGTCCACTTTTAGCAGAGATTTTATGAATAATATTGAACAGAAAATTCATACACATCCACTCATTTCCAAATTTCTTCATTGGTATAGATATGTTGACGACATCTTAGTATGTTTCATTGAACTACTCGTCAATTAGACTTATTTTTAATTTCATTAATTCCATCCATTTGAACATTAAATTCACGATAGAATTTGAACAGAACGATTCCATTAATTTTTGGACTTAAAATCACTAAACAAAATAATAATCATGTTTTTTCGGTCTTTCGTAAACCAGCACATACTGATACAATTATACATAACTACTCATTACATCCAATTCAACACAAAGTTGCAACTTTAAACAGCATGGTACATCGGTTACTCAATTTACCTTTATTAGTAGAAGATTAAAATAAAGAGTTAAACATCATCAAACAGATAGCCATCAATAATTCATATAATCCGGATATGATAGATCTAATCATTCGTAAAAACTGTATCAGAAAGCAATAAATGAAGTATATCCTATTCATAAAGACTATAAAATATTCAACAGTTTAACATTCTGCGGTTCTGCAAGTACAAATATTAAATCCTTTCTCGTCAAACAAAATCTTAATATAACTTTCAAAACTTCTAATAACTCAGGTAAACACATTAAAAATAATGAATCTTGTGTTGAAAAATCAAGTAAATCAGGAATCTATAAACTCACTTGCGGTTCTTGTGATAAAATTTATATCGGTAGGACGTATAGGAATTTTGGCATAAGAACATCTGAACATAAACGTAGCTTCGATAAAAATAAATCTGATTCAATTTATTCAAACCACCTAATAAAAAAAACCATTCATTCAATAAAACTTTGACATATTACATATAAAATCAAAAGTTCAAAATTAGATCTCCTAGGAGCATTAGAAATAAATAGATACAAACATTCGGACAAGCTTTTGAATGAACAGGTAGATGTGAATTACTCACCCTACTTATTTTGTTTAATTAGTTTCTATTACTTTTCATACTAACAGTACAATGGCTCGGTGTGGATTTTCCTGTTATTCATCCAACTGGTTCTACGATTTATTTATAATACCATACTCTTCATTCTGTTTTTCATTCTTGATAAATCTGCTGTGTCAGCGAAACGTTGTCGAATTTTTTCAAATAAAGTGTAGATTAAAGTTAAACCTTGTGTTTTTATCTCATTGATAGTTTTATCGTTTTCTTTCAAGATTCATAATCATTCCAAAGTTTCAGCTGCTCACCCAGTAATTTTGATGGAGAACGAAAACTTGCACACCATTGTGGAGACAAACAAAAATCCTTTCTCAGAAGGTTATAACTGGACCTATCTTCTGCTTTGAAAATAACACAGGGTGGTCACCCCTGCTCTAGGGGTTGAAATTTGAGATGTGAATGGTGTTTCGGAAGATGACAGCCTTTGATCTGGAATGAATCTGTTCCATTTTTTTGCACTAATACTTGAATAGCTCAGGGCGATAGATAGTCTCCTCTATTTTTCAGTAGCTCACTCTGTATCTTCTACAGTTTTCAATCAAAAATGAAAATTCGTTCACGGGGATGCAGACAAAGATAATACCTTTCTTTCGAGGTATCACTCGACCCATCTTCCAAATTTTCAAGGGTGGTCACCCCTGCTCTAGGGGTTGAAGTTCGAGATGAGGATGGTACTTGATGATGACTGCCATTGATCAGCATGGATCTGTTCCATTTTACTTCACTGAAACTTGAATAGTCTCAGGGAAATAGTCTTTCTATCCTTCAGTTCCTCACCCTGTATCTTTCACAGTTTTCAATTAAAAATGGAAATTCGTTCAAGGCGATGTAGACGAAGATACCACCTTTGTTTTGACTCATCCTCAACCCATCTTCCTTATTCAAAATGTTCAGGATTGCAACCCCGCTTAGGGTTGATATTTCAGCAAGTTTTGTACCCCAAAAGATGTCCCCTGAAACAAAAATTGACCTGTTTTTCCGTTTTGATCAGAAATGAATATCTTGATAGATATAGCCTCTGTTTACTTTTCGTTGAAGCACCCTGTATAAATTGTCATTGGTATAACTAAAATGTCATTTTTCTTGAAAATTGAATCTTGTTTCATTCCTTTATATTATACATATATTATTTTAGCTGTATAAAGGGTGGCGTAATTTGCCATTTACTGCAGTGTCAAGAAATTAATGCACAATTTCAATATTTATTCTATGGAAAAAACTAATTATTAACAGATGTGTGTTTTGAATATGTCCAGACATATGCCAACAAAATTCGATGATTTTTCTTGGCGTTCATGCCGCTGTCATAAAAAACACAATGAAAGAAATAAATTGAAAATGTTCAAGACACTACCACCCTGGCAGAATGTACTGAAGCAGTGGTGTTAGATGACCCTAGGCCGAAGGCTTGAACGTACCATTCAACCGATTTCAGAAAGATCCGTAAGTTCAGTTACACTAGTAATCATGAAAGAATACTTGGGCAAGGATGACCTCGTGCAACAACGGCGATCCATGACCTTTATGTAAGAATTTTCTCCTTGAGACAACGGTTCTCTATTACAAGGCACCTTTGAATGTAGCTTTCGTCAGAAGAGTCGAGTGTAGATTAGCACTGAAACTATACGACAACGTCTCAGAGAATTGGGTTTTATTTTGGTTTGAAAACCAGCTGTAACCAAAGCACATTGAAGATCGCTGCCAGGGAGTATGTAAATTGGTTAGAAGCTGTTCACAGATGAGCTGAGATTTCTCATTTTCATTGCGATCGACGTTCTTGAGTAGGGTAACTCCGGGGTAGAAGGTTCTAGTAACTTTGAGACTCTATTACAGGGTGCTCAATCGACTGGTCGATCGCGAGTACTTTTGAGCAATTTGGCCTTTTTCAAACAGCAATAACTCAATTTCTTCAAATTGCACGTGCCAATTTTTATATCGCCATCAGATGAAGCGTCAAATTTCAGATGGAATTGTATAAGCATGTAATATACCCATCTCTTATAGTTCCGAAATAATTTGGGAATATATTGAAGTTTGATGATTTTGCAAGAACTAACAGAGAATGCTTTGAAATATTTGAATCAAGTAGCTGAACTGGCTACGCTCACCTGACAGGTGCCTAAAATCAATGAACTTGCCACTTCGTTCATTCGTATTTTATCGAATTGTTGGTAATTTGAAGTGAAAATTTTGAACACCAGATTGATAATAAAATGGCTGATTATTCAAACGAGGATATATTTAATCTCTTTAATTCGTGGCGAATGTCGAAAAGTGGTGTATAGAACTTGCAGGCAATTCAATAACCAATTTCCAAATTTGGCGTCTATGAGTAAAACAAAATTTTGAAGGATTAAAAGCAATTTTCTGTAATTTGGGGAACAAAATACATAGAAACTAGAAGAAAACCAATTCTCGAGAACGACGACAATCAAATTAATACGCTTGCGTATTTTCGTGCCAATCCACATGCGTCCATTAAGTCAGCATCAATGGATATTGGGTTGTGTTATACTTCCATTCAAAGGATCCTTAAGAAACATAACATGCACCCGTATTCTTTTATCAGACTACAAAATTGAAACCAACTGACCTTTCCAAGCGGCTAAATTTCTGTGAAAATTTATTAATTCGGCTTCAAGCAGATGAGACAAATCTGCAAAAAATTATATGGTCTGATGAAGCCAAGTTTAATGAAAGTGGAATAACCAACAGGAGAAATCGACATTTTTGGGCCACAGAAAGTCCACATTTCATTGAGGTTATTGAATTCCAAAATAAATTAGCCGGAACGGTTTTGCAATTTTAATGAATGATTTGTTGGCTTATCACATTTATGAGAAAATCTTAATGGACAAAGATACCTGGAAATTTTGAGAGGAACATCAGCAAATTTTTAGATGGATTACCCTTAACATTCTGAGGGATTGCTATCACCAAATGGATGGTGCACCAGCACATAAAACACGAGCTGTATATTGGCAGCTAACACAAATGTTCGAAGATAGATGGTGGGGTAATCAAGGACCAAATTTATGACCTTTGCGTTCTCCGGACCTGACGCCCCTTGATTTTTATTTATGGGGCAAAATCAAGAGTGAATTGTATCTTATTCCTGTAAGAAGTAAAGAAGAGTTACTAGAGCGCATTCATAATGCTTTTCGTAATATTGATCCTGAGGAAACTAGGAGGGCAACTCATTATGTTCGTATACGAGCTGTCAGTATCTAGCAAAATGGGGCCCATATTGAACATTTATTCAGATCGTAAATTAGTTTTCTCCTATGATGTTTGCTATCATTTATTCGTATTGATGTAAGTATCTTCGATGATTGATTTTCGCTTAGTTCCAACAATTTTTATTCATCCGAATTGTAGAAAATTGCTTCTAATGCTTCGAAACTTTATTTTACTCATAGACGGTAATTTTGAAAATTTGTTATTGAATTGCCTGCAATTTCTACCCACTATTTTTTGACATTCTAAAACGAATTAAAAAATATTGAATATATATTTTCGTTTGAATAACCAGTGGTTTTATTACAAATGTGTTGTATTTTTGGATATTTTCAATCTGAAATAACGACAATTCTTGTTGAAATATCAAATTCGAATGAACGAAGTGACAAGTTCATTAATTGTAGGCACCTGTCAGGTGAGCGTAGCCAGTTCAGCTACTTGATTCAAATACAGTGTGTTCCAACGAAAATTTGACCCCCTATAACTCCGAAATGAGTAACATTAGCGAAAACACCAAGACACGTCGATTTTCGTTTCGAGGGGAGCATTTTCGAAATAATTCGAAACTTGTCAGATCAACCCCTACCCCCAGCAACCCTAATTTCGAAATTCATCATAGGGAATAAGGGTCGAGTGGCACCTTACTGTAAAGGTCTGTCAATTCTCCATTCTGATTTGTCATTTTAGAATTTTAAATTAACATACAGGGTGTCCCAACCGAGGGTAAAGTTGAATTCCTGCAAATCCCAAATACTAAATGAAATCGATTTATTTTGGCATAATGCAAGCGCAGGTTTATGCTCGGTCTAGAAAAACGACCTACACTTGTAAATTTGGAGTTGGTGCAATCAACCCCTATTTCCAGCATCCCCAACTCAAAAATCATTCGATCGAAAATAGGTCAAGTGGCACCTCGTTGGAAAGGTATTTCAATTTTCTCTTCGGATTTGGTATTTTCGAAATTCAGAATCAGCATACAGGGTGTCCCGGAGCAGGAACACTGAAAACCCAAATAACTTTTTGAAACTGGTTCATTTCGATATAATACGAGAACATGTTTATGTTTGATTCGAGAATAAGACTCTCTTGCGTGAATATGGAATTTTTGCAATCAATCTCTTCCATTCAGCATCCCCAACTCAAAAAATCATACAAGTGATTACAGGTTGAGTGGCAAAGTTCCAGAAAGATTTTTCTATTTTCTGAATCACTGAGGCATTGGTTTCAGTTTGGCAATCGAGGTTTTCTGGCGTGACGATCAGGATGAGGGATGATGGAGAAACTGATTGGATGCTCATCTAAACAGGAAAACGAGATTTATTGAACTTGTATTCAATTGAAAACAAAAACTAACTTGATTATTACAACAATTGTTCAAAATGACCTCCGCCCACCTCCATACAGTTATACAGACGATTTTCGAACTCTCTTCTCACATTAGCGAAAACTTCAGGAGTCAAAAGTCGGCATTCTGTGATAATCCTCATCCGCAGCTCCTCCAGGTTTTCTGGTCTTGTGGCATAAACTTTAGATTTTAGATGGCCCCACAAAAAATCTAGGATTTAAATCTGGTGACCTGGCTGGCCACTCAACAGGTCCTCTTCTACCAATCCACCTTCCTGGGAAATTTTCGTCTAAATATTGGCGCACCCGAGCATCATAATGCGGAGGAGCACCGTCTTGTTGAAAACGCATTTCGTCCTCAGAAAGAGTTGGATCGTTCTGTAAAATTTCTGTCAATCTAGGATGTATGTGTTCCTCTAACAACTGTAGGTAGCCATTTCCATTCAGATTACCCTCAATAAAGAAAGGCCCAACTAGATGATTGCCAAAATTCCTGCCCAAACGTTCAACTTCTGAGGCCTTTGCGTGTGGGCCTCTCTAAACCAATGAGGATTCTGTGTGTCCCAATATCGACAATTATGTCTATTCACTTCACCACTGAGCATAAAGGTGCTTTCATCAGAAAAACAGATGTTATTCAGAAAATTTGGATTAGCGTTTAGGTTTTCACTTAGATTTTCACAAAACTGTAAACGACGATCTGGATCATCTTCGTTTATTTCATGCACTAATTTTACCTTGTAGGGGTGAAATTTGTGATGTTTCACGATTCTATGGACAGTTGTAGCTGATACACCAGTCAGACGAGATAGTTTTCTGATCGAAGTAGTATTCTCCATTTGTAGATGACCCACTACTGCCACTTCCGTTGCCTCATTTCTGACAGGACATGCCACTTCATGTTTTTTGTTTGCCACCGAACCCGTAGCTAGGAATTTGTCAACCAAATATTTAACGTACTGGTGACTGACTCCCCTTTCTCTTTCAGGATGGTTCCTATCGAATATCCTTGCCGTTTCTTTGGCACAACTGTTATTTCGAAAATACGTCGATACAATTTCGACCCTTTCCTCAGTGGAATAAACCATTTTCAGATTAATTTCAACTGACGAACAACAACAATAATGAGGAACTGATCTGAATAATAATAATATTTCATTGCAAAATGAGAAATAACAGATGACTGCACGCCAGATGGAAATGAAAAATGTGAACATTTTCAATGCAGAAATCAGCTTTATTTCTTCGTAATTGATGCTCAACACATCGTACCCCAATACTTTTAACAGTTTCGAATTAATTTTAGTTGATAATTTCAAATGACGATATTGAATTTTTCGAAAGCGACATCCTGTATGGAGAGCCGAACTGAATGAAATGCTTTAATCATTCTGGAATTCAAAAACCTTTCTGAAGATATGCCACTTGAATTATTTGTATGATTTTCAAGTTGGGGATGCTGAATGGAAGGGGTTGATTGCAAAATTCTGTAACCACACAAGAAAGTCCTATTCTCGGATCAAACATGTTCTCGTATACCGAAATGAACCAGTTTCAAAAAGTTATTTGGATTTTCAATGTTCCTGCTTGGGACACCCTGTATGATGAGTCTGAATTTCGAAAATACCAAATTCGAAGAGAAAATTGCAGTACCTTTCCAACGAGGTGCCACTTGACCTATTATCGATCGAATGATTTTTGAGTTGGGGATGCTGGAAATAGGGGTTGATTGCACCAACTCTAAATTCACAAGTGTAGGTCGTTTTTCTAGACCGAGCATAAACCTGCGCTTGCATTATGCCAATATAAATCTATTTCATTTAGTATTTGGGATTTCCAGAATTCAACTTCACCCTTGGTTGGGACACCTGTATGTTAATTTAAAATTCTAAAATGACAAATCAAGGTGGAGAATTGACAGACCTTTTCAGTAAGGTGCCACTCGACCCTTATTCCCTATGATGAATTTCAAAGTTAGGGTTGCTGGGGTAGGGGTTGATCTGAGAAGTTTCGAATTATTTCGAAAATGCTCCCTCGAAACAAAAATCGACGTGTCTTGGTGTTTTTCGCTAATGTTACTCATTTCGGAGTTAGAGGGGGTCAAATTTTCGTTGGAACACACTGTATTTCAAAGCATTCTCTGTTAGTTCTTGCAAAATCATCAAAATTCAATATATTCCCAAATTATTTCGGAACTATAAGAGTTGGGTATAGTATATGCTGATACAATTCCATCTGAAATTTGACGCTTCATCTGATGGCGATATAAAATTGGCATGTGCCATTTGAAAAAATTGAGTTATTATGTTTGAAAAAGGCCAAATTGAAAAAATCGTACAAAACAACGCAATAAACATTTGACATGTGTAGACTGCTTAAAAATTTCTTGATCCTTCTTCTATCCACCCAAGCAAAAATTGTGTCTGTAGTGCAAAAGATCTACGAGCTACAATTTTTCAAATGTTCCTCAAAAATCGAGTTTACAACAAAAATAATTGAATCTGTCAATAGTTTTCACAGATAAGTACCAACAACTTGGGTAGTTTATGCCTTGCTTAAATGTCGGTTCTAGATGTATAATAAAAAAGGTAGATTGCCATTGAAATAACAAAGTGATGACCCACTTCCGGTATAACCGGAAATGGTATCACTTCAAAAATATTTCACTCCAATTGAAAATCGCTAGTTATGGCCGTGTATAAAATTTCAGCTTTATATTGTAATTGGAACTTAAAAGTTTTTAACGGATGGTCCCGGTGGATATCCCTGTATATACACACATGTACCATTATTTAGTAATTCTACGTTCAAATATTCATTAGTTTCTTATTAAAATGCTTTTCAATTCGATTGTTTATTTTCTAGACAGTTAACCCGCCATATTTACAGTGTTTTTATGGAGCATAATATACGACGTGCGGCTCAAAACGATGCAAGAAAGAGATAGAAGTACCCACTGTCTCTCTCGTTCATAACTGAGATCGAAATTCAAATGGGAATCTTTCCAAACCTAACCTAACTAACCTAATTTTGCCTGAAATCTAACCTTCTAACCTATTTAATTCAAAATTATAGATTTAAATTAGGTTTGAGGTTCGGTTAGTTCAGATAGGTTTGGTTAGAAGAGATTTCCATTTGAATATCCCTTTCTGTTATGACGGGAGGTGGCGAGTACGTCATTATTGTCGGGATCATGTCACGTAGGTCTTGGATTGTAAATGTTTGACATGGTTGCCTAATATTGAGAATTGAGGGCAATCATTTCTGGAAAGTAAATATGGCGGGTTAACTGTCTAGAAAATAAACATTCGAATTGAAAAGCATTTCGATAGGAAATTAATGTATATTTCAGCGTAGAAATACTGATTAATGGTACATTTGTGTATATATTATCCATTATAATAATAACAAGGCATTGTAATGAAGCAATTATGGAGTTTGAATGATATAGTCAAGAGGGCTTTCAAGGAAATTTTGTTTTTATTTTCTCTTAAACTATAGTCTCCCGGGGCAAAATGATTTCGGATTTGGATTCTGGGCCCCAAAATTAATAAGTGAACATTTTTCAGTGAATTCTGACTACCGCCACTATAGTGTATAATTATCATCAATTTCATTATCTTCGCTAGAAAGTACTGCACCTAATTTATGGACGCATGGGAAATCGACATGAACCCACCTTTGAGAAGAGTCTAAATTAAATTAAGAAACCAATCCATCTATGTTGATTTTCCAATGTGAATTTGAAATCAGTAGACCAAGGATTACTTGTTACGAAAATTGGTGAACTTAGACAGGAGGCAGCAATTTTCAGTGC
Organism: Cryptolaemus montrouzieri; assembly: GCA_013387265.2. NCBI lineage: Eukaryota > Metazoa > Arthropoda > Insecta > Coleoptera > Coccinellidae > Cryptolaemus > Cryptolaemus montrouzieri. The sequence continues at coordinate 4,037,833 of JABFTP020000083.1, read as the reverse complement.
GTTGTGTTTGATTAGTCAGATTTGAAAATTTCATCAGTTAATAATGAAGGATAGTATTTAGCCTGTGAAAGTATTGGTAAAATGTATACACTGTGGTTTAAAAGTACTTTTCAACTACCTCATAGAATTTAGTGGTTAATTTATCAACATCCTTTGAAAGCATTACATCATCAACATCTTCGCAAATGGCTTGAGATACACAATTGGAAAACTTATGTCAAAAAGTTTTATGTTAAATGAGGTTTTATGATGAAAAGACAATGTTTTCATTCAACAAATTAGGTTTCTCCAATTTTGCAGCGTCTGCGAAATAGTAATTTCTCAAAGACGATCAATCATTAAAGAAGAAGAAATTAGTCGTGATTGTACTTGTTATATATTCGGTGATTCTGTTATAACCTTAATTTTTGCTGTTTGAAATTCCTCATTTTATGATTTTGAAAGAATATATTATAGATGAATAATAACTCTATAAATATAGAATTTTTCCAAATCACTTACAAGAAAATTGGCGTTGACAAATAAACAGTGAATGGTATACCCAAAATTATAAAATTACCGAAAGTGGCTGTGCTAAGTTATTTTCATTTGTCTTCGATGTGTTACGGTATATGAATTGCTAGTTATCTGTGAAAATGACCGCTATAAAAAAGGCGATTTGTTAATTTATAAAGGATGCAATTTCTTTCGACAAAGACTGCTCTTATCGGTGTTGAGTTGCAAAGCTGTTCGAATATCTGAAATACGAATCCTAGAAGATGAACCTGGTCTAAAAGAATATGAAGTGAGCTTAGTGCGTTTGCTAGATAAAATAACAAATGGGACAATTGTTGAATTGAATGAAACTGGAACGTCCCTATATTTTCAACCTGGACTTCTGTATGGAGGTTCAATAGAACATGAATGTTCTCTGCAAAGAGGAATAGGTAAAAACATTTTATATATCTCATTATTGTTTTCTATTCATGAAAATTAATGTTTTAATAATATATGTAAGATGAGGCGATTCTTTAATTCTATACTAATCAATTAAACTTAATTTTAGGTTATTATTTAGAAGTTTTATTCATGCTTGGATTGTTTTGCAAGAAACCTTTACATGCTACTCTCACGAGGTGTCACAAGTAATAACATCGATCCTTCTGTAGACCTTTTAAAGACTTCTATGCTGGAAACAATGAAAAATTTATATATAATGACGAGAATTTGGATTTACAGATTAAGAAACGAGGTAATGTAATTGTCTTAAGTTAGATCGAGGGCGGAAAACTCCATAAATCAGTGTACGATAATCCTGCATTTCACGCTGTCCACACTCGCACCGTGTACCAAGTCGACGAGAAATGTTTCTGAACGATTTGAATCTCAAGCCAGTGTTGCCAGATCCCTTACCTGAAGTTCATTTAAATTTAACGTTCATATAAGAGAATATATGTTTGATCTCTGTCGCCTCACTCTTCAGTTTGTTCAATACTTGTGTTGGATAAACTTCATATGCATTTGAGCTTTACTTGCGAGACTAGCGATTTATTCAAGTGATTTGGAATTTGTTAATTATTTTATTTTAGGATTTATCATGTCTAGAATAAATATTGTTGACGTTCAGGAAATCATGCAGAATAATCAAATTCGTGAGAGTATTATAAAGACCATAGACATTATATATATATATATATATATATATATATATATATATATATATATATATATATATATATATCCCCATATATCTGTTCATGCAATCAAACTGATTTCATGAAAAATATAAATCCACCACCCGGTAATTAATACCATTGCTAGGCAATGATTATAATCAAAACATATCCTGGAATAATTATATATTAGGATAACGTTAAATGTTATGAGAATATATCAATCTACCAGAATATATACATACTATAGCATCATCAGACAATGATATCAATGTACCAACGAGTAGTGTCAGAGGCTTTCTCCCGAAAAATCCAGTGTACGGACCTTAGTCAAGTAACACTGAATTTTACTCATTAATAGTTTCCTTTGTGTGAAGTGGTGAACGATCGAATAGAATACTGCTCTGAATATAAATATGACAAAATTGTCAGTTAATTATATTACATTTATATAAACAAATAAATAAAATATGAAATGAGATTCTGAGCAGTATAAACTAAAGAAAAACCTATGACTCTACCTCATTATTATTTTCGTAAAGAAACCTCACGAAGAATATTACAAGATTTGATGACTGTTATCTTTTGTAACTGTTCAAACAAATTTTTCTGCAGACCCAAAATCTCAATACTTTTGTGAAGATTTCTAGGAATAACACCTGTTGTGGAAATAATAATCGGTAGAATAAATATTTTCTTCATTTTCCACATTTTTTAATCTCGTCGCCAAGCATCATATATTTAGAAATTTTTTCATTGTATTTATTTTGTATATTATGTGTGTCGGGTATAGCAATATCAATTATATATGTTATTTGATTCTGTTTATCATTAAGAACGATATCTGGTCTATTGTGTTTCACAGCTCTGTTGCAAAGAATTGTTTTATCAAAATAAAGTTTATATTTGTCATTTTCACAAATAATCTCAGGTTCATATTTGTGAAATTTTTGTCTTTGGGGAATTAGGTCATGTTTAATTCCTAGATTAAAATGAATAATATTAGCGACGGCATTATGTCTTTCTAAATAATCTGTTGAAGCAAGGACTGAGCAAGATGATAATATATGAAAAACTGTTTCTGAAGAACAGATACATCTACGGCAAGAATCATCTATATTTTGTTTGATGATGTGTTTTCTATAATTCCCCGTGAAAACAACCTGATCCTGGATCGCAATTGCCAAGCCTTCTGTTTCAGCAAACAATTCTCCAGATACTAACCATTTATTCGATGCGATTTCATCAATATAATCATTTTTCAATTCTTTAGGGTGCTTTCCGTGTAATTCCTTCTGCATCCAACTTTCTTTTAGAATTATCATCAAATATATCAAAATCTACCTTTTGCATTGTCAAGTTCAGGAGTGTAAGATTATAATCTGAAGCAACAACAATATCATGTAATTTAGACGTTCTCTGTTTATCATGAAAATGGGAACGAGATGAAAAATCTGTTTACTATGAAGATTATTCAAATCAGTTAATCCACGACCTCCAAGATGTCTAGGTAGTGTAACTCTCTGAACAGCTGGCTTTGGGTGGTGCTTATGATATTTACAGAGCATTTTCCTCGTTTGACATTGTAATTCATTTAGATCAGTTTTAGACCATTTAATAATTCCAATAGAAGATGTATATATATATATATATATATATATATATATATATATATATATATATATATATATATATATATATATATTTCCTGTCCAATATTTTTCAATGAAATTTTCTGAACTTAATTAAAAATTTATTTCAACTTGAATGGCACTGACAGTTTATCTGAAACGTTTCCGGTTTCAAAGGAAATTAGCCAAAGTTTCGATTTTCAAATGGCTCACCCTGTATATTTTTTGAGAAATCGAATCAAACTCTCTTTGTCTGTACATTCAGCATATTTTAAGACGAATTTGCCGAATTTTTAATTTTTTTTGATAAATTTGTTTTCAAGTCAAGGTGGCTATGACGACAAAAAAAACTGCGTGATTTATCGACCGAAATCGAGTACATTTGGATTCATCACTGAAACTGTAGAATTCCTTCTGTTATTGGCTTCGTAACATTCCAAACATTGTTTCTTAAAAAAATCAATACAATCAAAAGTCAAATACAATCTTCATCAACACCTTTATGAAAATGATAATGGCCGAAGATTAGAATATTGCAACCAGTTTCTTCAAAAGATGGAAATGGGTCCGAGGTATCCTTATAAAATTTTATATTCAGATGAATCCCAATTTACTAACAACGGAATGTTCAATAGAAACAATACCCGCTATTGGGCCCACGAAAACGAGCATTTAGTATGTGAGGGTAATTTCCAGGAGCGATTGGGGTATAATGTATGGATGGCAATGGTAGGGCGACATCTCATAGGTCCAATCATTTTGATGGGCCATTAACAGGGAAAGATATTTAGGATTTTTACAAAACGAAATAAGCTATCTGATTGATGGTTTACCACTGGCTTTTGCTAATAACTTAATTTTCCAACAAGAAAACAGCGCACAACTGCAGGGAAGTTGTTCAATACCTTAATAATAATTTAAATGAAAGGTGGATAGGCACCAACGGCCCGATAAGATGGCCAACTCGATCGCCAGACTTGCCCCATTAGATTTTTTGTGGGCCCATGTGAAAAATCGTGTTTATAGAACTGCTTCAGAAAATCGAGAGGATTTAGAGAATAGAGTTCGGGGAGCAATAAATGAAATTTTTCCAAATCAAATGGATAATGTAGTACGGGCTACCATTCGCCGCAATAAGCTGTGTCAGGCACAGAATGGGGGTCTCTTCGAAAACCTGTTGTGAAGTTATGCTCAATTGATTTGATGACATTCCATCTATGGTCCATTTGTGTATTTTGCGTTATTTATGTGTTTTGTTAAATTTTTATTCATCTGGAATGTACGATGATGAGTATGTGCGCCATGCCAAAATAAAGCTAAGGTTTTGCGTTTATGCTTTGTGTGCATTACAATTTTAGAACCAGCTGAGTCGTCATAGCCACCTAGACTTGAGAACAAATTTATCAAGAATGATTTAAAAATTCGGCAAATACATCTTTAAATATACTGAATGTATAGACAAAGAGAGTTTCATTCGATTTCCCAAAAAATATACAGGGTGAGCCATTTAAAAATTGAAACTTTGGCTCATTTCCGGTGAAACCGGAAGCGTTTCAGATAAACTGTCAGTGCCATTCAACTTGAAGTAAATTTTTAATAAATTTCATTGAAAAATATTGGATAGGAAAAAGTTTTAGGGCGAGCCTCTTTCCAGTTACACCCGGTATATATAATATATATTTACATATATATATTTACAAAAATTCGAATAATTGTATTTACAATAAATGCTTATCGCTATAATTTTTGTGTGTCAGAAAAAACACAATCGTAAAAAACAAGCGAAGAAATAGAATACCAGCAGAAAAAACAGACCATGTCCGTTCCTTACTCAGGCATCTAAGCTCTCATCATGCCTCCTACGATTGCCCCTAAAGTGTGAGCACAGAAAATGTTACTGGGGAACCATACTAGCTTGCGTATGATTCAGTAAACGAGTGAAAAAATCTATGGAAAAAACTCGTTTCCCTGTCGCTATTGCACTAGCAATAGCTTGTCTGGTTATGGTGTGTTAGTGTCGTGTGTACAAAAAGAGAACCAAAAATTTTTCTGCTTAGCAGCTTCATTCTCTCATTGTCATCTTGCACTCCATGATTTCCAGGACTTCACGAAGACAAGGGTGAAAATCTAACCTAACCTAACCTCTAGCTGCGGTAGGCATCATCCCAGCCAATGCAAAGGGCTTTAACAAGAATTCCTACTAGTATTTTTATGTCAATACAGACAGAAATGTTTCTGCTCAATTTTTACCCCAACTTGTTATGCAAAAAACTTCCCACAAATGGAGATGCTCCCCTTTTGTTTTTCTTTTGTTCTATGAACCTTCTGTTTGTTCTATGAACCTTCTGTTTGTTCTATGAACCTTCTGTTTGTTCTATGAACCTTCTGTTTGTTCTATGAACCTTCTGTTTGTTCTATGAACCTTCTGTTTGTTCTATGAACCTTCTGTTTGTTCTATGAACCTTCTGTTTGTTCTATGAACCTTCTGTTTGTTCTATGAACCTTCTGTTTGTTCTATGAATCTTCTGGTTGTTCTATGAACCTTCTGTTTGTTCTATGAACCTTCTGTTTGTTCTATAAACCTTCTTTTTGTTCTATGAACCTTCTTTTTGTTCTATGAACCTTCTGTTTGTTCTATGAACCTTCTGTTTGTTCTATGAACCTACAGTGGTAGTGGACTGCGAACCACCCACTTAGACCATGCAATGATAACTGCCACCTCTTAGGATTATAAGTTATCTAGCTTCGGAGGTTATAGACTCAACCTATCGGTTATGTTCCCGACTCTGGGAAAACACACCAACATTCATACTACAACTATATCTTACCTGGGATTTGCACCCGGTCCCTCGGCGTGGGAGTCAGTATCTCAACTGACTCACGTCAGCCACCACCTTTTTTGAATTATTGTCGAAGTCGGTTGAAAAGGAGCTTTCAGAACCATAGAACATTGAGAATCATGTAATAGCAATGCGCAAAATAATTCAATAAATGCTTTAATTTCTATTGGATTGTGGAAAACAACTCAGTCCATGCAATCTCACAAATTGTATTATAACTATCGATATCCATTAAAGAACTCTCGAGTTCTATGATTCGAAAGTCAACATTTAATTTTGCGGGAGGATATGCGAAAAATATTGAGTTTTTCTCAATATTTGAAATATGAGAAGAGAATATGATTATGTTAGATATTTCTTAAATGACAGTAATCGTTCTAAAAAAATACAAATCTATGTCCTTATTTGTCAAACTAAGGGGAACTAAGAAAATTTTGTACAGTGTACAATTCTCAATTTATTACCCTGTTATATGAGCTAAATAGTAAAGGTTCTAGCTTACAAAAAAATCTGGATCCTGCACTCAGATTGTCAAAAATTTATGCCAAACAAAGGAAATATTTTCCATCAATTTCATCCGTCATATTGCACTTTATTGAATTACTAAAATGTGAGGTCAGATTCGAATATCTTATAAATACGTTGGAAACTTTTGAATTTGGGAGGCTTTTACTTGGTAAAATTCCATTATCGATAATAAAAACAAACAAGTACTGTGTTCCAAGGAATTTTACTTAATAATTGCGATTCGTAACGCGTTTCACTACACTGTAGCTTCTTCAGACGAATTAATGTACAGAAAACAAATGAGAATATAAATGTAAATGTTCTCGAGTAATTACTTATTGGGTTGCTTCTTCTTAAGTGGTTATTTCTGACAGGTATATCCTATAAAATTAAGGAGTATTTATTATTATTATTTCTAAAGTCTACTTTAGAAATAAATAAATACAAACACTCAGGTAAACTCATCAATGAACAAGTCGATTTAAGCCCTTTACCTCTATTGAATCTCTTTGGGGAGCAATCTACTCCTTAATTTTATTGGATATACCTGTCATAAATAACCACTTAAGAAGAAGCAATCCAATAAGTAATTACTCGAGAACATTTATATTTATATTCTCATTTATTTTCTGTAGTGTCTTTTTAGTGTTTTCAGTAAACTTATTTGTGTAACCTAAGTAACTCTATTCTCTAATCTATCTCACAGTTACTACCTCGGTCACAGCGTAAATCAATCAATCAAATAGTTTATTTGCTGCTATTATGGCTAGCATAAGCCGTACAGTCAATAAAAGAAACTGTGAATGTACAAATAAAATAATATAAAACATTGCAAAAAAGTGGTATTTACCAACAAACAAAATTTCAAAAACATCATAAAGAATTTTCAGAATATACAATAAGTTAAAAAATTCCTAAAGGAATCACTGAAAAAATCTGTCAATGAATAAGACTTCTTCAGGAGAAGGTCACTGAACACAGATTTCATTTTCATAGGGGGCAAGTTTCTTATCAGCTCTGGTAAATGGTTGTAAACTTTCAGAACAGAGAAATGAACATTTTTTGGATGTACGTGTAGTTATATCTCTCGCATAGTAAATCATTTTCTTTCGGGTATTGTATTGATGATCTCGAGTGAGCCTTCCAAACAGATCCCTATTTCTACAGATAAACAATGCAGCCTCGTAAATGAACAGACTTGGCACGGTCAGAACTGACACTTGAACAAAGTGAGGCTTACAGCTGGGATTCCTTCTGAAATTGAGTATTGCCCTTATCCTTTTCTGCAAGATGAAGACTCTATTGAAATCTGCGGAATTCGCCCAGAAAATAATTCCAAAGCGAAGACAGGACTCGACAAAAGAATGGTAGGCGATGATGGCAGTCTCTTTACAGACCTCCATGCTCAAGATCCTCAGAGCATAACAGTACCTACTCAGCTGTCCCATTTGATTATCTATATGGATCCTCTAGTCCATTTTGTGGTTAACCATGAAGACTCCAGAGTATACCCATCAAAGTTCAGTTATAGTTTTTCTTGGTGTCGCCTGTATAAATATTTCACGAGCTGTGTCTTCTCGACATCAAGTTTCAAAAGTTGTTCTTGAAATATTCTTCCATGTCGTCAAGTTTTCGACAAACTGGTTCTTTCAGGTCTTTATCGCTGTTCCCCGACATGTGATAGGATGTATCATCAGCAAATTGAACTGATCCATCGCTCAGAACGTCCGGCAGGTCATTTGTATACAGAAGATAGAGCAGAGGCCCCAGTATAGAACCCTGAGGTACTCCTCGCTCTATAACATATGAATCGGACACTACCAACTCCCCGCTTCTGTTCATCTTGGAAACAAACTGTCTTCGATATTTGAGATATAATGACACAAGTTCTGAGGCTGTACCCCGTTTACCATATCGTTCTAACTTTTTGACCAATAGTTCAAAATTTACGCAGTCAAATGCTTTAGAGAGATCGACACACATCGACAAGGTAGGTTTTCCATCATTTAGCGAGTTCATTATGTCATATAGTGCTTTGTATACTGCTCTGATTGTGGAACGACCTCAACGGAACCCATTTTGTGCTTCGTGTAGCCATGAATCTCTCATAAATAATTTTCTCAAAAATTTTGCTTAGTACATTCAACACCGCAATGGGCCTGTAATTTTCAATCTTTGCTTTGTCTCCTTTTTGTAAACTACCTTTATTCTAGCATTCTTTAATAAATCTGGGAATATTCCACAATGCATCGACATATTAACTATATATGAAAGAGGCTGTGCGATGTACTTGGCCACATGCTTCAAGACTATAGTGGGAATTCCGTCCGGGCCCACAGATTTCGTGTTCTTCAGAGATAAAATCGTCGAAAGTATATCCTGCGGGTCCGTTGGGTACAAAAATAGGGTTTCATTGTTATTTCGTATTGAGGTGGGCCCGAATTTTGTACTGGTACTTTTCGGTTTGCAAGCATTAATATAATGGATGTTCACATTAGTTAAAATCTGCTCATCCCATTCCCCTTCCTACGAGGAATATTATTTAGCACTGTGATATTCCTTGCTCTTTTATTTGTACCCTGCGTTTCTCTAATGACATTCCATACTGCCCTACTCTTCTGATTGGAGTTCTAGGTGTAGGACATATTTGCCGCTTTTTTTGCCTGGGTTATTTGCCTGTTAAAGAGTTTGACAAACCTGCTGTATGTTTCAGCATCAATTTCTCCTCTTCGTTTCTGTAAGTACATCCGGCGCTTGATTCGACATTTTTACGAATATCCGCGGTTATCCAGTCCAATGTTTTGGAATTTCTCTTTATTTCTTAGTATTTAAAAACTTTGCCTGTCTCGGTCTCAAGGGTCTTCAAGAATTGATTATATGCCTCATTCACATATGTCTGTTTGTATACAGAATTCCAAGTCATACTAGAAACTATATTCGCAAAGTGATCCAATTTGGCAGTAGAGTATACTTTTACAAATCTCTCCTCGTTCTTTTTATCACCACCTGTGATTTCCGAAATCTTCAGATACTGCGCTGAGTGCAGCGATAAGGCAGTATCCAATACAAGCGCATCATCATTAGACGAAAATATTATCAATCAAAGAAGACGATGTGGATGTCACTCTTGTAGGGAGAAAATTGTCTGGCGGTAGTCATAGCTACTTATCAAATCCAAAAATCCCTGCTCAATTTACTATCTTGTTCTAGACGAATATTAAAGTCTCCACATATTGCAATTTTATAGTCCCTGTAATATTCAACGCAGTGATCCAACATTTCGCTGAGATAATCGAGAAACACCTCATTGTTTATTTGTCTTACTAACAATACTTGAGCATTCTATATGTGTCTCCTGGCTCTTTTGTTTCAAGTCTAGGACTTCTTCGAATTCTAGATCTGGCTCATTTCGTACATAGAGACAGCTCCCACCATTTCTCTTGACACCCCTAGAGTATGCGGAAACCAGATGATAGCCCCCAACAGCCGCCAAGTCACCTTCTCCCGCTCTAAACCAGTATTCAGTCTATTATCTGCGGTTTCTCCTTTAACGTCTCAAGAAATTCCTCAACTCGTCCTATCTTGTATTGCAGGGATTCAACATTTTGATGTAACAAGTAGACATTAATTGTGGTCCATTTTTGATGTTTTTTATATATGGCTTTCGAGTATTCAATATCTTCTGCAGAAGAAGTGGTAACACCACCGTCAATCATTTCTTTTCTCCCTACTTCAGCTTGTTTTATGATTGAATGTAGTTATAACTATGTAGAACCTCTTCACTACATCTTCAATAAATCCGTGTCTGTTGGTCGTTTTCCATCTATATATGGAAACTTTCCAATGTGATTCCTATCCATTAAACAGGTCCGAAATCTGACATCAATTACCGTCCCATTTGTATTAATAGTTTCTTTCCTAAAGTTTTTGACAAAATTCTTTTATCTGTAGAGTCAGTTATAGTGGACGAGCAGCATGGTTTCATGCGAGGCAAATTCACTGAGTCCAATCTTTTCTTTTCTACAAACTATATTAATGCCTGTATTGAGAGTGGTTTTGCAGTTGTCTACATATATAAGGACTTAGAAAAGTATTCGATTGTGTACTGATTTCCTACCTGTTGTTCAAGCGATCGTATGGTATTCACGACCCCTCTTGTCATGTTTGAGGACTATCTCTCCGGTCGATATCAGCAGGTTACTTGTAATGGCTTCTATTCTGATCCTTTTGATGTCACATCTGGAGTTGGTCAGGAACTCATCTTGGACCAATTATGTTCCTTTTATTTTTTAATGACCTTAAAAGACGTGTTGAAGGATTGTTTGTTCCTCATTTTTGCCGATGACTGCAAAATATTCAAATGCATTCGCATGATTGATGATCAGATTGTTATGCAAGAGAGTTTGAACTCGTTCCACGATTGGTGTAGGGTTAATGGATAGAATAGAATAGCATAGCATAGGTTTATTTGCCTTCAAATATTACAAGGCATGTCAATAAATAAATAAATAAACAAACAAACAAATAAATATAATTTTTGAATTGTGAAGGCCTTTACTTGATGTAGATCCATGATATAAATGAGATAAAAAACACAAGGTTTAACTTTAATCTACACTTTATTTGAAAAATTCGACGACGTTTCGCTGACACAGCAGCTTTATCAAGAATGACAAACAGAATGAAGAGTATGGTATTATAAACAAATCGTAGAACAAGTTGGATGAATAACAGGAAAAACCCACACCGAGCCATTGTACAGTTAGTATGAAAGGTAATAAAACTAATTAAACAAGTTAAGTAGGGGTGAGTAATTCACATCTACCTGTTCATTCAAAAGCTTGTCCGAAAGTTTGTATCTATTTATTTCTAATGCTTCTAGGAGATCTAATTTTGAACTTTTGATTTTATATGTAATATGTCAAAGTTTTTATTGAATGAATGGTTTTCTTTTATTAGGTGGTTTGAATAATTTGAATCAGATTTATTTTTATCGAAGCTACGTTTATGTTCAGATGTTGTTATGCCAAAACTCCTATAGGTCCTACCGATATAAATTTTATCACAAGAACCGCAATTGAGTTTATAGATTCCTGATTTACTTGATTTTTCAACACGAGATTTATTATTTTAATATGTTTACCTAAGTTATTAGAAGTTTTGAAAGTTATATTAAGATTTTGTTTGACGAGAAAGGATTTAATATTTGTACTTGCAGAACCGCAGAATGTTAAACTGTTGAATATTTTATAGTCTTTATGAATAGGATATACTTCATTTATTGCTTTCTGATACAGTTTTTTACGAATGATTAGATCTATCATATCCGGATTATATGAATTATTAATGGCTATCTGTTTGATGATGTTTAACTCTTTATTATAATCTTCTACTGATAAAGGTAAATTGAGTAACCGATGTACCATGCTGTTTAAAGCTGCAACTTTGTGTTGAATTGGATGTAATGAGTAGTTATGTATAATTGTATCAGTATGTGTTGGTTTACGAAAGACCGAAAAACATGATTATTATTCTGTTTAGTGATTTTAAGTCCAAAAATTAATGGAATCGTTCTGTTCAATTTCTATCGTGAATTTAATGTTCAAATGGATGGAATTAATGAAATTAAGAAATAAGTCTAATTGACGAGTAGTTCCAATGAAACATACTAAGATATCGTCAACATATCTATACCAATAAAGAAATTTGGAAATGAGTGGATGTATGAATTTTCTGTTCAATATTATTCATAAAATCTCTGCTAAAAGTGGACTCAAAGGATTTCCCATGATCAAACCATTTTCACTACTGTAATAGATGTTGTTGAAAGAAAAATAATTTTGTTCAATGCAAACGTCCAACAGATTCAATATTTCTGATTTAATTATGTGGTTAATATGATTCGAATTCAACATGTTTTCGATTAATATTTTGACATCACCTGGAGGAACACTTAGGTATAAATTCTCAACATCAAACGAAATAAGTTTTGCGTTAGGTGGTAGGTTAACGTTTTTATGTTATTTATCAATTCGAAAGAATTTTTATAGAAAATTTTGATTTGAATGAACAATAATTTTTAATGATATCTATAAGGTAGTGCGACAATTTCACGGCTGGGGCTGTAACGTAAGATACGACTGGTCTAACGGGGTTATTTACTTTATGCAATTTAATGAGTGAATACAGTTGAGGTGGTTGAGGGTTTGGTAAAATTAATTTGTATTTATCTATTGCTTTAATTAAAGATTTTGCGTCATTTATTGCAATTTTAATATTTTTCTGGAATTTAATAGTTGAAATTGTCGCACTACCTTATAGATATCATTAAAATTATTATTCATTCAAATCGAAATTTTCTATAAAAAATTCTTTCGAATTGATTAATCACATAAAGAACGTTAACCTTCCACCTAACGCAAAACTTATTTCGTTTGATGTTGAGAATTTATACCCAAGTGTTCCTCCAGGTGATGTCAAAATATTAATCGAAAATATGTTGAATTCGAATCATGTTAACCACATAATTAAATCAGAAATATTGAATCTGTTGGACGTTTGCATTGAACAAAATTATTTTTCTTTCAACAACATCTACTACAGTAGTGAAAATGGTTTGATCATGGGAAATCCTTTGAGTCCACTTTTAGCAGAGATTTTATGAATAATATTGAACAGAAAATTCATACACATCCACTCATTTCCAAATTTCTTTATTGGTATAGATATGTTGACGACATCTTAGTATGTTTCATTGGAACTACTCATCAATTAGACTTATTTCTTAATTTCATTAATTCCATCCATTTGAACATTAAATTCACGATAGAAATTGAACAGAACGATTCCATTAATTTTTGGACTTGAAAATCACTAAACAAAATAATAATCATGTTTTTCGGTCTTTCGTAAACCAACACATACTGATACAATTATACATAACTACTCATTACATCCAATTCAACACAAAGTTGCAGCTTTAAACAGCATGGTACATCGGTTACTCAATTTACCTTTATCAGTAGAAGATTATAATAAAGAGTTAAACATCATCAAACAGATAGCCATCAATAATTAATATAATCCGGATATGATAGATCTAATCATTCGTAAAAACTGTATCAGAAAGCAATAAATGAAGTATATCCTATTCATAAAGACTATAAAATATTCAACAGTTTAACATTCTGCGGTTCTGCAAGTACAAATATTAAATCCTTTCTCGTCAAACAAAATCTTAATATAACTTTCAAAACTTCTAATAACTTAGGTAAACATATTAAAATAATAAATCTCGTGTTGAAAAATCAAGTAAATCAGGAATCTATAAACTCAATTGCGGTTCTTGTGATAAAATTTATATCGGTAGGACCTATAGGAGTTTTGGCATAAGAACATCTGAACATAAACGTAGCTTCGATAAAAATAAATCTGATTCAAATTATTCAAACCACCTAATAAAAGAAAACCATTCATTCAATAAAAACTTTGACATATTACATATAAAATCAAAAAGTTCAAAATTAGATCTCCTAGAAGCATTAGAAATAAATAGATACAAACATTCGGACAAGCTTTTGAATGAACAGGTAGATGCGAATTACTCACCCTACTTAACTTGTTTAATTAGTTTTATTACCTTTCATACTAACTGTACAATGGCTCGGTGTGGATTTTCCTGTTATTCATACAACTTGTTCTACGATTTGTTTATAATACCATACTCTTCATTCTGTTTTTCATTCTTGATAAAGCTGCTGTGTCAGCGAAACGTCGTCGAATTTTTTCAAATAAAGTGTAGATTAAAGTTAAACCTTGTGTTTTTATCTCATTTAAATAAATATAAAATACAAACAAACATACACATTGGTTACATTAAAATTTCAACTAATATACACAACCTACAGTGAACAGACAACATTTGAAGTATCATTTTAATAGATCTATGAATTCTTGTGGACCATAAATGGTATTTTCTAGGAGTTTGACTTTTGAACATTGCAAAGTGCATACACGTCAAATTTACTAGGCAGCTTCAACCCTTGAATTTTACATATACACTAGATGGGATTCCTCTCGAAAGTGTTCCTCTTCTCAAGGATTTGGGCGTTCACCTCGACACAGAATTATCTTTCACTCCTCATTTCGATTTAATGATTGCTCCAGCAAACAAGCTACTTAGTTTTGTTTCAAGATCGACTAAATCATTTTCTAGTGTACGTTCTCTTGTGGTTATCTATGTCTCTATTGTTCGTTTAATTCTTGAGTATTGTTGTGTTGTATGGTCACCCACATATGCCACTCATATAGGTAGAATGGAGTCACTTATGAACATCATTTGACTCACTTTGGCTTGCCACACCTTCTATCTCGTAGAGTCTATTTTGATGTAATGTTTGCATACAAGGTAATGAACTCCTATATAAATTGTCCTGGTATACTTGAACTTTTTTCTTTGCACATTCCATGTCGTATTGTGAGACGCAGCAATTTGCTGCATGTCGACTTCCATCGAACAAATTATGGTCAATACTCCCCTCTCACGAGAATATGCAGTAGGGTGAATTCAGTAGTTGATGATATTGATCTTTTTGCTTATAGACTTTCTAATTTTAAAACTACACTCAAGTTGTCTCTTTTGAATAATTAGTTGTCAATATGTTATTGGGATATTACTTAATTAATTGTATATTATTTCTATTATACTATTGAGTTTTGTTATTTCTTTAAGTATTTTGTTATTTAGGTGTATACTATGTCTATTCCGTTAATAAAGTATTTTATTTATTTATGATAATAGAGAAAATGTAGATGCAACTGACTCTTCCTTCTTGAAAGTTGTTTTGAGTTATGAGAAGGAGATGACTGTGAAGAAGTCTTCTTTGTTGGCTGGTTGAAAACAATAAAACAAAACTCAGTAGCGATAGATTACTGAGAGTACAACAAAGAGAGAAGTCAAAGTTCATCTGCTGACGATGATTTAAAGGAAATTGATTTAAAATTGGAGAAATATTACGCCTACATTAAACTAAAATTTTTTAAAGATAATCTTGGCAAATATCTTTGGGCGAAGAAGGAAGATTTGCAGTTTGTCGATCCAGAATATATTTTTCATGGACCAATTGTTCTTTTTGGAAATAATCCTTTCAGGATAAGCGAACACGAAAGATGTACAATAGTATGTGAATACAAAAATCCATCGAAACAAAATCATATGGTTTATAACAATTTGACTTCCCCAAACGGTACACATCAACATTGAGTCGAATCGATCAATCTCGAATAAATAAATAAATCGATAAATCATTCTTGAATCAAAAAATACAACATAATGAACCAGTCACATGTGCAAAATCAATCGATAAATATACTTACGAGTGATTCATAAATCTACGATAAATCCGTAAATCAACTGGTAAATCATAAGTGATTTATATAAATCAACTGGTGATTTTAAATCAGTGTACACATTTCGAAGGAGTGGTCCGCCCCTCGTGTTAGATGTGTTATCACGATTCATTATTACCAAACTATGAAATCTGCACAAAACATATTTTTGTTATATTATATTTTAGGAATGAGACCTTTAGGTGGTGGAGAGATTGTTTTCAAATGCCCTGTAGGAAAGCAATTAAGGCCAATTCAGTTGTGTGATAGTGGAATGATTAAGCGAATTAGAGGTACAGCTTATGCTTTAAGAGTTTCACCAGCCATGGCTAACAGAATAGTTGATAAAGCTAAAGGTGTTCTACTGAATTTTCTGCCTGATATTTATATAAGTACAGATCCACGAAAAGGAAAGCAGTCAGGAAATAGTCCAGGCTTTGGTGTTCATTTAACTGCAGAAACCACAAATGGGACTATATATTCAGCTGAGCAGGTTTGTTTTTCAAATTAATTCTAATTGAAATTCGGTTAACACAGAAACATCAAATATTTGTTCTCATATTTTGAATTCTGTGTGAACAAGGATTGATACTGCATAGTTTTACCATCCGATAACAGATAATCAAAGTTGTAAATATCATATGAATCAAGTAGCAGAAAATTTTGAATAAACTGTTTATGAGTTATTAAATCTTCAATATTTTTGAACAATAGTTTGGAAACGTTTGAAACAATTTTAAAATCCATATTGTTGCCTTTTTTCAGAAATAAGGTTACTGTTATTGAAATATCAATATCATGAAAGAATGCATATGGAAACATTGAAGAATTTTATTCAAGGAATAATATTCAACCTTTCGTAGAATGATTAATATCCTTGCCTGACGGAGCTAGTTTTCTAATACACCCTTCATAATCAGCGTGAACCAGAGCCACACAGCAGTGGTATTGGCTTTACACAACAGTAATAAGACCGCTCCTGACCTATGTGACCATCGTATGGTCGCCTGCACTGGAAAAAGAGATAAAACGGAACAAAATCAACAAGATCCAAAGGCAAGCATGTCTGGCAGTCACGGAAGCCTTGAGATCCACACCCACGGCCTCTGTGGAGTATCTTCTGGGCATCCCCGCTACACATAGTGGTGGAGGAGGTGGCAATGAGGACCTCTTTGAGACTGTGGGAGGGAGGTATGTGGATGGACAGAAATCCAATCTCTGGACACTCCACATCCCTGAACAAAGTCAGAGAACTCCGACCTGAACTTCTCACAATAGGAGATTAAACGAGAGGCGCCTACTACTTCGACGAACCCTATAAAGTCGTTATTCCACCACAAGAAATTTGGACCACACCCCACTCCTTACTCACCCCACAGGGCCCCACCTGGTTTACGGACGGGTTCGGCGTTCACGGCCCTATGGCAAACTTTATGATTTCTCTGGGAGACGTCACCGTAACACACGCTGAAATATTTGCTATTCTCCTGTGTACAGGAAAACCTATACAGGAACTATCTACATATGCTCTAATAGCCAAAACGCCCTTGGATATCTGAAAGATACGAAGGTTACATTCAAACTGGTTGACGAATGCAGAACAGCACTTCGACAACTCAGTCAAACAAACAGGGTTGCTCTGATTTGGTGCCCAGCCCATCAGGGCATCGAAGGAAACGAGATAGCTAAAAGGCAACAGCTGTCAGGCCGATGGGACCAGAACCTATTCTGACTATCCCATGGACACACATGATCTTCTTTCAAAACTCAAACACCACCCTATGGAACCCTGTTCTCTCTTTCTTTCAAAACTGGAACACCACCAAGTCCCAAAACTATAGGGCAGGCATCTCGGGACTGAGACAGTCAAAAAGGCTTATAAAGGACCGCCATCAAAGAAGAGGGTACATGTACTACTGTCCTCGATAAAAAGTCTGTTGGGATGGTAGTGGTCCTATTGACGGGATACCAACTCAACAAACATCTACACGTCATGAAACTATCGGAAGTCACACAGTGCCGTGGGTTGCCTAGGAAATGACGAAACAACGGTATACATACTCTTGGAATGTTCTGCTCATTACGAAACCAGACTGAACACCTTGGGCACTGAAACACCCAGCGCCCCGATGATACAGGAGGCTTATAACAGTCTTGCAAGCTTCATCAGGAAGTTTCTGCAAGACAAATAACAACTCAACAAAACACGGCAAGCACCATGGGCCAAACGGCCTGAGTGCTGCCCATATGAGCGCCGTGCAGGAAGAAGAAGGAAGGAGAATGATTAATATTCTTATCTGAAGGAGCTGGTTTTCTGATCCACCTCCATAACCTCCGTCAACCAGTGCCACGCAGCATTGGTACAGTTCGGTCGGATGTCATGAATAGGAGCAATATACTGCAGTTTTGGTCTCATTTGAACTCGTCAGTATTGCATACCCATTCACAAAACCAGGCCAGACTGCCACCTACTCATCTTAATCCGTTGGAACGCAACAAAACATAAATGTTATTCCGCCCTCAAACAAACTGACACCATTGCCACCTGGAAACCATGAAAACAAAAGGTAGATAAACTGAAAACCTCAAGAAGTCACACTAGTTCAACTAGTGTTTATCTACCCTCTGTTTTCATGGTTTCCCGGTGGCGATGGTAAGTGGACTCTGTGTCAGTTTGTTGGAGCGCATAGCGCATACTATAATTCACTTGTTTTGTTGCGCTCTAACGGATTGAGATGAGTAGGTGGCAGTCTGGCCTGGTTTTGTGAATGGGTACGTAATACTGACGAGGTCAAATGAAACAGAAACTGCAGTCTATTGCTCCTATTCATGACATCCAATCAAGTTGCACCACTGCTGTCTGGCCCTGGTTGACGGTGATTATGAAGGTGGATCGGAAAACCAGCTCCTTCAGGGAAGGATATTCAACATTCTACGGAAGGTTGAATATTGTTCCTTGAATAAAATTCTTCAATGTACACACATAGCGATAATTTCGCTTGTTATTATTATTGAGATGTAATGTATTTGGAAATTGTGGATTGTTATTACAGAGAATTTTTCCGCTCTGACCATTTACACATCTATTTCGACATCACTAATGTACCGATACAATCCAATTCCTTTAAGGAACTTCTTGATAACTGACTGGAACCAATATCGGGGACAACTATTCAGAATGATGGAACCATTAGCTATTCATTATCATTATTAGTTACTAAGAAACAGCCACGATCTGAAAGCTGTAGTTCTCCTTCATGCACGATGCCCGTATGGGCAGCATTCAGGCCCCTTGTGCTTGCCGTATTGTGTTATTTTGTTATCAGTCTGACAGAAACATCATGAAATTTGAAAGATTGTTGTAGGGGACCTCCTGAATCATCCGAACACTAGGTGTTTCAGTGCCCAAAGTGTTCAATCTGGTCGCCTTATGAGCGGGGCATTCGAAGATAGTGTGTTCTTTTGGTTTGCCATTTTCTAGACAACCATTGCACGGTGTGGTTTTCAACAGTCTCATGACGTGTAGATGTTTATTGGGTTGGTGTGCCGTCAATAGACTTTTTGTTAATGGAAAATAGTTCATGTACCCTCTTCTTTGATTGCGGCCCTTTATGAGCCTTTTTACTGTCTCAGTCCCAAGATGCCTGCCCAATAGTTCAGGGCCTCGGTGGTGTTCTAGTTTTGAAAGAAGGAGAGGGTTCATGGGATGGTCAGAATAGGTTCTGATCCCATTGGCCTAACAGCTGTTGCCTTTTTGGAGAGGCTGTCTGCTATTTTATTTCCTTCGATACCCTGATGGGCTGGGAACCAAAGCAGAGTAACTCTGTTTGTAGTACTGAGTTGTCGAAGGGCTGATTTGCATTCGCAACTAGCTTGGATGTAACCCTTGGATCTTTCAGATATCCAAGAGCTTTCTGGCTGTCAGAGCATATGTAGATGTATGCGTCTCTGTAATGCCTGTGTAGGTTTTCCTATACACATTGGAGATTGGCAAACATTCCTACGTATGTTACGGTGGCGAGATCTCTTAGAGCAATCGTAATGTTTGCCCTCGGGCCGTGGACGCTGATGCCGGCACCAACTCCGGTTTGCGACCAAACTTTTTTGGTGGAATGACGATTCTGAAGGGTTAGTCAAAGTGGTAGGTGTCTCTCATTCGGTCTCCTCTTGTGAGAAGGTCAGGTCGGAGTTCTTTATTTTTTTTGAGGGATGTAGAGTGTCCAGAAGTTGAATTTGCGTCCCTCCACATACCTCCTTCCCACAACCTCACTATTATGGGTAATGGAGGGACGTCCGGGCAGACACTCCATAGAGGCCGTGGGTGCAGGTCTCAAGGCTCCCGTAATTGCTAGACATCCTTGCCTTTGGATCTTGTTTATTTTGTTTCGTTGTGTCTCCTTGTCCAGTGCAGGCCACCATAGGTCAGGAGCGGTCTTATCACTGTCGTGTATAATCAATATATTATGTCTGGTTTGAGTCCCCATCCCGGATAATCTCCGGCAAGCCCAGAGTGTGTTTTGCGCTTGTCTTTCGATGTGACTGTTCCAATTTAGTTTGGCGTCCAGCATCACACCTAGATATTCCACTTGTTTTACTAGTGTTAGTTCCTCGTTAAAATAATTGGTGCATTGAAAGGCGGTAATTTCCTTTTCGAATTAATTGAATCATGTCTCTTTTATTTGGATTAACAGACAGGTCGTTCTCTCTGCACCATTGTTCAGTCATTAGCAGAGCGATCTGCGTAACTTAGCATATGGTACAGAGGTTTTTTCCACAAACAAGGAGAACAAGATCGTCGGCATAGACCTTGGTAACATGCCCAGCATCGGCATCGAGCCCATCCAGCACGAGGTTCCAGAGGAGAGGTGATAGTACACCCCCTGAGGACATCTCCGGCTGGGAGCCGCATGCGTCGTGAGAGGTAGACCCAAGCGCAGTATTGGTCTCCGACCCGCCTTTGCAACAGATTTTGATCTGCCAGGAAGGCAAGGGTCAGGGCTCGTAACAGTCTGCCCGACTGTTCTTCCCACGTCAATAGGTTCCGGGACTATGGTTTTTCCGGTGCCTCATTCTCTGACCAATATTTGGTGCAGAGCTCTCCTCCTCTTCGGCCACCAGTTTTAAACTGATCATATGATTTTACAGCACCTTAAAAGATGCTGTCCTAAGGCCAACATGAAGTCGATTTCCTTTCAAGTTTATATCAAGGAGGCTTCGTCTATGCCCAATATTAATTGGTTGGAGGACGGATTTTCATTCCTCCACTAGACTCGCCAGATTTTGGTTTTTACCGTAGGGTTAGCTCTCTGGATCCTGGTTAGGATTAGTCCGTCGGCTCTGGTGGTCCCCCAGAACCAAGCTCACGAAAGTGAGCTTGGCGAGTAGGTCCCCTTCTTCAGTTTCTTTCAATCGAAGCCCTCTCGCCAGCTTCAAAGTTTTGACCCTGGCTCTCAGCCAGTCCCTGCTGTTGTCTTCGCAGACAACTGACAGGGCACCTGGTGCCAAATATGTGGTGTTTTCAAATATTGGATCTATCTCGTTCATGAAAAAATTTTCAGCCTCATATGCAAATTAGCCCACAATGATCTGCGAATAGCTGATCAATTGTGCAGAGAGAACGACCTGTACGTAAATTCCAAAAAATCACAAGCGCTTCTGCGCTTATAGCGCAAGACACTTTCTGGATTTGCTGCAAGTTATTTGGTTCCAAAAATTATATATTGGTTATACACGACAGTGATGAGACCTCTCCTGGCCTACGCGGACATCGTATGGTGACTTACATTGAGTAAGGAGACTAAACGAAATAAAATAAACAAGATCCAAACGCAAGCTTGTCTAGCAGTCACGGAAGCCTTAAGAGCGATACTCATGGCTTCCATGGAATGCCTGCTGGGCCTCCTCCTCTACGCATAACGGTGAACGAGACGGCCATGAGGACCTCATTGAGGCATGTGGAGGCACAGAAATTTGAATTAGTGGACACTCTATATCCCTCAATAAAATGAGACAACCTGATCTTTTCGTAAGGGAGATCAAATGAATTTCACGAATCATTTTGACGCACTGTATGAGGTCGTCATTCAATGCAAAGAAATTTGGTTTAAATTCCATATCCTATTTGTCCCATAAGGCTTCATCTGGTTAGGTCCAAAAACGAGACAAGCATCTGCATTCACGGCAAACATTTTCACCCAAGAGAATCATGTCATCATAACGCACTAAGTATATGCAAATCTCAGATGCGTTGAACTACAGAGACGCTCGTATCTACATATGCTCTGATAACCAAAACGCCTTGGGATACTTTAAAGATGGAAGGGCCAGATCTAAACTAATTGATGAATGCTAAAGAGCTCTATGACTGCTTAGTACAACAAACAGACTTGAACTCTACTCTGATGCCTATTAACTAGGGTATCAGAGGAAATGAGAAAGCAGACAGCCATGCCCAAAAGGCAACAGCTTTCAGGCCGATGGGACCGGAATCTATTTCAACATTACTTCGATCCAACTGCTTTCTTTTTCTAAGATTAGAACACTATGGAGGCCCAGAAGTACTGGGCAGGCCTCTCTTAATTAAGACTGTCGAAAGGGCTCATAAAAGAACCCTAATTAAAGAAAAAAGACATGAAGTATTGTCCCTTGACAAACACTCTATTGGAATGGTAATGGACCTACTGAGTGGACACGAGTTTATCAAACACCCAAACATCAGGAGACACAATGCCTTGTTTGCTAGTGAATAATTAAACAGTGGATTATATACCCATCGCGTGTCCCTCTCACAAGGTGACCAGTCTAGAGACATTAGACTCTTAAACACCTGGTGCCCACATGATCTAGGAAAAAGCAGAAATTTCATGGTTTTATTTTTGACAAATCTTTATAAATAAAGAGAATTAATGTGAGCGTTTGTTGTTTGTCAAAATAATTGAATTCAGTTTATTTAAAAATTAATTTATTGTAAAGATCACGTAATTTTGAATTTGAAATAATTTTATTTTGTTTTTCATTTTAAGGTTTCAAATGTAGTTACAAATGGAGAAGATCCTTCTTTACCTGAAGATCTAGGTGAAGCAGCAGCTCAAAGGCTTCTTTATGAAATTTATCTTGGTGGAGTAGTAGATTCAACTTCTCAATCTTTAGCGATTCTCTTTATGGCATTAGGACAAAAAGATGTATCCAAAATCGTGACTGGTCCGCTAACAGACTGTGCTATAGGATTTTAAGGCATTTAAAGGAATTTTTGGAATAACCTTTAAGATAGAACATCATCAGTTGGAAGATGAAGTAGTTGAGGGTTCAGGATGTCCAAAAGTGTCTTTAACTTGTGTAGGAATTGGTTACACTAATATAAGTAAAAGAACTATTTAAATTTAAGTTGATATAAATATTTTGTTAATGAAAAATTTTATTGAAAATTTGTTTTCAATCTCCGTCGTTCATATATTTGGCAGTGCAAAGTTTTTCTTTCCCAAAGTGTTGTGGTCATGGATTTGCTCTTTTGTGACGGAACTTGTTGTTACAGTCATATTTAACGAAAGTAAGTATAAAAAGTGCTGGAATAGTTATGTTAGTAAAACAAAAATAAGTTTTCGAGGTTTCGAATCTGCTATTTGTTACTCATTCTGTGAGTATAGAGTGACTAGATTTCAATGTCATAGTAAGGCACTTCCTTATAATTGACAATAAAAACATACCCTTACTTCTCGATATCTTTTTTCCAAAAGATCAGAGTACCAGCAAATTATTCGCATCTAGTTTAATTACTTTTCGAGTGTTTAGAAAATTATGGAATACCTCGGTTCTAACAAGAATTATTTGTCAAGTTTCAAAAGAACTTTTTAGGTACAATAGAAAAACTAAGACATTTCTTTCTATTCTGATTTTAACTTATTGCTTGCACTTGCTCGAAAGTTATAGTCAGTACAATATTTAGAATGGGTGATGTGTATCCTACTGACAATTTGTACTCAAAGTTCTTCTAGTAGGTACAGTTTTCTAATTAAAGAAAGACGTGCAAAGATATTTTAATAATTTTATTTTCACATGAAATCCTCTACCTAAATCTACTTTTCTACATAATTTCCTTCAATATTGAGGCACCTGTCATAACGTTGTACCAGTTTTTGAATACCCTCGTCATAGAAGTCTGCCGCCTGACTCATTAACCACTGCATCACAACTGTTGAATTCAAGTGCCTGATCAAAATGCTATAAAAACACTACTAGAAATATTCGGAAAGTCAAAACACAAGGAAGAAATTGTGAAGCGTCTGTTTCTCTCACCTTTTGTCCATTTTCGGCACCAGTTTCATTAACGACCTAAGGAAGCCCACTTCGTTGTTCATCATGCACGTTTGTGTGGCCTTCTTTAAATGCTCTCACTCACTTTCCAAACATTCCATCACTCATAATGTTTTATCCATAAACTGCAAAACTTTCACGATGAATATCGATCGGTTTTAGGTCTTTAGTTCTAAGAAATCTTATAATAGCCCGTTCTCCATAGTCGACAGGACTCATGATAATCGGAGGCATCTTAAACACTCAGTAAACAAGGAAGAATCAGACTGCAATGGCGGCAGAGCGTAGGTAAGATATGTAGGCGTGCATGCGCAGATAATCGACCGCAGCGGTGTGGCAAAACGGTCTTTACTTAAAAACACGCCTCGTAGGATATGTAACGCGTTCCAAAGAAAGAGCCCTAGCGTCCCAAAAAAACAAATAACAGATATGCATGATATTGCCATACCTGATACGTATGATATACAAAGTAACGAAAAAGTTTCTGAAACTAGGCGGCGAAATTGGAAAAATATTCACGACTATTTTTTCTACAATAGGAGGTGTTTTAGAAACCTTCACAAAAATATTGAAATTTGGGTCTGTATCCCACTTTCTTATAAAGTGGATTTGATGGTGTTTTGGAGTCCAATGCAAAAATTACTTTCACAAACTTATTTTATAGTCTGCGAAGTCTTTCTAATAAATGCTTTGCAACATGTAATCAAGTACCTCAAATGCAGGTCAATAAAGCTGTAATATAGCATAGCAGAATCTGTGAGTACATATCTCCATTTATTAATTGAACGAATCTTCGGAGCTACTTTTGTCATAACAGTCTACATGGCTATTCCAAATTAAATCCTTAGCAATAGTGAATCCAGGAATCAAGATACTTATAATCTGAGACCTCATGAAGCTACTTTCCTTTAATTCTAATGTTAATGTCACAGATATATAGAGTATAAATCTAAAACATTATTTACATCAATCTCCAATCTCTTAATATTTTCATTTGACAACACAAGTACCACGTAATCTGCAAACATGAAGTTCACAGATTTAATACTTAGATACTTTGAACTATGAACATAAAACAGGGCTCTAGACTGAACCTTGCGCAACACCAATGTTTACACTTCTTTTATCACTTTTATTTATCACAGTATAGTTTTATATTCTCCATATACGTTCTGAAAAGTTCATGGCATACACCCCGTATCCCCAGTTTCTCTATCTTGTTCAGTAGCTACTTTATGTCGACAGTGATATACGCCTTTCGTGAATCTATGAATATCACTATTACGTAGTACCTCTTCTCCATATCACTATGTATTCGAGGAGGTCTACTGTATTTCCAGTGTGCTACTCGTTGATATCTGTACTGACCTCTATCAAAACCAAACGATCAAGTTATGAACTTGATTATCTTTTCTATTACTTTGACAAAAGTGTTTAGAGCCGATATTGGCCTGTAGTTGTTGAGATATTAGGCATTTTCTTTTTCAAATACTGGTATGACTTCAATTTTCCAGCACTTTATTGATCGATTCCATTATTTTGTTTCCAATTAGGTGAAATGTTGCCAGCACATCTTGTGCAGAGATAAGTTCATTTCCAAGTGTACAATCCTTTTTCATTTTTTTACTTTCCTTATGTCTGCTAGTTCAATGAAAGATATATGGGCAATTTTTCGGGGTGTATAGGGTTTTACCCCGACGAGTTGCCCATATATCTGTTCATGCAATCAAACTGATTTCAGGAAAAATATAAATCCACCACCCGGTAATTAATACCATTGCCAGGCAATGATTATAATCAAAACATATCCTGATATATATATATATATATATATATATATATATATATATATATATATATATATATATATATATATATATATATATATATATATATATATATATATATATATATATATATATATATATATATATATATATATATATATATATATATATATATATATATATATATATATGCCTCGTCGTGATCGAAGATTGTATCACTCCGCCCCCTCGTAGCTGTGTGTTGTATTGTTTCGATGTTCGGTGCTGTTTGGTGGTGTGTGTAGGGTATCTTTCTTCATGAGCGATTTCCTTTGGAAATTTCAGCGCGTCGTCTTTTTCATTGAGGCATCAGTTTTTGTCTATTTCTATTGCTTCTCATATCGTTCTGGTTTTGAACTGGCTTATGTTGGCGATTTGTTTGCAGCTGTCGACGTCTATCTTACGGCCTGTGTTTATGTAGTGTTGGAGAAGGGTAGATGTTGTTTGTTTGTTTTTGATAAAGTAGTTTGTGTTCATTCAATCTTGCAGACATTTTTCTATTGGTTTGTCTTACATAGTTTGCTTGGCATGTTCCGCGAGAAATGCTATAGACGCCTTGGTTTTCCAATGTGATTTTGTCCTTAGGGTTCCTCAAGGTGGGTCCAATGGTTTTATGAGGTTTATACGTGATTGATATGTCGTATTTCCGTAGAATTCTTTCAATTCGATCTGTTGTTCCTTTAATGTAGGGAATGTTAGATCGTTGATTTTCTATTTTTTCTGGTTGGAAAGGGTTGTTGGCGTGGTTTTGTTTGCTGAGTTAGTGCTTTATCTATTGTGTGTCGTGTATAGCCGTTCTGTCTCAATGCTTGTTTGTTGTTTTCGATTTCTTGTTTGATACTTTGGTTGTCTGCAAGGCGGATCGATCTGGACAAGAGACTATTGGCGACTCCTTGTATTTGTGTTGGATGATGGTGGCATTTGGCGTTGAGGTATCTGTTTATATGTGTTGGTTTTCTGTACATTGTGTCTCAAGTGGTCCTGTGATTTTGTGATACGTCTAGGAACGGTTGTCGGTTATTTTCTTCCAGTTCGATGGTGAAACGGATTCTATTGTTTGTTGTTCAGGTAGTCCGGAAAATCCACGAGGTGATTTTTACCATGGGACCAGATAACAGAAATGTTGTTGACGTATCGGAGCCAAAGTTTTGGTTTGAAAGTAGCATTCTAGAGGGCGAAGTAAACCATGAACAGATTTGGTACGACCTGGGATAGTGACGAGTCCATGGCTGATCCATGTTTTTACCGATAAAATTGGTCTTAGAATAGAAAATATGCGTTCTCAAAGCAGTGCTGAGCTAAGTCTATTGTGTAGTCCGGAAAGTCCTCATTCTCTGAGATAAGTTGTAGGGCGGCTTCGTCCGTTGAAATGCTGGGATACAATGGGTCGACGTCAAAGTGGCTATTATGTCGGACTCGTCGAGTTTGATTGTGCTTATAATTTGAGTGCATATGATTCGGCCATTTCTAATTCAGGTTGCATCAGTTGGGCTTGATATTCTTGTAATTTTTGCAAAGGCGAGTTGAAGGCGCTAACAATCGGTCTCAAACGGGTCCCATCTTTGTGTATCTTAGGAGGACATATAACTTGGGACATTGCTCGATTTTTTCCTCGTTATTAATTCCGCCTTTATCTCAGGATCAATAGGTATATTGTTAACGACGACGAGGCATAAATACCACAGATATAACCGGAAACACTCAGTTACCTACAGACAACGAACGAACTCATGATGACTTTCTTAATAAGTAACTAATGTAATCAGGTATATCTACTAAAAATGAAGAGAAACAAGAAGTGAAATTCAATTCACTTCAATAGTAATAGATTTCGCACTTTTTCACTCGGAATTCTGACCAGAATCACTTCGATGAAGATTATGAGATGGGTCTCGTATTGAAAGATCGAAATGCATTATTTGAAAGATTTCCGGTCATATAATCTGCGAATTTCAGGGACCTCGCGCGAAAAATCGTAAGATTTGGGATAAAATCGCGAATAACTCGGAAGTGATGCATTTTAGGTAAAAGGAAACCTATAACAGATCGATGCCTATTAATGTTACGAGTTAAATGGTGTGTACAAAATAGGAAGTCTAATTTGTACTACGATTTGCCACATGCTATGGAAACACCTTGTATATCGTGAAGTCTCTAAATACATTGAGTTATACTGAATGAGCCTCTTTACTTACAACGAGCTCGAAATAATCGATATTGAATGATTTTTTGTATTTTCATGCCTTTTAAGAGACAACCAAAATCGCAAAATTCCGATTGAAAAATTCATATCTTCCTTTCCGTTGATTTTAGGTGACGAATGATATGAGAAAAATTGTTCAGAATTTAATTTTTACAATGAAAAATAGAAACAAACGTTATGCCATTTGAAATCACAAAGATAGTGTCAACTTCTCTCAAACTCAAAAAACTGTCTCGAGTCTCGAGTGAAAAAATTTAGTTTTTGATGCCATCTCCACAGGACAGGTCAAAAACATTTGGAAGAGGTAGCTCAAAATTTTTAACTTTCAAAAATATCAAAATTGATTTTTTTCTCTCGAAATTGAAAAAAAGATTGTTGATTCTGTTATTTGTTAGATTTTAGTACATCTCCCAGTGAAGTGTATATATATATATATATATATATATATATATATATATATATATATATATATATATATATATATATATATATATATATATATATATATATATATATATACATGTGAATATCAAATTCATAATAGTGCATGAAATTTAAAATAAATATCATTAAAAACTCAATACAAATATTAAATATACAATTTTATTTTTTGTAATATAATACTGTAGCTCAAAATTTTTAAACTTTGAAAAATGTCAAAATTGACTTTGAATATATATGGAATATCAAATTCATAATAGTGCATGAAATTGCCAATTTGAAACATCTCCAAAATGAACATTTGATCTTAAGGTGATTTTTTTTTGAAATTGGGAGGCTTTTAAGGTGATTTTCGATATTCAAAATAAATATCATTAAAAACTCAATACAAATATTAAATATACAATTTTTATTTTTTGTAATATAATACTGTGAACCAATTTATATTTCATACAAAACTTACAACAATTCACTTTTTATTCAACTTATTATTATTGTGTCTGCGTGGTGTCCACCTCAAAGCGCTGCTGTCCACGCATAATCGTGGTCTTTTGTACTGACTAGATCTGATGTGTTCTTCTACCAACTTAGGGGTAACACAGATAACATGCTGCCCTTTCCAATATTTTACCATATTCATACTTTGCAATGTTGAAATTATATCAGTCTGTGTAATACTCGTCATTTGACTAGAACAAAATTAAAATTATATGATTTTCAAAAAACTATGGATATGACTAACGTCCAAACAAAAACTATAAATATCTTGGTAAATAATTTTTCACATTAAGAAAAGATTAGCGAAAGTACGAGGAATGTCCTTTAAGTTTTGCACAAACAGCAAGAATTAAAGAATTGAGAGCTTTTAAAGAAACAACTACCATTCTTTTCAACAAGGGACTTACACTAGTAAAATAGGTGTGATGCTTGACGCCAAACTGAATTGGGACAATCACATCAAAAGACAAGCGCAACGTAAATTCCAAAAGAGAAAAAACAAATGTTGGCAGACTCCTGAAGTAAATGCCCTGAGAGATCAAGTGAAGGCAGTATATACCATCGCAATGGTGCGTAGGGACGATGAATCCATGGGTTTATACAGGGCACTCAAGGAGAGACTGAAACAGGCCATGGATATATATATATATATATATATATATATATATATATATATATATATATTCTTTTGAGAAGAGAGGATTTACAAAATTCGAATAATTGTATATACAATAATGCTTATATCTATAATTTTGGGGTGTCAGAAAAACACAATCGTTAAAAAAACAAGCGAATAAATAGAATACCGGCGGAAAAAACAGACCATGCCTATTCCTTAATCTGGCATCTAAACTCGCATCATGCCTCCTACGATTAGCATAAAGATAAAAAGATAAAAAGTGGGAGATGATATCAAATATCTAAATGAATCCGAGAATAGAAATAGAGCGATTTGGATAGTGATATACTCAAAAACAAAGGTGAAAAAGAAACTTGAAAAGGATGAATGCAGACTGACTGCTGATTACTTAAATACTTTCTTAGCAACAATAGAAAATAGTCTCTCACGTGATGTGGATGTTACTGATGAACAATTTTTTGAACTGCTGCAGAGGAAGCGGATAAAAACACCCAACTCCATGTTTCGGACTTCAACGACTCCCCAAGAAATTATACAGGTAGTCTCGATGATGAAAACAAAGAATCCCAGGACATCTACAGTTGGAACGTACAACTATTAAAACGAGCGACTGAGTACTTGGCTGAGCCATTATCCCGCCTAGTACATTCCTGCTTTGGATGTGGCTACTTTCCCGAAGAACTGAAAGTGGCCAAAGGAGTCCTTCTATACAAAATAGATAATCCAAATATATGCGAAAACTATAGATCTCTATCCTCCCAGCCATTTCTAAAATTTTTGAGACCCTTTTAAAGAAGTGGTACAGTTTCTGGAGTCATATTCGCCATTACAATATGCTTGGATCTAAGTTAGGCCTTCCACTGCGTTGATCACGGAAAACTCCTCATAAAGCTGGAACACATCGGAATCTGGGGTCCAACCTTAAAACTCTTTAAATCATACCTAGAGCAACGATACCTGGTAGTCGATTGGAAGGAAAATAGGTCGAATAAAAGAGGGATCACATGTGGAGTACCGCAGGAATCGATTTTGGGACCAGTCCTATACATTATATACATTGACGACCTTATGTATAATCTACAATCCGACAAAACTGTCATATTTGCTGACTACACAACCATATTGAATAAGGGTGCCTACGAGGAGCTTCGTTCTAATTCTGCAAAATCTACTGATGTCGCACAGTGATGCTTTGAGGCAAACAATCTTTCCTCAAACAGAAACAAGACACAGGAAATCCTAGTCAGTACGAAGAGGTAATTTGAGGGCAGAGAGGTAACGGTGCTCTGCATAACTATCGCGAGCAACATATCCTGGGGATGCCAAGTAGACCTTTTGTGCCAGATTTTATCAGCCGCCACCTTCTCTATCAGGAAGATGAACACTTCCTGGGAGAACACGGAGCGTTACTGATTTACCACGCAAACTTTCATAGTCGAATTACATATGGCGTTTTGGCGTGGGAAGCATCCAGGGAAGCCGAAAGTGTTTATAAAGCAAAAAAAAAAGGCGGTAAGGGTTTTGGCGGGAGTGCCTAATACAGGTAGCTACAGGGATCTCTTCCGAAAATTTGGTTTACTAACCCGGACAGTGTGCTACCTTCTGGACTGCCTCAATGATATCCATAAAAACCAAAATAGCCATTGCAAATATTCGAAACAGCATGAATATAAACGAGAGGTCGTGAAAACTTTGTAGTACACAAACACCGTCTGAAAATCATGCAAGACTCGCACCAATACCTCGGGATCAAGGCATACAACAAACTCCCAATTAGCTTAAGGAAACTGGGAGATCGTTGTTTTAGGAACACTATCAAAAGAATACTGCTTCAAGCTAGTTTTTATAATTTCGACGAATACTCCACTCATAATTTTGAGCCGTAAAATTGAACGCAAACTGGCTTATCAACGTAAATTTTGTAAATTGTCATTTTCCGATATTCTGTATAGTTAAGCATATCCATTATGATTATTGTTATTTGTTATTTATTCACCATAATGACATCCCTTGTAATTTTTGGAAGGGATAAATAAATTGAAATTGAAATTACGATTGCTCTAGGAGACCACATAACACAGGCAGAAATATTTGCCATTTTCCAATGTGTATTTACATAGACAAATACATCTGCATATGCTCTGATAGCCACAACACCCTTGGATATCCGAAGACCCAAGATTTAAATCCAAACTAGTTGATAAATGCAAATCAGCACTTCGACAACTCAGTACTACAAACAGAGTTACTGTGCTTTGGTGCCTAGTCCACTAGGGTACCAGAGGGGAAGAGAAAGCAGAGCCTTCCCAAAAAGGCAACAGCTGTTAGGCCAATGGGACCAGAACCTATTCTGACTATCCCATGGACCCACATAATCTTCTTTCAAAACTGAAACACCACCAAGACCCTGAACTATAGGGCAAGCATCTTGGGACTAAGACAGTCAAAACGGCTCACAAAGGGGCCGTTTTGACTGTCTTAGTCCCAAGATGCTTGCCCTATAGTTCAGGGTCTTGGTGGTGTTTCACAAAAGGGCCAAAATCAAAGAGGGTATATCAACTATTGTCAATTGACAAAAAGTCTATGGGAGTTGGCTTATTGACGAGACACGAACTCAATAAACACGTACATGTCTCCAGACTGTCGGAAACCACACAGTGCTGTGGTCGCATAGAAAATGACGAAACAACGTAACACATTACAGAACCAAAGGAACATATACTCTTCGAATATCAGGCTCATGAGGCGACCAGATTGGACAAATTAGGCACTGAAACACCTAGTGCCCGGATGTTCCAATAAGCCCCCTACAACAGTCTTGCAAACTTCATCAAAAAGTTTCTGCTTGACTGATAACAAAAACACAACTCGGCAAGCAAAATGGACCAAAGAGGGTCTGCGTGCTGCCCATAAGGGCGCCATGAATGAAGAAGAACAACCATCACTCTCTCGACTTGAGCACTCTTTACCAGCCATGACCTACTCCTGGTGGTTTGGTTGAGAACACACCTAATTGCTCTAATGGGGTTAGAGGATGCCGATTGCTGGATATGGGCCAATTAATGGAATTGGGGAGCGTTTTCTGGAAAATTCTTCCACTTTTTCATTTTCTGTCGTCAACTCAAGGGATCCGTGGTCTGTTTTGATAGAGTGGGTTTGGAACTCAGCCAAATAGCTCTATCATAAAATACTAGTGGTTCAGCGAATTTACAAGATCATTTCACTCGATATTTCACCAATACCAATATTGGGAGTATTCTGTATGTCATCATCAATGTCTTCAAGTTTTCAGAATGTCTATATCTCTTGTGAAGCCACTTGTGGCTCGTAATTAGATTCGGCATCACGGATAAATTAATGCGGTTGGAATAGTTAGGCTATAGATTATACCTGGTTGTAGTGGCCACAGGTATAAAGAGATTTTCTGGTTAAATCTGTGTGAGCAGAAAAAAATCTAATCTAATTCGACTCTCCGCAACAGGCGACCGCCCTTTCTCGCGTTATTCATGGAATCCAGAAGCTGATTCCCAATATCAGAGGAGAAAATGGGGGTGGAAGAATCTTCCCTGTTGCAGGCTTTTCAGGCTCCATCCTATCTACGCAGAGGTTCCATACCCTCTAGTCTAGAAATAACAATGACATAACTTTTCTAATTGTTGAAAATAAAGTAAACATTCTAAACTAGTGCAGTTTATTAGAAATATTAGGAACATGTGTATCAACAAAAATGAAAATTGACTGCAATAATTAGACTGAATTGTTTGATAAGCCTGAAGTAATTTAAAATAATAATTATCGCTAATAAAGAGAATTCATTTGTTCATCTTAGAACATGGGAAATTATACAACAGTAACACTTGAAGCTGATAGAACTCAATTGAAAATTTTTGAATAAATAAACATATAAAATATATAATATGCAGGCGTTACCTCAGATCTTTAATAGAAAGAGTTCCCCTAAAATCTCTTAGGATCTCTAGTAAAATCCAACTCCAATAGCTGCGATAACTCAACTTGCCCAAATCGCTGAGGGGTTGTTCGGGACTGCCCACATTTCCCTCCAGGCGTGAAAGTTCATAACTGAAAGCGATAAGCAGTTTCCCATAACCCTGTCTTTGATAGGGAGGTAACGTCAAAATACAGGCTACATTGTTACCATCTGGAGATTCTTTTTCCTAAAAGAGGAAAGAAGAATGAAAATAGTGTTAGATGACAAAAAGTTTAAACAGGGATGTTTTCAAAGTAATGCAAGGTGTGGTTTCTTATAATGAACTACCTGAAACAAGCGGCTCCGCTCGCTCGCAACGACATCTCACTTATATTTACGCGGAAAATAATTCACAGCCGTGGACTCCTCTCCGGCCTATCGATGAAGCACACTTCGATTTGTGCTGGTGCCGGCGAGGCGTTCGATAGGCAAATAAGGCGACGTCTGTATATTTTATGGAGAATTTTAAACAATCACCGAATTTGAAATTTCTTTAATCTACGGAAAGCAACATTATAGTGAGTGACATGAGTTATATTTGAATATAAAAAAGTTGAAATATTGTAACCCAAGATATCAAAATTTTGCATATAAAAGTGATTGATTGGCGTGCGCTGCGAAAATTATTGATGATACATAAAAATTATGTTTTATCATTATACACAAGATCATATGTATTACTAACTCTTATAGTTAGACCACAAAAACAGTTTTCTCTGGAAATCAGTTGTTGCATACCAAATAGACATTTTCAGGTATGGCCTTGAAAACGCGTTTGATCGAGCGGAAGGAATTTGTGTACCACATCATAATAAACAAAAAGAATTGTCAACATGACCTTGATATTTGTGCGACTTTGGCGTGATTTTTGATCTTGTTTGACTTTTAGCACAACATTCACTTGACTGATCAGTTGTTTCCAGTTTCTAAGTATGGATCCAAGTCCATCTCCTGTAATCATGCGTTTAAGCTTATCTTAATAGAAATTACAGTTTCAGACATCACAGGACGATTTTTTTTTTTAATTTAGCATTTTTAGAACCAAAAAACATTTTACTCTTTCTCAAGGAGGATACTTTTCACCCCATCTAGTATCGAACAAAGAATTTGTTTCAAATATTTTATTGCAAATTGAATTTCGTATGCTGAATCGCTGAAAATGTTACATAAGACTTATGGTGAATCGACTTCATCAAATACACGTGCATATGAGTGGTACAGTGGCCAAGAGGTGGTGGAAGATTTGCCTCGCTCTGGCCGACCATCAACATCTTCAACTGACGTTAACATCGATAAAGTGCAGGAAATGGTAACTTAAATCGTCATTCAAGTTGGTAAATTGTAATATATCATATCAACGGTACAAAACGACGGGAGATTATCCCGGAAACAGAGCACCATTTCAGCGGGATTATTTCGCTCGTTTTGTACAGTTGATATGATTCACAAATAAATGTTGCAGAGCAGGGTGTTGATGTTGTACGGAGTTCATTCGGTCTCGATACTTGAAGAATAGACGAATTGCATTGGACTTGTGTTTATTTTATAAGATTTCCAATGGACATGTTGATTGTTCGGAATTATTAGGATCGATTAATTATAATTTACCCAGAAGGCTAACTAGATTTACACCTTTATTTCGTTGCAAACTGCGTAGACATAATTACAGTTTTAATTTTTTTCTATATCGTTTTTCTTTCGTAAATAGTTTTGGAAGGAGTTGGATATTTTTCTTTTATTCACAGTTTTAGGACTAATGTAAGAAAATTTGTTAGGGCAATTTTATTGATTAATTCACTTTGTACTCTTAGCAATAGGACCTGTTATAATTTGTAAATCTGAATTGTATTATTTTTTTTAAATGGAGGTTTCCGTATATTATTGTACCGGCGATAGATGTTTCCCAAGTGTTGGAATTTTTAACGTTCTCACATCTGTTTGTTATTGTTCGTATATTTCTCGAAGTCCGGTAGCAGGTTCACCGTCTCGGTCCATAGAAGGCGACTCTCATACGTATGTACGAGATGCGTCCTTTCTGGAATCGATAGGGTACCAGCTTGTTAGGATGCTGTGAAGCGATATGAACACTGATGAGCTCCTAATAAAGACGAAACTGCAGTTTGCCGCTTCGTTTCTCGGCATTCTGCTTAGTTGCACTATTGTGGCTCTTGGGGGCTGCGTGCATGGCGGGCACATTTGGGAACTAGCTCTTGTCAGGAAGGATTATTCATTGATCTACGAATTTTTGAATAATTCTTCTTGTCTCAAATTCACATATGTAGACTCCTCGCGAAGTGTATCGCGGAAGATATTTGTCTCATCAAATAAATTATTAGGTAATTGTTTGATATAGTGTCGATGGTCAAAATTCACTGAAAAAGTATTTGTTGTTCCGCCTTTCGGCCAATGACACGCCGGGGAATTCTGTCACCCACTAACCCGGGAATTTTGCCGAACTTCGAACCTCTCTCGTGTCGAGGGAAGGGATCTTGAATGTCCAACACATTTCTGTTAGACAAGACCGACGGCTTTACATATCCTCCGAAAGATGGATACTCAAGCGATTCCCAGAATCCGAAAAATCGCACCGACTTTGTGGGGATTGAACCCAGGTAACTCTGCGCAGGAGACAAGTATCATATCCCCTACGCCACCGAGCTGGCAAAAATAAAAAAAAAGTATTTACTTACTAATTTTGGGTCCCAGAATCCAAATTTGAAATCATTTTGCCCCGCCCGGCTATCGTTTAGGAAAAAACAAAAACCTAAGTTTCCTTGAAAGTCCTCTTGTTTATATCCTTCAAACTCTATAATTACTTCATAAAATGCCTTGTTACTATTACAATGGGTAATATATATACACATGTACCATTAGTCAATAATTCTACGCTCAAATATACATTAATTTATTATTAAAATGCTTTTTAATTTGAATGTTTATTTTATAGACAGTTCACCCACCATATTTACAATGATTTGATGTTACATGTTACGACGTACACCTCAAAACGATGCAAGAAAGAGATAGAACCAATCTCTCTCATTCATAACTGAGACCGAAATTCAAATAGGAAATATTTCCAAACCTAACCTAATTTTACTTAAAACCTAACTTACTAACCTATTTAATTCAAAATTATAAATTTAAATTAGGTTTGTGGTTCGGTTAGGTTAGTTAGGTTTGGTTTGAAGAGATTTCCATTTGAATATTCCTCTCTGTTACGACAGGAGATGACAAGTACGTCACTATTGACGGGTTCATGTCACGTAGGTCTTGGACTAAAAATGTGTGAAATTGTTGCCTAATATTGAGAATTGAGGGGCAATCATATCTGGAAAGTAAATATGGCGAGTAAACTGTCAAGAAAATAAACATTCGAATGGAAAAGCATTTTGATAAAAAATTAATGTATATTTGAGCGTAGAATTACCAATTAATGGTACATGTGTGTATATATTATCCATTGTAATAGTAACAAGGCATTTTAATGAAGCAATTATAGAGTTTGAATGATATAGACAAGAGGACTTCAAGGAAATTTAATTTTTTTCCTAAACGATAGCCTTCAGGGGCAAAACCATTTAAGATTTGGTTTCTGGGACCCAAAATTAGTAAGTGGTAATCCTGCTGTTTACGCGGCCCACACGCGCACCCTGTACCGAGTCGACGAGGAATGTTTCCGAACGATTTGAAATTTAAGCCAGTGTTGCCACGATTTATCTCACGTCGGAGATTTGAGTACCTATCGTTGAAAATTAAATAGCAAAGGATAAAATGTATTATTGAAGTGAAACAGAATATAGTGCTCATTTCGCGGGCTAATCGGAGCTACTGTCCGTCGGTGTCTATATTAGCTACAAACGGACGTTATAATTCTAGGAAAGTTGTCTGTCTATACGACCAGCGGCGTCTCGTTCCATCGATTAAGGTGCATACATCATGTAAATGTTTGCAATAAAAAGTCGTTTTCACTGAGTTTCTATTAAAGTATATACGCTTAGTACTTAAAACTGAATAAAAGTTTTAAAAACTTTGTCAATCCGAGCAATCTCTGAAACGGCTGATTCGATTTCTATTGGCATTTTACTGAAAAATAACCCATGATAACTTCAGAGTATTGAAAATAGTTTGGGGTTCTGTACGAGAATTACATATATGAAGTCCGATTTAGTGAACCGATTTTGATTACATTTTCACTTAAATTTTCTTCCCAAAATGATATTAAAATTGACCTTTTCGGATATTTTACAACATGAAAAAATCGTTACAATAATAATTAAAAACTAAAATAATATAGATTTGTCGTCAACTTGTTACAATATATTTTCACAAAAGCAGCGGTTCCGACTCGTAGGTGGTTTTCTAGTAAATACATTTCATGAGAAAATAGATCAAACATTTATACTCTTATAGGAACGTGAAATTTAAATGAACTTCAGGTAAGGGATCTGGCAACACTGGCTTGACTCGGTAATGGGTGCGCGTATGGGCCGCGTAAACAGCAGGATTACCTTAGTAAGTAAACACTTTTTCAGTGAATTTCGACTATTGACACTATATCAAACAATTACCAATTAAAATAAAAAAATTGATAGCCTTTTATAATGTCAACATCAATCTTCTCTAAAAGTCAAACTACCGACAATGATTTGTTTAACATCATATTTCTTGAATGTCAAAATAATCAGGCAAGTTATTATTATAAATGTCAAAAACAACACTTCTTAAATGTCAAAATTCTCAAATTATTATCAATGTCAAAATACTCAGGCAAATTATTTCTATAAATGTCAAAGAACACATTTCTTAAATGTCAAAATGCTCAGACAAACTAAGTGTGCTTTCTTGATTTTATTAATTTTGAAAAAATGATACTCTATATGAATGAATTATTTACAAATTCAACTTACCTTGAAAAATATCCTACAATATGTGCCCCATGTTTATCAACTTCACATAATATATAAAACAAAAATGGTTCAACATCAAAATATAGAGTCTTATGATCCAGGAATAACTTGGCAAGCAAACACAAGTTCTGACAGTATACTTTATGATCTTTTCCATCCACTTCATAAACAGACAATGTTCCTTTCCTATAAATTTCTTTTCCTACAGGTTGTCTCCAGGTACATTCACTCATATGATATCTGTAGCTTTTTTCTAAACGCATATATTTGAGACAATATTCACATATCCAAAGTTTGCTTTGCCTGCCATATTCTTCTGGATAAGGACTAAAGTACCATGTATCTATTTCAAATCGCCCTATTTGAATTCTATCAATATACTTTACTTTTGTAATTTGCTCGTGCTCTTTTTCAAGAGCTGCAGTTGTTGGATCCATTTCAGCATAGCTAAAGGGAAAATAAATTTGATAAAAATTTAGTACATCAAGGTAATTCAAATCTATATACATGAGAATTTTGAAATATAAAGATTTCCAGTGAAATTGAATAAATACCCTCTTCCATCAATGGGGTCCAAATTCAAAATTGTAATAATAAGAAAACACTCAAAGACAACTCAATTTGAACCTCTTTTTGACTTTGTCAATAAGATAATCGAACATTCAAGTCAAGTGTCAAATTCAAATTGCCCAATACTTTTCTTACAAATGAAAAGAAAACACACCAACATTGTAATATAAAATTGTCATGATTTAACAGCACTCACGTTTTTTGTATATGATTGATTTCATCATGTCGACGTTTCTGATTTCGTGTTATTTTTCTATCAGTACTATCTGATAATAAATCATTCACAACAGGTCTGTCCTTCCAAACTTTATCAGGGTTAATTTTTTGACCACCCTCTGTCATATTGAATCTTGACGACATTATTCTCCCTCTGGGAACCTAAATATATATTACTTTCAAACAAAACAATGGAATATATTTTGAAATCAAAAGATAAGATTATTACCCATTCATCTAATCGCCTGTTGTAACCCTCGTAATGTACATAATATTCATATTGTTGCTCCGTATCATTATATCTAGTTTGAATAATCTCAGCAGGATCTGAAAAAAAAACAAATTTGTTTGAATACAAAGAATTATGAGGTTATGATCCAAGCTTACGCCAAGAATCGTCAGATCTTCTAACAAGATAATGTTCTCCTATGTCTAAGGGTTGTTCTTCTGTTCCCTCTGAATCTTCATCTTGGGTATTTCCAGTTTTAATTTCACTTTCTGATTTTTTCCTCATATTTTCCTTTAGTACGTCTAAATTTTTTGTTATACTATCGGCCATCTTCATTTTTACATAGAATCGCAAATGTTATAGTAATAGTGGATGAATTGAAATAGAAGAGCTGACGCAATGTATCATAGAAGGTTGATTCTTGGTGTTACAAGATAAGCGATACTCTATCTGGCGTATAAATTTGGAACTATTTTGTTTTAGATGAATCAACCGCCATTTCGTGTT
Organism: Cryptolaemus montrouzieri; assembly: GCA_013387265.2. NCBI lineage: Eukaryota > Metazoa > Arthropoda > Insecta > Coleoptera > Coccinellidae > Cryptolaemus > Cryptolaemus montrouzieri. The sequence goes on along the minus strand of JABFTP020000083.1, from coordinate 3,997,478 downwards.
TTCAAACTGGTTTGTTGTTTACTTCTGAGAGTTTACGCTAATAAAAATTGGTCTTCTCTTCCAAGAGTCATCAATTTTTACAGATTTGTGTGAATCTAAGAGTGTGTAGGCATGAATTCGAATTATTACTGAAGGCTGAAGGGCTTAGGTCAGTGACCTTTTGTGAAATTAAAACTGAAAACATTTTATCAGGCATAAATTTTCAAAATTTCCCGATTGTCAATACAGAAATACCTACCAAAGATGATTTATATACTTAGTCAATGTATCTACATATTGAAGCTAGATTAGGTATAGATTTCAATGTTTGAATAAATTCTATTATTTCATGATTAAATAGAGATTACATTGTCTAACTAATAAATATCGGAACATTAAAGCTTTCTTTGGACACGCGCGACTTTTAAGTAAAAATCGGGACTGTTTCCCTCCCCATCAAATCAAATCGAAACGCGAAAAGAGTGGTAACTCTGACCGCAACATCCACATTTTTTGCAGTATGCACCAGTAATTTCTTCCAAATATATTACAAAAATATATTTGCTGATTTCATTCACTTTCTGATAAAACTTATAAACCAAGACGGGGCAGTATCTATTATTTATTTTCTATGCTATCGGCAATAACTGGACCTTCGAACTTTGGAACTACAACTCACCTACTCCGATACCTAAATTGGATTTGAAGATAAAATGCAAAATAATGTTAACGTTAGAAAGATATTATAAACAACACAAGTGATTGAACGTGAACATTGAATACATTTTGCTGAAGAATGTCCCTGAGGAACTTATCTAGACCTATATCTTTCCTATATCCAAATTTATCGAAAGGTGTAGTAAATTAAATTTTTTACAAGACGAAACAACATAAAATTGAATTTTTTCTAGTTTATAACAGCTTTAGAATACTGAAAATGTCTTCTGCATCTAATCAATATGAAACGCTCAGTGTATCAGTTCCAAAAGAATTTATTTATCATGTAGAACTCAATAGACCGGACAAACTAAATGCAATGAACAATACTATGTGGCTGTAAGTAAATAACCGATTTTACTTCACTATAAAATACGATTACACATTTTAGAGAGATAGGAAAATGTTTTCACGCCTTAGATTATGATGAGAATTGTCGAGTTATTGTGCTTTCAGGTGCAGGTAGATTATTTTGTGCAGGTACGAATACAAAACTTTAAAAACTGAATTAATTAAATTGATCGTTTATTCTTACTAAAGGTATAGATCTTATGGATGCAGCAAATCAAGGTATAGAAATGGGGGAACAAAATGATGTTGTTAGACGAGCTAAAGTTTTGAGGAAATATATCACTCAGTATCAAAATTCCATTACTTCTTTGGAAATATGTAAGAAACCGGTATTGGCAGCTGTACATTCTGGATGTATTGGTGGTGCAGTAGATCTAATTACAGCTGCAGATATCCGATATTGTACTCAAGATGCATGGTTTCAAGTGAAAGAAGTAAGTTTTTTATTCTTGAACATGAGTGTTGCTAAGTAGATAGATGTTGTTATATTAGAAAATATAGGGTGATTCATACTTTTGGTGATTATTTAGTATAGTGTCACTAGTCAAAATTCACTGAAAAAGTGTTTACTTAGTAATTTTGGGTCCCAGAATCCAAATCTGAAATCGTTTTTTTTTTACCTGGAAGGCTATCGTTTAGGAAAAAAAAAGGAAATTTCCTTGAAAGTCTTCTTGTCTATATTATTCAAACTCTATAATTGCTTCATTAAAATGCCTTGTTACTATTAAAATGGATAATATATACACACATGTATCATTAACTAGTAATACTATGCTCAGATATACATTAATTTCTTATTAAAATGCTTTTCAATTTGAATGTTTATTTTCTAGACAGTTAAACCACCATATTTACTTGATTGCCTCTCAATTCTCAATAAACACCTCAAAAATGTCTAGGGAACACTTCTGAATATCGATATATCGTATCCAGAAGGATCAATATGTATGATTTTTTTTTAAGAAATGAACACCTGCATCAATTTCTCACCAAATTATGTAGAGTTCCTCAACAGATTTCAGTTTTTTTTTTTTGATAAAAAACTAAAAATGCAGCAGATGCGACGCTGCTTTATAATCATTTCATGTATTCAGTGTTTGAAATCAGTTAGTTGGCACTTTGTTTCTGTTGTAAGCACAAATAAAAGATTCAAGTTTTGTGATTCGACCATGGAAAGACGACATTTGACTAGAGAGGAGATGTTACGAGCCGTTGGCATGCTCCAAGCTGGGAGTTCACAACGGGAAGTATCCAGGGTTCTGGGAAGTAGCCCAAGTGTCATAAACCGTTTATGGTCGCGTTTCAATGAAACAGGTAGCGTAGAAGAACGCCATACAGGTCGTTTTAGGATTACTACAGTCGCCCAAGACCGATTTTTGGTTTTACAAGCCAGAAGAGATCGTACCACCACAGCATCTCAATTAGCTCAAGAGCTATCACGAGTTCATAATGTACAAATTTCCGACCAAACTGTGAGAAATCGACTGCACGAAGGTCAACTCCACTCCAGACGTCCTTTAAGAGTTCGGGATTCGGGAAGAATTCGAATATGGAGGGAACCTGGAAAGCAAAACTGTCTCCAGCATGCTCGAGAAGTTGTTAGTCAGGGAGGCGGATCAGTGATGTTTTGGGGAGGTATACGCCTTGGTGGAAGAACTGACCTCGTTTTCATACAGAACAACCTCACGGGAAATTCTTACGCAAATGAGATAGTTTTTCCTGTAGTGGTACCGTATCTCCAAACAATGGGTCAAAATCCACTCTTCCAACAAGATAACGCCCCTCCTCATCGTGCAAGAGTTGTCTTGAACGTTCTTGAAGATATCGATCTTCTACCATGGCCATCCTGCTCCCCAGATCTGAATCCCATCGAGCATGTGTGGGATACCCTAAAAAGAAATCTCCTGCAACAAAACGTCTTCCATCATAAACAGGAGCTTCGATTAGCAGTTCAGGGGGCTTGGAATGACAGGCCAAAATGTAATAGACAATTTAATATTGAGCATGCCGCGACGATGCCAAAGTGTCATTAATAACAGAGGTGGACCTTCTGGGTACTGAAAAATATAAGTGCTTCCATATCGTTTCGAAAATATTAGTTCAGGATTTTTTTTTGTTTTACCAAATTTCGTCATTTTCAAATTTCAATTTTTTTTTATAATAGGTGCTTCGGAGAAATCAAATATTGTTTTGTTTTCTTGAGAATACATTATATTCAATACATCCTAACAAAAACCGAAAGATTTCTATAAATTCGAATCATCAAATTCATATTTTAAAGATATTGGTGAGTGTTCCCTAGACTTTTTGGAGGTGTTTATTAGGCAACAATTTCACACATTTTTAGTTCAAGACCTACGTGACATGATCCTGACAATAGTGAAGTACAGGGCATCTCACAGAGAGGGATATTGAAATGGAAATCTCTTCAAATCAAACCTAACTAACCTAACCGAATCTCAAACCTAATTTAAATTTATAATTTTGAATTGAATTGTTTAGTAGGATAGGTTTTAGGTAAAATTAGGTTAGTTAGGTTAGTTTTGGAAAGATTCCCATTTGAATTTCGGTCTTAGTTATGAATGTGAGAGAGATAGTGAGTACTTCTATCTCTTTCTTGCATCGTTTTGAGCCGTACGTCGTATAACATGTAACATGAAAACATTGTAAATATAGCAGGTTAACTATCCAGAAAATAAACATTCGAATTTTTTATATTGTTTTTATTGTTTAATTAATTTTGACTCATTTACACCCTGACATAAATATTACATTTCAATTTAAGGTATATCACATGTAACTTACATTCTAAATAAAATCCACGTAGTTAATTCTATTAAGGTACTCGAACAGTGTGGCTATTTTGTGTGAATTATTGCAAAGAATGTCCTTCAGGATTTTATCTACTTGTAACGCTCTTCTATTTTCTTCAAATTTGTCACATTGTAGGAGTATATGTTTCACAGTGAGCTGAACATTACAAGTAAAAGCTAAATTTAGCATGTCCAACCCTTAGTCTCCGTAAGATACTCTTTTCTTTTTGGTTTAACGATGTAAGTGGTTTTAGTTTAACAGTATCTTCCAGCTCTCTTAATTTTCCTGTTTGTAATGACCATTGCAGTTGCCAATTATTCAATAGTTTTTCTTTGAAGTATGCTCTGAGGTCATAATCAGTTTGAATGAAATCTGTTTTGTTATCTAATTCAGTTGCTCTCTTTGCATTTCTATCTGCCTCTTCATTGCCTTTAACCCCAATATGAGATGGAATCCATATCATACTTATTTTCAGTCCTCGAGATATTAATTCGTGAGCTATATTAAGAATTTGGCATACTATGGTGTTTTTATACAACCTGTTTTTGATGGATAGAAGAGCTGAGAGTGAATCTGAACAAATCAGAATATTTACTTGACTGAAGTTCAAAGTTTTCATGTATAAAAGTGCTTTGAGGATTGCTATAAGTTCAGCTGTAAATATGCTGCAAATTGTTGGCAGTTTATATTTCAATTCCAAGTTTTGTAATGTGATTGCACATCCAACCTGGTTATTCTGCTTTGAACCATCCGTATATAGCACTAAATCATAGTGTACTCTTGATTTTTTGTTGCACTGATTGATTGAGAGTAGCTGGTGTGGTGCTTGCTTTTTTGTTGGCTGTCAGACTTGTATCAATGCTGGGATTCTTCAAAGTCCATGGTGGTACATCCGGGTGCAAAAACTCTGTCGTTCTTTGAGAATCTATATGATAATCTGATTTAAATTTTTGTGCAGCTGTTTTAGGAATGCGTATTTTCTTTTCGTAATGATTATTGTATGGTTTTTAGAACATTTCTTTGTAAGCAATGTGATCTTTCCTAGCTGGTATATTGGCTGCATATCGGTGGAGTAGGTTTTCTCGTCTGAGGTTGAGTGTTGCTTCGTTCACTTCTCTGTACAAACTCTGAGCAGGACTTGCTGGGAATGCTCCAAGGCATATTCTGAGGCATGTATTTTCTATTGGATCTAATTTAGCGAGGTCCGTCTGACAAGCTGATGAGTAAACTAGTGAACCATAATCCAATTTCGATCTGACTATTGACCTATATATTTTGAGAAAAGTATCTTCGTATGCGCCCCACACATGATGAGACAATGTTTTGAGTATATTCATCCTTTTCGTACAATCAATTTTCAACTGTGTGATGTGTGGACTCCATGTTAATTTTCTGTCAAAAGTCAAACCTAAGAATCTGTGTTGGTCTACTTGATCCATGTTTCTATCATTCATTTAATTTGAGGTGGTGGTTCAGAATTTCGCCTTCTTGAAAAAACCATTATTTTTGACTTTGTGGTCGAAAAAGCAAAACCTGTTTCTTTCGCCCATGACTCCAACTGGTCAAGTGCCTTTTGCATTTGCTTTCCAATGGTTTCCGCCTTTTTTCCTCTACACATATAACATACATCATCTGCAAATTTAACAGTATTTATCGGCTTATTCACTAGATTTGGCGCGTCTAGATCATTGATGGCTATAGTAAATAACGTTGGTCTCAATATTGAGCCCTGTGGAACTCCATTAGCTTGTATGTATGTTTATTTGAGCGTAGAATTACTAATTAATGGTACATGTGTACATATTATCCATTGTGAAAGTAACAAGGCATTTCAATGAAGGAATTATAGAGTTTGAATGACAAGAGGACTTTCAAGGAAATTTTGTTTATTTTTTTTCTGAACGATAACCTTCTGGGGCAAAACAATTTCAGATTTGAATTCTGGGACCAAAATCAGTAAGTAAACACTTTTTCAGTGTATTTTGACTATCGACACTATACAATCATTTTATAGAATTGAAATGTGGGATTTGTCATCAACTTTGAGCGAGTTAAAGCTAAACCAGAAATTTAATCAACTTTCTTAAATCAAATGAAACATTCTGTATATTATGCATAATTTGAAATGAAGTTAATTCAGTTTTTGAAATATCCCAGTTCATGTCAAAATTGAGCAAATCTCTGTAAATATATAAGATATCTACAAAAATGTGGGCTGTGTGGTAGCTCGACGACCCAGTGGTCTGTTGTAACCTTGAATTTGTGCTGAGAGCTGCATACTTCTTATAAGTCACAAGCTTAGTGGCTGAGAGCGTAATAAGTTTCTTCAGTTCAGGTTTATGAGATGCAAGTTCTTTAAATCTGATCCTGTCCCCAGCTAAGAAAATGCTCTTCCCCACATAGTGTGCATGAGGGGCTCTCAATCCTAACTTATTTAGGTGACTTCGAAGGCAAAGGTGCCCCGTTATTATGGCAGTTAAAATTCTTGTTCTAGTCTTGAGAGTTTAATCCAAGCCTTGGCTCTTGCAGCGGAAGGATCTCACTGATAGCAAGCCTAAAGCCCCGAGTCATTTGAGGCTCCCTCAGTGCTCCTGTACCTTCAGATCCAACCATCTATCTTTTCGGTTAATCGCGAATATTTCTGATTGATAAATAGTCTCTAGTCTGCCAAGACATCTGGACTATTCTCTGGCAACTTCATTGCTTTTGAAACTTCTACACTGTTCAGATGTGAAACTATGGAGGTAAATAAGAATCAATAATAAGAATAACAGTAATTTATTGCTAGTAATATTAATATGGGCCATCGACTTTAAGTCCTTCACCCCACATATATTTTCATCTACAGTGTGTTCCAACGAAAATTTGACCCCCTATAACTCCGAAATGAGTAACATTAGCGAAAAACACCAAGACACGTCGATTTTTGTTTCGAGGGGAGCATTTTTCGAAATAATTCGAAACTTCTCAGATCAACCCCCTACCCCCAGCAACCCTAATTTCGAAATTCATCATAGGGAATAAGGGTCGAGTGGCACCTTACTGTAAAGGTCTGTCAATTCTCCATTCTGATTGGTCATTTTAGAATTTTAAATTAACATACAGGGTGTCCCAACCGAGGGTAAAGTTGAATTCCTGCAAATCCCAAATACTAAATGAAATCGATTTATTTTGGCATAATGCAAGCGCAGGTTTATGCTCGGTCTAGAAAAACGACCTACACTTGTGAATTTGGAGTTGGTGCAATCAACCCCTATTTCCAGCATCCCCAACTCAAAAATCATTCGATCGAAAATAGGTCAAGTGCCACCTCGTTGGAAAGGTATTTCAATTTTCTCTTCGAATTTGGTATTTTGAAATTCAGAATCAGCATACAGGGTGTCCCGGAGCAGGAACACTGAAAACCCAAATAACTTTTTGAAACTGGTTCATTTCGGTATAATACGAGAACATGTTTATGTTTGATTCGAGAATAAGACTCTCTTGCGTGAATATGGAATATTTGCAATCAATCTCTTCCATTCAGCATCCCCAACTCAAAAAATCATACAAGTGATTACAGGTTGAGTGGCAAAGTTCCAGAAAGATTTTTCTATTTTCTGAATCGCTGAGGCATTGGTTTCAGTTTGGCAATCGAGGTTTTCTGGCGTGAGGATCAGGATGAGGGATGATGGAGAAACTGATTGGATGCTCATCTAAACAGGAAAACGAGATTTATTGAACTTGTATTCAATTGAAAACAAAAACTAACTTGATTATTACAACAATTGTTCAAAATGACCTCCGCCCACCTCCATACAGTTATACAGACGATTTTCGAACTCTCTTCTCACATTAGCGAAAACTTCAGGAGTCAAAAGTCGGCATTCTGTGATAATCCTCATCCGCAGCTCCTCCAGGTTTTCTGGTCTTGTGGCATAAACTTTAGATTTTAGATGGCCCACAAAAAAAAAATCTAGGATTTAAATCTGGTGACCTGGCTGGCCACTCAACAGGTCCTCTTCTACCAATCCACCTTCCTGGGAAATTTTCGTCTAAATATTGGCGCACCCGAGCATCATAATGCGGAGGAGCACCGTCTTGTTGAAAACGCATTTCGTCCTCAGAAAGAGTTGGATCGTTCTGTAAAATTTCTGTCAATCTAGGATGTATGTGTTCCTCTAACAACTGTAGGTAGCCATTTCCATTCAGATTACCCTCAATAAAGAAAGGCCCAACTAGATGATTGCCAAAATTCCTGCCCAAACGTTCAACTTCTGAGGCCTTTGCGTGTGGGCCTCTCTAAACCAATGAGGATTCTGTGTGTCCCAATATCGACAATTATGTCTATTCACTTCACCACTGAGCATAAAGGTGCTTTCATCAGAAAAACAGATGTTATTCAGAAAATTTGGATTAGCGTTTAGGTTTTCACTTAGATTTTCACAAAACTGTAAACGACGATCTGGATCATCTTCGTTTATTTCATGCACTAATTTTACCTTGTAGGGGTGAAATTTGTGATGTTTCACGATTCTATGGACAGTTGTAGCTGATACACCAGTCAGACGAGATAGTTTTCTGATCGAAGTAGTATTCTCCATTTGTAGATGACCCACTACTGCCACTTCCGTTGCCTCATTTCTGACAGGACATGCCACTTCATGTTTTTGTTTGCCACCGAACCCGTAGCTAGGAATTTGTCAACCAAATATTTAACGTACTGGTGACTGACTCCTTTCTCTTTCAGGATGGTTCCTATCGAATATCCTTGCCGTTTCTTTGGCACAACTGTTATTTCGAAAATACGTCGATACAATTTCGACCCTTTCCTCAGTGGAATAAACCATTTTCAGATTAATTTCAACTGACGAACAACAACAATAATGAGGAACTGATCTGAATAATAATAATATTTCATTGCAAAATGAGAAATAACAGATGACTGCACGCCAGATGGAAATGAAAAAATGTGAACATTTTCAATGCAGAAATCAGCTTTATTTCTTCGTAATTGATGCTCAACACATCGTACCCCAATACTTTTAACAGTTTCGAATTAATTTTAGTTGATAATTTCAAATGACGATATTGAATTTTTCGAAAGCGACATCCTGTATGGAGAGCCGAACTGAATGAAATGCTTTAATCATTCTGGAATTCAAAAACCTTTCTGAAGATATGCCACTTGAATTATTTGTATGATTTTCAAGTTGGGGATGCTGAATGGAAGGGTTGATTGCAAAAATTCTATAACCACACAAGAAAGTCCTATTCTCGGATCAAACATGTTCTCGTATACCGAAATGAACCAGTTTCAAAAAGTTATTTGGATTTTCAATGTTCCTGCTTCGGGACACCCTGTATGATGATTCTGAATTTCGAAAATACCAAATTCGAAGAGAAAATTGCAGTACCTTTCCAACGAGGTGCCACTTGACCTATTATCGATCGAATGATTTTTGAGTTGGGGATGCTGGAAATAGGGGGTTGATTGCACCAACTCCAAATTCACAAGTGTAGGTCGTTTTTCTAGACCGAGCATAAACCTGCGCTTGCATTATGCCAAAATAAATCTATTTCATTTAGTATTTGGGATTTCCAGGAATTCAACTTCACCCTTGGTTGGGACACCCTGTATGTTAATTTAAAATTCTAAAAATTACAAATCAAGGTGGAGAATTGACAGACCTTTTCAGTAAGGTGCCACTCGACCCTTATTCCCTATGATGAATTTCAAAGTTAGGGTTGCTGGGGGTAGGGGGTTCATCTGAGAAGTTTCGAATTATTTCGAAAAATGCTCCCCCTCGAAACAAAAATCGACGTGTCTTGGTGTTTTTCGCTAATGTTACTCATTTCGGAGTTATAGGGGGGGTCAAATTTTCGTTGGAACACACTGTATATATTTGAATACAATAAAAGAAAAAAAAAGATTATAAAATTTGTGTTATCATTTCATAAATTGTATTATCTGGGAATTTTCGTGCTGGTCTGTCTCCTCGTCCGTGGTGGTATAGCGGCGTGATTTATGTGAGTTTTGTTAATCGTCTGCTATAGTTTTTGTTCAGTTTGTATATTCTGTCTGTGATCCTTTGTATTCCTGTAAGCTTGTACTGTACATCGTTTGGTGGATTGTTGGGATGTCTTTTTTCATTTAAAGCGGGTGGTCTACAGTTAACGAAGATAGGGTGTGCGTATTCCAGTAACGGTTTACAAATTGTTTTGTGAATTTTTGCTGCCGTTTGAGTTGTTAATCCACGTGTTTTGTACGTCAGTTGTCTGAAATGTTTTGCCCTTGCTATGACTTTTTTTTATAGTCTTAGTGTGTAGGTTAAAGTTCATCTTGCTGTCTATTTGGATTCTTAGGTATTTCATAGAGGGTAATGGGTTTTTCGTCATTCCTTAAACTGCTATTGTAGGTGAAGTTGGTGTTATTCTGATATGAGGTATTGTGATATTGTCGGATTAGGTTTTAAGCGCCATCTAGCAAACCACTCGTCTGTCTGGTCTATTATTTCTTGTAGTTGGTCAATGGCGTGTGTAAGAGTTTTTCCATGGCTAATCAGTATTGTATCGTCATATATTGTAGTATATATTTCTTTTTGGTTGCTTGTTCAGTGTGTATCTCATAACCGAATACATTGTAGATAGTTGGTGATACAGGAGAGCCTTGGGGGGTGCCTTGTTTTGGTGTAAAGTATGCTGATTTTGTGTTTCCAATTCTAACAGTCAGCCTCCGGTTTTCCAAGAAGTTCTTCATTGTCATTATTAGGTTCTTCGGGGTGCCAATTATATTCCATTTGTAAAGGAAACCCTTAAGCCACATGCTGTCAAACGCTTTATTGATGTCGAGGGCTAGGGAGGCAGTTTTTTCGATGTTGAGTTTGGCATTTTGTGTGTTTGATACCAATAGTGAGAGTGGGTGAACAGTAGACCTGCTCGCTCGGAAACCAAATTGGAAATTTGGGATGTATTCGCTAATGTGTTCTTCAAGTTGTGTTTTGATGATCTTTCCAGATAATTTCCCTAGCAGTGGGAGGAGAGTGATTGTCTGTAACTGTTCAGCTTTTTGTGATCCATATTTGGTTTTGGAATTGTTATGATACACCCTATCTACCATATCGCTGGGAATATTTTTTCATTTAGGCAAAACTCATAAATTTTGGTTATGTATTGGTGTATATCTTCTTGTAATTGTTTGACAATAAGCCACGAGATGCCGTCAATGCCAGGCGTACTGTTTTTGGTTTAGTGAAGGATGTTGTAGTAGGTATTCTCGTTTATTTCTGCCTTATCTGCCTCCCCAAGTCCGTGCCTGAAAACTCTTGGTACCATTTGTTGACATTATTTTTCGTGTCGGTATCATAAGCCATGCCATTGTCATATTCAAAGACCTTCTCAAAGTGCTCAATGAATATCTCAGCTTTTTCCTTGTCAGTTGTGTATAGTTTTCCATTTTCTTCGATGTTGGGTGTTAGATTATTCTGCTTGTACCTCGAGAGTTTGCTAATTTCCTGGTGAAAGGTTCGTCCTCTTGTTGCATTGAAGTTGTCGCAGGCTTTCAGCCAGGTGTGTTCTCTATACTGCCTTATCATTCTCTGTATGTTCTTATTGAATTCGTTTATTCTTGTCTTGTAGTTGGGGACAGGATTTCAGCAATACTCCCTGTATATTTTGCGTTTCTGTTTTATGAGTCTTCTAATGAAAGCTGGGAGCTCGTGTGGGAAGAATCTTCGGGTAGTAGTCGGGCAATGCGTTTTAGTTTTTTCAGCCATGGTTTCATTAAAGGCAGTAATGGGCTGTTCATCAATTGCATCCTCTTTATGTTGTTCAATGTATTGCAGCATTTCCTCATTGAGTCGATCCAGATTGAACTTTTTATAGTTCTTCTGCGCGCAATTGTTCGAGATCGAACCTTATAAGGAACGACAGATGATCCGAACTGGGGAAAGGCTGACATCAAGAATGTTATTCTTAATATTGGTGGAGTGAATGATTAAATCTGGTGTACTGTCAGGGTTATTGTCTATAATGAAAGTTTTTGTTTCTATCTTGGTAAAAAGTTTGTTTTTCAAAACTTCATTTATCTGCTTGGCTCTGGTTCTGTTTACATTGAAGTTACCAATTATTAGCACATACTTGTAAAGCGCAGTCTTAGTGAAGAGAGTTTCCTCAATTTGAGATGTTGCATGTATATAAACTAGGAATATATGGAGTTTGTCATCTTTGAATGGTATTGTAAAGTGCGTCACTTCATTTAATGCATTATTTACTGCAGGTGGACTAGCTTTCCCCAATTTGAGTGTTGGATGGCACTTAACCAGGCTACCACATCTTGTATGATTAATTACGTTGCCAACCTTTTTTAGTCTGTATTCCATCTCTTTATTTCATGTCATCGCTTTCCTTTAATTTGACCTCCACAAACATTGCGCAATGTATATCCTTTCTCTCTATAAAATTGTTAACTAATAGTTTTTAGGAAATAACTATTGATGTTGTTATAGAGTATATTAATCGACCTGAACTTGACGATTACAATTGCTGCTTATAGGTTCGGTGGGTGAGGGTTCATCTGGATTAAATACGAATCATTTTCCCAAGACAGTGTTGATTCCAGGCAAGCAAAAAAACTGCTGATTCGATTCTGTAGAACTGCTAACAACAATAAGTAGATAGAAGAACAGGGTTTGAAAGATCTCTAGTAGGAAACAACATCATGGGAGAGAAGATAGTCGAATATCGCTACAGCACAAACCTTACACTTCTCAACCAAGGAAATGAATCAACTTTCGTCACATTGAATGAAAAAGAAGTCTTGGACCTGACTTTATACCGTGAACAATTCACCTCTAAAATTCGAAACTGGAGAGTGGCCACAGAAGTATTATCCTCACCGATCATCGACATATCTGTTTCTACCTCACAAATTTACCAAAACAACGACCAGTGCCTTACAGGAGCCCCGAAAAAATCGACTGAAACCGATACCAGGAACAATTATCGGAAATGGTGGAACCAACAGCTAAGATAACATCAAGGATCTGGAAGCTTCCGTTGAGAAACTGCAAACCATCATCACCTTGGCGTACAATAACAGTTGCCCTAAACAATACAATAGAGGCAGGAAGGAAACCCTATGGTGGAAATCCTACTGCTAGGAAATATAGGGTATAGCGGATGCAAATCGTCTTCGACGCTTCCTCTTTGCAGCAGGATCGATGGACATCCATCTTGATACACCGAAAGGAGTAAAAACACAGACCAAAGATGAAACACTGTGAAACCTGGCGGAAGTTGGCTTTCCGAATTTCCTCATCGACAACACAGCAATTTAGAAGTCAAATGGACACGCTGAGAATGCAAACTAGTACACAGCCTCAATAGTAGTTATAGTGGAAAAGGTTCGAAGGGCAGCAATTACCTCTCAACCATATAAAGCACCAGGAGCAGATGGTATATACCTTGCATACTTAATAAAAGGAATTGACCAAATTGTTATGCATTTAATCGAAATCTTCAGATCCTGCCTCGCCTTGGGATACGCTCTGGACCCCTGGAAAAGGGTTCGGGTTGTCTTCATTCCTAAACAGGCAAGATCGTACATAAAATCGCCAAAGATTTTAGACCAATTAGTCTCATTTCCTTCCTACTGAAGACTTTGAAGAGACTAGCTGATCTAGTAGAAAGATATCTTAGGAGGATACCCATATTACTAAACATGTCTAAGAGCAAGGTAGATCAGTTGACTCAGCACTACACTTTGTAGTAGGGTATATTGAGAAAAGACGAAAAAGGCGAAGTCACTCTAGGCATATTCCAAGACATAGAGGGAGCTTTCGACAACATACTTTGTAAGCCGATAGATGAAGCTATCGTAAATAGAGGAGTAGACAACACCATAGCAAGGTGGGTGGGACGTCTGATGTCGACAGCGACTCGATCGTCTGGGGGACCGCCAGCAGGGGATGTCCTCAGGGGGGAGTACTATCTCCACTCCTCTGAAATCTCGTGCTGGATGGGTGCCTGGCGGGCCTTGCCGATGCTTGGCACGTCGCCGTGGGTTTTGCCGATGATCTTGTTCTCCTTATTCGTGGAAAAAACCTCAGCACCATATGCGAAGTTGCGCAGAATGCTCTGCAAAAGACTGAACAATGGTGCAGAGAGAACGACATGTCTGTTAATGCAAACAAAACAGACATGATTCTATTCACCCGAAAAAGGAAACTTCCGCCTTTCAAGGCACCCATTCTTGTTAACGAGGAACTAATACTAATAAAAGAAGTGAATGATGATGCTTGACTCCAAACTAAATTGGGACAATCACATCGAAAGACAAGTTCAAAGAGCGCAAAACAAAGTCTGGGCCTGCCGGAGATTATTCGGCGACAGATGGGAACTCATACCAAACATATTTTGGTTATATACGACAGTGATAAGAACGCTTCTGACCTATGCGGCCATCCTATGGTGACCTGCACTGGACAAGGAGATAAAACGGAACAAAATAAACAAGATCCAAAGCCAAGCATGTCTAGCAAACACGGAAGCCTTGAGATCCAATCCCTAGGGTTCTATGGAGTGTCTTCTGGGCGTCCCTCCACAACACATAGTGGTGGAGGAGGCGGCCATGAGGGCCTCTTTAATCTGTGGGAAGAAGGTATGTGGAGGGACAGAAATCAAACTTCTGGATCCTCTACATTCCTCAACAAAACTAGAGAACTCAACCTGACCTTCTCACAACAGGAGTTGAAATGAGAGCAACCCTTCAAGGTCGTCATTCCACCAAAAGAAATGTGGTCCACACCCCTCGCCTTACTTATCCTACAGAGCACATATGGTTTACAGACTGGTCCAAAACCAGTATGGGTGCAAGAATCGGCATCCACGGCCCGAGGTCAAACATTACGATTGCTCAAGGGGACGACGTCATCGTAACACACGCAGAAATTTTTGCTATTCTCTGGTGTATACAGGAAAATCTACACAAGAATTACAGAGACGCATACATCTAGTGACAGCCAGAACGCTCTTGGATATGTGAAAGAACGAAGGTTAGATCCAAACTTGTTGACGAATGAAAAGCAGCACTTCGACAATTCAGTGCTACAAACAGTTACTCTGTTTTGGTGCCCAGCCCATCAGGGTATCGAAGGAAATGAGATAGCAGACAGCCTTGCCAAAAAGGCAACAGCTGTTAGTCCGATGGGAGAAGAACCTATTCTGACCATCCCATGGACCCACGTGCTCTCTTTCTTTCAAAACTAGAACACCACCGAGTACCTGAACTATTGGGCAGGCATCTCAGGACAGTGCCAAAATCAAAGAAGAGAGTACATGAACTATTGTCCCTCGATATAAAGTCTATTGGGATGGTAGTTGGCCTATTGATGGGACACCAACTCAATAACCATCTACACGTCCTTAGACTATCGAAAACCATACAGTGCCATGGTTGCCTAGAAAATGACGAAACAACAGAACACATACTCTTCGAATGTCCCACTCATAAGGCAACCAGATTGAACACCTAGAGCCCGGATGAGCCAAGAGGTCCCCTACATAAGTATTGCAAACTTCACCAAACATTTTTGCAAGACCGATAACTAAATAACACAACACAGCAAGCACAATGGGCCAAATGGCCTTAGTGCTGCCCATAAAGGCGCCATGCAGGAAGAAGAAGATCTCTAGTAGTTGCTAGCACAATGCATATGGTGACCAAAGACGCATGAGAGTGGAACTCAAGTGTCCTAATAGTATTGATGATCATAACAAAAACACATCTTTTTTCAAGAAGTATTCTGGCTAATGACCTGGAAGAATTCACACATCTTGGTGGATCGTTTCTAGAAAAAAAAATAAAAAAAGTTGATGGCACTTCGATGAACTTCGAACATTCATTTCACCTGGTTTTCCAGACCGCAACCGAAACTTACTTTGAAAGCATTTGAGCGTAGTTTCCAACAAAACTTCAGATAGAAAAGCCTATGAATTGAGTCGCCTTGTATGTTATTCATTTCAGCAGTTGCCAATAATGTGCCCTTGTCTGTAGAAGCGCGTATAATTCGCTCACTCAGCTTCAATCCAGTTTTACCGAAACTACCATGCGAACTTCATTTTCTCTTCTTGACACGAATTTGCAAAATGAACAAAACGAATAATTTATGAGAAATAACTTCTTGAGAGCAACGCAGTCATGCCCATGAAACATTATATGGCAAACTTAAAGAAATGAAGATCTTCACGGATCAATGACGGCGCCAGTACATCTGTAACTGGAGTGGCTGAACCTACGAAAGTGTAATCGCTCCTGCATCAACACCCGGCTGTACAGACTTTATATACCTTTTAAGCACTCATATTCCCTTTAAATACAAGGCGGTTTCCACCATTTAGGCATATCCCGATTTTTATATTAATGAATTACATTTTTCTTTTAATTCAACTAATATCACCAATTTTAGGTAGATATTGGAATGGCGGCCGATGTAGGTACTTTACAAAGGTTACCTAAAGTGATTGGAAGTGACAGCTTGGTTAGAGAATTATGCTATACTGCCAGAAAATTCCCAGCAGAAGAAGCTCTCTCCTCTGGTCTGGTTTCAAAAGTTTTTAAGGATAAGGAAAGGTAACAAATAATTAAATAATTGATCGATGAAGCCTGAACTACGTGATAGTTGATATTCATAATGAATTTTAAAATAAAACAAGTTACTATGTTTTAACTATCACTAATTTATTGATGTAAAGAATGACAAAATTTTACATTGGTTGGACCGGTTTCGGACATACGTCCATTATCAACAACAAGCTAATGAAAACTGAATACTCATGTACAATACAGGAATTACCATCAATAAATGCTAGTAGAGATCACAGTAACTTAAATAATGGTGATTGGTAGGTAATTAAGTCTACCTGGTAGTTAAGGAGCTTAACCCTTTCTACCCTAGATGCCTTGAAAATTTCCATCGATTCAAAGAAATTGAGTTTATAAGATTTATCACAGGAATGAAGAATTTTTAGCTGTTGAAGTTCTGGAAAATGATGACATTCATTCAGACAATGTGCAGCTAAAGCTGAATCATATTTCTGATGTAGGAATGACCGGAAATGTTCTTTGTATCTAGCCTTGAAAGAGCGTCCTGTTTGACCTATATAAAAGGAATTGCACTCAGAACATGTTAATTGGTATACTCCTGATTTTTCGAATTTATCGGTTTTATCTTTTGTGTTGAAAATCAGGCCTGACAATTTGCCAACTGGTTTGAATGCAATATGAACTTTTTTACTATCAGACAAAACTCTAGCAACCTGTTCTGACGTCTTCCCAAAATATGTTAGAGACATAAATTTTTCGGGCTTTTCTCTCTTGGATTGGGGATATATCATGTTGAATGTGTTGTTGCGTATTTTTCGATTAATTAAACTCTCTATTGTTTTTATATCGAAGCCGTTGTTCTCTGCTATCAACATAATGGTGTTAAATTCTGATTTTCGGTCCATGTCCGATAAAGGCAAAGAAAACGCTTTGTGAATCATGGATTTGAAGGCTGCCATTTTTTGAGAATACGGGTGAAATGAATCTATGGGTATGACATTATCCGTGTTTGATGGTTTTCTGAAGATATTAATTGATAAACGGTTATTATTCTCCCGGGTAATTAAAAAATACGCAACAACACATTCAACATGATATATCCCCAATCCAAGAGAGAAAAACCCGAAAAATTTATGTCTCTAACATATTTTGGGAAGACGTCAAAACAGGTTGCTAGAGTTTTGTCAGATAGTAAAAACGTTCATATTGCATTCAAACCAGTTGGCAAATTGTCAGGCCTGATTTTCAACACAAAAGATAAAACGGATAAATTCGAAAAATCAGGAGTATACCAACTAACATGTTCTGAGTGCAATTCCTTTTATATAGGTCAAACAGGACGCTCTTTCAAGGCTAGATACAAAGAACATTTCCGGTCATTCCTACATCAGAAATATGATTCAGCTTTAGCTGCACATTGTCTGAATGAATGTCATCATTTTCCAGAACTTCAACAGCTAAAAATTCTTCATTCCTGTGATAAATCTTATAAACTCAATTTCTTTGAATCGATGGAAATTTTCAAGGCATCTAGGGTAGAAAGGGTTAAGCTCCTTAACTACCAGGTAGACTTAATTACCTACCAATCACCATTATTCAAGTTACTGTGATCTCTACTAGCATTTTATTGATGGTAATTCCTGTATTGTACATGAGTATTCAGTTTTCATTAGCTTGTTGTTGATAATGGACGTATGTCCGAAACCTGTCCAACCAATGTAAAAAAAAAATTGTCATTCTTACATCAATAAATTAGTGATAGTTAAAACATAGTAACTTGTTTTGTTTTATTATTCATTATAACAAATAATTGTTTTTAATTGTTAGTAGTATTTATTTGAGACTAATCGAATATTTCTCATTGAATTGAGATTTATTGCCAATCTTTGGAAGTACTTATATTCTCTGGCTACACTTCTCTCTGAAAAAATTATCTATGTAATTCTGATGGCAATTAGTCAGTTAATTTAATTATTACACAATTCAGAAGACTACTGAATTGCCTAGAGATCTCAGCCCATGCATAGTCAAGGCAGAGCATATGTGGAGAACAGGGTGACTATTCCATTCTTCAAGTATTGAAAAAGTTCAGTTTATTATTTACACAGTCATTCAATGGAGACTTGCTCTACCATTGATGAAAATAAAATTAACACAAATAGTAGTATCAAAGGAATGTTAATCAATTCAATTACTTTAGAAGCATCAGAAGTATTATCTTAGCACCAATGGAAGGTGGGAGAATCCTTACTTTGCTTATTTTTCTGACATGAAGGATTAAGGTGGCTGTATGGTGCTTGGGTCATCAATATTCATTTACTTTTTCTGATATCTGCAATATTTACTTGGTTCTGATTTAAGCATATGGCTCTGCTTGTTTATACAAAAAGATTGTTTAAAGATTTCCGGAATTAAGGATTCAGAAATAATAACCGAAGTAGGGGAATTACTCGCGCGCTATTGTCAGGTATGAAATTGGTTTGGTATTATGGGATTTGCCATTTAAGTTAATGCTTTTATACCATTGATATATTTTTGTCACTGTTGAATTGGTTTAATAGTTGAAGATATTGGATTCTTGAAGCTCACATACTGTGACCTTAGAAATTTGATTTCTGGTTCAACATATTGCATATTGAAAGACAGGGTTCGAATCATTTTTTTTTGGGATAATTTCACTAGTCAAGCCTACTCACATTTTTGAAAACTATTGGTAGTTTTGATCTCTCTTTGTCCTATTGAAAATAATCCAGAGTTGCCATCCCGACATTTGGCTCTAAGAAGATGGAGGCAGGTCTCACTATTCAAGAGAAGCTCATTTGGTATTTCCAGCACAAAGAATTTTGCGATAGGGAGTCATAGAACGAGCAGGCAGCTTTTCTTTTTCGAAATTCTCGAAGGAATCTGATCTGGTTCTCAATGTAAATATTTATGTAGAAAATTTAATGGCAAATCCTATTAAAACAAGACTAAATATTGTGTCCTCTTCATTCTACGAAAGCAAATAATATAGCACCTTGTTCAGAAAATACAAAGTTATTCATCAAAATAAGTATTGTCCCTTCAAAGTACTCTCCATCGGCTGCAACGCACTTATACCAGCGCTCGATCCTATCCCCAAAATACTTTTTTATATTCCATTTAGGACCATCTTCGATTTTTTCATTATTTCTTCTTGGCTGCTAAAACGCGTTCCCCGGAGCGGTTTCTTCAGTCGACCGAACAGAAAAAAAGTTACAGGGAGCCAAATCAGGTGAATTTGGTGGTTGTTGGATGGTATTGGTGCTGTTTTTAGCGAAATGGTAACGGATAATGAAGGCATTATGAGATGTCGCGTTATCGTGGTGTAAAATCCATGAGTTGTTTTGCCACAATTGTGGTAGTTTTTGGCGAACAGCTTCACGCAAACGCCTCATAACGCCCAAATAATACTCCTTGTTGTTAGTTTGACCTTTTGGAAGGAATTCATGGTGCACAACACCATGGTAGTCCATGAAAACCACACGGTAACAAAGTCGGGAACTTTTTGATCAAGGTGGTATTGTTTTGGGATTTTTTTAGACATGGCGAGAATGGAATTGAGTTCATCAAACTACATTCTGTCAAAAAAGTACCGGGAATAGATTTTTTGAAAATCTGCTTAAAACGATTGCCTAAATTTTTGTTGTTGCTAAGTTGGCACAACTGTTTTTTATGCGAGCAGTGCTCGATTTTGTCAGTTCTCACAAGTGTGTTTTTCGATTTTTACAAAGGATGAAAATATCGAACAAAGAACTAGTCTCAAATTTTGTATTGAAAATTGAATTTCGTGTGCCGAATAAAAGAAAATTTTGCAGAAGGCTTACGGAGAATCGTGCATATGAGTGATACAGCAGCCGGGATGTGGTGGAAGATTTACCTCGCTCTGGTGGCCATCATTATCTTCAACTAAAGTAAACATCGATAAAGTGAAGGTAATATTAATTAAAAATCTTCACTTGAGTTTGAGAGAGATAGGTAATGAACTTTCTGTGCCTGACGAATCAATTCGTCCCATTTGAAACAATTGTTTGTGCATTAAATACGTTGCGGCTTGACTAGTTCCAAAAGACCTGAATTTTAGTCTAAAATTGAATCGCGTAAAGGTTGCCGAAGACATGATAGAATGAGTCAATTCCGATCCCACATTCATAAAACGCATTGTAACTGGTGATGAGACATGGGTTCATGAGTTTGACAATTAAACAAGTCAACAAGCTCCGGAATGACGCCTTCCAACTGAACCGAAACTGAAAAAAACTCGTCAAAATCGATCAAAAATCAAGCTAATGTTAACTTTTTTCTTTGACGATCGAGGTATTGTGCATTGGGAATTCTTGCCAGGTCAGACGGTAAATAAAGAATATTACCTGACATTATGGAGTGTTTGAGAGAGCAAATTCGTCGAAAGGCTATCATGGTGAATGTTTTGAATCAATAGAAGACATAAAAGAGAATTCGCGACGAGAACTGAAGTCGATGAGTTTGAAAAATGTTTAGAAGATAGGATTATTCGTTGGTGTAAATGTACTTTTTCGAAAGAGACTTTGAAGCTGATACAATAAATTTGGATGAAAACTAAATATTTTGTGTTTCATTGATTTTTTTGGCTGAATATATTTCAAATTGAAGTATTCATAATGATACAGATATTTCAATAATTGATAGTGGAAACTATTTTCAGTATGCTTCAAGGAGTTTTATCAGTTGCTGAATTGATAGCTATTAAGAGTCCTGTAGCTGTACAGGGAACCAAAGCAAACCTTGTTTATTCAAGAGATCACACTGTACAAGAAGGCTTAGACCACATTGTAAGTGAACCCATTCATTTATTCAATTAATACAATCTAGATATTTTCTATTTTAGAGCCAATGGAACCAAATGGCATTACAGAGCGATGATTTTGCAGAAGCAACTGTAGCTGCAGCAACAAAAAATAAAGATGTGGTTTTCGCGAAGCTGTAATTATTGTTAATGGAAATTTGTGTTATTTTTAAATTTCCATTCATACTGAAGTATGGCAATCTGAATATTTCCTTGATTCAGTTTAATATATTTTATATATAATAATAAAATTGGTTTCTAATTAATTCTATTAATGATTTAGTGGTTCACTGCTTTTTGGGTGGATATAAATTTGTAGAACAAAAACTAAGGTATATTGATCAGTGATTTATTATATATTTTAAATTATCTGGAAAGGAATCTAATACACACATAGAAGCGCAAACTTTAATTGAAACACCTAGCACGTTATCACCACGTGATAATTTATTGTTATATATTTTTATTATTTTAATTAATATTACATTTATTGAAAATGGGTCCAATATGTGTAGGAATATCACAATTTAAAGATATATTTTAAGAGCTTTATGAAAAAAGGATGTGACTTGGTGAATAACTGTTGCATATCTGTTTATTTGTTACCACTTCAAATAAAACATTGAAGTTGAAGTGGAGAATAATAGAAGCATTTGTTTTGCTTATTTTTCTTTATTTTTCTTGGACCATTTCATTTTGATATATTTTGAAGTATTTCGTTTTAAAGAAAATTATCAGGAAAAGCGCCTTTGTTATGCAATGAATACAAATGCAAGTATATATATATATATATATATATATATATATATATATATATATATATATATATATATATATATATAATATATTTTCGATTTCAAGAAAATTTTGTATAAAAGCAAGACAATGCCCACATATGCTATGCGACTGAAGGCTTTTTATGATCAGATATTTCCGAACTGTATCATATGCTTTTTTTATGGTTAGTTTCTGAAGAATTGTTTGCTGAAACAGAAGGCTTGGCAATTGCAATCCAGGATCAGGTTGTTTTCACGAGGAATTATAGAAAACACATCATCAAACAAAATATAGATGATTCTTGCCGTAGATGTTTCTGTTCTTCAGAAACAGTTTTTCATATATTATCATCTTGCTCAGTCCTTGCTTCAACAGATTGTTTAGAAAGACAATGCCGTCGCTAATATTATTCATTTTAATCTAGGAATTAAACATGACTTAGTTCCCAAAAGAAAAAATTTTACAAATATGAACCTGAGATTATTTGTGAAAATGACAAATATAAACTTTATTTTGATAAAACAATTCTTTGCAACAGAGCTGTAAAACACAATAGACCAGATATCATTCTTACTGATAAACAGAATCAAATAACATATATAATTGATATTGCTATACCCGACACACATAATATACAAAATAAATACAATGAAAAATTTCTAAATATATGATGCTTGACTACGAGATTAAAAAATGTGGAAAATGAAAAAATTTTTATTCTACCGATTATTATTTCCACAACAGGTGTTATTCCTAGGAATGTTCACAAAAGTATTGAGATTTTGGGTCTGAAGAAAAATTTGTTTGAACAGTTACAAAAGATAACAGTCATCAAATCTTGTAATATTCTTCGTAGGTTTCTTTCCGAAAACAATAATGAGGTAGAGTCATAGTAATTCTCTTTAGTTTATACTGCTCAGAATCTCATTTCATATTTTATTTATTTGTTTATATAAATGTAATATAATTAACTGACAATTTTGTCATTTATATTCAGAGCAGTATTCTATTCGATCGTTCACCACTTCACACAAAGGAAACTATTAATGAGTAACATTCAGTGTTACTTGACTAAGATCTGTACACTGGATTTTTCCGGGAGAAAGCCTCTGACACTACTCGTTGGTACATTGATATCATTGTCTGATGATGCTATAGTATTTATATATTCTGGTAGATTGATATATTCTCATAACATTTAACGTTATCCTAATATATAATTATTCCAGGATATGTTTTGATTATAATCATTGCCTGGCAATGGTATTAATTACCGGGTGGTGGATTTATATTTTGTCATGAAATCAGTTTGATTGCATGAACATATATATATATATATATATATATATATATATATATATATATATATATATATATATATATATATATATATATATATATATATATATATATATATATATATATATATATATAAAGGAATATCTTACCGAACAAGAGCAACTTTTGAACTTTTGAAGAAAAATCGTAGACTAGAGTGGATCTATTTTTGCTTGGATGTAAAAATCGGTAATGAGATTTTCACTCAGAACAACCTATAGAAATTTTCGTTTTCCAAGAAAATTTTGTTTAAAAGCAAGACAATGCCCACGTATGCTATGCGACTGAAGGCTTTTTATGATCAGATATTTCCAAACTGTATCTATCATATGCTTCTTTATATCAAAAAATAATTCTACACATATTTGTTTGGATGCCAGTTGGCAACGCTATTATATTATCCATTGTTGATCTGTTTGACCGTAATCCGCTTTGTTGTGGTATAAGTATATTTTGTTTTCCTAATGTCCATAAGAGCCGGTTATTTATGATCTCTTCTAATAATTTACTCATGGCACATGTTAATGAGATTGGCCTATATGACTCTGGGTTAGTTTTGGAATTATTTTGCTTCAGAACAGGGATAATAGATTCTGTCCATTTTTTTTGGGAATTTGTGATTCAGCCAAATCATATTGTAGAGATTTATGAGTTGTTTAGTCGCATTTCTTGGGAGATATTTCATAAATATAATGGGAATATCGTCCGGTCCAGCTGCAGTATTTTTGAAAGAATTCAAAGCGTCTAGAAATTCTGACATGGTGAGGGGGTTTAGTGGATCATTATCCATAGCAGCGCAGTCTATTTCATATTCCTCTGATTTTCTGAAGTTAATGAAATCATTGTCATAATTATCAGTGCTTGATCGATGCTGATATACTTCTGCTAATACGTTGGCAATTTCATGATCTGTAGATATGTTTCTGTCGTTGACTTGAAATACTTTTTTTTTTTTTTTTTTGAATTGTGGAGGCCGTTACTTGATGTAGATCCATGATATAAATGAGATAAAAACACAAGGTTTAACTTTAATTTACACTTTATTTGAAAAAATTCGACGACGTTTCGCTGACAGCAGCGAGAATGAAAAATAGAATGAAGAGTATGGTATTATAAACAAATCGTAGAACAAGTTGGATGAATAACAGGAAAATCCACACCGAGCCATTGTACAGTTAGTATGAAAGGTAATAAAAACTAATTAAACAAGTTAAGTAGGGGTGAGTAATTCAAATCTACCTGTTCATTCAAAAGCTTGTCCGAATGTTTGTATCGATTTATTTCTAATGCTTCTAGGAGATCTAATTTTGAACTTTTTGATTTTATATGTAATATGTCAAAGTTTTTATTGAATGAATGGTTTTCTTTTATTAAAGTTGATTGTTGTCCAAAACCTGTGGTTTTTAACCACGTGTTTGAAGAGTGAAGTGTGTCCTAAATACATCAAACTCAAGACCAACAACAACAGTTATGCAGCTCGAAGAGCAGTTATCTCTGGACAGAAGATATGGATCAAATCAGAATGCAAGATTTTGTTCCGCAAGCGAGACATCTACAATATTTATCTCAAGGTAATTCATACCGAGTTACTGTACAGACTTCATCCACTTGAATTCGATTCATTAGATTACAATAATAGATTCAAAATTAGATCAATAATACATAATAAATATACCATCCAATACCGCAAATTAAAGTTTCTCGTGTCACGAAAACCGAAACCTACTCCACGTAAAACTAAATTTTCTGACCATCAATTTTAGCAAAACTTATTTCGTTTGATGTTGAGAATTTATACCCAAGTGTTCCTCCAGGTGATGTCAAAATATTAATCGAAAACATGTTGAATTCGAATCATGTTAACCACATAATCAAATCAGAAATATTGAATCTGTTGGACGTTTGCATTGAACAAAATTATTTTTCTTTCAACAACATCTATTATAGTAGTGAAAATGGTTTGATCATGGGAAATCCTTTGAGTCCACTTTTAGCAGAGATTTTTATGAATAATATTGAACAGAAAATTCATACACATCCACTCATTTCCAAATTTCTTTATTGGTATAGATATGTTGACGACATCTTAGTATGTTTCATTGGAATTACTCGTCAATTAGACTTATTTGTTAATTTCATTAATTCCATCCATTTGAACATTAAATTCACGATAAAAATTGAACAGAACGATTCCATTAATTTTTGGACTTAAAAATCACTAAACAAAATAATAATCATGTTTTTCGGTCTTTCGTAAACCAACACATACTGATACAATTATTCATAACTACTCATTACATCCAATTCAACACAAAGTTGCAGCTTTAAACAGCATGGTACATCGGTTACTCAATTTACCTTCATCAGTAGAAGATTATGATAAAGAGTTAAACACCATCAAACAGATAGCCATTAATAATTCATATAATCCGGATATGATAGATCTAATCATTCGTAAAAACTCTATCAGAAAGCAATAAATGAAGTATATCCTATTCATAAAGACTTTAAAATATTCAACAGTTTAACATTCTGCGGTTCTGCAAGTACAAATATTAAATCCTTTCTCGTCAAACAAAATCTTAATATAGCTTTCAAAACTTCTAATAACTTAGGTAAACATATTAAAAATAATAAATCTCGTGTTGAAAAATCAAGTAAATCAGGAATCTATAAACTCAATTGCGGTTCTTGTGATAAAATTTATATCGGTAGGACCTATAGGAGTTTTGGCATAAGAACATCTGAACATAAACGTAGCTTCGATAAAATAAATCTGATTCAAATTATTCAAACCACCTAATAAAAGAAAACCATTCATTCAATAAAAACTTTGACATATTACATATAAAATCAAAAGTTCAAAATTAGATCTTCTAGAAGCATTAGAAATAAATCGATACAAACATTCGGACAAGCTTTTGAATGAACAGGTAGATTTGAATTACTCACCCCTACTTAACTTGTTTAATTAGTTTTTATTACCTTTCATACTAACTGTACAATGGCTCGGTGTGGATTTTCCTGTTATTCATCCAACTTGTTCTATGATTTGTTTATAATACCATACTCTTCATTCTATTTTTCATTCTTGATAAAGCTGCTGTGTCAGCGAAACGTCGTCGAATTTTTTCAAATAAAGTGTAGATTAAAGTTAAACCTTGTGTTTTTATCTCATTGAAATACTTTTATTTTGTGGTTGATATTTGTGCCGGATATTCTTTTGATTTTCTTCCAAATTTCAGTCATTGGTGTAGAGCTATTGATTGTAGATATATATCATCTCCAGAAAGTTTTCAAAGTGAGTCTTGCGATGGCTCTGAGTTTCTGGAATTCGATTTTATTTTCGCTTATTTTCTTCCTTTTGTAAACATTGAATGCGTTTTTACTTGCTTTGATGGCCTTTTCGCAGTCTGAGTTCCACCACGGTACAGGACAGTAGTTTTGACGTGTTGTGTTTTTCCTATAGCTAAGGGTGTCGCTTGTATTATAATGTTAATTTCTTTGTGCTAATTGAGTAGAGTTTTTTATTGAATATTTAGGTGTGAAATTTGTTAAGTTTTTAAATACAAGATTTTATTATTTTGCCAACTTATATATAGGGCTGTTAATGAATGACACTACTGGACGTATTAGAGCTCTAATATTTCCAATGATATATATCGAAAACCCACCTTTACTAATACTTGCATCCCTCAAGACTCAACACACCCAAAGTCTCATTAATACACTGCGCATAATTCAATGATTCATAGGGCTTTCTCCCTGTCATTATCAGAAGAAAGTATGTCCAGGGAAGTGTCAATAATTGAAGAAAGAGCTAACAACAATTGTCATCCCTCAAATATAATAAACGGAATTATCCGAAAGAAAAAACACAAATAGCATATCATACTTACCCACGTATAGAATCAACTTATACAATTAAATATATTTCATTAACATAGTTTTGCCCTATCTGCGAAAAGATTGCAAATGTTATTTTAAAATAGCAATAAGAGTAGCTTTCAGAACTCACATGAAACTATACCAGGAATTTTTCAATAGTAAAGATAAAATGCTGGCAGATGACTTGACGCCCCTCACCGCCCAGGATCATTGCACTATGAACAGTTTCATAGATTCTGCAACAGTCACCGCGGATCTCGTGGTAAAGCCATCCACGTTTGCATTCAAATGAAAGTAAACCCACTTGTGAGACCAGTGTACTTTGGGTAGGCAAAAATTTGATGCAGTGCTGCAGCTGCATCAGTACTGGGTTGAGGCTACCGAAGATTACTTCTTCTCCACATCAGACAGTCACAGGTGATAACTAAACTATGGTGAAATAGGCTGTGATACTGAGACTCGCCAACACGCAACGGCCAGCGTGGCGTTTCAAAGCCAAACACCCCCCTTCAAAAATGCCAAGTTCAATAAAAATAACGGATGGACCCCAGGCGCACTGACCAAAAGTCAGTCTGCCTCAAGGATTCTGGGGGAGGCAAAAAATTGGCAAAACAATACACTAACTTAAAGATTGCTACTTATAACTGCAGAACTCTTAGACACGATGCACAACTCCTCGATCTTGAAAATGAGACAAGCAATATCAAATGGGACATCATAGGCTTTCCGAAGTGAGAAAACCAAAAGGACTATCCATTTTGCAATCAGGACATGCTCTATTCCACATAGGTGACACTGACAGCCAGAAGAGAGTAGGCTTTCACATCAACAGAAAAGTACTTTCCTTGATTGAGTGCACAAAGGGAATCTCAGATAGAATTGCTTAGATAACCCTGAAAATATCAGATGAACAAAGAATCAAACCGATTGAAGTGTACATGCCAACATCCACTCACGACGATGAAGAAGTTGAGCTTATGTACGAGGAAATTTCCAAAGCTAGAAAAGAAAATAAATGCCAAGAAGATATAGTAATGGAAGACTCCAATGCTATAATAGGGGACAAAAAAGGGAAAATGGAGAATATATTCTTGACTTGGAGACAGAAATGAGAGAGGACATATGCTTGCCAACTTTTTGGAACAACAGAAACTATACGCCATGAATACATTATTTGAAAAAAACAACAGAAAGTGGGCATGGATCAGTCCTGATTGAAAAACGAAATCGATTTCATATTATCTTCCTCTAAACAACTTATTACTGATGTAACAGCTCTGAACTCGTTCAATACAGGAAGTGAACCGATTTGTCCGAGCGAACTTAATAACGAAGAAAATAGCCAATCAGACTGAAAACAGAAAATCCAAAAAGACCACAATAGATATAGAATAATTGGGTAAAATTAAATTTTATACCAGGAAAAAATTATACGATACATAAATGATGAAGAAAACTTCTAATCTGAACCAAATGTCACAAAACATCACAAGAACACTCATAAAAACATCAGAAGTTGCAAGGAAGAAAGGAAAAGAAAGAATAAAATTTCAGATGAAACGAAGAAGAAAATACAGGAAAGGAAACAACCAAACAGATTAGGTCAGTATGCAACATACAGATACAGGCAAACGAGAAAAGAAGCAAGAACGATGATTAAAAAAGATCTAGAAGAACATTACAGAAAATTTGCTGAAAATGTAATAGACAAAGCAGCAAATAGTAGCTCAAAAGTCTCAGAAGAAAGGAATAGACAAAGCAGCAAATAGTAGCTCTAAAAGATGAGAGTGGCAGAGAGATAAGAAATAGGAACGAAATAATAGAGGTGACAAAACAATATTATGAAAATCCATACAACACACAAATCGAACGACCTCGAACAGCAACAGACACTAAAGTACTAAACGTTGGATCAGAAGAAACTCCAGAAATAAATGAACAAGAGATCCTACTCGCCTTAAAAACAATGAAAAACAATGAATCGATAGGGAAGGATAATATTTTGGCTGAAATGATTGAGAAAGCTCATGATATAAACGTACCAGAACTGAAGAATCTATTTAACGAATGTCTAGAACAACAAACTATACCAGACAACTGGAATTACGCCATCATCCTATTCAAGAAAGGAGATAAACAACTTCTGAAAAATTATAGACCGATCAGTTTACTGTCTCAGATTTATAAACTTTTTACACGGGTCATAACAAATAAAACAGAGAAAAAATTAGAATACTACCAACTGGTTGAAAAGGCGGCATACAGGAAGAGTTTCAGTACGTGCGATCATTTACTGACTGTGAAGATACTGATAGAAAAAATAACAGAATATAATCTCCCATTACACATGGCATTCGTAGACTTTGAAAAAGCCTTTGACTCTATCGAACACTGGTCTAGCCTTGGAAGGTATCTTCAAAGGGTTGGAGTGGGAGGGTTTGGGCATAAACATAAACGGTGAAAGATTGTCACATTTGAGATTTGCGGACGACATTGTTCTATTCGCTGAAAATGAAGAAGACCTACGGAAGATGCTCTCAGAATTAGAACAGGAGTCAAAGAAAATCGGTCTGAAAATCAATTTATAAAAAACGAAAATAATGAGTCCACAACTTGAACAAAATATTACGAAAAACGGTGAACACAGACAATGTCACATAATATATATACCTCGGACACAGATAGAGATTGGAAAACAAAATAAGGAGAACGAAATCAATAGGAGAAGGCGATCGGGATGGGTGACGTTCGGGAAACTCTCACATATATTGAAAAACAAAAAACTCCCCAATATCTGAGAACCAAAATATTTGACCAGTGTGTGCTCCCGGTTTTAACATACGGTGCACAAACGTGGATCCTCACGAGACAGTCAATAAACAAGCTGAAAGTAACGCAAAGATCAATGTTGGGCATCTCTTTGAGGGATAAAAAGCGAAACGAGTGGATAAGACAGAGAATAAAAGTAAAATATATAGTATACACCATTTCACATATCAAATGGGACTACGCCGGCCATGTTGCAAGAATCAGAGATGAAAGATGGAACAGTGAGATCATTAAATGGGGACCAAGGATAGGAAAGAGAGGAAGAGGAAGACCAATTATGCGGTGGTATGATGATATAAAAAGGGTGGCAGGACTGAAATGGATAGCGACAGCACAGAATAGGAATTTGGAAAAAGAGGTGGGAGGCCTATGCTCAAATTTGGGAGCGAGAAGGCTAATAAGAAGAAGAAAGTTAAAATTGATAGATTTGACAATACTGGAGTTTACAGGTTTTCCTCTATGGATTGTGAAGGCGTTTATATATGTCAGACTGGTCGTTCATTCAAAAACTAGATACAAAGAGCATCAATTAGATTACAATAACCATAGAACCGACGAATCTACTTCATCTTCACATTATATCGAAAATGGCCATCATTTTCATTTCATTTTCAAATTATTCACAGAATACCTGAAGGACGAAAGTTAGATTTCTTATTATCCACCGAAATTCCAATAAACTCCCCATAGAGATGATCTCCTGAACGACCAGTAAGGCCTAGCTTATTCGTCCATATTTGATATCTTTAAATAATAGTTGCTTTTAACATAATTCGTTTATTGCCTCTTGTTTATTAGTAATTTTATATATTCTTGTTTATGTATGTACGTATCTTAACTAATTTGACTCCTTAAATTCATTTTATAGGTAGTTATTTTGACAAAGGTCTTCAGGTTGATGCTGTTTATACAGACATGGCTAAAGCGTTTGATAAGGTGCATCATGCAACTTTGCTGCGAGTTCTAGAAGATTTTGGTGTGGTGGGTCCCTATTGAAATGGATCGAATCTTATCTATCGAATAGAATACATTATGTTGCGCTCAATGGCGCTCATTACGGTTCTATTTGTGTTACATCCAGTGTGCCCCAAGGGTCGCATTTGGGTCCACTGTTATTTTCTATCTACATAAATGACATTTCGAAATGTTTCCTGAGTACGCGGCATGATTTGTATGCCGACGATCTCAGAGTTTATAGTGACATTCGGTCCCATGACGATATTGTGTTGTTTCAGAGAGATCTGGACAGACATTTCTCTTTTTGTCAGACCAGGTATTTTTCATTAAACATTATAAAATACAAACATATAACTTCTTTGATGCTTCTTTTTCTGTTGATGGGTCTGTGATTGCGAGGGTAAACCGGATAAAGGAGCTCGGTATGTATCTCGATTCCAAACTGTCTTTCGAGTATCCCCGTGGATCATATCGTTTCAAAGGCTTTCAAAATGTTGGGGTTCGTTCTTAGAATAACCAGAAGTTTAAGTGATTCGAGATCTCTGAAACAATTATACTTTTCGTTGGTTAGAAGTAATTTGGAATATTGTGTGCCTGTTTGGTCCCCTCACTGTCATAAGTACATTGACAGAATTGAGCGGATTCAGAAAAAAAATTTTCAAAAATTTCAACTTCACATTCTTCATTCCAGAACAAGATTATAGTTTGAGTTTGCATCGTCACAAGATTTTGAGCCTGGAGTAGAGAAGAGTTATTTTTGACACAGTTTTCCTTTATCGAATATTAAATAATTCTTTCAATTATCCGCTAGTCAACTATCTCACTTTCAGCGTTTCAATTTATCTTAATCGTCGCAATGCACTCTTCTATGTTCCAAAGGCACTAACTAGTTTGTTTTATCATTCTGTGTTCTTGAGTATTATGCGTTTAAATATTAGCATTGACATTTTTCATGTATCTTTTTTATAGTTCAGAAATGCAGTTATCACATACCCTATTAGATCTGAGTCAGCATGATCTTCGAATTTTTCTGATTCTCACGAAAATTTCCTTGATTTTGTACTTTTTTAATAGTTCATTTGTTTCACTAGAAGTTTTTCTTTGCTTATTTAAAGTTACTTATAGTTAATATTTCTTAAGACATGATATCACATCTGCAAACTTTTTTGTTATAATTTTTGTGAAACCCTATAATTGGATCCTCTCTGTTGGGGTTCCTTTGTTTCATTAAATAAATAAATAAATTAAAATGTATTTCAACTTTAGTTCAGTACTCGTTGTCAGCTGAAGATGGTCAAGTGAACGAAATTGCAATCCTGAATTCCAATAAACTCTTGTGATAGTATAAAAACATAGTTCAATTTCTTATTATCATCATTATTAAGTAAGGTACCTACAGTTAATATGACCAGGGCTGGTAATATGGCCAAGACGTAATATTTTTTGAAAAAATTAATCTGCATTAAAGGTATCTGAGAAAGAAGGTGCAAAACAGTTTTCCTTCTTTAGGGAGTGGACAATTTGCTTATTAGATGTCACCACTTCTGCAGTGTTTCTTAACATGGCGAATTTTGAGCAAGTGGTTACGAGTGCTATGAAATTAAAGGTCAAGTTTTCACGAAAATTTTGCTACTACAGGTTAGTAATATTATCGTTTGCTATGTACAGGGTTTATATAACGTTTGAATTTGGGAGGCTTTTACTTGATAAAATTCCATTATCAATAATAAAAAACAACAAACAAGTACTGTGTTTTTTTGCGATTCGTAACGCGTTTCACTACACCGTAGCTTCTTCAGACGAATGAATACAGATATTATAATTATAATACATAACTCGTCGTGTCATCCGTATCAACATAAAATGTCAGCATTCAATAGTTTTATTCATAGATTGATTAACATCCCGTTATCACCAGAAAACTTCAACAAAGAATTAAATTTGATTAAACAAATAGCTGAAAATAATGGTTACAATCCCAAACTAATAAATAATATTTTAAATAAAAAACAAAGTAGAATCGCATTGAATGAAGTTTACCCTGTCGATAAATTGAAACAAAAATTCAACACCTTAACCTACGTTGGCATTACAAGTGAGAAACTGAAATCATTCTTAAGTAGGAATAATTTCAACATAGCTTTCCAAACTAATAATAATTTAGGCAAATATGTAAAAATAATAAAACCAAACCAGGTAAAACAATAAATCAGGTGTTTATAGATTGAATTGCAATGACTGTGATAATTTCTACATTGGTAGAACACATAGAAATTTCAATATTAGAATATCGGAACATAAACGCAGTTCTTCAAATAGAAAAACCAGATTCAAATTACGCGAATCATCTCTTAGAAAATAATCACTCTTTCGACCCACAGTTTGAAATTTTGCATACAGATGATAAATATTGGAAGGTAGATCTTTGGGAAACTTTAGAAATCAATAAATACAAACACTCAGATAGACTCATCAATGAACAAGTCGATTTAAGCCCTTCACCTCTATTGAATCTATTCAGGGAGCAATCTATCCCTTAATTTTATTGGATATACCTGTCATAAATAACCACTTAAGAAGAAGCAACCCAATAAGCTTGTAATTACTCAAGAACATTTATATTTATATTCTCATTCTTATTTTCTGTACATTCATTCGTCTGAAGAAGCTACGGTGTTGTGAAACGCGTTACGAATCGCAGTTATTAAGTAAAATTCCTTAAAACACAGTACTTGTTTGTTGTTTTTATTGTTTATATAATGTGTCAACAATATTGTTAATATAAGATTTTGCGTAAGCAATTATTTAAAAAAAAATGCTACATTTAAACTACCTGTTAGAAAATGTAGGCAAATATAGCCAACTTTAATGGCTAGTAATACGGCCATGGCCATATTTCTCTACGCTTTATCTTACAGATAAAGATGCCACTAAAGAATAAAGGTATTAGGCGGCCAATGGCTGGAAGAAAACATGACCAGGGATATAGAAGCCGTCAATGATGGTTTGTCTGTCAACAAAAGTAGTGAAACATTTAATGTTCCAAGGCGCATATTGAGGCGTTATTATGCCATAAATAAAACTGCAAAATCGACACTGGGGCGGAAGCCAATCCTAACGAAGAATCAGGAATTGGAACTTTTTCAGAGAATTGTACCCCTCTCTGAAATTGGTCACCCCCATACCCTAAGGTACTCCGTTCGTGTGTGTACAAATTCACGAAAATCGATAGCATCAAGAATCCGTTTATAAATAGAAAACGAAATGCCCTAGAAAATCTCGAAATTTAAAACCAGCCAGAGCACAGAAACTCAATCCGTTTATCGTTAATGACCATTTTAAAAAATCAGAAATTGTTCTAAAGGAACTGGACATCCTGAATAAACCAGAAAGGCTCTACAATATCGATGAAAAGGGCTGCAGGTTATGTCTACGCCATCAACAAAAAGTGTTGGTCAGGAGAGGAACTAGAAGGGTTCACGTCGTGGGAAATGAGCACGGTAAAAATGTTACGATTGTGGAATGCGGAAATGCATTGGGAGTGGCGATTCCTCCAATGATTTTGTTTAAAGGTAAGCGCATGAAACTTTGCCTCCTAAGAATGGAAAGACGGCTTACCACCTGGATCTGATGCAATAATGACTACAACTTTTGTTAGTTGGCTAGATCATTTCGCTAAGTATAAAGTTGCGGGTCGATGTTTGCTCATTTTGACGGAGCGAAATGTCATCTCGACTACAACATAGTAGACAAAGCTGATCAGTTAGAGATAACATTTTTTGCCTTCCAAGTAATACAACGCACGAACTCCAACCATTGGACAAGGCAGTATTCAGGGAATTTGAGTATTACTGAATGTTGAGGTCCTAAAATACCTGTCTAGTCATAGGGCCATGCTATAACCAAACATAGATTCGGTACGATTTTTTCAAAAGTTTGGACAAGGCGCTAACGCCAGCAAACATCAAATCAGGATTTGCAGCAATACGGATCTATCCGTTAAATAAGGATGCCATTCCTGAAATTGCCTATGCTCCGAGTACGGTAACTAATCGAGATCACGATGATATGACCATCACTCCAAATGACCTGTTAACTCCTGGACCTAGTAGTCAAACAAAGCATTTAAACAAGCGTCGAGCATCTTTACATAATAGTGATAATCCTGGACCTAGCAGCCTACCGAAAAATTCACAAAAGTGTCGAAAGTCACTGGAGCCTGCTCTGGAAAATCCTGGACCTAGTGGCCAAACAAAACATTCAAAGAAACGTCGAGTGTCTTTGGAGGAAAGCACTGGTTCAGAATCCGACGTAACTTTGCACGATGGTGAGAGTGATGACATGGAAGAAAGCAATTCTGAGGCTTGTGAAGAACAAGTCGAAGAAGACAATCTAAACGTTTCCTTTCAGGAATTTCTTAATACCCCTGATAAAACAACCCCTAAGAGCAAGGAGCCTCATAAACTGGGTCTTAATTGTGGAGCGCAAGTACTGAAAAAAGAATCATTTCAGAATGAAACTGAAACAATAAATGAAAACTCCGGGAAACAGTAAAAAGAAAAAAAATCAACTTTGGAAAAAAACAATCCATCAAACAAGACAGAAGAAGTAAATCTTTGAAAGAAATTTGGTTTTGTAAATTTTGCCGAGAAGATAGAATTGCAGACATGACATTATATCGCTTGCGAGGAATATGTGTATGAAGAATGCGTTGGTTTAACATCAGAAGATAAATTACAAGTGTTTTTATTCCCAGATTGTGATGATGATTGAATCTGGTTATTATCCGTAACGTTCTCTGTTCGATTTTTCTATTTTATCATATTGTTGATGTACTTTTGATATTTGAATTTGGAAGGCTTTTACTTGGTAAAATTCCATTATCAATAATAAAAACAAGTACTGTGTTTTAAGGAATTTTACTTAATAATTGCGATTCGTAACGCGTTTCACTACACCGTAGCTTCTTCAGACGAATGATTATGCAGAAAAATGTGAATGAGAATATAACTATAAATGTTCTTGAGTAATTAAAAGCTTATTAGGTTTGTATTTATTGATTTCTAAAGTTTCCCAAAGATCTACCTTCCAATATTTATTATCTGTATGCAAAATTTCAAACTGTGGGTCGAAAGAATGATTATTTTCTAAGAGATGATTCGCGTAATTTGAATCTGATTTTTTATTTGAAAAACTGCGTTTATGTTCCGATATTCTAATATTAAAATTTCTATGTGTTCTACCAATGTAGAAATTATCACAGTCATTGCAATTCAATCTATAAACACCTGATTTATTGTTTTAGCTGGTTTGGTTTTATTATTTTTATATATTTGCCTAAATTATTATTAGTTTGGAAAGCTATGTTGAAATTATTGCTACTTAAGAATGATTTCAGTTTCTCACTTGTAATGCCAACGTAGGTTAAGGTGTTGAATTTTTGTTTCAATTTATCGACAGGGTAAACTTCATTCAATGCAATTCTACTTTGTTTTTATTTAAAATATTATTTATTAGTTTGGGATTGTAACCATTATTTTGGCTATTTGTTTAATCAAATTCAGTTCTTTGTTGAAATTTTCTGGTGATAGCGGGATGTTAATCAATCTATGAATAAAACTATTGAATGCTGACATTTTATGTTGATATGGATGACACGACGAGTTATGTATTATAATATCTGTATGTGACGGCTTATGGTAAATTGCGAAAACATGTTTTCCATTTTGATTCGAAATTGTTACGTCTAAGAAATTTATCGAATTATTGCTTTCTATTTCGGTTGTGAATGCAATTTTTGGATGTAATGAATTTATATGATTTTCGAAAATTTTCAACTGTCTATCTGTTCCTGTGAAGCAAATTTAGATTTAAAATTGCAATGTTTTATTAGCAAGTCGTTGAGGAATTTTGAAAGTTTGAACGAAGGCACGAACGAACAGCACCTTCGTTCAAACTTTCAAAATTCCTCAACGACTTGCTAATAAAACATTGCAATTTTAAATCTGAATTTTCGGTCAAAAATTCATACGAACTTATTGCCAATATCAAAGATACCACTATACCACCTAATTCCAAACTTATTTCTTTCGATGTTAAGAATCTATTTCCCAACATTCCTCCAAAACATATATATTACTTAGTTGAGGAATTATTAGAAAGGAATCATGTCAATACTATCATTAAATCAGATATTCTTTCATTATTAAAAATTTGTTTAGATCAAAATTATTTCCATTTCAATTACAA
This sequence comes from Cryptolaemus montrouzieri, assembly GCA_013387265.2. Taxonomy (NCBI): domain Eukaryota; kingdom Metazoa; phylum Arthropoda; class Insecta; order Coleoptera; family Coccinellidae; genus Cryptolaemus; species Cryptolaemus montrouzieri. Next base: position 3,960,153 of record JABFTP020000083.1, on the reverse strand, counting down.
ATATTATACTATTGAAGACGGCTTGATTATGGGCAATCCGTTGAGTCCTTTGTTAGCAGAAATTTTCATGAATAACTTAGAGAAATTAATTCATAATCATCCACTCAGTAAATATTGTTTATACTGGTATCGCTATGTAGACGATATCATTATTTGCTTCACAGGAACAGATAGACAGTTGAAAATTTTCGAAAATCATATAAATTCATTACATCCAAAATTGCATTCACAACCGAAATAGAAAGCAATAATTCGATAAATTTCTTAGACGTAACAATTTCGAATGAAAATGGAAAACATGTTTTCGCAATTTACCATAAGCCGTCACATACAGATATTATAATACATAACTCGTCGTGTCATCCATATCAACATAAAATGTCAGCATTCAATAGTTTTATTCATAGATTGATTAACATCCCGCTATCACCAGAAAATTTCAACAAAGAACTAAATTTGATTAAACAAATAGCCAAAAATAATGGTTACAATCCCAAACTAATAAATAATATTTTAAATAAAAAACAAAGTAGAATCGCATTGAATGAAGTTTACCCTGTCGATAAATTGAATCAAAAATTCAACACCTTAACCTACGTTGGCATTACAAGTGAGAAACTGAAATCATTCTTAAGTAGCAATAATTTCAACATAGCTTTCCAAACTAATAATAATTTAGGCAAATATATAAAAATAATAAAACCAAACCAGGTAAAAACAATAAATCAGGTGTTTATAGATTGAATTGCAATGACTGTGATAATTTCTACATTGGTAGAACACATAGAAATTTTAATATTAGAATATCGGAACATAAACGCAGTTTTTCAAATAAAAAATCAGATTCAAATTACGCGAATCATCTCTTAGAAAATAATCATTCTTTCGACCCACAGTTTGAAATTTTGCATACAGATAATAAATATTGGAAGGTAGATCTTTGGGAAACTTTAGAAATAAATAAATACAAACACTCAGGTAGACTCATCAATGAACAAGTCGATTTAAGCCCTTCACCTCTATTGAATCTTTTCGGGGAGCAATCTATTCCTTAATTTTATTGGATATACCTGTCATAAATAACCACTTAGGAGGAGGCGACCAATAAGCTTTTAATTACTCAAGAACATTTATAGTTATATTCTCATTCACATTTTTCTGCATAATCATTCGTCTGAAGAAGCTACGGTGTAGTGAAACGCGTTACGAATCGCAATTATTAAGTAAAATTCCTTAAAACACAGTACTTGTTTTTATTACTTTTGATATCAATAAATTACTGCAGTTCCTCGTTTTTATTGTTCCTTATGTATTAAGATTGAGAAAAAAATGTAGTTCATTTCTTAGTCATGTGTGGCCATATTGACAACACCATGTTGGTAATATGGCCTAATTTTTTTTTTAAGGGGTCAAATCGAAAAACAGGTTCGTATGCCTTTTGGCAATAATGAGTGGACGAATAATACCATAAGGTTTTTAAATTGTGCTACAAATGATTTAAAGTAGTTTTCAAACATTCATAATATGCATTTGATTATTAGAGTGGCCATATTAGCTGCAGGTACCTTATAAAGTTTTTTAATCAGAATATAAAATCAGATCAGTTTGAGTAATCTCAAAATGTAGATAAAGTAATTTTTTTGGCTATTTTTAATATATTGTTGCAATTGTGAGGCATTGTTTATATTCTTACCTTGGGTAAAATTTAAATTTTTTTCCTCTCTTACTTTCGTCCAAAATTCTTACTTTAAAAGCTACAAGCGAATGAAGTAGTAAAAAAAAAGAATTTTTTCAATTTTTTTCACATTTCTCCCACCTTAATCGTAGCTTACCTGTTCATTGATGCGTATACCGCGATTATCGTTCTATAAGGTCTTCTGAAGCGATCTTAGAGAAAATCACATTGCAGACTCTTTCTTACATTCACACAGAAAACAAAATTTTATTACAGATGGACTCCGGTCTATTGTATGATTCATCATTCATTCAGAAACTGATTATTTGAAATCTAAGAATGAAATCACAAGCTGTTGTTATTGTTGTGGAATCTTCAATATCAACAATAATTCCTTCAATACATAACCAAAGATTTTCAGAAAGTCCACAACCTGTAATGTCTGGACAAAGTTAAGAAAGCTCAGGGTCAAGTAACCTCATTGAAATGGAGAGGCCAATTATGAAGTCAAGAAAAAATTGAGATTTTATACTGTTGGCCTCTCAAAACTGCCCAGTAATTGTAAAATAACCCTTTTTCTAGACTATAGATTTATTTCACACAAAAGCTTTGGATCACCTGTTTATGTAGTTCTCGAAGAAGCTACCGAAACAATTCATATAGAAGAAAGGAACAATTGTAAGAACAAAACGAGAGGAGAAGAAAGAACACATGATATTAAAAAGAGAACTTCATAAGTGAAGAAATTATACAGGGTGTCCGTGAATTGCGTATACAACGTTATACCACAAAATCTTCAGCTCAAAATAAGTCGATTTAGGCCAACTTACCTATATGAAAAGTTTCTTCGTTTGGCCGCTAGAGTTCGCCAAATCCAAAGATTTTTTTTCTTATTTTCAAATAATTCGAGAACAACTCGATCGATAGAAACCATATTTGGTATGCGTAATCGGGTGCGTTATTCACGTGTTTTAGTGATCCACTCAATGACCTTGACGTTTCACAAGTGTCCCTAAAAACTCGAATGTGTTTTTAATCAACCATAATTTTTCAACTGTCTGCGTTTGAGCAAAACTGTTTTAGACATTGAGTAGCCAGGCTAATTATCAAACTTTTTTGCTTCTTGAGAAATTTTGATATGATGAGCAGTTCAATCACAAAGAACAGTTTTTTAATTTCATGATTTCATTTTTTCAATCACCTAGCAAGTCGAAAATATCGCATTTGACCATGTTGGCTTTGGATTTATTTCTGTGATCTGTCAGATTGTCATTTTATTAGGCTTGACAACTAATTGTTGACACAACAGTGTTCTTTAAGTTCTTAACTTGGTATTTTGGTGATTTTTTTTTATTACTATTAGGCACGGAGATGTACAGTTATTCTGAAATGGTTGATATGGTTAAGGTGTACGGGTTTTGTCAAGGCAATGGACGTGAAAGCAGGAGAGTATATGCTGAAAGATTTGCAGATCGCATAGTGCCGAACCACCAAACGTTTGGAAATCTGGAGAGGAGCCTCCACGAGGATGGTAGCTTCAAGCCCAGGAATTTAGATCGAGGACGACAACGAACAGTAAGGACGGTAGAACGCGAAGAACACATTTTGGACATGGTTGAGAAAAACCCACAATTCAGCACGCGGCCTTTAGGTTTGCAGTTGGTTGTTCCTAAAACAATGATTTATGATGTCTTGAAGGAACAATTATATCATACTTATCACATTCAGAAAGTTCAGGAATTACTTCCCAACGATCCTGAGAATCGCCTAACTTTCTGCCGATTTATCCAAGAGAAGAGAATTCAGGATCTCCACTTTTACTAGGTCTGGCATCACTAACCTTCGGAATGAACACGTGTACAGTGTCGAAAATCCACATGCTTTTACAACTACACATCATCAGAATCAATTCAAAATCAGTGTATGAAATCTAACCTAACCTAACCTAACGATCCTGAGAATCGCCTAACTTTATGCCGATTTATCCAAGAGAAGAGAATTCAGGATCTCCACTTTTACTAGGTCTGGCATCACTAACCTCCGGAATGAACACGTGTACAGTGTCGAAAATCCACATGCTTTCACAACTACACATCATCAGAATCAATTCAAAATCAGTGTATGAAATCTAACCTAACCTAACCTAACTATCCTGAGAATCGCCTAACTTTATGCCGATTTATCCAAGAGAAGAGAATTCAGGATCTCCACTTTTACTAGGTCTGGCATCACTAACCTTCGGAATGAACACGTGTACAGTGTCGAAAATCCACATGCTTTTACAACTACACATCATCAGAATCAATTCAAAATCAGTGTATGAAATCTAACCTAACCTAACCTAACGATCCTGAGAATCGCCTAACTTTATGCCGATTTATCCAAGAGAAGAGAATTCAGGATCTCCACTTTTACTAGGTCTGGCATCAGTAACCTTCGGAATGAACACGTGTACAGTGTCGAAAATCCACATGCTTTTACAACTACACATCATCAGAATCAATTCAAAATTAGTGTATGAAATCTAACCTAACCTAACCTAACGATCCTGAGAATCGCCTAACTTTATGCCGATTTATCCAAGAAGAGAATTCAGGATCTCCACTTTTACTAGGTCTGGCATCACTAACCTCCGGAATGAACACGTGTACAGTGTCGAAAATCCACATGCTTTCACAACTACACATCATCAGAATCAATTCAAAATCAGTGTATGAAATCTAACCTAACCTAACCTAACGATCCTGAGAATCGCCTAACTTTATGCCGATTTATCCAAGAGAAGAGAATTCAGGATCTCCACTTTTACTAGGTCTGGCATCACTAACCTTCGGAATGAACACGTGTACAGTGTCGAAAATCCACATGCTTTTACAACTACACATCATCAGAATCAATTCAAAATTAGTGTATGAAATCTAACCTAACCTAACCTAACATAACGATACTGAGAATCGCCTAACTTTCTGCCGATTTATCCAAGAAAAGAGAATTCAGGATCTCCACTTTTACTAGATCTGGCATCACTAACCTTCGGAATGAACACGTGTACAGTGTCGAAAATCCACATGCTTTTACAACTACACATCATCAGAATCAATTCAAAATTAGTGTATGAAATCTAACCTAACCTAACCTAACCTAACATAACGATACTGAGAATCGCCTAACTTTCTGCCGATTTATCCAAGAAAAGAGAATTCAGGATCTCCACTTTTACTAGATCTGGCATCACTAACCTTCGGAATGAACACGTGTACAGTGTCGAAAGTCCACATGCTTTTACAACTACACATCATCAGAATCAATTCAAAATTAGTGTATGAAATCTAACCTAACCTAACCTAACCTAACATAACGATACTGAGAATCGCTTAACTTTCTGCCGATTTATCCAAGAAAAGAGAATTCAGGATCTCCACTTTTACTAGATCTGGCATCACTAACCTTCGGAATGAACACGAGTACAGTGTCGAAAATCCACATGCTTTTACAACTACACATCATCAGAATCAATTCAAAATTAGTGTATGAAATCTAACCTAACCTAACCTAACTATCCTGAGAATCGCCTAACTTTATGCCGATTTATCCAAGAGAAGAGAATTCAGGATCTCCACTTTTACTAGGTCTGGCATCACTAACCTTCGGAATGAACACGTACAGTGTCGAAAATCCACATGCTTTCACAACTACACATCATCAGAATCAATTCAAAATCAGTGTATGAAATCTAACCTAACCTAACCTAACTATCCTGAGAATCGCCTAACTTTATGCCGATTTATCCAAGAGAATTCAGGATCTCCACTTTTACTAGGTCTGGCATCACTAACTTTCGGAATGAACACGTGTACAGTGTCGAAAATCCACATGCTTTACAACTACACATCATCAGAATCAATTCAAAATTAGTGTATGAAATCTAACCTAACCTAACCTAACTATCCTGAGAATCGCCTAACTTTATGCCGATTTATCCAAGAGAAGAGAATTCAGGATCTCCACTTTTACTAGGTCTGGCATCACTAACCTTCGGAATGAACACGTGTACAGTGTCGAAAATCCACATGCTTTCACAACTACACATCATCAGAATCAATTCAAAATCAGTGTATGAAATCTAACCTAACCTAACCTAACTATCCTGAGAATCGCCTAACTTTATGCCGATTTATCCAAGAGAAGAGAATTCAGGATCTCCACTTTTACTAGGTCTGGCATCACTAACTTTCGGAATGAACACGTGTACAGTGTCGAAAATCCACATGCTTTTACAACTACACATCACCAGAATCAATTCAAAATTAGTGTATGAAATCTAACCTAACCTAACCTAACCTAACATAACGATACTGAGAATCGCTTAACTTTCTGCCGATTTATCCAAGAAAAGAGAATTCAGGATCTCCACTTTTACTAGATCTGGCATCACTAACCTTCGGAATGAACACGAGTACAGTGTCGAAAATCCACATGCTTTCACAACTACACATCATCAGAATCAATTCAAAATTAACGTATGGATTTCAGTAATTGACAATTTCATTATTGGTCCGGTAGTGATTTCAGACCGATTAAACGGAGAAGCATATTTGAATTTTTTGCAAGAAACTTTGCAGGATTTGTTGGACGATATTCCTGTATTACAGCGTGCAGAAATTTGTTTTATGCACGACGGTGCACCTCTCCACTTTACTTAAGCGCTTCGTGAGTTCTTACATGGACAGTATGCAAATCGTTGGATCAGAAGGGGAGTTGACGCTCCTGCAAGTTGGCCAGCACGATCTCCCGACTTGACACCGTGCGACTTCTTTCTTTAGGGTGCTTTTAAATCTAGAGTCTACTCTTCTCCAATTGATACCCGAGAAGAGTTACATATGAGAATTTCAAATGCGGCCAACTCCTTCCAAAATGACCCTGAAGTAATGCCAATGGTCCAATTTAATTTCTTAAAGACGATTAATTCCTGTATTAAGCAAAATGGTGAAATTTTTGAACATTTACTATAATTGGTGAACAATTGTAGCAATTATGTTGCCCTTCATATAGATGTGCCATTTTTGGCTGAGAAAAAGCGTTTGGATTACAGGAATGTTCAATTTATGTTCAACAGGGGTGATTATATCGGAATGAATAGTTTTTTAGGCTCTTGTGATTGGTCTGTGGACAACAATGATATCGAAAGGACAGTATGTAAGTTTTATAATAATGTGTGCGAGGCAATGTATCGATTTATACCTCTAAAGACTTTTGCACCTAGTAGATATCCAAAATGGTTTAATTCAGAGCTTATAAATATGGTGTGACGCAAAAATAGAGTTCATAGGTAGTATAAGAGGACGGGATCTCGTGAGGATTATTTGCGATTCAGGGAGCTTAGAGCTTTTGTCTTGAGCTTGGATCTTGTTTGTATTCCAGGTATATTGATTCTGTTGAGCCAGATATCAGGTCGAGTCCCCAGAACTTTTGGAGATATATCAATCACAAGAAGTATTCGCATGAATTACCGAATACCTTGGAGTACGGGGGTGTAAGCTCATAAGATGGAGGTGAAATAGTTAATTGTTTTGCTGATTTTTTCTCTAAAGTGTATAGTAAGGAGTATGTCGTGCCACCCTATTTTGAATATGATAAGGTGGTGGATTTATCGTCAATACAGTTCACACAAAGCGAAATTTTTGAGTTGATAAGTGTGTCAAAGCTCAAAACTTCAGTTGGACCCGATGGAGTCCCAACTTTTATCTTGAAGAAATGTATTTTCACTTTGGTTGGTCCGATATATGACCTTTATAATTTGTCGTTGAGAAGTGGAGTTTCCATCATTTTGGAAGTTGAGTTTTTGGTTCCCATATTCAAATCAGGCGATAAATTAGTTGTAACTATAGAGGAATATGCATTCAATCTGCATTGCCCAAATTATTGGAGTGCATGATAAGCAATTATTTATCTTGGGTGTGCACATCAGTTATAATAAAAGAACAACATGGCTTCCGCAAGCAACGCTCCACAATCTCTAATTTACTTTTCTTCACCAGTGATATCGTGAAATTCTTCGATGGGGGATACCAGCTCGACTCCATATATACCGACTTTTCCAAGGCGTTTGATAAAGTGGAACACAATCTGCTTATTTGTAAACTCTTTGCACTCGGGTTGAGGGGGTCATTACTGGAATAGATTCGTAGTTTTTATACTACCGGAAGCAGATAGTTCGGTACAAAAACTTTTATTCAGAAGAGATTTGTGTGAGTTCCGGTGTTCCCCAGGGATCTCACATTGGGCCTTTTCTATTTAACGTCTTTGTTAACGACGTTGGACGAATTTTGTCAACTGATTTCCTTCTTTTTGCCGATGTTATTAAGGTTTATTCGATTATTATAAGTGTTTCTGATGCTGAGTATCTGCAGTGTCAGTTTGACAGTCTTTATGAGTGGACGGAACAGAACCATCTCTATATCAACCTTAGCAAGTGCTCTGTTATCACATATACACGATGCAAAGAGAAAATTGAATATCGGTATGATGTTGGAGGGCAGATTTTGGCCCGCGTCAGCTCGGTCAGAGATCTGGGGATCACACTCGATGAGGCTCTGAATTTTAACGAACACATCAAATGTTACGAAGAAGGCATTTCAAATGCTCGGTTTTGTGCTGCGTAACTCTGACGATTTCTCTCCCGATGTTCTGAAGCTGCTAAACTGTTCCTTGGTACGTTCGGTGGTGGAATATGGTTGCATGGTTTGGTCCCCACATACCTCAGTTTCCATAGATTGCCTGGAAAGGGTGCAGAGAAGATGTCTTCGATACTTTGCGTTTTGATCTGGACTGACCATCTGCGAGCGCTCAATAATTGTGATGAGTGAAAGACATAACTTGAAATCACTCAAATGTAGAAGAAGCATTTCTGATGGGTGTCTCTCATATAAAATTTTTAATGGTCTAATAGATTGTCCTGAACTATTAGCATTATTCAACTTCAATGTTCCAATTAGAATAACTAGGTTTACACCATTGTTTAGGGAAAGAATTTGCTGAAAGAATTGCTCAAGGAACTTCTTCACAGATCGCTCGGTTGCTATTGCGAACAAATACACACTCACGTTGATCTCTTTGCCGTTTCGCTGCATTCATTGAAAATGCTATTGGAACTCTTTTTGTAGCGGTGGCATTCATGTTTTCGTTGTTGATTGCTTGTTTTCATTTCGCGTCTTATGGATTGTCATTGAAAATTTCTGATGCTGTTTTATGTAAAGTTATGTTTTGTTCAATATTTGAAATTATTGTTATGCATTTTTCATTCGACATTAGGATTCAATTTTATACACATATGTCAATTATGATGTATTAAAGTATAATAAATAAATAAATGAATAATTGAATGAAATTTTGAGTGTACTAAATAATCGTTATTCTGAAGTCATTTGTTTTCTCTTATTTTGTTTCCAACTGGCCAACCTGTTTTCATATTTTTAAATAGTTATTGTGAAAAACTTAATAAATTTCTTTCTCGAATTTTTCGATTTTTCTACTACTGAACATTGAATTTCCTATTTGCTTGATCCGATTTATCGGACATCATTTTGTAAACAAGAGGTTGTCAAGCATAATAAAAGGGCAATCTGCCAGATTACAGAAACAAATCGAAATACCAAATATGGTTTCTATTGATCGAGTCGTTCTAGAATTATTTGAAAAATAAGAAAAAAATCCTTGGATTTGGCGAATTCTAGCGGCCAAACAAAGAAACTTCATGTAGGTAAGTTGACCTAAATCGACTTATTTCGAGCTGAAGAACCTATGGTACCGCGTTATACACGCAATTCACGGACACCCTGTATGTAAATTTATATGATGAATGTGCTGAATAGTTGAATTTTTTCTTCAGCTTGTATCTTAATTTTGAAATTTCTAGGTTTACATATAAACATACGTTTTATGTTTTTATAGTGTTAGCTAATGCTAATCTAAATATTTACCGTTTTTTACAGTCGACTGTTATCCAGTGATCATTTGTTTCATGATTATTATTTTCACAAACAATGGTTGAATGCAACTATTTTTTATATTGGCTATTTGCTATGATTAATATTTTCTCTTGGTGATTAGAAGCTTGAAAATTTGTTTCAAGAAGATAAATTTCATGTTTCTTCAGAATTGAAACAGTTGGTCAGGAGAAATTCTAGAAATTATTTCGGTGGTTAGTAGTGGACTGAAAACAAAATCGGCCTGATTTCGTTTTCAGTCCACTTATATGTCGAATCATGGATTAGCTCAGCCATATATACATATTGAGTGACACCATCCAAGAGTTTACAAAAGTTCTCGAACACTTATTATGTTTTTTCTGATAACCTATATTTTTAGGGATTTTCATTGTCAATACCATGTACACTTATTTTTCTAATCTATACTGTTGTGACTACCTTCAAAACTTATAATAAAAAATTCCTCCAAACATAACACAAAAAATTACTTAATTCGTGAAGAATATTCCATCAGCTCATTGATTATTGAAACTCTTGAAATTTGAATGTGATATGCGATTTCTTGCACGTGGATATAATGATGGGGGTGGTTGAATTAAATCTGCATTATTAATATTGAAATTCAAAGGTTTGAATTCTTTTCCGATAGTGATGGTTTCTGGTTTGATCAATTTAATGTTGTTTTTGAAGGTTCCTTTCACATCTGGAGAATTTTCTGCTTGTAGTACAGTATGTTCCATTTTTACTCTCTTGTTTCTATAATAAATGACTTCACCTATTAGAGTCAGCATCGCTAACGCTAGTCCAAATATTGTAGCAATGAAAACTCCACCTGAAAATTATTTGTTTGTTGAAAATTTGTATGAAAATAGATTTTTTCAGAAATTCAGATTATGCCTTCAAAGGTGAGTTGAGGTTCCAAGTTTCATTGTGAAGGGTATAATAAATTGATGTGCTTCGATGTGTGTAATTCGATGGGGCGGATTGGGATCCATTATTGGAAATTTCTGTACATTCTTGTTGGTGTCTCTAACGCAAGGTTTCCCAACCTTTATTTCACTGAGCCTCCCCAATTCGAAAATAATATTCTCATGCCCCTTTAAGTTTAAAAACATTAAAAACACACAATTTTTCTTCACAACTACACTCGGAGGCAAAATTAGCGGAACACTCGAAAATTTAACCAAATTCGAAGTTGATATTTTTCCTAATTCTCAACCGATTTGGATGATTTGTTCGGCAAGTTATAGATCAACTCTTCTGCTTTGTAGAAATTATAAGAGAAAACAAAAAAAATTTGAAAAAAATTTTATACGGGGGCAAAACTAAAAGTGTTTTTTTTGTCAAAAATTCGTAACACCCTGTGGAATTTCGTGGTCCGAGTTGAAACGTACAATATCATAGTCTGTCAAGACACATCTTCCTACAGTAACGCCCTTCTTGTTTCATGCGTTTATCTCTATTTTTGCAAAATATATTCAATTTCAAGTGGAAAATCACCATTTTGGAGAAATTCCATTGAATCAAGAAATTGTCATTAAAATTCGTCTATCAATTTGGAATTTTCTTATTATCACTCAGGCGTGTCGAAATTGTCGTTTGCGATTTTTATGTTCGAATTGCATTAGTTATTGATGACAATTTGGTTAATTTGGTGAAAATTAGGAATTCATAGGAGATAACAGTCGGTAGGTATTAAAATACACAACCGAATTCTGGGACCATTGATAAAACTTTTCATTTACACATGTGCACACCTTTTTTTATCAAATATGAAATACAACACACGTTTTTTTTGTATATGACCACATTTGCACTTGTTTAAAGAAAGAGAGTTTTCCATTCTTTGATTCGATACAAATTCGATCGGTTGCGGTGTTTTGTGATTCTTTTACTGTTGACGATTTGAAACGGTATTTTTCATTCAGAATGAGAGATTTATCACCAACCTCAGTAGCAAGGGCAGTTACATTGATCGAGGAAGGGCGCACCTACCGCTCAGTCGGTACCATGTTGGGTGTCTCGACGTCGGTTATTCATCGAATCTACCGACGTCACAGGGAAACTGGATTGTACGTGAAGAGGCAAGGACAAGGAAGATATTGGGCAACCCGCGCTATACATGACCGTTTTATCGTCAATCAAACCATAAGAAATCCTCGTCTTACTGCTGTTCAGGTACATAACCTTTTACAAGCAGTGGATAACATTAACGTCAGTGTGAGGACAGTTAGAAGACGATTAAATGAAGTTGGTCTGAGATCATACGCGCAAGCAAGAGCACCAAGACTCGATAGAGCCCATCGGGTAGCAAGATTGGCGTTTGCTAGGGAGCATGTAGCATGGACAATCAACCAGTGGAGACGAGTTTTATAAGTGATGAGAGCCGATATTGTGTGAATTTCGTGGATGGTAGAGATAGAATATGGAGGCATCGAGGGAACGGTACAATCAAGCGAACTTCGCAGGAACTGAGCAATACGGTGGAGGGTCAGTTATGATATGGGTGGCATATGCTTGGGAGTACGAACAGAACTGGAGATTATTGGCAATGGATCACTCAATGCCCATCGGTATATAACAGAAATCTTGGAGCCCCATGTTGTGCCTTTTGCTCCTTACATAGGGGAAAATTTCCTTTTTATGCACGATAACGCGCGCCCTCATACTGCGCGCATAGTGATAGAATATCTCAATGAAGTTGGGATCACACGAATGGACTGGCTGTCGCGGTCACCGGATTTAAACCCGATCGAACACGTTTGGGACATTCTTGGAAGAAGGGTTCGACAACGGAATCCAGGCAACGTTGAAGAGCTGACATTGGCTTTGGTGGAAGAGTGGGACAACATACCTCAACAGATGATAGACAACATCATTGGGAGTATGCGATATCGTATGCGCGCTGTAATAAGAGCTCGGTGGGTCATACTCGCTACTAAAATCAAATGTTTTTTTGTGGGTCATCATGAACATTTTTCTCAACATGTTCATTTCATTTCACGAGTGTATCGCCAGGATACACACCTGCTCTCAATTTTGGACAGGAATGATAATTATCAATGAGTGTCACACAAAAATTCAAAATAAATGTGCAAAATCAACGATTTTTCCAGTGTACTTCGAGTTCTCCCGGAGCGTGAAATTGGCCAGTGAATTTCAAAAATTTTCATTTCGTTAGATTTCCGCTTCTCTAATTTTGATTTTATTTTTTGGCTAACCTTCGATCTTATGCATCTACGCAAGATTAAAAATAAATTCTTGAAATTTGTGACTTTTCGCTTCAAATTGGATATCTCTTGTAAAAATAGAGATAAATGCATAAAACAAGAAGGGCGTTACTACAGGAAGATGTGTCTTGACAGACCATGATATTGTACGTTTCAACTCGGACCACGAAATTCCACAGGGTGTTGGGAATTTTTGACAAGAAAAACACTTTTAGTTTTGCCCCCGTATAAATTTTTTTTCAATTTTTTTTTGTTTTCTCTTATAATTTCTACAAAGCAGAAGAGTTGATCTATAACTTGCCGAAAAAATCATCTAAATCGGTTGAGAATTAGGAAAAATATCGAACTTTGAATTTGGTTAAATTTTGGAGTGTTCCGCTAATTTTGCCTACGAGTGTATATTATATATTTGAATTAAAATTAAAAACAAAGAGTTCCATACAGATATTTGTAGATATTTATGTTTTAAGGATCTAATAAGAGATGATATATGTATATACACTTGAAAACCATTAATTACTTTCACATTTAGGTAAATATGTTAGTTTTATTTTAACTATTAAATACTAATGAGATACTTGAGCTTGCATGTTCTGTACCAGTATGTAGATTCTGGGTTCAGTCTTTTCTAGAGCAATGGTTAAATCGCTATTGACGGCAAGACGATTTCGCTGTTTAGTTTTCATTAAAACCATAGCTGAAAAACCTGTCTCACATGAATATGGAAAATGGAATAATTATTCTCAAAGCAAGTGAAGCAATTTTGAGATTAACAGGAAATCGTTTGACCCAAAATTTCTCTAATGTCAAGAGATGGAAGTCATCTTTCATGGTCGAGTCATCTTCAGGCAAATCTGAGACATCGACAACAAATGGATTTCTGGTCATGCGCCATATTGGTGACTCGGAATTAACACCTCGAAAGTACAGGTGAAATTCGTTTTCCAATGTTTGTAGATTAGTTTCTATTTCAAATTTCAAATCATTATCCAGTTTTTGATCATAAATCCCTTCGGATAGCCGTGAAAAAGGAAATGTGTTTTCAGCAGATACCTTATTTTCCCAAAGTTGAAGCTTTAATATGAAACCTTGAATATGATCATAGTTACTAATCAAATTGCCATTTCTGCCTTGAAGTTTCAAGTTTAGCTGATTCAGAGCCTCAGAAATATCAGCTAAATAGGCCAGTTTCCACTGACATTTTTCATCTTTGAATAGTTGCATAAAATTATAATTTTCTCTAAATTCAAGAAAGAGGATGACCTCTTCTCTTAATTCATAAAGGCGAGCTAACATGTTGCCTTTTGACAACCAGCGCACTTCTGTGTGGAATAAGAGGACCTTGTGATCAGAATCGAGATCCTCGCAAAGCAAAGTGAATAGCCGACTGTTAAATGCACTACTTTTGATATAGTTAACGATCTTTATGGCAGAGTTTAAAATCTGGCATAAATTCTGTGGCAAAGTTTTCGAAGCCAAAGCTTCCCGATGAATAACACAATGCGTACTAACTAAGGCGGGGTTCTTTTCCTTAAGTTTTTGGCTTAGCCTGATCGTGAACCTATCATTGCAGGAGCGCCGTCTGTGCATAGTCCAATAAGTTTACTCCAATCCAAGTCATTTCTTTCGATGAAGTCCGATATTAAATTGAATATATCTTCAGATGTAGTGCCTGCTGCTAACGATTGGGAGTGAAAAATCTCTTCCTCAATGTGATCTCCGCTGACATATCTAATATAAATGATTAGTTCTGCACAATTAACGATGTCTGTGGACTCATCACAACAAATGGCAAAGAATGGTGATACTTTGACTTTATTTATAATTTGTAATTTTATGTCCGATGCAATATCGTCGATTCTTCGCTTGACAGTGTTATTAGAGAGATATGGAATTAATTTTTTGCTCTGATTATTCTCCAAATATTATTTTCGTGGTTCAAGGATACATGGTTTGATTAAATCCTCCCCGATGGTGTGAGGTTTTTTTTTGTTTTGCTATCAAAAGAGCTATTTCAAATGAAGCTTTGAGATGTTTTGATACACCTGCATGATAACTTCCTATCTCATGCGCTTGAGTGATTCTGCCTTGAATGAAAAAAACTCTTTGAATTTCGAAACCAGAGTAGGATGTTGCTGGTTCTAATGCCTCTCAAGACGAGTGGGCCTCATGCTATCATTGCTCAAAACTTTCAGGCATATTACACACTGCGGCAATTGTAGCTCGTCTTTTTCTATGAAGGTAAATCCAAATTTAATATAATCTTCCGAAAACTTTCTTTTTTTAGCTGCCATTTCTAATCTGTAACAATAGTACATACACATTTATACTAGGCTTGAGTGACGTACCTAGTCGCGAATGACGTTGTTTCGAAAAACATTTTCACTGCCTCATACGTTCGAATCCTTAAAATCGAAATTCGAAAACATCATGTGGCAGTGAAAATGTTTTTCGAAGCAACGTCATTCAAGCCTATGATCATTCGAACCTGTGTGGTTGTGGAAAAAAATATCGCACCAGCATATTTCGCAGCAGCGGCGTTCGAACATGCATAAATGATCAGAATGTAACCCAGAATGTACAAATACTTGCGAAATGAAATTAAAAAAAAATAATTACTTTATTTATGAATTAGGTATCTCAATATCAATACAAAACTTTATCGCCTCTGCCAATATGGTTGAATAGATAAAAAAGTGATTAAACTAATTATTTGAATACTATTGCGATTTAATGACACCGTAACTTAATAAACTTACCTTGTATTAAAGTGGAGACACAATTTACTTCTAAATATCTCACAAACAACAATTTCACATTCAAATATACAGGGTGCTTCAAGGAAAACTAAACTCAGGCTTTATCTAACAAGAAATTCATTTCTGATTAAAACGCAAAAACAGGTCAATTTTTGTTTCAAGGGGGACATCTTTTGGGGTACAATACTTGCCTGAAATATCAACCCCTAAGGGGGGGTTGCAATCCTTGAACATTTTGAAAAGGGAAGATGGGTCGAGTGATAACTCAAAAGAAAGGTGGTATCTTTGTCTACATTGCTTTGAACGAATTTCTATTCCTAATTGAAAACTGTAAAAGATATAGAGTGAGCAACTGAAAGATAGGAAAGACTATTGCCCTGAGACTATTCAAGTTTCAGTGAACTAAAATGGAACAGATCCATGCTGATCAATGGCAGTCATCATCAAGTACCATCCTCATCTCGAATTTCAACGCCTAGAGCAGGGGTGACCACCCATGATAATTTGGAAGAGGTAAGATGGATCGATTGATATCTTGAAAGAAAGGTATTATCTTTGTCTCCATCCCCGTGAATGAATTTTCATTATTGATTGAAAAACTGTAGAAGATACATAGTGAGCTACTGGAATTTTCAAGGGTTGTCACCCCTGCTCCAGGGGTTGAAATTCGAGATGAGGATGGTACTTTATGATGACTGCCATTGATCAGCATGGATCTGTTCTATTTCAACTCACTGAAACTTGAAAAGTCCCAGGGAAATACTCATCCCTATCTTTCAGCTGCTCGCCCTGTATCTTCTACATTTTTCAATTAAAAATGGAAATTCCTTCAAGGCAATGTACACGAAGATACCACCTTTTTTTTGAGTCATCACTCGACTCATCTTTTCTATTCAAAATGTTCAAGGATTGCAACCCCCGCTTAGGGGGTTGATATTTCAGGCAAGTATTGTACCCCAAAAGATGTCTCTCTTGAAACAAAAATTGACCTGTTTTTGCGTTTCGATCAGAAATGAATATCTTGGTAGATATAGCTTCTGTTTAGTTTTCGTTGAAGCACCCTGTATGTTAACAAAAACGCAACTTGGAGCGAACTGACAGTACGAGTACGATTCGCAAATGCTCTCAATTGTTACGAGTGATAGATGGTTGCAAGGGGGAAGGTAGGGCGGGGGTTAGCGTGAGTGTCGTGTTGTGACTTGTCGAAACTTGTATATGCAGAGCGCAATACACACTGAGTCCGCCGGGCCGACCACATATGTCGGCAACTTTTTGTCTTTGATTTGATTCTTTTCATACAGGCCGACGGGTTGTATCGGCGGCCCGGCGGGCTTAGTGTGTATTGCGCTCAAGTACTATTTCCGGAAATTAAACGTACCGATTACGCCCCCCTGGTTGGGAACTCCTGCTCTAACCGGTGTCTTTTCGAAACTGCCAAAAAGTTTAAGTCCCTATAAACTTCTCAATAATCAATGGAAAAGAACGATTTTCAAGACATTATTTCCATCAATGGCATAAAAAATATTGCCGAAAAATAAATTCGAAAATTCCAGGACCGGACTGAAACATCTTTATTTTCAATGCTCTGGCAGAAATATCACCCTGGATATTGAATTTTTAACACATATTATTTTTTCCTCGAAAAGGCACATTAAGAAGTTGAATAATCAGTTATAAAATTTCTTGGCACACCTACCATTTTTTCATCGGGAGTCGATTTTTACAAACCCTTCATTTTTGGTCCGGAAATATTTTTGAAAACGAGTAAAAACAGAAAAATACCTTTACATTTAACGTCGTCTAACACCGTACTGAATGATACGTTGAATTCCTCATCAAATTCGACTAGAAGGTTCTGGTTTGAAAATATGCAGGGTGGGACTCAGATTTTCTGAAAATCTGGTGTCGAAGCATACGATACTCTAGTCTTAATATTGAGCACCTATTTGTCGCAATTAAAATTGGTACCTTGAAAATAATTCTGGGTGGTACTTATATTCCTCCAGGTTCACACCGCGACTTATATGTGTCTGACTGTGAAGCACTTGAGAATATTCATTTGGAAAATCCTGATACTAAATTCGTTCTTTGTGGGGAATTATAATATTCCAGAAGTCAGTTGGATTGATGGTGAGTTTGTTCTTACTAGTTCAGGTCATTCATCTTATTGTATGATTGACTGTTTATCCTTTATGGACTTACACCAGGTCAACAAGCTACCTAACAGTCGTGGTGTGTTTTCGGATTTGATTTATACCTCGTCTCCTGACGTAGTGGTTAGTTGTGCGGAAGAGCTTTTTTGTCATAATTCTGTGCATCATTACGGATATTCTTTTTCAGTGATGTTTTCGGAGTCGCAAGACCCCGACCTAAAATTTAATTCAGATGTTGTTGATCAATTGTACGATTTTAAGAATGGCAATTATATTGGTTTGTGTGACTTGTTCAACTCTAGTATTGGAGTTTTTGTAGTTCTGATGATGTGAATGTAGCCTTGAGCACTTTTTATTCAATCTTGTAATTCGGTATTGAAAGGTTTGTACCAAAGAAAGTAAATCGAGGTAAATATTAGGGAAAAAGGGGTAATGGGAGTCACTTAAGCAAGAAATTGAATAAAATACAAAATATTTGTATAAACTTTATGAAAATCAACACTTACGATAGCATTCTCATTAAACTATTAGTTTCATTACCTTTGGAATGATAAATTACTAACAAATAAACTCTTTTAAAAAATCAGCCTTGGCCACAATTGTCCGCACATGAGGGTAATTATAGTCACTATGCGGACAATGGTAGTCAGGCCACCCCCTAACATTTATCACACACATATCAACGTGATGAATCCCACCCAGTGCAGTCTTGGTGTGCCCACAATCGTTATTGTGACCAAATTCACCGCATTCGAGGTATTTATTTAAATCATCGTCTTCGTCGTCATCGTAAATTTTGGTAAGACTGATGTCTGATTGCGAAGAGCTGTTTGGCTTATTTGCCACTTGTTTTTTCTGTTTTCCTTTAGCTTTCGGTGCTGCATTTTTGCCTATTGATGGTTTAGAAGTTCTTACAGTTTTTGCTGCTTTTGTTGCTTTCTTATTTTCTTTTTCTATGAGACTATCTTTGACGGGTGTTGATGTTGAAATCTTTGCGTGTTGCTTCATTTGTCCTTTCCTTACGGGTCTTTCACAAGAATTTGGGTCGGAAATGGAAGCAGATTTGTGATGTTTGATTGTATAGTTCCGGACGAGGTGAATGGCGTTGCATTCATTACTGGGGGTGATCTAAGCAGCCTTGTATCTATTGTAGCAGATGATGTCAATGGTACAGGATCTATGGTAGCAGATGATGTCGATGGCACAACATTTATGGTAGCAGGTGACGTCGATGGCACAGGATCTATGGTAGTAGATGATGTCTATGGCGCTAGAAAGATTGCATCAGATGATGTATCTGTCCTTGGATTAACTGAAGTAGATGCAGTTATAATCATGGATGGGTCTTGAACTTTAACAGCAGGTTGAGCTAACACTTCAGCTGCGGTAAAATCTTCTTCAGTAAAATGGTCGGGGTTATACGGGACAATGCCTGCTGCTCGAAATCCTGATTCACTTTTGTTGATAGAATCCACAGTTGAATATGCTCTGTTTAATATTGCAGCTACGTCATTTGGAGTTATTTTTTTTGCTAGACGATTCTTTAAAAATAGATCGCATTCCTTTTTGTAGGTAGCTTTGAGCGGCCCAAAAATGTGGGATCTGAGGGCTGCATCCTGTGAGATGTGATAGAATATGAATGTGATTTTTTTTACAAAAATCATAAGCCATTAAAGACTTGTGACTGGCATGATTATCAAGAATAAATAAAACTGGCTCCTGTGAGGATGGTTTGGCATGATTAGCGAAGTGTTGCAGCCACTCAAAGAATAGATTTTCGTTAATCCATCCATAATTTGAGCATTTGTATATAGCTCCTGCTGGATCATCTTTTTCGAGCTGCGGAGTCATCTTATTTCTAGGGAAGATGAACATAGGAGGAACAAAACCGCCAGCAGCATTCATGGCACATAATAGTGTGATATTTTTACCTCTTTCCCAACTTGTTACGGAACCGATCCTTTTAATGCTTTGGGAGCTAATATCTTACCAGGATCTTGTACTGTAGAAATACCGGTTTCGTCGCAGTTATAGATATTTTTTGGGGTGAATTTATGTTTATCCATTACATCTCCCAATAGTTTATAGAAAAGTTGCACTTCTTCCTTACTAAAAGCATTATTCTGTTGATACTTATGGCTTCTGGTTTGGGAATAGATATATTATTTCTTCCTTTTAGCCAATCACGTCCAACCATTTGGGCACTCTGGTCAAATGTGTGTTGGATTTGAAGCTCTTCTGCATATCGGTATGCTGCCTTTCTTACTTGTATAGCTGTGACTCCATAAAAAATTGAAGATAAGTCTTTATGCGGTCTGGCAAGATCTTTTCTGCATCCTGTGTAAAAACAGCTTCCGAGACGTGTTTCTGATTGATCTTGTTGCTTTAGCTGTTTTTTGGGGGTGGAAAAAGGAATACCCATGGCTTTAGCCACATATCTAATAGACTTAGCTTGGTTCACCAGTTCTTTGGCTTTTTCCAAAGTTTCAGACGTCCATTGCGCCTTATTGGTGTTTCTGGGTCGTATTTCTGGCATCTCTGAAATAAAATCGCAATTCTGAAGAAATCGACTATATCATGAAATTTGTGGGCAATGGGAGTCAACTTTCATTACCTGAATCGCAGTGACTCTCATTGCCCGATTTTACCTACTGCGAAAAACAGAAGCGTAAAAAAATAATAATAACCTACATTAAATAGTCAGATTTGTCATAATAATGTACCTACTCACCGGTTAATTTGTGCACTCGTAAAATTACATGGAAAGCGCGCCAAAACTTGTAACAGCCTTCCTCCGCAAACGACCGATGCGCACTGTACGGGCGATCGGGCGGCCGCAAGGTGTCACGTGACGCGTCGTTTAAGTCGACATTCGCTTGTTTAATTTCTTTCGTTTGGATGTGGTTACACTGACCACCATTACCCGCTGACTCCTATTGCCCCTTTCCCTTCCCGGTGTGGTTTAGTAAAAGCGTAATTATATTAATTTTTAATAAGAAAAAAGCTCATGCTAGGTATAAGATTTCGAATTCTCTTAACGATTACCAGATTTTTAGTGATCTGAGAGCTCAGTGTAAAATTGAGGCCAGTGAATGCTACAGGAACCATTTATTATTAATTGAGTCTAAGATTAGTTCAGAACCACAATATTTTTGGAAATATGTAAATGGTTTTAAAAATTCAAATGGCATACCCGATAAAATGTTTTTTGGCGATAAACGTGGCGAAGATGGTTACGAAAATTCTCAATTATTTGTCGATCTTTTCAGCAAAGTCTTTATATTCGAAAGCGTTGTTTCGCCAAATTTTGACATTCCAGAGGTTCTTGATATCACGAAGTTATCTTCGTGTCTGAAGTTTTTGAAGGAGTCACTGCTTTGAAACTTAGTTATTCATGTAGTCCTGTAGTGTTCCCTCGGCCTTGATTAAAAAATGCATATATTCGCTGACCAATCCATTGTCTAGTTTATTCAACTCATCTATTAGCATAAGTGTTTTTCCGAATATCTGGAAGGAGAGCTTTATTCTCCCCATTTTTAGTCAGGTGAAGCCAGCTCGGTGGCGTAGGGGATAGGATGCTCGTCTCCTGCGCAGAGTT